>CM077161.1:82748420-84004472 GCA_039583875.1 Platanthera guangdongensis
GGCTAGCTTCCTTGTACCCAGTTCGGCCATCTTTGTTGAGAAAGGGTTGCTCCTTTCGAGCATTCCGGGGTTCGTGGTGGGACCTTCTGCCGTAAAATCTGGGGTCCTGTTTGACCTGTCCCTTCTTTTTGGTCACCCTAGCCGTCTGATCTAGCTTCTGAACCGGTAACCTTAGGCGGCTTTGGTCTGAATTTTGAGGTTAGGATTTTCTGGCTTCAACACCAAGGACACAATAGCTAATACATTTGAGAACTTCTTCAAGATCATGAACGACCTAAAGAGCTACGGTCGGGTTTTCATAAATGGAGAACTAAGTGACAAGTTCCTAAAATCCTTAACTAAGGAATGAGATAATAAGATTTGTGTTATCAGGGAGTTTGGAATACTGGCTGGCACTGACCCCCAAAATCTCTTCGGGAAGCTTATGTCCTATGAGCTTCAAATCAACTCCAGAAAAGCTGAAGAAGAGGGCAGCAGATCTACGTCAAAGGAGAAGTCTGTTGCACTGAAGGTAGATAGCTCAAGAAAGGCTAAAGCAGCATCACCTGCTCCCACTCAGGAATAAAGTGAAGAAGAAGACTCAGAGCCAAGCACCTCGGGCTCAGAGTTATCTGATGGAGTGTTCTCTCTCCTCTATAGACAGTTCAAGAAGTTTCTCAGTAAGAAGAAACAGATGAGGGGCAAAGACTCCTCATACAGAAGATCACGTCACGATGGCGATCATCAAAAAAAATGTTACACAAATGACAGGTATAAATCTAAACAGAACAAACATAATTCTGCTGGCATTGTGTGTTATTACTATAATAAGCCAGGTCATGTGATTGCTGACTGCCCTCATAAGAAGAAGGAGGGTGGAAGAAGAGAAGATCATAAGTCCTCCCACAGTAAAAAGAAGGAGAAGATCTTCATGACAAAGAAGTAGAAGAGCTTCAGTGACACTGACTCATCCGAGTCAAGTGATAATGAAGAAGCCTACTTCGGGCTCATGGATCACTCTGACGGAGAAGAAGCTGACCCCCAATTTAATGGGGAGGTAAACTCTCACACCATTCTTTCAGAGGCGGATGCTCCGGACGATGTTCATGAGGACTGTTCCTCTGATGATGAATCAGAACTCATGGCTCAGTATAAAGAGCTGATCAAGGCCTATGACCGATGTAGAAAAGTTGTTAGAACTTAGGACAAGAAGATCAAATCCATTAAGGACGTGGCGACCACTCTAAGGGAGGAAGTTGCAAGAATGAACTCACTCAGAGAGGAACTCACACCCTGGCCGATGACAACAACAATTCACACAAGCTCCTTAACTTAGAAGAGAAAATCATCGAGGAGTTGGAAGGACAGCTTGCCGCTGAAAAGAAACTTGTTGAAAGTTTCTCCAAGCCCAAGAAAATCCTTCCACTTGTTGTTGAACCCTCTGCTCAGGCTAAAGGAAATGGTTTAGGTCATGTGGCTGCTCTTAGTAAGTCTTCTAGGCGAGCTAAGGCTAGAAAGATGAATAAGGCTACTATGAAAGCAAGTGCCTAAGCTAAAACTAAAGCACCTGAAAGTCAAATAAAGTTCAAGAAGGTGATATTCCCTTCTAACATGTTTGACTTCGAGACTTCCTGTGGACATCTAACCCGACCAACTTACGTTGAGCTGGTTGATAGATACCAAGGGTGGACTCATCCCCAAAACATCGGTGCTAGTGTCTTTAAAGCACCTTATAAAGAGATCACTCTACAGAGCCATAGTCCCTATGTTCATGGTCCAAATGATAAGAAAGCTTCAATGGTGAACCTGTTGTTCAAAAGCCACTTGAGAAGAAGAAGCCATGTGAGTGCCATCATCATGAGGCTTCTACCTCCAAGTCACTCGCTCCTACTAGACCACACATTCAAAAGGTCAAGCAGGAGACTTGGAAAAGATACAACAGATTTGACTGTTGGTGGTGTGGCAAAGTTGCTCACTTTGTTGTGGATTGCTGGTTTAATCCTAGAAATATTGAAACTCCTCAAGTTAATCACACGAGACAGACCACTCGTAGTGTTACACTCGTAGGGGAGTATGCTAACAAGGAACCAAGGACCAAAATCTTATTGGGTTCCTAAGGTAAAATGATCTTTGATTACAGGTATGTCTAAAGGCCAACAAAACACCTATCTGGTATTTGGACAGTGGATGCTCTCGGCATATGACTAGGACAAGAAACCTACTTCAAAATTATAATCCAGTCAAAGATGGTCCAAAGGTTATCTTTGGTGGCTCTGATCGGGGAATTACAAAAGGCTACGGTATGATTTCTAATAGTGTAGTCTCATTCACTGATATGGCTTATGTGAAAGGATTAGGACATAATCTCATTAGCATAAGTCGGTTATTGTGATAAAGGTTATTGTTATTTTCTCCAAGGATCAGTGCCTGATAATTGGCCTCTACTATGGAGACCGTGTTAACAGGCACTAGTAGTAGAAATATTTTTTGTCTTAATTTTTTATGTTTAGACTCTTCTACACCAGTTTGTTTTGTTGCAAAATATAGTAGCATGCTCTCTTGTGACCAATGGCACAAGAGACTAGCACATATTAATTTCAAAACTATTATATGTTATTTTCTCAAGACCTAGTACATGACGCACGACTATTAAGTACATGAGAGTCATGTCAGTGCATGCCAAATGGGCAAGTGGACAAGGGCTACCTTTAGGGTATTGCTGATAAAGATTCCTCATGGTGCTTGTATTTACTGCACATGGACTTTATTCGGTCCAATGCAAGTTCGTAGCTTAAGAGGTAAGTCATATACACTTGTAATTGTTGATGATCACTCACGTTTTTTTGTGGATGTTCTTTTTGAAATTAAAGTCAGGTACCTTTGATGTGTTCACGAATTTTGTCAAGCAAATTCAGAATGAATTAAGCTATTCAGTGGTCGAATCAAAATTTCCATGAAATAGAATTTGAATCTGGTGCCATGATAGAATTCTGTGGAAGCCTAGGTATTTTTCATGAGTTTTCCTCCTCGCGTACTCCATAACAAAATGGAGTTGCAAAGAGAAAGAATAGAACACTCATTGAAACATGTACTGCAATGCTGACTAACTCCTCTCTACCAGAGTACTTCCTGGGCAGAGGCTGTTAATACAGCTTGTCACATGTAAAATAGAGCGTTGATCAACAAGAGTCATCGTAAGACTCCCTATGAGCTACTAAAAGGCAGGAGACCTACTGTGTCCTACTTCAGGATCATTGACATCAAATGCTATGTACTTAATAATGGGAAATATTATCGTACAATTTTGGAGAAAAATGTTTTGAAGTTATTTTTGTAGGCTATAGTAGCCATAATAGGCTTATAGAATTTTTAATAAGAAAACTCTGGTTGTAAAAGAATCTATTAACATGTATTTGATGAGATGAGCATGCTACAAAGCAACTCTTCCAGTGTTTTCAAGATGTAGGTTCAAGGCTGAAGGAGTTAAGCATGGATGAGACAGTTGAAGAAAATTATCAAAAGTTCATCAAAATCACTGCTCTAACCTCAATTGGAGATGGAGATCACCAAGATGAATAAGTTATCCAAGTTGAGGAAGACACTCTGAAATAGAAGAAGCTCCTGATGCAAGGACCTAAGAGCTCAGACACTTGAGGTATCACCCAGTTGATCAAATCATAGGAGATCCTCGTGATGGTGTAAAAACTCGAAGAGGTACTACTAATGAACATGCATTTGAGCTTTCTCTCACATGTTGAACCAAAGAGGTTTGAAGAAGCAAACAAAGACGCATCTTAGATAGTTGCAATGGAAGAAGAACTCAATCAGTTCAAGCGCTGCCAAGTCTGGAAGCTTGTACCAAGACCCAAAGACAAAAATGTAATTGTAACAAAATGGGTCTACAGGATCAAGTTGGATGAAGATGGAACCATCATCAAAAACAAAGCCAGACTTGTAGCTAAGGGATATAGACAAGAAGAAGGCATCGATTTTGATCAGACGTATGCTCCAGTGGCAAGACTCGAAGCCATCAAGTTGTTCCTCGCATATGCTGCTCTCATGGGATTCATTGTCTATCAAATAGATGTGAAGTCAGCCTTCCTCAGTGGTAAAATAAAGGAGGAAGTGTACGCGGAATAACCCTAGGTTTTATTGATCCTAACCATCCTGATTATGTTATTTATTATTTAAAGCATTATATGGTCTAAAACAAGCTCCACGAGCTTGGTATGAAATGTCATCTAACTTTCTTCTTAAGAACAAGTTCACAGGAGGAAAAATAAATAAGACATTATTTTTTAGGGAAGTAAAATGCAAGATTTTACTAGTGCAAATCTATGTTGACGATATTATCTTTGGCTCTACTGATGGTAACCTTTGCAAGAAGTTTTCTAAACTTATGCAAGAGAAGTTTGAAATGAGCAGTATGGGTGAGCTGAAGTATTTCTTAGGAATTCAGGTGAAGCAATCTGAAGATGAAATTTTCATATATCATACAAAGTTCACCAAGGAGTTACTAAAGAAATTCAGAATGGAGAATGCAGCCTCTAAGAGGACTCCAATGGGTTCAGCTTTTGGACAAGGATGAGAAAGGGAAACCTTTTGATGAAACCAAGTACAAAAGCAGAATTGGATCTTTGCTCTATCTTACTGCTAGCAGACCTGACATAATGTTTTCAACATGTGTGTGTGCTAGATTTCAGGTGAACTTTAAGAAATCTCACTACACTGCTGCAAAGCGGATTTTGAGATACCTTAAGGGAACACCAATTCTTAGCTTATGGTACCCAAGAAGTAATGATAGCGAACTAATTGGATTTTCAGATGCAGATTTTGTTGGTAGCAAAGATGACATAAAGAGCACTTTCGAGACTTGCCAATTCCTAAGAAGAAGGCTCATATCTTGGAGTAGCAAGAAACCGAATTGTGTTGTAATCTCAACCACCGAGTCAGAATATATTTCTACAGGAAGTTGTTGTGCACAACTTCTCTGCATAAAGAATCAATTTGAAGACTACAACTTGAAGTTCAGGGTCATTCCCATGTTTTGTGACTCCTTCAGTGCTATAACAATTGCCAACAATCCAGTTTCTCACAGCCGGACAAAGCACATCGAATTGAGATATCATTTCATCCGAGAGCATGTGGAGAATGGGGACATCAACCTCCAGTATGTTCCAATAGATAGGCAGGTTACAGATATATTCACGAAGCCGCTAGACGAGGCCAAGTTCTCTTTCTTCAAGACATATCTTGGTATGCTTAATAAGGAGTCTGAAAAGTTCACAATTGAAGACGAGAAGATTATGCAATCAGCCGCTCAAAACATTCTAAGTGAATTCTTACTCAACAAACCTTCAAATAAATTCAAGCTCAGAACTGGATTTCTCGAAAAATTATTGGAGTTCTCGAAAAACTACTGAATTTCTCGAGAAATATCTGATTTCTCGGAAAACTTACTTATTTCTCGGAAAATTTAATGGACTTCTCGGGAAACTTAAACAGATTTCTCAAAAAATTCATAGACTTCTCGAGAAATGTCCAAATCATCTAACATAAACTTTTTAGAAGAATTCGAACCGCCAAACCTTAGGTACGCCTTTCTGTATTCTTTAAAATTTTTAATTTTATATAAACAGAAAACTCCCTAGAAATATCCAAATCCACATTTCGAAAAAGCCCTTTCCCGAGAAAGACCCTTGAGTTCCTCGAAGGCCTCTGTGGCACTTCTCACAAACTCCGTCTTCTCTTTTCGGAAAAGTCAGAAAACTCTCATCTTCTTCAATCGATGACTCCCAGTGCAAAGATTGGCGTCGGCAGTGAGTTCGTTCGCTCAGGTATTGAAGAAATCTCTGACGATTTCACAATGTCGTTCTACTTATTGAAACCGCCGACCTCTCTTTCATACTCGAGCATCCTTGCAAAGTATTGGTTCCAGAAGTTGAAGAATTCTTCAGAAATGCCAAGATTAAAAGGCATGGGAAAGTGTTGAAAAGTTTTGTCAAAGATATGAAGATCAAAATGAAGTCATCCTCTTTAACTCAATTTCTAAGATTACCCTCCATTGATGAGGATGATTATTTGGAAGAACCCAATTACTCCAGAGCTCTGTCTTTTTGTGGCCTCTCCCAATCCACTACCTCTATTCGAAGACAACACATGAATGATGAAAGCAAACTTTTGGCTGATATTCTTGGAAAAGTTCTCCTCTGCAAAATAGGTTCTATTGGATATATCTCCTCAAACTTCTTCTGCATATTAACTGCTGTGGTGTGTCAGAAGAAGTTCCAATGGGGACACATATTATTTGACAAGATTAAGGAAAGCATGAAAGCGCCTAATTTTCCAAGGATCCTCTCCTTATATCTGAATCAAATGCACCTAAAAGTTTTTGACATGTCCAAATGTGTGTCCATTCACCACCTGAAGAAAGTCTCTCTCTCATCCATTAACAGATGAGAAATCAGGATTCCAAAGCGAAGCCAATCTCAAACAGTTCCAAGGACTGTAGTTGATGAGGACAGGACCCCATCTCCTCTACATATTGATATAGCTGGCACATCCGTTGCATCTATTGAGGGGGAGCCTACTCCTTTAGTTCATGAGGAAGATCAGTAAGCATAGGTAACAGACACAGAGTTCTAGTCAGATGATCTTACAGATCAAGCTATAGAGAAAGCTCCCGCTGATGATGTGGTGGTGGAAAAGGAAATCACAGCTCAGTTTGACGATGAGATGACCACCTCTGTGCACGATGGTGGCTCAGGTATGGATATTGACTACTCCTCTGATCATGAAAATCTTAGTGATGCTCAAGTGGATGCCCAAGTCACTTCTACTACAGCTGATATTGACATAATGATAGAAAATCTAACTTCAGATGATCCTCTTTTCATCTCTCCTGAAAAGATTCCTGAAGAGACTCCAGAAGATTCTCAGCCTAAGTGACAAAGTGAGGGGGAGAATGTGGTTATGCTCTCTAAAGAGGATGCAGTTACCCCAGAACCTATAGAACCTCCTCTCAAGAGCTTAGATTTCACTCTCTCTATTATTCTTGGTGAGGAAGGGGATGTGATGACTTCTACCCAAAGAGACAAAAATTTAGTTGTTATTGAAAAATACCAGTCTGAACAGCACCAGCACTACCTCCTCCATCTACTCCAGCTCCAGTCATTCCTGATGATACCTGTTGGGTATTACATCCACATTAACCCAGATTTGATGAAGTCACCCTGGAACTAAGATGAATTAAGTTGTATTTGATGCTTGGTTTGAGTTATATGTTTGCAGGAATTTCACTGGGAAGTGTAGACCAATGTCAGTCCATAGTGGGTCACCAAACACAGGAACTGTGCAATGTAATCCCTCATTGCATATTCCAAGGTGTTGGCTCATGTGTGGTCTCTCTATTGGGATACACTTCATATTCAAGCTATTGGACTTTGGGAAAAGAATTGGAAGTTGACTACATTAGAAGAAAAAGTTTTCCAACAACAAAAATTCTCTAAGTCTTTTACTCGAGTAGGTCTATAACTACTCGAGTAGTTTGGGTACAATTTACTCGAGTAAAGGAACCTTGTAATCGAGTACTTAAGTGTATCTCTCGTGTTGCTAAGTCACCTACTCGAGTAGACATAGTCATATACTCGAGTAGCATGCTTATATACTCGAGTAGATTACTCATTATACCCGAGTATTAAAAGGCTTCACTCATCAAAATTTTCTAAGTCATGGACTCGAGTAAGTAATACTCACATACTCGAGTAGATAGAATCATACTCGAGTAGTTCAATATACCTACTCGAGTAGATCATGTGTCACTCGTGTACCTTGAAATTTTCCTGCTCCAGAATTTTCCAAGTCTTTTACTCGAGTAGAATTTTCACCTACTCGAGTAGATTACTTCCTCTCGAGTAGTTTAGTTCAACTACTCGAGTAGCTGCTTGCTGACATCTTCAGAATTTATTCTAAGTATCCCACTCGAGTAGTACTTCTTGTACTCGAGTAGTTTATGTAATATACTCGAGTAATTTTTCTTGTACTCGAGTAGATCCGATATGTACTCGAGTAAGTCACTCTACATACTCGAGTAGTTCTTTCTGCTTACTCGAGTAGTTGATTTCTACCTACTCGAGTAGCCTATCTTTTTATACCCGAGTATGTTCTCCTTCATGTACTCGAGTAGTTATTCAACTACTCGAGTAGCTATTCACTTACTCGTGTATATGGCTGAACCTTTTCTGAAATTTGTCTAAGTCCTTTTTCTGACGGGATTTTAAAATCACGCGACATGATTGGTCCACGTGTACATCATTATGACCGATTATGACCGTTAGTCTCTCCTATATAAGGTCTTATCAGAAAATAACAAACCATAAGTATTCTCCAAGATTTCTTGTCATTTTATTTTTCGAGAAAAATTCTTCAGCCGACTCCTACCTGTTTTCACGAAATGGAAGCCGCCGCCGCCACCATCTTCTCCGGCCACTGCTTCTAAGTTCAGAGGATTCATTCTGAAGGAAGTTACAGATAGAGATCGACATCACCGTTCATCTTCTCTCTCTGATTCTGTAAAAGTAAGAAGATCCAGATCTGGGCCGAGACTCTCTTCACCAATTTCTGATAGTGCTGCAAAGTCCATAAGAAGAAGTTTTCTGGCCATTTCATCAGATCTGATTGGATTTACTATTTGTATAATTTTCCAACACTTTATTAATCTTGTAGGAGAAAGTTTCTCCGAGTGTAGGAGTTTTTCACTCCGAGTTTGTAGGAAGTGTTATCTTCCGAGGTGTAGATCCCCTTGTTTGGATCGAGTTTGTAGGAACTTTGTTCCGAGCGTAGGATCGATTTTTTGATCCGAGATAGTGGAGTAGCCGAGTCTAGTTGATTACTAGATCGGTGAGGGAAAGTGGATGTACCCAAGGTTGGGGAACCACTATTAATCTTGTGTCGTCTGTGATATTGGTAGATAGTTCTGTGCTGTGCTCTAATTATTTTTTATTCCGCAAAAGACGCACAACTCACCTATTCACCCCCTCCAGGTGATTTAGGTTGACAACTGTTTTCTTTCAATTGGTATCAAAGCGAGGTTGATCGTCAAAAGGTTAACACCTTGATCAGATCCAAACTGTTGTCTGAAAGATTCTACCATAAAATGGACAAGGGCAAAGATTTCGCCAAGCTTCCACTGTGCAACAAAAATAACTTTCTCATGTGGAAAGAAAGGATAAAATTTTTCATGGAAGGTGTGGATCCAAGGATCTTCATGATCGTGGAAGAAGGTCATTACGTTCCCATGACTGTGTCCACTATCGAACCTACCAAGAAAGTTCCCAAAAAGCTAATGGATCTCGACAAAGACGAGATTGCACTTGTCTCTCTCGACAAGAAAGCTAAGAACATTATAGCAAGTGCAGTCGATGACTCGATGCTGCAGAATTTGATTCACTGTCAATCAGCTAAGGAGATGTGACATTCCTTAGTCACTTTGATGGAAGGAACTGAAGAAGTAAGGGATGATCGAAGATCCCTTCTCAATCAAAAATATGAAGCGTTCCGACAAGGGAACAAGGAAACAATTGCCGACACCTTTGAGAACTTCTTCAAAATTGTAAATGGCCTAAGGGTGTACGGTTGTGTCTTCACCAACGGAGAACTGAACGACAAATTCTTGAGATCCCTAACCAAGGAATGGGATAACAAGGTATGCGCCATCAGGGAGTTCGGGAAGCTAGCTGAAACGGACCCGCAAAATCTCTTTGGAAATCTTATGTCTTATGAACTCCAAATCAATACAAGAAAAGCTGAAGAAGAGAAGGGCAGGTCTATACTAAAGGAGAAATCTGTCGATCTGAAGGCAGACACCTCCAGAAAGACTAAGGCTGCCTCCCCCACTCCAGCTCCAGAAGTTGATGAAGAAGAAGAAATATCAGAGCCTAGCACCTCAGGATCTGAACTATCTGAAGGAGAGTTCTCCTAACTCTCAAGGCAATTCAAGAAGTTTCTAAATAAAAAGAAACAATGGAAAGGCAAGGATGCCTCATACAGAAGATCGCGGCGCGATGACGATCGACAAAGAAAAGGCTCAAGCAGCCACGAAAGGTACAATACTAAACAGAACAAATACGTTTCTACTGACGTCATTTGCTATTGCTGTAATAAGCCAGGTCACGTCATTACTGACTGCCTTCACAAGAAGAAGGAGGGTGATAGAAGAGAAGAAAATAAATCATCATACAACAAGAAGAGGAAAGAGAAGAGCCTCATAGCCAAAAAGAGCAAGACTCTTAGCGACTCCGACTCATCTGAGTCAAGCGAAGAAGAAGAATCTTACTTTGGGCTAATGGCTCAAACAGATGATGAACAAGAGCCCCAGTTCACTGGGAAGGTAAACTCTCATACCCCTCTTTCAGATTCTGAAGTCTCTGAACATGATTGCGAGGGTAGCTCCTCTAACGATGAGTCAGAACTAATGGCCCAGTACAAGGAGTTAATCATGGCTTACGACAAATGTCGTCGAGTCGTGAAGAATCGGGCTAAAGAGATCAAATCTCTAAAAGCCGAAGAGAGCAACTTGAGAGAGAAAGTCGCAAAGACTGACTCCCTCGAAGAAAACTTCAATAATGCTATTGAAGAATATAACAAGCCTCTTGAGCACCTTGATCTGAAGGAGAAGATCATCAAAGGATTGGAAGCCGAACTAGTGGCTGAAAGGAAACTTGTTGAGAGTTTCTCGAAGCCCAAAATAGTTCTTCCATTCATTGCTGAATTCTCAGCAAAGGCCAAGGGAGCTGGACTAGGCCATGAAGAAGCTCCTAGTAAATCCTCTAGGAGAAATAAGAATCAATGGAAAAATATGGCCGCCAAAAAGGCCTCAGCCAAAGAAAAGGGAAAAGCCCCTCAAAATCAAACAACATTCAAAAAGATCATCTTTCCATCCAATGAGTTTGATTTTGACTCATCATACAGGCACTTTGCTAGGCCTACTAATGTAGAGCCAAAGTCTCGCTATCAAGGATGGGCTCGACCCCGAAACTTTGGTGAAAGTGTCTTTAAGGCACCTTATGAAGAAGTTATTCTTCAAAGCTATGGCCTTTCAATCATGGGCATAACTTCAAAAAGGCACCAAAGACAAAGCCTGTTGTAGAGAAGCCCATAAAGGAGAAGAAGCCATGTGATTGCCATCATCATGAGGCATCTTCCTCCAAGAATGCTACCCCTGCTAGACCAAAGTTCCAAAAGGTCAAGCAGGAGATCTTGAGGCAAAGGTACAACAGATTTGACTGTTGCTGCTGTGGCAAGGTTGGTCACTTCGCCATAGATTGCTGGTTCAATTCCAGAAACGCTGCAACCCCTCATGTCAACAATATGAGAAAGACCGCTCATAATGCTAACACTCATATGGGGAGCACTCTAACCCGAGACCAAGGACCCAAACGTGTTTGGGTTCCTAAGGCAAATTGATTATGATTGCAGGGATGTCCAAAGGCCAACAAAACGCCCATCTGGTACTTGGACAGCGTATGCTCTCGGCATATGACCGGGACTAGAAGCCTCATTCAGAACTTTACTGCAGTCGTGAACGGACCAAAGGTCATTTTTGGAGGTTCAGACCATGGAATTACTAGAGGCCATGGTATGATTACTAACGGCAATGTATCCTTCTCGGATGTGGCCTATGTTGAAGGATTGGAACACAATCTCATTAGCATAAGCCAACTCTGTGATAAAGGATACATAGTTGAGTTCCATGCTGATAAGTGCTTGATAAAATCCATTGACAATATGGAAATGATTCTATCCGGCACTCGAAGCAGGAATATTTTCTGTTTAAATTTCATCTGTATAGATTCCTCTACACTAGTGTGCCTTTTAGCAAAAGATAGTGCGTCTCTTGGTGACCAATGACACAAGAGACTAACACATATTAATTTCAAAACCATCAATAAACTATTTTCAATGAAGTTAGTACGTGATGCCCCAAATGTCAAATACGTCAAAGACAGACCTTGTCATGCATGCGTAAAAGGCAAGCAAATAAGGGCTACCTTTAAAAGCATTATTGGCAAAGACTCTAACAGATGTCTCCATCTATTGCACATGGACTTGTTTGGTCCACTACAGATTAGAAGTTTGGGAGGTAAGGACTATACATTGGTAATTGTTGATGACTACTCGCGCTTTGCGTGGGTGTTCTTTCTGAAACACAAGTCAGATACCTTCGACATCTTTACTAATTTTGTCAGGCAAGTCCAGAATGAATACAACTGCTCCATAGTCAAAATCAGAAGTGACTACAGAACAGAGTTCAAATCTTGGGCCATGACAAAATTTTGTGAAAGCTTAGGTATCTTTCATGAGTTTTCCTCTCCCCATACTCCACAACAGAATGGAGTGGCTGAGAGAAGG
This sequence comes from Platanthera guangdongensis, assembly GCA_039583875.1. Taxonomy (NCBI): domain Eukaryota; kingdom Viridiplantae; phylum Streptophyta; class Magnoliopsida; order Asparagales; family Orchidaceae; genus Platanthera; species Platanthera guangdongensis. The sequence goes on from CM077161.1 coordinate 82,760,808, forward strand.
AACAGAACACTCATAGAGGCCTGCGGGACCATGTTGAGTGATGCTTCACTACCGGAGTACTTCTGGGCTGAGGCCGTCAACACTGCATGCCACGTGTAAAATCGAGCACTCATAAACAAAGACCACAATAAGACACCTTACGAACCTCTGAAAGGCAGGAAACCAACAGTCTCATACTTTAGAATCTTTGGCTGTAAATGCTTCGTACTTAACAATGGTAAGTATCATACCACCAAGTTCAGCGAAAAGAGCTTTGAAGGTATTTTTGTAGGATATAGTAGCTGTAGTAAGGCATATAGGATATTTAATAGAAAAAACCTGGTGGTGGAAGAATCGATACACATTGTATTTGATGAGACGAGCTTGCTGCAAAGCAATCAGTCTAGTGTGCTCATTGAAGATGCATGTGAAAAGCTGAAAGAAACTAGCTTGGATGATTCGTCCGTAGACAAAGGCGAGAAGTTCATTAAGATCACCACTCCATCTCCTATTGGAGAGGCTGATGATCAAAATGAAGAAGTCATCCAGGATGAAGAAATCACTCCAGTGCTTGAAGATAATCCAGATGCAAGAACTCTAGAGCTCAGACATCTGAAGGTTCACCCCATGGACCAGATCATAGGAGATCCCCGGGATGGTGTCAGAACTCAGAGAGGTACAACTAATGAGAATCTTCATTTGAGTTTTCTCTCCCAGGTTGAGCCAAAGAATTTTGAGGAAGCAAACTCAGACGCATCATGGATAATGGCAATGGAAGAAGAGCTAAATCAGTTCAAGCGCTGCAATGTGTGGATGCTGGTTCCAAGACCCAAAGGAAAGAACATCATTGGAACAAAATGGGTTTACAGGAATAAGATGGACGAAGACGGAACGATCATAAAGAATAAGGCCAGACTCATCGCTAAAGGCTATCGTCAAGAAGAAGGAATCAACTTCGACCAAACATATGCTCCAGTGGCAAGGTTGGAGGCAATAAGGTTGTTCCTAGCATATGCTGCTTTCAAAGGCTTCACCGTTTATCAGATGGACGTGAAGTCGGCCTTCCAGAATGGTAACATAAAGGAGGAAGTGTATGTGGAACAACCTCCAGGTTTCGTTGATCCTAACTTTCCTGATCATGTCTATTTTCTGCACAAGGCCCTATATGGTCTGAAACAAGCTCCTAGAGCTTGGTATGAAACACTGTCTACCTTTCTACTTGAGAACAAGTTCACAAGGGAAAGATAGACAAGACATTATTTCTTAGGGAAATAAAAGGCAAGATTTTGCTAGTGCAAATCTATGTCGACGATATTATTTTTGGCTCTACAGATGACAACCTCTGCAAAAAGTTCTCAAAACTTATGCAAGGGAAGTTTGAAATGAGCAGTATGGGCGAGCTGAAGTATTTCTTAGGGCTTCAGGTGAAACAATCTGAAGATGGAATTTTCATCTCACAGACCAAATTCACCAAAGAGGTAATTAAGAAGTTCGGAATGGAGAACGCAACCTCTATGAGGACTCCAATGGGCTCAACTATGTCTCTGGACAAGGATGAAAAAGGGAAACATTTTGATGAAACCAAGTACAGAAGCATAATTGGATCCTTGCTCTACCTTACTGCCAGTAGGCCTGACATAATGTTTTCAACATGTGTCTGTGCTAGATTTCAGGTGAACTCTAAGGAATCTCATTACGCTGCTGCAAAGCGGATCCTGAGATACCTTAAAGGCACACCAAATCTTGGCTTATGGTACCCAAGAAGTAATGACAGCGAACTAATTGGGTTTTCAGATGCAGATTTTGCAGGCAACAAAGACGACCGGAAAAGCACCTCAGGGAATTGCCAATTCTTCGAAAGAAGGCTAATCTCCTGGAGTAGCAAGAAGCAGAACTGTGTCGCAATCTCAACGGCCGAGTCAGAGTATATCTCTGCAGGCAGTTGTTGCGCACAGTTGCTATGGATAAAGAATCAGTTCGAGGACTACAACCTGCAGTTCAAGGATATTCCCTTGTACTGTGACTCCTCCAGCGCAATTGCAATAGCCAACAATCCAGTCTCCCACAGCCGGACAAAGCATATCGAGCTAAGGTATCACTTCATCCGGGAACATGTGGAGCATGGAGACATAAATCTCCAATATGTGCCTACAGATAGATAAGTTGCAGATATCTTCACAAAGCTGCTGGACGAGACCAAGTTCTCGTTCTTCAAGACAGAGCTTGGGATGCTCAACAAAGAGGACTAAAGAAGGCTGGATGACTAAGAAGCAAGTAATTGCAAGGGGTTAGTCAAAACCTACTTTTTCTCAACTTTTTCATAATTCAACTCGAGAAGCATAAGACATACTCGAGTATGTGACTTCACCTACTCGAGTCACGGCAGACCTACTCGAGTAACAATTGACTCACTCGAGTACTCTTCTCTACTTACTCGAGTATAAGGGTGTGCCTACTCGAGTACCTACTTACCTACTCGAGTAAGTCACTTACCTACTAGAGTAAGTCGTCTATCTACTCGAGTATTTTTCTCCACCTACTTGAGTACTCTCTGCAGACCTACTCGAGTAACTCACTTACCTACTCGAGTAGTCTATCTCTTTCTCGTGTACTGTTTCCCAGATTTTGAAATTTGTTCTATTCGCCACCCAGGCTATATGCCGCCTCTTCCTTTAAATTAATTAGCGGAAATTTAAGAGTTATATATATATAATTCCGAAAACCCAAACCTACACGACATTATTTCTTTCTCTCGAGTACCCTCTGCCGCTTCGTCTGCTCTGCCGATTCGACTACTCTCCTCCGCCGCTGTTGTAGAGCCGCCTCTCTCACTTCTTCCAGTCAATCGCATCCATGGCGGCTTCCTCCAAGATCGGCGTCGACTCAGAACTAGTCACCGCCGGTATTGTAGAGCTCTCCGATGACTTCCACAACCTCCTCATCCTTCTCGACACCGCCGGTCTCTCCTTCATTCTCCAGGAACCCTGTCACATTTTATTCCCCGAAGTTGCTGAATTCTTCTCCAATCTCAAGGTCAGAAGGAATGGGAAAGTCCTAAAATCCCAAGTGAAGGGTTTGAAACTTAAGTTCACCAAGACCTCTGTCTCTCAGCTTCTCCGTTTGTCGCTGGTCGATGAAGAAGATGAGTTAGATGATGAAGACTCTGACCGAACAGCCCTTTTCTATGGCATTTCTCCTGACGCTCAGTATATTAAAAGATCAGACATGAACGCTAAAGTAAAATTTCTAGTTGACATTATTGGCAAAATTCTACTGTGCAAGACTCACTCCATCAGAGACATTCCCTTATACTTCTTCGATATAATGCAAGCAATTATCCGCCGCAAGAAATACCAATTTGGTATGCTGATTTTGGACAAAATCAAGGACAACATGAAATCCCCCAACTACGCCAGAATTATCTCTCTGCTCCTCCATGCCACAAATCCTGAGGTCTTCAACTTCTCCAAAGGGACCCCACTTCACCACATGAAGAAGGTCTCCATCTCTTCCATTCAGAGATGGGATCTCAAGCTAAAGAATTCTGCCCAAGCTGCAAAGGTTCCAGAAATTCCAGAAGTCCCAGCTGTAGAGGACAGGACTCCATCTCCCTCTCCTCATTATGTGGCCAGCTCCTCTGGTGCACCAAGTGAGGGGAGCCTGCTCCCTCTAGCCAAGTCAGGCAGCCCTCTCCTCAGCCAGAAATTCCATCCCTACCTCATACTCCAGAGTCCAACCACTCCTTCAGATCAAGTACCTCAAGACACTCTTCTGTCCACAGCTGCTGCTATAGATGCTATGATTGCAGAGCTTTTTGAAGAAGTGCTCCCCCTCCTCCTCTATCTCCTCCAGCTCCAACGACTGAATGTCACAAGGACTTCTCTCCAGCACAGTCTCCTGCCCATTCTCCAGCCAGGACTCCAACACCATCTCCAAATCCTCCAACAGACAAGTCAGACACCATTCTTATTTCTGATGAGCCTTCTCTTGAGCCAGCTGAGGCCCCTCTCAGAGATCTAGACTTCTCTCTGGTTGCTCTCTCTCCTACCACCAGAGCCCACAGCTCTGTGATAATTGAAGAACTAACTCCTTGGGTAACTCCTTCTCTCCCTACTGCTGCTCCCTCTACTGCTGCTGTTACAGTCCCCTTCTCCTCAGATTTGCTGCAACATATTACAATTCTTCTTCAAGAACAGAGAAATCATTTTGACACCTCTCTAAAGGTGGTCACTGACAAGGTAACTGCTCTTGAGACTGAGATGAGCAGAGGCTTTGCTGAAATTCAGCATAACACTGACAAGCTCAAGTATTTATTTCAACTTGGTGGCAAAGCCCTTGACCATACTATCACTAGTGTGGGTAATGTTATGGAACAAGGTGTCACCCTGGCAAACAATCATATGGAGCTAGACAAGAGGAATGAAGCCAACAAGATGAAGATCTATGAAGAAGTGGGTATTTTCAAAGATGATGCAATAGCCAAGCTCTCTGTTGAAATCAGAAAGGGGGAGGGTTTGATAAAAGAACTCAAAGAACGGGTAGAAAAATCTGCTGCTCAGAAGACAGATGAATGGGAAGCTCATGTGAAGACCATTCATGCTGATGTGCTAGCCCAGATACAGAGTGTCAAATTTCACACTTATGACACTGCTGTCTGGATGCACAATCAGATCTTGCCAGACCTTGCAGTTGACCCAAACATCATTCCCCATCATCTCAACCCTCTAGCTACAGATGTCACTGCCCCAGCTGTTCCTCTGCAACCTACCTTCTCTCCCAAGCCTAGAGACTCAGTTGCTCCTTCAGATACTTATGTTCCAGGCTGGGAAGAAGAAGACCCTGCTGATATATTCCTTCAAGCTCCTCCAGAGATCAGGACCTACAAGAAGAAAAGGAAGTATGGTGAAGGCCCCTCTGCTAGCAGGACTGCTCCTTCCAAATCCACTGAACATGCTGAAGCTTGGTCTCCAACCTCCAAGTCTCTAATTTTGGACACACTCAGGCTAGTTATGGATCTTAATGAGAACAGGAACATTCATTACAGTTCCCAGGAATGTGAGTTATATGAGAAATCTATGCTAAAAAGGAGGATCCATGACAGAGAGTTTGGGAGAAATAACCCTACTGCTCCTCCAAGGCCTCCTAAATATTTCCCTAAGCCTTTCAGCTACCTAAGGAGACAGTAAGAAAAGATGGATAAGCAGCAATCCCAAGCCTAAACCTAAAAGAAGTTGAGAGATTGAAATGACAAGTTGTAGACTTGATGTTTTTAGAAATTTATATATATACAATTCTTCATTCCTGTCTAATTATCCTTTTCATTGTCTATTGCTTACCTGCTCATGTTTTTCTACTCAGTTTCTTTTATGTCCAATAATTCACCTTAGTGTAAAGAGTTCTGACTTCAACAAATAGGGGGAGATTGTTGGGTATTACATCCACATTAACCAAGATTTGATGAAGTCACCCAGGAACTAAGATGAATTAAGTTGTATTTGATGCTTGGTTTGAGTTATATGTTTGCAGGAATTTCACTGGGAAGTGTAGACCAATGTCAGTCCACAGTGGGTCACCAAACACAGGAACTGTGCAATGTAATCCCTCATTGCATATTCCAAGGTGTTGACTCATGTGTGGTCTCTCTATTGGGATACACTTCATATTCAAGCTATTGGACTTTGGGAAAAGAATTGGAAGTTGACTACATTAGAAGAAAAAGTTTTCCAACAACAAAAATTCTCTAAGTCTTTTACTCGAGTAGGTCTATAACTACTCGAGTAGTTTGGGTACAATTTACTCGAGTAAAGGAACCTTGTACTCAAGTACTTAAGTGTATCTCTCGTGTTGCTAAGTCACCTACTCGAGTAGACATAGTCATATACTCGAGTAGCATGCTTATATACTCGAGTAGATTACTCATTATACCCGAGTATTAAAAGGCTTCACTCATCAAAATTTTTCTAAGTCATGGACTCGAGTAAGAATACTCACATACTCGAGTAGATAGAATCATACTCGAGTAGTTCAATATACCTACTCGAGTAGATCATGTGTCACTCATGTACCTTGAAATTTTCCTGCTCCAGAATTTTCCAAGTCTTTTACTCGAGTAGAATTTTCACCTACTCGAGTAGATTACTTCCTCTCGAGTAGTTTAGTTCAACTACTCGAGTAGCTGCTTGCTGACATCTTCAGAATTTATTCTAAATATCCCACTCGAGTAGTACTTCTTGTACTCGAGTAGTTTATGTAATATACTCGAGTAATTTTTCTTGTACTCGAGTAGATCTGATATGTACTCGAGTAAGTCACTCTACATACTCGAGTAGTTCTTTCTGCTTACTCGAGTAGTTGATTTCTACCTACTCGAGTAGCCTATCTTTCTATACCCGAGTATGTTCTCCTTCATGTACTCGAGTAGTTATTCAACTACTCGAGTAGCTATTCACTTACTCGTGTATATGGCTGAACCTTTTCTGAAATTTGTCTAAGTCCTTTTTCTGACAGGATTTTAAAATCACGCGACATGATTGGTCCACGTGTACATCATTATGACCGATTATGACCGTTAGTCTCTCCTATATAAGGTCTTATCAGAAAATGACAAACCCTAAGTATTCTCCAAGCTTTCTTGTCATTTTATTTTTCGAGAAAAATTCTTCAACCGACTCCTCCCTGTTTTCACGAAACGGAAGCCGCCGCCGCCACCATCTTCTCCGGCCACTGCTTCTAAGTTCAGAGGATTCATTCTGAAGGAAGTTACAGATCGAGATCTACATCACCGTTCATCTTCTCTCTCTGATTCTGTAAAAGCAAGAAGATCCAGATCTGGGCCGAGACTCTCTTCACCGATTTCTGATAGTGCTGCAAAGTCCATAAGAAGAAGTTTTCTGGCCATTTCATCAGATCTGATTGGATTTACTGTTTCTATAATTTTCCAACACTTTATTAATCTTGTAGGAGAAAGTTTCTCCGAGTGTAGGAGTTTTTCACTTCGAGTTTGTAGGAAGTGTTATCTTCCGAGGTGTAGATCCCCTTGTTTGGATCGAGTTTGTAGGAACTTTGTTCCGAGGGTAGGATCAATTTTTTGATCCGAGATAGTGGAGTAGCCGAGTCTAGTTGATTGCTAGATCGGTGAGGGAAAGTGGATGTACCCAAGATTGGGGAACCACTATAAATCTTGTGTCGTATGTGATATTGGTAGATAGTTCTGTGCTGTGCTCTAATTATTTTTTATTCCGCAAAAGACGCACAACTCACCTATTCACCCCCCTCTAGGTGATTTAGGTTGACAACCATTTTCTTTTAATACCCTTTTGGGTAATATTGAGTCTATGTTGATAAAGCAGAGAGAGTACTTTGACAAGTCTCTCAAATAAGTAACTAATAGAGTAACTGCTCTTGAGAAAGAAATGAGCAGAGGATTTGCTGAAATTCAAAATAATACAAATGAATTCAAAAGACTGCTCGATGTTGGTGGCAAGGCTTTGGACCACACTATCACTAGTTTTGGTGAAGTCATGAACCAGGCAGTTACTGTGGCTAACAATCAGATACTCTTGCTGAAGAAAACTGAGGAACAGAACTTCAAAACTTGTGAAGAAGTCAGGACAGTCATGGAAGAAGCTATCAAGGTTCTAACTGTAGAAGTCAAAAAGAGGGAGGATAAGGTGAAAGAAAATCTAGAAAGGGAAGTTCAAGAAATGAAGACGCATCTATAGAGATCGGCAGGTAGGTACAGGAGGCGAGTAACCCAGATACTCGGTAGAGCAGCTCGCCGAATAAGCGTTGGATGTTTCTTTTCAAGCTCCTACATCGCTCAGAAAGAGCGGGGATTGTGTACAACACGTATTCATCGAGAGTGGGTCCTACCACAGCCAAGTCAGCAGAAGTCATGGTCAATAAGTCAAGGCAGGAGTCAAAGACAGAATTCAAGATCGTGGAAGGCCTGTGCGAGTATAGGCGAGCTCCCCTCGCATACTCGCCAGGTAGGCCACTAGGCGAGATACTCGCTCAGCCCGTGCGAGTTCCTCTAGAAGTCGCCTAGTCGCCAGGGGGTGGGGTATAAATATGACCCCCCCCCCCCCTCTCTTTGGATTTGCCTATAAATAGGACCCCAGGGGTACGAGGCGAGGTACTTGAAATCCTCGGCAGGATACTCGCGAGGTACTTGAAGCATATGTCCTATGAGCTTCAAATCGACTCCAGAAAAGTTGAAGAAGAGGGCAGCAGATCTACATCAAAGGAGAAGTCTATTGCACTGAAGGTAGATAGCTCAAGAAAGTCTAAAGCAGCATCACCTGCTCCCACTCAGGAAGAAAGTGAAGAAGAAGACTCAGAGCCAAGCACCTCGGGCTCAGAGTTATCTGATGGAGTGTTCTATCTTCTCTCTAGATAGTTCAAGAAGTTTCTCAATAAGAAGAAACAGATGAGAGGCAAAGTCTCCTCATACAGAAGATCACGTCACGATGACGATCATCAAAAAAAATATTACACAAATGATAGGTATAAATCTAAACAGAACAAACATAATTCTGCTGGCATTGTGTGTTATTACTGTAATAAGATAGGTCATGTGATTGTTGACTGCCCTCATAAGAAGGAGGGTGGAAGAAGAGAATATCATAAGTCCTCCCACAGTAAAAAGAAGGAGAAGAGCTTCATAACAAAGAAGTAGAAGAGCTTCAGTGACACTGACTCATCCAAGCCAAGTGATAATGAAGAAGCCTACTTCGGGCTCATGGCTCACTCTGACGGAGAAGAAGCTGACCCCCAATTTAATGGGGAGGTAAACTCTCACACCATTCTTTCAGAGGCTGATGCTCCAGATGATGTTCATGAGGACTGTTCCTCTGATGATGAATCGGAACTCATGGCTCAGTATAAAGAGCTGATCAAGGCCTATGACCAATGTAGAAAAGTTGTTAGAACTCAGGATAAGGAGATCAAATCCATTAAGGTCTTGGAGACCACTCTAAGGGAGGAAGTTGCAAGATTGAACTCACTCAGAGAGGAACTTCATGTCCTGGCCGATGACAACAACAATTCACACAAGCTCCTTAACTTAAAAGAGAAAATCATCGAGGAGTTGGAAGGACAGCTTGCCGCTGAAAAAAACTTGTTGAAAGTTTCTCCAAGCCCAAGACAATCCTTCCACTTGTTGTTGAATTCTCTGCTCAGGCTAAAGGAAATGGTTTAGGTCATGTGGCTGCTCTTAGTTAGTCTTCTAGGCGAGCTAAGGCTAGAAAGATGAATAAGGATGCTATGAAAGCAAGTGCCTAAGCTAAAGCTAAAGCACCTGAAAGTCAAATAAAGTTCAAAAAGGCGATATTCCCTTCTAACACGTTTGACTTCGAGACTTCCTATGGACATCTAACCCGACCAACTTACGTTGAGCCGGTTGATTGATACCAAGGGTGGACTCATCCCCGAAACATCGATGCTAGTGTCATTAAAGCACCTTATAAAGAGATCACTCTACAGAGCTATAGTCCCTATGTTCATGGTCCAAATGATAAGAAAGCTCCAATGGTGAAACCTATTGTTCAAAAGCTACTTGAGAAGAAGAATCCATTTGAGTGCCATCATCATGAGGCTTCTACCTCCAAGTCACTCGCTCCTACTAGACCACACATTCAAAAGGTCAAGCAGGAGACTTGGAAAAGATACAACAGATTTGACTGTTGGTGGTGTGACAAAGTTGGTCACTTTGCTGTGGATTGCTAGTTTAATCCCAGAAATATTGAAACTCCTCAAGTTAATCATACGAGACAGACCACTCGTAGTGTTAACACTTGTAGGGGGAGTATGCTAACAAGGAACCAAGGACCAAGATCTTATTGGGTTCCTAAGGTAAAATGATCTTTGATTACAGGTATGTCCAAAGTCCAACAAAACGCCTATCTGGTATTTAGACAGTGGATGCTCTCGGCATATGACTAGGACAAGAAACCTACTTCAAAATTATAGTCCAGTCAAAGATGGTCCAAAGGTTATCTTTGGTGGCTCTGATCGTGGAATTACAAAAGGCTACGGTATGATTTCTAATAGTGTAGTCTCATTCACTAATATGGCTTATGTGAAAGGATTAAGACATAATCTGATTAGCATAAGTCGGTTAAGTGATAATGGTTTATTGTTATTTTCTCCAAGGATCAATGCCTGATAAAATTGGCCTCTACTATGGAGACCGTGTTAACAGACACTAGGAGTAGAAATATTTTTTGTCTTAATTTTCTATGTTTAGACTCTTCTACACCAGTTTGTTTTGTTGCAAAATATAGTGCATCTCTTTGTGACCAATGACACAAGAGAATAGCACATATTAATTTCAAAACTATTAATATGTTATTTTCTCAAGACCTAGTACATGACGCACCGACTATTAAGTACATTAAAGAGAGTCCATGTCATGCATGCCAAATGGGCAAGTGGATAAGGGCTACCTTTAAGGGTATTGCTGATAAAGATTCCTCATGGTGCTTGTATTTACTGCACATGGACTTATTCGGTCCAATACAAGTTCGTAGCTTAAGAGGTAAGTCATATACACTGGTAATTGTTGATGATCACTCACGTTTTATGTGGGTATTCTTTTTGAAATTAAAGTCAGGTACCTTTGATGTGTTCACGAATTTTGTCAAGCAAATTCAGAATGAATTAAGCTGTTCAGTGGTCGGAATCAAAAGTGACCATGAAATAGAATTTGAATCTGGTGTCATGATAGAATTCTATGGAAGTCTAGGTATTTTTCATGAGTTTTCCTCCTTACATACTCCATAACAAAATGAAGTTGCAAAGAGAAGGAATAGAACACTCATTGAAACATGTACTATAATGCTGACTAACTCCTCTCTACCAGAGTACTTCTGGGTTGAGGTTGTTAATACAGCTTGTCACGTGTAAAACAGAGCGTTGATCAACAAGAGTCATCGTAAGACTCCCTATGAGCTACTAAAAGGCAGGATACCTACTGTGTCCTACTTCAAGATCTTTGACATCAAATGCTATGTACTTAATAATGGGAAATATCATCGTACAAATTTTGGAGAAAAATGTTTTGAAGGTATTTTTGTAGGCTATAGAAGCCATAATAAGGCTTATAGAATTTTTAATAAGAAAACTCTGGTTGTAAAAGAATCTATTAATATTGTATTTGATGAGAAGAGCATGCTACAAAGCAGCTCTTCCAGTGTTTTCATTGAAGATGTAGGTTCAAGGCTGAAGGAGTTAAGCATGGATGAGACAGTTGAAGATAATAATCAAAAGTTCATCAAGATCACTGCTCTAACCTCAATTGGAGATGGAGATCACCAAGATGAATAAGTTATCCGAGTTGAGGAAGACACTCCAGAAATAGAAGAAGCTCCTGATGCAAGGACCTAAGAGCTCAGACACTTGAGGTATCACCCAGTTGATCAAATCATAGGAGATCCTCGTGATGGTGTAAGAACTCGAAGAGGTACTACTAATGAAAATATGCATTTGAGCTTTCTCTCGCATGTTGAACCAAAGAGGTTTGAAGAAGCAAACAAAGACGCATCTTAGATAGTTGCAATGGAAGAAGAACTCATTCAATTCAAGCGCTGCCAAGTCTGGAAGCTTGTACCAAGACCCAAAGACAAAAATGTAATTGGAACAAAATGGGTCTACAGGAACAAGTTGGATGAAGATGGAACCATCATAAAAAAACAAAGCCTGACTTGTAGATAAGGGATATAAACAAGAAGAAGGCATCGATTTTGATCAGACGTATGCTCTAGTGGCAAGACTCGAAGCCATCAGGTTGTTCCTCGCATATGCTGCTCTCATGGGATTCATTGTCTATTAAATGGATGTGAAGTCAGCCTTCCTCAGTGGTAAAATAAAGGAGGAAGTGTACGCGGAACAACCCCTAGGTTTTATTGATCCTAACCATCCTGATTATGTTTATTTATTATTTAAAGCATTATATGGTCTAAAACAAGCTCCACGAGCTTGGTATGAAATGCCATCTAACTTTCTTCTTAAGAACAAGTTCACAAGAGGAAAGATAAATAAGACATTATTTTTTTGGGAAGTAAAAGGCAAGATTTTACTAGTGCAAATCTATGTTGACGATATTATCTTTGGCTCTACTGATGGCAAACTTTGCAAGAAGTTTTCTAAACTTATGCAAGAGAAGTTTGAAATGAGCAGTATGGGTGAGCTGAAGTATTTCTTAGGACTTCAGGTGAAGCAATCTGAAGATGAAATTTTCATATATCATACAAAGTTCACCAAGGAGTTGCTAAAGAAATTCAAAATGGAGAATGCAGCCTCTATGAGGACTCCAATGGGTTAAGCTATGTCTCTGGACAAGGATGAGAAAGGGAAACCTTTTGATGAAACCAAGTACAAAAGAATAATTGGATCTTTGCTCTATCTTACTGCTAGCAGACCTGACATAATGTTTTCAACATGTGTGTGTGCTAGATTTCAGGTGAACTTTAAGAAATCTCACTACACTGTTGTAAAGCGGATTTTGAGATACCTTAAGGGAACACCAAATATTGGCTTATGGTACCCAAGAAGTAATGATAGCAAACTAATTGGATTTTCAGATGCAGATTTTGTAGGTAGCAAAGACGACATAAAGAGCACTTTCGGGACTTGCCAATTCCTAAGAAGAAGGCTCATATCTTGGAGTAGCAAGAAACTAAATTGTGTTGTAATCTCAACCACTGAGTCTGAATATATTTCTACAGGAAGTTGTTGTGCGCAACTTCTCTAGATAAAGAATCAATTTGAAGACTACAACTTGAAGTTCAGGGTCATTCCCATATTTTGTGACTCCTTCAGTGTTATAACAATTGCCAACAATCCAGTTTCTCACAGCCGGACAGAGCACATCGAATTGAGATATCATTTCATCCGAGAGCATGTGGAGAACGGGGACATCAACCTCCAGTATGTTCCAACAGATAGGCAAGTTACAGATATATTCACGAAGCCGCTAGACGAGGCCAAGTTCTCTTTCTTCAAGACATATCTTGGTATGCTTAATAAGGAGTCTGAAAAGTTCACAATTGAAGACGAGAAGATTATGCAATCAGCCGCTCAAAACATTCTAAGTGAATTCTTACTCAGCAAACCTGCAAATAAATTCAAGCTCAGAACTGGATTTCTCGAAAAATTATTGGAGTTCTCGAAAAACTACTGAATTTCTCGAGAAATATCTGATTTCTCGGAAAACTTACTTATTTCTCGGAAAATTTCATGGAGTTCTCGGGAAACTTAAACAGATTTCTCAGAAAATTTGTAGACTTCTCGAGAAATGTCCAAATCAGCTAACATAAACTTTTTAGAAGAATTCGAACCGCCAAACCTTAGGTACGCCTTTCTGTATTCTTTAAAATTTTTAATTTTATATAAATAGAAAACTCCCTAGAAATATCCAAATCCACATTTCGAAAAAGCCCTTTCCCGAGAAAGACCCTTGAGTTCCTCGAAGGCCTCTGCGGCTCTTCTCACAAACTCCGTCTTCTCTTTTCGGAAAAGTCGGAAAACTCTCATCTTCTTCAATCGATGACTCTCAGTGCAAAGATTGGCGTCGACAGTGAGTTTGTTCGCTCAGGTATTGGAGAAATCTCCGACGATTTCCACAATGTCGTTCTACTTATTGAAACTGTCGACATCTCTTTCATACTCGAGCATCCTTGCAAAGTATTGGTTCCAAAAGTTGAAAAATTCTTCAGAAATGCCAAGCTTAAAAGGCATGAGAAAGTGTTGAAAAGTTTTGTCAAAGATATGAAGATAAAAATGAAGTCATCCTCTTTAACTCAATTTCTAAGATTACCCTCCATTGATGAGGATGATTATTTGGAAGAACCCAATTACTCCAGAGCTCTGTCTTTTTGTGGCCTCTCCCAATCCACTACCTCTATTCGAAGACAACACATGAATGATGAAAGCAAACTTTTGGCCGATATTCTGGGAAAAGTTCTCCTCTGCAAAATAGGTTCTATTGGATATATCTCCTCAAACTTATTCTGCATATTGACTGTTGTGGTGTGTGAGAAGAAGTTCCAATGGGGACACATATTATTTGACAAGATTAATGAATGCATGAAAGCACCTAATTTTCCAAGGATCCTCTCCTTATATCTGAATCAAATACACCTAAAAGTTTTTGACTTGTCCAAAGGTGTGTCCATTCACCACCTGAAGAAACTATCTCTCTCATCCATCAACAGTTGAGAAATTATGATTCCAAAGCCAAGCCAAGCTCTAACAGTTCTAAGGACTGTAGTTGATGAGGACATGACCCCATCTCCTCTACATATTGATATAGCTGGCACATCCGTTGCATCTATTGAGGGGGAGCCTGCTCCTTTAGTTCATGAGGAAGATCAATAAGCATAGGTAATAGACACAGAGTTCCAGTCAGATGATCTTACAGATCAAGCTATAGAGAAAGCTCCCAATGATGATGTGGTGGTGGAAAAGGAAATCACAGCTCAGTTTGATGATGAGATGACCACCTTTGTGCATGATGGTGGCTCAGGTATGGATATTGACTACTCCTCTGACAATAAAATCTTAGTGATGCTCAAGTGGATGCCCAAGTCACTTCTACTGCAGCTGATATTGACATAATGATAGAAAATCTAACTTCAGATGATCCTCTTTTCATCTCTCCTGAAAAGATTCCTGAAGAGACTCCAGAAGATTCTCAGCCTAAGGGACAAAGTGAGGGGGGGAATGTGGTTATGCTCTCTAAAGGATGCAGTTACCCCAGAACCTGTAGAACCTCCTCTCAAGAACTTAGATTTCACTCTCTCTATTATTCTTGGTGAGGAAGGGGATGTGATGACTTCTACCCAAAGAGACAAAAATTTAGTTGTTATTGAAAAAATACCAGTCTGAACAGCACCAGCACTACCTCCTCCATCTACTCCAGCTCCAGTCATTCCTGATGATTCCCTTTTGGGTAAGATTGAGTCTTTGTTGATAAAACAGAGAGATTACTTTGACAAGTCTCTCAAATAAGTAACTAATAGAGTAACTGCTCTTGAGAAAGAAATGAGCAGAGGATTTGCTGAAATTCAAAATAATACAAATGAATTCAAAAGACTGCTCGATGTTGGTGGCAAGGCTTTGGACCACACTATCACTAGTTTTGGTGAAGTCATGAACCAGACAGTTACTGTGGATAACAATCAGATACTCTTGCTGAAGAAAACTGAGGAACAGAACTTCAAAACTTGTGAAGAAGTCGGCACATTCAAGGAAGAAGCTATCAAGGTTCTAACTGTAGAAGTCAAAAAGGGGGAGGATAGGGTGAAAGAAAATCTAGAAAGGGAAATTCAAGAAATGAAGATGCAATGGGATAATCAACTAAAAGAGATCAGTACAAGTGTAAAGACACAGATTAAGGGTGTAAACATTTATACTTATGATACTGTTGTATGGATGCACAACCAAATCTTTCCAGAATTTCAAGTTGATCCAAATGAAGCTCCACCTCCTCATCTTGATCAAAATGTCTGAAAGCCTACATTTTCTCCTAGACCTAAATAGCATGGAGCTCCTCTTGAAAATTATTCTCAAGTATAGACTTCTGATTAGCCAGAGATATGTCAAGACCTACCTCCTGAAATGCCAGTGCCTAAGAAGAGAAAATATGGCGATGGTGCTTCAGCCAGCCGATCAATTCCAAGTCAAGAAGCTGCCAGAAGGAAAGAAATGGAATTTACTGAAGTTTGGAGTCCAACCTCCAAGTCCTTAATTCTAGACACTCTGAAATTAGTTGTGGATCTTCATGATAATAAGGATGATCATTATAATCATAAGGAGTGGGAGCTGTAACACCTCCCCTGTAGTGGACGTATAATATGGGTCCGGCCGGGGCCCCACAACATACGAACGCCACAGCTTTAGTATTATAAGTTGATATAGCTACCCAAACTCAAAACACTTGCACAACACAGCGGAAAACCACGCACAACCAGAAGTTATCCACTAACCCAAAAGAGTACAACAAAGGCCTTAAGGCCTACCACAAAAGTCCAAAAGTAAATAGTACAATCAAACATGAATGTGCTCAGCACTCCTAGTCTACCTCGGCATGCAAGCCGGACAAAATAGTCTCAAACAACATCATCATAACTGTAGTGCTACAAAAGAGGGAAAAACACTTCATGGGGCTTAGGCCTTTTTGGCCGGCGTGCTAGCTCTTGCGTGCGATCCTTGCCCTGTAAAAATTATTAGTAACGTGGGTCAGCAAAGGCTGACCTCAAACTGTGTAACAACACATCTCCTCCCGGCCGCCCATAACGGACCCCGGGGAACCCTCCAACCTGCAAGTCAGCACTTCATATGCAAATAAACATCTATAAGTAGAAAAGCGTTAAAACAGGCTTGGATGTCTCAATCATCAAACATGTTCTCTATTGGTTGAGCATATAAAGAAAAGGGCCTACTATGCAACATGAATGCAACACCCGGGCTTCACCCAAGGTACCCTACAGCGAATGCATCTAGCATAACATCACATCATTTGGGTACTCACATTTCCCCAATTGGCATAAAGCCGCAAACATTGAGGGAGACACAGCTCCCTCACACGGCACACGGGCCGCCACATGGAATTCTTGCCAAGGCCCCACCCGCTCGTGGGCTTAGCCCCGGGCTTGCCTGCAAGCTCTGACGTCTCATGTCAGGATTCCAACAACCACAGACTGACTGATTCTAAGAAGCCTTGTTGGACCCCACCCGCTCATGGCCTCTTTGCCCGGGCTTGCCCCAAGCTTGGCATTCTCGTCAGTCTCACAGAAGGGGGCTAGTCTCGCCGGGACACTCTCCACACATGACGCACATGTCACGGGATAGCCAGCCGACCACGGAGACATAGCCACGCCTTGGCACAACACAAACCAAGACTAAATACATCACAATCCCTCTTTGTACCGCAGCGTTCCCGCGCACCAAGGAAAACATCTCCAACTCGTGCGGAGCTAACCTTGTCCACCAAGGAAACCATCTCCATTCTCATACGGAGCTAAACTTGTCCCTCAAGGAAACCATCTACCGCCATGAGGAGCTAACCTTGTCCGGGTTCGACTACACGTACCTTTTCAAGCACATGGGACAATCACCACCACAACACAAATGGCATCTTGCCGCAATGGAAATCTCTACGAATCCCTAAGTTCGTATGCAACATCACCGGGCCGGACTAACGGTCGCGACCACGGCTTCACCCACCATGCCTAATCCACTAGCGAAGCAGATCTCTAATGCAAAATATGCCGGGGACGGACTCAATCAACCCGGAAGTTCCTCTTGAAACTTGGCAAACCAAAACCCCTCTCATTTGAGAGTTCGGTGCCCAGAAATTTGGGAGAAAGAAAACTAAATGATGCTAATACATGCATCCTAAGGACCGAGAGGAGAGATGTCGTTACCTTCCGATTCCTCTTCCTTGCCATGGCAAAAATGGCCGGTTGGAAATCTTCGCAGCGGTCTAAGCTTCACGGATCCGGACTCGGCTCGCGATTTGGAGCACCGAAACCCTTCCTACAGCCCAAGACCTTCTTCTTCTTCCTCCTTGCTCTAGCTTTTCTCAAGATCTTAGAAAGAGATAACTTGGAAAACAATGAGGGTTTCCAACCATGGATTCGGTCTTAACTCCCCAGGAGATGGCCTGAACCGTTAGATCCTAAAACCAGAAAAGAATGGCCGCGATTCGCCTGGAAAATAGAAGACCTGGGCCGAACACGGCCTGGCACACGCCCGTGTCCAGGGTCGTGTGCCTCATTCGCCGTCTCAAATCGACGCGCCTGGAATCAGACACGGGCATTCGACACGCCCGTGTTTAATCCGACACGCCCGTGTCCCCAGTGACACGGCCGTGTGGCCTGCCATGTGTCTCCAACGACACGGCCCCAACACTAACCCGAGAGGTGACACGGCCTGGGACACGCCCGTGTCCCAAGCCGTGTGCCAAGTCTCGACACCCGTCGACAGGCTTTGTGTCGACACCGCGGAAAAACGTCGAGCGAAGATCGTCGACCAAGCGGGACACGCCCTGTGACACGCCCGTGTCACAGGCCGTGTGCCCCAGTCTCGACACCTTGTCGAGCGAAAGTGTCGACACTTGGGTCGAGTGTCGACACGGCCTCGACACGCCCTGCGACACGCCCGTGTCGCAGGCCGTGTGCCCCACTCTCGACACTTTGTCGAGCGAATGTGTCGACACTTGGGCCGAGTGTCGACATGGCCCCGACACGCCCTGCGACACGCCCGTGTCGCAGGCCGTGTGCCTCACTCTCGACACTTTGTCGAGCGAAATTGTCGACACTTGGGCCGAGTGTCGACACGGCCTCGACACGCCCTGCGACACGCCCGTGTCGCAGGCCGTGTGCCTCCTGCCAGAAACCCAAAATTTTTTCAGAACTGCAGACTGAACCTCTTGCAAAACTGGGGTGTTACAGGAGCTATATGAGAAAATTATGACAAAAAGAAGGATTTATGATCGTGAATATGGCCACAAAAATCCTAATGCTCCTCCTCGTCCTCTAAAGTACTATCCCAAGCCCTTCATATACCAGAAAAGGAACAAGAGAAGAAGGAATGTCAACACCAACAATAGTACAAGTGATTTTTGATTATCAATGTTATGGAATTTTGTGGACCTGGATATTTCTATGGACAAATTATATATATATATATATATATATATATATATATATATATATATATATATATATATATATATATATATATATATATATATATATATATATATATATATAATTTTGAACTTTGATGATCTAACTATCTCTTAACTCATTGCATATACTATTTTATTCATTAGTTAATTCTTTGATTATCTTGATATAATTCACCTTAGTGTAGATGGTTCTGACTTCTATAAATAGGGGGAGATTATTGGGTAATGTATCCACAATAACCTAGATTTGTGTGAAGTCACCCTTGAACTAACTTGAATTAATTATGTATTTGATGTTATTCTTTAGTTGAGTGCTTGCAAGTAATTATTGTTAAGTGTAGACCAATGTCAGTTTACAATGAGTCACTAAACATAGGACCATGCAATGTAATCACTCATTGTGTGACCGATGATGTTGAATCATGTGTAACCTCTCTATTGGAAAGCACTTCATTTTCAAGTACCAGAGCAATGAAAGAAATGAAGGGTTGTTGTTTTCAAGAAAGCAGAATCAGTTATTCAGATAAATTTTCTAAGAACTTTTCTCGAGAAACCTCAAGACTTTTCGAAAATTCTCAGAAACTATCTCCAAGTCATTTTCTCGAGAAAGCCCTGAAGATTTCTCGAGAAGCCAAGTTAATTTCTCAAGAAAGCAAAGAAGTTCTCGAGAAGTCAAAATCATTTCTCGAGAAGCTAAGTATTTTTCTCAAGAAATCCAGCTCTTTCTCGAGAAAGCAGTTACTCTGTTCAAAGATTTTGCGTAAAGTATTTTTCTCGTGAAGGCTATGACCATTTCTCGAGAAATGAATTTCTTCTCGAGAAATCATATTCCTTCTCGAGAAATAGAGTTGCAGAAATTTCTGTTTGAATCTGTCTGACGGGATTTCGATATAATCTAAGTATCTCATAATTGGTCCACGTGGATCATTCCTTAATGATTTCAGACCGTTATACGATGTTCTATATAAGTCTTTTTAGAGGAATCGCAAACCCTAATTACAATAATTTGAATCGCACCACAATTTCAAGCTCGGGAGAATCTACGCCGTCATCATCATTCTTCATTGTCGCTCCTCTCTCGATCCAGTGATTTCAAGAAGAAAAGATTCGACAGATCAAAGATTCAAGTTCTTCAAACATCTACTTAATCGTGTCGGGTCCTAAGCGTTTCAGATCCAAGTTTCTCGGGTTTTCTTCCTCAACTTCTTCACAAAGATTTTCAGTTTTCAAGAAGGAAGAACCTTGAAGATTTCATATCTGAGAGTGTAAAGTTTTTATCGTTGTTGTAAAATTATTTCAACTCTTATAGGAGCTTTATCTCTGAGTTTGTAGGAGCTTTGTTCTCCGAGTTTGTAGACTATGTTATCTCTGAGTTATAGGTGCGTTGCTCCGAGTTATAATATTGTTGGAATCTGAGATTTAGTGAAGTGGCCAAGGGTAGCTGTGGTGCTAGATAGGCGAGGTGGAGAGTGGACGTACATAAGATTGGGGAACCACTATAAATTTCTTGTGTCGTCTGGGTTATGCTTGGTTATTTTTTGTGTTGATTTCTCTCAAGTTTTTATTCCGCAAAAGACGCAGAACTCACCTATTCACCCCCTTTAGGTGATTTAGGTAGCCAACTAGATACTTTCACGTATAGTTTGCCCTCCCCCGACAGAGATGATGAACATTGGTTCTTCTTTGTGAGGTTTGATTTATGAACAGTTAAGAGTAAAATGTTGTTGCAGAGTTTTGGATGATGATGAATTGTGAATTTCATTTGTTATCGTGATGTTTTTGAGATGGGATTTGCTACTTGCAGTTTGTGATGTATTGTTTAGTCGGGGAGAAATGACGAAGTTGTTGTATTTAGCTTCCTGATAGACGTAGGTTTGTTGTGTGCGGGATTAGGAGTGACTTAGGTTTCCTGTGAGTGAGATTAGGAGTGAATTAGATCTGCTATTATTATTAAAGAAATTTCATGGAGCCACCTAGTGAGTGTGTGTGACAGTTAATTCTTCGTGCTTGAGATTTCGTTGGGGCCTCCTTGTGTGAGAGTGAGTGAATTTTAGGTTTATAGTTTGTGGCTTCCTTACGTCGTGAGTGAATGAGATTTCGTGTAACCCCTTTCGTGTTATAGTGAGTGGAATTTTCTCCATGGTGCCCGAGTGAGAAAACGACCGACCTCAGAAGGGAGATCGAAGGTGAGGAGGAATTCTTCGCGTGATCGTCGTCGATTTCAGATACGAAAAGACTCTTTCTGTCGGTAACTTGCTTCTATTTTTTTCTTGTGCGTGTCTAACTTTTCTCTTAGGATAATTAAACTCATTGTAAGGTTTTGCTCGAACTTTGTCAGCGAACGCTACATCAAAAACTTCAAACGGAAACGTATTTAGAGTTCACGATTTCTATTTGCTATGACTAGGGGAACGAAATAAAGTTGCGAACTTTCTTCCCGAATTTAGAAATTAAACCATTTTTAAAGAAAATTTAATTTTTTAAAAAATTTAATTTTGTGCTATTTTCCTAAACGTTGCTAAATTTCTCAAAGTATTTGTCGTGAACGGTCAAAATCTTTGCAAAAATTAATTTAATTATAATATGCATTTAGAGTTTCCTAGAAAAAAGCTGACATGCACGCAAACCGTACACGTCATACTGCATCAATTTGGTATTAGAGGGAGGTTCCAAAATTTTTTTAAGTTTTGGGATCCGCCCTGCGTAGAATAGGAACCCGATAGCATTTTGTTTTAAAAAAAGAGTTTTTTAAATTTCAAAAACATATATTGCATCTAACTTTTTGTTTGCTTGCATCTGCGTAGTGGTAGGATGCGTCGAGTTGAACACGCTCAAATTCGAGATGAGCATTATGTCCGTGCACATTAAGATGTTCCACATCACTACGTGGAAATGTCTATCTTTAGGAGAAATCCTTTATTTGAGGATCACGACTTCACTTACACCCACTCTCATAGTACCCCATCACAGAGATCTGTGTGAAACTTCAATGATTATCATTGATCACAGTACATCACTGCCAGAGAACATGTTGATTCGCCAATATAATCTCATTATACTAGACACAATCAGTACAATGACTATTGTCGTTTTTATGCTCGTACTCAAGTGGATCCTATTGATCCTTCGCCACCATATTATGAGGATACGATTCAGCATCACTCTAGTTATCGATACAACACGTCATCTCTATATGAGGAACCCGAGACTGTATATGTGTGATCACCACCACACGTTCGTAGGACACATAATCATCCATGAGCACGACATGATTATGTTATGGACGATTGTCATGACTATCCTCAAAATACATATAGAGCTCACTATCATCAAGAGTACATCACACATAGTGATCATCCTAATGTTCTGAAGACGAACAATACGATAACCATTAAAGGTCAGTAAGGTCATTCCACTGCCCAAAGCAGGGAGACATCACCCACTCCGTCTGATATTCTAATACAAGATCTGTGGATTCAACCCCCATGTGAGTCTGCTCCACTTAGTGAACCCGCCCTTGATTCTATATCTACTAGCTCTCATTTTGAGTATTGATTCCTTGCACACTTCACCTGATGGAGCATTGATTCACATCACCAAACCCGATGGCGCACCGAGTGACATTACGATTGGGAGCCGAGAGCTTAGCAATGATCTCGAGGTAGTCACCCCTACCCTCTCCGGGAGTACGACCCCTTTTGATTGTTTGCTACTAGAGGACCATCACTCTATTGATGGGTTATTTGATGACCCTCCTATTGATCCTCCAGATGAGTCACCTTGTCTTTGTATGGATGAGATTCATGTGGTTAACACACTAACAAATTTTAAGTCATGGATATCTGCTCTATTTTCGCCCTCTATGTCGACAGTGCTTCAGAGAGATGATTTGGAGGGTGATATCTATATATTAAGGCTTGATCATAGCCATCTGGTCACTCCCACTCTAGATGAGTTATGGGACGTACCACCTGTTGATCATCGTATTCGCAATGAGTTTTCAGATGTCTCACCTAGTGAGCCTCCTGATCTCTCACATTCCCTTAGTATATTTATCACTATTGACACACTTCACGTGAATTGTCATTTATATGAGAGCATTTTATATGTTTTTGGTGCCTACATCTGTACGCGCCGCATTTGCGACAAATTTTATTATACCTCTCATAGTGAACCCCCAGACGACCCACATATGGGTTCACCGCACATTTGAGATGTATCTATCCTTAGTATCACCATCGAGTTTGAGGGTGCACTCACTGATTTGTTATGTTATATCTTATCACCCGCACTTACAGATACTGTTTGCACACTGTGTTGAAACATTTGATCACTGATGTCTTTGATTTGCACTGGAGTGTTCATCGCCCCTGCGATGAACACTTTTATAATCCACCTTCCGAGCCTCTTGATCATGTACCTATCCCAGGAGTTGCTTTCAGTATCTGAAACCATCGATTTGTGGCCTTAGTCGTGGTAGTAGTAATCTTTTACATTTGCATGATTTGCATTAAAAAATATTGAGCGAAAAATTACATAGCACTTGTGATTTAAATGCAACTCAAGTTAACAAGCATAAAAGAACTACTAGTTTCAAATTTGATGACTTGGAGATGGTTCAGCCAAATCCGAACGGTTACCATCGGGTATCGTAAAAAAGCTAGCTGACCGTAGAACTGGACCTTTTGGAGTGGTGAAGTGGATTGGGCAAAATGTGTATGAACTTGAGATGTCTTCCGTTTAGAGAGCAAATATTATTTTTAACATAGTCAATCTAACTTTATTTCACAATTCTCCATACGAGTCTTTTGATTTTCCATTGCATTCTCTTCCATTTGATTCTTCTAAGTTGATGAGTGAGAGTGAGCAGCCACATTCAGGACATACCGTCATTCATTCAGCTACTGACACGTCTAATGCAGTTCCTTCTATTTCTACTGATAGTTTTCAGGTAGAACATGAGATACCAGGAAATTCTTCAATACATGTTCCCAGAGCTGCTGACAGACTTCTACGACAGCTCTTAGTTTCCGAGCAAATATTGGATTATAAGACGGTGAACAAGACCAGCGGGGTTGTGGCCGAGGAGTTACAATGAATGGATACTATTCTTCTACAACACTATCACTCTGCGCACTCACCAGAGATGAGTGATTTTGAGAGAGGGAGAGTTGGTGGAGACTAGCCCCAATCAGAAAAAAAATCCTGACGCCGCACATGACCGAACCTTTATCGACCCTGAGTCTGAATATATTTATGTGTGATGTTTGCATTTTAAAGTTTACAATTTTATGTAAATGTGTAATTTTGTTTTAGGGAATATATATAAATATATATAACATATAAATATAGAAATATATATATACGAACATCTTCACACGGGTTACGGCCGTACTCGATGCTCTCGGGCGGCCTTCGGCCACAACATGCAGTCTTCGCTCGCCTGCGCACGGTCTTTGCCTGTGCTTTATGCTTCAGGTGGTTTTCGGCCGCATAGAAGCGGGTTTCGCCCGCTTGGACGCAATCCACCGTCTTGGTGCCGCACCCGCCACGCGCGGCCCCCCGAAGCAAAATTATTCTGATTCGGACTCCGGGGGGCCGCGAGTGGCGGGTGCGGCGCCAAGACGGTGGATTGCGTGGAAGCGGGCGAAACCCGCTTCTATGTGGCCAAAGACCACCTGAAGCATAAAGCACGTGGGAAGCCCGTGGGCAGTTAGGCAAAGCCCCCCTGTTGCGGCCGAAGGCCGCCCGAGAGCATCGAGCACGGGCGTAGCCCGTGCGAAGATGCTCGTATATATAATATTATTTTTGTAAGTTATTTTACTGTTAAACTATATAATATATATATTATATAATATATATATTATATAATACATATATATATATTATAAATAAATATTATAATTATATATATAATATTATTTTTATAATTTGTTTCAGTGTTAAACTATATATATATATATATATCATATTATAAAGAAATACTGAGATCTGCAATTAGCCTGAGTTCGAAATTAGGGGAAAAAATAATGGTTGTCTGATCTCTTCCATTATATCAACATCCGTCTGATCAAACCAACTCTCTCTTCACATTTTACTAGGGCTCCTAAACCTACTAGTAGGGTTCAAAACCTATGTGAAATTACGATTGTACCCCTATAAGGCATAAAGCTTTAAAAAAACTATGCAGTCAGGTCTGTCAGGCCGCCAGCACACGCATTTAGCCAGTCAAGCCGCAATTCGGCCCGCAAGCCCGCAAGCCTACTAGCATACCTTATTTCAAACACTAATTGCGGAAAGATCAATATATACCCGAAATTTCTAATTGAACGGACGGTGTGAGACTAAAAAGAAGCTTTGGTGACGCCAAACATACGGTGCGGGCATACGGACAAGATTGTTTGGGGGTCAAGATGGTGTCAAAACGAAAAGTGATCAACTTTTATGTTAATCACGTTTTGATTTGGAGCCGTATTGGCTTCCGATTTGGGCCTCGAAATCGGGGCGGCGAGAGGCTTTACTGTAGCACTCTCGCCGCCCCTGATTTCGAGGCCCAAATCGGAAGCGAAGACGGCTCCAAATCAAAAGGTGCTCAACATGAAAGTTGTTCGTCTCACGAGATCTACAACTTTCATGTTGATCACTTTTTGTTTTGAGACCATCTTGACCCCCAAAAAGGCTGGGCCGGGCGGACTAGGGCATGGTTCGAGCGGGTGGGCGGGCGAAGCCCGCCGTCGCCGACCGGGTACTGTGGCGCGTGGCCATCGGGCCGGAGGCCCGTGCCTGTCGCTCGTGTGTGTGTATATATATATATAAATATATTTATAATTTTAATTGTTTTTATAATTTTGAATAATTATGTGACGAATTTACATATTACTGTAAAACTAAGTAAAGAACTTTATTTAATATATATATATATATACTAGCATCTTTGAACGGGCTTCACCCGTACTCGAGCGTCGCTGTGGGATGCGCCCGCAACCAAACGGGCTTCGCCCACAACCAAGTGGGCTTCGCCCGCCCCCGCCCGTTCTTGATGTGTTGATGCGGGCTTCGCCTGCAACCAAGCCATCTTCGAACGGGCTTTGCCCGCCCCCGACGGGTTCGCTCTCCACCAAGCCATCTTCGAACGGGCTTCACCCGCCCCCGGCTTAAGGTTATTTAAAATTATTGTGCTTTTTAATTTTGTTATCGTATTTTTTTTTATAATTTTATAGTAATAATAATTAAAACATACTTTCTTATATTATTTTCTTTTTCATTTTGCTTTCTTATTTTTTAGGAGTTTAAAATGAATAATCAAATATCTTACATCTTAGTATGCCGGAACAGTGTCATTAAATCGAAATCTGATAACTTGGAGGAGGAGGGTTCATGGGAGGTGCTCTCTACCGTCCATGGCAGGGGGAAGGTGGACGGGAGTACTCTAGGGCGTGAAGGCGGAGTAGGGCAGGCCGACGGATGTGCTGGACAGAGAAGTCATCGGCGAGCTCGGCGAGGCCGTTTCGAAATAACGCTCGGCGGGTTCGCCAAGGTCCGGCGAACCGGATGGTTGGAGGCAGGCAGGCCGCCGGCGGCTCCGCGCCGGCGACAACGCTAAAATGAAATTACCTTTTCCAGGGTATGAGGAATTCTTCTGCCTGGCTTTGGATGGAATTCCTTCATTCCTCTCTTGCCAGTCCACTACCATAAAAGTGGGAAGGATCTGATGGCCAAAAATAAAGATATATTGATATGACGGTCCCAATAAGAATTTTGGTGTGCCTTCAGATCTGACGGTCCTTGATGGCGTGCGGGCAATTGATCATACTGTTCACGTTACTGATGTGAACGCCTTTTACCCAGCGGCGACCGGCGGTTGCGGGCTCGCCGGCCACCGGCCGCCGCTGGGTAAAAAAAATTTGGCGGACGACAAATTTTTTTAAACAGTGGCGGCCGGCGGGTGCGGGCTCGCCGGCCACCCTGGATTTGTCCGCCTAATTTTTTTACCCAGCGACGGTCTGCGGCTGCAGGCTCGCCGGCCACCGGCCGCCCTGGATTCGCAGTCGTTCAGGCCGGCGTGAACGACCTAGAATACAGGGCGGCCGGTGGCCGGCAAGCCCACAGCCGTCGGCCATCGCTGGGCAAAAAAATTTTGTCGGACGGCAATTTTTTTTTGCCCAGCGGCGGTCGGCGCCCGTGGCCTCGCCGGCCACCGGCCGCCCTGGATTCGCCGGCATGCTCACCGGCGAACTCAGTGCGGCCGCTAGCCGGCCAGCCCGCACCCGCCGGCCGCTGCTGGGTAAAAGGCGTTCACCTCCACTTGATACAAAAAAAAGGAATAGGAAAATGACGAATTAGATGGCTCCTGTAGCTTGCCTGCATGCCCGCATCCACCGTTGTCGTTGTGGTGGAATGTTTATTGATGCTTGGGAGAGTTGCGTATTGTCTACCCTCCCCCAACAAAGATGAACAGTAGTTCTTTGTGAGGTTTGATTTATGAATAGTTAAGAGTTAAATGTTGTTATAGAGTTTTGGATGATGATGGATAGTGAATTTCATCTGTTACTGTGAGGCTGTTGAGATGGGATTTGCTGCTTGCAGTTTGTGATGTCCTGTTTAGTAGGGGAGCAATGATGAAGTTGTTGTATTGTGCTTCCCGATAGAGGTAGGTTTGTTGTGTGCGAGATTAGGAGTGACTCAGGTTTGCTGTGAGTGAGATAGGAGTGAATTAGATTTGCTATTATTATTAGAGAAATTCCACGGAGTCACCTAGTGAGTGCGAGTGACAGTTAATTCTTCGTGCTTGAGATTTCGTTGGAGCCTCCTCATGTGAGAGTGAGTGAATTTTAGGTTATTAATTTGTGGCTTCCTCACGTCGTGAGTGAATGAGATTTCGTGGAACCACTTTCGTGTGAGAGTGAGTGAAATTTTCTTTGTGGTGCCCGAGTGCGGTAACGACCGACCTTGAAGCGGGAGATCGAATGTGTAAATCTTTACTTTAGGATTGAAAGTGACCTAGAGGTGGGTGAATAAGTCCAATTTAAATATGCACCCCTTTTCTTTAATCAGAGTATTACTTTAATTGAAATGATTAACTCAGATCAGATAATCAACAGAAACCAAACAGCAAATAACTAAATTAACACAACACAACAAAATAGCACACACAGCACAATGCACACCGATTTATAGTGGTTCCCTAATTTATGGGTACATCCACTTCCCCCTTCGCCTATCTAGCAATGAACTAGATTCGGCAAAACTCCTCCTCTCTCCTTTACTCAGATCTATAGATCTTACATCTCAGAGCCCACCCGGCTCCTACAACTCAGACTTCACAAGTCTTACCACTCAGATCACCAAGATCCTACACCTCAAGTTCTGCCCAAGAACTCTACCTCAGAATGAATCCTCACTCCTACTTTTCAGGAAACAAATGCCCTACAACTCAGAGAATTTTCAACTTCTCCTACCTCAGGCAATCCTAGCACTACCCCAACCTTTATAACACAGACTTACAACAATAAGAGAATAAGTCTCTTCCACTCAAATCTACAGACAGATCTTACAAATTGAATATAACACAGAAATGAATCAGAAAATGTCACCCAGTGTGAGATTTGAGTAACTGCTTCTTGATCTGATCTTGATGATTGGGCTTCCTTTGATTCTGACAAGATAGGTCTGATCAAACCCTTCTTAGCTTTTCAAACCTTCTTGAAGTAGAAATTAAGGTTGATCTAGGTTGGAGAGATGTTGTAGATGATTCTTGATCAGACCTCTCTCCACCTTCTTAATTGTAGCTGAAGCTTCATGGTTATGCTACTTCTTCTATATTTTTGGTTCTTCTTCTGTTTTTTATCTCTCTTATTTTTTCTTCTAAAGACAGCATTCCTTTAAATAGGCTCTGACAGGAGTAACCGTTTGATCCGGTTAATAACTGACAGTTCTGACAGCTGTCAGTACCTCGGTCTTGATATCTGTACTTAGGAAATAATTCTGCTGAAGTGTTGAGACTTGGCTATGAAATGTGTTGACATAAGTCCTAGGTGTCGAAACAGCTCCTATAGTGGTGCCAACACACTTCTGAATGTGTCGACAAAGCTCTTCAGCTTATCTCTGCACAACCTCTGTGGAATGTGTCGACACAAGTCCTGTGTGTCGACACAGTTGTCTTCAGTCTTATTACAACTTGATTATAGTGTGTCGACACTAGTACTGAGTGTCGACACAGTTGTCTTCAGTATCGACACAACTTGAATAGAGTGTGTCGACACTTGTCCTGAGTGCCGACACAGTTGTCTTCAGTCTAGACACAGCTTGAATAGAGTGTGTCGACACTAGTACTGAGTGTCGACACAGTTGTATTCAGTGTCGACACATCTTTTATTTGTCTCGACACAACTTGTTTATTGTGCGTCGACACTAGTCCTGAGTGTCGACATTTTGTACTTAGCTTTATTAATCTACACATATAAACTTAACATCCATCAAATACAATAATGTGTATATCATTGAGCTGAGAAGACTTCTTCAAATCAAGTACATTAAGACCAATGTACTCAATAATCTCCCTCTATTTGGAGAAGTCATAACCCCAATACAATGATATACAACAAGATACCACAAGATAAAGATAAAGACATTTAAACATACATTGCAGATTAGTAAGTGAATTATCACAGATAAACACTCAAACTTAATAATAATGCAGAGTAGAACATAAGACAAACAATTTCAGTGCTAATTAATCAACACATGAAATGTAAAATAAGTCATGATTTCCATTAATTATTTATCTTAGAATTTACTGATACAAGTTTTTTCAGAATAGATACAGATCCAAATGTTCATATGAAATATAAAACTTAGAAAATCCTAAGGCAGCTCAGGTTCCTTAATAACTATGCATTTCCCTGATTGTATCTTAGCTTTAATTTCTGGCTCCTCATCCTCAGCAACTGCCTTACCTTTGGCTTCCTTAGCTTTAGCTTTTGCTATAGCTTCTTCCTTCAGCCTTTGTCTCTCAAAATAATGATATGGCTTTGGGAAATTCTTGCTGGGCTCTATGGATTTAGTAGGAAACTTTCCTCTCTTCAAATCTTGCCTAAATTTCTGAATCACATCTTGCTGGTTCAAGTGTTTAGCCCATTCCTGTTCAGAATACCATTTCCATCTGTCAGTAATATTAGCATTCACAGCTTTCCATGTAGTAAGAATGATTGGTCTAGAGGTTGGACTCCATTACTCAAAATCAGGTTTAGTCTCAGTCTGTTCTCTAAACCTTTCTTTGATAACTGAGCCTCAGTCTCTGGAGTAGTAGAAGCCTGTCCACTTTCTCAAATATTACATTCTTATCTATACCTTGAGGAGGACTATACATGTGATGAACAGCTGCTTGAACAGACTCAAAATTGGTTGGGGGTGCAGGAGGATTCCTTTCAGCAGGAGGTGCATTAAGTAGAGGTGGTTGTTGACAACCAGATTCAACTGTTTGATCACGCGCATACCGTAGGGGAGAAAAGCCTAAAGTATCTCTGATATTGTTTGTAATCCAGGTAGCTTGTTCGGCACTTGCCTAAATCATGACTCTCTCCCCCTTTATGACTTATCTCTCAACATGATCTCTTAGATCATTCTTTTGAAATCTGACCTGTCCATCAACATAATTGATACCTGTAGTCACTGTATTCTTAACCCTCAATAAATTGTTGTCCAAAGTTTTGTAAGAATCTTTGATATCCTTAAGTAGAGATTCAGAATGACTTTGCAGTTTGGTATTAATATCTATGCAAGTAGAATCAATTTTGCCTTCCAAAGCAGTAATTTGGGTCTTAATTTCTCTCAAGGTAGTTTCATGCATCACTAGCAGATTCTCATTCAGTCTGTTCAGATTTTCAAGGACACAACCTTGATTGATTGCCACATCATCCCGGATTTGATTGACATCCTGTTGTTGCTTTGCCAGATAAACTACTGCATGAGCCCCATTCTCAAAGAATGAAGTTATTTCAGTCTTCAAAAGATTGACTTCAAATCATATTGACTTGATCTCTTAGGCTAGCTGAATTTGTAACTCCTTGTTGCTTTCATCCACATATTTCTCTAAATCATGTCTTTGCTTATCAAGCATAATTTGTAGTTGCACAAGAAAAGAGCTGTGATCTATTGTAGGAGCAGATGGTGGTCCAGACTGAAGATATTGCTTGTAGCTTTTGCTCTTCTTCTTCATTGCAAAAAGTTTTCTTTTCTTCTATTGAGTAGCATCTACATTCTCAGATTCAGAAGAACTAACCTCTTCAACTTGAGGTGCCTCTTTAGATTTCTCAGTAACAGGGGCCAACTCCCCCTCAATCCCTGTACATTCTTGATTATTAGGGATATTATCCACAGTAATATCTGCATGCTGAATTGCAACATTAGGTATCTCAAATTGAGAGTCTGCAATTCTCTCTTCCTGAATATTTGTATCCTTTGTCATTGGAACTTCATCTTCAGTCTCTTGTAGAGTTGCTTCTTCCATTACTTGATCAGATATTTCATGTGCAGGAGCTTGTGTCTTTTCTAGGTCTTGTACTACATCCATTATAATTATTGTTGTTGTATCCATTGGCAATTCTGTGAGGTCCCACCCCTCTGTTAATTCTTTTTCTTTGATGAACCCCCCCTGCACTTATGCACTGGTCTCAGTGAATTGCCTAGGAGACCTGCCTTGGACTTCCTCTAGATTTTCATCTGAACTGAAGTTCACCACTTATTTAGAATCACTAGAGGATACTACTTCCTCTACCACTGATTTCTTACTTTTTATTTCCTTTTTCTGCTTAGGTGCAGGAGTTTCCTTAATCAAGACTCTGTCCCACATAGACAGGATTCTTAGGTCCATTCTCCTCATATGATTGATCTTAGTGTCATGTTTCTGATTGATGCAATCTGGAATGACCTTTAACAGATACAAACTTATTATTCTGCCCATATTGGGCTTCTGAATTCCTTCCACAATCTTATCAAACAACACTCTATTCTAGTCAATATTGATATTGAAGATAATTCTAGTCATCAGATTAAACATGACATTAAAAATTGTGTCATGTGCTACAGTCTTGCAGAGGAGCACCTTGCCTACTATTTCTGACAGGAATTTATCTTGGGAATTCATTCCCTTTTTGTTGAAAGAATGTCCAAAACTAGTGGTTGGAGGTAGTCCACATCAAACTAGTGCCTCAGCTGTCTTGGTTGATTATAGTTCATTATCCTGTGAAATTCATGGAATCTTAAAGTCTTTTGGTAGTAACTTTTATCCTTTCTCCATTAACAGTGGATTTTATCTTGTCAGAGTTTGAGTTTAACGAGGCATTAGAGAAAAATTCAGATACCTCTCTCTTCCAGATCTTGGTTGGTTCTGAAAGAAGATACTCCAACCCTGCCTCATTCACAAGTACAATCACTTTCCTTATATCTTCAGAACCGGTGTTGAATGCGTTGCGCACCAGTGCATTTCCCTCGTTGATGTGATCGTCCATCTTTGGTGCCATTCTTGTTGAAAGATCTTGAGTTAGAAGGGTGTCGACTATGGATTTCTAGGCCTCGACACACAACGATTAGTCTCTCAAGTTTACTGGTGAGTGAAGTCGACAAAACCTAACATCTACTATTTATAGCATAAGTCTTTTGAAGGTGAAAAGGCGCGCTGCATTTAGTGATTTTCTAAATATTTGGAAATTTCTGGAGTCGACAAAGAAAATCTAAGCTGTCGAGATGTGTCGACATGTGTCGACACAAGGTTTATATTTCTCGACACAGACCTAAAGGTCTCGACACAAACTTGTAATGTCTCGACACACATCCTTTTATCAGTGTCGACACACATCCGCTAATCAGTGTCGACACAGTCACGTGTCTCGACACACCTTTTCTACAAGTGTCGACACATGCTGTGGTGTCTTGACACACCTGTATAAATAGTGTCAATACACACCCTGGTGTCTCGACACAATTCTGTGACTTAGACAAATTTTGAGTTCTGACTTATATGTCCTGACTAATTAAAGTAAAAAATTTAAAATATTTGCATTCCTAATTAGTCATTTTTAAATGTAATTATTTATTCAATATTCAACATGCCTAGTTCAAACTTAAAATAATTGAACTTACTTTCATCTAGGGGTTTTGTAAAGATATCAGCAACTTGTCTTTCAGTTGGAATATATTGTAAGCTAATATTTTCTTTTCTACATTCTCTCTGAGAAAATGATATCTAATTTCTATATCTTTAGTTCTACTATGTGAAACAGGATTATTGGCTATAGAAATTGCACTAGTAGAATCACAGAACATAATAGATTTACTTAGCTGAATACTGTAGTCCAGTAGTTGATGTTGACTGCACAACAACTTCCAACAGATATGTACTTCGATTCTGCTGTAGAGATAGCAACACTTGTTTGCTTCTTGCTACTCCAACTGATAAGTCTTTTCCCTAGAAACTGGCAAGTTCCAGAAGTGTTTTTTCTGTCTTCTTTACACCCTGCAAAATCTGCATCTGTGTACCCAATAAGTTCAAAATCACTATCCCTATGATACCAAAGCCCAAGATTGGGTGTGCCCTTAAGATATCTCAATATTCTCTTAATAACAGTATAATGAGACTCTTTGGGGCATGCTTGGTACCTAGTACAGACACATGTTGAGAACATAATATCTGGCCTACCAGCAGTTAAATACAGGAGTGATCCAATTATGGCTCTATACAAGGTTTCATCAACTGGTTTTCCAGATTCATCCTTGTGTAGTGACATAGTAGAACCCATTGGAGTTCTCATGGTAGAAGAATTCTCGATATCATATCTCTTAATCAACTCCTTAGTGAACTTAGATTGAGAGATGGATATTCCATCCTCAGATTGTCTAACTTGGAATCCAAAGAAGAACTTTATCTCACCCATGCTACTCATCTCAAACTTGTCTTGCATAAGCCTTGCAACTTATTACACAGCATCTCATTGGTAGACCCAAAAAATATGTCATCTACATAAATCTGGACTAATATGCTTGAACCTTCGATGTTCCTAAGGAATAGTGTCTTGTCTATCTTTCCTCTATATAACTTGTTCTCTATAAGAAAGGTAGAGAGGGTTTCATACAAGGCTCTAGGTGCCTGTTTTAACCCATACAAAGCCTTGTGTAATCTGAAAACATAGTTTTTGTGTTTAGGGTCAACAAAACCTGGTGGCTGCTCTATATAGACTTCTTCCTTCAGTGTACCATTTAAGAATGCTGACTTTACATCCATTTGGTAGACCTTGTATCCTTTGAATGCTGCATAAGCTAAAAATAATCTAATGGCTTCTAGCGTAGCTACAGGTGCAAAGGTTTGGTCATAAGCTAATAATTCCTCTTGTTTATATCCTTTAGCCACTAACCTAGCTTTGTTCTTGACTATAACCCCATACTCATCAAATTTATTTCTATAGATCCACTTAGTGCCTATAATATTGTGATGACTAGGTCTAGGAACTAGACACCAGACTTTGCAACTCTCAAATTAATTTAACTCTTCTTGCATAGTCATAATCCAGTTGAGATCTGAATTGGCATCTTCAAACCTTTTAGGTTCTACCTGTGAGAGAAAATTAGAGTATAGAACCTCATTGTGATGTCTACTTCTAGTGGTCATACCTAATCTGGCATCACCTATTATTTGATCTATAGGATGATCTCTAAGATGTCTAACAGCTACAGGAAGGTGTTTATTATCATCTAGTGCTGCAGTAGGATTATGGTGATTCTCTTCCTCCCCCTGAGCTGATACAGTATCTTCTATATGAACTTCTATATTGTCCCTAATGTCTAACTCTATGTTAGGTGAGTCACTTATATTTAGTTT
The DNA here is from genome assembly GCA_039583875.1 of Platanthera guangdongensis. Lineage (NCBI taxonomy): Eukaryota > Viridiplantae > Streptophyta > Magnoliopsida > Asparagales > Orchidaceae > Platanthera > Platanthera guangdongensis. The sequence goes on from CM077161.1 coordinate 82,795,352, forward strand.
TTCCCATCTAGACTTTACACCACCTACACTAGAACTGTTAGAGATATCATTACATAAAACAGATGATTCATCAAATACTACATTAATAGATTCTTCTACAACTTGATATTTGAAGTTATAGATCTTGTATGCAGTGCTATGAAGACTATACCCTACAAAGATTCCTTCATAGGATTTCTTTGAGAACTTGGTTAGATAAGTTTTCCCATTGTCCAAGACATAACACTTACTTCCAAAAATTCTGAAGTAGGGTAGATTTGGTTTTCTGCCTTTCATTAGTTCATAGAGAGTCTTGTTGTGATATATGTTGATCAAGGCTCTATTTTGAACATAGCAAGCTGTGTTTATAACCTCAGCCTCGAAATATTCTGGGAGAGATGTATCACTCAACATTGTTCTAGCTGACTCAGTAAGAGTTCTATTTTTCCTCTCAACAACTCCATTTTACTGTGTTGTTCTTGGAAAGGAGAACTCCTGAAGGATCCCTGGTTCCTTACAGAAATGTGTCATCCTTTCAGATTGAAATTTTATACCATGGTCACTTCTAAGTTTGACCACAGTACATCCCATCTCATTCTGAATTTGTTTGACAAAATCAGTAAGGATGCCTAGAGTTTCAGACTTTTTCCTTAAGAAGAACACCCAAGAAAATCTGGAGTGATCATCCACAATCAAATAGGTATAAGACTTCTTTCACAAACTAAGAACTTGCATATGACCAAATAGATCTATTTGAAGTAAGTATAGACACCTCTCATGTCTTTGGACTGAATACTATTAAAATAGACTTTTGTTTGTTTGTATTTTTGACATGCAGGATATATGCCTTCTTTGGAGCATTTTAGTTGTCGGCTATTTCTAACTAAGTCCAAATAAAATAGTTTACTCATAGCTTTGTAGTTTAAGTGAGCCAGCCTCTTGTGCCATTGTACACACAAAGTGTATTTCTCACTAGATACAAGACATGTACAACCCCGTGTCCGGCGAGCAAGGTCATCAGGGGCCAGGCAAATCGGGCTGAGGACAATAGGCGAGCTCAGCAGTAAAGGGGGCGAGCCCGAGCTCGGCATCCGTCGACCAGAGATCGACGATCGGCGACCCCGAGCTCGGCATTCACCGAGCGACACGCAACTCGCGACCTCGCAGTGGAGCTCGGCAAAGGTAGGCGAGCAGTACATGCCGAGGTGGCCAGAACTCCCCAGCTCGCCCGGATGTGTGAGGTACTTTTTACTGTTTTGCCCCTGCTGGTCTGCCCATAGCCCCTCAAAACAGCGGAGTTTGGCTGTTGACAGACCCAACCAGGGGTTTTCTGGTAATTTCAGGTCAGTTCTTTTGGTTGTTGGCAGTCCGGATTTCAAAAGCTATAAATAGGACCCAAGGGGTACCCCAGAAAGGAGGTTCTTCCCTGTGCTCTCCTGCTCCAATCTTCAAGTGCTTTCTGAGGGTACCTTAGCTCGGCTTCTGGCTAAGGAGGGGAAGCGCTCTGAGATCTTTCGGGTTTGTGGTGGGACCTCCCTGTCGAGCCCTTGGGTCTGTTTCCCCTTGTCTTTTTCATTGTTTTTTCTTGCAGGAGCAAAGTAAGCACGAGACCACCCCTTCCCCAAGGGTCGAACTCCACAGGAGACCGATTTCCGGTTTCAACATTTTGGTGCGGTGAGCGTGGACAGTGTTCAGCGCAGAAAGGCTTCGGCGAGCTCAATGATGGGAGGACAAGGATCCGACAGGCCGGACTCGCCCCCCCCCCCCCCCCCCCGCCACTCGCAACGGTGGGGATGTTTGAAGATTTTAGAAACGAGGTGCTGACTCTTGTCAAGTTCGCACTTGGCACGCGGGCCGAGTGCTCGACTCCGGCAGTTCAGATCGCGGTTGCCCCGTCCTTAGGCGAGGATGCTCCCGACAGGCGAGCTGGGAAGGAGGTGGCCGAGGAAGGTCGAGGGTGCGAGCTCCCCGGGCACGAGCTTTTCCCTGGCTCAGCTGGCCGAGGTCGGTTTGGCGAGCTGGGCTCGCGAGACTCTCCAGCTCGCCCAGTGGGGGGAGGAAGCCCTTTCAGCGAGCTGGTCTCTTCAGCTCCAGTTCCAGATGGGTTCAGGGAACCCGAGATTTCCTATTACACCGGAAAGGGAGATCTGGTCCAGCATGTCCAATGGTTTGAGGAAGTGGTCTCCATCCGTCAGATGTCGGACGGATTCAAGTGCCGACTCTTCGCCATCACCCTCCGGGAGAAGGCAAGGGAGTGGTTCCACCAGCTACCGGCCAGCTCCATCTACTGCTTCGAGGACCTGCGCCGAGGGTTCATGCTAAGGTTCACTACCTCCAAGAAGAGGAAGAAGGAGTCCGCGTCTTTGTTCCACATAAAGCAGGGGGTGAACGAGACGTTGGGGAGCTATGTGGACCGATTCCAGGAGGAAGTTACTCAAGTCCAGGAGATGTCGGGCCATAGTATGATGATGGCTTTTACCCTGGGCCTGCAACAGGGTTTCTTCTGGATGGAGCTAAAGAGAGTTCCCCCCCCCCCCTCTCCTATGAAGAGTTGATGGAGAGGGCGGCGAGAGAGGTCGACGGGGAGGCGTCGAACCCGGAATTTGCAAGGAAGCTGGCCAGGTGGGCCACAGAGGAATAGAAAGAGTCGAGAGGAGGAAAGGCACAGGAGGAGAGAAGAGGGGAGCCCAGGCAGAGGGAGCAGAGGCAGCTCCAAGGGCAGCAGCAGCCGAGGTGGGGGCGTCAGGAGCCCGACCGACGGCTAGGATGGAGGCCTGAGTGGCAGGGGCAGGGGCCACAGAGAGGGTACTACGGAAGGGACCACTACCAAGGGAGGCAAGACCAGTTCCACCCCCCAGGCTGGAGGCAGGGCCAGAGGACCCCACTCCCCGATCAAGAAGAGGCCATGGCCATAGCCCTGGGAGCAAGGAGGGGAGCGTGGAGGAGGAGAAGAAGAGAGGTCAGGGTGGAGCTGCCCTATTGCGACTTCCATCAGGAAGAGGGGCACGCCACGGCCACCTGTCCGGAGTTCCTCGAGATGAGAGGGAATAGGGAGCAGCAGCAGCAGCAGGGGCGGCAGGAAGTAAGAATTGAGGAGGTCCTGCCTCGGGCGGAGGAGGATCGGTGTGAAGACCGGGTGGATGTGGGGACCCGAGGAGGGATCGGAGTGATCCACGGGGGAATGGGTATCGAGGCTTTCCGCAAGGCAAGTCTCCACACCATATACCGGCGGAGCGTCACCTCCACGTCCCAAACCCCACCCCCGGAAGAGAGGATCACTTTCTCCAGGAGCGATATGCCATACCACGAGGATCCGTTCTGTGATGCGCTAGTCATCAAGGCGGCCGTCGAGAACTTCACCGTCTCTCGGATCCTCGTGGACAATGGGAGTTCTGTCAACGTCGTCTTCAAAAAGGCATTCGACGCAATGAGGGTGGAGGCAAAGAGGGTGCTGGCCTCAGATGGCCCCTTGAACGGGTTTTCAGGAGAAATGAAGGAAGTAGAGGGAGGAGTTGGTCTCCATGTCACCTTGGGGGGGCAGTCCCGAAACTGCAAGTTCGTCATTGTGGACGCCCCCAGCAGCTACAGCGCCATCTTTGGGAGGCCCCTGATCAGCGCCTTTCGCTGCGTCCCCTCATCTTTCCATCAGTACTTGAAGTTCAACGCTGAGGGGGTCCAAGTCAGGGTTAGGGGGGACCCAAAGGTGGCGCGGGAGTGTTATGTCACTGCGGTGAACACCATCTCCTGGCTGGAGGGAGCCGAGGAGATGGGGCGGAGGATGGAGGAGGTCGAGCAGTAAGCAGGAGGGGAGGAGCTGGGAGTGAAGGACTGCGCAGAGGGGGCGGCAGGAGGAGATCTGGAGGAGGTGGCCGAAGTGAGGACCGTGGGAGGAGAGATGGAGGTAGAGGTCCCCGTTCCGGAGGAAGGGGATGCCGAGGGATGGGGGGAGCAATCCAGGTTGGAGGCACCAGAGGAAGTGGTGGAGCTGGAGGTGCTCACCCGAGGAGGAAGGATGGAAAAGATCCGCGTCAGCGGGGGGCTAACCCCGGAGGACCAGGGCAGGATGCTGGAGTGCATCCAGAAGAACGTGGACATCTTCGCCTGGAATGCCGCGGAGATGCCGGGGGTTGACGCAGATGTGGCCTTCCAACGCCTCAACCTGAACCCGGGAACACGCCCCGTTCAGCAGAAGAAGAGGTCCACTGCGGACAGGCTGGCGGAGCCCATCAGGGAGGAGGTGGCGAACCTCCTCAAGGCCGGCTTCGTGTCTGAGATTCAGTACCCCGGCTGGGTCTCCAATGTGGTTATGGTAAAAAAAGGAGACGGCCGGTGGAGGATGTGTATCGACTTTTCCCTACTTAATAAAGCTTGTCCTAAGGACTGTTATCCTTTGCCTCGAATCGACGCGCTGGTTGACTCAGCCGTCGGTTTTTCTGTAATGAGTTTTTTAGATGCTTTTTCAGGTTATCATCAGATCAGGATGCACCCCCCCAGACATCAAAGATGTCTCGTTCATCACAGGGGATGGATGCTACTGCTACAAGATGATGCCCTTCGGGCTGAAGAACGCAGGGGCGACCTACCAGAAAATGATGGATAGGGTCTTTAAGGAGCAAAGGGGGAGGAATTTTGAGGTGTATGTAGATGACCTCATGATCAAAAGCCGCGACGTGGACTCCCACCTCCGGGACCTGGAGGAGACCTTCGCCACTCTGCGCAAGTACAAGATGCGATTGAATCCCCTAAAATGTGTCTTTGGTGTTAGCAGGGGAAAGTTCTTGGGGCACCTACTCACCCCAGCAGGGGTCGAACCAAATCCATATAAGGTCAAGGCTATCTTGGAGCTGGGGTCCCTGCGGAATGCAAAGGAGGTCCAACGGCTGACGGGAAAGCTAGGTGGGCTGAGTCGTTTCCTTTCACGGGCATGGGAGAAGTGCTCCCCCTTCTTCAAGACGCTGAGGGGTGGTCAGAGATTTGAATGGACCAAGGAGTGTGAAGAGGCGTTCCAGGCCCTCAAGGTGCAGTTGACACAGGCTCCGCTGCTCCAAGGGCCGAAGGAGGGGGAGGACCTGTTCCTATATCTGGGGGTCAGGGCGGAGGCCCTGTGCTCGGTCTTAGTTCGTGAAGAGGGGAAGAGGCAGCTCCCTATTTATTACGTGAGCCGGGTCCTGAGGAAGGCCGAGCTCCGGTATCCAATTTTGGAGAAGCTGGCTTTTGCCCTGATCAACTCGGCTCGGAGGCTGCGACCTTACTTCCAAGCACACTCCATCCGAGTGGTGACCGACCATCACCTACGCAACATCTTCGAGGGGGTGGAGCATTCAGGCAGGTTGGCTAAGTGGTCGGTGGAGCTGAGCGAGTTCGACGTCTCCTTCGTTCCGCGGCTCTCAATCAAAGCTCAGGCAATGGCCGACTTCTTGGCCGACTACGTGGTTGAAGTCGCGGAGGAAGAGCTCATCCGCCCAACTCCTTGGAAGGTGAAGGTGGATGGAGCCTCGGGGAGGCATTCCCTAGGAGTGGGGGTGATCTTGGAGAGCCCTCAGGGAACCAGAATTGAGCAGACGGTGGTGGTGCACTTTCCCATTACCAACAACCAGGCCGAGTACGAGGCCGTGATAGCGGGGCTGCGCCTGGCCAGGGAGCTAGGGGTATCAGATGTAGAGGTCCTTACTGACTCCATGGTAGTGGCTTCTCAGATTAACGGGGAGTTCGAGGCGAAGGAGCCCACCCTGCGATCGTACTTGGCCAAGGTGAAGGGAGTCATTGGCACTTTTCAAACCTTCTCCATCCGACACATACCAAGGGAAGAGAATGAACAAGCAGATCAGCTAGCGAAGCATGGTCCCCAGGTGGGGGGTACCATCACCGACCTATTCCGCCCCTCCATCGAGGAAGGAGAGCTCATGGAAATCGATCAACAAGCTTCATGGATGGACCCAGTGGTGGTTTTCCACTCCACAGGAGAGTATCCGGAGGGGATAGACACGAAGAAACTGAGGCACAAGTCATCATATTACCTCCTCCAGGACGGGCGGCTATACAGGAAGACCCTCTCTGGGATGCTAGCCCACTGTGTAACCGAGGGAGAAGCGCGAAGGATCTTGGAGGAAGTCCACTCAGGGGAATGTGGGAGTCACTCCGGGAGTCGGACCCTGGAAGGGAGGATAGTCAGGCAAGGGTATTTCTGGCCTACCCTGGGCCGAGACGCCGCTGAGTTCGCAAGAAGATGTCATAAGTGCCAGCTGTTTGCCCCTCTCCAGCTACAACCGGCCCAGCAACTCAGAAGTATCACGGCCCCATGGCCCTTCGCAATTTGGGGAATGGATTTGGTTGGGCCGTTCCCCCAAGCCAGCGGCCAGAGAAGGTTCCTCCTAGTGATGATTGACTACTTCTCAAAGTGGATGGAGGTGAAGGCGTTGGCCAAGGTGACCTCCCAGGTGATCAGGAATTTTGTTTGGGGGGAGATCATCTGTCGCCATGGGCTGCCCCAGGCCATCGTCATGGACAACGGGCCCCAGTTCGCCAGTGCCGAGTTCACCAGCTTCTGCGAACAGCTTGGAATCGATCTCAGGTTCGCCTCGGGCCATCACCCTAGGAGTAACGGGTAGGTGGAGGCCGCAAACAAGATCATCGTCAGCCTCCTCAAAGAGAAGGTGGAGAACTTGAAAGGGAACTGGGTGGAGCAGCTTCCTACGGTTCTTTGGGCCCTAAGGACCACCCCCAACACAGCTACAGGAGAGACCCCCTTCAAACTCTCCCACAGGTGCGAGGCAGTGCTCCCCATAGAATTCGAAGTCCAAACACCGCGAGTCGTGGCAGCAAAAGAAGGCCGTGAGGAATGGCAAGCAGAGAATGAGGAGGAATTGAGGCTCTCCCTTAACATGGTGGAAGAGGTAAGAGCCCTTTCCGATATCCGGCAGGAGGTGGTGAAAAGAAGAATGGCCAAGTACTTTGACAAGCATGTCAGGGTCAAGCAGTTCGTGGAGGGGGACTTGGTGCTAAAGAAAGTAGATGCGGCAGGGAGGTCAGCATCCGTAGCGAATCTCAATCCCAGCTGGGAGGGACCATTCATTGTAAAGGTAGCCTTGGGGTCAGGGGGCTATCGACTCCAAAATGTAGAGGGCGAGACCCTGAGTCTCACCTGGAGTGGTGACGACCTCGAACGATTTTTCCCCTCAAACATGTAAGCAGCACTTTGATTATAATAAATTCCTTCAAACTCTCTGATATTATCGTAACTAGCCTGCATGGTGGAATGTGATGTATTTTGGACCCCGAGCAGATCTCGCTGTCAGGATCTCACCCAGCTGACAGGGCTGGAAGTCACTCGGTGGTGTTAGTAGTGGGCCCCGAGCAGATCCTGCTGCCAGGCTCTCACCTAGCTGGCAGGGCTGGAAGTCACTCGGTGTCATCCTTAGCCTCGAGCAGATCCTGCTGTCAGGCTCTCACCTAGCTGACAGGGCTGGAAGTCACTCGGTGGTGTTAGTAGTGGGCCCCGAGCAGATCCCGCTGTCAGGCTCTCACCTAGCTGACAGGGCTGGAAGTCACTCGATGGTGTTAGTAGTGGGCCCCGAGCAGATCCCGCTGCCAGGATCTCACCTAGCTGGCAGGGCTGGAAGTCACTCGGTGTCATCCTTAGCCTCGAGCAGATCCCGCTGTCAGGCTCTCACCTAGCTGACAGGGCTGGAAGTCACTCGATGGTGTTAGTAGTGGACCCCGAGCAGATCCCGCTGCCAGGCTCTCACCTAGCTGGCAGGGCTGGAAGTCACTCGGTGTCATCCTTGGCCTCGAGCAGATCCCGCTGTCAGGCTCTCACCTAGCTGATAGGGCTGGAAGTCACTCGATAGTGTTAGTAGTGGACCCCGAGCAGATCCCACTGCCAGGCTCTCACCTAGCTGGCAGGGCTGGAAGTCACTCAATGTCATCCTTTAGCCTCGAGCAGATCCCGCTGTCAGGCTCTCACCTAGCTGACAGGGCTGGAAGTCACTCGATGGTGTTAGTAGCGGACCCCGACCAGATCCCGCTGCTAGGCTCTCACCTAGCTGGCAGGGCTGGAAGTCACTCGGTGTCATCCTTAGCCTCGAGCAGATCCCTCTTTCAGGCTCTCACCTAGCTGACAGGGCCAGAGGTCACTCGATGGTGTCGGCCTTGAAGTCGTCAGATATGGGTCAAGGTCTTAGTGACAGGGAGCAAAGGGAAAAAAGGTTCTGTCAGGGGCGAGCTCGGGCTCGGCAAGCCCAGCTTGACAGGATCTAGCAGGCAAGCCAGGCTGGGGGACTCGGCATGAGCGAGTGCGCACCCGCCAACCCCGGCTCGGCATCAGCGAGTGGGATGAGAGCCCGGGGCTCGCCAAAGGAGAGCAAGCAGGACCGGGGCACCTCTCCCCCTTTGACCATTGGACTTGGAGAAATTTTCTCCCGTTTTCGGGCTCAACCTGGATGGCTCGCGTGCGAGTTAGGGTAGCGTGACAAGGGCGGAGAGCAACTCACCCCCGAATCGTTGGGGGGTCGGCGAACACTCAAAACGCGTCCACTAGCAGGCGCGCTCTCATAACCGCTCTACTCGCGGAACCTGTCTCGGCGAAGTCGCGGGGAGAAGCACTCGCATAAATTCAGAGCACAACAAGCATAGTAAAGAAAGGAAAGGAAGTGAAACCGATATGATCAAAAAACTTTCATTATATGCAAAAAATAGTTACATGGGGGGCTCGCCTCGGCGAGTGAACAAAGAAAAAGGAAAAAAGAAAACAAAAGTACCAGCTACCCTCAGGCCTCGCCCCCTCCGCCGGACTGATCCCCGCCGTCACCCGAAGGATCCTGGAAGCTCTTCCTGAACATAGCGTCCAGGCTGTCTTCCTTCTCGCTGGGCAGCGTCGCCGGAAATAAGCTCGGCATCAGGTCCCGAGCTGAGATCCGCTCGCACCACTCCACCAGCACCGCAGAATCGTTCATCATCTGGAGGGTGCACTCGGCGGCTTGGATGGAGTTAATCCGCAGTCTCTCGGCGAGGTCGGGCTCGCCAAAGATCCGCGGGCTTTTGTAGGGGAGGGTAGGATCGATGTCGTGAGGCGGGAAGAAGATCTCGGCCTGGCTCGCAACGCTGGTTCTCCCCCTTCAACTTTGTGTTCGCGCCCTCCAGCTCGGCAAGGCGTGCACGCAGCCGGCCGATCTCCTCCCCCTGCTCAACGTTGCGAGCCTGGAGCTCCCCTGCAGCGTCGGCATCCGCGACCAGTAGTACGCGCAGCTGACTGACATCCTCCCCCAGCTCAGTGTTGCGAGCCTGAAGCTCCCCCGCCGCCTTGGCATCCTGGAAAAGAGTCCATTTAGCAGCAACACAAAATTTTCTAAGTAAAAGAGAGGAGGAGCGCTTGGCACTTACCAACCCGCCGGCGGCTTGGGCGAGGAGACCCTCCGCTATGCCGAGCCGTCTCGCCTGATCGGTGACCTTATCCTTGGCGAGGTCGCGAGCCTGCTCAGCCCTTTCGAGTTGGTGGTTGAGGGCGAAGCTGCGCCGCGCCAGCATGTGGTGCAGCTCCAGGGTCCGCAGGTGGGACTGCAGACCCTCATGGCCGAGCTGCTGGAGGGTCATCTCCTTGTAGGCCTCGGCATCCTCCTGGCCATATAGGCCGAAGCCGAGGGCGTAGGCGTGACCGGTGGCAGGCTCGCGGTCATGCCAGGAGGGATGAAGAGTGGAGATGGAGACTCGATGAGCGAGCTCGTCCCACTGCAGCATGGGCTCGCCCGCTGAATCCTTCCAGCGCGCGCCGAAGTTGAAGAGGGGGTGTTGCTTCGGCGGCGCGCGCTCGTGGGCAGTCCTCTTCGCCGCTGGAGGAGGAGAGATCGTTGCCGTGGAAGAGGGTCCCTCGCCACTTTTCCACCCCTTGCTGGTTATCTCCTTCAGCGGGCTCTCCGGCGACGCGTCGGGAGGGGTCGCCGACGAACTGATGTACTTGGGGCTGGGTTGTTGTTGTTGCCCCCGCGGAGCCAGCAGGGCCCTCCGCATCTTCTTTATCTGACGGTGGCCGAATGGCGGGTTCGACCACGCGCCCTCAGGACGGCTCTTGCTGGAAGAGAGCTGCGAGAGGGCCGCCTCATCTCGGCAGGCCAACGCCGCCGCCCTCTCGTGAGCAAGAGGGTCGGTGTGGAGCCCCGGATCCGTGAACGGCGGGTTCACGGGGATTATTCGCTCCCCTGCAGGAAAACACTTAAAAAAGTTAGGAATTCAGAGGTGATGTGCCGAGTTCGGCGGGCAGGCGAGCTCGGCAAGATGAGGAGGGAAGCATACCTTCGTCGGGCAGAACGGGGGGGAGCGCGTCGAGACCCCTCCGCAGGAAGGCGACCTCGAAATCTTTGTGGAGGAAGAATTTGTGAAGCTCGGCGTCGTTGCCGGACACGGCCGGCGGGCGGTACACCTCCTCGCCTTTTTGTTGCGGCGAGTAGGGGATGTTGCCAAGATCGCCCTTGATAAAGGCGATCTTGGTCATCCAGGTATGGTGCTTGTTCGCGATCTCGTGAACTTTGATCAAGGAGCCGCCAAAGTAGGCGACCCCGTCCGGCGTCGCCTTGTAGGAGAAGAGCTTCCTGAACACCGTCAGGTTAAACTCGATCTTCTCCCGCCGGAGGTAACTCGCGAACGCCACCATCATCGCGATGGCGTTGGAGTTCAGCTGTGCGGGGACGGCCCCGTAGTACTTCAAGATCTGCCGGATCTCCGGCCACAGGGGAAGGCGCAACCCCACCTCGAAGTGCGAGATGGGGAAGGCAAGCTCGTCTTCATAAAAGGTGTTGATGGCCTCGCCCGTCCTCGGCCTGCGCGCCTCGAAACCCGGCGGCACGCGCTCCGCCACAAATTCAGCGAGCTCCTCCTCGCTGGTGTGCCCCTCGAAGAAGCAGTAGTCCGTAAAGTGCTGCGCGCACTTGGAGCGGCCATCGGCATCTGGGTTGGTCTTGCCCATATTCGCGAGAAAAAAGCACTACATGAGTAGGGAAAAAGGAGAGCACAGAGAAAGGGAAGCAAAGCAATAAAGGCAGTACGAGGGTAGGTGAGGGTGGGGGGCTATTTATAGGAAAAGGAATCTGGGGCAGGCCGTCAAATCAACACAGCTCGCCGCCCCAACTCGCCGCCCCAGCTCGCCACCCCAACTCGCCACCCCAACTCGCCGACTTCCGGCACATCCCGACCAAGGCTAAGTCGAACATCGCGGCATTTTATTCAGTTATATGATTGAGAATATTCTAAGATTTATTCATTACAGAAATAAAGCTCGGGATTTAAAGAAGCAGTGCGCGCAAGCAGGGAGGGTATCGGGATGCGAGTGCCGGTCGGCTCGGCAAAGGAGCCACTGATTTACCTACCCCGGCCTCGCAACCCCCGCCCCCCAGGCTGCCGCGCGCGGAGCAGCTCGCGGATCCTTTCGGAGTTCCTCTGCGCAACCGAAAGGCCGTCGTCTATCTCGTCCAGGAGCCGGGAGGGGGACATCAGCTCGCCGGCTTGGCCGCGACGAACCTCGTCAGCAAGACGCGCGTAGTCGCGCTGCAGCGTCTCGTTTACCCCTTGAACCTCGCGCAGTCCGCACACCAGCTTTTTGAGGAGCTTGACCTCTCTCCTCGTCAACTCGCCTTGATCCACATCAGGACCAAGGTAGGAGTCCAGCGAGCTCGGGGAAGGGAGGGGAGAGTAGTGGGCTGCCGCGAGGATTCCTCGGCAGCCGATTGACTGGGAAGAGCTGTAAAGACAGGTATCAGCGAAGAGAACGAAGACTTATGAAGCACACAGTCAAGCAAGGCTGACCTGAAGAGCTCGGCGGTTCAAAGGAGATGCGAGGAGGAATGAACCTCAGATCCTTCCCGCGACCTGGGCCGCGAGCCCCCTGCGAGATGAGCTCGAACCCTGGGGTGGGAATGTTCCCCAGACCCTCCCCCGCGGCCGCGTCAATTTGGCGAGGAGGGGGGAGCCCGCAGGCGAATTCGGCCTCTGCGAGCTCACAGGCAGGATCCCAAAGAGAAGCGGCAGATCTCGGGGATGGCTGTCCGGTGCCGAGAATCGCGAGGTGGCGAGCGTGCCCTCGCCTCGAGCTGTGGGGTCTCTCGGCGCGACGCCCTCGCCGTCTGGTTGGCCATCCAGGTCGTCGCCGACCACGACGATCTCCCTATCCTTCTCCAGAATGGTTCGGGTGGAAGAGCCGGTCTCGCAAGCCAGGGTGGCCCTCAGGTCGTGGAAAATGGGCTCGGCCGCTTCGGGGAACGGCTTGGACTTCTTGGAACTGGGCTCGGCAGGATCGGTTTGGGGAGCTTTCGCGGGGACCGCTGTCAGGGCGGCAATGCGAGCCGCGGAGGCCTGCCGGGCTCGGTCTATGCGCTCTTGGATCTCCTTAGGAAGAGGCATCTCGGCAAGGCAGCAGGAGGAATGGCAAGAGCCAGGCAGCTGGGCAGGTGCACATATATATAGCCACAGGTGTCCCCCACCAGAAGATTCCCTCCAACTCGCCAATCAGTGCTCGCCGCACACTTGGGGTTGGATGTTTCTTTCCGAGCTTTTACAAGCTCGAAAAGAGCGGGGATTGTGTACAACCCTGTGTCCGGCGAGCAAGGTCACCAGGGGCCAGGCAAATCGGGCTGAGGACAATAGGCGAGCTCGGCAGTAAAGGGGGCGAGCCCGAGCTCGGCATCCGTCGACCAGAGATCGACGATCGGCGACCCCGAGCTCGGCATTCGCCGAGCGACACGTAACTCGCGACCTCGCAGTGGAGCTCGGCAACGGTAGACGAGCAATACATGCCGAGGTGGCCAGAACTCCCCAGCTCGCCCGGATGTGTGAGGTACTTTTTACTGTTTTGCCCCTGCTGGTCTGCCCATAGCCCCTCAAAATAGCGGAGTTTGGCTGTTGGCAGACCCAACCAGGGGTTTTCTGGTAATTTCAGGTCAGTTCTTTTGGTTGTTGGCAGTCCGGATTTCAAAAGCTATAAATAGGACCCAAGGGGTACCCCAGAAAGGAGGTTCTTCCCTGTGCTCTCCTGCTCCAATCTTCAAGTGCTTTCTAAGGGTACCTTAGCTCGGCTTCTGGCTAAGGAGGGGAAGCGCTCTGAGATCTTCCGGGTTTGTGGTGGGACCTCCCTGCCGAGCCCTTGGGTCTGTTTCCCCTTGTCTTTTTCGTTGTTTTTTCTTGCAGGAGCAAAGTAGGCGCGAGACCACCCCTTCCCCAAGGGTCAAACTCCACAGGAGACCGATTTCTGGTTTCAACAAGACATACTGGTGATTGTTCATTTATACTAAGGAAATTTAGAAAATAAATATTCTCACTCCTAGTGCCTGACAAGATGATCTCTTGATCACTTGAATTCCTTATTAGACACTTGTCATTGTGGAAGATAATTTCATATCCTATATCACAAACCTGACTTATGCTTATCAGATTGTGCTTCAATCCTTCCACATAAGCAACTTTAGTGATGGTAACTAGGCCTTTAGAAATGTTACCATATCCCTTGGTGAGTCCTTTATCTGACCCTCCAAAGATGACTTTTGGTCCATTCTTGACTGCAGTGTAGTCTCTTAGTAAACTCCTTGGTCCAGTCATATGCCTGGAACATCCACTATCCAAGTACCATATTGTCCTATTAGTGGTACTTGGCTCCACCTGCAAACACAAATTTAGTTCACCTTAGGCACCCAACAAGTTTTGGGGCCTTGATTCCTGTTAGGCTTTGCTGTGTGAAACACAATAGATTTTCTAAATAAAGGTGGTTGAAATATATATGAAGGACATGTTGGATTATACCAACAATCTAGGGCAAAATTCTCAACCTTCCCACAACACCAACACTCAAATATGTTGTATCTTCTCTTTGGTTGCACATTTGAAGTTGTTTTCTTGTGCAACACATAATTCTCATCCAATTTCCGAGGTAGAGGTGCATAATTCATACCCTTACCTTTCAGATTTGAGTGAGCTACACTGGGATCAGCCCCAAGAATTCCTTGGCTTCTTAGATTGATCACTTTCTGTGGTGGTTCTTGGCCTATATTTCCTTTTGACATCTGATCATTCCAGCAAGGCTCTTTATTGACCTTGCTGGTAGAGCACTCAGACATCATGTGTCCAGGAATACATGATCTCAAGCATCTGTTAGAAGGCAGATACTTGACTGGTTGCCTATATGGACCACTTGGAATTTTATCTTTGGATACAAACTTCTTTTTAAATTTTTTATTCTTACCAAACCCTACACCACTTCTAAATGGTACAGAAAAGGTATCTATGATAGGTAGCACTGACTTAGGCTTTGAGAACTGAGTTAGGAGTTGTCTTTCCTAAGCAAGCTTTGCTTCTAGGTCTTTGACAGTCTTGACCTGTTCAATTATCACCTTTGTCTGGCTATATATCTTGTTAGTTAATTCAATTAGTTTCAGTTTTTGTAAATTCAACTTTGTGTTGACACTTATCAACTTAGAAGATATTCCTCTCAAGGAATCTAACTCTTTGGCCTGATCCTTAGCAAGCTATTTGCTTGCAATTAAGGCCTTTAGTACCTTCCCATACCTATTGATAAGAGAGTTAAAATCTGCTTCAATGTCTGAATCATGTTCTTTACTATGTGATCATTATTCATTTTCTGATGCAGAAATAGAATCTGAGGAAAAACTATTAGAGATTGATTTTACCTTAGCAAGATCTGAACAATCCTGATCTTCTTCTCCTTGTTGGGTTTCCTCAATGGCCATCATGCCCATAAGAGCCTCCTTCTCTTCTGATTCAAATGAATCAGACTCACTGTCAGACAGTGTTAACTGTCTTTTTGCCAATAGGATTTTGTCAGCCTTCTTGTGTTGTTCATCCTTCAAGTTCTCAGACTTTTTCTCCTTCCTTTTTGCTGGGCAATCAGCTGTGACATGAAATTTTCTATTGCAACAATAGCACTCTATATTAGTTTTAATATATTTATTCTGAGAAGAGTCATACCTGTCCCTAGAATTCTTCTTCCTGGGTTTCTCTGGATGATTGATCATTTTGTTAGAAGAGTCTCCTGTTGAACCCTTCCATCTTTCTTGTTTTCTTCTCCTTAACATCTTCTTGAACTGTCTAGCGAAGAGTGACAGTTCCTCCTCAGTTATTTCTCCTTCTGCTGAGGATGATTCTAAGCACTCAGAGGAAGTTTCCAGTTTTTCTGTGAGTATTGACTTCTCTCTAACTTTTCTGGATGACTCAGCCTTTAGAGCCAAGGTCTTTTCTATATTGAGTGCTCTGGCTGATTCTTCTTCAGACTTTATGAGATTAAGCTGTAACTCATGAGACAATAGCTTTCCAAATAGGGCTTGGGGATCTATGTTGGCTAAGTTTCCCAATTCTCTTATGTCACAGATCTTGATGTCGCATTCCTTGTTCAGGGACCTCAAGAACTTATCATTAAGTTCATAATTAGTAAAACTTCTGCCATAAGTCCTCAGGTTGTTAACAATTCTGAAGAAGTTTTTAAAACACTCAGCCACTGAATCCTTTTTATCTTGTCTGAAGGCTTCATACTGTTGATTTAACAGAGATTTTCTATCATCTCTGACTTCTTCAGTACCTTCCATGTAAAATATCAAAAACTCCCACATTTCTTTGGCTGTTCTACAATGAATCAGATTCTAAAAAGTGGATTCATCAACTGCACTAACTATAATATTCTGAGCTCTTTTGTTCATAGAGGTCAGTATGATTTCATCCTTATCCATTTCCATGTAAGTCTTGGGTGTCTTGATGTTTGCATCAAGAACTGACATATTCATGGGTATGAATGGTCCTTCAACCACAGTAATATATATTCTTGGATCTACTGTCTCCATGAATAATCTGACTCTTTCTTTCCAAATATCAAAGTTTTCTTTGGAGCAGACAGGGAGCTTAATGGAATTATTTTCCCTCTGGGCCATGGTATTTCTTTCTTTGCAATCCTTTTGGATTCTCACTAGGCTGTTATGCCTTTTTCAATCAACCTCCCTCTGATACCAATTGTAAATGTTTACTTTATGATTGAAAGTGATCTAGAGGGGGGTGAATATGTCCAATTTAAATATGGTCCCCCTTTTCTTTAATCGGAGTATTACTTTAATTGAAATGATTAACCTCGATCAGATAATCAACAGAAACCAAACAGCAAATAACTAAATTAACACACACAACAAAATAACACACACACCACAATGCACACTGATTTATAGTGGTTCCACAATTTATGGGTACATCCAATTCCCCCTTCGCCTATCTAGCAATGAACTAGATTCGACAAAACTCCTCCTCTTTACTTTACTCATATCTATAGATCTTACAGCTTAGAGCCCACCCGGCTCCTACAACTCAGACTTCACAAGTCTTACCACTCAGATCACCAAGATCCTATACCTCAAGTTCTTTCCAAAAACTCTACCTCAGAATGAATCCTCACTCCTACTTCTCAGGCAACAAATGCCCTACAACTCATAGAATTTTCAACTTCTCCTACCTCAGGCATTCCTAGTCCTACCTCAGCCTTTATAACACAGGCTTACAACAGCAAGAGAATAAGTCTCCACTCAGATCTACAGACAGATCATACAAATTGAATATAACAGAGAAATGAATCAGAAAATATCACCTAGTATGAGATTTGAGTAACTGCTTCTTGATCTGATCTTGATGATTGAACATCCTTTGATTCTAACAAGATAGATGTGATCAAAAACTTCTTAGCTTTTCAAAACTTCTTGAAGTAGAAATTAGGGTTGATCTACGCTGGAGAGATGTAGATGATTCTTGATCAAACCTCTCTCCACCTTCTTAATTATAGCTGAAGCTTCAAGTTTGTGCTACTTCTTCTATATTTTTGGTTCTTCTTCTGTTTTTTTATCTCTCTTATTTTTTTCTTCTGAAGACAACATCCCTTTAAATAGGCTCTGACAGGAGTAACCAGCTGATCCGGTTAATAACTAACAGTTCTGACAGCTGTCGGTACCTCAGTCTTGATATCTGTACTTAGAAAATAATTCTGTTGAAGTGTTGAGACTTGGCTATGAAATTTGTTGACATAAGTCCTGGATGTCGACACAACTCCTGTAGTGGTGTCGACACACTTCTGAATGTGTCGACAAAGCTCTTCAACTTGTCTCGACACAACTTCTGTGAAATGTGTCGACACAAGTCCTGTGTGTCGACACAGTTGTTTTCAGTCATGTTACAACTTGATTATAGTGTGTCGACACTAGTCCTGAGTGTCGACACAGTTGTCTTCAGTCTCGACACAGCTTGAATAAGAGTGTGTCGACACTTGTCCTGAGTGTCGACACAGTTGTCTTCAGTCTAGACACAGCTTGAATAGAGTGTGTCGACACTAGTACTGAGTGTCGACACAGTTGTCTTCAGTGTCGACACAGCTTTTATTTGTCTCGACACAACTTGTTCAGTGTGTGTCGACACTAGTCCTGAGTGTCGACACTTTGTACTTAGCTTTATTAATCTGCACATATAAACTTAACATCCATCTAATACAATAATGTGTATATCATTGAGCTGAGAAGACTTCTTCAAATCAAGTACATTGAGACCAATGTACTTAATAGAAGGTGACGAGGAATTCATCGCGTGATCGCCGTCAACTTCGGATACGGAAAGACGTCTCTTTCTGTGGGTAACTTGTTTTTTTTTCTTGTGCGAGTCTAACTTTTTCGTGGGATAATTAGACTCATTGTTGGACTTCACCCGAACTTTAACAGCGAACGATACGTCGAAAACTCCAAAAGAAAACGTATTTGGAGTTCACGATTTCCTTTTCTTACGACTAGAGAAACGGAATGAAAGTTGCAAACTTTCTTTCCGAATTTAAAAATTGAACCATTTTTTAAGAAAAATTTAATTTTGAAACAAAACAGATAATTTTGTGCTATTTTTCTAAACGTTGCTCAATTTCTCAAAGTACGTCACGTACTCTCAAATCCTTTGAAAAAATTAATTTAATCATCATATGCATTTAAGGTTTCCTAGAAACAAAACCGACAGCGCGCAAACCCTACGCATCGTCTTGCATCAATGACACAAAATGTTCGCAACACATCCCCGTGCCTAGCGAGCATGACACATCACAAATGGCCAATGAAATGACGCACCCACAACAACAAAGAACTTCCCTTTTTAATGAAACTTAAAATTTCTTATTACATCGTCAAACTAATCAAACAAACATTCAATTGTTGACGATTTCGTTACTCTGCTTCAATGTAGCGAAGGAAGTATAGATAGATGCATGCATAAATATATGAATGCATTCATGTAATTGTATAAATAATATTAACCTTCTCCAGAAGTCCAAATAACAAAATAGTGCAACTGTTAAGTGAAATACAATCATTCACACCAAAAATCTCAGTAGCCAATCTCCATAAAGCCTCTCTTCTTATTGCCAAAATGATGAAATATATTCCTATGAGTATAAAGATCAAGAAACAAAGGCAAGGCTCTTTTTTTTTTTGGGGGGGGGGGGGGGGTGCTTATTTTCACCAGTCAAGCGGTTATGACCGCATGAACCGGACCTTAATTAAGTCCCACCAAACAGAGCAAAAAGCTATATTCAGGATCCTACAATTATCAAACTAAGTACAGCTGCAGAATCCCCCATCCCCCCTCTTTTTTTCAAACCCACCTACAGAAATACTACAAACAAAAATATATAATTATTCGTTTCAACAAGCTACATGAACTCGTAATCATCCGCAGCATCAGCATGGTAAGTTGCGGAAACCACATCGTCATCCAGCTTTTCCACATGCAGCTTCTTCTTCTTCACTCCTGTAAATCAACAATATTTGTTAGCATAGACGTGATCGCATGACCGGGATATATTTCGAACCAACCCCTCCCCGGGGACAAATTCTTAAATCTGATGCTCAGACCTCAAAAATAAGACTGAAATTTAATTTTTATTAGAAAAATGATAGTAAATTTTTACCAAAAACTATAGAATACAATTTTTCGTTAAAAAATCATACAAAAGAGACCACCTTTGAAAGAATACAAGCACATTTTGAAACAAAATAAGAACTCATTTTAAAAATATTGCCATTTTAAAATACAACCGCAGTTTGAAAATAAGCTAGTATTCCTAAATACGATCATATTTTTCCAAAAGTTGTCAGTTTTTTATCTTTTTTAAAGGGGCTTGTACTCTATTTTTTTTTATGAAAAACCATTCGTTTTGCCAATACAAATTACTATTAATTACCCAAACCTCTTGTATGAGTTTGCATAATTACAGGTTGCACCCCCTCTATATTTTGAAATTACAAGAACCTCTCTTCTGAATTTACATTCTTTATGAAGTTCCCGTCCAGTAGGTACTTTGCGCATGTTAACTTGTAATTTTGCGAACTTACAAAGGAGGTCCTCCTAAACAACCCAAAAATAAATAAATTTCAGACCTATTGTTTAAGATCCAAACATCAGAAAAAACTAGTTTTCCTCCCTCTGGCACTGCATTTGCAGGAGCTTGCGCCTATTTTTAACTGGCTCCACTGCAAAACACATGAAATAGTGACATTAATTTCTAACCATGCTTTTTCTTGCCGGCATTAGCTTCTTTCTCCGTCTTGAGTTTTTCATTTGCAATAGCTGTTACTGAAGAGGCAATTGTTGAAACCAAAAACTTGGTCTCTCGTGAAGTTCGGGGTCCCAAAAGAGAGGTGACCTCACACCTACTACACTCGGAGGAACGTCACGGACCGAAGACTTGGGAAACTAGGAACAGACCCTCGGCTCTAGCGCGGAGGTCCCACCTCACATCCGGAAGGCTACCTGAGCTCTTCGCCTCCCTAGCCAATGCTCGAGCTAGGGTGCCTTGGAGGAGCCCTCTCTACTCTACCAAGGAGGAACTAAGGGAGGAGGAAGCCAAAAAAGATCCTCTCCAAGGCACCCAAGGGGGTTTATTTATAGTTTTCCAAATCCCTTGGGCCAAAAAAGACCAAAATACCCTCACGACCAATAAGCCTTTGGCCAATAGAAAGCAGCCACGCCGGGGGCAGAGAGGTAATTCCCCCCCCCCCCCCCCCCCCCCCGAGGGCAAGACGGTAAAAGCAAGGGGGCAAGGGCGAGAAGGCTGGGCAAGCTGGCGTCCTGGCGAGCTGGGGCAAGGCGAGCTGCGGCCTGGCGAGCTGGCCTCCTTGGCGAGACGGCGGCCTGGGCGAGGCGGCGGTCTGGCGAGATGGGGCAAGGCGAGCTGCGGCCTGGCGAGCTGGAGCAAGGCGAGTTGCGGCCTGGCGAGCTGGCCTCCTTGGCGAGACGGCGGCCTGGGCGAGGCGGCGCTCTGGCGAGACGGGGCAAGGCGAGCTGCGGCCTGGCGAGCTGGGGCAAGGCGAGCTGCGGCCTGGCGAGCTGGGGCAAGGCGAGCTGCGGCCTGACGAGCTAGGGCAAGGCGAGCTGCGGCCTGGCGAGCTGGCCTCCTTGGCGAGACGGCGGCCTGGGCGAGGCGGCGGTCTGGCGAGACGGGGCAAGGCGAGCTGCGGCCTGGCGAGCTGGGGCAAGGCGAGCTGCGGCCTGGCGAGCTGGGGCAAGGCGAGCTGCGGCCTGGCGAGCTGGCCTCCCTGGCGAGACGGCGGCCTGGGCGAGGCGGCGGTCTGGCGAGACGGGGCAAGGCAAGCTGCGGCCTGGCGAGCTGGGGCAAGGCAAGCTGCGGCCTGGCGAGCTGGCCTCCTTGGCGAGACGGCGGCCTGGGCGTCCTGCGGATGGGCTGATGCGGCTTAAGCGTCTTGACCGACTTCTCAAGAGTGCCTTGGGGGGAGAAATATTTTCTCCCCCTACTAGTATGTTTCCAAGCCAGGGCCAAAATTGGCCACCGAGAGTTCAAAATCTCCAAAAAACTTAAAAACGGGCTTGCCACGTTTGGGGCCCACTCTTCGCGAATACGGGGTTGTACATAATCCCCGCTCTTTTCCAGGTTGGCACAAGCTCGGAAAGAAACATCCACCCCGACGTATTCGCGGAGTGTAACTTTCCTGCGGGGTCAACCTGCCATGCCAGCCATGGGAGCCTGGGTGGCGAGACCTCTCTCTGGGTGAAAATACTTAGCCTCCCCGAGGGGTCAATCTGTCAAGCCAGCTAATAGGAGCCTGGGTGACGAGACGACCTCGGGGTGAAAACACTTCACCTCCCGGAGGGGTCAACCTGTCATGCCAGCTATGGGAGCCTGGGTGGCGAGACCTCTCTCTGGGTGAGAATACTTAGCCTCCCCGAGGGATCAATCTGTCAAGCCAGCTAATGGGAGCCTGGGTGACGAGACGGCCTCGGGGTGAAAACTCTTCACCTCCCGGAGGGGTCAACCTGTCATGTCAGCTATGGGAGCCTGGGTGGCGAGACCTCCTCCGGGTAAGGGACTTGGCTTCCACGAGAGATCAACCAGCCCAGCCAGCTAGTGGGAGCCTGGCGGCGGAATCGTCATCGGAGCAAAGGACTTGGGCTACCACGAGAGATCAACCTACCCAGCCAGCTAGTGGGAGCCTCGCGGCGGAATCGTCATCGGAGCAAAGGACTTGGGCTACCACGAGAGATCAACCTACCCAGCCAGCTAGTGGGAGCCTGGCGGCGGAATCATCATCGGAGCAAAGGACTTGGGCTACCACGAGAGATCATCCTACCCAGCCAGCTAGTGGGAGCCTGGCGGCGGAATCGTCATTGGAGCAAAGGACTTGGGCTACCACGAGAGATCAACCTACCCAGCCAGCTAGTGGGAGTCTGGGGGCGGAATCGTCATCGGAGCAAAGGACTTGGGCTACCACGAGAGATCAACCTACTCAGCCAGCTAGTGGGAGCATGGCGGCGGAATCGTCATCGGAGCAAAGGACTTGGGCTACCACGAGAGATCAACCTACCCAGCCAGCTAGTGGGAGCCTGACGGCGGAATCATCATCGGAGCAAAGGACATGGGCTACCACGAGAGATCAACCTACCCAGCCAGCTAGTGGGAGTCTGGCGGCGGAATCATCATCGGAGCAAAGGACTTGGGCTACCACGAGAGATCAACCTACCCAGCCAGCTAGTGGGAGCCTGGCGGCGGAATCATCATCGGAGCAAAGGACTTGGGCTACCACGAGAGATCAACCTACCCAGCCAGCTAGTGGGAGCCTGGCGGCGGAATCATCATCGGAGCAAAGGACTTGGGCTACCACGAGAGATCAACCTACCCAGCCAGCTAGTGGGAGCCTGGCGGTGGAATCATCATCGGAGCAAAGGACTTGGGCTACCACGAGAGATCAACCTACCCAGCCAGCTAGTGGGAGCCTGGCGGCGGAATCGTCATCAGAGCAAAGGACTTGGGCTACAACGAGAGATCAACCTACCCAGCCAGGTAGTGGGAGCCTGACGGCGGAATCATCATCGGAGCAAAGGACTTGGGCTACCACGAGAGATCAACCTACCCAGCCAGCTAGTGGGAGCCTGGCGACGGAATCATCATCGGAGCAAAGGACTTGGGCTACCACGAGAGATCAACCTACCTAGCCAGCTAGTGGGAGCCTGGCGGCGGAATCATCATCGGAGCAAAGGACTTGGGCTACCATGAGAGATCAACCTACCCAGCCAGCTAGTGGGAGCCTGGCGGCAGAATCATCATCGGAGCAAAGGACTTGGGCTACCACGAGAGATCAACCTACCCAGCCAGCTAGTGGGAGCCTGGCGGCGGAATCGTCATCGGAGCAAAGGACTTGAGCTACACAATCAAACCTCACCAAATACTACATCCTCAAATGGGGAAAATAGATGGGTTACATGATCCCCCCGACTCAGTTCGTCGGGGGTTAGACTCATTGCAAGATAAAATACATACAAGACTCTGTCGGGGCGAGGCTTCCTCAGGGGGTCTGGGCCCGGTGGTTGTCATCCGCTTCCTCCTCGCCGAACACTTCCATCCTGCTCAGGCTCTCCATGATCTCCTCCATCTCCTCTGCCTTGGACAACCAAGAGATGGTGTTGACGGCCGTGACGTAGCACTGCCTTGCCATCCTGGAGTCTCCCCTGACTCTGACTTGGATCCCTCCTGAGCTGAACTTGAGGCATTGGTGGAATGAAGACGGCATGCAACGGAAGGCGCTGATGAGGGGTCTTCCGAAGATGGCGTTGTAGCTGCTTTGAGCGTCAACAATGATGAACCGGCAGTTCCTCGAGACTCCTCCCAATTTTACTTGGAGTCCAACTCCACCCTCCACCTCCTTCCTCTCCCCCGAAAATCCGAACAGGGGTCCGTCCGAGGCCAACACCCTACTTGGCTCCACCTTCATCTCGTCAAACGCCTTCTTGAAAATGACGTTGACGGAGCTTCCGTTGTCAACCAGGATCCGGCAGACGGTGTAGCCTTCGATGGCTGTCTGGATGACCAGCGCATCGCAGAACGGATCCTCATGATCCGGTAGGTCCTTCACCGAGAAGGTGATCTTTTCCTCTGGGGGCGGGGTCTGGGAGGTTGAGGGGACGCTCCTTCGGTACATGACATGGAGGCTTGCCTTCCGGGTGGCCTCAACCCCCACTCCACCGTGGATCACTCCTATACCGCCTCGGGTTCCCACATCGACACGGTCCTCGCATATATCATCACCCCCTTCTCCGGGTAGAACCTCTTCTACCCGCACTGGCGGCTGCGGCTGGGCAGGGCCTCTCGCCCCCCTCACTTCCAAGAACTCGGGGCAGGTAGCTGTGGCGTTCCCCTCCACCTGGTGGAAGTCACAGTACGGTAGCGCTCCTCCCCTTTTTCGGCGGGCTGGACACTCTCTCATGTTACCTCTTCCCCCTCCTATCGCCAAGGCTTGTTGCGGTGGGGGTAAGAGTTGCCTTGGGGCCTGCCTCTGGAAGTTGAACCTCCCTTGGCCCCCGTGGAAGTTCCCCCATCCTTGGATGAGAGCCCTTCCTGGACCTTGGGCAGGTCCTCCCTACTGCCTCCAGCCTGGTTCCGGACCCTCCTGTCCTTGGAACCCCTGAGCTCTCTGCTCCTCTCTCCTTCTTCCTTCCTGATGCCTTGAGCCACCCTACTCCTTTGACTCCACCTCCATCAACTTTTCCAACCTCTTGACAAATGCCGGGTTGGCTGCCTCCATGGAAATCTCCTCTGCCGCCCTTTCCATCAGCTGCTCGAAGGAAAGGGGAGCCTTTCGAGTCAGGCTCATCTTGAAGAAGCCCTCCTTCAGCCCAACGTGGAAGGCCATCTGGAGAGCATACCCTGGCATCTCCTGGACCTCCAAGATCTCCTCTTGGAACCTGTCTACGTAGCGGGCCAGCGACTCCTCGGCCCCCTGCCTTATCAAGAAGATGGACTCAGGACTCCTTTTCCGCTTCTTGGAGGTGGAGAAGCGGAGCTGGAAGCTTCGGCTCAAGTCCTCGAACCCATAGATCGACCTCGGAGGGAGTTAATGGAACCAGTCCCTTGCCTTCTCCTTCAATGTGATCGCAAAGAGGCGATACTTGAAGGCATCTGTCATCGGCCTGATGAAGACGGCATCCTCGAACCACTGTAGATGCTGGACGGGGTCATCCTTCCCCGTATAGTAAGCCATGTCTGGCTCTCTGAACCCCTCGGGAACAGGAGCTGAGATGATCAGGTCGCTGAAGGGTGACCCCCTAAGGGGTGGTCTCGCCACCTCCACTCGCGCGACCTGCTCGCCTGGGAGGTTGGCACTTGCCGGGCTGGAGAATAGCTCCCGGCCGGTGAGGTCTCGCTCGACCCCATCTCCCATCCTCTCCTTCCCTGGCCTTCTTCCTGGTGCACTTCCTTCTCCCCCCGCTGGGGTCATCTCGCCTAGACCCCTGGGAGTCGACTCGTCGAGGGGGGGAGCCAGCTCCTGGGGGGTCGGGGTGGAGCTGCCACCCTGAGGAGCAATGCTTCGCAGCATCTCCTGTTGGGTTTTCTTTAAAGGGGTGGCACAACGCTTGTGCACGCAGTGAAAAACAAACATCAAGAAAATCCAAAGAGATGTGGATCGGGCCATGAACGTTGAATCAAGAAGTTAGCAAAACAAGCAGGCAAAATTACCTCGGTGGCGTTGAGTCACAACTCAACGAAGATGCTCCAAATTTCTGATTCCTGCTAGCGGCGAGTTCTACGTGGAATAATGTCCACGTTTCTGCAGAAGTCCACGCGAGTGGGAGAACACCGGGCTTTCCGTCACACGGAAGATCGGGAAGGAGAAGACCGCACCTCTGCTATTCCACGGACTGCTAGGTCCGCGCCAGGAAGAGCAGCACCAGCGACAATCGCCGGAGAAGAGGAGGTCAGCGGAGCGAACACGGCGGCGGCGGAACCCTTCCGTCGGCGGCGGGATTCGGGATCGGCGGAACGATCGCGGAACGGTTTCCGTCGGTTTCGATTCGCACAGCAGCCAAAAGCATAAGTCCCGATAAAACCCTAAGTATCCCTTTTATACCAGAGGCATAAAAGACTTAGAAACTTCGTTATCCGCAGACCACCCAAGAATGAGGTTCAGAATCGGCGAGAAACAATCGGTGAGAATCGGCGACAATCGGCGAGAATCACTGAGCAGGTTCGGCGAGAATCAGTCGACGAGTATCACCATGGATCGGCGAGAATCAGAGTACAATACTCAACGATTCTCGCCGATCGTCGAGCCGCGCTCGACGATACACGACGATACTCGTTGATTGTCGAGCCGCAGTCGACGATACATGTCGAAGTCGTCGATCGTCGAGAATCAACATATTGATTCTCGACGATTCTCGTCAATCGGCGAGAATCAAAGAGATGATTCTCGTCGATCGGCGGGAATCAGAAAGACTTTTCTCGACGAATGCTATCGACCCTCGGACGACAATCTTACCAGCCCTCCAAGGCAACATTTGCCCAACCCGACGATCCTTTAAGGCAACACCTTGCCCAAGACCCCATTCAGGTCGGTGATTGGCAACCTTTACCAACACAGTCAATTATCCAACTTCTCCACATCTCTTATGTGCGACCCTGCAGGCTCATATCACGTTGGCAGTGAGATCATATGTTTGATCACTTCCAGATCACAATGGTAACTCCAACAGACTCCCACTTGATCTCGAAAGTATCAAAGCAAAAACCTCACAAACAATGAGCGGCATCTAGCAATGCATCATTGCTCCCCAAGCAATAAGAGTTCATAACTCATAAGCCTTTATGACCAATGTATCAGCGTTGTCTTTGTCCCTTTGTCTCTTACATCCGGAAAGAACTAGAGGCATGGACCGTGTCACCCTAGTAATAGCTCAATCCAAGTTTTCTTGATCCAGGACGGACTTCTAAAGAATGGTGAATCCAATATCACATATTGACTCAACCAAGCATGGCCATGCATTTCTCAGTCCAGTTCCATCAAGGGGCCCATGGATGCAACTCCTGTCATACAGGAGGACAAATCCCATATCTGCTCACACACAAACACCCAAATGATTCGTAACATGCCCAACAACCACCCTTATCATCAACCTTTCTCAAGGAAGACTTTAGATGGCATCAAAGCACGCTCTTCCTCACTTGATGAATGTTGTGACTTCAGGTCAAAGGACCACAACACCATTGTCAATTGAGACCTACTCGTGACACGATTGGATGACAATCCACAGAGTAGTCTTAGGTTGGGTCTGTCCAGTACAACTTGTTCACTAACAAGTACCCACGTGATGACTTGATATCACAATATCATGACCTGTGACAACCGGTCATCAGTCAACACACGTGCTAGTCTCTATGTACCATCATCACCCTTAGCTTCTATGATGATACTCGACCAGGGACCTTTAAGAATGAAGCTTCAAATAAATCATGGGCTCTCACATTCAAGTTACGTACTTGATGTCCCATGGAAGCGAACATTCTAAGGGTATCTATTATGTTAACATTTAACTATCATATAGAAAAAGACACAATAAAAGAACTTGCCATTAATTATAAGAGAAAAATTAGGTACACAGTTCATCATATGAACAAACAGCCAACATAAATAAGATTACATGCAACCCACAAGATTCTCGCTAGAGTTGATCATTTAGGTATCGTATACCCATCGATCTAGTATGACCATCATGCTTTCTCTGCGCGAGAGGCTTTGTCAGTGGATCCGCAATATTCTCCTCAGTCGGCACTCTGCAAATGTTTACATCTCCTCGTTCGACAATCTCACGAATAAGATGAAACCGCCAAAGTATGTGCTTGGAGCGCTGATGAGATCTAGGTTCCTTAGATTGTGCAATTGCACCATTGTTATCACAGTAGAGAACTACGGGACCAACAATGCTAGGAACTACATCAAGCTCGCCGATGAATTTCCTAATCCACACAGCCTCCTTCGCCGCATTAGCTGCTGCGATATACTCGGCCTCTGTTGTAGAATCAGCAACTGTCTCTTGCTTGGAACTCTTCCAGCTCACAGCTCCTCCATTCAGGCAAAACACAAAACCTGACTGAGACTTGGAGTCGTCTCGATCAGTTTGGAAGCTAGCATCCGTGTAACCACTTACAACGAGCTCTTCCTCTCCACCATACACCAAGAACACGTCCTTAGTCCTTCTCAAGTACTTCAGGACATTCTTGACTGCACTCTAGTGACACTCACTGGGGTCTAACTGATACCTGCTAGTCATGCTCAAAGCAAAGGAGACATCGGGTCGAGTACATAACATCGCGTACATGATTGATCCAATTGCCGAAGCATATGGAATCAACTTCATACGGTCCTTATCTTCACAAGACTTTGGACACTGGTCCTTAGAGAGATTCACACCATGAGACATGGGCAAAAATCCTTTCTTGGACTCAAGCATGTTGAACCGCTTCAACACCTTTTCGATGTACGTACTCTGGGTCAAACCCAGCAACTTCTTCGATCTATCTCTATAGATCTTAATACCAAGTATATAAGTCGCTTCACCCAAATCCTTCATTGAAAAGCAGTTCCCTAGGTTGTTCTTAACAACTTTCAGGGTAGGAATGTCATTCTCAATCAACAGTATGTCATCTACATACAATATCAGGAAGACAACAATGCTCCCACTGATTCGCTTGTAAACACAAGGCTCATCTTCATTCTTGATGAAACCAAACTCTTTGATTTTCTCATCAAAACGAAGATTCCAACTTCGAGAGGTCTGTTTCAGTCCATAAATGGACTTATTCAGCTTGCATATTTTAGTGGCTTCATCTGGGGATACAAAACCCTCGGGTTGTGTCATATACACTTCCTCAAGGAGGTTTCCATTAAGGAAAGCCGTTTTGACATCCATCTGCCAGATCTCGTAGTCATAATACGCAGCAATAGCAAGCAATATCCTAATGGACTTTACCATGGCAATAGGGGAAAAGGTCTCATCATAGTCAATACCATGAATTTGCTTGAAACCCTTAGCCACCAGTCGCCCTTTGAATGTCTGTACATTCCCATCCATGTCGGTCTTCTTCTTGAAGACCCATTTGCACCCTATGGGTCGTACCCCTTCAGGTGGTTCCACCAAGTTCCAAACTTGGTTTGCATACATGGAGTCCATTTCAGATTTCATAGCCTCAAGCCATTTGTCGGAGTCCGGTCCATTCATAGCCTCTTGGTAGGTTGCTGGTTCATCATCATGATCCATAAGCAACACATTACCTATTTGAGACACGAGAAATCCATATCTCTCAGGCTCAAACCTCGGTCTACCAGATCTACGTAGGACTTGTGTTCCCTGAGCAGGTTCTCTAGCTACAACATCTTGTAGTCCTGTCTCAGAATCCAATTCCGGTTCATTCACTACATGTGGTTCTTGAACTTCTTCAAGCTCTACCTTTTCAGTCTTTCTTGATAAGAACTCTTTCTCCAAGAAGACACTAGTCCTTGCGACAAACACTTTGCCCTCAGACGGTAGGTAAAAGTAATACCCTTTCGTTTCCTTAGGATATCCCACTAGATAACATTTATCCGATTTGGGTTCCAGCTTGTCAGGCATTTGACGTCTCACGTATGCCTCGCAGCCCCAAATTTTAATGAACGACATACTAGGAAGCTTCCCAGTCCATATCTCATATGGTGTCTTCAGAACCATTTTCGTTGGAGCACGATTCAATATTATTGCAGCAGTCTCTAAGGCAAAACCCCAAAAGGAAACAGGCAAGTCTGCATGACTCATCATCGAACGTACCATGTCTAACAGAGTACGATTTCTCCTCTCAGACACACCATTATGTTGTGGTGTTCTAGGTGGAGTGAGCTGTGATACAATACCACACTCTTTCAGATGATCACGGAACTCATGACTCAGGTATTCGCCACCTCGATCAGATCGGAGTGCTTTAACCCTTTTACCCAACTGGTTTTCTACTTCATTCTTGAACTCTTTGAACTTTTCAAAGGTCTCGGATTTGCACTTCATAAGATACACATATCTGTATCTACTGAAATCATCAGTAAATGTAACAAAGTAGAAATACCCACCTCTAGCCATGGAACTCATGGGTCCGCATACATCACTATGTACAACACCCAAGAGATCCTCAGCCCTCTCAGTGTAACCAGTGAAAGGAGCTTTAGTCATCTTGCCTAACAAACAAGATTCACATCGCTCAAATGATTCATAATCAAATGAGTCCAAAAGTCCATCTCTATGGAGCTTGGATATGCGCTTCTCGTTGATATGGCCCAAACGACAATGCCAGAGAAACGTAGGGTTCGAGTTATTCGTTCTTAGTCTTTTATTATTATCTACATTACAGATCAGATGGTCCAAGTTCAAAACATAAAGACCATTAAACAATTGGGCTACAGCATAACAAACATCATTCTTAAATATAGAACAACAGTTGTTCTTAATTATAAAAGAAAATTCAATCATGTCCAAACATGAAATAGATATAATGTTTCTAGTTATCGCCGGAACAAAATAACAATTATCAAGTTCTATTACAAGCCCACTGGGCAAAGAAAGACGATAAACCCCTACGGCTACAACAGCAACTCTTGCTCCATTGCCGACGCGGAGGTCCACCTCCCCTTTACTCAGCAATCTTCTCCTTCCCAGTTCCTGCACATTTGTACAAATGTGAGAACCACATCCGGTATCCAATACCCAAGATGAAGGAGCAGAAAGGTTTATCTCTATAACGTAAACATTTGAAGCGGAAGTCATACCTCCCCTCAATTTCTGCAGACCCTCAATGTACGAAGGACAGTTCCTCCTCCAATGACCAGCCTTGCCACAGTGGTGGCATTTCCCTTCCTTCACCGTGCTCTTCTTTTTCATCAGTGCTGAAGACTTGGGCTCAAGATATGACTTAGGTCCCACCTTTGTCTTCTTAGAGCCCTTGGCTTTGCCCTTGCCCTTATGCACCATCAGTATGGGGCTGGCAGGCTTGGCCTTCTTCATGTTGACTTCGGCAGTTCTCAACATGCCTAGGAGTTCGGGCAGTGTCTTGTCTATCTCATTCATGTTGTAGTTCAAGACAAACTGCTCATAACTGTCCGGCAACGATTGCAGGATCAGATCCGTGGCCAACTCTTGACCAAGAGGAAAACCCACCCTTTCAAGGTTCTCTATATACCCAATCATCTTGAGTACGTGAGTCCCTACTGAGTCTCGAACTCCCATCTTGCACTGAAACAACGCTTTTATGATGTCGAACCTCTCTTGACGAGCCTGCCCTTGAAACATTTTCTTGAGATGCTCGTCAATCTCCTTGCACCCCATGCTCTCATGTTGCTTCTGAAGCTCATAGTTCATAGTGGCAAGCATAAGGCACTCGACATCTAAAGTGTCGTCAGTATACTTCTTATAAGTATCTTTCTCAGCACGGGAAGAGTTCCCGGTCGGCACCTCGGGGGCTTCTTCTTCCAAGACATAGAGCTTTCGCTCTTGCCTGAGAACAATTCTCAGGTTCCTGTACTAGTCCATGTAATTTGTCCCACTGAGCTTATCCTTCTCAAGGATGGCTCTCAGAGACAACGTGGAGTGTGAAACACTTGCCATGGAATTCTACAAGAATTTATGCAGAATAAAATCAGTACCAAGATTTCAAATACAATTTATTTTAATTTGGACTTCAATTAAAATACTCCCACTATTTTATTCGGAATGATAGCCCTCACTAACAATTCGGAGAGTTCATGCGAGCTACTCTCTTAGTGGACAAGATCCGTATTTCACCAACACTATGAGTCCGCTTTGGCGTTCCTCTCACGATGCGGTTATTTAGGTAGGCAACGCTTGCCAATTGCATCCTCGTGCAATTCTTGTATGGTTGGTGAATAACTCCTTATTCGCATCCATTATATGGTGCATGCCAACCCTATGCCTCTAGGCACTCAACCTTTGAGGTCACCTAGTTAAGATGGACCCGATGTCGACAGTGGGATATCACAATTATCCGCTCGCACCCTTACCAAGATAGATTAATGCACCTTGCTTTGGCAAGCCCACACTTCATCGATCGAGGCAGGAAGAGTGTCATCCATCGGAAGGCATCCGAACACTTAATATTTGATGAAGGGATTTTCAATTATAGGTTAACAATTAACCATGATCAACATTTGATCAATGTGCACATCCAAAGAAACACAATACTAAACCACATGCATCCCTTATGTGCACATCCTCACACCATCAACATTTGACAGAAGGAAGGGCTAAATCTGAACATCCGGAAATTTCCAAATCCTCAGATTTACATGCATTGGACAAAGGCGAAGACAACTCAACTTAAAGCAGTAGACAAGCTCATCTCTCTATGTTGGATTCATAATCCAAAACATACTCGAGGGATGGTTACTGCTAAGGAGACAACAATTTCTAACACTTAGAAATTCCCACGAAATTCCAGAAGTTCTTGGCGGGAAACCAAGACTAAATCTAGGCATTTAGAACACTTCTAAATCCCTAGGTTTACACGCACTGGAATAACAAACTTCCAAAACAACGATCATGGCCGAACCTGCCTCTGATACCACTGTTGGGTTTTCTTTAAAGGGGTGGCACAACGCTTGTGCACGCAGCGGAAAACAAACATCAAGAAAATCCAAAGAGATGTGGATCAGGCCATGAACGTTGAATCAAGAAGTTAGCAAAACAAGCAGGCAAAATTACCTCGGTGGCGTTGAGTCACAACTCAACGAAGATGCTCCAAATTTCTGATTCCTGCTAGCGGCGAGTTCTACGTGGAATAATGTCCACGTTTCTGCAGAAGTCCACACGAGCGGGAGAACACCGGGCTTTCCGTCACACGGAAGATCGGGAAGGAGAAGACCGCACCTCTGCTATTCCACGGACTGCTAGGTCCGCGCCAGGAAGAGCAGCACCAGCGACAGTCGCCGGAGAAGAGGAGGTCAGTGGAGCGAACACGGCGGCGGCGGAACCCGTCTGTCGGCGGCGGGATTCGGGATCGGCGGAACGATCGCGGAACGGTTTCCATCGGGTTCGATTCGCACAGCAGCCAAAAGCATAAGTCCCGATAAAACCCTAAGTATCCCTATTATACCAGAGGCATAAAAGACTTAGAAACTTTGCTATCCGCAGACCACCCAAGAATGAGGTTCAGAATCGGCGAGAAACAATCGGTGAGAATCG
Organism: Platanthera guangdongensis; assembly: GCA_039583875.1. Taxonomy (NCBI): domain Eukaryota; kingdom Viridiplantae; phylum Streptophyta; class Magnoliopsida; order Asparagales; family Orchidaceae; genus Platanthera; species Platanthera guangdongensis. The sequence goes on from CM077161.1 coordinate 82,827,878, forward strand.
GCGACAATCGGCGAGAATCACTGAGCAGGTTCGGCGAGAATCAGTCGACGAGTATCACCATGGATCGGCGAGAATCAGAGTACAATACTCAACGATTCTCGCCGATCGTCGAGCCGCGCTCGACGATACACGACGATACTCGTTGAAAGATATGGTACCTAAACACCTAGAGGGGGGGTGAATAGGTGACCTAATCCTTTTTAAACTTTAATGGCAGCCAACAGTTTATAACACAGCTTTCTAACTTATTCTATCACAGCAAACACAGCAATAATCACAGCACAGCACAGCACAACACAGCATACACAGTGGTTTATAGTGGTTCCCCAAGATATGGGTACATCCACTTTCCCCCTTCGCCTATCTAGCAGTGTACTAGATTCGGCCAAACTCCTCCACTGTCTCAGAACCCAAATTGGTTCCTACACCACAGGCCCAAGGCCTTACAACTCAGCTTTATCCCAAAGCCTACACTCAGCCAATCAAGGCCTACACTCAGCCAACTAAGGCCTACACTCAGCCAACCAAGGCCTACACTCACCCAACAAGGCCTACACTCAGAGATCTCAATCTCCTACACTCAGGCTCTCAAGCCCTACCCTCAGCCTTTATAATTATAGGCTTATAATTCACTCAGATCCAAAGGATCCTACAAGATAAAAATGTATTACAAATACTAACTCAATAACTCAGAAATAAAAGAGGGGAGTTGAGAGTTTCTTGATGAGTTCTTGGAAGAACTCAGCTGGATTCAATCTGACTTAGCTTTCTTCAAAGCTTCTTGAGTAGAACTGAATAAGACTGAATCCTCCTGCAGTAGTTCCTTTACCTCTGCCACTTAAGATCCAGAATGTATCTGAATCCTTCTTCTCAGCCTAGTTCCAGAGGCTGATTTCTTGGATGGAGCCCTCTCTCTCCAACTTCTTAGATCTGCACTTGGACTGCAAGATCTTCTTGTGTTGATACTTTGTGTACCACTTTGATAACTTGTTCTTCAACAATGTGATCCACTTGAACAACAATCTGAACCACTTTCAACAACACTCAACAACAGTTTCTGTAAACTGTAGGTGCCTATTTATAGGCCTTCTTCATGGTAACCGACTGGTTCGGTCCATAACTGACTTCTGATATCTCTGACAGGTGCTGTAGACCGGCTGGAACGGCAGCTGTCAAGTCATCCAGTCATTTCTTGAAAATCTCTAACTGTCTGAAAGTGTCGAGACTTTCTGTCTTTAAGTGTCGACACTTATAGTCCAAGTGTCGACACATGCTGTGTAAGTGTCGACACAAGTCTATAAGGTGTCGACACAACTCCTTGTATGTCTCGACACAGATTCTTCTTCAGGTGTCGACACTGAAATTGAGTGTCGACACAAGTACTTGATATTCTATCTTTAGCTCAATTCTTCTAAGTGTCGACACATCACCTTTGTGTCGACACAACTTCTTGTGTTGAATTTGTCAAGTGTCGACACTACTTCTTGGTGTCGACACATAGTCTTCTATGTTGATTCTTGCTGAGTGTCGACACAGCTCCTTGTATCGACACACCTTCTTCTTGTTGAGACCTCAGCTGAGTGTCGACACATTCCCTTAGTGTCGACACTTGTACTTAGAATAATTTTGTTGATCTTTCTGATCTTTGCTAAGTGTCGACACAGCTCCTTGTGTCGACACTTTCTTCAAGTGTAGAGTCTTTAGCTGAGTGTCGACACATTGTGCTGGGTGTCGACACTTACTTCATGTGTTGACTCTTCTTCTTAGTGTCGACACATTGTGTTGAGTGTCGACACTTACTTCAAATGCTGACTCTTCTGCTTAGTGTCGACATATTGTGTTGAGTGTCGACACTTGTACTTAGTCTCTGCAGACTTTTGCTGAGTGTCGACACAGCTCCAAGTGTCGACACTTTCTGGTGTAGACTCAGCTTCACTGGGTGTCGACACAGCTCCTTGTGTCGACCCTTTCTGTCTGCACTTTTCTTCACTGAGTGTCGACACAGCTCCTTGTGTCGACACTTTCTGTCTGGTGTCGACACTGTATCCCAGGTGTCGACACAATGACTCCAAGTGTCGACACTGCTTGTCTGGGTGTCGACACAAGCCTTCTTAAGTGTCGACACTTTCCCTCTGGGTGTCGACACATGGACTTAGAAACTTTTTGCTTCAGTCCTGCAAATACTTAACCTGCACAAGTAAACTCAACATACATCAAATACATTATGATGTATATCATTGAGTTGGGTGAGGCTTCTTCAAATCAGGTACATTTGAACAATGTACCCAACAATCTCCCCCTATTTGGAGAAGTCATAACCCTTAGTCAATGATATACACCATTCATAATTAAAAATTACAAAATGATGTAAAGCAAGTTATATTCAGCAGGGTAAACATAAACATGTATTAATTCACACATGTATACACATTCATCAGCACAGAATAAATAAGAAATAGACATATTCATAGAACAAACATGAAATTTATGAATCATATATTGTTCTAATATCTGTCTTATACATTTTCAGAATTTTACTATATGTGTTACATCCAAAAGATTACAACATAAACTTCAAGAAAACTCTTAATCTATTTCTGCTCTGGCTCCTTAATTATTATTCCCTTGCCAGCTTGAACTTGAGCTTTGACAGGGGCATCAACAGTTTCAGCATCAGCAGGCTTCTTTCCTTTCAATTCTTTCTTCTTGAGTTCTTCTGCCTTGATCTTCTGCCTCTCAAAATAGTGGTATGGCTTAGGAAAGTACTTGCTAGGCTCCACTGCAGTAGGAGGTAGCTTTCCCATCTTTGCCTTCCTTCTGTATTGAACTATTGCTTCTTGTCTGATCTCATGTTTTCTCCATTCTGCTTCAGAGAACCACTTGTTCCTGTCATGAGTATGGTCTTTGGCAGCTTTCCAGGCAGTTAAAATGATATTTCTAGAGGTAGGGCTCCACTGTTCAAAGTCTGGCCTTTGTTCTGCTTGTTCCCTAAACCTCTTTCTGGACAACCTTGTCTCTTCTTTTTTCTGTAATGCCTCTTGCATGGCTTCAGATATAGGTTGAACAACCTTTTCAATGTGGACATTGTCCTTGCCCTCAAGTGGGCTATACATTGTGCTCACATCTGCTTGAATCATTTCAAAGTCTGGAGGTGGATAAATGACCTGAGCTACTTTTGGTTGCTCACCTCCAAAATAGGCAGGATTTATTCTAGATTCAGCAACCTCATTGTCATCACACAAAGGAGGATATCCAAGTGTAGCTCTGATGGAATTTGATATCCACTTAGCATGTTCAGAGCTTGCCTTGACTAGTACTCTCTCCCCCTTTATGACTTCTCTAGTCATATGGTCTCTGACATCATCCTTTTGAAATCTAATTTGACTATCCAAGTATCTGATGTCATCTTTAAAGTATGGTTTAAGCTTTTGAAGTTATTCTGATATAGCTTTCTGGGAGGCTTGGATAGCAGTCTTGACAGCAGTAATTTCTTCTTGAAAGACTTTATCAAATGCAGCTTTAGCATCAGCAGTAAATGTAGAAGGTTCAGCAGCCTTATTCTTTAATTCAGTGACAATAGCATTGTGAGATTCAGTCAAATTGTCATTCATTCTTAATTGATTCTCAAGAACATATCCTTGTTTCAATGTTATATCATCTACCTGTGCCTTTATCTTTTCCTGGTGTGATGCCAAGTACACCACTGCATTTCCACCTTTGTGGAAGCAATCAGTCATTTCCTTCTTGTTGAGGTTCATTTCAAACCTTATAGACTTTATTTCCTGGGCCAGATCAAATTGAAGTGATTTCTGCCCTTCATCTACATACTTCTTTATTGCTTGCCTTTGCTCATCCAATTTTATCTGTAGGGCAACCATTAAAGCACTATAATCAGCAGGTGGAGCTTGCTGAACTATAGGCTGTGGTGCAATTGATTGCAGAGCCTTCTTATAACTTTGACTTCTTCTTTTAAAGACATACAATTTCTTCTTCTTTGCCCTAGCACTCTCCTCATCTTCAGAGGCAGAAGTGTTGCCTTTGTCAACCCTATCCTTAGGGCTTTGAGGCTTCTCAGTTTGCACATCTTGTGCCTTCTCAGTGTCTTGCCTTATAGGCTCTTCCAGATCTTGCATTTGCTCCCCCTCAGCAGCAGCATTTTCTCCTGTATCAGCATCCTTATCCATGTCAAAATCTGCTTGATCTAGATTTAGAAATAAATCTTCCATTGTGAATTCTTGTGATGAAGGAGCTGGAGAAGTTCTTGGTTCTTCAACCACAGGATCAGGAATCTCTTCTTGTACAGCAGATGTGTCTTCTATAACAACATCTGGAACTTGACTATGCAGCTGAGTTTGCTGAGGAACATCAGACAGATCAGCATCTTCTATAATAAAATCTAAGGTGTTGAGTTCAGTGAGTACCTCTTGTATAATGGTGGTGGCTTGCTCACTTTCCAGTGTAGATGGTGCTTCTACAACTGGAGGCTCCCCCTGGCTGTGATCCCTGTGGATGGGGCTAGCTTGAGGCAGCTTCCCCTGGATCTCAGCATCAGCTGGAGGAGCAGGAGACTTCACTGCAGGCACTTCCTCATGATCATCAGGAGTGAAAACAACATGTTCTTCACTCCCAGAACTGCTGGAGGACTCTTGTGCCACAGGGGCTATCTTCCTTCTCTTCTTAGGAGGAGTGACTTTCTCAGTAACTGTTTTCTTTGGTGTTGGCATTTCCTTGGACAACACCCTGTCCCATCTTGAAAAGATCCTTAGATCCATCTTCCTCATGTGGTTTATCTTGCTACCTGCAGCAGTATTCATTACCTCTGGTATGGTACCAGCTAGGTAGAGACTGATGATTCTGCCCAGATTGGGCTTCTTCAAGCTCTCCTTGATCTTGTCAAAAACCACTATTGACCAGTCTGTTTTCAGAGTGAATAAGATCCTTGTCATGATTCCAAACATATAGGCAGACACTCTGTCATGCCCTCCAGGTTTGCTGAGTAAGACCTTTCCCACAATCTCAGACATGAACTTTCCTTGATTATTCATGCCTTTCCTGTTAAATACAGAACCTATCTTCATCTTTGGATCTAGTCCACACCAGGTAAGAGCTTCCCTGGACTTTGAAGCAGTCACCTCTTATTCATCTTGAGTTCTTGGCAATTGAAGAATCTTCCTCAGACTTTTTGGGGTTACCTTAACCTTTTCTCCATGAACTCTGGATTTGATTTTGTATCCAGATTCATCTACTACAGCTCCATTAAGGAATTCAAGCACCTCCTTCTTCCATATCTTAGTTGGTTCTGAAACTAAGTACTCTAATCCAGAATCGGCGACTAGGGTTACTACCGACCTGATTTCTTGATCTGCATCGTCGAACGCGCCGCGCACAAGCTCATAGACTTCGTTAACGTTCTCCTCAAGCTTAGGTGCCATTAGGGTTTGTAGAATTTGTCTTTAGAAAAGAGAGGTGTCGACACAGTAGTCTTGGTCTCGAAACTTTGAAAGCGTGTCGACAAACAAAGACAGAACCCTATTTATACATGTCTGATTTTGAAGATGAACAGGCGGGACAGCTAACTTAAAATGTGTCGACACTGGCAATAAGTGTCTACACTGACTTATAATGTCTCGACACATATGTGTCGACACAAGTTTAGTCAACAGATTTTATGTGTCGACACTTGGTTATGTGTCGACACAACATAACTCGACACATTGTCGAGACTTTACTTAGAAAAATTCTGAGTAAATACTAAGTGTCGACACCACTTAGGATGTGTCGACACCTACTTGGCATGTGTCGACACTAACATTCTGAAGTGTCGACACCAAATTCCTAGATGTGTCGACACCTTTTTCCTGAAGTGTCGACACCACTATTCTATGTCGACATAGACTTGTCTATGTGTCGACACCTTTTTACTTAGTCATTTTCAAATCTGTAAACTTAGTCTAAGTTTATCATTCCTAGTTCAATTTTGAATCTATTGAACTTAGCTTCTTCTAGTGGCTTAGTAAACATATCAGCTACTTGTTCATCTGTTTTAACATATTCTAACAAAATATCTTCTCTTTCTACATGCTCCCTAAGAAAATGATATTTAATCTCAATATGTTTTGTCCTACTATGGGATACAGGGTTATTAGCTATTGAAATAGCACTTGTAGAATCACAGAAAAGTGGAGTTCTACTTACCTGAAATCCATAGTCCTCTAGCTGATGTTGTATCCACAGAAGTTGAGCACAACAACTTCCTGCAGCCATATACTCTGACTCAGCTGTGGAGATAGCCACACTAGTTTGTTTCTTGCTACTCCATGAAATTAGTCTCCCACCTAGGAATTGACAGGTTCCAGTAGTGCTCTTTCTATCCTCTTTGCATCCTGCAAAGTCTGCATCTGAATAACCTGTTAGATCAAAATCTCCATTCCTAGGGTACCAGAGGCCTAGATAGGGAGTGCCCTTTAGATATCTCAATATTCTTTTGACTGCAGTCAAATGAGACTCTTTAGGGCAGGCTTGATACCTTGCACAAACACATGTAGCATACATGATGTATGGTCTACTAGCAGTCAAGTATAATAGGGAGCCAACTATCCCTCTATACAAGGTTTCATCTACAGGTTTCCCTGCATCATCCTTGCTAAGAGACATACTTGACCCCATAGGAGTCTTCATGGTGCTGGATGAATCCATACCATACTTCCTTATGAGTTCTAGGGTGAACTTGGACTGACAAATGGATAAACCACTCTCAGTCTGTTTAACTTGGAGACCCAAGAAAAACTTCAGCTCTCCCATACTACACATCTCAAACTGACCTTGCATAAGTTTTGCAAACTTTTTGCAAAGGCTGCTTTCAGTAGACCCAAATATAATGTCATCTACATATATTTGGACTAGTATAACTTTGCCTCTAGATTCCCTAAGGAATAGAGTCTTATCTATTTTCCCCCTTGAGAATTTGTTCTCAATGAGGAAACTAGATAGGGTTTCATACCAAGCCCTAGGGGCTTGCTTTAACCCATATAAAGCTTTCCTAAGTCTATAGACATGATGAGGTAGAGTTGGATCAACAAAACCTGCAGGCTGCTCCATATAGACTTCTTCCTTAAGATTACCATTTAGGAATGCTGACTTGACATCCATTTGGTAAACCTTGAAACCTTGATAGGTTGCATAGGCCAAGAACATCCTTATGGCTTCCAGGCTGGCTACTGGAGCAAAGGTTTGATCAAAGTCAATACCTTCTTCTTGCCTATATCCTTTAGCAACCAGTCTAGCTTTATTCTTAATGATGACCCCTTGTTCATCCATCTTATTCCTGTAGATCCACTTAGTTCCTATTACATTATGGTCTTTAGGTTTAGGAACTAGTTCCCAAACCTTGCACCTCTTGAACTGATTAAGCTCTTCTTGCATTGCTTCAGTCCATTGTGGATCTTGTATTGCTTCTTCAAACTTCTTAGGTTCAACTTGTGACAGAGAGCTGGAGTAGATTGTTGCATTCATGTTTCTAATCATGGTTTGAACTCCTTGTCTTGGATCTCCAATAATCAGCTCTACTGGATGATCTCTAAGATGCCTGTGAGCTGGAGGCATCCTAACTTCTGGTTGAACCACTTCAGCATCTGCATCATGCTGTATACCTTGGATTTCTTCAGCAATTGGCACATGTAGTTCTCCCCCTGGACAACAGCTACTCTCCTCTCCTTGCTGTCTTGCAACAGGCACTTCTTCTATAGTAAGCTTGTCCATTTTCTTTGTCAAACCTGTGGGGCTGCATACACTGCTAGACAACTCATTATTAATAAGTTTAGTCTCATCAAAAACTACATGCACTGATTCTTCTACAACTTGTGTAGACAAGTTGTAGACTCTATAAGCCTTACTATTATTGCTGTACCCAACAAAAATTCCCTCTTTGGACTTGGCAGCAAACTTAGTTAAGTAAGACTTCCCATTGTTAAGTATGAAGCATTTGCAACCAAAGATCCTGAAGTAGGATAGTTTTGGTTTCCTGCCTTTCACAACTTCATAGGGGGTCTTGTTTAGCCCTTTAGTGATGGTATCCCTATTTATAACATGGCATGCAGTGTTAACTGCTTCAGCCCAGAAATACTCTGGCAGTGATGTATCACTTAGTAGGGTTCTACCAGCCTCTATCAAGGTCCTATTCTTCCTCTCAGCAATGCCATTTTGCTGAGGTGTTCTAGGTGAAGAGAATTCTTGAAATATCCCAAAGTCTTCACATAGTTTTGTCATGCTTTCAGACTGAAACTCAGTACCATGGTCACTTCTAATTTTGACCACAGTACTATTTAGTTCATTCTGAATTTGCTTGACAAAGCTGTAGAAGACACTAGGTGTTTCAGATTTCTGTCTTAAGAAGAACACCCAGGAAAACCTTGAGTAGTCATCTACAACTACAAGGGTATAGACCTTCCTACCTAAGCTGTGAACTGGCATTGGACCAAAGAGATCCAAATGCAAGAGGTATAAACACCTCACAGCATCTTTGTTTTCTATGCTTCTAAAGGTGGATTTAGTCTGCTTGCCCTTTTGACAAGCTGAGCAAATACCATCTTTAACACACTTAACTTGAGGACCATTCCTCACTAACTCTTTGCTAAAGAGTTTGCTAATAGTCTTGTAGTTAAGATGGGCTAGCTTCTTGTGCCATTTGACATAATGAGAGACTATCTCATCAGCTACAAGACAAACTGGAGAACCATTGTTCTCAATCATAATGTCTAGGCAATAGACATTCCTTTTCCTATAACCTGTCAAAATGATCTCTTGATCACTTGACCTCTTGATATGACAACCATTTTTAACAAATGAGATGTCATACCCTACATCACTTAATTGACTTATACTTATTAGGTTGTGTTTCAACCCTTTAACATAAGCCACTTGAGTAATGGTAACCAAGTTTGTAGAAATGTTACCAAACCCTTTGATGATTCCTTTTTCAGAACCACCAAAGGTAACCTTAGGACCATCTTTGATTGGTATGTAGTCCTTTAGTAGTCCCCTTGTTCCAGTCATATGTCTGGAACATCCACTGTCCAAGTACCATGTTGGGGTATGGCCTCTTGGACTCACCTGACTGGGTCCTGGCTGCTCCAGGATTTTGGCACTCTCTGCCAAAGCCATTAGCCCTTGGTAATGATTGTCTTCTTGTTCATAGATAGACTCCATTAACTGCATGAATTCTTCCTCTTCTTCTTCAGCAAACAGCCTTATGTAGGCTTCAGCATCAGACTCAGATTCTGAAGAAGAAATGTCTGATAGAGTCTTCTCCTTCTTGGCTACTAAAGACTTTTCTTTCTTGCCTTTGAAGTGTGGCTTTTTCCTGTCACCAGATTCCTTTCTCTTCTCTGGACAATCTGCAATAACATGGCCCTGTCTATTGCAGCAATAGCACACTATCTTAGATCCAGTTGTCTTGCTTGACTTTGTCCTCTTCCTGTCTTTCTTTGAAGGCTTTTTCTCCTGATAAAAGACTTCCTTTCCCTTTGAAGAAGAAGGTCTTGACCTCCACTGTTTCTTCTTCAAGAATTTCTGAAAGTGTCTAGTGAAGGCAGCAAAGTCTTCATCACTTTCACTGCTCTCAGTCTTTGTGCTGACTGACTCATCTGATTCTGATTCAACTACCTCTGGAGGTGGAGTTGATGACTTATTCCTGCACTTTCTGGGGACATCTGTCTTGAAAGCAACTGTTCTCTCCTTGTGCTCAGTTCTTGTTGATTTCTCCTCCTCTTTCCTTACTGTCAACTGCATCTCATAAGACAATAATTTGCCAAACAGTGTAGGAGGAGGAATTTCCCCCAACTTAGCCATTTCTCTTATGACACAGATCTTGGTATCCCAATCTTTGGTTAGGGACCTTAAGAACTTGTCATTTAGTTCATAGTTACTGAACTTTCTTCCATAAGACATGAGTTCATTAACTATTCTGTAGAACTTCTTGTAGCACTCAGTTATGCTATCACCTTTACCTTGTCTAAAGCTCTCATACTCCTGATTTAGCAAGGATTTTCTATTGTTAAATTTTCTCAACGTGGTCAGCAAGATAGCCCAAACACCAAATTAATATCTTCGGAACTACCCAGTTCGCACGCTGAACCTGCGGAAAACCCAAGGACTAGAGGTTGCACCCAACAAAACAATGGAAGCACAAGAAGGTCTTATTATGCATTCACTTCTTTACAATCCGAGGCATACATAGCGAGACATGATTTCGCTAGTATTACAGCTGTAAACAGAAGAAACCAAAAAACAAGCCGGGCGGACAGCACTCCAGTCCGCCGAGACCGCGAGGTCGCCGAGACCGCCGAGACCGCTGAGCTCGCCCAAGCTATGCTGCAATCCGCCGAATACCACGGAGTCCGCCGAGACCGCGAGGCCGCGCGGACAGACCGTTATTCGCCTCCTGCTGAACCCGAACTGAGGAACTCCCCTACCCGCCTGAAGCCGGCGGACAGGTTATTGAAGCTGGGAAAGTTGAAACAGAACTGACAAGCCGCAGAGCGACCTCCTGCTGAGTCCGCAGAGACCGCACACTTCCAAGCACTGACCGAAGTCACAGCCAAACTCCTGGCTCCTTGAAGTTATCCGCGCGACCTGCACACAGCAAACCGTCAGCCTGAAACAATCCGCGCGGACTGAAAAACACAGACCGCAGCACTCGCCCAACCCAATTTACTGTTCACTCACGTTACTTAGGTTACTGTAGATGTGCCAGGGGGGTCCTATTTATAGGCCAGGTGAGGAGTGTGGTCACCGCCCATGAGATAGCGACACCGCCCCAGCCCGCGCGAATACAAACGACCGTCCGCTCAGTCCGCGAGGACTTAGCCAGTCACCAAGGGAAACCGCCAGGAGCAAGGCAACCATTGACGAACCCTCTCCAGTCCGCCCAAGCTAAGCGGACAAGGCACCAGCCCGCAAAGCTCCAACTGCTTCAGGACAGCACCCTCTTCAATGGCAGTCCGCACCAACCCGAGGCAGTCCGCAAGACCCACACCTCAATCCGCCACAAGTCCACGACCAAAGGCAAACAGCAACAGTCCGCCCGGTCACAGCGGACTTGGCGGATACGGCGGACACCATGAACTTGGCACAATGTGTGACCAAGTCCAAAACCATCAAGGGCCAGTGCGAGCATGGCGGACACAAAGTCCCATCCGCCAAACATCCTAGCGCAGACCGCAAACAGTCCGCGAGCTCCTCGCACTTGTCCAACGCAGCAACACCAAGCCGGACTCCAAACATCAGTCCGCCAACCGGTCTCCACAGCAAGACCTGCTGTAACACCTGAGCTCGACAAGGCCTCAGCCAAGCTCAAGGCCCAGTCCGCAACAGCCCAAACCGCGGACACACCAGTCCGCAAGGCTTCCCGCGAACTCGAACCAACCCGCCAACAGCGCAAGCTTGCACCCGCGGCCACTGAGCAAAGCACCAGTCCGCAAGCCTCTCTATCCGCAGATACCAGGCCGCACCAAACCGCGGACTCCATGCAACAACCCGCTCAGAACACAGCCGGCTTCCACCAGACTTCTCACCAGGCCGCAATCTCAGTCCGCCCAGTCCACCCAGTCCGCCAAAGCTGTCCGCACAGGCCGCGCGGCCTGTCCCGTCACCCACTTCCACTTCACAAATTTCAACACTCCCCCTTGAAGTGAGAAGTGGTGACCAAGCCCAGCAAGCTGCGCAAGCGTTCAAAGGGACCCTTCGACAGCGGCTTCGTGAAGATGTCAGCAAGATTATCTTCACTCCGAACATGCCCGACCAACAGAGACCCCTCCAACACCTTCTCCCTGATGAAGTGGTGATCAATCTCTATATGCTTGGTCCTGGCGTGACACACTGGATTGTTTACCAGTTTGAGAGCACTCTCATTGTCACCCCGGAGTAAAGTAGGCCCTTGCACTTCTTCATGAACATCCTCTATAAGCCTCCTCAACCAAACGGCTTCCCGAGCAGCCAAGGCCGAAGCCTTATACTCCGCCTCCGTGGTTGAAACCGACACCGAGTCCTGCTTCTTGCTACACCACGAGATGCTAGCTGAACCGCAAGTGAACACATAACCCGAAGTAGACCTTCGATCATCCGAATCACCGCCATAGTCAGCATCCGTGTACCCGAGCAACGCAAACTCCGCATCCCTTCCATAGAGGAGTCCCATCTCAGAAGTCACCTTGACATACTTCAGAATTCCCTTCGCCGCCACTAGATGAGATTGTCTTGGTTCAGCCATATACCGACTTACTCGGCCAACAGCATAAGCTATATCCGGCCTTGTAATCGTCAGATAGATCAAGCTCCCAACAATAGCCCTGAACACCAAGGGATTATTAAGAACCCTTCCCTCATCCCGTCGAAGCTTCAGCCCAGATTCCAGTGGAGTAGAGCACTTCTTCCCTTCGCCCATGCCAAACCGCTTCACAATACGATCAGCATACCCTTTCTGGCTAATGAGAATCCCGCACTCCTTCCTCTCCACTTCCAGACCAAGAAAGTGATGCAACTCTCCCAAGTCTTTCATCTCGAAGCGTATAGCAAGCTCTCCCCTGAGCCTTGCTACTTCCTCCTCCGAGTTCCCTGTGATGATCATATCATCCACATACAGCAGGACCAAGACTCTTAGCTCTCCCTTCTTCTTGACGAACAAGCTAGAATCCGAGTTAGAAGCCAGGTATCCACAGAACTGCAGGTACTCTGCAATCTTCCCATACCACGCTCGAGGAGCTTACTTCAACCCATAGAGAGCCTTCCTGAGTTTGCAGACATAGTCTGGATGCTTCTCAGAGACGAAACCAAGCGGATGATCCATGAAGATGTCCTTGTCAATCTCTCCGTAAAGAAAGGCATTCTTCACATCGAGTTGCCACAACCTCCATCCCTTGCTAGCAGCCAAGGCGATCACCACTCTTACAGACGTCATCTTCGCAACTGGACTGAATGTCTCCTCATAGTCTTCTCCATACTGCTGTGAGAATCCTCTAGCGACCAGGCGAGCCTTGAAACGATCAATGCTCCCATCAGCCTTCTTCTTCAACTTATACACCCACTTGCAAGTAACCGGAGTAACGCCATCAACCTTGGGCACAAGGTCCCAGGTTTCATTCTTCTTCAGAGCATCAATCTCTTCCTTCATGGCACCTTCCCACTCCTTCACTCCAGTGGCCTCGTTGAAGTTTGCAGGCTCTCGCTCATCCAGAGGACCTGCAAAGAAGCAGGAGACAAAGCTCACTGCATTCCCATCACAGTACCGAGCCGGTGGCTTAACCACCCTCTTCGATCTCCGAAGACACGGCTCCTTGCTCACGGCTTCCGTTGCTTCTTCAGGCTCCACTCCTACCTGGGGCAAGCATTGAGCAGTGCTCCCCCTGCTTCCTGAGCCAGAAGGCTCAGCCTCGGAGTTCGAAGCAACAGGAGCTGCTGGTGAAACAGAAAGCTCCTCTTCCAAGCCTTCAGCAGCCTCCACCGGTGCTTCCTCAACCTTGCTACTTCCGGTAGGCTCCACCGAGCCACCTCCATATGACGTCAGCTCGTCAAAGACAACGTCTCTTGACACCACGAACTTCTTCGTCACAGGGTCCATGCACTTCCATCCCTTCTTCCGCTCATCATAGCCAACAAAGACAAGTTTCCTTGCCTTCGCATCCAGCTTTGTCCGTGAAGCATCCGGGACATGCACGTAGCAAGTTGAACCGAACACCCGAAGGTGTCCAACACTCGGCTTCTCCTTCAGCAACAGCTCAATAGGAGTCTTCATGTTGATAGGGCTGAGTGGCATCCGGTTGATAACATATGCAGCACAAGACATTCCCTCCGCCCAAAAGGACCTCGGGATATCTTTCGCATGCAGCCAGCATTTGCAGGTTTCCGTCAAATGACGGATCTTCCGCTCCGCTACCCCATTTTGTTGTGGAGTGTGAGCACATGTAAGCTCCCGTTGGATCCCGTGCTTCCTGCAGAAGTTAGAAAACTCGGAGGAGACAAACTCCCCCCCCCCCGTTATCAGTTCTAAACTTCTTAATCCGCAAGCCAAGCCGGCCTTCTACCAACTCCTTGAACTCCACGAACAAATGAAAGGCATCCGACTTCTCCTTTAAGAAGTACACCCAAGTATACCTTGAGTAGTCATCAACCAAAACAAGCATGTATTTGCTTCCACCAAGGCTGGCAGTAACAGTCGGACCCATCAGGTCGCCATGAATACACTCCAATGGTTTCTTGCTCCTTGTTTGAGATTTGTCAAACGGAAGGCGATGTGCCTTACCGTATTGACAGCCCGCACAAACATGCCCATCACCAAAGGAGGACAACATCGGCAACCCCCTCACCAGACTTCTACTCGCCATTGCCTTTAGCTTGTCCATGCCAACATGCCCCAGCCTCTCATGCCAGATAGCCGCACTATCATTGGCTCTCATCTTATCAACATAGGCACTGGTGGAAAGAACAAACAAGTTCTTCACCCTCCTCCCAACATGAGCAACATCAGCCTTCACCGCTGATACGTTGCGAAGGAACCTCACGTCTGTTGGCCCAAACAGAACGTGATACCCAGCGTCCACCGCGTTGGTCACCGAGAAGAGGTTCTTCTTCATGCCCGGCACGTGATACACACTCCTTAACGTGAGTGGCCCCTGATCACTACCCAAAGACACGACCCCCTCCTTCTCTACTGCATAAACAGTATTATCAGCAGTGATAATAGCTTCATTACCTGAGTAAGCCTGCATGGAGGTGAACTTTGACTTGTCTCCGGTGAGGTGATGACCACACCCAGAGTCGATGATCCACTCGCTGTTGAAGTCCTCAGCAGATAAGGCTCGGACACAAGTGCCCGTCATGAAAGCTCCTCCCCATTCTGCTTCTTCACTTCGCGAGCAAGCTTCCTCCTTTCCCGCAGCATGCCCAGGCTGCAGTTTGACCTTGCAGTCCCGCTTGAAGTGCCCTCGCTGATGACACCGGTAGCACTTCAGATTCTTCTTCCAGTCCTTAGGAGCATTGCTCCTCTCCGGCGGATATGAAGTTGAAGTCTCCTTCTCAACAGCGGCCTGCACCTTCTTCTTCTTCTTCCCTTCCCATCCCTTCTTCTTGCCTGAGAAGAGAGCCTCGCTGCCTTCCTGATTCAGACTCACTCCAGCCATCTGCCTTGCTAAGCTCTCCTGCGAGGCAAGCAGATTCTCCAGCTCCAGCAGAGACGGCTGAGTAGCCCACCCTTGAACAGACGTAACAAAGGCCACATACTCCTTCCGCAAGCCGCGGAAAATGTGCCTTTTCATCTTTGCCTCAGAGATAGGCTCATCAGGATCCAGTGCCGATAGCTCAGCACACAAGCTCTTCATCTTTAAGAAGTATCTGGAGATGGAAAGGTCTCCCTGAGTTGCCCTGGCCAACTCATTCTCCAGGAACTGAAGCCGCGCCACATTCTTCCTATTGAACAACTCATCAATGGTTGTCCAAATATCAGCAGCCGACTCACACCCAATGATGTGATCAAACAGTTCCGGAGAGACAGCTCTCTTCAGAACGAACTTTACCTTAGCATTAGTTCTTCTCCAGAGCCTCACCTGTTCAGCAGTACCGAAAGCAGCAGTTACTTCCTGTCTGTCGTCTCCACCGACGACTTCCCACAGCTCCTCGCCTAGAAGATAACTCTTCATGCACGACTTCCACTTTTTATAGTTAGTCGGCGTTAAGAGTTCAATGCCAAGACCTCTTGCTAAGCTTCCTTCCATTGCAATCACCTGTTGGTACCCTTCAGCAGCTCCGAGCAACAACACAGGTTGATCACCACTCAATCACTGAGTAACAACACTGGCTGACCTCTGCTCACGCAACTGAACCACCGCAACCTCAGAAACCTGGCTCTGATACCATGTTAAATTTTCTCAACGTGGTCAGCAAGATAGCCCAAACACCAAATTAATATCTTCGGAACTACCCAGTTCGCACGCTGAACCTGCGGAAAACCCAAGGACTAGAGGTTGCACCCAACAAAACAATGGAAGCACAAGAAGGTCTTATTATGCATTCACTTCTTTACAATCCGAGGCATACATAGCGAGACATGATTTCGCTAGTATTACAGCTGTAAACAGAAGAAACCAAAAAACAAGCCGGGCGGACAGCACTCCAGTCCGCCGAGACCGCGAGGTCGCCGAGACCGCCGAGACCGCTGAGCTCGCCCAAGCTATGCTGCAATCCGCCGAATACCACGGAGTCCGCCGAGACCGCGAGGCCGCGCGGACAGACCGTTATTCGCCTCCTGCTGAACCCGAACTGAGGAACTCCCCTACCCGCCTGAAGCCGGCGGACAGGTTATTGAAGCTGGGAAAGTTGAAATAGAACTGACAAGCCGCAGAGCGACCTCCTGCTGAGTCCGCAGAGACCGCACACTTCCAAGCACTGACCGAAGTCACAGCCAAACTCCTGGCTCCTTGAAGTTATCCGCGCGACCTGCACACAGCAAACCGTCAGCCTGAAACAATCCGCGCGGACTGAAAAACACAGACCGCAGCACTCGCCCAACCCAATTTACTGTTCACTCACGTTACTTAGGT
Source organism: Platanthera guangdongensis (assembly GCA_039583875.1). NCBI lineage: Eukaryota > Viridiplantae > Streptophyta > Magnoliopsida > Asparagales > Orchidaceae > Platanthera > Platanthera guangdongensis. The sequence continues at coordinate 82,844,464 of CM077161.1, forward strand.
TACTGTAGATGTGCCAGGGGGGTCCTATTTATAGGCCAGGTGAGGAGTGTGGTCACCGCCCATGAGATAGCGACACCGCCCCAGCCCGCGCGAATACAAACGACCGTCCGCTCAGTCCGCGAGGACTTAGCCAGTCACCAAGGGAAACCGCCAGGAGCAAGGCAACCATTGACGAACCCTCTCCAGTTCGCCCAAGCTAAGCGGACAAGGCACCAGCCCGCAAAGCTCCAACTGCTTCAGGACAGCACCCTCTTCAATGGCAGTCCGCACCAACCCGAGGCAGTCCGCAAGACCCACACCTCAATCCGCCACAAGTCCACGACCAAAGGCAAACAGCAACAGTCCGCCCGGTCACAGCGGACTTGGCGGATACGGCGGACACCATGAACTTGGCACAATGTGTGACCAAGTCCAAAACCATCAAGGGCCAGTGCGAGCATGGCGGACACAAAGTCCCGTCCGCCAAACATCCTAGCGCAGACCGCAAACAGTCCGCAAGCTCCTCGCACTTGTCCAACGCAGCAGCACCAAGCCGGACTCCAAACATCAGTCCGCCAACCGGTCTCCACAGCAAGACCTGCTGTAACACCTGAGCTCGACAAGGCCTCAGCCAAGCTCAAGGCCCAGTCCGCAACAGCCCAAACCACGGACACACCAGTCCACAAGGCTTCCCGCGAACTCGAACCAACCCGCCAACAGCGCAAGCTTGCACCCGCGGCCACTGAGCAAAGCACCAGTCCGCAAGCCTCTCTATCCGCAGATACCAGGCCGCACCAAACCGCGGACTCCATGCAACAACCCGCTCAGAACACAGCCGGCTTCCACCAGACTTCTCACCAGGCCGCAACCTCAGTCCGCCCAGTCCACCCAGTCCGCCAAAGCTGTCCGCACAGGCCGCGCGGCCTGTCCCGTCACCCACTTCCACTTCACAAATTTCAACATCTATCTTGTCTAACTTCTTCAGATCATTCCATATACACTATAAGAGTGTCCCACATCTCCTTGGCTGTCTTACAATGTATAAGATTCTGAAAAGTTGCATCATCAATTTCACTCACTATTATATTTTGTGCCCTCTTGTCCATGGTAGCTAGGACAATCTCATCCTTAGTCATCTCAGAGAAATCCTTTGGAGTTCTCTGATTTGCATCTAGAACTGAAATCTTCATAGGCACATAAGGCCCTTCTTTTACTGTGATGTAGATTCTAGGGTCTGAGGCCTCCATAAATAGCCTTACCCTTTCCTTCCAGATCCCAAAGATCTCTTTCCTGCATATGGGCAATTTCATGGAACCCAATTCCTTGTGATTCTCAGAAGAACCCATGTTTCTTGATTTTCTTGAATTTCTTGAATCTGTGTTGCCTTATACTGAATCTGCCAAACAGGATCTCCTCAGACTGTTAGTCCTTGTTTTGAGGAACCTCGCTTTGATACCACTTGAAAGATATGGTACCTAAACACCTAGAGGGGGGTGAATAGGTGACCTAATCCTTTTTAAACTTTAATGGCATCCAACAGTTTATAACATAGCTTTCTAACTTATTCTATCACAGCAAACACAGCAATAATCACAGCACAGCACAGCACAGCATACACAGTGGTTTATAGTGGTTCCCCAAGATATGGGTACATCCACTTTCCCCCTTCGCCTATCTAGCAGTGTACTAGATTCGGCCAAACTCCTCCACTGTCTCAGAACCCAAATTGGTTCCTACACCTCAGGCCCAAGACCTTACAACTCAGCTTTATCCCAAAGCCTACACTCAGCCAATCAAGGCCTACACTCAGCCAATCAAGGCCTACACTCAGCCAACCAAGGCCTACACTCAGCCAACAAGGCCTACACTTAGAGATCTCAATCTCCTACACTCAGGCTCTCAAGCCCTACCCTCAGCCTTTATAATTATAGGCTTACAATTCACTCAGATCCAAAGGATCCTACAAGATAAAAATGTATTACAAATACTAACTCAACAACTCAGAAATAAAAGAGGGGAGTTGAGAGTTTCTTGATGAGTTCTTGGAAGAACTCAGCTGGATTCAATCTGACTTAGCTTTCTTCAAAGCTTCTTGAGTAGAACTGAATAAGACTGAATCCTCCTGCAGTAGTTCCTTGACCTCTGCCACTTAAGATCCAGAATGTATCTGAATCCTTCTTCTCAGCCTAGTTCCAGAGGCTGATTTCTTGGATGGAGCCCTCTCTCTCCAACTTCTTAGATCTGTACTTGGACTGCAAGATCTTCTTGTGTTGATACTCTGTGTACCACTTTGATAACTTGTTCTTCAACAATGTGATCCACTTGAACAACAATCTGAACCACTTTCAACAACACTCAACAACAGTTTCTGTAAACTGTAGGTGCCTATTTATAGGCCTTCTTCATGGTAACCGGCTGGTTCGGTCCATAACTGACTTCTGATATCTCTGACAGGTGCTGTAGATCGGCTGGAACGGCAGCTGTCAAGTCATCCAGTCATTTCTTGAAAATCTCTAACTGTCTGAAAGTGTCGAGACTTTCTGTCTTTAAGTATCGACACTTATAGTCCAAGTGTCGACACATGCTGTGTAAGTGTCGACACAAGTCTACAAGGTGTCGACACAACTCCTTGTATGTCTCGACACAGATTCTTCTTCAGGTGTCGACACTGAAATTGAGTGTCGACACAAGTACTTGATCTTCTATTTTTAGCTGAATTCTTCTAAGTGTCGACACATCACCTTTGTGTCGACACAACTTCTTGTGTTGAATTTGTCAAGTGTCGACACTACTTCTTGGTGTCGACACATAGTCTTCTATGTTGATTCTTGCTGAGTGTCGACACAGATCCTTGTGTCGACACACCTTCTTCTTGTTGAGACCTCAGCTGAGTGTCGACACATTCCCTTAGTGTCGACACTTGTACTTAGAATAATTTTTTTGATCTTTCTGATCTTTGCTAAGTGTCGACACAGCTCCTTGTGTCGACACTTTCTTCAAGTGTAGAGTCTTTAGCTGAGTGTCGACACATTGTGCTGGGTGTCGACACTTACTTCATGTGTTGACTCTTCTGCTTAGTGTCGACACATTGTGTTGAGTGTCGACACTTACTTCAAATGCTGACTCTTCTGCTTAGTGTCGACACATTGTGTTGAGTGTCGACACTTGTACTTAGTCTCTGCAGACTTTTGCTGAGTGTCGACACAGCTCCAAGTGTCGATACTTTCTGGTGTAGACTCAGCTTCACTGGGTGTCGACACAGCTCCTTGTGTCGACCCTTTCCGTCTGCACTTTTCTTCACTGAGTGTTGACACAGCTCCTTCTGTCGACACTTTCTGTCTGGTGTCGACTCTGCATCCCAGGTGTCGACACAATGACTCCAAGTGTCGACACTGCTTGTCTGGGTGTCGACACAAGCCTTCTTAAGTGTCGACACTTTCCCTCTGGGTGTCGACACATGGACTTAGAAACTTTTTGCTTCAGTCCTGCAAATACTTAACCTGCACAAGTAAACTCAACATACATCAAATACATTATGATGTATATCATTGAGTTGGGTGAGGCTTCTTCAAATCAGGTACATTTGAACAATGTACCTAACACTCGTCGATTGTCGAGCCGCGGTCGACGATACATGTCGAAGTCGTCGATCGTCGAGAATCAACATATTGATTCTCGACGATTCTCGTCGATCGGCGAGAATCAAAGAGATGATTCTCGTCGATCGGCGGGAATCAGAAAGACTTTTCTCGACGAATGCTATCGACCCTCGGACGATAATCTTACCAGCCCTCCAAGGCAACATTTGCCCAACCCGACGATCCTTTAAGGCAACACCTTGCCCAAGACCCCATTCAGGTCGGTGATTGGCAACCTTTACCAACACAGTCAATTATCCAACTTCTCCACATCTCTTATGTGCGACCCTGCAGGCTCATATCGCGTTGGCAGTGAGATCATATGTTTGATCACTTCCAGATCACAATGGTAACTCCAACATCTCCATGATAACCTGGATGGAGGCCATGAACTCTTGCCTCCCCACAAAGGGTCCTGAGATAGGGAGCTCGCCGAGATCATCACTACCTCCCTCACCTCCAGTCATGACTCTCTCCCAAGATCTTCTGTGCTGGTCACTCTCCACGCTCACCGCACCAAAATGTTGAAACCAAAAACTTGGTCTCTCGTGGAGTTCGAGGTCCCAAAAGAGGGGTGACCTCACACCTACTACACTCGGAGGAACGTCACGAACCGAAGACTTGGGAAACTAGGAACAGACCCTCGGCTCTAGCGCGGAGGTCCCACCTCACACCCGGAAGGCTACCTGAGCTCTTCCCCTCCCTAGCCAATGCTCGAGCTAGGGTGCCTTGGAGGAGCCCTCTCTACTCTACCAAGGAGGAACTAAGGGAGGAGGAAGCCAAAAAAGATCCTCTCCAAGGCACCCAAGGGGGTCTATTTATAGTTTTCCAAATCACTTGGGCCAAAAAAGACCAAAATACCCTCACGCCCAATAAGCCTTGGGCCAATAAAAAGTAGCCACGCCGGGGGGCAGAGAGGTAATTCCCCCCCCCCCCCCCCCCGAGGGCAAGACGGTAAAAGCAAGGGGGCAAGGGCGAGAAGGCTGGGCGAGCTGGCGGCCTGGCGAGCTGCGGCCTGGCGAGCTGGCCTCCTTGGCGAGACGGCGGCCTGGGCGAGGCGGAGGTCTGGCGAGATGGGGCAAGGCGAGCTGCGGCCTGGCGAGCTGGGGCAAGGTGAGCTGCGGCCTGGCGAGCTGGCCTCCTTGGCGAGACGGCGGCCTGGGCGAGGCCGCGGTTTGGCGAGACGGGGCAAGGCGAGCTGCGGCCTGGCGAGCTGGGGCAAGGCGAGCTGCGGCCTGGCGAGCTAGGGCAAGGCGAGCTGCGGCCTGGCGAGCTGGGGCAAGGCGAGCTGAGGCCTGGCGAGCTGGCCTCCTTGACGAGACGGCGGCCTGGGCGAGGTGGAGGTCTGGCGAGACGGGCCAAGGCGAGCTGTGGCCTGGCGAGCTGGGGCAAGTCGAGCTGCGGCCTGGCGAGCTGGGGCAAGGCGAGCTGCAGCCTGGCGAGCTGGCCTCCTTGGCGAGACGGCGGCCTGGGCGAGGCGGCGGTTTGGCGAGACGGGGCAAGGCAAGCTGCGGCCTGGCGAGCTGGGGCAAGGCAAGCTGCGGCCTGGCGAGCTGGCCTCCTTGGCGAGACGGCGGCCTGGGCGGCCTGCGGATGGGCTGATGCGGCTTAAGCGGCTTGACCGACTTCTCAAGAGTGACTTGGGGGGAGAAATATTTTCTCCCCCTACTAGTATGTTTCCAAGCCAGGGCCAAAAATGGCCACCGAGAGTTCAAAATCTCCAAAAAGCTTAAAAACGGGCTTGCCACGTTTGGGGCCCACTCTTCGCGAATACGGGGTTGTACAACAATCTCCTTGGCATCTGCCGCCTTTAAAGAGGTCTTGGAAAGCCTCATGACTGATTTCAATAGCGCAATATAATGATAGCTTTTCTGATGAATGATAGCCACATGTAAATCATAACAGATAAAAATATACTAAAGCAGAACTTATATCAGCGAAAAATGAGAACAGAACTTTTGGATTTAAGATTAGGTGGCTAAAATGTAGAAATATTTGAAGAAAATTTTATAAAATCAAATCAGCATGTAACTTTTACATGATTTGTTATAAAAATAAGAATAGTAAGATGGAATGGAAGCTGATTACGGTTTCATTTGGTAGAGCGGTTGCGGTTGTAAAAAGAGCTGTTGTAAATGCAGGTTTGTAAAGGGAGCTGTTGGAAATTGGATGTTGGAAATGGAGATATGTTTGGATAGTCTGTGTTTGCAGAGCTGTTCAAAACAGAGAATAGTTTGACAAAACAGCGGTGACGTTTTGTAATTTTTTTAAAAAACATTAATATATATTTTTATAAATTATTTTTTATAATATATGTATATATATTGCTAAATGACACATAGGAACTCCAAGTACAGCATAGTACTGCAAATATACTTATCTTCTGGTAGTACACACACTCAGCTGAAAATGAGAATCTAACGAGGCAATTATTTTATAATTAACTTCTGGCGGTGGCATAAGACATAAGGCGCCACAAATTATACATTGCATAAGGCAACACAAATCTACATTGCATTACACATTAGACAACCACATATTCACACATTAGACACAAATTACACACACAATCACAGACATTGCACATACACACTCACAACACACACACATTACACATACACACACTCAGCACACACACACAGCACACACACTCACAGCAAGATCTCAAAGCACATACCCACAACATACACACTATGCACACACTCACACTCACAACATACACACAAAGCACATACACACAGCAGATATACACACACACACACTACACACAAAGCACACACAGCACACACACAACACACACACACTCACACCACATACACACCTCACACACACACTCACACCACATACACACCTCTCACACACAACACTTACGGATCTCATTATACACAAAGCATACACACACAATCACAGCACATACACACTCACAACACACAACATACACACATTGCACATACACACACAGCATACACACAAAGCACATGCACACACACAGCACACACACTCGGCACACACACTCGGCACACACACTCACAGCACAGACACAGCACGCACACACACAAACAACATATACACTCACAGCATATACACACACACTACACACAAAGCACAGACACACTACACAAAGCGCACACACACACACTCACACCACATACACACCTCACACACACAGCACATACATATCTCATTACACACAAAGCATATACACACACACACAATCACAACACATACACACAATCACAACACATACACAGCACATACACACTCACATCACACACACAACATACACACAGTGCACATACACACAACATACACACTCAGCACACACACTCACAGCATACACACATAGCAAATACACACACACAACATACACAGTCGGCATACACACACTCACAACACACACAAAGCACATACACACACATACAACACATACACACATACATACAACATATACACTCACAGCATATAGACACACACACACTACACACTACACACAAAGCACACACAGCACGCGCACGCGCGCACACACACAGCACGCGCACACACACCACATACAAAGCTCACACACACAACACATTCAGATTTCATTACACACAAAGCATATATACCATTCTTGTCATGGCGTCGCCTAGACGTCCGGGCACCCAATTGTTAAAAAGGCGATGAGCGCCTTTTTTTAACAAAAATATGGCAATACACTGCAGTTTATATATAAACCGCAGTCTATTCTATCATAGACTGTGGTTTATATATAAACTGCAGTCTATTCTAAGGATCAGGGAATATAATGCGGTTTATATATAAACTGCAGTCTATTCCCTGAATACACTGTGGTTTATATATAAACTGCAGTTTATTTGGGCTAGAATAGACTGCGGTTTATATATAAACCGAAGTCAATGATAGAATAGACTGCGTGTTATATATAAACCACAGTGTATTCTAAGTTTCTAACATATAATAGACTGCGGTTGTATAACAACCGCAGTCCATTCTAGCGTGAACCATACAATAGACTGCGGTTGGTATAGAAATCGCAGTCCATAATATCTATTTTAAATCGTGAACCGTAAAAATCTCGTTTTACCTTGACTTTTTGGTTCTTACAGACGCTTCTCTTTCCGTAAAACCCTAAAGGTGATTTTGTTCAAGTTTCTGCTTTCCTTGAGTCTTTGCTCTTCTTTGCTTCGATTTGAAGATTCTTCTTCGACAAATCTCATATTCTCACTTAGGTATATTTTTATTATGACCTTTTTTAGTTTTGAACTTTTGATCTCTGTGCTATAATGTCTTTAACTCTTTATTAGTAGTAGTAGTAGTAGTATAAACTATAAACATTGTGTAAACGCCTAGCAGACACCCACTGAATCTTCCAATCTCATGTATTGGTTATGCTAAATGTGTATAAGTTATAACTTATAAACAACACAATGTGCATTTTTGTATTAGATATCATAAAAACATACTAACTTCATATATTAGTCTAAATATTGCACTAACATAGTAACATATATATTTTTATGTGTGATTGACTGATTGTGTGGTAGACTGGTAGTAGCTCAATGTTTTTACTCTACTTTATGAATTTGGTTTAGGGTTTTTGGATGGTTTAGGTTTTTTCAAGGTTTTCTTATTGCAGGAAAATGACTGATAAGGGCTCTGCATCAAAGTCAAGAAGAGGCTTTACGAAAATGACATAATTGAATAAGCTTAGGCTATCGGAGAAGAAACTTTATATTTTTGTGAGTGATGATGACCGCATTATTACCGGGCTTAAGACAAATAAATTGATGAGTTTTATTGGATCTCTTGTGAGGTCTTATGTGTCAATTATCTTTGTTGCATGGAAGTAAGTTGACAAACAAATTAAAGATCAAATATAGGCAGAATTAATAGTACGTGACTTTGTTTTCAATGATTAGTAAATAGTGATTACATAACTATGGTGTTTTAGTTAATTTTTAATTGATATTTCCTATTATTTTCAGATTTATTTTGATAATATTGATGGTCAACGCAAAGCATTGCTAAAAAACATGGGTGAAATTTGGAGAACTTGGAAATCTAAACTCTTTATCACTTATGTAAAAGATGTTGATTTGGAGAATCGATACAATGTTCCTGTCAAGTATAGCTTTATTACTTCCGAAGACTGGAGAGTTTTTGTCGACCATCGCACCACTATAGAATATATGTTATGTGTTCTTAACTTCTTATTAAATTCAATATTTTATATCATTCTTTATCTTTGTAACTTATAAACAATCTAAGTATTAACAAATATTTATTTGTGTAGCAGAAAAGTAATGTTAATACAGCGAGAGCAAAAACACAAAAGTCCTTTTATACTACTTCCAGAATGGGTTATTCTGGATTAGAAAAAATAATGGTATTATTTCTTTATATCTCTCTCGTATTTTTTATTGTACATATTAGTTTTCTAAATAATTAAAATAATACTTTACTTTTATTTTATTGTCAAGATTGAACAAGGGGCAGCTGCACCAATTTCACTTGCAGAGTTATGAAAAGCCGGTCATAAAAGAAAGAGCGGCGAATACATTAGTACAGATGTAGCTGAGTTGACATCTAAAATTATAAGTTTAAATGTTTCATTTATTCATTTATAAATTATCAATACTTTAATAGTAATATTGCTTGTGAAGTATAAATGTATAATTTCTTATCTGTAATGAAGAAATTAATTTATATTACTTATTTCAAGGATGAGTTGTCGAGCCAAGAGTCCCAGAATGCTGAAACAGTATGACAGGGAAGAGATGACATCCTTGCTTCTGTTTTAGGCCAAGAACATCCGGGTAGAGTTAGAGCTGGTGACAAGTTTTCCACAATTACAAGTTTTTTCAAGAATGATAGGCTTAGCCGGAGGACATCAGTATCTCACATTGAATATGTCGAAGCTATATTTCAAGAAATATTGAGTCAGCAACAACAGTTATGGAGCCAAGAACAATAAGAGCAACAACAATTATGGAGCCAAAAACAACAAGAGCAACAACAATTATGGAGCCAACAAGAACAACTATGAAGCCAACATCAACAAGAGAAACAACAAGCGCATGAAGCCGAGATAAGTAGTATAAAGAATCAAATGGAAAAACTTATGCACATGTTTAGTGCTGGAGCTAGAACTGGAATTTCACAGGCTTCTCAGGTATTATTAATTATTATGTTTATATATTTAATTATTTATACTTTTATGAAATGTTATGCTCTCTTTTTGTTGCGCATGTAAAAAATAATTTTTTTTGTTTCTCAGCTGGAGCATGAAACGGAGCATGAAACCAGGTCATTTGAACCTGAGACATCACATGAGCGTTTACCTTCTCCGATATTATAATATTATTTTTTACTTTTATGTAATCAAGGAATTCAATAATCAAAATTGATGTTCAAAATACTAATTCTTCTATTTCCATTTTCCACAGGCTATGGAGACTACAAATGACTTCATTGTTATGTTTCCTGGTTTCATAACTAGGAAGGTAAATGAAAATGAAGTAATAACTCTTGTCTTAGATTCAACAGTATTTGAGGGTGTTGAATCAACAAGTACATACTTTGAAGTATCAGAGTTGCACGATTTTCTAAATTTGAAAAAAATGGAGTTAACATCATATTCGCATGCATTGGGTGAGTACTGACTACTGACTACTGAGTATCAATTATTACGAAATTAAATTTTTTTATTAGTATATAAATTGATTTTGAATTTACATGTTTTATTGCAGGTACATAGATTCTCAATTGAAGAAAGTTACATACAATATAGGTGTATATTTTCATAATTCAATAGTCATTTGTTATTTTGATGATCCTTATGTCAAGGCTAACTCAAAGTCAAGAGTTGATAATCTTAAAAACATGCTTAGTCAACTTCAATCAGAATCTTTATTATTTGTGCTCTATCATAGATTGTAAGTATGAAATATCTCTAATTCTCTATATCTAATTCTTTATATCAATGATTATTATCATTTTCTATTCTAGTTAAGTTATTAATTTTTTTTTTGTTTCACAGAGAACATTGGATGCTGGCTATTATTGATTATGATAATAATACAGTTTATTGGTTTGATCTACTAAGTCATGACATTCGTGATGATATTAAAAATGTCATTACAAAGTAAATTTATTAATTAGTTACTTACTTATTTTCCTATTTGGAACTCAGATTTGGCTATGAAATAATTTTTTTAATATTTTATGAAGTGCATTTAAGGATTTAGCAAAAGATCGGCAAACAAATTTCCGCAAACCAAAGGTTTTAAAGTGAAAGCCGGTAAGATATAGACTTATAGCCAAAATGAATTCATATATTCTAAATTTTTAAATATTTAAAAATTTGTAATTAAAATACTGACCAATTGTTTAATTTTTTAGTGTCCAACACAACCGGATAGTATTCAATGTGGGTACTACATCATCTGCTACATGATTGACATAGTTGATGCTCTTAAAAGTGTGTCAATGTCATCATTGGAAAGTTAGGTGCATGTAGATAAGTAGATTAGTAAGTGATAAATTCATAATAATTATGATGAATTGATTTAAACAATTTTTTTATTGCAGATCTATAATGGAATGAAACAATTTTCTGCGGAGAAAATAAATAATATTAGAAATAAGATTTGTGCTTATATAATAAATAATTATGCTTGACTAAGTGACTAACTTCATATTTGTAGTCTTGTATAGAAGATTAGAAGTAGAACAAATGAAAATTATCTTCTTTACTCTTGTAAATGACAGCTGCTTTAATTCTTTATAGTGTATACTTCAAATGATCTTTAAATTGTTACTTGTGTATAATAATCACAGATTGCAATTCATTTGATAGTTCTTTAAATTATTCATTATAATGTTATTTCAATGTTCAGACCTAACTCTGCAATCTATAGGTCCTGTTGGTGAAAGATAAAAGACCAAAACAACAATAGTCTTGCTCCATCAATTGATAACAATGACCTTGATCCCAAAATAGATCCTAAAAGAAAAGTAAACTCAAATGATCCTGGTTGGAAATATGGTCATTGGCCCGACATAAAAGATAAAAATACAGTTAAATGTAATTTGTGTGATAGATTGATAAAAGGTGGCATTAAAAGGTTGAAGCAACACTTATGTGGCGGGTATGGAGATGTATCCAAGTGTTTTAAGACTATTTCTGAAATAGCAGCTGAGATGTATTCAGCTTTAAATGTTAAAAAATGGAGGCTTTATTTCTGACTGCTGATGATGACAATGAGAGTGAATAAGAAGAAGAACCAACAGAATCACATAATGTATCCCCGACATTTTCTACTGTTAAATCGTCATTTGTCCCAAGTTCTGGGACAAGTGCCAAAAAGAGAAAAGTAATCCACTTGCCACAAAAAAGGGGCCCTATGGATGCTCATGTGAGGCGTGCTCTTGAAGATGTAGTAGATGATAGATGTGCTAAAGGCGCGTCACAAACTACTATCGAGAGATGTTTTAGGTCACCAGAAGCAAAGAAAAGAGTTGATAGTTATGTTGTCAATTGGTTCTATGAGTATGGAATTTCATTCAATGTGGCAAAGGCATGAAGTTTTGAAGTCATGCTTGAAGCAGTTGGACAGTGTGAGCCTGGTTATAAAGGCCCTAGTTATCATGATTTGAGTCCCATTGTTATCCTCAAGGTCGGGACAGTAAGGATCCCATGAGCGCGGCGTGGAGACTCAAGCAGCTCCTCTGGTGGGCGGTGCTGGTGAAACATGAGAAACTGAGAGGTGTTGTGGCGGGATGGTTGTTGCAGAGCTGCATGGGACTGCCAGAGAGGAGAATCAATGTTGTGTCGGTAATATATCTCAGCCTCAAGGTCGAGTGAGGTGCACGCCAGTTGGGCCAGGGCCTCAGGCAGAGGCTGGATGTTGTGAAGACGGAAGGCGGAGCCCCATCCAAATCTTGAATGATGTTTATGGGGCCGATATTAGGCCGATGGGGTAGGGGTAGTGAGAAGGATAAAGGAAACCTTATGGGAAGGCTGGTCGAAGTGGAAGAGTGAACTGAGAGGTGGGGTAGGGTAAATGTTGGAAGCGAGGATGTGCGGGTGGTCTCCAAGAAACGATGGGGAGTATAGAAAGCATGCGGCCACATGTAAGAGGTTGGCAAGACGTCGGGTGGAGCCTCTATCACGTACATGTTGGAAGGCGATCGAATGGGAGGGAAACTGGTGGGAACCAAAGGGCGGGGGAAAGTATGGGGGTGCGTGCCGCGGTTGGCAGCGGAAGAATGAAGGGGGTGTCAGCTAAGGAGGAAGTGGCGGTGGTACTAATGGCTGAATAGCCACGACAGGGTAGTAATGGGATGGATGGAGGAGGCTCGTCGGGAAGTAAAGTGGCAGGTCGGGGTTGTGAGGGAGCATGTGGAAGAAGACGATGACAAAGCTCAAGGGTCATGGCGCCGAGAGTATCCAGGGTCGCTTCAACTCGATCACAGTGAGCATACACCGAGTCCGGAAGGGCATCCATGGTGAAAAGGGGGGCACTAGAAAACGGCAGGAGGCTCGGGAGGCCTATCAGAATGTTGCAAGCGCCGTTGGAGGGCTTCCAAAATGTTGTTAGAGCCGCTTGAGGGCTTCCAGAATGTTGTAGGAGTCACAAGAGTATTGTCGGACCGCGATCAGAGTCTCAAGAGGGTTGTGAGGATGATGAGGGATGGCTGGAAGGATGCAGGAGTGTTGGCGGGTCGCTGGGGTGCTGTTAGACAGGGCTGGAAAGGAAGAAGAACCGGCTGGGGGAGTCGAGAGCCCAAGGCGCACTGGAATGGTGCGTTGGAAGAGGGTTCCGGGACATGGAGGCCGGTCGAAGTGGGAATCTGATAGTAGAAGTGGGCGCTGGAGTCGGCACGATAACGATGTCGTCGAGGGAGGAAGTCGCTGAAGTCGTCATCGTGTTCGAAATATCGTAAGGCGTCAAAGGGTGGGTAAGGCGCTGGCGGCGAAAGGCGCTGGCGGCGGAAGGCGCTTGAGGCGGAAGCAGCCGACGAAAGTGAAGAGCGAGGCCACAGATACGCCGTGAGGTGCGCGAACCACGGTATGCTACGAGGCATGCACACAGTGAGACGTGTCGGAGATACGTCACGAGGCACGCGGAGCAGGAAGACGGGTAAGAGTGTCGGCGATGCAGCGAACGAGGGAGCCGCGGATCGAGTGGAATCCCAAATCGAGGGAGCTGTAGCAGCGGATCGAGCATTGGGAAGGAGGCGAGCCAGTGTTATTACCCTAATCGTGGCAGGTCGGACCAAGCTGATGGATCGGAGTTGTATCAAGATCTAGAACAATAGCTTGTGTTATATTAAAACGAAAATAAAGATACAATTAGGGGAGACTCCTGCAAAGCGCTCGGAGGCTGGGTTCTGCTTGACACTCCACTCTCGAAGAGTGCCAAACACTCAAGACTTCCAAGATAAGCAAAAATTCCACCCCCTATGGCTCCTTATATTGATGGATCCCCCTAGTACAAGACAAAACACCAAAATAATACCAAAAAAAATAAGATGAGTGATTCCTGCAAGATGAGGCTGAACATCTGAGTGTAAGCATAAGATGTGCTCCCCAATGCAACTACGTATCAGATACACAAGATAAGAACAAGTTGAGAATAATGCCCCAGACTAAATATCATAACATAACCATCCTAAGCTATTTATGATGAGGATCCATTAGATCATGCACCAGGAGGGGTTTGTCGCAAGTAGGCACCCACGTTCATGTACCCGCATATTAGGACTTGATCGGGTCGCTGATCCAACTCCGCGGATGCGTCCGGATCCGCGCCGCGAATCAATTTCATATATTACTTTATAATTTTAGCATTTCTTTTGATGTATTTGGGTAGCCCCACCTCCGACCAATCATAGTCGTCGATGGTGGGATGCAATATTTGTCTTCTTATTATAAATAGTGTTAGGGGTCTGTTTTAGGCCTATTACAGATTTTGGTGAGTTGATTCCCGGAATCCAGCGATCCTCCTACGGTGTCGACTCCGTGGAGCCCTAGGTGTCGACTCCTAGGCGTGTATCTTCCTCCCCAAGGTATTCCTAAACCCTAAGTCCCCTTTTCCACCTCCCCAACCCCTACCGCCACCTCTACTGCCGCCCAAAGCCGCCACCACCCCTTCCAATCTCCCGGCTGCCACCAACCGCCGCAACCTACAGTTTCCCCCTCCCTAGCAGTCGCCGACCACTCCACGGTCCCCAACATATGTCGTCATCCCCTCCCCACCTCTACCGCCCTTTAATACTCGCCCTACAGCAGCCAGTTTGTTTTTTGTAGCCAATGTGTGCCACCACCGTCCCTCCCCTCTCGTGGAAGCACCTCCATAAGCCTCCCCCTTCCAAATCAGGCTAGATCTGGACAATCCCGCCCAGATCCGCCACTTTCCCTTACCCGCCCTCATTCAATAGCCCGGATCCGCTCCCAAATCACTGAATCAATCCTCCCTTACTCGTATCGACCTCTATATAGCCGGATCTACTCATTTCCGGTCAATTCCACCTCCCTCTGCCAAATTCCAGCCACCTACATCGTCACTCCGCCTCCATTTCCACGTTGGATCGTCGTCAACGAGCCTCCGACTCCAAAATCTCCATTGCCTTGGACAACCCACTACTTGGGGTGTCTTTTTTGTTATATTGGACAAGTATTTTCAACATTTATTTATTGGAATGGATATTTTATTTTGCTTGGATATTGCCTGTGGAAAGATCGCCTCGAATCGCTTGTGACTTGCAGGTGGGATTCATTCGTCGTACGCTTTTTCTTCCCTCAGAACGGAAGAAAGCCACTAACTGCTTGCTAAACTGAATGCATCTTTTTCTTTTTTAATATTTTGTGTGTGAGAGATAACAGGTAAATAACAGAACTTTATTACTCCAAAAAGTTACATAATACATGGATATGTCCTCTATTTATAGAAAAAAGGGAAAGAGAGAGAAAACAAGAGAGGGAATAAACAACGTATGTCAGTAGCGACTAGGAGGTTACACAAAACCTTAACTGCACAGAACACACTGTTAGAAACAACTAGTTGTACATGTAACACCCCAGTTTTGCAAGAGGGTCAGTCTGCAGTTATGGAATTTTTTGGGGTTTCTGGCAGGAGGCACACGGCCTGCGACACGGGCGTGTCGCAGGGCGTGTCGAGGCCGTGTCGACACTCGGCCCAAGTGTCGACACTTTCGCTCGACGATGTGTCGAGAGTAGGGCACACGGCCTGCGACACGGGCGTGTCGCAGGGCGTGTCGAGGCCGTGTCGACACTCGGCCCAAGTGTCGACACTTTCGCTCGACAATATGTCGAGAGTAGGGCACACGGCCTGTGACACGGGTGTGTCGCAGGGCGTGTCGAGGACGTGTCGACACTCGGCCCAAGTGTCGGCACTTTCGCTCGACGAGTGTCGAGACTGGGGTACACGGCCTGTGACACGGGCGTGTCACAGGGCATGTCCCGCTTGGTCGACGATCTTCGCTCGACATTTTTTCGCGGTGTCGACACAAAGCCTGTCGACGGGTGTCGAGACTTGGCACACAGCTTGGGACACGGGCGTGTCCCAGGCCGTGTCACCTCTCGGGTTGGTTTCGGGGCCGTGGCGATGGAGGCACACGGCTGGCCACACGGCCGTGTCACTGGGGACACGGGCGTGTCGGGTTGAACACGGGTGTGTCGGATGCCCGTGTGCTGTTCCAGGCACGTCGATTTGAGATGGCGAATGAGGCACATGACCCTGGACATGGGCGTGTGCCAGGCCGTGTTCGGCCCAGGTCTTTTATTTTCCAGGCGGATCGTGGTCATTCTTTCCCAGATTTTAGGATCTGACGGTTCAGGACTGTTCTTGGGGAGTTAAGTCCGAGAATAGGGTTGAAAACCCTCATTCTTCTCCAAGCTTTCTCTTACTAAAGATCTAGAGAAAAGTGAGAACAAGGAAGAAGGAGAAGGAGAGTTTGGGCTGTAGGAGGAGTTTCGGTGCTCCAAATCGCGAGCCGAGTCCGGATCCGTGAAGCTTAGATCGTTGCGAAGATTTCCATCCGACCATTTTGCCATGGCAAGGAAGAGGAGTTGGAAGGTAACGACACCTCTCCTCTCGGTCTTAGGATGCATGTCTTAGCATCATTTATTTTCTTTCTTTCTAGTTTTTGGGCACCAAACTCTCAAATGAGAGGGGTTTTGGTTTGCCAAGGTTCAAGAGGAACCTCCGGGTTGATTGAGTCCGTCCCCGACATATTTTTGCATTAGAGATCCGCTCCGTTAGTGGATTAGGCATGGTGGGTGAAGCCGTTGTCGCGACCGTTAGTCCGACTCGGTGATGTTGCATAAAAACGCTAAGAATTCGTAGAGATTCCATTGCGGCAAGATGCCGTTTGTGATGTGGTGATGTTTTCCCCTTTTTCTCAAGTGGGTACGTATAGTCGGAACCAGACAAGATTAGCTCCTCGCGGCGGTAGATGTTTTCCTTGGTGGACAAGATTAGCTCCGCGCGAGTTGGAGATGTTTTCCTTGGTGCGTGGAAACGCTGCAGTACAAATGAGGGACTAGGGTGGATTTGTCTTGGTTTGTGTTGTGCCAAGGCGTGGCTAGGTCTCCGTGGTCGGCTGGCTATCCCGTGACGTTCACGTCATGTGTGGAGGGTGTCCCGGCGAGACTAGTCCCCTTCTGTGTGACTGATGAGAATGCCAAGCATGGGGACAAACCCGGGCAATGAGGCCATGAGCGGGTGGGGTCCGGCAAGGCTTCTTAGAATCGGTCAGTTTTGTGTTTGTTGGAATCCTGACATGAGACGTCAGAGCTTGTAGGCAAGCCCAGGGTTTGAGACCTTGAGCGGGTGGGGCCTTGACAAGAGTTCCATGAGGCGGCCTGTGAGCCGTTGGGGGAAATGGTGACCCCTTTGTTTGTGGCTTTATGCCAATGGGGAATCAATGAGAACCCATATGATGTGATGATGTGCTAGATGCATACGAGTTAGGGTGCCTTGGGTGAAACCCGGGTTATTGCATACATGATTGCATAAGTAGGCCCTTTTTATATTATGCTCAATCAGTGGAGAACATGTATGATGTATGTGACATCCAAGCCTGTTTTCCATAGTTGCTTTTCTTGCTTATGATTATTCCCTACGAAGTGCTAACTTGCAGGTTGGAGGGGTACCCCGGGGTCCGTTAGGGGCGGCCGGGAGGAGATGTGTTGTTGCACAGTTTGAGGTCAGCCTTTGCTGACCCACGTTACTAATAAATTTTTCAGGGCAAGGATCGCATGCAGGAGCTAGCTCGCCGGCCAGAAAGGCCTAAGCCTCATGAAGTGTTTTTTTTCTTTTTGTAGCCCTACTTATGAGTTGTTATGTTTGAGACTCTTATTGTCCGGCTTGCATGCCGAGGTAGACTAGGAGTGCTGAGCACATTCATGATTGATGTATTATTTTCTTTTGGACACTTGATGTAAGGCCTTAAGACCATTTGTTTTACTCTTTAGTGGTGGATAACTTCTAGTCATGTTCTGTTTCCGCTGTGTTGTGCAAAGAGTTCTGAGTGTGGGTAGCTATATCAACTTTTAATACTAAAGCTGTGGCGTCTGTATGTTGTGGGGCCCCGGCCGGACCCATATTATACGTTCATTACAGGGGAGGTGTTACAATTTGGTATCAGAGGGAGGTTAGGTTCAAGGTCAAAGCGTAGAGAAGTTATCCACAAAAGAGTAACGCGGGACCATGAGTGTCCTTATGTTTAAGTCTTGAGATTTGAGACTGAATCCTTGTTTCTTGTTTCTTGAAGAGTGCAAGCAACGAGGCGGGAACGTCGAGAGCAAGAGAAGAGCTTTCGGCGAGCAGTGCTACTGCTCCAGGTCTTTTGGGCACGGGCGTGAACCCGGCCGACTTCTGCCGCATGCTTGCAGAAGCGATGGTTGCAGCTCAGGCTGCAGCAGCAGCTCAGGTGGCAACCCCTGCCACACCGGACACGGCGACTGCCGTGCCAGGCGGAGAGGCCAGGCGAGTGGAGCCTTTGGCGGAAAGGGCGATGGTCGGACATGGAGACCGACACATGAAGTACTTCCTGAGTTTCCATCCCCCGTCATTCAAGGGAATGGGTACGCCAACGGATGCGGAGGACTGGTGGGTTCACATTCAAGAGCTTCTAAGGACGGCAGAGACGCCAGAGGAAAAGAAAGCTGAGTATGCGGCTTTCATGTTGGAAGGAGATGCCAAGTTATGGTGGGTGAGCCATAGCGGCCGCTAGTTCCCGGGACGCACTCCGTCGGTGGAAGAGTTTGTGGATGCTTTCCTAAAGAGGTATATTCTAGTTTCTACACGTTTGGCCCTTCAAAGGCAGTTTTTGCATTTAATGCAGCGAGACAAGACAGTAGATGAGTATGTGCAGGAGTTCACCCGGTTGGGTCGTTATGCGGGAACGACTATGGCAGATGATGTAGAGAGGGATAACCTCTTCTACCAGGGGCTGAGGGAGAATTTGAGACAACCCCTCATCTCCATGAAGAGAGCCGGATTCAATGAACTAGTTGAGGCTGCCAGGATTTTGGAAAGTGATTTGGAGCGAACCCAACGTCGTAAGGGTTTTACTCCCAAGCAAGGGGAAGGGAAGCCTTCCCAATCTCATGGAAAGTCTGAAGGGAGTAGGTGGAGGAAGAAGCCTCACACTTCCAGATCTGGTGAGAAGAGCAATTGGACGCCTGGGGGTTCTCACTCTAGGGGACCGCCGACGTGCTACAACTGCGGTAAGGTGGGGCACATAGCTCGTGTTTGTCCCCAAGGAGGAGCGGGGCAAGAGGCAAAGCAGGAGCAGACTGTGTGCTCCGGCCCCAGTGCTGCAGAGAAAGGAAAGATGGCGGAGTCGAGCGCTTCTCGGTTCCAACCGGTGCAACCAAGGGCCTACAACCTTGGACAGCAAGAAGCGATCCGCCAGACTGATGTGGTGACAGGTATGAAGAAAATTTAAGTTTAAATTTTGTGCTTCATCCTTTTAGACTTTTGTGTGATGTCTATGTTGTACGCTTCGTGTTAGTTTCTGGATACCCCGCTAGGGTATTGTTTGATACGGGAGCATCGCACTCCTTTCTTGCGGAGAGCTTCATCCGGAGAATAGGAGTTGAGTCTTTCTCGGCGGACGCGGAGTTGAAAGTGCGTATGCCCAATGGGTCATCCATGACCACCGGGGTCAAAGGGCGCATCTGTTGGGAGCTAGACGGAGTTGACTTTGTTTTGGTAGCGGCGATTTTGCCATTGGTGGAGTTCGATGTCATCTTGGGCATGGACTGGCTCGCAGAGCAGCGCGCCAGTATCAATTGCCTTTCTAAGGTGGTGACCTTAAGGAGGAAAGGGCAGACAGAAGTCAAATTTGAGGGCCTTTGTAGAGTGGCCTGTTCCCTGATTTCGGCCATGCAGTTGGTGCGGGCGGTTAACCAGGGTGGTGTAGCGCTTGTAGCGTTATTGGAGGTTCATCTCTCCCAGCTGTCTATTGATGAAGTGCCCATAGTGGAAGAGTTCAAGGATGTGTTTCCGGAAGAACTTCCTGGAGCGCCTCCTCGGAGGGAGATTGATTTCTCGATTGAGTTAGTGCCGGAGGCTAGGCCGGTGTCACGTCCTCCGTTTAGGATGGCACCAAAGGAGTTGGCTGAACTTAAAGTACAGTTGCAGGAGTTGTTGGAGCAAGGGTATATCAGACCCAGTTCTTCACCGTGGAGTGCGCCGGTGTTGTTTGTAAAGAAGAAAGACAGTAGCATGTGGCTATGCATTGACTTCCGAGAGCTGAATAAATTGACCGTCAAGAACAAATATCTGATTCCTCGGATAGATGACTTGTTCGACCAATTGGTAGGGTCAGTGGTGTATTCAAAATTGGACTTGAAGTCAGGCTATTATCAGTTGCGAATTTGGGATGAGGACATACCCAAGACTGCCTTTGGTACAAGGTATGGACACTTTGAGTTTACGGTGATGCCGTTCGGGCTAACGAACGCACCATCTGTGTTCATGGATCTTATGAATCGGGTATTTCGGGAATACTTGGATTCTTTTGTGGTTGTCTTCATTGATGACATTTTGGTGTATTCCAAATCGCAAGTGGAGCATGAGACCCACTTGAGAGTGGTTCTGCAAGTGTTGAGGGAGAATGAGTTGTATGCAAAATTCTCCAAATGCGAGTTCTGGTTGGAGAAGGTGGCATTTTTGGGTCACGTGATTAGTGGGGAAGGGGTGGCAGTGGACCCAACAAAAGTTGAAGCCATTAGAGATTGGCCGGCTTTGAGGACCGTGGCGGAGGTCCGAAGTTTTCTTGGACTAGCCGGGTATTACAGAAGGTTCATGGAGAATTTTTCACGGATAGCTCTACCCCTCACCTCACTCACACGTAAAGATCATAAGTTTGTGTGGACTCAAGAGTGTAGCCAAGCATTTGAGGCACTGAAGGAGAGACTAATGGCGGCTCCAATCCTAAGTCTACCGCAAGGGACCGAGGGATTTCAGATCTTCAGTGACGCATCGGGATGTGGCTTGGGTTGCGTTTTGGTGCAACATGGGAAGGTGATAGCTTTTGGGTCTAGACAGTTGAAGCCTCATGAGAGGAATTACCTCGTCCACGACTTGGAGTTGGCGGCGGTAATTTTTGCGTTGAAAATATGGCGGCATTATGTTTATGGTGCAAAGGTGGAGATCTTCACGGATCACAAAAGCTTGAAGTATCTCTTGGATCAAAAGGACTTGAACATGCGGCAACGCAGGTGGGTTGAGTTTCTTGGAGGCTATGAAGTGGCAATTCAGTATACGCCAGGTAAAGCCAATGTGGTGGCTGATACCTTGAGTAGGAAGTACTCGGGACAAGGGAATTGGATCGAAGCTCATGATGAGCGGTTGGTGCGGGAATTGGAGTCCCTTGGTTTGGAATGTCTTGCAAGAGGCGAGTCCAGCGAGGCTCGGTTGAACTGGATTGAGGTGCAGAACGACTTGTCCGATCGCATTCGGGAAGCGACTCGGTTGGATGTGGAGTTTCAACCTTTTGTGTTGGAGGCTCAAACGGGTGAGAGCCTGGGAGATGATTGATGGGATTCTGAGGAAGGACGGAAGGGTTTGTATACCGCATTTCGGCAAACTCCGTGAGGAGTTGATGTTTGAGGCTCACTTCACAAAGTACTCCATTCACCCGGGCAGTACAAAGATGTACTTGGATATGAAGAAATCCTTTTGGTGGCCGGGGCTGAAGCGGGACGTAGCTTTGTACGTGAATCGTTGCCAAACTTGTGCCTTGGTGAAGGCCGAATGTCAGAAGCTGGGCGGGTTCCTGAAGCCCCTTCCAATCCCTGAATGGAAATTTGATGACATCTCCATGTACTTTGTGCATGGTTTGCCTATATCGCAGCAGAGTAATGATGTTATTTGGGTGATCGTAGATCGCCTAACCAAGGTGGCTCACTTTATCCCAAACCGGAAAGAGGACAGCGTGGAGAAGCTGGTGGAGTTGTATGTTCGCAACATTGTGCGACTGCATGGAATTACTAAGAGCATAGTCAGTGATCGAGATGAACGGTTTACGTCCAAGGACTGGAGATTGGTTCAGAAGAGCTTGGGCACGAAGCTAAAGTTCAGTACGGCGTTCCATCCTCAAACTGATGGGCAAACGGAGAGACCGAACCGTACCATGGAGGATATGCTGAGAATGTGTGTTCTTGACTTCGGCAAAAAGTGGGAGGATCACCTCTTCATGGTGGAATTCGCATACAACAACGGTTTTCAAGCAAGTATAAAAATGGCGCCATACGAAGCTTTGTATGGGAGGCGGTGTCGAACACCAATGTCTTGGGCAGAGGCGGGAGACACCAAAATTTTGGGTAAAGAGGTGGTAGTGGACGCTTGTGAGTTGGTATGGACCATTCAAGAGTGTATGAAGGTGGCGCAAGACCGACAAGCAAAATACTTTAATGCTCGTCACCGGAAGTTGGAGTTTGCGGTAGGTGATTGGGTCTATTTGAAGATCAAACCATTCAAAGGCGTCTCACGGATTCGCCGACTCAAGAAGTTGAGTCCAAGGTTTTTGGGGCCTTTTGAAGTTATTGAACGGGTGAGAGAAACAGCCTATCGGTTGGCGTTGTCCGCGGAGCTGAGTGGGTTGCATGACGTATTCCACGTCTCCGTTTTGAGGAAAGCCTTGGTGGAGGCTAGCGTGGTGATTGAGCCAGCATCGGTGCCGATTGAGGAAGACTTGAGGACGCGAGTCCTCCCAATTGCTATAGAGGATTCGGAGACTCGGCAGTTGCGGAGTAAAGAAGTTAAACTCGTGAAAGTTCGTTGGGACAACTGCGGTCGTGAGGAGTTCTCTTGGGAGCGAGAACAGGCCATGCTAGAAGATTATCCGGAACTCTTCATGTCAGGTACAATTTAAGTTTTGTACCCTTTTGATTTGAAATTTCGGGACGAAATTCTGTTAAGTGGGGGAGAGTTGTAACACCCCAGTTTTGCAAGAGGGTCAGTCTGCAGTTCTGGAAATGTTTTGGGTTTCTGGTAGGAGTCACACGGCCTGCGACACGGGCGTGTCGCAGGGCGTGTCGAGGCCGTGTCGACACTCGGCCCAAGTGTCGACACTTTCGCTCGACGATGTGTCGAGAGTAGGGCACACGGCCTGCGACACGGGCGTGTCGCAGGGCGTGTCGAGGCCATGTCGACACTCGGCCCAAGTGTCGACACTTTCTCTCGATAATGTATCGAGAGTAGGGCACATGGCCTGCGACACGGGCATGTCGCATGGCATGTCGAGGCCGTGTCGACACTCGGCCCAAGTGTCGACACTTTCGCTCGACGAGTGTCGAGACTGGGGTACACGGCCTGTGACACGGGCGTGTCACAGGGCGTGTCCCGCTTGGTCGACGATATTCGCTCGCTGTTTTTCCGCGGTGTCGACACAAAGCCTGTCGATGGGTGTCGAGACTTGGCACACGGCTTGGGACACGGGCGTGTCCCAGGCCGTGTCACCTCTCGGGTTGGTTTCGGGGCCGTGTCGATGGAGGCATACGGCTAGCCACACGGCCGTGTCACTGGGGACACGGGCGTGTCGGGTTGAACACGGGCGTGTCGGATGCCCGTGTGCTATTCCAGACGCGTCGATTTGAGACGGCGAATGAGGCACACGGCCCTGGACACGGGCGTGTTCCAGGCCGTGTTCGGCCCAGGTCTTTTATTTTCCAGGCGGATCGTGGCCATTCTTTCCCAGATTTTAGGATCTGACGGTTCAGGACTGTTCTTGGGGATTTAAGTCCGAGAATAGGGTTGAAAACCCTCATTCTTCTCCAAGCTTTCTCTTACTAAAGATCTAGAGAGAAGTGAGAACAAGGAAGAAGGAGAAGGAGAGTTTGGGCTGTAGGAGGAGTTTCGGTGCTCCAAATCGCGAGCCGAGTCCGGATCCGTGAAGCTTAGATCGTTGCGAAGATTTCCATCCGGCCATTTTGCCATGGCAAGGAAGAGGAGTCAGAAGGTAACGACACCTCTCCTCTCGGTCTTAGGATGCATGTATTAGCATCATTTATTTTCTTTCTTTCTAGTTTTTGGGCACCAAACTCTCAAATGAGAGGGGTTTTGGTTTGCCAAGGTTCAAGAGGAACCTCCGGGTTGATTGAGTCCGTCCCCGGCATATTTTTGAATTAGAGATCCTCTCCGTTAGTGGATTAGGCATGGTGGGTGAAGCCGTTGTCGCGACCGTTAGTCCGACTCGATGATGTTGCATAAAAACACTAAGGATTCGTAGAGATTCCGTTGCGGCAAGATGTCGTTTGTGATGTGGTGATGTTTTCCCCTTTTTCTCAAGTGGGTACATGTAGTCGGAACCGGACAAGGTTAGCTCCTCGCGGCGGTAGATGTTTTCCTTGGTGGACAAGGTTAGCTCCGCGCGAGTTGGAGATGTTTTCCTTGGTGCGCGGAAACGCTGCAGTACAAATGAGGGACTAGGGTGGATTTGTCTTGGTTTGTGTTGTGCCAAGGCGTGGGTAGGTCTCCGTGGTCGGCTGGCTATCCCGTGACGTTCACGTCATGTATGGAGGGTGTCCCGGCGAGACTAATCCCCTTCTGTGTGACTGACGAGAATGCCAAGCATGGGGACAAACCCGGGCAATGAGGCTATGAGCGGGTGGGGTCCGACAAGGCTTCTTAGAATCGGTCAGTTTTGTGTTTGTTGGAATCCTGACATGAGACGTCAGAGCTTGTAGGCAAGCCCGGGGTTTGAGACCTTGAGCCGGTGGGGCCTTGACAAGAATTCCATGAGGCGGCCTGTGAGCCGTTGGGGGAAATGGTGACCCCTTTGTTTGCGGCTTTATGCCAATGGGGAATCAATGAGAACCCATATGATGTGATGATGTGCTAGATGCATACGAGTTAGGGTGCCTTGGGTGAAACCCGGGTTATTGCATACATGATTGCATAAGTATGCCCTTTTTATATTATGCTCAACCAGTAGAGAACATGTATGATGTATGTGACATCCAAGCCTGTTTTCCATAGTTGCTTTTCTTGCTTATGATTATTGCCTACGAAGTGCTAACTTGCAGGTTGGAGGGGTACCCCGGGGTCCGTTAGGGGCGGCCGGGAGGAGATGTGTTGTTGCACAGTTTGAGGTCAGCCTTTGCTGACCCACGTTACTAATAAATTTTTTAGGCCAAGGATCGCATGCAGGAGCTAGCTCGCCGGCCAGAAAGGCCTAAGTCTCATGAAGTGTTTTTCTCTTTTTGTAGCCCTACTTATGAGTTGTTATGTTTGAGACTCTTGTTGTCCGGCTGCATGCCGAGGTAGACTAGGAGTGCTGAGCACATTCATGATTGATGTATTATTTTCTTTTGGACACTTGATATAAGGCCTTAAGGCCATTTGTTTTACTCTTTAGTGGTGGATAACTTCTAGTCCTGTTCTGTTTCCGCTGTGTTGTGCAAAGAGTTCTGAGTGTGGGTAGCTATATCAACTTTTAATACTAAAGCTGTGACGTCCGTATGTTGTGGGGCCCCGGCCGGACCCATATTATACATTCATTACAGGGGAGGTGTTACAGTACAACTACAGAATGCCAACACTAGCTTAGCCGTCTGTCCGCCTCCATTATGCAGTGGCCCGCTTCCAGGATAATATCGGCGGTTAGTACAATCTCGCCGCCGGATAAAGTTGCGGTTAGGAAAGTCTAACCGCCGGACCACACAAGAGAAGTTGCTTGAGAACTGCGAACACCAACTACGATCAAGTATCTGTAGATCAACAAGGAGCACAGCTGCGGGAAGAATATAGAAGCATCTCATGCGGTTAGGTATGAGCTAACTGCCTGACCACCAATTGGATCTAACCTCAGCAGTCCGCACAGCTATAAACATCGCCAGACCGCCAGACTGGCCTATCTATCCGCTAATCCTGTCCGCCAGTGCTACCCGCTAGACTGCCTAACAGCACAGGTTTTGACCGGCTCTAACACTGCGAAGCTACCAAGGACAGGCCGCTACTACAGACAATTTGTTCGTCTGTACTATCCGTTAGGTCTGTCCGCCAGACCGCCAAGACCTATCCGTCAAAGTTGACTGCCTGACCACCAGGACTAATGTTTTGACACTCCCCCTCAAGCTGGAGCATATATGTCAACTATGCCCAGCTTGTTGCAGACATCTGAAAAAGAATACACAAGTTTGGTAAAGACATCGATAAGTTCTTTGTCAGCTGTGACAAACAGAGTGCAGATCTGATTCTTCAACACCTCTTCTCTGATGAAATGACAGTCTACTTCAATATACTTCATCCTTTCATGAAAGACTGAATTCTTCGAAATATATATAGCTGTCTTATTGTCACAGAACATCGGCAAGGGATGATCATAAACTTCTTCAAAATCAATCACAAGTGTCCGCAACCACTTCAGCTCACAAGTAGTCATGATCATGCTTCTGTATTCGACTTCGGCACTTGATCTGGAAACTACAGTCTGTTTCTTGATCTTTCAGCTAACCAGATTCCCTCATGCGAAGATACAGAAACCAGACGTAGATTTTTTGTCTTCCTTATCATCTGTATAGCTAGAATCAGAATAGACATCAATCCTCAAATGACCATTCTTCTGAAACAGAAACCCTTTTCCTGGAGCTCCTTTCACATATTCTAAGATTTTTAGAGTTGATTGTAGATGACACTACTTAGGAGCTTGCATAAACAGGCTCACCCTTCCTGCAACATAATAGATATCTGGTCTTATGACTATCAGATAAATGAGTTTTCTGACAAGCCGTTTGTATTTGGTAACATCTTCAAGGAGAGGTGAATCCTCATTCCAGCACTTGTCATCACCAATAACCATTGGACACCGAGCAGGTTTAGCCTCAAGAAGACTCGTCTCTTTCAAAAGATCCAAGACATACTTCCGATGTGAAAGAACTACAGAATTGGGATTTCGGGAGATCTCAATCCCCAGGAAGTACTTGGAAGACCCCATATCTTTTGTAACAAAATATTGAAGAAAAAGCTTTTTTATCAGGTCAATTCCCTTCTTATCATCCCCTGTAAGAAGAATGTTATCCACATACACTGCAAGAACAACTAGAGCAGAGAGTAATCTGCAGCATTTCGAGAAAACCCAATAACAGAAATAACTTTGCTAAACTTCTCAAACCAGGCTCACGAAGTTTGCTTAAGGTCATAGATTACCTTCCTCAATTTACACACTTGAGACTCCCCCTGAGCAATATACCCAAGAGGGTGCTCCATATAGACAGTATCTTGTAAATCACCATAAAGAAAAAGCATTTTTGACATCCAACTGAGACATCTCTCAGTCTCTGTTAATAGCCGTGGAAAAGAGAACGCGAATTGTATTAATCCGAGCAACATGAGAGAAGGTGTCAAAGAAATCTACACTGTATGTTTGAGTAAAACCTTTGGCGACAAGCCGGGCCTTGTAACGATCAATTTTACCATCAGGAAGAAATTTGATCACAAAAACCCAACGACAGCCAACCACATCAGCACCTGGAGGGGTAGGGACAAGAGTACAAGTACCCCGCTCAGTCAAAGTTTTTATTTCTTCATCCATGACGACTTTCCAATGATGAACAACAAGAGCCTCTTGGTAGGTAGTTGGGAGGACATTTGCTGAGAGACCGAGAGCAAAGCTCTTGGAGGAAGAGGATAGCCGAGCATAGGAAACAACATCATGAACAGGATGTTGAGTGCATCCGAACTCCTTTTCGAAGAGCAATTGGTAGATCAGGATTTTTCTTTGTTGTAGCATCAGATCCTTCCATTGGAGAGACTGCTGTCCCAGAAACTGTTAGTGGTGGCTCAGGAATAGAAACAAAATCAGGAGGAGACTCAAAGATAGTTGTGGAAGGGAGATACATTGGTTCAAGAGGAAAAGCTGAGACAAAGGGTAGAGAAGAGGCGTCATCAGAAGGTGGAAGTGTAGTAGTGCGGGAAAAATATGGAGTATCTCCAAAGAAAGTGACGTCTGCAAAAACATACTGTTTCCATAGAAGAGGATCATAACACCGATATCCTTTCTGTGTCGGATAGTAGCCTAGAAAGATGCACCTAACTGAGCGAGGAGAGAGTTTGTCACGTCCTGGAGAAGGAAAGTGAACAAACGTTGTGCATCCAAAAACACGTTGGAGTAAAAAAACGGTGTCGCATCAGGATGCAGAATGGAGAAAGCAGTTTTGTCGATGAGAACCGAAGAAGGGATTCAGTTGATGAGGTAGCAAGAGAGAAGAACGGCATGCCCCCAATAGGATCGGGGAACACTCATATGAGTGAGAAGGGAACGAGCCACATCAAGAAGATGGCGGCTTTTGCGTTCAGTAACTCCATTCTGTTGGGAGGTGTAAAGATAACTAGAATGATGTATAATGTCTGATGCATACAAAACACAGAAAATTGATGACTAAGATATTCTTTGGCATTATCAGTACATAGAATATTAATAGTAGTATCAAACTGATTACACACCTAATTATAAAACGTACTTAAAACAGGAAAAAAAAGTTCAGAACGTTCTTTCAATAAGTACAACCAAGTACATCTAAAAAAATCATCAATGAAAGTAACAAAATGCAGACTACCCCGTCCAACAAATTGGGTCGGAGCAGGTCCCCAAATGTTAGAATGGACAAGCTCAAAAGGACAAGAAGAACTACGTCCTTACTTTGCTAGGAAAGATGTACGATGGTGTTTGTCGAGTTGGCAGGCTTCACAACTGAGGGAAGAGTCACCCCGAGGAAGATCAAGGAAGAGTTGGTAAAGAAGACGAGAAGGAGGATATACAAGGCGAAGATGTCATTATAGAAGAGGAGTGGAGGCAGAAAAAACAGACACATTGTCGAGATAGAATAAGCCACCACTTTCAGTACCGGTAACAATCGTCTCCTTGGACTGAGGATCCTGAAAAGAGCAAGTAGATGGTGTAAGAATAGTCGTGTAGTTTAGCAGTTTACGCAGAGATGTAACCGAAAGTATATTGCATGGAAAAGTTTGGACGTAGAGAGTGTCCGAAAGTTGAAGAGGAGTAACATACACTACTCCAGAGCCACACACAGAGGACGAAGAACCGTTCGCAATAAAAACCGGAGGTAACCCGTTATGTTTGTCCAACCGAGAGAAGAGACGATGATTGTCTGTCATATGATTCGTAGCACCAGAATCAATAAGCCACCTACCAGTAGTGGCCATATTAGCACTACTCAAAGAGGTAGCAATAGAAGTAGACTTCTTTGAAGTAGTATCTCCCGGAGCAGGCAGAACCAAAGGAGCAGATAGAGTAGAGGACGAGAAGTCCGAGGTATCCATAGAAAAGACTAGTCGTGCAGTTAAGAAGAGAATAACTGCACGGTTAAAGAAGAGGCAAGACGTGCTGTTTAAGAAGAGAAGCCGCACTGATAAAGAAGACCGGCAGAGAGACTCTAACCGCACGGTTTGAGATGAAGAGGATGGAAAGGAAGATTCCGCAGAAAGCGAACAAAGCAAGACTATGCAGGCAACATAAAGAGACCGCGCGACAGGCAAAGGAGGGAGGGAAACCGCAATTAAGGAAATCACGGCAAGAGAGAAGAAGCGAAGATCGTGGTTAAGACAAGAAATAAGGGAAAAGAAGAGGTGATTAAAGAAAGAGTAACCACTTGCACTGACGCTTGCCCAAAAATAGAAACCGGAGCAAATTGACCGAAAGCTCTGATACCATGTGAGAAAACAGGTAAATAACAGAACTTTATTGCTCCAAAAAGTTTCATAATACATGAGTATGTCCCCCTATTTATAGAAAAAAGGGAAGAGAGAGAGAAAATAATAGAAAGAATAAACTTCTATCACAAGCGACTATGCGGTTACACAAAACCTTAACCGCACATAACACGTGGTTAGAAAATAACTAGTTGTACAACTACAGAATGCAAACACTAGCTTAGCTGTTTGTCCGCCTCCATTGTGTAGTTGCCTGCTTCCAGGATAAAAGCGGCGGTTAGCACAACCTAACCGCCAAATAAAGATGCGGTTAGACAAAGTCTAACTGTCGGACCACATAAGAGAAGTTACTTGAGAATTACGAACACCAACTGCGATCAAGTCTCTGTAGATTAATAAGGAGCACAGCTGCGAGAAGAATATAGAAGCATCTCATGCGATTAGGCGAGAGCTAACCGCCTGACAATCAATTGGATCTGACCTCAGTCCGCACAACTATAAACATCGACAGATCTCCAGACCGGTCTATCTATTTTCCAATTCTGTCCGCCAGTGCTACCCGCCAGGCCGCCTAATAGCACAGGTTCTGACTCGCTCTAACACTGCCAAGCTGCCAAGGGCAGGCCGCTACTACAGACTGTCTGTCCGTCAGTACTGTCCGCCAGGTCTGTCTGCAAGACCGTCAAGACCTATCCACCAAAGTTGTCTGCCTGACCGCCCAGACTACTTATGTTTTAATAGTGTGGGTTAAATATTTATTGCACGTATTAATTTTTCGTCGTCACTGACGGTATCATTGCATATAGACTAAGGATAGCATGTCTAGTATTCATTTTCATCCCTAGAGGTCCAGGATTTGCACACCACTTAGCCTACCCTACATCAATGGGTATCAAAGCCCAAATCGGGCTGCTTGCATGCTCTATAGTGGTAGGGTTTTTAGATCCATCACATTAATTCCACTAGTCACTGACGACCGAGCAGCAAGCTCAGATTCGGGTGTCGTTTTTGCTGAGTTCCAACGTCGTATTCTAGATCATTTAGACACTTTAGGCAACCAGTTTGACGACGTGCGTCACGAGCTTGCCGAGGTGAACTTCCGTTTAGATTGCTTAGAGAATGCGAGGGACACTCCAGCACAACATGATGACTCGCTTGAGGATGATCCAGATGTTCCTGCTCATTTTGACCAGCGTATGACGAATGGTCAGCCTCCTGTAGACTGTTATCGCCGTGATATTCCTCCCCGAGCCCCAGCACCGTCGGCGAGGAGGAATTTCGATCGTGCAATTGAGCGTAGACAAGCTCCGACTCGTGATAGGCACCCACACCAGCGTGATGAGTATCGTGTGCCCCGTCAGCCTCAGCTTAACAGCAGAGATCGTGTGCCCCCACACGGTCTCCGAGACCATCACCGTGATGAATATTATCCTCCGGGTCAGATAGTGTGGTCCCCTGCCCGCTCAATATGATTACGCCCATGATGATTACTCTGAGTATTACCCCGACACACAGATAGGTGTTCAGTCCTACGACATCACCCGTCGTATACGTATCGACGCTCCCACCTTTGATGGTCGCCAAGACCCGAAGGATTTTAGTGATTGGCTCCTCGACATAGACCAATATTTTGAGTGGTACGACATGAGAGATGAGCGGTGTGTTCGGTTTGCCAAAATGAAATTGATTGGGCATGCCAAAATATTTTGGACCAACGTCGAGAGAGCAGCCGATAGGGAAGGATATTACCCCAATAGTTGGGATGATACGAAGCAACATTTGAATGATAAATACCTTCCCGCTTCCTATAGAGAGCAGTTATTGGACCAGCTATACAGCCTACGCCATGGGATACTTACCGTTACTGAGTACATGACTCGTTTTGATGATCTTGTGATGAGGAGTGATAATGCGAAGGAGCTCATCACTACTGCATCTCGTTTCAGGGCCGGCCTACGGTCTGATATTCGTAAAGAGTTGATACCCCATCGCCTCGAGAGTGTGTAACAGATTTACCAACTCTCCTTAAAGTATGAGCAGTACTTACGCTCCTTGGGACCCAGGCAGGGCCCCACTAGGTCTGACAGCTCATTATTTAGGAAGCCCACACCACCCTCAGGCACACACCTACTGCACCGCCTCGTGGATTTCTGGACATGAAGGGCAAGGCCCCTATGACAGATCAGCCCAGATTCGAGTGCATCATTGCTTTAGATGTTTGGGCAGAGGCCACGTGGCAGCCCAGTGCCCCACGCAGACTCTACTTGTTGAGGAGGGCAAGCCTAGCCCTGATATTGAGGGCAAGGAAGTTGTTGAGGATATCACTACCACTGTCGAGTAGGGATGGGAGAGCGACGTTGAACGATCTTTGGAGATGGGACTAATTAGTCACCTCCTTCACATCCCACGTATAGATGAAGATTGGTGTCGCACTACCATATTCTACACGTATTTCCCTAGTGCAGGCGGTCCATGTAAGTTAGCCATCAGTAGTGAGAGTTATGTGAATATCGTGGCCCAGAAGGGCCTCGACCGTATGCTGGTGAAGATCAAGCCTCACCCACACCCCTATCGTGTCATCTGGGTAGATAAGGCAGCGATTCATGTTACCCGGCTTTGTCTTGTACCGATCAGCATCGCTTCATTCGAGCATCGAGTCCGGTGCGATGTCATTCCCATGGACGTCGCCCATGTTCTGTTAGGCCACCCTTGACTATTTGATCGTGACGTCACGTGTTTTGGTCGCTCGAACACGCGTGTCTTTTATGATAAGGGGCGGAAGATCACATTATCGCCTACCTAACTCAAGGAGAAATTCACAGTCGGATTAAGCCTTCTGTGAGTACGGGTTCTTCGAGATCTCTTCATTTTTTGAAGCGAGGCGAGTTTCTATGAGACAGCGTTGAGGCCGATATTATTTATGTGGTTGCGGCCACTATGGGCTCCGAGTGCCTCCATGACGACCATTCCCCAGTTGTGTGTCCCCTCTTGGACGAGTTTGCGGATATCATATCTGATGAGCTCCCCAATGAGTTGCCCCCTCCGCGAGACATTCAGCGCGCTATTGACTTGCTCTCTGGGGCTTCTCTCCTGAATCTTCCCTATTACTATATGCATCCTGATGAGCACGCTGAGTTCAAGAGGCAGGTTGATGAGCTTCTTCAAAAACAATTTATTAAAGAGAGCTTGAGTCTGTGTGTGGTTCCCGCCCTTCTTACCCCTAAGAAGGACGACAGTTGGCGTATGTGCATCGATAGTCGGTCCATAAATAATGTTGTTTTCAAGTATCGTTTCACCATTCCACGACTCGATGACCTACTGGATACTATGTCTGGTGCCCAGATTTTTTCCAAGATCGATCTTCGTAATGGGTACCACCAGACTAAGTTATTAAAGGCGCAAGGCACACCAATGCGCAAAGGGGTCTTGGAGCCTAGGCTCATGGCGCAGGAGCGCGCCTGATGAAGGCAAAGCGCAATGATATGCATTTTAAATAAGCAGCATCAAACATAATTTCAGCTTCGCGATAAAATTATTCATCTTGTTTACTAATTAATCATTCATTACTATCATTTATATTTTTAAAAAATAGAATCAATATGATAACTTGCATCATATCTAAATTTCAAAGCACAATTATATTTCACAAACATTAAATCAATAAAAAACTATTGAGTTTTTACATTTTTTTATTAATTTTTGAAGAAAAAAATTCACAACAAAAATCCCACTCAGGCACGTCTTTTATATTCCAAAGACAAAAATAAGGCGCACAGAGGCGCAAACCTCTGAGCATGGTGAGCCTTGAGCCTTAGGCGCGCCTTTAATAACATAGCCGCAGATTCTAGTTTATGAGGGCGATGAATGGAAGAGAGCATTTAAGACTAAGAATGTCTGTATGAGTGGCTAGTCATGTCGTTTGCGCTATCGAACACCCCGAGCATTTTATGAGGGTGATGACGCAGGTGCTACGACCCTATATGGGCAAGTTCCTTGTTGTATACTTCGAGGACGTACTGATCTACAGACAGACTCAGGCCGACCACCTTCATCAATTGAGCCTTCTCTTTGGCACCCTCCACTGGGAGAAATTGTATGTGAACTTGAAGAAATGCTCCTTCCTCTCTGAGTCTATTAATTTCCTGGGATTTACTGTGTCATCTAATGGCGCATCAGTTGACCCTAAGAAGGTCAAGTCCATTCGCGATTGGCCTGTGCCGGCGACCATCCATGAGGCTCGCAACTTCCACGGACTTACCAACTTCAATAGGATGTTTGTCTAGAGGTTCAATACAATCATGGCCCCATTCACAAGCTGTCTTTAGAAGGGAGAGTTTCAATGGACTGCCACGACCACTAGGGCATTTGAGGAGATCAAGGAGAGATCGATGGCGGCTTCCTGATTTTAGCCGCGCATTTGCGGTTGTGTGATGCATCTAGTGTTGGTATTGATGGTGTGTTGAGCCAAGAGGGACACTCGGTTTCTTACTTTAGTGAGAAACTGAACGAGGCCAAACAAAAAAAATCGAATTACGATCGGTAATTTTATGTTATCGTCCAGTCTCTGCGCTACTGGAGACAGTATCTCCTCCCCCAGAAGTTTATGCTCTACTTTGATCATCAGGCTTCGCGATACCAGAACTCGCAGCGCAAGTTAGGATATCGGCATGTCAAGTGGGTTCAGTACCCGAGCTGGTGTTGAGAACAAGCCGGCTGATACGTTGAGTCGCTATGTATTCTTGTTACAAACGATGAACGCACGAGTGGATGAGCTTGAGAGAGTGATCCCGGACTATCTGACATGTCCTGATTTTGGCGAGATTTATACCGCCTTACCCTGAGACCCTCCGGACCATGTTGAGGGCTTTCAGATCTACGAGGGATATCTGTATCGGGGCTCTCATCTGTGAATACCCCAGACTTCCTACCGTGACTACTTGATTTGGGAATTGCACGCGGGAGGGGCCGCTGGGCACTTTGGGCGGGATCCATATCCATTGTTGAGGATCACTACTTTTAGCCTAGCCTAAAGAAGGATGTGGCCCACATTGTCTGTCACTGTCTTACCTGTCAGATGACAAAGGGTGCTAAGAAAAACACGGGTCTGTAAACACCACTACCTATCCCACACCGCCCCTAGGAGAACATTGGCATGGACTTTGTGCTCGGACTCCCCCACACTCTTCGGAGACATGATTCCATCTTTGTGGTGGTCGATCACTTCTCAAAGATGGCGCACTTTATTGTTTGTCGCAAGACGGCGGATGCGTCGCACATCGCATTCATCTTTATGAGGGACGCCTTTAGACTGCATGGCCTACCCAAGTCTATCATGCCAGACCACGATGTGAGGTTTATGAGCTATTTATGGAAGACTCTATGGAACAAGACTGACACCACCCTTAGATTTTCCTCGGCCTATCACCCCCAAATGGACGGACAGACTGAGGTAGTGAACAGTAGCTTAGGAAGCCTACTGAAGTATATAGTGGGCGAGCATGTAGCTATTTGGGACTTTGTCCTCCCCATCGTGGAGTCTGCATATAATAATTCGGTCAATAGGTCCACTGGGTTGAGTCCATTCCATGTAGTGTCAAGATACAAACCAGGGAAACCAATCAACCTTATCCCCAGGACCCTAGAGTCACGCCCTAACGAGTCTGCTGAGTCATTTGCATGAGTTGTATGAGTTGCATGAGCCGGTCTGCCGACAAATTATCACGAGCAATGAAAATTATAAAACTCAAGCAGATATACGAAAAACGTAACAAATATTTCAGAAAGGCGAACAAGTGATGGTGCGAATCCGCTCTGAAAGGCTCCTTCCAGAACCTGTCAAAAAACTAAGCGTCAGGCGAATGAGCCCCTACTCAGTCATAAGTCGCATTAGGACGAACACATATAGACTTGATATCACTCCAAGTATGGGTATCTATTCGGTATTTAATGTTGAAGATCTGACACCATACTACGAGCCTAGCGAGTATGTGAACCCAAGCAGTGGGGACTCCCAGCCACCCACACCACCACTCTTGTTGCCTTGCCACCTGTATAGTCCACCCATGTCTGATGTCCATCATAGTTCACCCCTTCCTGACACCCACCCACCTAGGGACTCGTCTTCTTTTGTTTCACCTGTAACACCCCAAAATTTGTAGAGGGACGACCAGCGTTTCTGGCCAAGTTTGGGTCTTAGCTGAGAAGGAAAATTGGTTTCTGGCAGGGGCACACGGCCTAGGACACGGGCGTGTCCCAGGGCGTGTCAGGCTCCAGTCGACGATTTGGTCGAGAGGTTGATGATTTTTGGAGTCGACGACCGTCGAGCAGAGAACACGGCCTGAGACACGGGCGTGTCTCAGGGCGTGTCGAGCCCGTGTCGACGATCGGCCCGGGGAGTCGACGAATTTCTCTCGACGATGTGTCGAGACAAGACACACGGCCTAGGACACGGGCGTGTCCAAGGCCGTGTCAGTCAGTCGACGAAATTCGCTCGACGAAGTGTCGAGACAGTGGACACAGCCTGGAGCCCAGGCGTGTTGAGTTAGACACGGGCAAGGACACGGGCGTGTCTAGTACCCGTGTGAGTCTTGGGTTGTTTTCGGGGCTGTGTCGATGGAGGCACACGGCCGACCACACGGCCGTGTCAGTTGGAACACGGGCGTGTCAGGTCGAACACGGGCGTGTCGGATGCCCGTGTGTTGTTCCAGGCACGTCAATTTTGACGACGAATGGGGGACACGGCCCTGGACACGGGCATGTCGCAGGCCGTGTTCGGCCCAGTTTTAGCATTTCAGGCCCGAATCAAGGTCGTTCGTTTCTTTATTTTGGGATCCAACAGCTGGGAGTTGTTCCTGATGGGATATACGTGGGATTGGACCCTTAGAAACCCTCATTTCTTTTGAGTGGTTCTCTTTCTAAACTTCTAGAGAGAGGGGAGAGCAAGGAAGAAGGTGAAGTAGAGATCCGGCTGTTGGAGAGGTTTCGGTGCTCCAAATCGCGAGCAGAGTCTAGATCCGTGGAGGCTAGATCGTTGCGAAGGTGTTCATCCGGCTATTTTTCCATGGCTAGGAAGAGGATTCGGAAGGTAATGACACTTCTCCTCTCGGTTTTAGGATGCATGTCTTAGCATCTTTTCTTTACTAGTTTTTGGGCACCAAACACTCAAATGAGAGGGGTTTGGGTCGCCAAGGTTCAAGAGGAAACTCCGGGTCGATTGAGTCCGTCCCCGGCATGTTTTTGCATTAGAGATCCGCTCCGTTAGTGGATTATACATGGTGTGTGAAGCCGTAGTCGCGACCGTTAGTCCAACTCGGTGATGTTGCATACGAGCTTTAAGGATTCGTAGAGATCCGTTGTGGCAAGATGTCGTTTGTGATGTGGTGATGTTTTCCCCTTTTTCTCGAGTGAGTACGTGTAGTCGGAACCGGACAAGGTTAGCTCCTCAATGGCGGTAGATGGTTTCCTTGGTGGACAAGGTTAGCTCCGCATTGGTGGTAGATGTTTTCCTTGGTGCGCGGGAACACTGCAGTACAAATGAGGGACTAGGGTGGAATTGTCTTGGTTTGTGATGTGCCAAGGCATGGCTGTGTCTCCGTAGTCGGCTGGCTATCCTGTGACATACACGTCATGAGTGGAGAGTGTCCCGGCGAGACTGGTCCCCTTCTGTGAGACTGACGAGAATGCCAAGCAAGGGGCAAGCCCGGGCAATGAGGCCATGAGCGGGTGGGGTCCAACAAGGCTTCTTAGAATCGGTCAGTTTGTGTTTGTTGGAATCCTGACATGAGACGTCAGAGCTTGCAGGCAAGCCCGGGTCTAAGACCTTGAGCGGGTGGGGCCTTAGCAAGAGTTCCATGTGGCGGCTTATGCTCCATTGGGGGGGTTGTGTTACCCCTTTGTTTGTGGCTTTATGCCAATAGGGAAGCGATGAGTACCCAATTGATGTGATGTTGTGCTAGATGCATATGTTATAGGGTGCCTTGGGTGAAACCCGGGTGTTGCATTCACGTTGCATAGTAGACCCTAATATTATATGCTCAACAGTAGGGAACATGTATGATGTTTGAGACATCCAAGCCTGTTTCTTTAGTTACTTTTCTTGCTTATGAATATTTCATACGAAGTGCTTACTTGCAGGTTGGAGGAGTACCCCGGGGTCCGTTAGGGGCGGCCGGGAGGAGATGTGTTTGTTACACAGTTTGAGGTCAGCCTTTGCTGACCCACGTTATTAAAAAATTTTACAGGGCAGGGATCGCAAGCAGAAGCTAGCTCGCTGGCCAGAAAGGCCTAAGCCTCATGATGTGTTAACTTTTGTCAAACACTCAAATGAGAGGGGTTTGGGTCGCCAAAGTTCAAGAGGAACCTCCGGGTCGATTGAGTCCATCCCCGGCATGTTTTTGCATTAGAGATCCGCTCCGTTAGTGGATTAGGCATGGTGTATGAAGCCGTAGTCGCGACCGTTAGTCCGACTCGGTGATGTTGCATACGAGCTTTAAGGATTCGTAGAGATCTGTTGTGGCAAGATGTTGTTTGTGATGTGGTGATGTTTTCCCCTTGTTCTCGAGTGAGTACGTGTAGTCGGAACCGGACAAGGTTAGCTCCTCAATGGCAGTAGATGGTTTCCTTGGTGGACAAGGTTAGCTCCGCATTAGTGGTAGATGGTTTCCTTGGTGCGCGGGAACGCTGCAGTACAAATGAGGGACTAGGGTGGAATTGTCTTGGTTTGTGATGTGCCAAGGCATGGCTGTGTCTCCGTGGTCGGCTGGCTATCCCGTGACATACACGTCATGAGTGGAGAGTGTCCCGGCGAAACTGGTCCCCTTCTGTGAGACTGACAAGAATGCCAAGCAAGGGCAAGCCCGAGCAATGAGGCCATGAGCGGGTGGGGTCCAGCAAAGCTTCTTAGAATCGGTCAGTTTGTGTTTGTTGGAATCCTGACATGAGACGTCAGAGCTTGCAGGCATGCCCAGGTCTAAGACCTTGTGCGGGTGGGGCCTTAGCAAGAGAAAAATATGGCGGCTTGTGCGCCGTTGGGGGGGTTGTGTTACCCCTTTGTTTGTGGCTTTATGCCAATGGGGAAGCGATGAGTACCCAATTGATGTGATGTTGTGCTAGATGCATACACTATAGGGTGCCTTGGGTGAAACCCGGGTGTTGCATTCACGTTGTATAGTAGGCCCTAATATTATATGCTCAATAGTAGGGAACATGTATGATGTTTAAGACATCCAAGCTTGTTTCTTTAGTTGCTTTTCTTGCTTATGAATATTGCATACGAAGTGCTAACTTGCAGGTTGGAGGAGTACCCCGGGGTCCGTTAGGGGCGGCCGGGAGGAGATGTGTTTGTTACATAGTTTGAGGTCAGCCTTTGCTGACCCACGTTACTAAAAAATTTTATAGGGCAAGGATCGCAAGCATAATCTAGCTCGCTGGCCAGAAAGGCCTAAGCCTTATGAAGTGTTAACTTTTACTGTAGCTTTACGTTTATGGCATTGTATGTTTTATGCTCATTTTGACCGACTTGCATGCCGAGGTAGACCATGTGTGCTTATGCACTTTCAGGACTGATGTATTATTTGAGTTTGGATTTACTCTTGTTGTAAGGCCTTAAGGACATTTTGTTACTCTTGTAGGCGTGGATAACTTCTAGTCTCTTTGGTTGTTTCCGCTGTGTTGTGTTTTGAGTTTTGAGTTTGGGTAGCTATTGTTAAATTTTCTCAACGTGGTCAGCAAGATAGCCCAAACGCCAAATTAATATCTTCGGAACTACCCAGTTCGCACGCTGAACCTGCGGAAAGCCCAAGGACTAGAGGTTGCACCCAACAAAACAATGGAAGCACAAGAAGGTCTTATTATGCATTCACTTCTTTACAATCCGAGGCATACATAGCGAGACATGATTTCGCTAGTATTACAGCTGAAAACAGAAAGAAACCAAAAACAAGCCGGGCGGACAGCACTCCAGTCCGCCGAGACCGCGAGGTCGCCGAGACCGCCGAGACCGCTGAGCTCGCCCAAGCTATGCTGCAATCCGCCGAATACCACGGAGTCCGCCGAGACCGCGAGGCCGCGCGGACACACCGTTATTCGCCTCCTGCTGAACCCGAACTGAGGAACTCCCCTACCCGCCTGAATCCGGCGGACAGGTTATTGAAGCTGGCAAAGTTGAAACAGAACTGACAAGCCGCAGAGCGACCTCCTGCTGAGTCCGCAGAGACCACACACTTCCAAGCACTGACCGAAGTCACAGCCAAACTCCTGGCTCCTTGAAGTTATCCGCGCGACCTGCACACAGCAAACCGTCAGCCTGAAACAATCCGCGCGGACTGGCAAACACAGACCGCAGCACTTCGCACACCCCAACTTACTGTTCACTCAAGTTACTTAGGTTACTGTAGATGTGCCAGGGGGGTCCTATTTATAGGCCAGGTGAGGAGTGTGGTCACCGCCCAAGAGATAGCGACACCACCCTCAGTCCGCGCGAATACAACCACCGTCCGCCGAGTCCGCATGGACTTAGCCGGACACCAAGGGAAACCGCCAGGAGCTAGGCAACCAATGACGAACCCTCTTTAGTCCGCCTAAGCTAAGCGGACAAGGCACCAGCCCGCAAAGCTCCAACCACTGCAGGACAGCACCCTCTTCAATGGCAGTCCGCACCAACCCGAGGCAGTCCGCAAGACTCACACCTCAATCCGCCACAAGTCCACGACCAAAAGCAAACAGCAACAGTCCGCCCGGTCACAGCGGACTTGGCGGATACGGCGGACACCATGAACTTGGCACAATGTATGACCAAGTCCAAAACCATCAAGGGCCAGTGCGAGCATGGCGGACATAAAGTCCCATCCGCCAAACACCCTAGCACAGACCGCAACCAGTCCGCGAGCACCTCGCACTTGTCCAACGCAGTACCTTCCTGCCGGACTCCAAACACCAGTCCGCCAACCGGTCTCCACAGCAAGACCTGCTGTAACACCAGAACTTGACAAGGCCTCAGCCAAGCTCTAAGCTTAGTTCGCAACAGCCAATACCGCGGACACACCAGTCCGCAAGGCTTCCCGCGAACTCGAACCAACCCGCCAACAGCGCAAGCTTGCACCCGCGGCCACTGAGCAAAGCACCAGTCCGCAAGCCTCTCTATCCGCAGATACCAGGCCGCACCAAACCGCGGACTCCATGCAACAACCCGCTCAGAACACAGCCGGCTTCCACCAGACTTTACACCAGGCCGCAAACCTCAGTCCGCCCAGTCCGCCCAGTCCGCCAAGGCTGTCCGCCACAGGCCGCGCGGCCTGTCCCGTCACCCACTTCCACTTCACAAATTTCAACACTCCCCCTTGAAGTGAGAAGTGGTGACCAAGCCCAGCAAGCTGCGCAAGCGTTCAAAAGGCCCCTTCGACAGCGGCTTCGTGAAGATGTCAGCAAGATTATCTTCACTCCGAACATGCCCGACCAGCAGAGATCCTTCCAACACCTTCTCCCTGATGAAATGGTGATCAATCTCTATATGCTTGGTCCTGGCGTGACACACTGGATTGTTTACCAGTTTGAGAGCACTCTCATTGTCACCCCGGAGTAAAGTAGGCCCTTGCACTTCTTCATGAACATCCTCTATGATTCTCCTCAACCAAACGGCTTCCCGAGCAGCCAAGGCCGAAGCCTTATACTCCGCCTCCGTGGTTGAAACCGACACCGAGTCCTGCTTCTTGCTACACCACGAGATGCTAGCTGAACCGCAAGTGAACACATAACCTGAAGTAGACCTTCGATCATCTGAATCACCGCCATAGTCAGCATTCGTGTACCCGAGTAACGCAAACTCTGCATCCCTTCCATAGAGGAGTCCCATCTCAGAAGTCACCTTGACATACTTCAGAATCCCCTTTGCCGCCAACAGATGAGATTTCCTTGGTTCAGCCATATATCGACTTACTCGGCCAACAGCATAAGCTATATCTGGCCTTGTAATCGTCAGATAGATCAGGCTCCCAACAAGAGCCCTGAACACCAAGGGATCATTAAGAACCCTTCCCTCATCTCTGTCACAACCCGCATTTTCTCCGAAATTTTTAGAAGTATCAGAGTGGAAGAAAACGCGCGTTGTGATGCCACGTCGGACAGGGGATAACTGTCGACGCTCAGGCGACCACTAACTGCTAAGACTAAGAAAGTTCAAAACTTGAATGATGTGAAAACCAATTATATTTTTTTTTGAGGCCGTATCCCTCGGCTTCGTGGATCAACTAGTCCACCCTTTCAAAATTATACTTATACGTAGCGGAAAATACTTTATTCATTTTTTTAACATCCTAAGAGGGTGCTTACGCGTCCCCGAGGGACGCCTAAGACTATGCAAAACCCTAGATTTAATTTATATATCATATATAGGAATTACCCTTTTTTACGCGGTTTGAAAATAGTGGTTAAGCTCTTTAGGAAGGAAAACATAATGCCTATATTTTTGATATAATAGTTAGTTTCCTTTATAGGTTTTAAAATAACTAGCAACCTAACATAAATCATCCCAGAAGCAAGTTGAATAGACTCCAACACAGAAAATCTAGCAGCATAAGCAAAGTACAAAGCATCTAAAAGAGAAACCACCAGTGGGCGCCAACAACTGACACGAACCCACTGGTGAGTAGGTATATCTGTACTACAAGTCTAAAGGAACTACCTCCCAGAAGCGAGGAAAAGAAAACTCAGCAACAGCTAAAGCACTAGCAACCTCCAGTAGAACCCTAGCCGCACAGTCGGCTATAAACCTGAACCTGAGGCATTCAGAGAAGAGAACACCTCAGCAAAGCAATATATATATATATATATGAAAAGAAACAGCAGTACAAGGGAGAAGTAAAACAGGTAAGAGCTAAAGTAACGAGTGCAGAAAAATACTCGCCATGAGTAAATAAGAAGGGGTGCACCAAGTGCACGGGTGAGGTCATGCCTCTCACATATCTGCAGGAAGGATTAGCAAAGCAACAGATAATTTCAAGTATAGAGCTAGAGCAGGAAGAGCCACCTAGTACTGGAGATGGACAAAAAAAAATCAGAAAATAAGGGCC
This sequence comes from Platanthera guangdongensis, assembly GCA_039583875.1. Classification (NCBI taxonomy): domain Eukaryota; kingdom Viridiplantae; phylum Streptophyta; class Magnoliopsida; order Asparagales; family Orchidaceae; genus Platanthera; species Platanthera guangdongensis. The sequence goes on from CM077161.1 coordinate 82,887,358, forward strand.
TAGACTGGTGGCAACGGTCCAACCACGTCTAACAGGCCTAAACCTCTCAAGGTGCTGTGGCGGTGGCATCGGTCCATCTCAACCAAACAGCTCACACTGTCTTAGTAAGACAGAAGTAAAACAAGGGTGGCGGCATCGGTCCGACCCACCTCAAATCACATCCTACTCCAGCACTGAGTGACTCGGGAAAACTCTTGCTAGTGGTTCCGTGAACCACCAAGAAGTCACACTGAATCCCCTAACACTCTAGAGCAACCCACCCAACCAAGAGCCTACTAAACCAACCAACGGACTAACCGTCAAGATGCCCAGGCAAGTAGTTTGACACCAATGAAAGTGAAAGCAGAACGATACCGCAATTATGAAAGTAGTACAACATTCAATTAAACGTGTACCATTAGCTGGTCACCATCACATAAGAAATCGGTTAGACAACGAAACAGGCATAATTAATTTGATATAACGACCTAATTAATTCGTTACCGATCCCCGCGCGATTAATTTGGTCCTAACATAGATGATTAACTTGAGGCTTCGAACTAAACTCTCTTGGGCAAGATCCAAAGCTACGGCCATTTATTGAAAATAGCAAAACTACGAGCTATGTACTCGATTTGGGCATTGTCCAAGGCCAAACAAAAGGAACTCTAAGGCTAAACTCCTCCCGATCGCAATTTAACAAACCAGGCATTTGAACGGGGACGAGTTAAAATTCCTAACGAAATCCGGGCATGATCCAAGTCCAAAAGAAAAACAGTAATTAGACTAATACATCATATGGCATAAAATTCATTCCAACACTCCTAACCGTGAAACCGCAACATACAACACGTGAGGATTAGCATCAAGGATTTCGGGTGAGCAAGAGCCTAGGGGGGAAATGGGAAATCTGAAATCAAGCACATACAGAAAAAAAGAATCAGGAGCTTCATATTGAAGTTATTATGACAAGGGCGAAGGGCGCACTTGCCTTGGTTGCCCTTTGAAGTTCAACAAAAGGAACGGCCACGCTCCCTCTTCTCAACCGCCGGCCACAAGCACAAGTGGGGGCAACACCTGGACAACCCAACCGGGAAGAACACAACATAAAAAAAAAGGAAAAAACTACGCCCTAAACTACCGATCGGACAAGAGATCGAGGGGGAAATCGCGAAAATAGTACCTCCAAATGGAGCTCTCGGCTAGGGGAGTGAGGATCCGGCCACAACTCGTGATTTCGAGCGAAACTGGGCGGAGGGCAGGCGGTCGGAGCAGCACCTGGATCCCGATCCCGCCTATCGCGCCTTTCGCTCGGGAAGCTGCAGCGGGCCGCCGGGTGAGGAAGGAGGGGAAAAATAAACCTAAACCTAAGCCTTACTTATATATATATATATACACACTTATATTCACACACCTAAATTTATATTCACACACCACACACATACTCATATATACTTACACATACACTATCACAAATATAAATATATACTTATACACACACACTATCACAAATATATATATATACTTATACACACACACTATCACAAATATATATATATACTTATACACACACACTATCACAAATATATATATATACTTATACACACACACTATCACAAATATATATATATACTTATACACTCACTAACACATGATCGCAGGCACGTACACGCACATAAATAAAACCTTGCAAGCACGTGCACGTGCAATTACGCAACGGCACGCCCACATCGCTCGCTAAGCCCTAAATGCGAAAACATGCAAATACGATCACAAAAATGACGGCTCGCTAACTAGCGACCGTCGAAAAGGCGCGAAAACTAACGTTCTCGGATTCCGACCAAATCCGTACCGTAGCTAAATACTCGGGCTACGAAAACATCGGCGAAGTCGGACACAACCTCCGACGACCACACATTTGGGCAAACCTCGCCCGAAGCCAAAGTACAGGGATTCCCTAAGAGGCTCAGCCGGGCCTCCAAAGCAGACACCGGCTAGCTGGGGAAACCCTACAACAGGCTAAAACCTCTAAGAACACCTAACGAGGTACTCTAACAACGGCACGAGCCGGGAATGCGCCAACGTAACGCCAACGAGGACTTAAATAATCGCCGAAAATTCGGGGGCGTTACAGTCACTCCCCCTAAAAGAAAGTTTCGTCCCGAAACTTTACGTACACTACCACTACCAAAAGTAAGTAACAATATAAAAGTTACTGGAAATAAAACATACCCGACAAATCACGAGAACAGGCGAGGGTAAGCCTCCCTCATCGCCGACTCTAGCTCCCAAGTCGCACTTTCCAAATCTTGATTCTTCCAAAGAACCTTCACCATCGGGATAGACTTTGATCGCAGCACTCGGTCCTGAGTATCCAAGATGCGGACCGGCACCTCAACATACGAGAGGTTGGGCTCCAACTGGGGCACGGCATCCAAGACTTGCCCACTGCTCCGCACACACTTCCGCAACTGGCTCACGTGGAAGACATTATGCACGCCTGGGAAGTTGGCGGGTAGATCCAACCTATATGCTGCCACGCCAATACGCTCCAAAATTCTGAATGGGCCCACATACCTCGGATCCAGCTTACGGTTCTTGCCGAACCTCTTCACTCCAACCATCGGAGACACCTTCAAGAAAACCAAATCCTCTACCGAAAATTCCAAATCAGACCTACGCCGGTTGGCGTTTTTCTCATATCTTTCCTGAGCTAACCGAAGCTTTTCCCGGATGAGTTTCACAGCAACCTCCATTTCCTCTAGAGCATCAGGACCCAACAACGGCCTCTCACCGGCCTCAGTCCAAAACAACGGAGTTCTGCAGCGCCTCCCATACAATGCCTCGAAGGGAGCCATTTGCAAGCTCTCTTGGTAACTGTTGTTGTAGGCAAACTCCATGAGCCGCAAACGCTCATCCCATGCTCCACCGTGATCTAGAATGTAGCACCTGATCATATCCTCCACAATGCGGTTCACCCTCTCGGTCTGCCCATTTGTCTGGGGGTGGTAAGCGGTAGAATATCTCAAGTCTGTGCCCAAACCCTCCTGCAAACTCTTCCAGAAGCGGGAAGTAAATCTGGAGTCTCGGTCTGAAATGATGCTCACGGGAACTCCATGCAATCGGATGACCTCACTCAAGTACAGCTCTGCTATCTTCTTCATCGGGTAGTCGATCTTATAAGGTACGAAGTGCGCACACTTCGTCAATCGGTCCACGATCACCCAAACTGAATCAAATCCTCTTGGAGATCTTGGTAAGCCCGTGATGAAGTCCATAGAGATACTTTCCCACTTCCAAGTCGGGATTTCCAAAGGAGTCAGCTTTCCACCAGGCCTTCCATGATCGGCCTTCACCCGCTTGCAAGTGTAACATTCAGAAACATACCGAGCTATATCTCCTTTCATACCTTGCCACCAGGCGATCTGCTTCAAATCATGATACATCTTCGTGGATCCCGGGTGGTAGGCAACACTGGATCCATGAGCCTCTTTGCATACCGTGCTCCTGATGTCTCCAACCGCGGGGATGCAAAACCTGCCGCGGTACTTCAAGGTACCCAAATCGTCGATGGAGAAATCCGGCAACTCCCCTCTCTCAGCCCTGAGGTACAGGTGAAACAAATCTGGATCATCCTTCTGGTGCAACCTGGTGAGCGAAATCCAAGATGGCTCTGCCACTGCCAAACTGCTTTGCAAATCACAGCCTCCCACAGAGATGTCCATCAACAAGAACTCTTCCACTAAACGATCCGCCGTGAGGTTGAAGATCTTCCCTGTCTTGCGGCTCAGGGCGTCGGCCACCACGTTGGCCTTGCCTGGATGGTACTGGATCTCCACGTCATAATCGGCCACGAACTCTAGCCACCGCCGCTGACGCAGATTCAGCTCCTTCTGAGTAAACACGTACTTCAGACTCTTATGATCTGTGAAAATCTTGCACTGGGCCCCATAGAGTAGATGCCTCCACAGCTTCAACGCGAAAATCACCGCCGCAAACTCGAGGTCATGCGTAGGATAATTCCGCTCGTGAGTCTTCAACTGCCGCGACCCATACGCGATCACCTTCCCCTCTTGCATCAATACGCCTCTGAGCCCAACATGCGAGGCATCCACATAAACATCATAGTCCTTGCCCTCCGTAGGCAATGTCAGAACAGGAGCGGTGCACAATCTCCTCTTTAGCTCCAGAAAGGCCTTCTCGCACTGCTCGCTCCAGATGAACGCTGCATGCTTCTGCGTCAACTTAGTCAAGGGCGCTGCCAAGGTAGAAAAGCCCTCAACAAACCTCCTATAATAGCCGGCCAACCCCAAGAAGCTCCTAATCTCCTTGGGTGTGCTCGGCCTATGCCAATCCATCACTGCAGAAATCTTCACCGGGTCCACTGATATGCCATCCTTGTTCACCACATGACCCAGGAAGGACACCTGAGGCAACCAGAACTCACATTTGCTCAACTTGGCGTACAACTGATGATCTCTCAAGGCAGATAACACCAACCGCAAGTGCTGATCATGCTCCGCAGCATTCCGAGAATAAATCAGAACGTCGTCTATGAATACGACCACAAACTTGTCCAGAAAATCCTTGAACACTCGGTTCATCATGTCCATGAACGCTGATGGCGCGTTGGTCAACCCGAAAGACATAACTAGGAACTCGAAATGTCCATGCCTCGATCGAAACGCCGTCCGTGGAATGTCCGACTCCCGGATTCTGAGCTGATGATATCCTGATCGAAGGTCAATCTTGGAGAACACAGAACTGCCACGTAACTGATCGAATAAGTCGTCGATTCTGGGCAGGGGGTACCTGTTTTTGATGGTGACTTTGTTCAACTCCCTATAGTCGATGCAAAGGCGCATCGAACCATCTTTCTTCTTCACAAAAAGAACGGGTGCACCCCAGGGCGACGAGCTCTGCCTTATGAAACCCTTCTCCAATAACTCATCCAACTGGGTACGCAGCTCCTCCAGCTCTCGCGGGGCCATCCGGTACGGCGCCTTAGCAATAGGACGCGTACCCGGCTCCAAATCAATCACGAACTCAACATCTCTGGCCGGGGGAAGACCGGGAAGGTCGCTAGGAAACACATCCGAAAACTCACGGACAACAGGAATCTCATCCAACAACGGCACACTGCTAACAGTCCCCAACACCGCGACTAAGCAAGCAAAACAATCAGGACTGAATAACCTCTGAGCACATACCGCAGAAATCGCCGGAGAGGCCTGGCGCGGATCGCCATAAATACTCCCAGGCTGACCGTTGTCCTTCTTGAAGTCCAAGCGCTTACCCCTGCACTGGATCACCGCATCGTATCTGGACAACCAATCCATACCCAGGATGACGTCGAAATCTTCCAAGTCTATAACCTTCAGATCCGCCTTGGCTGGGAAATCCCCCAACATAATAGGACAATCCAGAATGCCCTGATCTGATATCACAGAATCACCCGAGGGGAATTTGACGCAAAAGGCATCACCGACACGATCAAGAACCAGCTGGCACCGCTCTACAAAGGCCCTAGCCACAAAGGAGTGGGTAGCACCTGAGTCAAAGAGAACGCGCGCCCAGCGGTTCTTTACCTTAAAACTCCCTATATAAATATCAACGGGAAATAACACAGTCAATAAAGAAAGCAAAAGCCAGACTAATATGCAAAAGAAGTAAAAGACTAGCAAGAAGGTTTACCTGAAATGACTTGCGTCGAAGTTTGAGCATCCGCTGAAGATATCACGTTCAGCTTCCCTTTGCCTCTATCCATAGACTGAGGCGGTGGCAACGCCTGAAGAGGAACTGGTCGGTGCACAGACTGGAGCTGCGGGCATCGGGCCTTGGTATGACCTTTCTGTCCGCACTGATAACAGACCTTGTCCTTCAACCAGCAACGGGCAACATCATGCCCCTCTTTCTTGCACAAAGTACACACCGCATTCTGTCTGGGAGCATCCTGTATAGCATGCACATGCACCTTCTGCGCCGCAGCCCTCTTGAAACATCTCTCAGCAGGATGGCCCGACCGGCCGCAAAAACTACAAACCTCCTTGCTCCTCTTCCCCGAAGGAGCACCGGGCACTTGGGGACTCTTCGCTTCAGCAGCTTTCCTCTTCTCATTCCTCGCCTGCTGTCCTCTATGCTTCGCGTTTTCGATGGCCTCTACCTTCAAAGCGGCCTCCACTGCCCCAGCATAACTCACCGCTCCATGAGCCACCGCTAGCTGCTGTACCTCGCTCCGCAGGCCACCGAGGAACCGCTTTGCTCTATCCTCCTCTGAGCTCACCAAACTGGGGGCAAAGCGACTGAGTTTGCTGAACTCAATCTCGTACTCGCTGACTGAGAGCTGCCTCTGTTTCAGATGTAAGAAATCATTCATCAGCCTGTCTCGCTCCACTGACGGTAGAAATTTCCGCATCAAGATCTCCTTGAAGGAAGCCCAAGTGCTTCCTCCTACCATTCCCTCCTTCTCCCTCATCCACCAGCTCTTCGCTAACCCCTTCAGCTGATAGGCGGCCAGCATCACCTTCTGATCATCAGACACGCCAGAGTAGTGAAACATCTCTTCTATGGTGATTAACCAGTCATCCAATACCATGAAGTCCGCCTTACCATCGTAGGTAGGGGGGCGCAGTCGCTGGAACTGAGTGATGAAAGCCATCTCCGGGGGCACCACCACTGGAGGCACCAAAGGGGCTGGAGGTGCAGGAGGTGCGGGAACAGCTAAACCCGCAGCAGGGTCCTGCGCTCTCGGGGCTAGTCCTGCCACCACAGACAACAGGGACTGGATCTGAGACTGAACGTCCACCATCTGCCTCGATAGAGCCTCATTGCTCTGCCTCAGACTTTCCATAACTGTACCGCTTTGAGTACCAGAAGACCCGCCCTCAGATTGGGGAGTCGATCTCGCCGCTCTACGCTTAGGCGCCATCCTAAAAAGATCAACAAACAAACATCAGAACCTAGTTCAACCACTAGGACAAAACAACAGGTACAGACAAACCTACATAAGTACTTGCTTTCACTGCCAACTTGCTCTGGGGTTTTTATATATGTAAATATATTTATACAGGGGAAATAATGTCATGCTTAACCTAAGATGATTCACCACCATCACACTAACTCTTGTGCCTAAGTCGAGCATGCATGAATTTTTAATCTCTTTTTGACTCAAAACCATGTGTGTACATATGTCATCCTGCAAGTCTTTAGCTTGGCACGTTGTGCTTATGCAATGATATGCTATGCATGATTGTGCTATGCATTCTAAAAAGGCCCTAATGCATGTTATGAGCGGCGTACACATGAAAATGTTATGCATCCCATACTACATAACATTTTCATGCAACGAAAAAAGAAAACGTGCTAGTCGCATTCATGTGGTGAGGTTATGCATCCCATACTACATAACCCTCACATGTTGCCTCCTATGGTGGATCCATATACGAACACATATTATGCATCCCATACTACATAATATGCCCCGTATACTTCATGTTATGCTATGAGTGTAGTGTTCGTGCTTCAGCCAAGACGTGCCGATGACATATCGGTGTGTGTATGACATGATGCTAAACTTCTAATACCTACAAGGAAAGGTTGCCTGACAAATTGTCAAGCAACCTCCCTCTGATACCAACTGTCACAACCCGCATTTTCTCCGAAATTTTTAGAAGTATCAGAGTGGAAGAAAACGCGCGTTGTGATGCCACGTCGGACAGGGGATAACTGTCGACGCTCAGGCGACCACTAACTGCTAAGACTAAGAAAGTTCAAAACTTGAATGATGTGAAAACCAATTATATTTTTTTTTGAGGCCGTATCCCTCGGCTTCGTGGATCAACTAGTCCACCCTTTCAAAATTATACTTATACGTAGCGGAAAATACTTTATTCATTTTTTTAACATCCTAAGAGGGTGCTTACGCGTCCCCGAGGGACGCCTAAGACTATGCAAAACCCTAGATTTAATTTATATATCATATATAGGAATTACCCTTTTTTACGCGGTTTGAAAATAGTGGTTAAGCTCTTTAGGAAGGAAAACATAATGCCTATATTTTTGATATAATAGTTAGTTTCCTTTATAGGTTTTAAAATAACTAGCAACCTAACATAAATCATCCCAGAAGCAAGTTGAATAGACTCCAACACAGAAAATCTAGCAGCATAAGCAAAGTACAAAGCATCTAAAAGAGAAACCACCAGTGGGCGCCAACAACTGACACGAACCCACTGGTGAGTAGGTATATCTGTACTACAAGTCTAAAGGAACTACCTCCCAGAAGCGAGGAAAAGAAAACTCAGCAACAGCTAAAGCACTAGCAACCTCCAGTAGAACCCTAGCCGCACAGTCGGCTATAAACCTGAACCTGAGGCATTCAGAGAAGAGAACACCTCAGCAAAGCAATATATATATATATATATGAAAAGAAACAGCAGTACAAGGGAGAAGTAAAACAGGTAAGAGCTAAAGTAACGAGTGCAGAAAAATACTCGCCATGAGTAAATAAGAAGGGGTGCACCAAGTGCACGGGTGAGGTCATGCCTCTCACATATCTGCAGGAAGGATTAGCAAAGCAACAGATAATTTCAAGTATAGAGCTAGAGCAGGAAGAGCCACCTAGTACTGGAGATGGACAAAAAAAAATCAGAAAATAAGGGCCTAGACTGGTGGCAACGGTCCAACCACGTCTAACAGGCCTAAACCTCTCAAGGTGCTGTGGCGGTGGCATCGGTCCATCTCAACCAAACAGCTCACACTGTCTTAGTAAGACAGAAGTAAAACAAGGGTGGCGGCATCGGTCCGACCCACCTCAAATCACATCCTACTCCAGCACTGAGTGACTCGGGAAAACTCTTGCTAGTGGTTCCGTGAACCACCAAGAAGTCACACTGAATCCCCTAACACTCTAGAGCAACCCACCCAACCAAGAGCCTACTAAACCAACCAACGGACTAACCGTCGAGATGCCCAGGCAAGTAGTTTGACACCAATGAAAGTGAAAGCAGAACGATACCGCAATTATGAAAGTAGTACAACATTCAATTAAACGTGTACCATTAGCTGGTCACCATCACATAAGAAATCGGTTAGACAACGAAACAGGCATAATTAATTTGATATAACGACCTAATTAATTCGTTACCGATCCCCGCGCGATTAATTTGGTCCTAACATAGATGATTAACTTGAGGCTTCGAACTAAACTCTCTTGGGCAAGATCCAAAGCTACGGCCATTTATTGAAAATAGCAAAACTACGAGCTATGTACTCGATTTGGGCATTGTCCAAGGCCAAACAAAAGGAACTCTAAGGCTAAACTCCTCCCGATCGCAATTTAACAAACCAGGCATTTGAACGGGGACGAGTTAAAATTCCTAACGAAATCCGGGCATGATCCAAGTCCAAAAGAAAAACAGTAATTAGACTAATACATCATATGGCATAAAATTCATTCCAACACTCCTAACCGTGAAACCGCAACATACAACACGTGAGGATTAGCATCAAGGATTTCGGGTGAGCAAGAGCCTAGGGGGGAAATGGGAAATCTGAAATCAAGCACATACAGAAAAAAAGAATCAGGAGCTTCATATTGAAGTTATTATGACAAGGGCGAAGGGCGCACTTGCCTTGGTTGCCCTTTGAAGTTCAACAAAAGGAACGGCCACGCTCCCTCTTCTCAACCGCCGGCCACAAGCACAAGTGGGGGCAACACCTGGACAACCCAACCGGGAAGAACACAACATAAAAAAAAAGGAAAAAACTACGCCCTAAACTACCGATCGGACAAGAGATCGAGGGGGAAATCGCGAAAATAGTACCTCCAAATGGAGCTCTCGGCTAGGGGAGTGAGGATCCGGCCACAACTCGTGATTTCGAGCGAAACTGGGCGGAGGGCAGGCGGTCGGAGCAGCACCTGGATCCCGATCCCGCCTATCGCGCCTTTCGCTCGGGAAGCTGCAGCGGGCCGCCGGGTGAGGAAGGAGGGGAAAAATAAACCTAAACCTAAGCCTTACTTATATATATATATATATACACACTTATATTCACACACCTAAATTTATATTCACACACCACACACATACTCATATATACTTACACATACACTATCACAAATATAAATATATACTTATACACACACACTATCACAAATATATATATATACTTATACACACACACTATCACAAATATATATATATACTTATACACACACACTATCACAAATATATATATATACTTATACACACACACTATCACAAATATATATATATACTTATACACTCACTAACACATGATCGCAGGCACGTACACGCACATAAATAAAACCTTGCAAGCACGTGCACGTGCAATTACGCAACGGCACGCCCACATCGCTCGCTAAGCCCTAAATGCGAAAACATGCAAATACGATCACAAAAATGACGGCTCGCTAACTAGCGACCGTCGAAAAGGCGCGAAAACTAACGTTCTCGGATTCCGACCAAATCCGTACCGTAGCTAAATACTCGGGCTACGAAAACATCGGCGAAGTCGGACACAACCTCCGACGACCACACATTTGGGCAAACCTCGCCCGAAGCCAAAGTACAGGGATTCCCTAAGAGGCTCAGCCGGGCCTCCAAAGCAGACACCGGCTAGCTGGGGAAACCCTACAACAGGCTAAAACCTCTAAGAACACCTAACGAGGTACTCTAACAACGGCACGAGCCGGGAATGCGCCAACGTAACGCCAACGAGGACTTAAATAATCGCCGAAAATTCGGGGGCGTTACAATCTCGTCGAAGCTTTAGCCCAGATTCCAGTGGAGTAGAGCACTTCTTCCCTTCGCCCATGCCAAACCGCTTCACAATGCGATCAGCATACCCTTTCTGGCTAATGAGAACCCCGCACTCCTTCCTCTCCACTTCCAGACCAAGAAAGTGATGCAACTCTCCCAAGTCTTTCATCTCGAAGCGTATAGCAAGCTCTGCTCTGAGCCTTGCTACTTCCTCCTCCGAGTTCCCTGTGATGATCATGTCATCCACATACAGCAGGACCAAGACTCTTAGCTCTCCCTTCTTCTTGACGAACAAGCTTGAATCCGAGTTAGAAGCCAGGTATCCACAGAATTGCAAGTACTCTGCAATCTTCCCATACCACGCTCGAGGAGCTTGCTTCAACCCATAGAGAGCCTTCCTGAGTTTGCAGACATAGTCCGGATGCTTCTCAGAGATAAAACCAAGCGGTTGATCCATGAAGATGTCCTTGTCAATCTCTCCGTAAAGAAAGGCATTCTTCACATCGAGTTTCCACAACCTCCATCCCTTGCTAGCAGCCAAGGCGATCACCACTCTTACAGAAGTCATCTTCGCAACTGGACTGAATGTCTCCTCATAGTCTTCTCCATACTGCTGTGAGAATCCTATAGCGACCAGGCGAGCCTTGAACCGATCAATGCTCCCATCAGCCCTCTTCTTCAACTTATACACCCACTTGCAAGTAACCGGAGTAACGCCATCAACCTTGGGCACAAGATCCCAGGTTTCATTCTTCTTCAGAGCATCAATCTCTTCTTTCATGGCATCATCCCACTCCTTTACTCCAGTGGCCTCGTTGAAGTTTGCAGGCTCTCGCTCATCCAGAGGACCTGCAAAGAAGCAGGAGACAAAGCTCACTGCATTCCCATCACAGTACCGAGCCGGTGGCTTAACCACCCTCTTCGATCTCCGAAGACACGGCTCCTTGCTCACGGCTTCCGTTGCTTCTTCAGGCTCCACTCCTACCTGGGGCAAGCATTGAGCAGTGCTCCCCCAGCTTCCTGAGCCAGAAGGCTCAGCCTCGGAGTTTGAAGCAACAGGAGCTGCTGGTGAAACAGCAAGCTCCTCTTCCAAGCCTTCAGCACCCACCACCGGTGCTTCATCATCCTTGCTACTTCCGGTTAGCTCTACCGAGCCACCACCATATGACGTCAGCTCGTCAAAGACAACGTCTCTTGACACCACAAACTTCTTCGTCACAGGGTCCATGCACTTCCATCCCTTCTTCCGCACATCATAGCCAACAAAGACAAGTTTCCTTGCCTTCGCATCCAGCTTTGTCCGTGAGGCATCCGGGACATGCACGTAGCAAGTTGAACCGAGCACCCTAAGGTGTCCAACACTTGGCTTCTCCTTCAGCAACAGCTCAATGGGAGTCTTCATGTTGATAGGGCTGAGTGGCATCCGGTTGATAACATAAGCAGCACAAGACATTCCCTCCGCCCAAAAGGACCTTGGGATATCTTTCGCATGCAGCCAGCATTTGCAGGTTTCCGTCAAATGACGGATCTTCCGCTCCGCTACCCCATTTTGTTGTGGAGTGTGAGCACATGTAAGCTCTCGTTGGATCTCGTGCTTCCTGCAGAAGTTAGAAAACTCGGAAGAGACAAACTCCCCTCCGTTATCAGTTCTAAACTTCTTAATCCGCAAGCCAAGCCGACCTTCTACCAACTCCTTGAACTCCACGAACAAATGGAAGGCTTCCGACTTCTCCTTTAAGAAGTACACCCAAGTATACCTTGAGTAGTCATCAACCAAGACAAGCATATATTTGCTTCCTCCAAGGCTGGCAGTGACCGTTGGTCCCATCAGGTCGCCATGAATACACTCCAGTGGCTTCTTGCTCCTTGTTTGTGATTTATCAAACGGAAGGCGATGTGCCTTACCGTATTGACAGCCCGCACAAACATGCCCATCACCAAAGGAAGATAACTTCGGCAACCCCCTCACCAAACTTCTACTTGCCATCGCCTTTAGCTTGTCCATGCCAACATGCCCCAGCCTCTCATGCCAGATAGCCGCACTATCATTGGCCCTCATTCTATCAACATAAGCACTGGTGGAAAGAACATACAAGCTCTTCACCCTCCTCCCAACATGAGCAACATCAGCCTTTACCGCTGATACGTTGCGAAGGAACCTCACGTCTGTTGGCCCAAACAGAACGTGATACCTAGCATCCACCGCGTTGGTCACCGAGAAGAGGTTTTTCTTCATGCCCGGCACGTGATACACATTCCTTAACGTGAGTGGCCCCTGATCACTACCCAAAGACACGACCCCCTCCTTCTATACTGCATAAACAGTATTATTAGCAGTGATAATAGCTTCATTACCTGAGTAAGGCTGCATGGAGGTGAACTTCGATTTGTCTCCGGTGAGGTGATGACCACACCCGGAGTCCACGATCCACTCGCCGTTGAAGTCCTCAGCAGACAAGGCCCGGACACAAGTGCCCGTCAAGAAAGCTCCGCCCCATTCTACTTCTTCACTTCTTGAGCAAGCTTCCTCCTTTCCCGCAGCATGCCCAGGCTGCAGTTTGACCTTGCAGTCCCGCTTGAAGTGCCCACGCTGATGACACCGGTAGCACTTCAGATTCTTCTTCCAGTCCTTAGGAGCATTGCTCCTCTCCGGCGGATATGAAGTTGAAGTCTCCTTCTCAACAGCGGCCTGCACCTTCTTTTTCTTCTTCCCTTCCCATCCCTTCTTCTTGCCTGAGAAGAGAGCCTCGCTGCCATCCTGATTCAGATTCACTCCAGCCATCTGCCTTGCTAAGCTCTCCTGCGAGGCAAGCAGATTCTCCAGCTCCAGCAACGACGGCTGAGTAGCCCACCCTTGAACAGATGTAACAAAGGCCACATACTCCTTCCGCAAACCGCGGACAATGTGCCTTTTCATCTTTGCCTCAGAGATAGGCTCATCAGGATCCAGTGCCGACAGCTCAGCAAACAAGCTCTTCATCTTTAAGAAGTACTTGGAAATGGAAAGGTCTCCCTGAGTTGCCCTGGCCAACTCATTCTCCAGGAACTGAAGCTGCGCCACATTCTTCCTATTGAACAACTCATCAATGGTTGTCCAAATATCAGAAGCCGACTCACATCCAATGATGTGATCAAATAGTTCCGGAGACACAGCTCTCTTCAGAACGAACTCCGCCTTAGCATTTGTTCGTCTCCAGAGCCTCACCTGCTCAGCAGTACCGAAAGCAGCAGTGACTTCCTGCCTGTCGTCTCCACCAACGACATCCCACAGCTCCTCGCCAAGAAGATAACTCTTCATGCACGACTTCCACTTCTTAAAGTTAGTCGGCGTTAAGAGTTCAATGCCCAGACCTCTTGCTAAGCTTCCTTCCATTGCGATCACCTGTTGGTACCCTTCAGCAGCTCCAAGCAACAACACAGGTTGATCACCACTCAATCACTGAGTAACAACGCTGGTTGACCTCCGCTCACGCAACTGAACAACCCGCAACCTCAAAAACCTCCCTCTGATACCATGTTAAATTTTCTCAACGTGGTCAGCAAGATAGCCCAAACGCCAAATTAATATCTTCGGAACTACTCAGTTCGCACGCTGAACCTGCGGAAAGCCCAAGGACTAGAGGTTGCACCCAACAAAACAATGGAAGCACAAGAAGGTCTTATTATGCATTCACTTCTTTACAATCCGAGGCATACATAGCGAGACATGATTTCGCTAGTATTACAGCTGAAAACAGAAAGAAACCAAAAACAAGCCGGGCGGACAGCACTCCAGTCCGCCGAGACCGCGAGGTCGCCGAGACCGTCGAGACCGCTGAGCTCGCCCAAGCTATGCTGCAATCCGCCGAATACCACGGAGTCCGCCGAGACCGCGAGGCCGCGCGGACACACCGTTATTCTCCTCCTGCTGAACCCGAACTGAGGAACTCCCCTACCCGCCTGAATCCGGCGGACATGTTATTGAAGCTAGCAAAGTTGAAACAGAACTGACAAGCCGCACAGCGACCTCCTACTGAGTCCGCAGAGACCGCACACTTCCAAGCACTGACCGAAGTCACAGCCAAACTCCTGGCTCCTTGAAGTTATCCGCGCGACCTGCACACAGCAAACCGTCAGCCTGAAACAATCCGCGCGGACTGGCAAACACAGACCACAGCACTTCGCACACCCCAACTTACTGTTCACTCAAGTTACTTAGGTTACTGTAGATGTGCCAGGGGGGTCCTATTTATAGGCCAGGTGAGGAGTGTGGTCACCGCCCAAGAGATAGCGACACCACCCTCAGTCCGCGTGAATACAACCACCGTCCGCCGAGTCCGCATGGACTTAGCCGGACACCAAGGGAAACCGCCAGGAGCTAGGCAACCAATGACGAACCCTCTTCAGTCCGCCTAAGCTAAGCGGACAAGGCACCAGCCCGCAAAGCTCCAACCACTGCAGGACAACACCCTCTTCAATGGCAGTCTGCACCAACCCGAGGCAGTCCGCAAGACTCACACCTCAATCCGCCACAAGTCCACGACCAAAAGCAAACAGCAACAGTCCGCCCGGTCACAGCGGACTTGGCGGATACGGCGGACACCATGAACTTGGCACAATGTATGACCAAGTCCAAAACCATCAAGGGCCAGTGCGAGCATGGCGGACACAAAGTCCCGTCCTCCAAGCACCCTAGCACAGACCGCAACCAGTCCGCGAGCACCTCTCACTTGTCCAACGCAGTACCTTCCTGCCGGACTCCAAACACCAGTCCGCCAACTGGTCTCCACAGCAAGACCTGCTGTAACACCAGAACTTGACAAGGCCTCCGCCAAGCTCTAAGCTTAGTTCGCAACAGCCAATACCGCGGACACACCAGTCCGCAAGGCTTCCCGCGAACTCGAACCAACCCGCCAACAGCGCAAGCTTGCACCCGCGGCCACTGAGCAAAGCACCAGTCCGCAAGCCTCTCTATCCGCAGATACCAGGCCGCACCAAACCGCGGACTCCATGCAACAACCCGCTCAGAACACAGCCGGCTTCCACCAGACTTTACACCAGGCCGCAAACCTCAGTCCGCCCAGTCCGCCCAGTCCGCCAAGGCTGTCCGCCACAGGCCGCCCGGCCTGTCCCGTCACCCACTTCCACTTCACAAATTTCAACAGCTATATCATTTTATAATACTGAAGCTGTGGCGTCTGTATGTTGTGGGGCCCCGGCCGGACCCATATTATACGGTCATTACAGGGGAGGTGTTACATCACCTATGGCACCGTCGATCGTACCGGGATCCACCGCTCGTGAGTTGAGCGCTGAGAGCATTACAGAGATCAGATCCCACCAGTTCGTTCCTATTACAGACGGACCTTTATGTCATTATTTAGTAAACTGGCAGGGTCGCCCGGATGCAGACAACACCTGGATACTACCAGCAGAGCTCGATCAAATCGCCCGGCACTTCGATTTCAGTACGATCTTCTCTATTCATCAGAGATGAAGGCTTTTCAATCGGGGGAAGTTGATGGGGATCTATCAGATCATGCACCCGGAGGGATTCTATGCAAGGCAGGATCCACGTCCGTGTACTCTCGCAGGACTTGATCGGATCGCCGATCCGACTCCGCGGATGCGCCCAGATTTGCGTCGCTAATCAATTACATATATTACTTTATTATTTTACCATTTTTTGATGTATTTAGGTAGCCCCACCTTTGGCCAATCATATCTGTCGATGGTGGGATGCACTAGTTGTCTTCTCATTATAAACAGGATTGCAGATTTTGGTGAGTTGATTACTGAAATCCCGCGATCCTCCCACAGTGCCGATTTCGTAGAACCATACGTGACGACTCCTAGGTGTGTATCTCCCTCCCCAAGGTGTTCCTAAACATTAATCCCCCTTTTCCACCTCCCCAATCCCCTACTACCACCTCTATAGGCGCCCAAAGTTGTCGCCACCCCTTCCAATCTCCATGTTTGCCACCAGCCGCTGCAACCTACAGTTTCCCCCTGCCCAGCAGCTGTCGACCACTCCATCATCCCCAACAGCCGCCTCCATCCCCTCCCCACCCCTCTACAGCCCCCGCCGCCATTTAATACTCACCCTACAACAACAGGTTTGCGGTTTGCAGCCAACGTATGCCACCACCGCTACTCCCCTCTCGTGGAACCACCTCCATTATCCCCCCCCATTCCAAATCAGTCCAAATCTGGACAATCCATCCCAGATCCTCCACTTTCCCTTACCTATCCCTCATCCAATAGCCCGGATTCGCTCCCAAATCACCGGATCCATCCTCCCTTGCCAGGATCCACCTCTATATAGTCGGATCAACTCATTTACGGCCCAATTCCTTCTCCCACCACTGAATTCAGCCGCCAGCATCATCACCCCACCTCTGGTTCCACGTTGGAATGTCGTCAAAGCGCCTCCAGCTCCGAAATCTCCATTGACTTGGACAGCCCACTATTTGGAGAGTCTTTGTTGTATTGGACATTTATTTTCAGCATTTATTTATTTGATTGGATATTTTATTTGCTTAGATATATTGTCTGTGGAAATATCGCCTTGAATCGCTTGTGACTTGCATGTGAGATTAATTCGCCACGCATTTTGCATTGACCCTCTGAGCGAAGGAAAGCCACTAACTATTTTCTAAACTGAATGCTTCTTTTTCTCTTTTAATATTTTGTGTGGGTTAAATATTTATTGCTTGTAATAATTTGTCGGCGTCACTGATGATATCATTGCATATAGACTAGGGATAGCGTGTCTAGTCTTCATTTTCATCCCTAGAGGTTCGGGATTTGCGCACCCCTTAGAGGCCTTAAGGCTCTATTTGGGAAAGTGATGAGAGGGCGGTGATAGTTATGAACAAAATAGTGACAAACACAGATAGTGTTTGGGCAGTTGTGGTTGCACACCATTTTGTTAAGATAATTTTTCTCTTAAGTGTGAAAGAGGCTAGCCAACTTTGATCATGTTTTTCAAGCATGTGTTTCATGTCATGTATGAAAAGGATTAGCCACCTTTGACCTGGAATTCAACAGGTGCTCTTAAAGAAAGCTTCTAGGAAATTGTCCAAAGGAAGCTTCATGTCAAATGACATGTGTTTTTTAACCGAGGGAAACTTCATAGAAGCTTCATCCACATGTCATCTACCACCCCTACCTCCTTGATTTTGGACCTATAAATAGGGATGAAGGAGGAGGGGAAAGGCATCCACTTCTCTCCAAACTCAAACATTGAAAGATCTAGAGAGGTCTTTGCGGCAATCGTCTTAGTTTGGGAGAGCTTTCGGACGTCGTTGTACGACGTTGACACAGAGTACTTCGCCTACATGGATTGGATCTGGAGCAGATATTGGCAAGGATTCGAAGAGGCATCTTGGAGAGGATTTGTGCAATCCGTCTCATCCGCCGTTGTCGGTAACTTTGTTCGATCATAATTTTGATTTGGGCTAGGTTCACTAATTAGGATGATTGACCCAACATGTATAGCCAGGGTCATGTCTGTGTCCTAGAGTTTAGGCTATGTCCTTAGAGTCAATATTGCATGAACCAACCAACAATAGACTGCAGAAGACTCCAGACTTGGAGAAAAATCAGTTCAGGAAAGTGAGTTCGACGTTCGTAGAACTCAGCTCGACGAAAGTCGTGCTCAGCTCGACAAACTCAGAGACAATTCTCTGAGTTGAGCTCGACGATAATTGAGCTCAGGTCGACGATTTCTGGAAGTTCAACTTCAACATTCCAAGTCCAGAATCCTTTCTCTGTTCTCCAGTCGACGAATGCAAGTTACAGCTCGACGAACTTAGAGCACATAATTGACAAGTTTTATCAGAAAGCAGTTAGCAGTTCTCAGGTCGGCGATGTTGGATCTCAAGTTAACAAACATCAAATATCTGGTCGACGAACATGATTTCTCAGCTTGACGAACTCTGGACTCAGGTCGACGAAATCTATTCTGTGCTCGACGAATTCTGTGCAGATCCAGACTTGGATTTTTTCTTTCTTTTGTCCTTATTTCATTGCAGTAATTCCTGAATAATCAATGTTTAATATTCTCTGAATATAACCATTAGAAGCAGCATTGATTATGATATTCATCAGGATTATTACTTGCCGCTTTTTAATAGGACAGTTGGGGAAATCCAATTAATGCAGACATTCTCTCCAGCCGTATTACATTCTCCAGGCCGTCAGCAATCAATACAAGAAGGAATTCAAAATTCAAAGGAGAATATACAGAGAAATATAAAAAGAGAATTCTTCTCTTTCAGTAGCAGACACAGAGATATAGAGATTATAGAGATACAAGAAAAAAAAGAACACACTCAGTGAACAAGACAGACATCTGAAAACAATTCAAGAACAAATCTCTCTGTCTTCATCAAAGTGTTCTTACTCTAGCAAGCTGCCAAGAGACAACCAAACTTCAATCAGTCTACTACTTACTGGAGATTTTTTTTAGAAAACCTACTCACCCTGCAAAGCTTCCATTCTTCCTGAACAAATTTTCATCTCAGGGGGAGCTTTGACACTATCAAGGATCCACTAATCTTCTCTGTTGCCTTGAGAAAGAGAAGATAACATCAATATTCATTTTCACCCACTGTACACAGGGTTCTAGCTCCCTTCAAAAATTAATCACTAGGTTTTTAGGCACCTGATCAAAAGCCTGAAGGGTTTCCTGAACTACCTGAAGCAGATCTTGTGGTGACAGACACCTGATCAAAAACCTGATTGGTGACAGAGCACCTGATCAAAAACCTGAGTGGATTCCTAGCAGGGTGGTAGAAGAGTGGATGTATCCAAGTTTCAGGGGAACCACTATAAATTTCTTGTATCGTCTGTGATGCTATTTTAATTCTTTCTGTGTGCTGATTGCTGGGTATATTAGTTTTTATTTATGCACTCTCTGAATACACTTAGTAGTATCACTAATTTTCAACTCTGAAATAAAAATCAAAAGGATTTTAAAATACTCTATTCACCTCCCCCCTCTAGAGTAAAACAGTCTAACCCCTCTGGTGGTATCTCCCTTACCATCACTTTCAAACTTGCAGTTTTTCTGTTGCTATTTATTATATTGTGTAGTGTGAAACTGGTGAAGATCCTTTGTGGATCGGTGGAGGGAAAGCCTGTAATCCGTGCGTGTGATTTTTTCACACACTTTTAGTGGAGGCTTTTCGGGTTGGACTCCGATCGCCCCGTGGTTTTTCACCCGATTTGGGTTTTCCACAAGGGCTCTGGTCGGGATTGTTCGCTCACATTCCCAACAAGTGGTATCAGAGCCAGGTTCAGTGACAGAGTCGTTCAGTGACAGAGCAGGTACCGGTCTGACCTTTGGGGTTTCAGGACGAGTCGATCGGGATCTCGTGTGTGCAATTGGGAGTGGTAATTTACGACCATTGGCCCACTGGCTATCCTCTCCAGTTGCACACTTTGAGATAGTCGACTCAAAAATCAGTAGTCTGTCCGGCCAGTTGGCAGAGCAGAATGGAGTCCTCATCAGGTTCAGAGCAGATGGTAAAGTTGAATGGTGTCAATTATCACCAGTGGCATCTACTGATGGAGGATCTGATATATGTGAAGGGTTGGCATGCTCCTATCTTTGAGGAGATGCCAAAGGACACTGATTCGGCAAAATGGAAGGTGGAACATCGAAAGCTATGTGGGTTTATCAGACGATTCGTGGAGCCGAACGTCTATAACTGGCTAGCATCAATGATGCAAAGGATCTGTGGAAGACTCTCGAGACCTTGTATGCCAAGAGCACGGGCATCAACAAGTTGTATTTGCTGAAGAAACTTGGAGAGTTCAGATACCGGGAGGGCTCTCCTATTTTGGATCATGTCAACGAGTTCCAGGGCATTATTGATCGTCTGACTGCTATGAAGGTGACATTCGAAGACGAGGTGAATGCATTGTGGCTTCTCAAGTCACTTCTAAACTCTTGGGAGATGGTCAGAGTTTCTCTGATCAGTTCTTCCCCCCAGGGGATTATTTCCATGGAGATCGCCAAGAGTGGGATCTTGAATGAGGAGGTGAGACGAAAATCTCAGGGGACTTCAGGCTCTTCTTCATGAGCTGACGTTCTCTTTACTTAGTCCAGGGGAAGAGGAAGGAGTAAGAGCCGAGGAAGGAAGGATGACAGGAGTCAGAGTAGGGGCAAGTCAAAGTCATGTTATCAGAACGTGGAATGCCACTACTGTCATAAGAAGGGTCACATCAAGAAATTCTGCTACTCGTTGAAGAACGATCAGAAGAAAAAGGGGATTGCCACTGAGGGCAAAGATGAGGGTCACACGGCAGCCACCATTTCGACTGAGGAGGACGACGTCATTATTATTTGCGACGACATCACTACTGCATTCGCATGTGATGACCGATGCTTGATCGTTGATTCTGGAGCCTCTGCGCATGTCTCCCACAACAGGGAGTTATTTTCCACTTACACCAATCATGACTGTGGGGTGTTGAAGATGGGCAATGGTGATACGTCTAAGGTACTTGGGCGTGGAGACATGCATTTGAAGACGAGCACTGAAGCCTTACTAGTTCTGAGGGATGTGCGACATGTGTCAGACATCTGTTTCAATCTCATTTTTGTTGGTAGACTTGGAGACGATGGACACCTGAGTGTCTTTGGAGGAGACTTCTGGAAGCTGATCAGGGGATTACTTGTGATGGCCAGGGGTTATAGAGATTCTAGACTGTAGTACATGGAGGGGAGGCCTGAAGCTGCTCAGGCCAACTCCGTCAGGGATGAGGCATCCACTACCTTATGGCACGGGAGGACGACACACATTAGCCAGAAGGGTTTGGGATGTCTGACAAAGAAAAAGCTGATTGGTGACATTTCTGGTGATCATTTGGAGAGGTGTGACCACTGCATGGCTGAGAAACAGAACATGATTTCATTTCACAGCCACACGTCCACCAGGAGATCGAAGCCATTGGAGCTAGTTCATACTGATGTTTGCGGACCACTGAAGGTCTGGACTAGTGGAGGATCTTCATACTTCGTTACTTGTATTGATGACTATTCGAGGAAGCTTTGGGTCTATGCTATCAAGACCAAGGATCAGGTCCTCGATACTTTTGTAACACCCCCTATCTATCGCATAGCATATAGTAGTAGGTCCGGCCGGGGCCCGACGCCATATACCACAGACAGACCGGAAGGTTACTCAATGGAAACCATCCAACTAACAATCAACGTCCTACACAGAGTGCATTTTAGCGGAAGCAATTTAAAAGTTGCAATAACTAAAGAACCATGCCAACAACACGAATGTCCACTAAACAAAAGCAGAAGAAATGAACGTACAATACACAAGTACAAGGCCTTATGGCCTTACAATAGTTACTTAAATAAAATGTGTATTCCAAATCTCGGCAGGCAGGCCGGTCACACATGAATAATACAAGTAAACATTTAATATAGGACTTCGAGGGCGAGCTCAGCAAAAAGGGTTTTTGCCCGCTATTTACCACTTGGCTCTGCAGCACCTGCAAGCACAATCCACCGCGACGGTGGCAAACAAAAGCAACGGTCAGCTATGCTGACCAAATTATAACGATTCTGCCCCCAAACTCGGGGCGGCGATGCTCCTTCCATGCACTTTATTAGCATTGTCATATAATAAAGAAATTACACAACATCACAGGCGTAGGCTCGCACGGCCACACACCCCGTTCTCTCAGTGCATATTCTCGGTCAACACGGTCAAAGTCCGCTGACTCACCACCACCCCCTGGGCGGCAATATCTCGTGAGCATTATGGTCTTTCCGGCCAATGCCTAAGACCCTCCATCTATGCCAACGGCAAGTGCCATGTACCTTTAGGTCTCTTTAACCAAACGACATAGAGCAGGTACGCTTCCGCCTAACCCGTTGCTCACACCAACACTGTCACCTTAAGACATGGGCGTGGTCCAACCTTCCCCGAGCCCCAATCCGATCACACACTTCACATAACCCAGTTATGTGCAAGTTGGCTCCCAGGCCACCAAGTTGGCAGAATCATGCATCTGCCCAGTTTTTCGGGTGCACCTTGGAGTTAGTCCCCAAGGCTCCCTGTTGCAATCTACCGCGTAAAAAACCCGAAAAACAAACATCCGCACGGAGTCTTCTCCGGCCATTCATGCAATGCAACATCACCGATCCAGACCAACTTGTCCGGGTAGGCTTCATACATCATGTCTATGTCCGTTTCTCGATTACGTACTCTACATGCTAAACAAGGAGGACTATTCATGTCTACCCGAAGGAACGCCTCACACTCACCGCAAACTCGCGAGAGCGGGTTTCCTATGCAAAAGAAAAGAGGACTTCACATGTCCTACGATGAGAATCGTTACCCAAGCATTCCTCTTTGGCGCTATGGAAATCTATGCGGATGAAAAGCACCGCAATATCCTCGCCTCCGTAGATCCAAAGTCGGCTCGCGATTTGGGGCTCCGAAGCTCCGCCGGTGGCCGGATCTAACTCCCTTCTTCTTCCTAGCTCTCCCCTCTCTCTAGAACTTTAGAAAGATATTAGTTGGATGAAATGAAGGCATTCAAACCCTATTCCCGGGTATAACCCAGCCTGAACAACCCTGAACTATCGGATCCCAAAATAAGGAAACGGACGGCCACGATTCGGACTTGAAATCCAAAACCTGGGCCGAACACGGCTTGTGACACGCCCGTGTCCAAGGCCGTGTGCCCCATTCGCCGTCGAAACCGTCCCGTCCCAAAAAGTACACGAGCTCTCGACACGCCCGTGTCCGACTTGACACGCTCGTGTCATACAGTACACAGCCGTGTATCGTATTGTGTTCCTCCATCGACACAGGACCAACACCAACCTGTGAAGCACACAGGTATTGGACACGCACGTGTCACACCCAAAAACGCCTGGGATCCAGGCCGTGTTTCTCCCCCAACTCAACTCGGCCAACTACCCGAGTAGGACACGGCCTGGGACACGCCCATGTCTCAGGTCGTGTTCGCTGCTCGACGATCGTCGACTGAAATTCGTCGACCACACGGCCATCGTCGAACTCGAGCACGATACGCCCCTGGAACACGCCCATGTCCCAGGCCGTGTTACCCCTACCAAATTCCAAACTTGGCTCAAAACGTCTTCCGTCGCTTTTTTGAGTTTCGGGGTGTTACAACTCTCTCCCTCTTAAAATAATTTCGTCCCGAAATTAAATAAAGGAAATATAAAAACAAAACTTAAACGGTACCTGAGTGGAATAACTCCGGGTACTCCTCAAGCATGGTCTGCTCTCGCTCCCACGAGAGCTCCTCCCGACCGCAGTTGTCCCAACGAACCTTGACCATCCTGAACTCTTTGTTACGCAACCGCTTGACTTCCGAGTCCTCAATGCGAACGGGCTTGACCTTCGTCGTCAACCTATTATCGACCGACACTTGATCGACCGCAATCACTTGTGAAGGCTCGTGTACCGCCTTCCGCAGCACTGATATGTGGAATACGTCGTGTAGACCACTTAGCTCCACTGATAGCCTCAATCGATAAGCTGCTTCGCCAATCAGCTCCAGAACCTCAAACGGTCCAAGGTACCTTGGGCTTAGCTTCTTCAAGCACCGCACCCGCGAGACACCCTTGAACGGCTTGATCTTCAAGTACACCCAGTCGCCGACAGCGAACTCCACATTCCTATGCTTGGCGTTATAGTACTTAGCTTGGCGATCCTGAGCGATCAGCAATCTCTCTCTAATCGTTCGAACCAATGACATTGCATCTTCCACCTCTTGGCGCTTGTACAACTTTGACTCACCTATTTCCAACCAAGACAATGACGTGCGACATCTTCTACCATAAAGGGCCTCGAAGGGCGTCATTTGAATGCTCGCCTGATAGCTATTATTGTAAGCGAATTCCACCAAGTATAGGTGATCTTCTCACTGCTTCCTGAAATCCAAGAAGCACATGCGAAGCATGTCTTCCATTGTCCTATTGACTCTCTCGGTCTGCCCATCCGTCTGCGGATGAAAGGCTGTGCTGAAACTCACCTTTGTTCCAAACATCTGCTGCACCAGCCTCCAATCATTGGACGTGAACCGCCCATCACGGTTAATCACGATGCTGCGCGGCACACAGTGAAGCCGCATAATATTATCCACGTATAACTTTGCCAATTTCTACACAGAGTCATCCTTCCTATGCGGGATGAAGTACGACACTTTCGTCAGACGATCTACGATCACCCAGATGACGTCGTTTTCCTTCTGCGACCTTGTCAAACTATGCACAAAGTCCATAGTAATGTCATCGAACTTCCACTCTGGAATAGACAAGGACTTCAAGAATCCTCCCGGCTTTTGACATTCCGGCTTCACCAAGGCACATGTTTGACACTTCGCCACGTACAGTGCCACATCCTTCTTAAGTACTGGCCACCAGAACAATTTCTTCATATCACGGTACATCTTCATGCTCCCCGGGTGAATTGAGTATTTCGTATGATGAGCCTCGTACATTAATTCCACCAGCAATTTGCCCACATTGGGGATGCACAGACGACCGTCTTTCCATAGCAATCCATCCACGACCTCAAATTGGGAATTTGACCCATCCAAAGCCTCAACCATGATTTGCTTCATGCGGCCATCCATATCCAGAGCCTGCCGAATCCGATCAGCCAGGTCACACTGAACTTCTGTCCAGTTCAATAGAGCTTCGGCACTTGTCTGCTTGTCTACGCAAGAGATCTCCAATGCCTCCAACTCCCGAACCAACCGCTCGTCATGGACCGACAGCCAAATGGCTTGAGCTGGGGCCCTGCGACTCAACGCATCCGCGACTGCATTGCCTTTCCCAGGCACATAATGAATTTTGAATGTGTAGTCCCCCAGAAACTCCATCCATCGTCGCTGTCGCATGTTTAGATCCTTCTGATCCAACAAGTATTTCAGGCTCTTGTGGTCGGTATAGATATCGACCTTCACCCCGTACAAGTAGTGCCTCCACAGCTTCAAGGCAAAAATCACCGCCTCTAACTCCAAGTCATGGACCAGATAATTCCTCTCATGTACTTTCAGCTGTCGCGAGCCATACGCTATCACACTTCCATGCTGTAGTAGAACACAACCCAATCCACTGCCCTAAGCATCGCTATAGATTTCAAAGCATTCGGTCCCACTCGGCGAACTCAGCACAGGCGCCGTGGTCAACCGACTCTTCAGCTCCTCAAAAGCTCGCGCGCACTCCGGCATCCAAACAAACTTCTGCTCCTTCCTCGTCAGAGTCGTGAGAGGTAACGCTATCCGCGAGAATTTATCCACGAAGCGCCTGTAATAGCCGGCAAGCCCCAGAAAACTTCGGACTTCCGCTACCGTAGACAGCACAGGCCACTCTCGTATCGCAATAATCTTTGCCGGATCCACCGCAATTCCCTCGCCACTGACGATGTGACCAAGGAACGCTACTGAGGACAACCAAAACTAGCATTTGGAGAACTTGACGTACAATTGATTCCTCCTCAGTGTCTCCAACACCAAATGTAGATGCTTAAAGTGATCCTCCTCACTCTGCGAGTACACCAATATGTCGTCGATGAAGACGATCACAAAGTGATCTAGGTACTCCCTGAAAGTCCTGTTCATCAGATCCATGAACACTAACGGCGCATTCGTCAGCCAAACGACATGACCGTAAACTCGTAATGCACGTATCTCGTACTAAAAACTGTCTTGGGGATATCACTCTCCCTTATCCACAGCTGATAATAACCGGACTTGAGATCCAATTTCGAGTACACCGATGACCCGACTAACTGATCAAAGAGATCATCAATCCTTGGGATCGGGTACTTATTCTTCTCCATTAGCTTGTTCAGTTCTCGGTAATCAATACAAAGTCTCAAGCTTCCGTCCTTCTTAACAAAAAGGACTGGTGCGCTCCAAGGCGACGAACTTGGACGCACATACCCCTGCTCCAACAACTCTTGAAGTTGTACCTTCAGCTCTGCCATCTCCTTAGGCGCTAGCCGATACGGAGAGCGTGACACAGGTTTCGCACATGGCACTAGCTCGATGGTGAAATCAATCTCTCGTTGAGGTGGGGCTCCCGGAAGATCGTCAGGGAACACATCAGGGTACTCGGATACCACTGAAATACTGTCTAACGTAGGCTTAGGCTTTGCAACCTCCACTAGCGTGAATAACAGCTTTGCTCCAACACGAACCACCTTCACCACCTGAAGAGCAGACATCAAAGTCTTGCTCGACCCTTTCAAGCCCGTAAAAGTCGTCTCACGACTTGTTCCCAACTTGACCTCCTTGCGACTGCAATCAATATAAGCTTGTTGCTCCGAGAGTCAGTCCATGTCAAATATCATGTCGAACTCCACTAGCAGTAGTAAAGACGCTTGTAAATCGAACTCTTCACTCCCAATACGAATCTTAACGCCACAGATTCTATCCGTGCGCATCGAACACCCATTTCACAACAACACATCATGTTTGTCCTTCGTCATCGAAGAAGGTACTCCGATTCGTGATATGAATCCTTCGGACAAAAAGGAGTGCGAAGCTCCCGTATCAAAGAGTGCTCTCGCCGGATTCTCACAAATCAAAACAAAGCCTATACAAGCAGCGGTAAGGTAACACGTGCATAACAAGTATTTAAAAATTACCTTAATATAAACTTAAACCGTACCTGTCACCACATCCGCTTGCTTGATGGCGTCCTGCTGGCCAAGATTATAAACTCTAGGTTGAGCATAATGGAATGTGGTTGACTCTATCGTCTTGCCCTTTTCCTCATATGTTGCTACCAGATTCCTCTCGGCTTTTGGACGTCCGCTCCAGCAGTCCCGGGTAAAGTGTCCCGACTTTCCACAAGTAAAGCATACGCCCGGGGTCCGACCCGTAGTCGCCCCAGAAGCATAAGAAGAAGGGGCTGGACCCGAAGTCCTAGCCTTCTTAGACCACCTTCGGTACGCGGGCTTTGAGTTAGCCGGCACCTTG
Source organism: Platanthera guangdongensis (assembly GCA_039583875.1). Taxonomy (NCBI): domain Eukaryota; kingdom Viridiplantae; phylum Streptophyta; class Magnoliopsida; order Asparagales; family Orchidaceae; genus Platanthera; species Platanthera guangdongensis. Next base: position 82,915,092 of record CM077161.1, read on the forward strand.
AACTCAGTCTTCTTATCACCAGAGTTTTTCTTTGCTTGCACATTCTTCAAATCCTTTTCCAACGACCGAGCCGTATTGATCAGGATCAAGAAGCCCTGCGTCATAGGCCCCGAGAGCAGTAGCCTTAAGTCATCTCTCAAACCTTCATAGAATCGGTTTGTCTTACGCTCCTCATCCGCGAACATATAGCTAGCGTACCGACCCAACCGAGTAAATTCGTGGAGGTACTCATCCACGCTACTCTCTCCTTGAGTCAGCTTCTGGAACTCATTTTCCAATGTTATCCTATGAGCCGAGGGAAGGTACCTTGCCAAGAACAGTCACGAAAACTCCTCCATCGAGACGTCCGTAAGTTGTCTTCCGCTCAAGTGATGTAGCTCCAAACCTTCCCACCACAGTATAGCCTCACCGTCCAACAGGAATGTAGCTATAGTGGCCATCTGTCACTCCTCCATTTCAGTAGCTGTCAGTACTCTCTTCACTTGGGAGAGCCAATCCTCTACTTGGGATGGGGTTCCCGTCCCCGAGAACACCGGAGGATTGAAGCCCATAACATGTTTGAGCTGCCTTTTAGTTGCTCTCCTAGGCACCAAAGGCTCCCCTACCACCTGCTCCACCCTTCTCGGTTCATCCGTTTGAAGCGGTACCTGCTCCAACGTAGGAGCGGGCTGCTGCATTTGCCTTGCAGGCTGTGCGTTGATCATATCAAACACCGCTTCAGCTACCAATCGTATGGTTTCTGCCGAGGGAGGTGTCGCAGGCGCATCATTTGGTGCGCTACTAGCCTCAGAAACCGGGCGTTCTGACGGTCCTGCACCACTTCTGGTCACCTATAGTTGTACAAAACACCGTTAAGAGATCAAACAAAATTACAAAAAAGCAATTATAGGAACACGCAGGTTCCCCAAACACGTGTATTTTCATTTCTAAGTGGACATTCATGGGTTCTTTTATGTTATAATGATGACACACACACACATGTGCTCACCACCCCTTAAAAGAATTCGCCCACGAATTCATTTAAGTTAACCGAAACCAGTAGTCTGATACTAAATTGTAGCACTCCCTATCCATCAAATAGCATATAGCAGTAGGTCCGGCTGGGGCCCGACGCCATATACCACAGACAGACCGGAAGGTTACTCAATGGAAACCATCCAACTAAGAATCAACGTCCTACACAGAGTGCATTCTAGCAAAAGCAATTTAAAAGTTGCAATAAATAAAGAACCCTGCCAACAGCATGAATGTCCACTAAACAAAACCAGAAGGAATGAACGTACAATACACAAGTACATGACCTTATGGCCTTACAATAGTTTACTTAAATAAAATGTGTCTTCCAAACCTCGGCACGCAGGCCGGTCACACATGAATAATACAAGTAAACATTCAATATAGGCCTTCGAGGGCTGGCTCAGCAAAAAGGGCTTTTTGCTAGCTATTTACCGCTTGGCTCCATAGCACCTGCAAGTATAATCTACCGCGACGGTGGCAAACAAAAGCAACAGTCAGCTATGTTGACCAAATTATAACGATCCTACCCCCAAAGTCGGGGCGGCGATGCTCCTTTCATGCACTTTATTAACATTGCCAAATAATAAAGAAATTACACAACATCACAGGCGTAGGCTCGCACGGCCACACACCCCGTGCTCTCAGGGCACATTCTTGGTGAACACGGTCAAAGTCCGTTGAATCACCACCACCCCCTGTGCGGCAATATCTCGTGAGCATTATGGTCTTTCTGGTCAATGCCTAAGACCCTCCATCTATGCCAACGACAAGTGCCATGTATTTTAGTTCTCTTTAACGAAACGATATAGAGCGGGTACGGTTCCGCCTAACCCGTTGCTCACACCACTTTGTCACCTTAAGACATGGGCGCGGGCCAACCTTCCCCGAGTCCCAATCCGATCACACACTTCACATAACCCAGTTATGTGCAAGTTGGCTCACAGGCCACCAAGTTGGCAGAATCATGCATCAGCCCAGTTTTTTGGGTGCACCTTGGAGTTAGTCCCCAAGGCTCTCTGTTGCAATCTACCGCGTAGAAAACCTGAAAAACAAACATCCGCACGGAGTCTTCTCCGGCCTTTCATGCAATGCAACATCACCGATTCAGACCAACTTGTCCGGGTAGGCTTCACGCATCATGTCTATGTTCGTTTCTCGATTACGGACTCTAATGCTAAACAACGGGGACTATTCATGTCTACCCGAAGGAACGCCTCACACTCACCGCAAACTCGCGAGAGCGGGCTTCCTATGCAAAGGAAAAGAGGACTTCACATGTCCAAGGATGAGAATCGTTACCCTAGCATTCCTCTTTGGCGCCATGGAAATCTATGCAGATGAAAAGCACCGCAATGTCCTCGCCTCCGTAGATCCGAAGTCGGCTCGCGATTTGGGGCGCCGAAGCTCCGCCGGTGGCCGGATCTAACTCCCTTCTTCTTCCTTGCTCTCCCCTCCCTCTAGAACTTTAGAAAGAGATTACTTGGATGAAATGAGAGCATTCAAACCCGATTCCCGGGTATAACCCAGCCTGAACAGCCCTGAACCGTCGGATCCTAAAATAAGGAAACGGACGGCCACGATTCGGACTTGAAATCCAAAACCTGGGTCGAACACGGCTTGTGCAAGTCCGTGTCCAAGGTCGTGTGCCCCATTCGCTGTCGAAACAGTCGTGTCCCGAAAAGTACACGGGCTCTTGACACGCCCATGTCCGACTTGACACGGCCGTGTAGCGTGTCGTATTCCTCCATCGACATAGGACCAACACCAACCCATGAAGCATACGGGTATTGGACACGCCCGTGTCACAAATGACACGCCCGTGTCACAAATGACACGCCCGTGTCACACCCGAACACGCCTGGGCTCCAGGCCGTGTTTCTCCCCCAACTCAACCCGGCCAACTACCCGAGTAGGACACGACCTGTGACACGCCCGTGTCTCAGGTCGTGTTCGCTACTCGATGATCGTCGACTGAAATTCGTCGACCACACGGCCATCGTCGAACCCGAGCACGACACGCCCCTGGGACACGCCCATGTTCCAGGCCGTGTGACCCCTACCAAATTCCAAACTTGGCTCAAAATGCCTTCCGTCGCTCTTTTGAGTTTCGGAGCGTTACAACTTTCAGGAGATTCTATGCTGAGGTGGAGAGACAGTCTGGCAAGAGGCTGAGATGCATCATGTCCGACAATGGGGGAGAGTACATTGGTCCGTTTGACGAGTACTGCAGGTACCATGGCATCCGACATGAGAAGAACCCCGCCGAAGACACCGCAGCTGAATGACGTATATGAGAGTATGAATCGGACACTGTTAGAGAGGATTCGGTGCATGCTATCTGAGTCGAAGCTACCAGGGATGTTTTGGGGCGAGGCTCTTCTTACTGCAGCGCATATCGTCAACCACTCGCTAAGTTCAGCATTGCAGGAGGATGTTCTAGATAGGGTCTGGTATGAGAAAGACCCCTCTTACAATCACTTGCGGGTATTTGGCTGCAAAGCCTTTGTGCACGTTCCCAGAGACGAAAGATCGAAGTTGGATTCGAAGACCCGGTAGTGCATTTTCTTGGGGTACAGCTACAGTGGAGAGTTCGGGTACAGGTTCTTTGATCCAGTTGAGAAGAAGCTTGTACGTAGTCGTGATGCTATTTTTTGTGAGAATCAGACTGTTGGTGATCCGGAGGGGACTATTGAGTTGGAGGTTGACTCTCGTACTGTTGCGGAGTCACCTATGGTTGGAGCTGAGGATACTGAGGAGGCTACTGAGCCTGAGCCAGCACAGGGTACTGATGCCCTTCCAGATTATGATATCACCACTGATGGTGAACCAGTAATCGCTGAGGATATTGCTGATGATGTACCTGCACCGGCCCCGGAGCCGGCCCTTCGGAGGTCTGATCGAGCCAGGCACCCTCCCGCTAGATATTTTGCATCAGAGTTCATATTGCTGACTGATGCGGGGGAGCCTGAGAGTTATGCCGAGGCTGTGGAGAGCACCGAGAAGCGTCAGTGGATGGTTGCCATGCAGGAGGAGATGCAGTCGCTGCAGAAGAACCACACGTATGACTTGGTGAGATTGCCCAAGGGCAAGAAGGCCTTGAAGAATCAGTGGATTTTTAGGGTGAAGCAAGATGGATTTTAGAGGGAAGGCAGGTCTGGTGTGCCGTTTGCAGAAAAGTCTATATGGCCTGAAGCAGGCCCCGCGACAATGGTATAAGAAGTTCGATTCATTCATGGGGGAGATCGACTTCAGGAGGACCACCCTTGACCACTGTGTATTTTTCAAGCAGTATGCTCCAGAAGACTTCATTATTCTGTTGTTGTACGTGGAAGACATGTTGATTGTCGGGAGAAATACTGCTCGCATTTCTGAGTTGAAGCGGCAGTTGAGTTCTACCTTTGAGATGAAGGATCTGGTGTTGCGAAGACTATTTTGGGGATGCACATTCGCAGGGACAATGGAGCTAGATTACTTTGGTTATCACAGGAGCGGTACATCCGCAAAGTTTTGCAGAGATTTGATATGGACCAGGCGAAGAAGGTGAGCACGCCACTTGCGCCTCACTTCTGGCTTACCGCTGATCAGTGCCCCAGAATACCCGAGGAGATCGAGGCAATGCAGCAGATTCCATATGCATCTGCAGTTGGGATCCTTATGTATGCAATGGTGTGTACACGGCCAGATATTGCGCATACCGTTGAAACAGCTAGTAGATTTCTCTCCAATTCTGGGAGAGAGCATTGGAGTGCAGTGAAGTGGATACCGAGATACCTGCAGGGGACTGTAGATTTGACCTTGAGATTTGAGGATGGTGAGCCTGAGCTGTTGGGCTACACTGATGCTGACATGATTGGAGATGTGGATTCTAGGAGATCGACGTTAGGATACATGATTCTGTTTGTAGGGGGAGCTGTCTCGTGGGCGTCAAGATTGTAGAAGTGCGATGCACTGTCCACCACGGAGGCTGAGTTCATTGCGGTTACTGAGACTGGGAAGGAGTTGCTTTGGATGAAGAGATTCATCAAAGAACTTGGATTCACTCAGGACCGATACACACTCCTGTGTGACAGTCAGAGCGCTATTCACCTGGGGAAGAACCCCACGTTTCACTCGAGGTCGAAGCACATCGACACTCGGTATCATTGGATACGAGATGTCCTGTAGCAAAAGGAGCTTGATCTTCAGAAGGTGCACACTAATGACAATGAGGCAGACATGCTGACCAAGACTGTGTCAAGGGGGAAGTTCGAGCATTGCGTTAGAATCGCCGGGATGACGGTTTCTTCTGCCTCGATGTGAAGGGGGAGATTTGTTGGGTACAGTTCCCGTCCTTTGTGGAAAAAACTGTTGAGTTCGAGTCTCATTAAATCGAATTTGTTGTTGCTGATCAAATGTGAAGACATATTGATGGAGGACCTGGCGGGAGGCAAATTAAAGACTCTGGGGAAGATTATCAGAATGACAGGTTTTTTTCACTTAGTCGAAAAGGGGGAGATTTGTTAAGATAATTTTTCTCCTTAGTGTGAAAGAGGCTAGCCAACTTTGATCATATTTTTCAAGCATGTGTTTCATGACATGTATGAAAAGGATTAGCCATCTTTGACCTGCAATTCAACATGTGCTCTTAAAGGAAGTTTGTAGAAAATTGTCTAAAGGAAGCTTCATGTCAAATGACATGTGTTTTTTGACCGAGGGAAGATTCATGAAAGCTTCATCCACATGTCATCTACCACACCTACCTCATTGATTTTGGATCTATAAATAGGGATGAAGGAGGAGGGGAAAGACATCCACTTCTCTCCAAACTCAAGCATTGAAAGATCTAGAGAGTCTTTTGCGGTAATCGTCTTAGTTTGGGAGAGCTTTCAGACGTCGTTGTACGACGTTGATAAGGAGTACTTCGCCTACACGGATTGGATCTGGAGCAGATATTGACAAGGATTTGAAGAGACATCTTGGAGAGAATTTGTGTAATCCGTCTCATCCGTCACTGTCGGTAACTTGCAGTTTTTCTGTTGCTATTTATTGTATTGTGTAGTGTGAAGCTGGTGAAGATCATTTGTGAATCGGTGGAAGGAAAACCTGTAATCCGTGCATGTGATTTTTTCACACTTTTAGTTGAGGCTTTCCTGATTGGACTCTGATCGTCCCGTGGTTTTTCACCCGATTTGGGTTTTCCACGTTAAAAATTTCTTGTGTGCTTTTCTGTGCTTTTGTTGCTTTTATTTTTGTATTGTACTGTTGTTTCAGCTTACATACCGCTTAACGCGGTCGCACAGGTGCTCGCTCAAATTTGCAACAGGTGCTCTGATCGGGATTGTTTGCTCACATTCCCAACACATTTCGCCAAAATGCAGTCACTTAAGTGTGGTAAAATGTTAGCAGCTGCAAATGCGACTCAAAGAAACTGAAGTTTGGGCTCCAATACATGTAAAATGTCACCGTGCGGATGTCTTTTGGGTGCAGATTCATGAGCAAGAAAAAAGGCATAGGAGCTTAAGCGAGTATTATTTTTATGTTTGCATTTCATTTTCTAATTTTCTATTTGATGTACTTTCACAAATTTTTTATTCTGGTATGGGATTCCCGTGTAAGAAGGTATGAGTATTAAACTTATTTGTAGGAACAAAATGAAGGAATTTATCCAATCTCCCCTCCTCCTGACCAGATTGCTCCTAGTCTAGAGTTGGCGGAATCCCGCTCCTGCTAAAGCCTCCCCCTCCCAACCCCGCCGATGCCCCCAATCCCGCCTCCATTTTTATTACAAAAATTTCACACCACCAACAGTTAAACTCCATAGCTGTTTGTTACAGCATCTTTAGTATCACCGCAGTCTTAGCATAGCAATCTGGAGTCAACAACCACCGATAATCATTCCTTAGAGTGCTCCGCCTGTACCTCTTCCTGCATCAGAGAACAGCCATCACAGGATTCAAAATAAATGAAGAAATAAAGGAGATGCCGACACGTGGCAGTACAGCTGGAGTCATTTCAGATTATAGCCGTTGCTCTCTCATTGGGGCTGTACTCAGATTATAGACGTTAATCTCATATGTAATTAGTATAAATATCTGCTAAACACCCTGTAATAGTTTTTTAAGGAATTAATAAGAAGTTTTGTTCATCTTGTCTCTCTCCCTCTTCTTCTCTCTCTAACTCATGGCCTCTCCTGGCTGTTTTTCTGTCTCACTCTCTCTCTAAATATTCTAGAGTGTTACATTGGTGCTCTCGTTCTTGAACTCCCTCTTTCCGTTACCAATGGCGGGCGGCACACGATCCCATGGTGACGACTATCACACCACCGATGCGTTCCAGGCAATCCAAGAAGAACAACGCACACGCCAGTCCCAAATTGAATCTCTGCGTCACGACATGCAATCGCAAAACAAACTGTTAACGCAGCAGCTTCTGGCATCCCGAGATCAGTTTACGGACCAACATGAAGAGCTGCGAACAGAACTACGAACGTTCATGGAGACCTTTAAACGCTCCACGGATCTGCAGAATGCTCGTTTGCAAAAACAACCGGACATCGCCACTGGACAATCCTCTGCTGGAATCTTGGTAGCATCTCCAACCTCTGAGCCGCAAATTCAGGTTGTTTCTGCTCAACCTAGATTACTTTCTATTCCTTGTCCTCGTTTTTCAGAAGGCGATCCAACCGATTGGTTATATGATTTAAAACTTTTTTTTCAATACCACACAATAGACCCGCAAGAATTTCTTTTATACGCTGCTTTACACCTAGATAAACCGGCCTCACGTTGGTATCAGGCCATTCTTGTCGATCACCCGAATTTGACATTCGACTTCTTTGTTCAAGCAATCCTTCAACGTTTCGGACCATGTGCTTACGAAAATCCACAAGGCGCATTAACGAAACTGACCCAAACTTCTTCCGTTCTAAACTACAAAAAAGATTTTGAAGACTTAAAAAATAAAGTTCCGGGTCTGGATCCCATATTTGTAACCAACATGTTCATATCCGGACTTCAACCACACATTCAAGGCCCAGTCCTTATACATGAACCCAAAGAACTCGATCGGGCATTTGCCATGGCTAGAATGTTCCAAGCACAACACCTCAAAACACTTCGTCCCTACCAGCAACCATACAAACACACCTCAAACCCTCCTCCAAAACAACATACTTGGCCATCCACAACATCGCGACACACTCCTTTAACACTTCAACCCCGCTCACAATTTATTAAAAAATTAACCCCCAAGAACTTCAGAGTCGCAGGGAGAAAGGACTTTGTTATAATTGTGACGAAAAGTTTCAACCAGGCCATAAATGTCGTGGTAAAGGAACGCTACGTTATTTTCAAGGCACAGAAGATGACGATTCACCCGATTTCATTGACCAACTAACGGACGTCGACGAAGAAACCCCCACATCTGCTGCCATCGTTCAAACACTTACTGATTCTACATCGAGCCACTTTATTCGCTTTACGGGCCACATTACCAACACACCCACTGAAATCCTAGTAGATAGTGGCAGCTCCCATAACTTTATATCCCCGCGAATGGCTAAATTCCTAAACCTCCCTATATATGTCATACCAGAATTTGCCGTACGAATGGGAAATGGAACAACCATCAAATGTAAGGGTATGTGTAAGGATATTCAGTTGCTCATCCAGGCTACCACATTTAAAGTCCAATTATATGTTTTAGACATCTCAGGAGCCGACATAATTTTGGGCGTTCGCTGGTTACGACCATTAGGGCCTATAACCACAGATTACTCAACCCTGACTTTGTCTTTCAATGGCACAGACGGCCCAATTCGTCTTTTGGGTCATCATAATTACCCAGATAGCCAAGTTTCATCATCGCAACTATCCCGCTTACTATCCTTACAACCCTCAGCCACCTGTTGGTTGATCGCTTACGAAATAAACTTTCCAAATATTCCGACGTCGAAAACCGCTCAAGCAACCCTTCCAGCAGAATTCCAAATTCTTATTCAAAATTACAAGCATTTATTCACTGAACCCTCCTCATTACCTCCGACAAGAGACATCGATCATCGTATCAACTTAGAAACCGGAGCACAACCTCCAAATATAAAGTCTTACAGATTCCCATATTACCAGAAAAATGAAATTGAAAGGCTGATTGTTGAGATGCTACACAAAAACCACATCCGACCAAGCACCTCAAGTTTTTCTTCACCCGTTCTCCTCGTTAAAAAGAAAGACGGCACGTGGAGATTTTGTGTGGATTACCGAGTTTTAAATAAAATAACCACAAAAGATAGGTTTCTAATCCCCACAATTGAAGAATTACTGGATGAATTACATGATGCCTGGTATTTTACAAAACTAGATCTTCGCTCCGGATATCACCAAATAAGAATGGCCGAGAGCGATATTCACAAAACAGCGTTTCGAACCCACCAAGGCCATTACGAATTTACAGTATTGCCTTTTGGATTATCCAACGCACCTTCAACATTCCAGGCTTTAATGAATAAAATATTTCAACCCTACTTAAGGAAATTTATAGTCGTATTCTTTGATGATATACTAATATACAGCGCATCTATCACAGAGCATCACACACATCTTCAGACAACTCTAGACTTACTGACCCACCATAGCCTTTCCCTCAAACTCAATAAATGTTCCTTTTTATCAACTTCTATTGAGTTCTTAGGGCATCAGATTTCTCAAGGCCAGGTTGGCCCGACCAAATTTAATTTAGATATCATTCGAAATATTCCAATTCCCAAAACACAAAAAGACATTAGAGCTTTCTTAGGATTAACTGGTTACTATAGAAAATTTATCAAGAATTACGCCACGATCGCTTACCCAATAACCGAATTACTCAGGCACACGCCGTTCATCTGGACTACCGAAACACAAAAAACTTTTGATATATTAAAACAACGATTGCTCCAACCCCCTGTTTTGGCACTACCCAATTTCAGTTTACCATTTGAATTAGAGACTGATGCGTCGGGAAGAGGAGTTGGCGCAGTTTTATTGCAACAAAAAAAAACCTATAGCATATTTTAGTAAGAAACTGACGCCTCAAATGCAACAAAAATCAACATACGTACGCGAAATGTACGCTATTATCTCGGCCATCGCAAAATGACGTCAATATCTGTTAGGGCATAAATTCACAATTCATACGGACCATCAGAGCCTTCACCACCTATTAACGCAGGACCTACATACGCCGGAGCAACAAATGTTCTTTTCAAAACTCTTAGGCTACGACTACACTATTAAATATAAAGCAGGAAATAATAACATTGTGGCTGATACATTATCCAGAATAGAACCAAACCCAGAACAACACCCCACTGTGCACCTCAATGTTTTATCTGTCCCAATCTCCCCTCTTCTGAGTGGATTGGAACATGATTACGGAACAGACGAGTTCTCACAACATCTATTAAAACAAATACGGGAGACACCTCACATGCACCCTAGTTGGTCAGCAAAAGGACCATATATTTATCACAAACACAAAATTTTCATTCCCGAGAATTCAACACTAAGACTAACACTCCTCAAGGAGGCACATGACAGTTTATGGGGGGCCACTCTGGTGTTAGGGGAACAACATATAAACTACAACAACAGTTTTATTGGCCCAACATGAATAAACAAATCGAAGAATACATAAAAAGATGTGACCTATGCCAGAAGGCCAAACCAACAAACCATTTTCCCTATGGATTATTACAACCCATTCCCACACCTGAAAAGTTATGGGTTGACCTCACGATGGATTTTATCACTAGTTTACCAAATTCAAACTCATTCACAACCATTATGGTCGTTGTGGATCGTTTTTCAAAAGCAGTTCATTTCGCACCAGTTAAAACTCTAACTGGACCTACAATTGCTTCCCTATTTTGGGAAAACGTAGGGAAAATTCATGGCATCCCAGAATCCATAATATCAGACCGCGACACTATTTTTTTAAGCAATTTTTGGAAGGAACTATTCCGCTTACAGGGCACACAACTGAAATACAGTTCAGCCTACCACCCTCAAACGGATGGCCTCACCGAAAGAATCAATCGGTCACTCGAACAGTATTTAAGATTATTTTGTAACCATAACCCTAAAAAATGGTCTACTTATCTTAGTTTTGCAGAATATTTCTTTAATACCTCATTTAACTCGTCGATCGGCATGACTCCTTATGAAGTCATGTTCGGTCGAACACCCCCTGGTTTACTTTCCTACAGCCCAGGGAGCACGACCAACGAAGCAGCGGCCGCAACTTTGGAAAAGCGGGAAAAACTTCTACAGCAACTAAAACAGAATCTACAAATCTCACAACAACGAATGAAGACTTATGCAGATAAAAAAAGGAAAGATTTACAACTCCTACCAGGGGCATGGGTGCTGCTCAAACTGCACCCCTACCGCCAACTTTCAGTTACTCGCACCAACAACAAAAAACTGGGCCTCAAATTTTACGGTCCATACAAGGTGTTGGAGGTCATCGGTCACACAGCCTATCGACTGGACCTACCACCCGAAACCAGAATCCACCCTGTTTTTCACATATCTGTGTTAAAACCATACATAGGAGAACCAGGGCCTCGGCCGGTTGCTCTACCAACATCTCAATGGAGAAACAACCCGCTTCATGAGCCAGTAGCAATCGTATCTACTCGGGAAATATCACGGCAAGGAAAAGAGTTACAACAGGGACTAGTTCAGTGGAAGGGACTTCCCCCAGAAGATAGCACATGGGAAGATTTGTCCTACCTAGAAGAATTTCCCAACCTACAACCAGTGGGCGTAAACATCGACAAACCGTCATGGGAAACAAAAGGAAAGCGCAGTAAGAGGAAACCAAAAATCAGCGAGGAGGACGACAAAAACACGAGGGAAGAAGAAGCTCCACCAGCAGCTCCACCCCATTAAAAAAAAGTAGAGAAGAAACAGCAGGGGGAAGGAAGATTTCTACAGCAGTTAGCACTCCTAGCCATAATAAGAGTAGCAGAATCAGTGCAGGCAGTACCTGTCCAATATTGCTCTCTTCTCAATCATCTTCCGTCGTCTACGATCATTAAGCTAGGATGCTCCACCACCGGAGAATACCCTCTTCCCCGCAGCTCACCGGAGAATACCCTCTTTCCCGCAGCTAGGGTTTGGAAAAAGGCGAAGTTATGCCAACGCTGAGGACAGCGTTGTTTTAATAGGAGGCGGTAATGTTACAACATCTTTAGTATCACCGCAGTCTTAGCATAGCAATCTGGAGTCAACAACCACCGGTAATCATTCCTTAGAGTGCTCCGCCTGTACCTCTTCCTGCATCAGAGAACAGCCATCACAGGATTCAAAATAAATGAAGAAATAAAGGAGATGCCGACACGTGGCAGTACAGCTGGAGTCATTTCAGATTATAGCCGTTGCTCTCTCATTGGGGCTGTACTCAGATTATAGACGTTAATCTCATATGTAATTAGTATAAATATCTGCTAAACACCCTGTAATAGTTTTTTAAGGAATTAATAAGAAGTTTTGTTCATCTTGTCTCTCTCCCTCTTCTTCTCTCTCTAACTCATGGCCTCTCCTGGCTGTTCTTCTGTCTCACTCTCTCTCTAAATATTCTAGAGTGTTACACTGTTCCCAAAAGAGCCGAGTGCATGCCAGATTTACCTTTGTTGCCGAAGTTTCTCTGCGACAGGATCAGCAAGAAAATCATCAGCAGTTTTAGTAGTTCTAGCATCATCAGCCTTTCCCTTCTTACCACTATCTACCTTTGCCGATTTGGGTTCCTTTTTTATGTCTGATACAGGTTCCTTCTTCAATGCCTGTCCAAGTAAGATAAAGGTAAAATGCATAAATTTGGATAGAAATTAAAGAAGTGGACATGCTCTAGTCTGTTATGCACAGTGCGATTTTTGCGAATCTAATTAATTGGATAAAAGTTTCAACTGCCTAAAATTTTGGTCGGTCAAATTTTTGATAAAATAATAAGTTTCTCCTCAAAAACATTAATGGAGACGAAGGAAATGTTTGAGCAGAAGGCATCAAAGACACTGCTAGCACCTCCTCTATTCCCTGACTATGTAGCCAAAATTTTAAATACAGATGCTGCAGAGAATTGACTGATAAAGGAATACAATGAAAAATCACACAATTCCGATGTGAATTGACAGAGAAAGACCCAAATTACTAGAAGGGGGCATAAGAGTTTGTGATAGAGGACAAAGAAACCGAGAGATGGAGAGAATAGATGATAAGAATATTTCTCTTTCAATCTAATTGAAGTTATCTTCATGCAGATCCCATCACCTACTTTTATAGAGTAAATGAATATGGTCATACATGTACAAATAAACAATAATTACACTAATTTGTAGATAAAAAAGCATAAAGAAATGCAAAAATTAACAAATATAAATCATGATTTGTATGAATTGAAGTAAAAAAAATTACCCCTGCGTACAAGTTCTCCATCCTCAATGATAAACATTCATAAGAACTAAGACAAAAGCACATATACATATATTTAAGAGGATAGAATTCACCTTTGTAGCATCATCATCGTCTTCCCATGATTCCCTTATATCATCATCTTCGGCATCCTCATCGTCCCACAACCCTTTGGGTTGTTCTTTTTTAATACCTGTCTCAAACTCATCATCATCTGAAGAAAATAAATTCATTGTTATAAAGCAGCTACACTGATCTAAGCCAACCTTCACAGTTTAAAGTTCAATTCTATTGACATGAATAGGCACACTTGTGCGCAAAGAAAATGTAGAACCTTGAATACATGAAATGTTCTACAACCTACAAAAATGTCATTGAGAGTTCTATGAACTTTTGTTCAAATAAAATTTTAAACAACAATATATGTTATGTGTACACAAACATACATATATATATATATATATATATATATATATATATATATATATATATATATATATATATATATATATATATATATATCTTTATCTATTATAAAGAAGTAACGGAATCAGATCACGACCGTTGAATATAAACCAAACATTTGATCGCAATCGTTGATCACAGCAACGAATCAGAGTCATTCATATTTTTTCTTAGGTCTCCTAAACCTATATAGGGCATCTCAAATTTACATATTTTGAAGGGCACCCTACAACCTATCAGCACAATCCAATATGCGGGCTACAAAATCAAGCCCAAAATTCTATGAATGCAAGTCCGTCAACAAGAACGGCAAACCACGGGCCCGCCCACCCGCCAGCCTAACAAACACCCCGACCCGTCAGTTTCGGACCCGGAAACACAAGCTAAAGCAAACAAACCTATATATACCCGGAAAGCCAAACAAAACTGGCGGTGTGGGACTAAATCCCGCCTGGGATTAATCCAATCCCAGGCGGGATTAATTAGGTGTGATTAATCCCTCCTAAGTTAGGCGGGATTTAGGCTCAATTTGGTTCGGCGTTTTATCGCTCTGTTTGGGGCAAACGCCGCCGGAAGGCGGGTAAACAAATGAACCTCCGGCGGCGTTTGCTCCGTTTCCACCCGCCCGCCTTGAGAAACGCCCCAAAAAGCTCTGTTTGAAGAAGCCACCTCCCCCCTCCGATTCGAACACTCTGTTTCCACCAGCCGGATCGATCCGCCACCGCCAAACCAAATGAAGCCTTAATCCCGCCTGCTTATGCGGGATTTAATCTCGCCTGCTTAGGCGGGCTTTAATCCCGCCTGCTAGATTTAATCCCGCCTAAGCCCAAGCCATTTTTTATAATATTTTTTAAAATATTAATTTTATATAAATATTATAATAAAATATTTATATAATATGTTTTAAAATATTAATTTTATATAATATGTTTTAAAATATTATATAAATATTATAATAATATTTACATAAATATTATAATAATATTTACATAAATATTATAATAATATTTACATATAAACAGGTTTTTTAAATATTTAAATATAAACGGCGCCCTCCTTCAAGGGTGCAGCCCGCCGGGGGGCGGGCGCAGCACGCCGTGGGGCGGGCGCAGCCAGGTGCGGGCGAAGCCCGCCGTCACGGGCCGGGTACTGTGGCGCGTAGTCATCGGGGCGGAGCCCCGTGTCGGGCACTAGTGTATATATATATATATATGTTTGTATGTATATATATATGTATGTATAGATATATACATATATGTATATATGTTTGTATGTATATATATATGTATATATGTTTGTATGTATATATATATGTATGTATGTATATATGTATATATATATATATATACATATATGTATATATGTTTGGATGTATATATATATATATGTATGTATGTATATATACATATATGTATGTATATATATATACATATATGTATATATGTTTGGATGTATATATATATGTATGTATGTATATATACATATATGTATATATATATATACATATATGCATATATGTATATATGTTTGGATGTATATATATATATATATCTATATATATATATATGTATGTATGTATGTATGTATGTATATATATCTATCTATATATGTATGTATGTATATATGTATGTATGTATGTATGTATGTATATATATATATGTATATATAATAAC
Source organism: Platanthera guangdongensis (assembly GCA_039583875.1). NCBI lineage: Eukaryota > Viridiplantae > Streptophyta > Magnoliopsida > Asparagales > Orchidaceae > Platanthera > Platanthera guangdongensis. Next base: position 82,930,675 of record CM077161.1, read on the forward strand.
ATATATAAGCTCAAGCTTTTTAAGCCTAAAAAAGATTGAGCTGTTTCTCTCACAATACATGTCAGAATTAGACAAATAATTAACATATGCATTTTGTAGCCAAGAACGAGATCTAAAACTTTCATGTTGAACATTCTTTCAAAATTATGCACGTATATATATATATATATATTTATATTTATATTTATATTTATATGCATGTATATATATATATAGATATATATTTATATGCATGTATATATATATATATGTATATATATATATATATATGTATGTATATATATATGTATGTATATATCTATATATATGTATGAATGTATGTATATATCTATATATGTATATATCAATGATTCTCAACCATCTGATTTAGGAAATCAGCCACGCTATCAATCTACCATGCTACATTTTTATTTGGACAAAATCGGAGAGAGAGAAACGGAGAGAGAAAAAAGAGAGAGGAGAGGGGGAGAGAGGGCGGCGGGGAGGTAGGAGTCAGGCATGACTAATTTTAGATAGATAAAGAGAGAGAGGGAGAGAGAGGATAGAGAAATTAATGTTTTTACATAAAAAAGCACATTGTTTTACAAAATAAAAATGGTAATCTTGATTTAAATTTTTTTGCGGTCTTTTTGAGTACTCATATGTACATGTTGTGGGCGCAGCCCGCAGCGACGCATCGAGCACGGGTGAAGCCCGTGCGGAGGCGGGCGAAACCCTCTTCGATGAGGACGAAGGCCTCCCGAGAGCTTCGAGCACGGGCCTAGCCCGTGCGAAAATGCTGTCGGGCGGGTGTGGCGCCGAGTTAGTGGATTGCGTGGAAGCGGGTGAAGCCCGCTTCTATGCGGCCGAAGGCCGCCCGGAGTATCAAGCACGGGCGAAGCCCGTGTGGAGGCGGGCGAAGCCCTCCTGGATGCGGCTGAAGCCAGCCTGGATGCGGCCGAAGGCCTCCCGAGAGCATCGAGCACGGACATAGCCCGTGCGAAGATGCTCGTGTATATATCTTTATACTATAAGCAAACTCCAAAAGAGTCATGGTGTAACATTCATCTTCCCAAAATACCCCTCAGTCATGGTGTAACTTTTAGTGCCAAAATACCCTCATTTTTCTTATTACTCTACTCATTTGCATGTTTTTTTGTCATTTGATCATAAATTTTCTTATTCTCCTACTCATTTGCATAGTTCTTTTTCTTATTCCCCTACTCGCCACCCCGCCAATGTCGCCGCCCTCGCCAATGTCGCCGCCCCCACCCAATGTCGCCGCCCCCGACCATTGGCGCCGCTCCCGACCAATGTCGCCGCCCCCAACCAATGTCGTCACCCCCGACAAATGTCGTTGCCCCGACAAATGTCTCCGCCCCAGACCAATATCGCCGCCCCGCACGGGGTCTCCCGTGCACGACTACTTGTATATATATATATATAAAGAAACAATTTAGGGTACATACCGTATAATCTAGTGTACCATCCAATCAATCTGGATCGTCCGATCTGGTTCGATCATAACATCACAGTCATTCGATCATGCATACCATCTGATAAACCATCGAATCAATCTGGACCATCCGTCTAATTTTATAGGGCTCCGAAACCTATAGTAGTAGGGTGTCCTTAAACCTATAAATTTGATATGACGACTACCCTACAATGTGAAATTATCATTTTACCACTACAATTTTGAAAAAAATATACAGTAGACTCACCTTAATCGACACAGCTCAAAGTTTAACTAAACACCTGTAAAAATTTGAAAACCGCAGAAAACGGGAAATCAGGCGCAGGAACACTCAACCAAATCCAAGTCAAGTAAACCAGATGCAACTAGAAGTGCAAAAAAACCTTGTACTATCAACAATCTTTACAAGGCGAGATATGCATGGCGAGACATGTTTCACCGATGTAACCGATGGAAGCAAAAATACAAGGCAAAGAACTAGCCGCGCGGACTCAAGGAGTAACCGCCGACTCTGCCGAGCAGCCTACAGAGTCCGCTGAAACCGATAAGTCGCCAGACCGCAATCTAGCCGCGCGGACACCTCGTTATTCCAATATTGAAGAACTCTGTCCGCTAATCCGCAAGCCGACTAACCGTGAGGTCGCCTAGCCGCCTGATCCACGCGAACAGCTGCTGTCGAACTTAACAAGCCGCCAGAAGCGGACAGCTTATTGAACTGGGAAAAGATTACCAAAGAGAGAAGACCACCTGACCGCAAGTCGCGACCTGCTGCTAATCGCTGATTGTAACCGCAGAGTCCGCACTGATCCCAGACTGAAGTCAGAACCAAGTCTCTGGCTTCTCAGCACTGTCTGCACAATCTGTACAGCAAAAAACTGGTCAACTCCTTCAAACTGCGAGAACATAAAAACCTATCTACAGTAACCACCCGAGCTCACTTACTGTTCATTTGGTTGTACTGTTGAAGTGACATGGGGTCCTATTTATAGGCGCAGAGAGAAGTGTGATCACCGCCTTAGCCAATAGGATCACCACCCTATCTCGCGGCGAGTACTGAGTGTATCTGCACAGCCTCGGACACAAAGCGAGTCCGCCTTGTCTCCGCAACTAGGCTGGATAGCCAATCCGCCAAGGTCGCACCACCAAGGCCAGATAGAAATCCTATCCGCCTTGTAGCCACAAGACCATGCCAGGACTTGTTCGCCACACCAGCGGACCCTGCGTATACTCCACCAGACCGCACACATGCGGACACAGCTCTAGTCCGCACGCTCCTGCGGACACTGCTCCAGTCCGCACACTGAGCCCGCAACCAGAGCACACAAGGCTGACAGCTGCCGAACTCGGTGGATAAAGAAAACAGTATGCGCTAACTGCGCGACCTCCCGGACTGAGCATACCTGGACTTGGTACAAATCCAGACCAAGTCCACACCACCAGCCATCCCTGATGCGAACACAGCACCAGCGGATACAAGGGCCAGTCCGCACAAACCGGCGGACTCCAGCACCAGTACGCACAAACCGACGAACTGCGCGGTTACACCAAACCGCACCACCAGACGAGACCAAGTCACCAGTCATGTCGATCTCCCGAGCTCCAATCCATTCCGCAACCCGGACTCAACGAACTCATCTTATTCATTCGGTTACCTCCTGGGAACAAGCTGTTTGCAGAACACTAGCCGACATGGCTAGCCTACAAACCTGTCCGCACAGACCGCGCGGACAGTCCGCCCAGGTCGCCACTTTCACTTCAAAAAATTCTACACTCCCCCATGAAGTGAGAAGTGGAAATCAGCCCTAGCAGTCCCCATAACCGAGAAAACGGCCCCTTCGAAGCGGCTTTGTGAAGATGTCCGTGATGTTGTCCTCACTCCGGACATGCTCGACAATAATATACCCCTCCAGCACCTTCTACCGTATTAAGTGATGCTCGATCTCAATATGCTTGGTCCTTGCGTGACAAAATGGATTATTAAGCAGTTTACACGCACTCTCGTTGTCACCGCATAGCAGAGTGGGACCCCTTACTTTTTCATGGACGTCCTCTACTAGCCTCCTAAGCCAGATGGCTTCCCGAGCTGTCAAGGCCGAAGCCTTGTACTCCACTTCCGTAGTAGATACAGACACCGAGTCTTGTTTTTGCTGCACCATGAAGTGCCTGCTGATCCACTTGTAAAAACATAGCCAGACGTCGACTTCTGATCGTCTGAGTCTCCCCCATAATCAGCATCAGTGTAACCGTGCAGGTTGAAACTCGTGTCACTGCCATAAAGGAGCCTTGTATCAGAAGTAGTCTTCACGTACTTCAGAATGTTCTTCGTCACCACCAGATGAGGCTTTCGAGGCTCCGCCATATAACGACTTACTCGCCTTAGAGCATAGGCAATATATGACCTCGTAATCGTCAAGTAGATAAGGCTTCCAACCAGAGCCCGAAACACCAACGGATCTGGACGAACCCTCCACTCATCACGTCGAAGCTTTAGTCCAACGTCTAGTGGAGTAGAGCAACTCTTCCTCTCCCGCATGCCAAATCGTTGAACGATCTGTTCTGCATAGTCTCTTTGGGAAACGAGTATCTCGCTCTTGCTCCTCTCGACCTCGAGTACAAGAAAGTGGTGGAGCTCACCAAAATCCTTCATCTCGAAACGAACAGCTAGCTCTACCTTAAGCCTAGCTACCTACTCCTAAGAGTTACCCGTGACGATCATATCGTCAACGTACAGTAACACCAAGACATGAAGCTCCCCATTCTTCTTAACGGACAGGCTCGAGTCAGAATTAGAAGCAAAATACTCGCAGAACTAGAGGTATTTTGCGATCTTCCCATACCACGCTCGAGGCGCCTGCTTCAAACTGTAAAGGGCCTTCATGAGCTTGCAGATGTGTCCTGAAAGATCTTCAGATACATATCCTGGCGGTTGAACCATGAAAATGTCTTTGTCAATTTCACCGTAAAGAAAAGCATTCTTTACGTCAAGCTGTCACATCCTCCATCCTTGGCAAGCACCAAGACAATCACCATCCGCACTGGAGTCATTTTTGCAACGGTACTAAACGTCTCCTCATAGTCTTCTCTGTACTGCTGGGAGAACCCATGAGCTACAAGACAAGATTTGAATCGCTCGATACTTCCATCTGCCTTCTTCTTCCGCTTATACACCTACTCACATGTCAAAGGAGTAATGCCATCGACCTTGGGCACAAGGTCCTAAGTCTCATTCCTTCTAAGGGCAGCCATCTCCTCATCCATAGCATCATCCCACTCCTTGACTCCAGTGGCGTCTTGAAAGCTAGAAGGCTCTCGCTCGTTCAGAGAGCCTGCGAAGAAATAAGAGACAAAGCTCACCATGTTCCCTTCGTTGTAGCGAGCCGGTTGATTGATGGTCCTCTTCGATCTCCAAAGAACCTGACCCCGGCTCACCACCTCCACTGCTTCTTCTGAATCAGCTCCGTTCCCGGGCATACTTGGAGAATCGCTCCCCCTGCATCCTGAACCAAAAGCCTCCGCCCCAGAGCTAGAAATACCTGGAGCTCCCGGTAACACAGGCAGCTCCACCAGAAGGTCCTTAGCAGCTTCCTCCTGCCCGCCATCCGACTTGCTTTCCTATAGCTCCGCAGATGAGCCACCTCCATATGACATTAGTTCGTCAAAAACCACGTATCTGGAAACAACAAACTTCGTTGTTACTGGGTCCATACACTTCCATCCCTTCTTCCTCTCGTCATAGCCCACGAAGACAAGCTTCCTCGCCTTCGCATCCAACTTTGTTCTGAGAGCGTCGGGAACATGTACATAGCAGGTCGACCCGAACACCCGAAGGTGTCCAACGTTTGGCTTCTCCTTGAACATCATCTCATGAGAAGACTTCATGTTGATCGGACTCAGAGGCATCTGATTGATGACATAAGTTGCGCAGGCCATCCCTTCTGCCCAGAAGGCCCTAGAAATGCCTTTTGCATGAAGCCAACACTTGCAGGTCTCCGTCAGATGACAGATCTTCCACTTTACTACTCTATGTTGTTGTGGAGTATGTGCACAAGTGAGCTCTCTCCAGATTCCGTGCTTCCTGCAGAAGTTAGAGAACTCATTTGAAACGAACTCACCACCGTTGTCCGTTCTCAACTTCTTAATTCGTAAGCCAAGTCGGCCCTCCCACAGCTCCTTGAACTCCACAAACAAACGGAATGCATCCGACTTCTCCTTCATAAAGTACACCCAAGTGTACCTCGTGTAGTCATCAATCAACACTAGCATATATTTGCTACCTCCAAGACTGGCGGTGACGGTCGGACCCATTAGATCACCATAGATACACTTCAATGGTGCTTTACTCCTGGTCTGTGACTTGCCAAACGGAATGCGATGAGCCTTACCATATTGACAACCCGCACATACATGACCATCAGCGAAGGATGACAACTTAGGCAAACCATTCACAAGGCTCTTCACAGCCATAGCTTTCAATTTGTCCATCCCAACATGTCCCAGCCTGTTGTGCCATATATCAGCACTATCATTGACCTTTATCCGATCAACATAAGAGCTTGTTGATAACACAAACAAGTCCTTAACCCTTCTACCAACATGAATAACATCAGCCTTCACTGCTGATACGTTACGGAGAAACTTCACATATGTTGCGCCGAACAGAACGTGATAGTCAGCATCCACCGTATTGCTCACTAAGAAGAGGTTATTCTTTATACCCGGTACATGATATACACTTCTCAAGGTGAGTGGATCATTAACACTACCTAAAGAAACTACACTATCCTTCTCGACTGCATGCACTGTATCATCAGCAGTAATAATAGTATCGTTACTTTAGTACGCTTGCAGAGAGAACTTCGACTCGTTTCCGATGAGATGGTGACCATACCCCGAGTCCACTATCCAGTCATCTTGATAGTCGATGGTGGACAAGACACAGACACACGTGCTCATCATGAACGCATTCCCCCATCCGACTTCCTTAGCACTGGAACCAGCTTTCTCTTTATCTGCAACATGCCCCGGCTGCAGCTTGATCTTGCAGTCCTTCTTGAAGTGACTCAGCTGGTTGCACCTATAATACCTTAGTACTTGTTCTTTCAATTACGCTTAGGAGCTGCACTCCTCTCTTGCTGATAAAAAGTTGAAGGGTCATCACCAGCAGCAGACTTCTTCTTCTTCCCCCATCTCTTCTCCTTTCCTGAGAAGAGCACCTCACTACCTCCTTTAGAAATAGTGATTCCAAGCATCTGTTTAGCTAAGCTCTCCTGCAAAGCCAACAGGTTCTCCAGCTCCAGCAAAGATGGCTGAGTGTCCCATACTTAAACAAAAGTAACAAAAGACCACATATTCCTTTCGCAAACAGCGGATTATGTGCCTCTTCAGCTTCGCTTCCGAAATAGTCTCATCAAGGTCCAACGCTGAAATCTCAGCGCACAAGTTCTTCATCTTCAGGAAGAACGTTGAGATGGGTAGATCTCCTTGAGTGGTTCTTGCCAACTCATTCTACAGGAATTGTAGCAGTGCTACATTCTTACTATTGAACAACCCCTCAAGTGAATTCCAAATCTCCGCATCTAACCGACATCCGATGATGTAGTCAAAGAGTTCCGGTGAGATAGTCCGCTTGAGAGTAAACTCTGCTTTAGCGTTTGGCTTCCTCCAAGGTCTCACCGCTTCAGCATTGCTAACAACAGCAGTCACCTCTTGCCTATCATCTCTGCAGACGACCTCCCACAGGTCCTCGCCCAGAAGATAACTTTCCATACACGACCTCCACTTCTTGAAGTTGGTTGTTGTAAGAACCTCGATTCCAAGACCTCTTATGAATCCTCCCATAGCACAATCACTGGTCTACTAGACTCATAGAAGCAAAAAGCAAGTCTGTCGGTTGAACACTGCTCAAGCCTCTGTTCTCTCTGATATCATGTAAAAAATTTGATAACCACGGAAAACGGTAAAACAGGCGCAGGAACACTCAACCAAAACCAAGTCAAGTAAACTAGACGCAACTAGAAGAGCAAGAAAACCTTTTACTATCAACAATCTTTGCAAGACGAAGTATACATGACGCGACATGATTCGTCGATGTACCTGATGGAAGCAAAAATAAAAGGCAAAGAACTAGCAACGCGGACTCAAGGAGTAACCTCCGACTCTGTCGAACAGCCTACGGAGTCCGCTGAAACCGCTAAGTCGCCAGTCCGCAACCTAGCCGCGTGGACACCCCACTATTCCAATGCTGAAGAACTATGTCTGCTAATCCGCAAGCCGCCTAACCACGAGATCGCCTAGCCGCCAGATCCACGCGAACAGCTGTTACCAAACTGAACAAGCTGCCAGAAGAGGACAGCTTATTGAACTGGGAAAAGATTGCCAAAGAGAGAAGACCGTCTGTCCGCAAGCCGCGGCCTGCTGCTAACCACTAATTGTAACCGTAGAGTCCGCACTAATCCCTGACTGAAGTCAGAACCAAGTCTCCGGCTTCTCAGCACTGTCTGCACAATCTGCACAGCAAAAAACTGGTCAACTCCTTCAAACCGCGCAAACACAAAAACCTATCCGCAGCAACGAACCGAGCTCACTTACTGTTCATTCGGTTGTATTGTTGATTGGACAGGGGATCCTATTTATAGGGGCGGAGAGAAGTGTAATCATCACCCTAGACGATAGAATCACCACCCTATCTCGCGGCGAGCACTGAGTGTATCCGCACAGCCGCGGACACAAAGCCAGTCTGCCTTGTCGCTACAACTAGGTTGGACAGCCAGTCCGCGAAGGTCGCACAACTAGGCCAGATAGAAATCCTATCCGCCTTGTCGCCAAAAGACCACGTCATGACTTGTTCTCCACACCAGTGGACCTTGCGGATACTCCACCAGACCGCACACATGCGGTCACAACACCAGTTCGTACGCCCCTGCGGACACTACTCCAGTCCGCACACTTCGAGCCCGCGGCCAGAGCACACAAGGCTGTCAGCTGCCGAACTCGGCAGACAAAGAAAACAGTCTGTGCTAACCGCGCGATCTCCCGGACTGAGCACACTTGGACTTGGTACAAATCCAGACCAAGTCCACACCACCAGCCATCCCTGATGCGAACAGCACCAGCGCGAACAAACCGGCATACTCCAGCACCAATTCACACAAACCGGCGAACTGTGCAGTTACACCAAACGCACCACTAGAGAGAGACCAAGGCACCAGTAATGTCGATATCCCGATCTCCAATCCAGTCTACAACCCAGACTCAACGAACTCCGTGAATAACCATCCTATCCACCCGATTACCTCCTGGGAACAAGCTGCCTGCAGAACCCTAGCCGACCTGGCTAGCGGCCAAACCTGTCCGCACAGACCGCGCGAACAGTCCGCCCAAGTCGCCACTTTCACTTCAAAAAATTCAACAACCCGTGCTCAATCCAGTATAAGTGGGACACAACTCATGGTTTAACTAACTCAAAACAAGCCCATTTCACGTGAAACAAAGCCCACCAGCATTTCACGCGAAACATAGTCTGCCCGCTCTAACTAAACTTCCACATAAGCATTCAGAAATCCTAGTATATACTTGAAAATTCGGATAAAACCCACAATGTGGGACTATTCGGAAATCCATTAGTTAACATCTGTCGCGCCCCGCCACCCCGCCTTCGCCCGCGCCAATTAGATCTGAAAGCTGGTCTGCCGCGGTTAATTAGTATTTTTAATTATTTAGCTAAGATAGAAATAAATAATTACTGAATTAACCACTTGGATTTGACTTGCAACCCAGTTGAAACTTACTATATATTTGAATTCATACATTATATAATATATATTAGAAAAAATATATTAACAAATATATAATTAAAAATATAAATGAATAATTACATACATATATATATAACATTGCAGCCAGTCGTGGGCAAATAGCTCGGGCCCGGAAACCCCGCCCGGGCCCGGCCAGGCAAAACCCCGCCCGGGCCCGGCCAGGCAAAAGCCCGGGGCAAGCCCGGGCTTGGGGCCCATACCGGGCCCCCATTTTTGCCGGTTGCCCGGCCCGGTGCCCGACCCTGGCTGGGGGGGGGGGGGGGGGGGGGGGGGGGGGGGGGGGAAGCCCGGGCGCCAGGCTAGCCTGAGCCCGACAACGGGCTAAGTAGAAATCCCATTTTAATCCCGTCAAGCAGGATTTTAATCCCGCCTATGATTAGGCGGGCGGGATTTTAATCCCGCCTATGATTAGGCGGGCGGGATTAAAATCCCGCCTAATCATAGGCGGGATTTTAATCCCGCCTTTTGAATTCAGGCCGACCCGGCGGCCTGAAGGGCCTAACCAGGCTCCCCCTTTGAGAGGGAGCCCGAACCCGGCCCGACGCGGTTCAAACTGGGCTCGGGCCGAGCTCGGTTGGTAAAAAGCCCGGTCCCGGTCGGGCTTTTTGGCCACGACTAATTGCAGCCGTTAATAAACGCATTATTTTTAAATTTTAAATTATTTTAAATATGACGGGCGAAGCCCGCCGCCGTCCGGGTACAGTCGCGCAACCCCCCCCCCCCCCCCCCCCTCCGCTTTTTTAGCCACGACTAATTGCAGCCGTTAATAAACACATTATTTTTAAATTTTAAATAATTTAAAATATGACGGGCGAAGCCCGCCGCCATCCGGGTAGGCCATCCCGAGTACCCGTATGTGTGTGCCTAATGGCCTTGTTCTGTTGATGCATCTTTGACGTTTCTTTCGGAATGTTGGTATATTCGCCACACTGGGGCGCCCCTCCCCTTCATCGTCACACGTAACAATGTAACCCATGGTAAATTCGTCTTGTCCTCGAGGCAGAAGTCCAAAACTGGGAGTAGAATGCAGACTGGTCAACCTATGTGGCCTCCGGGAAGGACGGTCAAGCCAATGTGGGAGGACATGATCGACTGATAGGCCCTCCCGAGTGAGAACACGTATGTCCATAGTGAGTTGTAGGAGGAAGTCCGGTAGAGTGAGACAAGGAGCCGGCGGAAGAAGAGTCACTTGGGGTGGATGCCAATGGCCCGTTTCAACTGAGAGACGTGGAACACCGGGTGGATGCAGCTGTCAAGAGGAAGGCGAAGGCAGTAAGACAAAATTCCAACCTTTGTGAGAATCTCAAATGGTCCATAGAACTTGGATGCAAGCTTGGAGTGACTCTGCGGTGTCACCCAAATTTTATGGTGCGGCCTAAGTTTGATGAGAACGGAATCCCCTTCAAAAAATTGCACATCCCGACGATGACGGTTAGCAAAAGCAGTCACCATGTCCTGCGCATGCGGAAGATGAAAGCGCAACAAAAGAAGGATGGAGTCGCAATCACGAAGTAAATCAGATAGGTCCTCCACGGGACACTCGCTTGGGGGATTACAGATGAGGGATGGTGGGGATGTACCATAGATAGCCTTGAACGGAGTAGCGTTGGTGCTAGCATGGAAGGAGATGTTGTAAGAATATTCGGCCCAAGATAGCCAATTTGTACAAGCACGCGAGTGGTTGCACGCAAAACAATGGAGATAAGTCTGCAATCATCGATTTATCATCAGACCGCCCGTCAGTCTAGGGATGGTAAATTATACTCATGTGAAGCAGGGCACCCTGCATAATGAACAAGGACTGCCAAAAGGAGCTCAAAATAGTGGATCACAATCGCTCACAATGGAAGGAATGATCCCATTTAGGTAGGCCACACCTTTAATAAAAATCGAGGCTACCACCGATGTGGTAATCAGGTGTCTGAAGGGAAGTGAGCGTATTGGGATAGGTGATCCATGACCACTAATATGAAATCATGCGTTGGACAGAGGAAGCCTAGAGATCAAATCCCTAGAATATTGTCCATATCTGGGCTGGAATGGGTAGTGGCTAGAGGAGGCCCCAGGAAAAAGTGGTCTCGTATTTTGCGCGCTTACAGGGTAGGCAGGTTGCCACAAATTCCTTACTCATTGAAACATATCGGGCCAATAGAGTGATGTCACGCGGTGGTTGTAAGTATGTATTACACCTGCATGGCCTCCCTTCGGGGTCAATTGAAACTCTACTTACATGTGTGGGATTAGTTGAAAAGGTACTGAGAAAACCAAGTGGGCGTGATGGTGGAGGCGGTCTCCCAATAAACTATAGGGCGGTCGGGTGGTGGAGGCCGCTCGTAGCGCAGTGATAATCTGCTGGAGGGGCGGATGGACGGAGGCCTCGTGCTAGATAAGATCTGCGTCATCCCAGACTGGTCGTAAATAGCTATCAAGCTAGTAGTATGTTGTTGCCAAGAAAGTGAGTCAGCCATGTGGTTGGAAGAGTCAAAGTGGAATTCAATAGAGAAGTCGTTGTTCACTAGTTTTGTGACCAAGGCCTGCTGCGTATGAGTGGCTATCTTCAGGTTCAGAAGATAACAGAGGCTATATGGTCTGTGTGAACCATGAAATGGTGGCCTGGTAATGAGGAATGACAATGTTGAACAGAAATTACTAGTGCCATCAACTCAAAGCCATATGTGGAGTGGAGGAGGGCATGGAGGCAAACATACAACATAAGTAAGCAATGAGCTGCGCTGCATCCATCAAAAACTGTCGACTCCGGTGCCCGACGCGTCAGATTCCACGGCGAATGGCTGGGAGAAGTCAAATAGGGTCAAAACTGGAGCGGTGTTAAGCGCTCGTTGCAAGGCCTGGAAGGTTGTGATTGAATCTGATGTATACCGAAAAGGGGTAGTGTCCGACTTTTTCAACATGCTGGAGTGGGGCTTGGCAATTTTGCCATAATCCCAAATAAACCACCGGTGGTACCCAGCGAGGCCTAGAAAGCCTTGAATATCGTGGAGGGAATGAAGTGTGGACCACTGAAGGGCGGGGATCACCTTGTCTTAGTCCATAGTCACACCACTAATGGAGATTGTGCCCCAAGTAGCTAATTGTGGATTGACAGAATGCGCACTTCTTGGGGTTAACAAAAAAGTCATGCTCCTGGAGAGTGGTAGGCGTTGTTCACACATGATGGAATTGATCCTGCCAGGAGGAACTACAGACTAAAATGTCATCAATGAAAAAACCAAAGTGTACCTCCATAAGGCCAACCAGAATAAGCCATTGATGATCTCCTGAAATGTGGCAGGAGTATTTATCAAGCTGAAAGGTATGACGATGAGCTTGCAGTAGTCTTCATGCACGTGAAACGCTATCTTCAGAATATCCTCCTCCCACACACGAATCTTGTGATAGCATGAGCGGAGGTCCAATTTGGACAAGTAGGAGTCCCCCCTGTAACTCATCCAATCTCTATTTGATGACAGGAATGTGATATTTGTAATGGATGGTGATTTTGTTGAGTTTCTGATAGTCCACACAGAAACGCCAACTGTCATATTTCTTGGTAAGTGAATGGGCTTGAAAAAAGGGTAGCAATGTGGCGGATTAGACTCGTTGTCAGCATGTCACACACTAGTCTCTCAATCTCATCCTTTTGCATATGGTCATAAAGATATGGTCGAATAGATACGGATGACACAATCGCCTGGATGGCGATGTGGTGGTCAATCGGGCGAGGCAATGGAAGGTGGGCAGTGTCGGTGAAAACACTTGAAAAAATTTCCAGAATAACCTGCAGGGTCGGAGGTGTCTGTAGGAGTGAGGGAAGATGCTCAACCTCGTGCCATAAACATGCGATGCAAGTAGATTTCTAAATTGAATGGAAGGAGATGGGTCGGCGTAAGAGGGAAGTGCCGCCCGCAAGGAGAAGTGATGTCCCAGACTGGGTGGATTGTATTGTCATGTGGTCCCAGTTGACTTTAAAGTTGTTCAGGGTGCAAAGACACGTCTTACTCTGAGAATATCCATTTCGCTCAGCGCAAAAGCATATAAGTCTGCCCAGAGAGGGCATGGGCCCATGGTGAGGAATATCCCTGAGCAAAGGCCGTCAGTCGCCCGATGGCGGTTGTCCACTATAGACGGAGAAACGTGGTGCAGGGGTCATTGGTAGCGTAAAACAATCCCCCAATCATTGCAAGATGAAGGTGTGGTTAGCCCCACTATCAATAATGATGATCACTGGGTCCCCTGTAGTGACCCGAGAAGCTTCATCATCTGGGCCATGGCCTCAACAATGGGGAGTAGGTGGTAATCATGCAGGCGGACGTGAATATGTGGTAGCAGGTCATGCTTGGAAAAGCTGAGATAGTGGTCAGGAAGTAAACCGACACATGAGTGGCTAAGGCAATAAACTTGTCCATGTAGTCCTCGAGGGAACCCGTTTAGCAGACGCTACAAAGGTGCTCCACCATGATTCCTAAGTAGTGCATATCGTAACGACGGATAAGATCATGTTGAAGGTCTGGACGGTCAACAAGCAAGGCATCAAACTTAGCGTCCATCTGATGCATTAGGGCTTGGACGAAAGCGATGGACTCGTCCTGAGCATCGAGGTGTCGAGAGATGGCCAGATCCATAGGGGGCTAAGGCACATGCACATCGGAGTGCACCAAAGAGCGGAGTCTAAGGATCATGCACGCGAGGAAACTAACAAGTGTTTTGGTAGCAGACAGATTTGTTGGCCGGAGGAAACATCGGAACTATACGAGTCGCGGATGTAGTGGAAGAAGCAAGGTGTTGCTATCACAAAATCAAAGGAGCATAGTGTTGAACGAAATTACTAGAGATGGCTGAAGAGCTAAATCATGTATCTAAAATTATAGTCCGATAAGGCAAGTGTACATATCGTATCATAATATATAATATTTTAAATAAAAAATATCAAGTGTCATATTTCACGAGTTTTTGACTACTTTACTCGGAAGGTTACTATTATTTTATCTACGGATTGTAGTTTTATAATGTCTAAAATAAAAGAAAATATAAACAAAGTGTTAAGAGAAAAATAGGAGAAAAAGAAGTACTTGATCTAATATCTCTTTAAAAGAAATATTAAAAATCTAATTGATTCATACACTTCTTAATAAAATATCCAAACCGTGAAGGTTCCTAAATCATGATAACACATCGCAAGAGGAATACTAGCACTTAAACATAGGCTGATCGACCGAAATTCCTTTCTATTATCGACAGCCGTAAGGATTACTTTGTGAGATGAACCCCTCTATTGAATTTGACTTCAATCTGGAAGATTTATGTCTTTATATCTCTAGGGTTGCATGCAACATTTTTTACCAATAAGCGATCTACTCGTATTCATGAATCTCTCGACAAACTATAATATGCATCTTATTTGACTATCATACACTAGAAATATGGAGACAACAATTTATAATTCAAAGATAAATCATGTATTTTTATGTAAGAACTTGTGTAAACAAAAAGAGAATTTTATTAATATTTCATTTTAAAATTCATCATAATCAAGTACTATGGAAATTTAGCCACTCATCATAATGAAATATTAGTACACAAAAATACAAGTAAATTTGATCAATGAAAACTTAAAAAATCTCAAACATATCTTTACATGAAAAGCCTTCCTTTTTCTCTCTCTTTGAATTAACTAACAACAATACTCAAGCCTTTAACCCGCTACAGCGGGGTCGGCTATATGGATCATTTGTCGTCATTGTGCCCTATCTTTAGTCATAATCTCCTGGATCTCACAAACCCCTCCCCCATTTAACATGCCAAGCAACTAAACTCTTACAACGTCTAATAGGTATCTCTAATGGTCTCCTTTGTACATGTCAAAACCATCTTAATCGGGCTTCTCGCATCTTCTATGCAATTGGTGTCACTCTTGTCTTATCCCTGATACACACATTCCTAATTTTATCCAGTCTCATGTGTTCACACATCCACCTAAGCATTCTCATCTCCGCAACTTCCATTTTTTGCCCAAGCACATAATTCACTGCCCATCACTCTGATCCATAGAGCATCGTTGGTTTAATTGCATTATGGTAAAACTTGTCTTTAGGTTTTAATGATATATTACAATCACATAAGATCCCCGACGCACCTCTCCACTTCAACCAACCTGCTTGGATTCTATGCATCACATCTTTATCAACACATTCATCATTTTGAACTATCAATCCAAGATATTTAAAGCACTGCGGTAAATATCTTGAACACCCAACTTAATAACGAAATCATCAGTCCTTCTTGCACTGCTAAATGCTTATATTTAAGCTCCATATACTTTGTCTTTACCTTGCTCAACCTAAAACCTTACTTTTCTAAAGTGTCTTACCAAGATTTAAGTTTTGCGTTTACACCCTCGAGCATCTCATCGACCAAAACGACATCATCTGCAAATAATAAACACCAAGGCATTGCTTGTTAGATATGTCCAGTAAGCTCATCTAAGATAAGAGTAAAGAGATAACGGTTTAAACCTGAAACTTGATGTAAGCCAACAGTGATAAAAAATTCATGTGTTAATCCTTCAGATGTCCTCATCCTCGTCACTCAATTTTTATACATATCTTTGATTATGTCAATGTATGATATATTTTCATTTACTTTTTTAAGACTCTCCATAAGATCTCTCTTGAAACTTTATCATAAGCCTTCTCAAGATTGATAAACAACATGTGCTAATCTTGTTTTCTTTCTTGATAGTTGTCAATGAGTCTCCTCAAAAGATGTATAGCTTTCATGGTCGACCGCCCTGGCATGAATCCAAATTGATTCTTCGAGATGCTAGTCTCCCGTCTTACTCTTCTTTCTATTACTCGTTCTCATAATATCATGGTATAACTCATTAATTTAATTTTTTTGTGCTTGACATAATCACATTAATAATTTTCTTTACTATGACTAATTTAAGAGCTAAGATTTAATCACATTTTTAATTATCCCAACAACTTCATCCCTACAAAGATTATCCACAATAATAACTACTTCATTGCTTATTTTATTTTATTTTTGTACAATAATTTAAAACCTGAATTGTCTAAAAATTTAGTTTTCTCACTCACTCATCTAATCTCTTGCAGTCATAAGATATTTATCCTTCTCTTAATCATCGTATCCCCTAGTCCCATCGATTTTCCCGTTAGTGTACCTATATTCTAACTTCCAAACAAGAGTTGGTCACAAATCCTATGATATACTTTCCTAAGACATCTAATATGTGCGGGCTTTTGTCTATTTAACACTACACTCAAGTCGTCTTGTAGGTGCATCAGTTCATTTGGATCATATGACGAGAACTTTTGCATTTTTAACACTGCACCCAAGTCCTGGAGATATAGTGGTTCTGGTCAAGACGCTGCATTCGAACCATACACTGTGTTCCTTAGGGGTAATAACCTAATTTTTGCATAATTTCTCAAATGATTCATATACATAAGCGTGACTAAATTTTTTTGATGGTCGTCTACCTAACACAACCCTCATCATTTCTCACCTGGGATTGGGATAGACATAGGCTAATTTCTTGAAATTAACTAAAATAGAAATAAAATAAATTAAACTGAAATCATGTTCCTATGTTGGGATCCTGGACATCTGGAATGTTTCTGAATTTATAGCTGAAATTTCTGGATTACACGCCCAGGTACACAACGTGTACCTGGGTCATGTACCTGGGGCGTGTAGCTGAAAACAGACCAACTTGAATGCTCGGGAAAAGTCTGGGAGTAAAGGCGCCGTTTTGGTCATAATATGTGTGGGCACGCCTTTGGTACACAGCAAGTACCTTGGGTGTGTTAATCATGAACCGTTGTTGTTACGACCCTGGCTTAAATGTAGAGTTTTAATGTTGGCGTGTCCTAGGTACATGGCATGTACCTAAGGAACGTTCCTCGCGAGCGGTTACTGATACCCGTCACGGTGTGTTGGAGCTTCATCACTGTAATTTAAAGGTGATACGCCCTAGGTATACAGCGTGTACCCAGCATGTAAATTTAATATTACATATTTGGTCAACACGAGACTGCTTGAGGGCATGATTTGAAAATTTGTGGTACACGCCCAAAGTACACGTGTACCAGGGCATGTACTTCACAAAATTCAAGATCTACTCCAAATCAGCAACTTAGCAAACCATTTTGCATCAAAAGCATATTAGACCCTTCCAGCGACCTGAAAAGGAAGAGTGTGACTTTTACCATATTTTCACCCGGCGTTTCTTATTGTTTCCACCCACGTATGCTCTACTTATGAATAATTTTAGTTTATATTTGATATAAATAGTATTTTTGGACTGCAATGTAGGGTTACATTTGCAGGTGTGCATTTTTCGTGTAAATTGGGGAAGACCATGTAATTTTCATCTGACGCACGCCCATACGGAATTTTCGAACCCGTGTGCGCACCCCACCCACCCCCACCCCGTATCATCTTGAGCCGCCACTCTATTGGGTTGAGCTCCAGGTGATATTGGCAGGAGGTCGGGCGTGTGGAATTTTCATACCGCCATGCACCATCGTATCAGCTTGACCTTTCACCGTATCGCCTAGAGTTCTAGCATGTAACACCTTAAAGATGGGCGTGCGGAATTCTTGCACTCATGTTGTAACATCTCATTTTCAACTAGACCCCTAAGTGTGATTATTGGCCATGACTAGGTCATGACCAAATCCTAGGAAGCCCAAGAAGACCAAGGAAACCTAAGAATGTGGGTGAGACCACTATGGTCTGCAAATAGTAAATTCCTGAACCTTTATTTAAGATAACCATGGGGCTTCACCAAGACTTCAAGACCCCACCATGTTCTCATCAAACCATGGTAAGATCCATTAGATCAATAAGAACCCATGGAAGGCAGTCAAAAGGGTTAAGTTGACCCAAGTCAACCCTAACCCTAAATGGGTCAAACCAACCTACTTAGGGTCAATTGACCATCCCCAAGCCAAGTGGACCCCACCCAAGCCCACCTAACCCTAGAGTGAGGTCAATGGGTCACCTAGGACCCATTGGGGTCCACCCAAGAGGCTAAGTTGACCAAAGTCAACTCTAACCCTAAATGGGTCGACCTAGCCTACATTGGGTCAAACTGGCCTACACAAGGGCCAATTGAAGTTCCCTTAGCCAAGTGGACCCCACACATACCTTCATAACCATAGTGAGAGGTCAATGGGTCACCTAGGACCCATTGGGGTCCACCCAAGAGGCTAAGTTGACCAAAGTCAACTCTAACCCTAAATGGGTCGACCTAGCCTACATTGGGTCAAACTGGCCTACACAAGGGCCAATTGAAGTTCCCTTAGCCAGGTGGACCCCACACATACCTTCATAACCATAGTGAGAGGCCAACGGGTCACCAAGGACCCATTGGGGCCAATCAAAAAGGCTAAGTTGACCAAAGTCAACTCTAGCCCTAAAGTAGTCAAGGTACCCTACTTAAGGGTCAAGTGACCTCTAAAGGGCCAATACAACCCTACCTAGGCCTCAGGGGAGGCCAATGGGTCACCAAGGACCCATTTGGGCCAACCTCAAAGACCAAATTGACCTAAGTCAACCCTAGCCTAGGTTTGGGTCAAGCTAGCTCAAATGGGCTAACTCAAGCTCAAGCCCAACTCACTTGGGCTAATCATATTTTGGTGGATGAAATAAACATGTGGGCTGCCAATATGAGATTTACCAGCCAACTTAGTGACTAGGAGAGAGAGAGAGAGAATCTCAAAATTAAAGAATAATTTAGGAGAGAGAAAGAGGTATATTTAAGGGTATTTAGTGGAATAAGCCACTTGGACCCATGCCATCAGCCCCCACATGGGCTGGCCGACCTTTGGAAGTCATGAGAAGGAGCTGGAATGGAGTGGGGCCCACCCATGCATGCTTGGTGACAAAAACAAGGCAAACCCACCACCTCTCACATAGGAATTATCACCCCCTTTTGTTACTTCATCTCCCCACTTTTTCCCCCTCATTTCATCACCCTCAGGACCAGGAGAGCAGCAAAGATAGATAGAGAGGCCGAGCCTGGAGCTGAACCCGAGCTGGAGGCGTGAAAACCAAGGATCGCCGCCGCCGCCGCCACAATGGTTCCCCGCCTCTCCTCACGTCGCAAGGCCGCCGGGAAGGTCCTCCCTCACCTCTCTCTTCATGTTTAGATCTTAGGGATGTTTAGGTTAGGGTTCGGGCTCGAATGAGCCCGAACCCAGATCTTCGTTTTCCTCCATTAATGGAGGTTTGAAGGTTTTCGGGTGAGGTGGAGCCACCACCTCCGGCCGCCCTAGCCGCCGGAAAAGCTCGCCCCCACCACCGTGAGGGGAGAGGAGAAGTTGGCCGGTGGATGCGCCGCCGGAGGCGGCCGGGAAAAGCTCCGTGAAATTCGGGCTGGGAACCAGGCGGATTGGAGAAGATGAGCAGTTGCCGTCGGATTGCGTCAAGATCCGTGCCATGCAAATGTTAAATCCTGGAATTATTTCAATCACATGAATAGTATTATTTCTGCCCCTTTTTAACCGACCTTTGCATGCCCAATTTAGGGCACTTACATCCTTTTTCATAACCTATTCTCAACATGTAATTTGTAGTTCTTGAAGTCACCTTTAATTTGATATGTTACACATAATTTTTGGTTGCGTGTACTGCCCTATAGAGCCATTTTCCTAGGGCTGGTCCTAGGATAGGTCAGAAACTAAAATGGGTGCCCTGCCCAAACCCTAAGTCCAAATGGGTTGAAATTTTGGGCATGTGGCCGAATTAGGTATATCTAGGCCCTACCCAAAAATGGGAATTTGTGGGGAAAATAAGTATATAGTTTTAGTCCAAATATGATAAAGTAAATTTTGTTGATATTTGGAGTTTATCAACTCCAAAATGCCCCAAATTTTGGTGGCCTGCCCTTAGTAGTATATTAGACCTATGGTAGAAACATTAGACAATTTAACCCTCTGCATGTTGAGATATCTCACATGCAAGATCTAAAAATTAAATGGCCTTGGGCTGCAAATAGCAAAATGCAGAAATTTGAAAGTGATGCCCAAGCCCATCCAGAGGCCCAAATGACCTGATATTTTTGGGAGTAACTGGTTTAGGGCATACTTAGGTCCTGCCAAAAAATGAGATTAATTGGAATTAAAATTAGGGTGTAATTACCAAATTACCACTAGGCTTGTTTAGGTGATTCTTGGTGTAGTTCAACTCCAAAAGGCCCCAATTTTTGGTGGCATGTCCATGCGGACATTATTAGGGCATGGTTAAATGTTTAGCCCACATGGATCACAGCAAGTTAGGGAAACCCCTTGCATGTGTTGGCTTGTAAAGGACTTGGTGTGCTTATAGCCAAAAGAAGAAAAAGATAAAATATTGAAGGCACGGCCCTTTTTAGACTACTGACTTAGTATTACTTTAAGTACCCTCCTCTCTTTGGAGAAAATAGATGAATTAGGGTTGACTTACCCTTGGACCCAAGTTCACACCCTAAGGATGGACCTTTAGGGGGTTGTGAAGGACATAGGGGTAAATGCCATTGTATGGCCTTGTAAATCAGTAGAGAGTTAGTTTAGATATATTTAAGACTCTGGTTGAAATATTAGGGAATTTTGAAGTAGTCAAGTAACTCCAAATTCAAACCCTAGTTTTAGGGTAGAAGCACTAATAGGTCAAAATGGTAACTTAACCTCATCTAAAAACTGTGAAAATGGTGTAGAATGAATATTAGGGTGAGTTGAACCCCTAGATATTTTTAGTGGAATTTTATGGATTATATTCATTGTAGTTTCTTTGTTAATTATCAAAGTGTCCAATTCAGTATTTGATTTAATTTGATCATTTAGTTTGATTGGAATCTAGTAGAACTTGGACAGTAGAGGTTTTTGACCTAAATAGAGGTCTCTGAATTTTATTATAACTTTTAAAGGACTTTATATATTTCTTCCTTCATAAATTTTGTAAAGACCATATTTGATAAATAAATCATTTAAAGAATAATTTAACATTTAAAAATGTGAAGTTGGACCACTGATGATTTTAGGATGAGATCTACTATTAGGAATTTAATTAGAAATTTTGAAGTATATTTATAGTGCTTGATTCACAATTATGCTCTTTGTTGATTTTGCTATTGAATTTATTTAGAATTAAATATTTTGTGAAAAATCATGAAAGTTTGGCTAGTGGTAATTTTAGGACTGTAGTAGTGTAATATAGTTTTCTCAAATTATTTGGATGATAATTTCAAGTAGTTGCTTTACAAATCTTGGAATATGGGAATTTACTGCAAAAATAATTTTAGGCCCCATAAATGTTTGTATAAAATGTCAAATTTGGAAATTGTCACTTTTGGATATATGAAATTTTATCATGAATTTATGGAACATTAGTGATGTCTAAAATGTATACTTCATGATCAACTCGACTATAATTGGCTCTTGTAATAAATTATTTAAATAGAAGATTAATTGAGGAAAATACAATATTCGGGAATTAAATGATTTATGTCATGATAGGACTCCAGTAATAATCCTAGGTCATTCGAATGAAAACTCGAAGGACATCCTATCATGAACATCACTTAGTATAAGTCGGTCTGCAAATAGTAATTTGGGGAAAAGTTGTATTAGGATAAGAGTTGGAATAGGGTGGAGGTAGTCATGTTGAATTGTTTGAATAAAAGTGGATGAGTCACCTAGAAAGTTCTAAGGAGTGGTGGGAATCGTGTGGATGTGTGTCAGAAGGTAAGCGAGTTCGACGAAAGATCGTCGTGCCCGCGAGAGTGAAAGGTCTAAACTACCTTAGGATTAGCCTATCGCAATATGACAAGGTAATGGGTAAAGGAAATCAACCAATAATATTAATAAGTACCTTGCGAAAGGGAACGCTGGGCGTAATCCCAACACAGTTCCTAGTGCCCCTTGAGAGCCATTCACAGGGAATACCGGGGGCAGTTCTGGGATTAACCTTAAATCTCTAAGTATAATAACCCGTAGACAAGAGTAGTCTAATAGGTTAAGACATTTGTTGTACCTTCTCACCCGTTTAGGGTTGGAGAGATTCATGATATATGCTCACCCGTGTAGGGTTTGAGGGAGTTGGTATAAATGCACTAATGTGCGTTCTCACCCGGGTTGGGTTTGAGGGTTTTCAGGACGTGTTTGGTCCTGCGAGCGGAAGGCTCGGAGTAAAATACTTGCATGTGCATAAATCTAGTGGCGGGGCATGCGGTACTGGCCGTTCGTCACACCGATGGCAGTACGGTGCACCAGGCGATTGTGAGAGTTAGAGGGGCCAGTGGGTTGTTTTACACTACGGTCTGGAGGACGACCCCCGATAACGCACATCCGACCCAACAAGACTGACGGGTTGTCAGCAAAGTACGTACGCGAGACTCTAGAGTGCACCTTGAACGTGTACAGAGGCGTATGAGAGGGGTCTAAGGCTTGGTAGTGTGCATACCGGCCTAGAAGCGGAGACGCCCGGTCCGCTACTGCCGTAGCCACAGCGGTGGTACCCGAGAGTGATGCTAGCTCTCAAAAGGTGGGAACTAAAGGTCTGTGTGCACAGAGTCGGGTGTGTGTGTTGCACTTGCATGTCCATCATACCCACTTGCATGTCATAGCATAATCGATTCATTTAACCCTAACACCTAAAGTATAAGTGGTATGAGACGCTTATACATTAGGCCCTGCAAAACGACCCGTTGATCTATAAGCTTGTGTGGGCAAGTTTATAAATTAAGGTTATTTCAATATTTATATGCTACTTGTGATAACCGACACCCCAACGTATAAAGTGGTATGGGACATTTTATACGATGAGAGCCTTGTAGAAGATCTCTTGGCTTATGTGTATTCACATAAGTGAAGGTTATATTCCTTTCTTACTTTATTCATTATAACCTGATTATAAATTGCTAGCTAGGTCCCCCTGTCACCTGTTTTTGATTTCTCTCCTCTTTCACGTCCTTTTCTTTCTTCCTCCCCGCTCGGTGCCTAGGAGCATGGGGGAAGGGGTGGGGGATGATAGGGCTTAGTCTTTTTAGACTAATGGTTTTTGAACCACATCATATTAGGGGATCGTGAAGCCGAGTATGGAGGAGCAGCCCAGGAGACCGGTGCAGTTGGAGATAGGGCAGTCTAGCTCAGGAGTACAGCCAGCTAGGACCGTGAGTTCCGACTTCTAGTAGTTGTTTTGTTTTGCTTCCGCATGAGGGATCTGTAGTGAGGATATGGATGTACCGGGCTTCAGCCCTTTTATTTCTGTACACTTTATTGTTCTGTGGACACTCCCTTCGTGGAGATTTTTATATATATGTGATATGCTGTGGACTTGTCTTCTCTTGTACTGCTACTTTTGCGTCAGCTGCGATTGATTTGGCCGGCAGGATCGGCGTCTTGTAGTGACGACCTTCCCGGGTGCGAAGGTGTCACCGCAAGGCGGCTGTTCTGGGCCTAAGACCCCGGGGTTTTAAAAAAAAAGAGGGGTTTTACACCTGTGCATGCGTGCAATCACGTGTGCGCATTTTTGCGTGCTTCTAACGCAGATTTAGATGATCCAAATTTGTGTGTGCGTCATTTTCACACACGCGTACGCAAACGTGTAATCGCGCGTGCACAATTTGGCACCCAATCTATTTCACCCTCGTTGACCTTTTGCACGTGTGTGCGCCTGTGTCGCACACCCGTGCGCGTCGTTTTAATATATATATATATATAGGGGGTTACTCTAGTGCGGGCGTACGGGCGTACGGGCAAGGGTCAAGAAGGATTCAAATCGAAAAGTGATCAACATGAAAGTTGTAGATCTCGGCGAGACGAACAACTTTCATGTTGATCACGTTTTGATTTGGAGTCATATTGGACATCGATTTGAGCCCCGAAATCTGGGGCGGCGGAACTGCTACAGTAAAGCGTACGTCACCCCAGATTTCGGGACTCAAATCAAGGTCTAAGACGGCTCCAAATTAAAACGTGGTCAACATGAAAGTTGTTTGTCTTGCAGAGATCTACAACTTTCATGTTGATCACTTTTCGATTTGAAACCATCTTGACCACCAAAATGACTTGTCCGTACGCCCGCATATTAGATTGTCAGTATTTGAGATATATCCATATATATATATATATATATATATATATATATATATATATATATATATATATATATATATATATACTACTTATAAAGAAATATCAAATGCTTTTTAAAATCATGATTTTAAAAACCACTGAAACAATCTTGACTGTCGGATCTTGCTTTTTTATTCATCACCGTTAAAAAAAAATCTAGGCGTCTTAAACCTATAAAGGCCTACGGTTCCAAGAGAGAAAGAAAGGGAGAGATAGAGAAAAAGAGTGAGGAGAGAGAGGGAGAGAGGGCGGCGGGAGAGAGAGGGGGGCTGGTTCCATTTATGAGAGAGAGAGAAAGTGTGAGAGAGAAAGAAAGAGAGAGGGAGAGAGGGCGGCGGGAGAGAGAGGAGGGCTGACGCCATTTATGAGAGAGAGAAAGAGTGAGAGAGAAAGAGTGAAAGAGAGAGAGAGGGAGAGAGAGGGCGGCGGGAGAGAGAGGGAGAGAGAGGGGGTTGTCGCCATTTATTAAAGAGAGAGAGAAAGAGAGAGAGAGGGAGGGAGAGAGGACGGCGGGATAGAGCGGGAGAGAGATAAATTAATTTTTATGCGTCAAAACGTATATATTTTTACAAAATAAAAATGATAATATTGATGTTCTTTTGTTACGATCATTTTGAGTACTCATATGTATATGTTGCGGGCACAGACCGCCTTGATGCAGGCGCAACCTGCAACGACGCATGAAGCACGGGCGAAGCCCACCGCCGCGACTGGGTACTATCGCGCGGGGCACGAGGGCCGGAGGCCCGTGCCTGTCACTCGTGTATATATATATATATATATATATATATATATACTATAAGGAAACCCCTAATGAGGGGGTGATGTAACTTTTAATTCCAAAAATGCCCTCATAAAATCCCATTTTGTGGGTTAATTGGGGGGGTATTTTGGACTTTTGTCCGGATTAGGGCTTTAATTTACGGTTCATGCACTGTTCGCCCCCCTCGATTTCACGATAGCCCTATTTCCGTCTCTTCTCCTAACCAAGTTCATCTCACCGCCTCTCCCCTGCTCAGTCTCCTACTCCGCCGCATCCTGCATTGTTCGCGCAGCCAGGGCCGCATCTCCTCCTCCCGTCGCCACGTCTCCTCCCGTCGCAAGCCCGTCGCCGTCGCAAGCCAGATTCTCTGCTGTGAAGCTGCCTAAAATTTCCGCATTAATCACGGTAGCCCCGTTCATTTTGCGCAGACGGCCCCCGCAACCTCGCAGCAACCTCGCAGCAAGACAACACGACTTTCCTTTTTCCACCCGCAGGCTCCGGCGGCGGCGGGGGTTTCACTGTTCTTCTTCCTTGCGCCCATTGATTCCACCACCGTCCACCGAATCATCGCCTCATCGGTAAGTTCTCGATTTCATTTTCTTTTTTACATTCTGATTTCGATTTACTCAACATATTTGTTTCCTGCGTTTGACTTCTGATTTCATTTTTTTATTGTGTTTGATTTCTGGTTCCAAAATTGTTGGGTGAAACAAGTTTTGGAAGTTTTATGTTCATTTCACCTATCATTCCGTTTCTTTTACCTGTTTTGTCTGATCAATAGAAGTATTCGAACAACGAATTTACTAAATATTGTATGGAAATTTGCTAGATGTGTTTTAACAGCAAATTTGCTAGAAGTGTTTGAAGCTTGGTACATTTCAGGAAATTTTAACAACAAAAAACTAATCTGGGCCAATAAAATATACAGTTGAAACTGATAATTTGCTACTTTCAGTTTATTTTTATTTGAGTTTATCTTACACCATCTTCTAATAATTTGATAGATGTGTTTTTGGACTTCATTGAATTTAAGGTATCTATTGGCCAAGATTGGCGATGTGTTTTAACAACAAATTTGCTAGAAGTTTTTGTAGTTTGGTACATTTTAGAAAATTTTAACAACAAAAAACTAATTTGGGCCAATAAAATATACAGTTGAAACTGATAATTTGCTACTTTAAGTACATTATTATTTGGGTTTATTTTGCACCATCTTCACATGGGCAGACCCAATGATACATTTTAAACGTTTTAATGAAATCTAAGGTTGATTGGAAGAGTTCTAATGGGTTGTTTCATCATTTGTGTTTGTTATGCAAGGCTGCACTTTAGACCTAATTAATTATAATTTTGTAGTTAGATTAAATGCTTCGTATGTAAATATCATGTATTCATTGAACCTGGATTAAATGCCCATATGTGATTTGGATTTTTTTGGGGTTTCAGATTTCTATGTTCTCATATTTTTGTGGTTGTGGAAGTTTTCTTACTTGAGAATATTGTTAATCTAAAAGTATTATGTCAAATTTAGGAGGGAGTGTTTTTTAATTTTACGCATAACAGCCATCTTCTACTATACCGCTTCATTTCGTCTCCCAACTCACGCTACAGATAGCTCTCCTTACTGCAACTCCCTCGCTCTTACATTTCCCGACCTTCTCTCAGGCATTGAGTCAATCTCCCACGAAACGCTCCCCTTCCATTCCTACTTTATTTATGTTCTTGCATTGGCTTCAACTTCCATAGCCCTTCGCCCAAAAGAAGAAAGAGACCCCTGTGGATTCCCCTTGGTATGCTTTCAAGCTGCCGGAAATAGCAGAGCCCTATCACCGATTCAGACATGGTTGGGACTATGAAGGAAGTGAAGAACATGAGGTTGGTTTTTCTATTATTTTTTATTTGAATTTCTGCTATAAATATTTATATGTTTTGATCATGTGGTACTCTTTATTTGATATGTCCTTTTACACGCATTTGTTTCTTGCTCTTTCAGACCATTAGTTGAATAGTTGTGGCTTCTAACCTTGAAGAGAAAGTGCGAGCGATATGATTTCTAAGACTTACATGTACTTTTGGTTGGGATTTAGGTTTCCACGACGAATATTGCATCACAACGAATGTCGTCCCCACGACGAATGTCGCCCCGACGACGAATGTCGCGCCCACGACGAATGTCGCGCCCACGACGAATGTCGCGCCCACGACGAATGTCGCGCCCACGACGAATGTCGCGCCCACGAAGAATGTCGCCCCCTCGACGAATGTCGCCCCCACGACGAATGTCGCACTCACGACGAATGTTGCCCGCACGGGGTCCCCCGTGCACGACTGCTTGTATATATATATATATATATATATATATATATATATATATATATATATATATATATATATATATATATATATATATATATATATATATATATATATATATATATATATATATATATATATATATCGTGCAGAAAGTTCCAAAGAGGACGCATTCAGCACCGCTTTTCTCTCTATTTTCGACCAGGAGGAGAGCTCCTCTCCTAGGTTTAGCTAACCATTTTAATGGTTTCCTTCGACAAGAGCTCAAAAGCAAAGGTATTTCACTCCTCCGCAAAGCAAGGTGGTGCTCGAGGGAGACGTGGATGGAGTAGAGCCTCAAGAAGACGGGCAACTTATGAGTGGTGACAGCACCCCCGGATCTCGGACACAACCGACGAATGTGTTAAGGCCTCAGATTGACAACCCAATGGTATCCTTTCACTTCTACGACAAAGACTTGATTACCGTTTGTATCTCTCCTCTTCTCCTCTGCCCCCTTAGGTTTGTTGGAATGAGATGCTCTTTTATTTTGTTGAGATAATTTGTATGAACATGATATAATGTCTAATGCACTTTCTTTATGTTTCTATGAGAGTATTTATTTGTTTTATGCTTAGTAGTTAAGGTCACTAATTGGTTAGCCGTTGTTGTTAAATTTTCTCAACGTGATCAGCAAGATAGCCCAAACGCCAAATTAATATCTTCGGAACTACCCAGTTCGTACGTTGAACCAGCGGAAACCAAGGACTAGAGGTACAAAGGTTAATCCCAACAAACAATGGAGGCACAAGCAGGTCTTTTATAAATTTACTTCTTTACAATGCAAGGCATACATAGCGAGACATGATTTCGCTAGTATCACAGCTGTAAACAGAAAGCACCAAAAAACAAGTCGGGCGGACAGCACCGGAGTCCGCCGAGACCGCGAGGTCGCCGAGACCGCTGAGCACGCCCAAGCTATGCTGCAATCCGCCGAATAGACACGGAGTCCGCCGAAGCCGCGAGGCCGCGCGGACACACCGTTATTCGCCTCCTGCTGAACTTGAACTGAGGAACACCCATACCCGCCTGAAGCCGGCGGACAGGTTATTGAAGCTGGCAAAGATGAAACAGAACTGACAAGCCGCAGAGTGACCTCCTGCTAAGTCCGCAGAGACCGCACACTTCCAAGCACTTGACCAAAGTCACAGCCAAACTTCTGGCTCCTTGAAGCTATCCGCGCGACCTGCACACAGCAAACCGTCAGCCTGAAACAATCCACGCGGACTGACAAACACAGACCGCAGCTCCTTGCACACCCCAACTTACTGTTCACTCAAGTTTCTTAGGTTACTGTAGATGTGCCAGGGAGGTCCTATTTATAGGCAAGGTGAGGAGTGTGGTCACCGCCCAAGAGATAGCGTCACCACCCCAACCCGCGCGATAGCAAACCTCCGTCCGTCGAGTCCGCATGGACTTAGCCGGATACCAAGGGAAACCGCCAGGAGCAAGGCAGACATTGGCGAACCCTCTCCAGTCCGCCCAAGCTTATGCG
Source organism: Platanthera guangdongensis (assembly GCA_039583875.1). NCBI lineage: Eukaryota > Viridiplantae > Streptophyta > Magnoliopsida > Asparagales > Orchidaceae > Platanthera > Platanthera guangdongensis. Next base: position 82,959,695 of record CM077161.1, read on the forward strand.
GACAAGGCATCAGCCCGCAAAGCTCCAACCACTGCAAGACAGGAACCCCCTTCAATGGCAGTCCGCACCAACCCGAGGCAGTCCGCAAGACTCACACCTCAATCCGCCACAAGTCCACGACCAAAGGCAGATAGCCACAGTCCGCCCGGTCACAGCGGACTTGGCGGATACCGCGGACACCATGGCCTTGGCACAAAGTGTGACCAAGTCCAAAACCATCAAGGGCCAATGCGAGCATGGCGGACTCAAATTCCCGTCCGCCAAACACCCTAGCACAGACCGCCATCAGTCCGCGAGCTCCTCGCACTTCTGTCCAAAACAGCAGCCAACCCCGGACTCCAAACCCAGTCCGCCAACCGATCTCCACAGCAAATCGCCTGCTGTGCCACCAGAGCTCGACAAGGCCTCAGCCAAGCTCTAAGCCCAGTCCGCAACAGCCCACACCGCGGACACTCCAGTCCGCAAGCTACTCGCGGACACGAGCCAAACCGCCTATCAGCACAAGCTTGCACCCGCGGCCACTGAGCAATGCACCAGTCCGCAAACCTTTATCCGCTCAGGCCGCTCCTTGGCAAAGCCAATCAGCAAACACCTTATCCGCAGAAACCAGGCCGCATAGTCCGCGGACTCAACCCGTGCAAACCGCTCAGAAGAACAACCGGCTTCTCACTAGACCTTCCAGCAGGCCGCACATCACAGTCTGCCCAGTCCGCTTAGTTCGCCAAAGCTGTCCGCCCAGGCCGCCCGGCCTGTCCTGTCACCCACTTCCACTTCACAAGTTTCAACACTCCCCCTTGAAGTGGGAAGTGGTGACCAAGCCCAGCAAGCTGCGCAAGCGTTCAAAGGGCCCCTTCGATAGTGGCTTCGTGAAGATGTCAGCAAGATTATCTTCACTCCGAACATGCCCGACCAGCAGAGACCCCTCCAACACCTTCTCCCTGATGAAGTGGTGATCAATCTCTATATGCTTGGTCCTGGCGTGACACACTGGATTGTTTACCAGTTTGAGAGCACTCTCATTGTCACCCCGGAGTAAAGTAGGACCTTGCACTTCTTCATGAACATCCTCTATAAGCCTCCTCAACCAAACGACTTCCCGAGCAGCCAAGGACGAATCCTTATAATCCGCCTCTGTGGTTGAAACCGACACCGAGTCCTGCTTCTTGCTACACCACGAGATGTCAGCTGAACCGCAAGTGAACACATAACCAGAAGTAGACCTTCGATCATCTGAATCACCGCCATAGTCAGCATCCGTGTACCCGAGCAATACAAACTCTGCGTCCCTTCTATAGAGGAGTCTCATATCAGAAGAAGCCTTGACATACTTCAGAATTCCCTTCGCCGCCACTAGATGAGATTGCCTTGGTTCAGCCATATACCGACTTACTCGGCCAACAGCATAAGCAATATCCGGCCTTGTAATCGTCAGGTAAATCAAGCTCCCAACAAGAGCCCTGAACACCAAGGGATCATGAAGAACCCTTCCCTCATCTCGTCGAAGCTTTAGCCCAGATTCCAGTGGAGTAGAGTACTTCTTCCCTTCGCCCATGCCAAACCGCTTTACAATGCGATCAGCATATCCTTTCTGGCTAATGAGAACCCCGCACTCCTTCCTCTCCACTTCCAGACCAAGAAAGTGATGCAACTCTCCCAAGTCTTTCATCTCGAAGCGTATAGCAAGCTCAGCCCTGAGCCTTGCTACTTCCCCCTCCGAGTTTCCTGTGATGATCATGTCATCCACATACAGCAGGACCAAGACTCGTAGCTCTCCCTTCTTCTTGATGAACAAGCTTGAATCCGAGTTGGAAGCAAGGTATCCACAGAATTGCAAGTACTCTGCAATCTTCCCATACCAAGCTCTATGAGCTTGCTTCAACCCATAGAGAGCCTTCCTGAGTTTGCAGACATAGTCCGGATGCTTCTCAAAGACAAAACCAAGCGGCTGATCCATGAAGATGTCCTTGTCAATCTCTCTGTAAAGAAAGGCATTCTTCACATCGAGTTGCCACAACCTCCATCCATTGCTAGCAGCTAAGGCGATCACCACTCTTACAGAAGTCATCTCCGCAACTGGACTGAATGTCTCCTCATAGTCTTCTCCATACTGCTGTGAGAATCCTCTAGCGACCAGGCGAGCCTTGAACCGATCAATGCTCCCATCAGCCTTCTTCTTCAACTTATACACTCACTTGCAAGTAACCGAAGTAATGCCATCAACCTTGGGCACAAGGTCCCAGGTTTCATTCTTCTTCAGAGCATCAATCTCTTCTTTCATGACATCATCCCACTCCTTCACTCCAGTGGCTTCGTTGAAGTTTGCAGGCTCTCGCTCATCCAGAGGACCTGCAAAGAAGCAGGAGACAAAGCTCACTGCATTCCCATCACAGTACCGAGCCGGTGGCTTAACCACCATCTTCGATCTCCGAAGAACCGGCTCCTTGCTCACGGCTTCCGTTGCTTCTTCGGGCTCCACTCCTACCTGGGGCAAGCATTGAGCAGTGCACCCCCTGCTTCCTGAGCCAGAAGGCTCAGCCTCGGAGTTAGAAGCAACAGGAGCTGCTGGTGAAACAGCAAGCTCCTCTACCAAGCCTTCAGCAGCCTCCACCGGTGCTTCATCAACCTTGCTACTTCCGGTTAGCTCCACTGAGCCACCTCCATATGACGCCAGCTCGTCAAAGACAACGTCTCTTGACACCACGAACTTCTTCGTCACAGGGTCCATGCATTTCCATCCCTTCTTCCGCTCATCATAGCCAACAAAGACAAGTTTCCTTGCCTTCGCATCCAGCTTTGTCCGTGAAGCATCCGGGACATGCACGTAGCAAGTTGAACCGAACACCCTAAGGTGTCCAACACTCGGCTTTTCCTTTAGCAACAGCTCAATGGGAGTCTTCATGTTGATAGGGCTGAGTGGCATCCGGTTGATAATATAAGCAGCACAAGACATTCCCTCCGCCCAAAAGGACCTTGGGATATCTTTCGCATGAAGCCAGAATTTGCAGGTCTCCGTCAGATGACGGATCTTCCGCTCCGCTACCCCATTTTATTGTGGAGTGTGAGCACAAGTAAGCTCTCGTTGGATCTCGTGCTTCCTGTAGAAGTTAGAAAACTCGGAGGAGACAAATTCACCCCCGTTATCAGTTCTAAACTTCTTAATCCCCAAGCCAAGCCGGCCTTCTACCAACTCCTTGAACTCCACGAACAAACGGAAGGCTTCCGACTTCTCCTTTAAGAAGTACACCCAAGTATACCTTGAGTAGTCATCAACCAAGACAAGCATATATCTGCTTCCACAAAGGCTGGCAGTAACCGTTGGTCCCATCAGGTCGCCATGAACACACTCCAATGGTTTCTTGCTCCTTGTTTGTGATTTATCAAACGGAAGGTGATGTGCCTTACCGTATTGACAGCCCGCACAAACATGCCCATCACCAAAGGAGGACAACTTCGGCAACCCCCTCACCAAACTTCTATTCGCCATTGCCTTCAGCTTGTCCATGCCAACATGCCCCAGCCTCTCATGCCAGATAGCAGCGCTATCATTGGCCCTCATCTTATCAACATAAGCAGTGGTGGAAAGAACAAACAAGTTCTTCACCCTCCTCCCAACATGAGCAACATCAGCCTTCACCGCTGATACGTTGCGAAGGAACCTCACGTCTGTTGGCCCAAACAGAACGTGATATCCAGCTTCCACCGCATTGGTCACCGAGAAGAGGTTCTTATTCATGCCCGATACGTGATACACACTCCTTAACGTGAGTGGCCCCTGATCACTACCCAATGACACGACCCCCTCTTTCTCTACTGCATAAACAGTATTATCAGCAGTGATAATAACTTCATTACCTGAGTAAGGCTGCATGGAGGTGAACTTTGATTTGTCTCCGGTGAGGTGATGACCACACCCGGAGTCCACGATCCACTCGCTGTTGAAGTCCTCAGCAGACAAGGCCCGAACACAAGTGCCCGTCATGAAAGCTCCGCCCCATTCTGCTTCTTCACTTCTCGAGCAAGCTTCCTCCTTTCCCGCAGCATTCCCAGGCTGCAGTTTGACCTTGCAGTCCCGCTTGAAGTGCCCTTTCTGATGCCACCGGTAGCACTTCAAGTTCTTCTTCCAGTCCTTAGGAGCATTGCTCCTCTCCGGTGGATATGAAGTTGAAGTCTCCTTTTCACCAGCGGCCTGCACCTTCTTCTTCTTCTTCTTCCCTTCCCATCCTTTCTTCTTTCCTGAGAAGAGAGCTTCGCTGCCTTCCTGATTCAGATTCACTCCAGCCATCTGCCTTGCTAAGCTCTCCTGCGAGGCAAGCAGATTCTCCAGCTCCAGCAACGACGGCTGAGTAGCCCACCCTTGAACAGATGTAACAAAGGCCACATACTCCTTCCGCAAGCCGCGGATAATGTGTCTTTTCATATTTGCCTCAGAGATAGGCTCATCAGGATCCAGCGCCGACAGCTCAGCACACAAGCTCTTCATCTTTAAGAAGTACTTGGAGATGGAAAGGTCTCCCTGAGTTGCCCTGGCCAACTCATTCTCCAGGAACTGAAGCCGCGCCACATTCTTCCTATTGAACAACTCATCAATGGTTGTCCAAATATCAACAGCCGACTCACATCCAATGATGTGATCAAACAGTTCCGGAGACACGGCTCTCTTCAGAATGAACTCTGCCTTAGCATTTGTTCTTCTCCAGAGCCTAACCTGCTCAGCAGTACCGAAAGCAGCAGTGACTTCCTGCCTGTCGTCTCCACCGACGACTTCCCACAGCTCCTCGCCAAGAAGATAACTCTTCATGCATGACTTCCACTTCTTGAAGTTAGTCGGCGTTAAGAGTTCAATGCCCAGACCCCTTGCAAAACTCCCTTCCATTGCAACACCTGTTGGCAACCTTTCAGCAGCTCCGAGCAACAACACAGGTTGATCACCACTCAATCACTGAGTAACAACACTGGCTGACTTCCGCTCACGCAACTGAACCTCAAAAACCTCCCTCTGATACCATGTTAAATTTTCTCAACGTGATCAGCAAGATAGCCCAAACGCCAAATTAATATCTTCAGAACTACCCAGTTCGCACGTTGAACCAGCGAAAATCAAAGACTAGAGGTACAAAGGTTAATCCCAACAAACAATGGAGGCACAAGCAGGTCTTTTATACATTTACTTCTTTATAATGCAAGGCATACATAGCGAGACATGATTTCGCTAGTATCACAGCTGTAAACAGAAAGCACCAAAAAAACAAGTCGGGCGGACAGCACCGGAGTCCGCCGAGACCGCGAGGTCGCCGAGGTCGCCGAGACCGCTGAGCACGCCCAAGCTATGCTGCAATCCGCCGAATAGACACGGAGTCCGCCGAAGCCGCGAGGCCGCGCGGACACACCGTTATTCGCCTCCTGCTGAACTTGAACTGAGGAACACCCCTACCCGCCTGAAGCCGGCGGACAGGTTATTGAAGCTGGCAAAGATGAAACAGAACTGACAAGCCGCAGAGCGACCTCCTGCTGAGTCCGCAGAGACCGCACACTTCCAAGCACTTGACCGAAGTCACAGCCAAACTCCTGGCTCCTTGAAGCTATCCGCGCGACCTGCACACAGCAAACCGTCAGCCTGAAACAATCCGCGCGGACTGACAAACACAGACCGCAGCTCCTTGCACACCCCAACTTACTGTTCACTCAAGTTTCTTAGGTTACTGTAGATGTGCCAGGGGGGTCCTATTTATAGGCAAGGTGAGGAGTGTGGTCACCGCCCAAGAGATAGCGTCACCACCCCAGCCCGCGCGATAACAAACCTCCGTCCGCCGAGTCCGCATGGACTTAGCCGGATACCAAGGGAAACCGCCAGGAGCAAGGCAGACATTGGCGAACCCTCTCCAGTCCGCCCAAGCTTATGCGGACAAGGCATCAGCCCGCAAAGCTCCAACCACTGCAAGACAGCAACCCCCTTCAATGGCAGTCCGCACCAACCCGAGGCAGTCCGCAAGACTCACACCTCAATCCGCCACAAGTCCACGACCAAAGGCAGATTGCCACAGTCCGCCCTGTCACAGCGGACTTGGCGGATACCGCGGACACCATGGCCTTGGCACAAAGTGTGACCAAGTCCAAAACCATCAAGGGCCAATGCAAGCATGGCGGACTCAAATTCCCGTCCGCCAAACACCCTAGAACAGACCGCCATCAGTCCGCGAGCTCCTCGCACTTCTGTCCAAAACAGCAGCCAACCCCGGACTCCAAACCCAGTCCGCCAACCGATCTCCACAGCAAATCGCCTGCTGTGCCACCAGAGCTCGACAAGGCCTCAGCCAAGCTCTAAGCCCAGTCCGCAACAGCCCACACCGCGGACACTTCAGTCCGCAAGCTACCCGCGGACACGAGCCAAACCGCCTATCAGCACAAGCTTGCACCCGCGGCCACTGAGCAATGCACCAGTCCGCAAACCTTTATCCGCTCAGGTCGCTCCTTGGCAAAGCCAATCAGCAAACACCTTATCCACAGAAACCAGGCCGCATAGTCCGCGAACTCAATCCGTGCAAACCGCTCAGAAGAACAACCGGCTTCTCACTAGACCTTCCACCAGGCCGCACATCACAGTCCGCCCAGTCCGCCTAGTCCGCCAAAGCTGTCCGCCCAGGCCGCCCGGCATGTCCTGTCACCCACTTCCACTTCACAAATTTCAACAGTTGTGAGTTGTTGTGCTTGTGTTTGTTGCTCGTTGCGAAGAGGTGACGTCGATCCTCACCCCATTTCTAATTGAGTGAAGCAGTGAAGGCGGACCCGCACAAGTTTTTGTGTTGCAAAGTGGTGTCGGCGGCCCGCATAATTTCATTTTCTTGCAAATAGCTATAGAACAATACATCCAAATCAGCGTTCTTCTTGTTTTTATTCTTTTACAATTAAGTTTCTAAAAACGCGATGAAATCCTCACTGTGTTCCTTGTGAGTTCGATATTTGGGGATTCACTCACTATTTTATACTACTTGAACGACCGGTGCACTTGCCGAGTATACATCAATTTTTCTCCGTCATTGTCGGAGAACACGGCTGTGATTTTGTTTTGTTATTTTAGAAAAGTAATTGTAAAGGTTTTCTTTTAAATTCTCTTTAAAATATTAAATATTTTAATCCTATTTTCTAGTTTCAATAGTGGCTGCCCGAGTTTATCTTCGAGGCGTGTAGCAAGGCTATGCAAAATTAGGGTCTGTTTGGCGCAGCTCTGGCGGCTGGAAAATCTCTATTCCAGCCGCCAGAGTTGTTTTATATGTGTTTGGGACAGCTCCCTGTGAAGAGCTTTTCAATCCGCCAGAGCTGTTTTGCAGCTTTTCAGAAATCTCCCTCCCCCCAGCTTCTGCTCTTGCAAAATAGCTTTCTCTCTCACAGGTTTTGGAAATCTAATGGTTTCTTCAGATGGAACATGCTTAGAGGTCGGACGGCCTTCCTCCGGCGATTCCGAGCCCCTGACGTCCTTCCTCCGGCGATTCCGAGCCCCCGACGTCCTTCCTCGGGCGATTCCGAGCGCACTTCTGCACAGAATACCCAAACACTCTGCAGCTTTTCAAAACTGCTCCCCAGAAATCTATTTTAAAACAGCTCTATCCGGACAGCAGCTTTTCAATCCGCCAGAGCTGTCCCAAACAGAGCCTTAGTTTATCTGGTTAATTTAAATCCACCATGTAGTATCATGTATTTGTATTCTCGATGCTAATGGTGCGGAGTTTTTTACGCACGCGCGTGAGGTGTGTCGAAATAATTAGGGCCAGATTGCCTCATTTTTCATTTCCGCACATTGCCTCATCCGCACGCCGTCGCCTCCTGCACACAGATCTCGCCGTGTCTTTTCCAACATCCCGTGCGCTCCCTCCTTCCGCCGCTGCTGCATCACTTCCACTTGTGTGTGCCTTGTCTCGACTTTCCTGCCCCTCCATCGGGTACCCTTTGTTTTCTGAAAAATCTACTTTCTCACGTGTTTTGCCCTAGATCTCTGTCTTCTCCTTCCTCAGTTGCATCATGAAAAACATCTTTTCAAGGAAGAAGAAGACCGTGGATTCTAAGCATTGGAGGGCGGAAGAAGAGGCCCTTGAGGATGATGCCCAAGCCGCAATGGTTACCTTTGTCGTGCCCGCAATGCACTAGCGATTCGACCGACTCCACGGAAGGGACTTCATGAATAGCCGCTTCATTGAGTGGGATATATTCTGACGTATCCCTCTAAGGCCTCAAGTCGAGGCGCTAGTTATGCATAGCGGGTAACGAAGTGTTAGGCATTGTCAACCCTGGCAATTTGCAGCTCACATTCGAGTTTCTCTCTTCCCTCACCCTCACTCCGACGATAGTGCAACAATCACATCTACCCCTTATCTCTTTTCATATTATGGGTGTTCCCTATCATCTGAGTGTTGCGGAGTTTACCCTGCATTTAGGGCGTTTTCCCGTGGAGTTTGTAAACTCTACAAAATTCTTAGTATTGCCTTCTGCCTTTCCTGAGGGTGTCTCTCACCGCCAATACTGGAGGGACATCTCTGGGGGACACGTGGAGTAGGAGGCTCATCGAGTCAAGGCCGGAAATTTAGTGCGGCATGAGCATCACTTTTGTTGAAATTTGTGAAGTGGAAGTGGGTGACGGGACAGGCCGCGCGGCCTGTGGCGGACAGCCTTGGCGGACTGGGCGGACTGGGCGGACTGAGGTTTGCGGCCTGGTGTAAAGTCTGGTGGAAGCCGGCTGTGTTCTGAGCAGGTTGTTGCATGGAGTCCGCGGTTTGGTGCGGCCTGGTATCTGCGGATAGAGAGGCTTGCGGACTGGTGCTTTGCTCAGTGGCCGCGGGTGCAAGCTTGCGCTGTTGGCGGGTTGGTTCGAGTTCGCGGGAAGCCTTGCGGACTGGTGTGTCCGCGGTTTGGGCTGTTGCGGACTGGGCCTTGAGCTTGGCTGAGGCCTTGTCAAGTTCTGGTGTTACAGCAGGTCTTGCTGTGGAGACCGGTTGGCGGACTGGTGTTTGGAGTCCGGTAGGAAGCTACTGCGTTGGACAAGTGCGAGGTGCTCGCGGACTAGTTGCAGTCTGTGCTAGGGTGTTTGGCGGACGGGACTTTGTGTCCGCCATGCTCGCACTGGCCCTTGATGGTTTTGGACTTGGTCACACTTGGTGTCAAGTTCATGGTGTCCGCCGTATCCGCGAAGTCCGCTGTGACCGGGCGGACTGTTGCTGTCTGCCTTTGGTCGTGGACTTGTGACGGATTGAGGTGTGAGTCTTGCGGACTGCCTCGGGTTGGTGCGGACAGCCATTGAAGGGGGTTTGCTGTCCTGAAGCAGTTGGAGCTTTGCGGGCTGGTGCATTGTCCGCTTAGCTTAGGCGCACTGGAGAGGGTTCGTCAATGGTTGCCTTGCTCCTGGCGGTTTCCCTTGGTGTCCGGCTAAGTCCATGCGGACTCGGCGGACGGTGGTTGTATTCGCGCGGACTGAGGGTGGTGTCGCTATCTCTTGGGCGGTGACCACACTCCTCACCTTGCCTATAAATAGGACCCCCCTGGCACATCTACAGTAACCTAAGTAACTTGAGTGAATAGTAAGTTGGGGTGTGCGAAGTGCTGCGGTCTGTGTTTGCCAGTCCGCGCGGATTGTTTCAGGCTGACGGTTTGCTGTGTGCAGGTCGCGCGGATAACTTCAAGGAGCCAGGAGTTTGGCTGTGACTTCGGTCAGTGCTTGGAAGTGTGCGGTCTCTGCGGACTCAGCAGGAGGTCGCTCTGCGGCTTGTCAGTTCTGTTTCAACTTTGTCAGCTTCAATAACCTGTCCGCCGGATTCAGGCGGGTAGGGGAGTTCCTCAGCTCAGGTTCAGCAGGAGGCGAATAACGGTGTGTCCGCGCGGCCTCGCGGTCTCGGCGGACTCCGTGGTATTCGGCGGATTGCAGCATAGCTTGGGCGAGCTCAGCGGTCTCGGCGGTCTCGGCGACCTCGCGGTCTCGGCGGACTGGAGTGCTGTCCGCCCGGCTTGTTTTTGGTTTCTTTCTGTTTTCAGCTGTAATACTAGCGAAATCATGTCTCGCTATGTATGCCTCAGATTGTAAAGAAGTGAATGCATAATAAGACCTTCTTGTGCTTCCATTGTTTTGTTGGGTGCAACCTCTAGTCCTTGCGCTCTCCGCAGGTTCAGCGTGCGAACTGGGTAGTTCCGAAGATATTAATTTGGCGTTTGGGCTATCTTGCTGACCACGTTGAGAAAATTTAACATGGTATCAGAGCGAGGTTTCTGAGGTTGCTGAGGTTTAGTTGCGTGAGCGGAGGTCAACCAGCGTTGTTACTCAGTGATTGAGTGGTGATCAACCTGTGTTGTTGCTTGGAGCTGCTGAAGGGTACCAACAGGTGATCGCAATGGAAGGAAGCTTAGCAAGACGTCTGGGCATTGAACTCTTAACGCCGACTAACTTCAAGAAGTGGAAGTCGTGCATGAAGAGTTATCTTCTTGGAGAGGAGCTGTGGGATGTCGTTGGTGGAGACGACAGGCAGGAAGTCACTGCTGCTTTCGGTACTGCTGAGCAGGTGAGGCTCTGGAGAAGAACAAATGCTAAGGCGGAGTTCGTTCTGAAGAGAGCTGTGTCTCCGGAACTGTTTGATCACATCATTGGATGTGAGTCGGCTGCTGATATTTGGACAACCATTGATGAGTTGTTCAATAGGAAGAATGTGGCGCGGCTTCAGTTCCTGGAGAATGAGTTGGCCAGGGCAACTCAGGGAGACCTTTCCATCTCCAAGTACTTCTTAAAGATGAAGAGCTTGTGTGCTGAGCTGTCGGCACTGGATCCTGATGAGCCTATCTCTGAGGCAAAGATGAAAAAGCACATTGTCCGTGGCTTGCGGAAGGAGTATGTGGCCTTTGTTACATCTGTTCAAGGGTGGGCTACTCAGCCGTCGTTGCTGGAGCTGGAGAATCTGCTTGCCTCGCAGGAGAGCTTAGCAAGGCAGATGGCTGGAGTGAATCTGAATCAGGATGACAGCGAGGCTCTCTTCTCAGGCAAGAAGAAGGGATGGGAAGGGAAGAAGAAGAAGAAGGTGCAGGCCGCTGTTGAGAAGGAGACTTCAACTTCATATCCGCCGGAGAGGAGCAATGCTCCTAAGGACTGGAAGAAGAATCTGAAGTGCTACCGGTGTCATCAGCGAGGGCACTTCAAGCGGGACTGCAAGGTCAAACTGCAGCCTGGGCATGCTGCGGGAAAGGAGGAAGCTTGCTCGCGAAGTGAAGAAGCAGAATGGGGAGGAGCTTTCATGACGGGCACTTGTGTCCGGGCCTTATCTGCTGAGGACTTCAACAGCGAGTGGATCGTCGACTCCGGGTGTGGTCATCACCTCACCGGAGACAAGTCGAAGTTCACCTCCATGCAGGCTTACTCAGGTAATGAAGCTATTATCACTGCTGATAATACTGTTTATGCAGTAGAGAATGAGGGGGTCGTGTCTTTGGGTAGTGATCAGGGGCCACTCACGTTAAGGAGTGTGTATCACGTGCCGGGCATGAAAAAGAACCTCTTCTCGGTGACCAATGCGGTGGACGCTGGGTATCACGTTCTGTTTGGGCCAACAGACGTGAGGTTCCTTCGCAACGTATCAGCGGTAAAGGCTGATGTTGCTCATGTTGGGAGGAGGGTGAAGAACTTGTTTGTTCTTTCCACCAGTACCTATGTTGATAGGATGAGAGCCAATGATAGTGCGGCTATCTGGCATGAGAGGCTGGGGCATGTTGGCATGGACAAGCTGAAGGCAATGGCGAGTAGAAGTTTGGTGAGGGGGTTGCCGAAGTTGTCCTCCTTTGGTGATGGGCATGTTTGTGCGGGCTGTCAATACGGTAAGACACATCGCCTTCCGTTTGATAAATCACAAACAAGGAGCAAGAAACCATGGGAGTGTATTCATGGCGACCTGATGGGACCGACTGTTACTGCCAGCCTTGGTGGAAGCAAATACATGCTTGTCTTGGTTGATGACTACTCAAGGTATACTTGGGTGTACTTCTTAAAGGAGAAGTCGGAAGCCTTCCGTTTGTTCGTGGAGTTCAAGGAGTTGGTAGAAGGCCGGCTTGGCTTGCGGGTTAAGAAGTTTAGAACTGATAACGGGGGGGAGTTTGTCTCTTCCGAGTTTTCTAACTTCTGCAGGAAGCACGAGATCCAACGGGAGCTTACTTGTGCTCACACTCCACAACAAAATGGGGTAGCGGAGCGGAAGATCCGTCATTTGACGGAAACCTGCAAATGCTGGCTTCATGCGAAAGATATCCCAAGGTCCTTTTGGGCGGAGGGAATGTCTTGTGCTGCTTATGTTATCAACCGGATGCCACTCAGCCCTATCAACATGAAGACTCCCATTGAGCTGTTGCTGAAGGAGAAGCCGAGTGTTGGACACCTTAGGGTGTTCGGTTCAACTTGCTACGTGCATGTCCCGGATGTCTCACGGACAAAGCTGCATGCGAAGGCAAGGAAACTTGTCTTTGTTGGCTATGATGAGCGGAAGAATGGATGGAAGTGCATGAACCCTGTGACGAAGAAGTTTGTGGTGTCAAGAGACGTTGTCTTTGACGAGCTGACGTCATATGGAGGTGGCTCGGTGGAGCTAACCGGAAGTAGCAAGGTTGATGAAGCACCGGTGGAGGCTGCTGAAGGCTTGGAAGAGGAGTTTGCTGTTTCACCAGCAGCTCCTGTTGCTTCAAACTCCGAGGCTGAGCCTTCTGGCTCAGGAAGCAGGGGGAGCACTGCTCAATGCTTGCCCCAGGTAGGAGTGGAGCCCGAAGAAGCAACGGAAGCCGTGAGCAAGGAGCCGTGTCTTCGGAGATCGAAGAGGGTGGTTAAGCCACCGGCTCGGTACTGTGATGGGAATGCAATGAGCTTTGTCTCCTGCTTCTTTGCAGGTCCTCTGGATGAGCGAGAGCCTGCAAACTTCAACGAGGCCACTGTAGTAAAGGAGTGGGATGATGCCATGAAGGAAGAGATTGATGCTCTGAAGAAAAATGAAACCTGGGATCTTGTGCCCAAGGTTGATGGCGTTACTCCGGTTACTTGCAAGTGGGTGTATAAGTTGAAGAAGAAGGCTGATGGGAGCATTGATCGTTTCAAGGCTCGCCTGGTCGCTAGAGGATTCTCACAGCAGTATGGAGAAGACTATGAGGAGACATTCAGTCCAGTTGCGAAGATGACTTCTGTAAGAGTGGTGATCGCCTTGGCTGCTAGCAAGGGATGGAGGTTGTGGCAACTCGATGTGAAGAATGTCTTTCTTTACGGAGAGATTGACAAGGACATCTTCATGGATCAGCCGCTTGGTTTTGTCTCTGAGAAGCATCCGGACTATGTCTGCAAACTCAGGAAGGCTCTCTATGGGTTGAAGCAAGCTCCTCGAGCGTGGTATGGGAAGATTGCAGAGTACTTGCAATTCTGTGGATACCTGGCTTCCAACTCGGATTCAAGCTTGTTCGTCAAGAAGAAGGGAGAGCTAAGAGTCTTGGTCCTGCTGTATGTGGATGATATGATCATCACAGGGAACTCGGAGGAGAAAGTAGCAAGGCTCAGGGCAGAGCTTGCTATACGCTTCGAGATGAAAGACTTGGGAGAGTTGCATCACTTTCTTGGTCTGAAAGTGGAGAAGAAGGAGTGCGGGGTTCTCATTAGCCAGGAAGGGTATGCTGATCGCATTGTGAAGCGGTTTGGCATGGGCGAAGGGAAGAAGTGCTCTACTCCACTGGAATCTGGGCTAAAGCTTCGACGGGATGAGGGAAGGGTTCTTCATGATCCCTTGGTGTTCAGGGCTCTTGTTGGGAGCTTGATTTATCTGACGATTACAAGGCCGGATATAGCTTATGCTGTTGGCCGAGTAAGTCGGTATATGGCTGAACCAAGGCAATCTCATCTAGTGGCGGCGAAGGGAATTCTGAAGTATGTCAAGACTTCTTCTGACATGAGACTCCTCTATAGAAGGGACACGGAGGTTGCATTGCTCGGGTACACGGATGCTGACTATGGCGGTGATTCAGATGATCGAAGGTCTACTTCAGGTTATGTGTTCACTTGCGGTTCAGCTAGCATCTCGTGGTGTAGCAAGAAGCAGGACTCGGTGTCGGTTTCAACCACGGAGGCGGAGTATAAGGCTTCGGCCTTGGCTGCTCGGGAAGCCGTTTGGTTGAGGAGGCTTATAGAGGACGTTCATGAATAAGTGCAAGGGCCTACTTTACTCCGGGGTGACAATGAGAGTGCTCTCAAACTGGTTAACAATCCAGTGTGTCACGCCAGGACCAAGCATATAGAGATTGATCACCATTTCATCAGGGAGAAGGTGTTGGAAGGATCTCTGCTGGTCGGGCATGTTCGGAGTGAAGATAATCTTGCTGACATCTTCACGAAGCCACTGTCGAATGGGCCCTTTGAACGCTTGCGCAGCTTGCTGGGCTTGGTCACCACTTCTCACTTCAAGGGGGAGTGTTGAAATTTGTGAAGTGGAAGTGGGTGACGGGACAGGCCGCGCGGCCTGTGGCGGACAGCCTTGGCGGACTGGGCGGACTGGGCGGACTGAGGTTTGCGGCCTGGTGTAAAGTCTGGTGGAAGCCGGCTGTGTTCTGAGCAGGTTGTTGCATGGAGTCCGCGGTTTGGTGCGGCCTGGTATCTGCGGATAGAGAGGCTTGCGGACTGGTGCTTTGCTCAGTGGCCGCGGGTGCAAGCTTGCGCTGTTGGCGGGTTGGTTCGAGTTCGCGGGAAGCCTTGCGAACTGGTGTGTCCGCGGTTTGGGCTGTTGCGGACTGGGCCTTGAGCTTGGCTGAGGCCTTGTCAAGTTCTGGTGTTACAGCAGGTCTTGCTGTGGAGACCGGTTGGCGGACTGGTGTTTGGAGTCCGGCAGGAAGCTACTGCGTTGGACAAGTGCGAGGTGCTCGCGGACTAGTTGCGGTCTGTGCTAGGGTGTTTGGCGGACGGGACTTTGTGTCCGCCATGCTCGCACTGGCCCTTGATGGTTTTGGACTTGGTCACACTTGGTGTCAAGTTCATGGTGTCTGCCGTAACCGCGAAGTCCGCTATGACCGGGCGGACTGTTGCTGTCTGCCTTTGGTCGTGGACTTGTGGCGGATTGAGGTGTGAGTCTTGCGGACTGCCTCGGGTTGGTGCGGACAGCCATTGAAGGGGGTTTGCTGTCCTGAAGCAGTTGGAGCTTTGCGGGCTGGTGCCTTGTCCGCTTAGCTTAGGCGGACTGGAGAGGGTTCGTCAATGGTTGCCTTGCTCCTGGCGGTTTCCCTTGGTGTCCGGCTAAGTCCATGCGGACTCGGCGGACGGTGGTTGTATTCGCGCGGACTGAGGGTGGTGTCGCTATCTCTTGGGCGGTGACCACACTCCTCACCTTGCCTATAAATAGGACCCCCCTGGCACATCTACAGTAACCTAAGTAACTTGAGTGAACAGTAAGTTGGGGTGTGCGAAGTGCTGCGGTCTGTGTTTGCCAGTCCGCGCGGATTGTTTCAGGCTGACGGTTTGTTGTGTGCAGGTCGCGCGGATAACTTCAAGGAGCCAGGAGTTTGACTGTGACTTCGGTCAGTGCTTGGAAGTGTGCGGTCTCTGCGGACTCAGCAGGAGGTCGCTCTGCGGCTTGTCAGTTCTGTTTCAACTTTGCCAGCTTCAATAACCTGTCCGCCGGATTCAGGCGGGTAGGGGAGTTCCTCAGTTCAGGTTCAGCAGGAGGCGAATAACGGTGTGTCCGCGCGGCCTCGCGGTCTCGGCGGACTCCGTGGTATTCGGCGGATTGCAGCATAGCTTGGGCGAGCTCAGCGGTCTCGGCGACCTCGCGGTCTCGGCGGACTGGAGTGCTGTCCGCCCGGCTTGTTTTTGGTTTCTTTCTGTTTTCAGCTGTAATACTAGCGAAATCATGTCTCGCTATGTATGCCTCGGATTGTAAAGAAGTGAATGCATAATAAGACCTTCTTGTGCTTCCATTGTTTTGTTGGGTGCAACCTCTAGTCCTTGGGCTTTCCGCAGGTTCAGCGTGCGAACTGGGTAGTTCCGAAGATATTAATTTGGCGTTTGGGCTATCTTGCTGACCACGTTGAGAAAATTTAACAACTTTGTGCATCATATCCTGGGCCACAACATAGCAGTTACCAGTACAACATGGACCGCCGCATCTCGTTCAACTTGGGGGTGATGGTAGTGCATCTTCTCTTACATCAGGCAACTGATGCACATGTGAAGAACATTGTCGGGGCGCACTTCATCACGAAGTTGGTCTGGTCCATGGGGTTGATGGACATGCTTCCCTTGATGCGAATTGTTTGCACACCGGATTCCGTGACCCTTCACACCATTTTGGCCACACGACTTCTGAGGAAGACCATTATCAAAGGAAATATCTTCTGTCACTTTATGGATGCCTGGGGAGAGATGTTCGCGTACCTGAAGAGCGACAGGAGGAAGAGCGGATCGACGAGGAGCCTCGACACCATACCCCGGAGCAGCACGCTGCCTCCGCTACGGAGAGCAGACAAGAGGAGAGGGTCACGGACGCGGAGTACTTCTACGGACGAAGATCATTTCAGGATGTTTTCCCTAATGCTACACATCAGCTTGACCATCTGTCTGCACAGACGGATTCGATGAGCCTGTACATGCATCAGCGGGTTCTTTCCTCGGGATGCCTTCCCGCTTCACCTCTGATGATGTAGGGCCATCACATGATCCTTTGGTGACCCCCTCTGATTGCATTTTCTTCGGCAGAGCTATTTTCTTATTTTTCTATTTTTGGATGGATTCTCCGGGATGCTGAAGTTTTGATTGTACAACTATTATTTCTTGTGGATTGTGTTTATTGTGTGTTAGCACTTTTATCTATCCTGACTATCATATGTGGTAAATTCTTACCTTGTTGTTGCTTAGTCATATGCCAATTTTGTTTCTCCTTTGTGCGTTTTATGTTCCTGACTACCTTTAATTCATATTTAGTTGTCGTAGTAGACATTAACTCCTTTTTTCTTGCACAGTCTTTTTGTTGTTGGAGATCACATTTTACAGGATTTGGCGTTCTTGCTTGCCTGCATGCTGAGTTTATTTGCGGCACACGTTGGTTGGAGCTGATTTTGAAACAAAACTTGGAGAAAAGCGTTGGTTGGGTAACGAACCCCTCTCTTAGATTTTATTTTACTTTCAATTCATCATTGTATGTTGTCGTGTAGCATCGTCTAAGTCTGGGGAGAGTGTCTCGATTACCACACGCACATAACTTCATAAATCTTTTATTCAAACTTTATTTTATTGCTCCATGTTTTTATTTTCTTGTACTCATTCGCATACATCATTGCACAAACACGTCATGTAGATTTTTGTCAAGTCTCGTAGTGAATTACGTTGTAGTGTATGGGATAGAATTAAAAAAAGTTAGTTCAAATAGTGAATCAATGAGTGTGCCGAGGCTCGTGCAGTGTTCTAGTGCGGTGCACGTGTGCTTGAGTAAGAATTCTAATTAGATTAATTCTCCACGCATAATTTATTTTATATTTTTCTAACATGTATACACACGTAATTATCACTTCTATTTAGAAGATGATCTCGTTCGACGATCGGTTAGGGGATGTGTGACATGTACTATGGATTTATTATCGGGACATGGTGAAAGGGTATCCTTTCTCGATGTCTAGAACTCGCCCCGAGCGATTCTCGAAGCATGTGCATAGGTTTATTTAGTTGAGCGAAAATGATTTAGGTCTTTATTTGGATCGTTTGAGCTATTGTACCTGTCCTACTCGCCAACCATTGCAAGCCCATTTGAGTCGTACACCATTTCACTTGTTTCACCCCTACCCTTGTTTCACCTAAAGCCTAACAGCCAATCCCATGTGCACGCTTGAATCTGAGCTTCCTTTTCAAAAAAAAATATTGATTTATGTGCATGATAGTTTTATTGTGAATTAGGTGTTATTCCCTGCACATCTAATAGGTGAACACTTTTTGAGGGGAATGAAAAGAAAATAAAATATGCACAAGGACAAACAACATGTGTTTAGTTCAAATCCGCAACAGAATTATCCGTATAAGATATATTTTGATGACTTTTATTACTGGAAGCACCGTAATAATATTAAGGTCTCAATCCTAAAGTTTTGTTCAAGGTCTCAATCGTAGGAGTTGTTTGGGGATTGTTAAGTAGCGAATTGATGAACAGTGTGTCAAGCAATGAAGTTTCATAATATTCTTATTACTTCTGAAATATTATTTTACAAAACACTTTATATCGCAGCAGCACATTTTAGTTTGATAATTTGAAGAACTACATATATCAAAGACCTACTCTTTCGAGATGAGCACTGTGTCATAGAATCAATGCATATAAGGTTGTCAACAAATAAGTTTGCAGAAATCAACAATTCATTCAGTGAGCAGACAAAAGATATGCAACAAAAGTAGTATGAATTAAATTAGACTACCCCAATCAGCCATAATGCTTCACTTTGTTTGTACTACGTACCAAATTCAGTGAAAATTTCCCATTATGCCCAAGCACCAAGATAATACAAATAGGCCTAAACAAAGGAATAAATAAACATGATTAAAGTTAGATAAACAAAATAGTTATTGTCAATAGAGAAATTTGCTCAATAATGTAAACTAATAAGAAAACAGTGTCAGGATCTGAGGTTACGTCCATTCAATGTTATTAAAAAAACCGCAACACTAAAAAACTGAAACACAACTAGAACACAAATTTTAAGTTTACAATAGAGAAGTACACATTGACTAGTGATCTGTTCGGTAAAAGATATTAATCAATCTAAAAATTTAATAGAATCTTCGAGTCACAAATAAGCAACTCACAGACAATAGGATGATTCCTTCAAAATGCAACAACATAAACTTTAAATCGTCATAGGAGCTGAAGGCGGCATGAAGCCAAGGCTTCAACTTTTAATAGATTCTTCTAGTGATTTGTCAGTAAGAAAGCAAGCAATCTAAAGATTTAACATATTCTTCTAGTGATTTTTCGGTAAGAAAGCAAGCAATCTAAAGATTTAATAGATTCTTTGAGTTACACATACGCAATTCGCAGACACATGGCTGATTCCTTGAAAATTCCTCATAAACTTTAAATCACCAATGGAGCTGAAGAAGGCTTGAAGTCATAGACTCAATTTTAATAGATTCTTCTGGTGATCTGTTCAGTAAAAAATATAAAGCCATCTCAATATTAAATAGATTCTTAGAGTTACACATACGCAACTTGCAGACACATGGCTGATTCCTTAAAAATTCAACATAAACTTTAAATCATCAATGGATTCGAATTTTCATCTTCACGTGCAACTTTTATCAGTCAACAATTCAAAATCTTGCAGGTTTGACGCATCATGTGGAGCAGGCTTGGTATGTGAGAATCAACTCTACTGTACTTAATAAGGCGAAAGACAATTCACTATCATAAATTCTTGAGCTATACCAAATCATTTAGGTAAAAATCACTTGTTCTAATCAATTGAACATAGACAAACCTCAAAAACAAAAATAAGCAATTCTACTAGCCAGGAGAGGAGGAGGAGAAGACCAAGTGCTCCCGACAAAAATAAATCAAAGTAAAACAAACCCAAGCAAGCTCGAGGCTCGCAACCCACGCCCGTTAAGGAAATTATAAAGCAGTATCTACGCCATGAATTTAGGTTTTTTGACAAGTAAAGAAGATTAAAAAAATTGCGCACTCATAGTCATAGCTCAAAGAAGATAACTTACAGAAATAAAACTAAGAGGTGGACGAGGAGGATGGAGCCAGCGACCTCAAGAGATGATTCCGACGATGAACTTGGAGGAGAAGGGAGGGGATCGCCGGGGCATATTGCAAGTTCTTCGTTTTGGAACAATGAGGGCACAAACATTTGCAACTGTAATTGTTTAATTATTGTTTTATACAACTATTAGTGGTCGTTTATTTACTTAGATTATGGCTGCCTCACGCTTTCATACAGTGGCGAAATTTTTGCATCCGGAGTCGGCACTCCGGTTCCTTTTTTCGGAGTAATCAAATGGGATCACCAATCCCTAAGTTCTTCACTCCGGGTTCCTTTTTTCCGGGGTAAGCAAATGAGTTCACCAATCCTCAAGTTCTTTTAGTTTTTGATCACCACCGTCACCTCTTTCACGCGGCAAACTGGTATGGCTCCCGGATGGAGATTTAGGGATGGGCTCCGGACCTAAAAATCTCTTCATAAAGTGGGCCCTCTGTGAATTAAGATTCTCTCCATTTGCTCTCACATCTATTTTGCCATTTAGATCCGATTTTTCTGTTTTGGACTGGTTAAATAATCTTATCTGTTTTTACTATTACGATCAATTGTTAAGAAGAGTTGATGTGCATGTTTATAGATACTTGGGCGTAGGGAGAAGCACCACCACGTCCCCTGCCCCTAGTATTCATAAACATATATAGTTTTTATGCTATTGAAATTTAAAGGGATTGGATTCATCTTAGATTTGTGAAGAGAGAATTTTTGTGTGATGAGCGCATCATAAGCATGGTGTGCCGGGTTTCTTTTCTTGTAAAATTATGGTTGTAACATAATTTATAATTGTAATGAACTGTATTTTTAGACATATTTTTACAACAATAATACATTTCTAAAATAGTTTAAAAAAACACATTTCTTATAACTCATTGTACACATTTTTATCCATATATATATTGATAGGGTCCCATGAAATTTTTGAAACAATCCGGTCCAAGCAGGAGTAAGCCCAATCGGGCCAGCAACACGGAGAAAACCACACGTGCCCAGAAGGAACAGGCAAGGCGTACAAAAATGCACGCCTGCGCCGCGGCCAGAACGTGAGCGGCCTGCACGCGCGGGGCATGCACGTGCCCGGCCTGCGGATACCAGATGGGTGAATGTAGAGGGGCGTCGTGACCTAGGACGAAGAGCTGAAGAAGACGGAGGCTGGAAGAAGATCTCGTAAGGCTTCTCGTAAGGCTTCTATGGCTACCTCTCGGGCAGCGGGATAATAGGGTTTGGTGGAGCTTTTCACAAGAAGTGGGGGAGGGCTGGGTATCGAGGAGAGGATTGCGAGGAGCATAGTAATGAAATTGCGTGAATTAATAAGGACTGAATTATAGGATTGAAGGCCGTGATTTTCCAATGGCTTTTAAAATATGGCTTTTATATATATATATATATATATATATATATATATATATATATATATATATATATATATATATATATATATATATATATATATATATATACAAGCAGTCGTGCACGGGGGACCCCGTGCGGGCAACATTCGTCGTGGGTGCGACATTTGTCGAGGGAGAGGGGCACTCGTCGTGGGTGCGACCTTTGTCGAGGGGGGACATTTGTCGAAGTTGCGACATTTGTCGTGGGGGCGGCATTTGTCGTGGGGGCGGCATTCGTCGTGGGGGCGGCATTCGTCGTGGGGGCGGCATTCGTCGTGGGGGCGACATTTGGCATGGGGGCTACATTCAATGGGGGTGACATTCGTCCGAGGGGTGACATTCGTCCGAGGGGCGACATTCGTCTGAAAAGCTAAATCCCAAGCAAAAGTACCTCGTGCGGGCAACATTCATCGTGAGTGCGACATTTGTCGTGAGGGAGACATTCGTCATGGGGGTGACATTCGTCGTGACGGCGACATTCGTCGTGGGGGCGACATTCGTCGTGGGGGCGACATTCGTCGTGGGGGAGACATTCGTCGTGGGGGCGACATTCGTCGTGGGGGCGACATTCGTCGTGGGGGCGACATTCGTCGTGGGGGCGACATTCGTCATGGGGGCGACATTCATCGTGTTGACACAACCTTCTAAACTGTCGTGTACGACCAATGTTTCTCGCAAAGCCCTAGCGGATGGAGGAGAGACAATAGAGTCGAAGATCCCCCTTTAGTGTTTGCGGCCGATGAAATCCGGGATCCGATCGATCCCAAAAAACCTGAAAATTCCGGCTTAAGTAGAAAATTCATCAGAAATTGGTCGCGCACGGTCGATCGCACGACCGTATACGTGAAACGTGCAATATTTGTCATGAGAGCGTAATTTGTCGTGGGGGCGATATTTGTCGTGGGGCGACAGTGGTCGTGAAGGCGACATTGTTAATGATGGTGACATTGGTCGTAGGGATGACATTTGTTGTGAGGGGAGACATTGGTCGGGGGCGGCGACATGGTCGTTGGGGGCTGACGACATTGGTCGTTGTGGTGGATGACATTGGTCGTTGGGGGCGACAACGATCGAGGGCAGCTTCAACGATCGTGGGAGGGGTCATCGGTCATGAGCGGCGTCATCGGTTCTGGGCGGCGACATTAGTCGTGGGCGGCAACATCGGGTGTGGGCGACGACATCGGTCGTGAGCGACAACATCGGTCGTGAGCGACGACATTGGTCGTGGGGTACAACATTGCGGATAAGCATGAAGCTTGTGTAAATTTGCTGCATAGAAACATGGCAGGATTTGCAGGATTGGCAAAAAAACATGAAGCTTGAGTAAATAGAAAGTGTATAAAATAATTGCTAAGATAAATTGCTGCATAGAAACAGGGTAGGATAGGCACTGTAGTTGATAGAAACAGGGCAGCAACTATTCCTCTTTAGCATATTAGTTTGCTGCTGAAAACATTTCTTCCAAAAGAATTCTCACCACTCAATTAATAAAATTAGTTTTCAAACACATGAACCTCATTAAAATATCAAACATTAAGAACATTTAAAACATTATTACATGAATAATTCATAGCCTATTGTACATAATTAATTCATATGTGCTGACATACTTAAGAAATTATAGCAAAACATTTCATGGGGAGGCAGTGGCACAAATTGAGGTTTGAATGTCATATTTTTCATTTTTACTGAACATAGATATGATCAGAGAAACAAAAAATTATGCAATGGTAGCAACACTATGAAAGAACACGGAGGAAGAGAGTGTACATGAGAGTACTGCATGTGAGTCAGCACATGCTATATCAAGAAATTAAGAAGCAACTCATCCAACAATATGTGAGCCCAAAGGAAAACAAAATCTAACAACAACTACAATATCACATTGTTTAATTTTTTTTCTTAAGCAGTATAAAAATGAAACATTTTGCTTCAGGAGCATGCGTAAAAAAAACAATATCCATATACCTGGATAGAGAAGGTCATGTTGAAGAAAAATTAGTCGGGCATGAGACCGATTAAATCCTGCAATACTCAGTGAAACATCATTAGTTAGTAAACTGCACTAAATAATGAATCAGCTGAAGAGGAAAAGTGCTTGTAGATATGGCGCAGTTACCTAAAATCAGAGCACATTGAGAACAATATTATTGTTTGGCGGTGCATAGCAGTCACGAAATGGTGACTGGGGCGGATGAGTCTCAAAATCCAGCAAGGAGAACAAAGATGATTAGAAAATGGGAAATAGAAGAGAAAACCTGCAAGGATAATAAACAACATATCTCGTCGGTTACCTGAAGGGTTATGCAAATTAGTAGATAAAGGCTCCGTTTGGGGGGACTTATTTTCAGCGGTCAAGCGGTTACGACCGCATGTACCGAGCCTTAATTAAGGCCCGATACATGCGGTCGTAACCGCTTAACCGCTGGAAATAAGTCCCCCCAAACGGAGCCAAAGAAACTGCAATACTCAACAAAACATCATTAGTTAGTAAACTGCACTAAATAATGAATCAGTTGAAGAGGAAAAGTGCTTGTAGATATGACACAGCTACCTAAAATCAGAGCACATTGAGGACAATCTTATTGTTTGGCGGTGCATAGCAGTCACTAAATGGTGACTGGGGCAGATGAGACTCAAAACCCAGCAAGGAGAACAAAGATACTTAGAAAATGTGAAATAGAAGAGAAAACCTGCAAGCATAAAAATCAACATATCTCTCCGGTTACCTAAAGGGTTATGCAAATTAGTAGATAAGGAAACCTGAAGGAAGGACTTCAGATGGAGAATCAGTCATCTGTGAGAACGCCACTTGGATTGAAGGTGTTAGGAGGTAAGGAACCATACGTCACTTGGATTGAATACACAAATGACCTTTTGTCTTGATTTTTTTTGGAAAAATCAGTGAATGTAATTGGTATCCAATTGTTACACCATAGCTGATATCCTCTTTGCTTATAATAAAACTAATCACTGTTTTTGGAAACACCAAAGTAATTCAACAGATCTCCACTCTTTTTTATCTCCAATCCAACTCTCCAACTGGAATAAAAGACAAAAGTAATAATGTCAACCTCCTAATCTCACTCACAGCACTTCAAAATACCTCTCCTAACCATCGACAAAGAAGAACAGCCCAAAGGAAAACAAAATCTAACAGCAGCTACAATATCACACTGTTTATCTTCTCCTCTGTTGCATCTCTCACGCACAGCAAATGGAAGAAACAAATCACAAATCACAAATTGATTTCAATCTTAGGATTCAACATCATTTGACTACTCCTAAACAGGAAATCACAATGCAATTCACATCACCAAAAACTGAACAAAATATTTATACCAAATCACAAATCATATTTATACCGTCTGAATTTTCAAAAGAACGGTCATGACAGAAGAAGAAACTGTCGGAGGAGGAAGCCGTGACAGTGAAATAGAGCTTGGAGGCCGCTCGATGTGCGAGACGGCGGGATCGTGGGAAGAAATCGCGCGGGAGCCTCTCCTAGTGTAGCGCCCAAGTCGGGAGAGGTGCGGCTGAACCCTAGTTGTGCGCCCGTCGGAGGAGAATAGCCTCTCATCGATGCTTGAATGTAGGCTTGCAATGCCTGGAGTAGAGAAAAAAATAAGCTCGAGTGTTTTGAAGTGGAGCAGGATGTGGAGAGGTAGGGCGAGATAAAGAGCGGGCATAGATCGGGGAGGCGAAGCGGAAATCGCGAATGAGAAACGCGAAAATCGCGAATGAGGAAGAGGAGAACGAAGAGCGGTCATAGATTGGGGAGGCGAAGCGGAAATCGCGAATGAGAAACGCGGAAATCGCGAATGAGGAAGAGGAGAACGAAGATTCTTTGCCCTAGCTGCGGAGAAGAAGAGAGGCTATCGGGATTTTGAGTTGGTTGAATAGTCTCGGGCTATTTTAATTAAGCATTAGTCCGATGAGAAGACCAAAATATCCCTTATTTAACCCAACAAAATCGATTTTATTAGGTTTTTGCTTATAGTATAAAGATATATATATATATATATAAGCATGAGTGCGACAACATTGATCATGAGTGCGACATTGATTGTGGGAGCGACATTGGTCATGGGTGCGACAACATTCATCATGAGTGCGACATTCATCATGAGTGCGACATTGGTCGTGAGTGCGACATTTGTCGTAGGGGGCGACATCGGTCGTGGGCGGCGACATCGGTCGTAGGCGGCGACATTGGTCGTAGGCGGCGACATCGGTCTTGGATGATTGAACACAACAATAACTCATCTGAAAGTGCCAGATGTGTGGGATTAGCGCACCCTTGCCGGCTCTCCCCTCGAATGCGGCACGATGTGTGGGATCAGCCTGCTATTGATAACAACACTGAAGCCTTTATTCCACTATAGTGGGGTCGGCTAAATGGATCCTTTGTTGTCATTGTGCCCTATCTTTAGTCATAATCTCACTAATGCCACGTACAGTATTTCTTTCATTCCAATGGGCTTAAAATACCCCTAGTGATGAAATTTACCAAAATTTGAATAACTACATTTCCTACCAAATATAAAGAGCTAAACAATAAATTTTCTTAGGCTCAAGATTAGAATTTTGGTTGCACAGGGAACTGATTTATTCCATAAACTGGAGGGGTGGACTAAAAGTGATATTAGGAGTAGTGCTAATGGAAAAGAAGAAAAATCCAATTACATTGCTGACACTTTAGATGATTTGTCCAATTCAAAGCACATGATATTTGAAGACATGAGAGAAATGGCCATTTGGAGATTGGGGCTCCGTTTGGGAGGACTTATTTTCATCGGTCAAGTGATTACGACCGCATGAACTGGTCCTTAATTAAGGCCTGGTTCATGCGGTCGTAACCGTTTGACCGGTGAAAATAAGTCTCCCCAAACGGAGCCTGAAACTGGCAAAATGGTTCAGGAGATAAAAAGCACAGCAAGCAACGCAAGCAGGTTATCTAAAGAGTAAACAACTTTCAATTATATACAATATTAATAGGAGTAGAGTAAGTAACAGTTATGCTCATTAAGTTGCAGTCAGTTAAACAATGTTACAATTAGTTTAATAATGGGAGAAACAATTTCAGAAAATTTGTTTTGCATATTGATTACCATATGTATTAGCCTTCAAAGCTTTCATACATGTTAACATGCGAGTTGTAAAAATGTTATATAGCAGACCTAATTTCAAAAGGCGCGGAATCTGGGCAAAACCCGCATAATTCCGCCCGGATTTCACGTCTTTTGAAGTTAGGTATGCTATATTGTATTTTTAGAAAAAGTGTTCAACATAAAAATTGTAGATCTCGTCGAGATCTTCAACTTTCATGTTGAACACTTTTTCTAAAAATGTCATATAGTAGACCTTTTTTTCAAAAGACACGTGTTCCGCATTTTGGGTTGCTATTAGCTGTGATTATATGAGTGTTTTTTTATTATTTTGTCGGGCAGCCAATAGCCAAGGCGGGGATGCCAATGTAAATGCCCTTTAATTCCGCTTTGATCCCGCCAAATGTCCAAAATACCCCATAATTAACAAACAAAAACTGGTTTTATGGGGGCATTCCGAGATTAAAATGTTACACCAAGGGGTGTTTTAGCTACTTGCTCATAGTATAAAGATAAAGATATATATATATATATATATATATATATATATATATATATATATATATATATATATATATATATATAGGAGAAGTATCTAGTGCTGGCGTGCAGGCGTACGAGCAATGGTCAACATTGCTTCAAATCGAAAAGTGATGAACATGAAAGTTGTAGATCTCGGCGAGACGAACAACTATCATGTTGATCACATTTTAATTTGGAGCTGTCTTTACCCTAGATTTGGGCCTCAAAATCTGGGGCGGTGAGATTGCTACTATAACACTCTAGCCGCCCCAGATTTTGAGGCCCAAATTGAGGGTCAAAACAGCTCTAAATCAAAAGGTGATCACCACTAAAGTTGTTCGTCTCGCCGAGATCTACAACTTTTATGTTGATCACTTTTCGATTTGAAACCATCTTGACAACAAAAATGACATGCTCGTACGCCTGCACGTAAGCATGCCCGCATATGATATATATCTTATTATATAAAACAATATATGTATTTGGAGGCACACCATTAGACAAACAAGAGCCATTGGATCATGAGAGAGAGCATGAGATGAGGGGAGAGAGTTGGGAGAGAGAGAGGAGGGAGAGAGAAAGAGAGAGAGGGGGGAGGAGAGAAAGGGAGAGAGATGGCGTAAGGGAGAAGAGAGAGGGGAGGAGAGAGATGGGAAAGAGAGAGAAAGAAGAGGGAGAGAAATATTGCGTGAAATTAATGTTTATACGAAAAATACGTAATTTTTTTTATAAAATAAAAATTGTAATATTAATTTATATTTTTTTTACGGTTATTTTGAGTACTTATATTTATATATTGCGTGCACTGCCCATCTTAATGTGGGTGCATCCCGCTTTGATGCGGGCCGCTAAGACGCATCGAGCACGGAAGAAGCCCGTTTGGAGGCTCGCGAAGCCCACCTGGATGCGGCTGAAGGCCGCCTGAGAGCATCTAGCACCGGTTTATCCCGTGCGAAGATGCTCGTATGTATATATATATATATATATATATAGTACTTAAAATGATTGTAAATATACATATGATGAGCCTATGATAAAATAAATAAAGAAAATGGGGTGTCAATAGCCCATCGCACATGATACCCACTAACTCATTGAGATCATGGGGCAAACGACCGCTCATGCGATCGGCACGCCCGATCCTCTACACACGAAAATCCACCTTGCGCCAAAATCATCTACGGTCATGTGAAACGGCCGTCCGCCACCGTCACCAATCGGCGCCGCCCCCCACAAGGAGGGAATGTCGCAGCCCCCGCTTGGATCGGCCGGTGTCGGCCCTGCAAGGGGCGGCCTCCACCGCCCCGATTAGGAGCAGCCGACGCCGGCCTCGCAAAGGGCAGTCGTCGCGCCCGTCTGTAGTGGCCTACACTGCCCCCGCGAGGGGAGGCCAGAGCCACCCTCATTAGGGGTGGCCAGCGCCGACCCCACGAGGGTTAACCTCCACTGCCCCCCCCATTAAAAGCGGTTAGCGCTGGCCCCATGAGTTGAGGCCGCCGCCACGCCCGTTTGGAGTGGTCTGCGCCAGCCCCGCAAGGGGCGGCTGTCGTTGCACCCCCTAGGAGTTGGCAGTGCTGACCCCACAAGGGGCAACCGACAACGACCCCATTGCGAGCGGTCGGCGCCGCCCCCTCTAGGTACGGTCAGCACTGCCTCCGCTAAAAGCGGCCAGTCGGTCGCTCGTGAACTTTCGATGGCGGGTTTTCTCCGCCGTCTGATCATCCTATCATGATCACCGTCGTCCATTATATAGGTTGAAAGTCTTTAGTTTCAAGGGAAACTAAACACCTAAAGGGGGGTTGAATAGGTTTTTGGTCTCTTTATAGTTTTTCCTAACTTAGGGTGTGTTGAGTTAGCTTAGTTAGCTTGCTTCCAAGAACAGAAACAACACACACCAGATTTATAGTGGTTCTCCAGATTATGGGTACATCCATTGTCCCTCCCACCTTTTTAATAGTGTGTTAGATAAGGAACTTCTCCAAAACTCAGCTCCTAAGAGCTTACAACATAGATCCCTCAGAATCTCTCAGTTTTCTTCAAGACCTACCTCAGAGCAAGCTTGATCCTACAAGTCAGTGATCAAAAAATCACCTACCACTCAGAGAGAATGACTCTCCTATAGCTCAGGCACAAGGCTCTACCTCAGATCCAAAGCTGGATCCTATAACTCAGGCATAAAGGCCCAACACTCAGAGAGAATGACTCTTCTATCTCAGGCAAACTGCCATACCTCAGGCACACATGCCCTACACTCAGATCAACAAATGATCCTACCTCAGCCTTTATAAAATAAGCCTACAACTCAGATCCAAAGGATCCTATAGAAATGAGAGTGGTTGTTGATGATTTGACTCCACAGAAGTTCTCTGAGTCTACTGCTTCCTGAACTGATTTAACTCAACCCTAACTTCTTCTCAGCAACAAGAAAAGTTGATCTTCAATAAACTGCTGCTTGTACTGGAAGTATCTTAGAAACAAGGTCTCTGAACTTACTGTTGAAGACAAATATTTGGCAGTTCTATATGTTCTTCAATCAGCTAACCTTGACTGCAGAAATTTGAAGGCTCTGCTTAGTTTTCTTTCTCAGAAAGCTTTTCTGAACTTGTTGTGGCTAGTGAAAATTGCTACAGCTATCTGGAAGATCTTTTAGTCTAGCGGGTTTGAACTTCAGCTTCAAGCTCAGCAACAATGGCGAGGGAGAAGACGATGAAGTTCTGCCTCTTTTTGAAATGATAAACCCTAAAGGTTATCTTTGTCTCCGCCGATCTCCAGGATTTTATCTACCGCCGTCCAACGGCTATTTGACCCGTGGGCCCACCTGAAGTTGTTGGCTGCAACTTTGCTTTTACAGAAAAAGTCATACAATAAGCCTGCGATGCCATTTGTCGTGTACTGTAGATTTCCCGTAACTATTTGAAACTTTGCTGACTCATGCTGACGTCAGCATTTGTGGACTTAGTCATTTTCATTATTTCATAACAGGTGTTGAGTGCATTGAGTGAATGGCCTTCACTCAGTGCAAAAACACTTAGCCAAATTTACTGCACTTCCAGCGTTGAGTGCGTTGAGTGAATAACATTCACTCAATGCTTTTGTCCTCAGTCAATCTTTCTGCTGTTTAGGCGTTGAGTGAATAGCCTTTACTCAACGCCTCTGGACTTAGCCGCTTCACTGACTGCCTGCCTTCATGCTGAGGCATTGAGTGAACTGGCTTCACTCAACGTTTTGTACTTAGTACAACTTTCTTTATGAATGCATTGAGTGAGCCTTCAACACTCAACGCTTCTGTCTTTGCCTTTCTTTTTGATGAGACATTGAGTGAACTGGCTTCACTCAACGCTTCTGTACTTAGCCAATCTTCTTGATGAGCTTGTGTTGAGTGAGTTGTCCTCACTCAACTCATCTGGACTTAGACAGATTTTTCTGTCTATCTCACCTTAGGATTTGACTGATCATTGCTCTGTCGACGCATTCTTCTTTGGGTGTTGAGTGAGCTGTCCTCACTCAATGCTTCTAGACTTGGTCAGAATTCTTGACAGATCTTCAAAAGCTTGAGCTTGACTCATGACTTCTTTCTTCAGGCGTTGAGTGAGCTGTCTTCACTCGACGCTTCTTGACTTTGTAAAATTTCTTCTTTGCCATTGCTGAGGCTTTGAAAGACCGTGTTGTATTCGACGCCTCTTGTTATATAACGTTGAGTGAACTGCGTTCACTCAACTCCTATGGACTTAGCTGCAAATCTGCATTGCAAACTGTTGGGCTTTGACTGTCCCTTCTTTACACAGTGCTTTTTGGCATCTTGCGTTGAGTGAACTGGCTTCACTCAATGGCTGTGGACTTAGATGATTTTCAGTCTTTCCAGCATCCTTCCTTGGCATCTGGCATTTAGTGAACTGACTTCACTCAACGCCTGCGGACTTAGATAGATTTTTGTCTCTACACCTTTCTACCTTGTGACCACTTGTCACAAACACTTAGGCAACTTGTCTAAACTTGTTACATGAAACATCTTGCACATGATGAACTTAAACAACATCAAATACAAATATGCTCATAGTGTTGATGATGATGCCTCTTCAAATCTAGGGAACATTGAGGGAAATATTACCAACAATCTCCCCCTATTTGAAGAAGACAGAACACACAACAATACTAAGAAGCATCTTCACATAAAGCATATAAGTTTAAAAGCAGTTATAAGCTTTTTCATACCACTTGACAATTCAAAATAGATTACAACACTCCTCACTATATAACACTTAAGTGGGGGAGTTTTCTCAAACCCTTAAGGGTGGAAATATAATATGCAATGACTTAACATTGCACTCTTCATATTACTTGAATGTTTCCAAGTAACACGCACTTACTTAACATGACCTGGTCATGTCAAGTATTGCTTCCACATCTCCCCCTGGGCATGTATTTCCCACCATATCCCCCTTTTCTGGCAATTACTTCTCTACTCAGTATTCTACTCAGGCCCCGAGCAGATCCCGCTGTCAGGCTCTCACCTATCTGGCAGGGCTGGATGTCACTCGATGACGTCAACTCAGGCCCCGAGCAGATCCCGCTGTCAGGCTCTCACTTAGCTGGTAGGGCTGGATGTCACTCATTGGCGTCAACTCATACACCGAGCAGATCCCGCCGCCAGACTCTCACTTAACTGACAGGGCTGGATGTCACTCGATGGCGTCTACCTGAACCTCGGGCAGATCCCGCAGCTATGCTCTCACCTAGCTGGCAGGGCTGGATGTCACTTGTTGGAGTCTACTTCGACTCCCCACTGGGATGGTAGGGTAGGCCTTGATGAACAAAGCATGTTAGAAGTTGGGGGCCCAGACATCCGAATGACCGAGGAAGAAGTTGCAAAGTTAACGAAGTGGGTCCAACGTAATCAACCAGCACCCAAGATAACGACCAAGGCGGCGAGAACCCAGGCCGCATTGTATGAGGGTCAGCTCGCACGGAACTCAGCGGCCAGGGTGCGAGCCGAGTCAGCCCGTCTCTTCTAGCAAGCAAGCAACACAGAGGCTCTAGACTAAGGAGGCGGGTCGCCACTCGCAGGTCGGCTAACTAAGGTCCCTATGCTTCCTAAGCAAAGTACTTGTGGGTCACGCGATCTCGCTAACAAGATGCGAAATGAGGAACTGCGAGCGGGAGAATCAGAACAAGCCGCGAGTACTAAAAAGAAGAAAATCCACGTTGCACAGAAGCATTACAAGCAATAGTAACATATATATATATATGAGAAGCGAGTAGAGAACAGTTCATTGATGAACAAAAATACATGATCGGGACTCAGCCCGTGTTTACATTGTAACAAAAGCACACATAAGAGGCGAGGCGCGGGAATTCGGCGAGGCGAGCTCTCGTGCGACAATCCCTAGAGAGGCTGATAGGACTTGTCTCCCAGCTTGGTGACGGAAAGAACAATGTTGGTACCACGTCGCTCGCAGAAAGGCCCGCCCCCTCGCTCTTGATAAGATTGGCCCACCTAGAGTGTGGAGGGTATACTTTGTCGTGCAGGAAGCGTTCTTCTGCATCATTTCCTCTAGCTCGTACTTGGTATAATGCACACGCTGGCAGCCGCTGCTGGAGGGCGGCAGGAGAGCCACTGCGACCTCCAGCTCTTGCACCCGTGCCTGTAGTACTTCTTTTTCTTTCTCTAAGACGGCGACAGCAGCATCGACGGCGTCTGCCCTCTCTTTTTGACGCTCCGCCTCCTCCTGGGCGAGAAGACGAGCCTCCTCCTTCTCGTCCACTAGCCTCCTGAGCGAGGGGGCGTTCTTCTCCATTTGGGTGTACCGGCGGCCGACCATGTGGGCCAGCTCCAGGCTACGGCGCTGAGCCCTCGCACTCTCGTGGGCCAGCACCCGTGTGGCCTCCTCGTCATAGATGGCGGCGTCCTCCCACGAGTAGAGGCTGAACGAGAAGTTATAGGCCTCCCCGCTGATGGTTTCTTGCTCCAGCCAACTCGGCAGCAGGGCGGAGATAAACGCCTTGTTCGACTCCTTGTCCCACAGTAGGAGGGGGACGCCGAGCTCATCTAGGCACTTCTCGCCGTAGCCAAAGTTGCGGTGCCCTCTCGGCACCGGCTTCACGGCGGGCCACGTCTCTTCTTGCGGCCCGGAGGTGCCAGCTTCCTCGCTAGGGGGGCCGCTGGAAGAAGCTATCGCGGGGGCTGGGTCCTTGGTCGGCTAGGCCGCCGGGGCCTTGACTTTTCTTTGGGCCGCGGTAGGCGCATTGCCTGTGGCCTTCGCATTTTTGGGCAGCGGTGGTGGAGGTTGTTCACGGCTGGGCCGCTTTTGGGGGGCATATGCCGGGGTCTCGCGGTGTGCGGCGGCTGCGGCTTCGGCGCGGGCAAGCTCAAAGTTATCCTAAATAGGAAGGAGGCGGATAATTCATATGTCGGGGTCTCGCGCTCTCTTAAGGAGGATGCAGGGGGATGTCCCGCTCGCATGCAAGAGGAAAGTTAAAACAGAAACTATTATCAAAGAAGAAAGGAGAAGCGCGAGTAGCTTACCTCCCCCGAGCGGGACGGGGGCGAGGTTGTCCAGATTCCGGCGTAGGAAGGCGACCTCAAAGTTCTTCCCGGCGAAGAACCCGCACAGCTCCGTTTCATGGCCCCCCAGGCTAGGGGGCGGTAGCTCGCCTCGATGAGCTGTACCGGCAAGAAGGGGAAGTTGACGAAGTCCCCCTTGACAAACACGATTTTCTTGAGCAATTATGGCTCTTATTGACGGTCTCCCGTACCTTGACGTGGACACTGGAGAAATAGGCGCTCCCATCTTTGTTCGCACGGAAAGAGAACAGCTTGCGGAAGACCGCGAGGCTCAACTCAACCCGCTCTTCCCGCAGGAAGAAGGAGAATCCGACCATGACAGCTATGGAATTCGGGGTCATCTGGCCTGGGACGACCCTGAAATATTTCAGTATTTGGCGAACATCCGACCATAGTGGAAGCGGAAGGCCCGCCTCGAAGTGCACCAAGAGGATGACGAGCTCCCCTTCAGAGAGGTCATTTATCTTTTCCCACTCTCCAAGTCGCCTCGCCACGAAACATAGCGGGACGTAGTCGCCTATGTCGTCAAAGAATTTGCCTTCAGAAATGGCGGCAGGGGGAAAGTCGTGATCGGAAAAGGTCCAAGCACGCTTACCCCGCCCATCCGCATCGCCGCTGCCACCGCCCATCTCGCAGAGAGCTTGTTAAGCAGGACAGAGTTGTTCTCGCAGGAGGTGGACGAGTTGAGGGTCGCAGGAAGCAAGGGAGAAGGAGAAATCTTAAATGCGGTGGCTGAGAAAGGGCCGATAGGGCCTATTTATAGAAAGAAAAGGTCGGGAAAATCTTCCGCCGACGGGAAAAGTGCGGATAGAAAAGTACGCCGGGACGCTTTGACTTCCGCGCCCACCGCAGATTTATACCAGCTCGCTGGAGTGTCGTGAAGACTATTCGCGAGCAAGCTGCGTTCCCCGCGCCCGCCGAGGGGCGAGCGAGCTGTGTCTCACCCCCGCCTGGAACAGTAGGCGAGCCGAGCAGACTCGCAATCTGCAAGCTTCCGGCCCGCTCCCGCCAAGATTAAATAAACAGGTTGGGTGGACCGATTCAACAATTTCGCGCCCATTTGAAGAAGTGGCAGGCGAGCAGGAGCGCTTCATCCGCATTCCCCCCAGAGAACCAAACGACAATACAATAAAAGCAACAGGAAACGAGCATTAAACTCATTGGCGGACGAGAGAAGTTTCAGATTATTACAGACATTAAAAATATTCTTAGATAACCCTCCTAAGTGAGCTGGTCCAGGATACGGATGTGGTCCTGGTCTGGCGATCGGAAGAAGGAAGGGGTGGGTGTAACGCCCCTGATTTTCCGGCAATTATTTAATCCTCTTGATGACGTCATAATGACGTAAGAGGCATTACGTTAATGTGGAGTTGACGACACGTCGCTATTAGTGCGTTTTCGCGCCTGTTCGGTCGAGTCGGCCAAATTTGTGAATTCTTGTCGAAAATGGAAAATTTCTTGTTGGGAAATTGAATTAATTAATTTTTGACATGCTCGTCAAGTTTCGTCACGATCTAAGCGATATTCGAGGCTTGGAAAATTTCCGAAGTTTTGTAAAATTTATGTTTGCCGTAAACTTTGAAAATTAATATCTCAAGAACGGCTCGTCGGATTTTGGTTCTGACTTCGCCGTTTAATTCGTAGCGTCAGTGTTCGCCTACGGTGTGAGTTTCGTTTAATTCGGCGCGCGTTTGGGCCTCCGTTTTGAACTCGTGTTTCCTTATTCAAAATTATATAAATATGATTATTTTAATATTAAAGCACTATTCAAAAATGTCATTTACTATTCATCACTATAGTTTGATTTATTGAATATATTTGTAAAACTTACTGTTAATGCAATTGTATTCTCGAGTACTGCTTAATCTTCTTGAGAAAATCCTTTCGTGTTCTCGAGTACTATTTAATCTTCTCGAGAAAAATCATTTCATGTTCTCGAGTACGGCTTCATCTTCTCGAGTAAAATGTTTTTTGTTCTCGAGTGCCTGTTTTTCTCTTCTCGAGTACTCCTAAATCTGTTCTCGAGTAGTTTGCAGACCTTCTCGAGAATTCCGTTCCAGTCTACGTTCGGGCGCTATTTTAAAGGTCAAAACAATGTCGTATGAAAAAATTGTTAACATAAAATTTGTTCATCTCGATGAGATCTACAACTTTCATGTTAAGCACGTTTCGATTTGAAGTCATTATAAATCTCTATTTTCGTTTTTCGCACGCCCACACTTGAATTATCCGCCTCCTTCCTGTTTAGACAAAAGAATATATATATATATATATATGTATATATATATGTGTGTATATATATATGTGTGTATATATATATGTGTGTATATATATATGTGTGTATATATATATATATATATATATATATATATATATATATATATATATATATATATATATATATATATATATATAAGTACTTATTCTTATACTTAAGGATAAATAGAACAGATCTTCATCTTCTTCCTCAATTTTTGGCCGAACAAGAGAGCGATAGTGACAGCGAGGGTTCTAAATTCGTGAAGCTTCGGATCGCCGCCGTCGGAGCTACGGTGCTCAGAATCGCAAACCGAGCATAGATCCGAAAAGCTCTCGCCGAGATCTTCACGTTCGTGGAAAGTATTTCTCGTTTCGTGGAAGTTTTTTGTTTGGATTTTCGGCCCTAACCTCTCTCTGGACCTTGATCTTGTAGATTCCGCTTCCCCGCGTCTTCTTTTGGCTAGATCCGTGACGTGGAGTAATTTGGGAGACCGATTGGAGTAGAAAATGAGGCAAGTGGTGTTCTTGCCCTCTCTCTTTCTC
Source organism: Platanthera guangdongensis (assembly GCA_039583875.1). Classification (NCBI taxonomy): domain Eukaryota; kingdom Viridiplantae; phylum Streptophyta; class Magnoliopsida; order Asparagales; family Orchidaceae; genus Platanthera; species Platanthera guangdongensis. The sequence continues at coordinate 82,995,847 of CM077161.1, forward strand.
CCTTCCTCTTTATTTTGCCAGATTTTATTGAGTTGTCATGTTTATATTTCGTAGAAACTTATCTCTAAATTTCAGTGAAACTTGTCGTTCTACTTCATTGAAACTTGTCTGACAAATTTTAAGTATTTTTCTTTGCATGGTGACTTGTCTTTAAATTTCTAAGTTAATTCATTCAACATTTACCCTCAATTCTTGTTCTGTAGATTTGGTAATCAAATTTGGTTGCCCTGCCACTTTATTTATCGAGTCATGTAGATCGGTGCGATGCCTTGTGCGTCTCATTATTTTGTTTATACTACACTTGTTTGACCCTTGAAATGTTCTTATGCAGTCCACTTTGTTGGTTAACCCTGAGTTCGTGATGAATAAAAGGAACTCTGCTTGTATAATTATGTAACTAAAGAAACACAGATGAACTGTGCGCATTAGGGTTTCTCCCTCGGCATAGTGCCTTATGATTAAGTCTGTGCGCGTTGTGGACTTTCATCCCCGGCACATTACCTTAGCTTGGTCTGTGTACGTTGGGGTTTCTCCCTCGGCATGGTGCATGTTGGCTGGGTTTGTGCACGTTGTGAATCTTTTTTCCCAGCACAGTACTCTTTATTGTTGAGCTGATCAGTCTCATTTTTTTTATTGATGAATAACATGAATATTAATGAAAGATGAAAATTTAAACTTCTGATGTTGATACTTTGTTCTGTCAGTTGATGTGATTAGCCATTCTTGCTCGGCTAAATTTACTGTTTGCTTACTTTTACTCTACTGCTGACCTTTTGTTGCAGTCATTTTATAGATTTCCTTCACTTTGAGGTTTGTTTGTTCTATCTATACTCTTTGCACCATTTGTAACTTGCTTCTGAGGTGTTCTTCTTTGAATGCCTCAGGATAAGAGTAGTAGCAGGTTTAGCTGACCGTGTTGTGCTTCTGGTGCTGTGTGTTGTTGCGGCCGTTTGCTTCCACCTCAGAGCTTTGAGGTAGTTGACTTGTTTAGACTTGTCAGATTTTACTATGGGTTCATGTCAGTTGTTGACGCCCATAGTCTTTGACTTTTTCTGTGATAGACTACTTACTGCTTTTACTGTTGTTAATTTTACATGTTTATACTTGCTCTCTGGGAAGGATTTATGTTAGGATGTATTTAGTTACTTTAAAGTATACAAAACTGCATTCTGGAACATTGGCATGACATGACATTCAACTGCAAAATCTACTACTTTTAAGCGCTATAAAAATCTTATATATATATATATATTAAATGTAGAAGTCACATTATCATTATAATATGCTAGACCTTCATTCTCATATAAGACAATAAATGAATCAACTAAGTATTTTCCGCCACGTAAAACTTATCTATTTTCTCACCTATGGACTAGTGATCCACCCAACTGAGGGACACAGTTAGTAACTCTAATAACTTATATGGATTGTTTTTAGCTTAATTTCATAAATCTTTTACATGAAGTAAATGTGAGGACGAGCCGCCTGAGCGTCTGCAGTTGTCCCCTGCACGGCGTGGCATCACGACTCGTATTTTCTCTACTCTGACGTATTTTGGAATATGGAAAAAATGCGGGTTGTGACAGTTGGTATCAGAGGGAGGTTTTGCAAGAGGGTTGGTTGGTTTGGCAAGCCAGTCGGACAACTTTCCCTTAAGTAAAATTGTAATCGTATCATTTCATTGCAAACACACACCGATATGTCACCAGTAGATTTTGATGGAAGCACGAACACTACACTCATAGCATGATAAGAAGTATACATGACATATTATATAGTATGAGATGCATAATATGTGTTTGTATATGGATCCACCATAGGTGGCAACATGTGACAATTATGTAGTATGAGATGCATAACCATCATCACATGGATACCCATTAGCACGTTTACTTTTCTTCATTACATACAATATTATGTAGTGTGGGATGCATAACATTGTATGTGTAACGCCCCGAAACTCAAAGGAGCAAAGGGGGACGTTTTGGGCCAGTTTGGGTTCTGGCTGCAGGCACACGGCCTGGGACACGGGCGTGTCCCAGGGCGTGTCAAGCCTGTGTCGACACTAAGACGGGAAGTCGACACTTTGGTCTCGACATTATGTCGAGACTGGGCACACGGCCTGCGACACGGGCGTGTTGCAGGGCGTGTCGACCCGTGTCGACACTTAGCCGCGAAGTCGACACTCTGCTTCGACGAAGTGTCGAGACATGGAACACGGCCTGCGACACGGGCGTGTCGCAGGGCATGTCGACCCGTGTCGACACTCGTCCCGGGAAGTCGACACTTTGGTGTCGACAATGTGTCGAGACAAGGCACACGGCCTAGGACACGGGCGTGTCCAAGGCCGTGTCAACAGGTCGACGATCTTCGCTCGACGAAGTGTCGAGTGTCGAGACCGTGTACACGGCCTGGGCTCCAGGCGTGTTGAGGTGACACGGGTAAGGACACGGGCGTGTCATAGAACCCGTGCAGTGCTCGGGTTGATTTTGGGGAAAAATGATGGTGTACACGGCCGGCCACACGACCGCGTCAGGTGGAACACGGGCGTGTCAGCTCGAAAATGGGCGTGTTCGATACCCGTGTGAGGTTCCAGGTGATTCGATTTTGACGGCGAATGAGGCACACGGCCCTGGACACGGGCGTGTGCCAGGCCGTGTTCGGTCCAGATTGGGCATTTCAGTCCCGAATCGAAGCCGTTCATTTCTTTAACTGAAGATCCAACGGCTGGGGGTTGTTCCTGAAGGGATATACCCGTGAATGGACTTGGAAAACCCTTACTTTTCATAACTTCTCATCTTTCTAAAACCTTAGAGAGAGAGGAGAGCCAAGGGAGGAAGAAGGAGCTAGATCCCGCCATTGGAGGAGCTTCGGAGCTCCGAATCGCGAGCCGACTCCGGATCCACGGAGGCAACGCTAGTGCGGTGGTTTTCATCCGATTACTTTTCCATGGCGCCAAAGAGGAACGCAAGGGTAACGATCCTCATCTTGAGCATGAGTAGCTCTCTTTCTTTGCATAGGAAGCCCGCTCTCGCGAGTTTGCGGAGAGTTGGAGGCGTTCCTTCGGGTAGATATGTGAAGTCCCCGTTGTTTAGAGTCCGTAAACGAGAACGGACATAGGCATGATGTGTGAAGCCTACCCGGACATGTTGGTCTGGATCGGTGATGTTGCATTGCATAAATGCCGGAGAAGACTCCATGCTATGGATTGTTTTTCGGGTTTTCTACGCGGTAGATTGCAGCAGGGAGCCTTGGGGACTAACCCAAAGGTGCACCCGGAAAACTGGGCGGATACGAGATCTTGCCAACTTGGTGGCCTGAGAGCCAGCGTGAACATAATCAGGTTATGTGAAATGTGATGGAAATGAGACTCGGGAGAAGTTTGACCTGCGCATATGGTTTAAATTACCGTTGCGGGCGCATATGGTTTAAATTACCGTTGCGTTGTGAGCACGGGTTAGATGGAACCGTACCCGTTCTATGTCGTTCGGATTAGAGCCGTTGGCATAGATGAGAGTCTTCGGCGGTCTATGGTTTTAATTACCGTGACCCATGCCGGGAAGACAAACTGCTCATTGTTTGGCCGTCCAAAGGGGATGACGGTGAGTCGGCAGACTTAGACTGCGTTCACCGAGAATGTGCCCTGAGTGCACGGGGTGTGTGGCCGTTGAGCCTCCGCCTGTGATGAAATGGCTATATATATTGCTCGCTTATGCTAATGAAATGCAGGGAAGGAGAATCGCCGCCCCGAGTTGGGGGCGGGATCGTTATAATTTGGTCAGCATTACTGACCGTTGCCTTGTTTTGCCACCGTGCGGTGGTTTGTTGCTTGCAGGTGCAGCTGGACCGAGCAGTCAATAGCGGGCTAAAGCCCAAATGTGAAGCCGGCCCTTGAAGGCCTATTTGGAAGTGTTTACTGCTTTATTCATGTGTGACCGGCCTGCGTGCCGTGGATTATAAAACATGTAATTTGAAGTGAAACATCTTGTAAAGCCTTAAGGCATATTTTGGGTATTTTGTATAACATTCCTATTTTGTATTAGTGGACATTCGTGCTCTAATGCTGGGTTCTTTGTTACAACTTTTGTAAACTGCTTCCGCTAGAATGCTCTGTGTAGGACGTTGAGATTGGTTGGATGGTTTCCATAAGTAACCACCCGGTCTGTCTGTGGCATACGACGTCGGGCCCCGACCGGACCTACTGCTATATGCTATGTGACGGATAGGAGGTGTTACAATTTGGTATCAGACTACTGGTTTTGGTTGGGCTTAACCTGAATTCGTGGATGAATTCTTTTTAAGGGGTGGTGAGCACATTGTGTGCGTCATCCTTATAATGATAAAAGAACCCATGAATGCCCACTTAGGAATGAAAATACTCGTGTTTGAGGAACCTGCGTGTTCCTATAATTGCTATTTGCAATTTTATTTGGTCGCTTAACGGTGTTTTGTACCACTATAGGTGACCAGAGGTGGTTTTGGGCCGTCAGGACGCCGAGTTTCTGAGGCTAGTAGTGCACCGGAAGTTGCTCCCGCAACACCTCTATCGGCTGAGAACATACGATTGGTTGTTAAAGCGGTGTTGGCCGTGATAAATGCGCAGCCTGCAAGGCAGACACAGCAGCCCGCTCCTGTGATGGAGCAAGAACCTCTTCAAGAGGCTGAGCCGAGGAGAGTGGAGCAAGTGGTTGTGGAACCGGTAGTGCCACGGAGGGAACTGAGAGGCAGCTTAAGCATGTTATGAGCTTTAACCCTCCGTTATTCTCGGGGTTGGGAACCCCATCTCAGGCTGAAGATTGGCTCTCCAGGGTGAAGAGAGTCATGACAGCGACGGAGACGGAGGAGTGGCAAATGACCACCATCGCTACGTTTCTTCTGGACGGTGAAGCGAGGATGTGGTGGGAAGGTTTGGAGCTGCACTTACTGAGAGGTAGGCAACTTGGTGATGTCTCGATAGAGGAGTTCTCGAGATTGTTCTTGGATAGATACCTTCCTTCGACGCAGAAGATAGCGTTGGAGAATGAATTTCTGAAGTTGGTTCAGGGTGAGAGAAGCGTGGATGAATATCTCCACGAGTTCACTCGTTTGAGTCGATATGCTAGCTCCACCATCATGGATGAGGAGCGCAAGACTAATTGCTTCTACGAAGGCTTGAGAGATGAGTTGAGATTACTACTCTCAGGGCCAATGACCCAGGGTTTCTTAACCTTGGTCAATACTGCCCGGTCCTTGGAGAAGGACATGAAGAATGTGCAAGCAAAGAAAAGCTTGGGCGAGAAGAAATCTAGGTTCAAAGTGCCGACTACTTCAAAGTCTGGCTATCAAAGATTCTTTAAGAAGCATAGGACTTCGGGTCCAGCTCCTTCTGGTGCTTCTGGGGCGACTACGATTCGGACCCCGGGTGCGTGTTTTACATGTGGAAAGATGGGGCATTTTGCCCGTGATTGTTGGAGCGGACGTCCTAAGTCCGAGAGGAAGCTAGGAGCTACCTATGAAGAGAAGGGAAAGGCGGTGGAGTCGACCGCATCCCATTATGCTCCGGCCCAACCAAGGGTCTACAATCTTGGCCAACAGGAGGCCATCAAACAAGCTGATGTGGTGACAGGTACGGTTTAATTTATAGCAAGTCGATTTCTTTAAATACTTGTTATGTATATGTTACCTTACCACTGCTTGTTTAGGATTTGTATTGATTTGTGAAAATCCGGCACGAGCACTCTTCGATACGGGAGCTTCACACTCCTTTTTGTCCGAAGCATTTATATCACGCATCGGAGTCCCTTCTTCGATGGCGAAGGATAAGTTGGATGTGTTGTTGCCCAACGGGTGTTCGATGCGAGCGGATAGGATCTGCGATGTTAAGATTTGTATTGGGGAGCAGGAGTTCGACCTGCGGGCGTCTTTACTTCCGTTGGTGGAGTTCGACGTCATATTTGGCATGGACTGGCTCTCGGAGCAGCAGGCCCATATAGATTGCGGTAGCAAGGAAGTCAAGCTGGGAGAAAGTCGTGAAACGACTTTTACGGGCTTAAAGGGGTCGAGCAAGACGTTGATGTCTGCTCTTCAAGTGGTGAAGGCGGTTCGTGCTGGAGCAGAACTGTTCTTTACACTAGTGGAGGTTGCAAAGCCGAAGCCCGCGTTGGATTGTATTTCGGTGGTATCGGAATACCCTGATGTGTTCCTCGCAGATCTTCCTGGAGCCCCGCCTCAGCGGGAGATAGATTTTACGATTGAGCTAGTGCCAGGTGCAAAGCCTGTGTCACGATCTCCCTATCGGCTGGCACCTAAGGAAATGGCGGAGCTGAAAGTTCAACTGCAAGAGTTGTTGGAGCAAGGGTATGTGCGCCCGAGTTCTTCTCCTTGGAGCGCACCAGTCCTCTTTGTTAAGAAGAAGGACGGAAGCTTGAGGCTATGTATTGATTATCGGGAGCTCAACAAGCTGACTGAGAAGTACATGTACCCGATCCCTCGGATTGATGATCTCTTTGATCAGTTAGTCGGGTCGACGGTGTACTCGAAGTTAGATCTCAAGTCTGGGTACTATCAGCTGCGAATAAGGGAGAGTGATATCCCGAAGACAGCGTTTAGTACGAGATACATGCATTATGAGTTTACGGTCATGCCGTTTGGGCTGACTAATGCGCCGTCAGTGTTCATGGATTTGATGAACATGACTTTTCGGGAGTACTTGGACCATTTCATGATCGTCTTCATCGACGATATTTTGGTGTACTCGCAAAGTGAGGAAGATCACTTCAAGCATCTTCATTTGGTGTTGGAGACGCTAAGGAGAAATCAGTTGTATGCCAAGTTCTCGAAGTGCGAGTTTTGGCTATCCTCAGTGGCGTTCCTCGGGCATATAGTAAGTGGAGAGGGTATTGCTGTGGATCCGACGAAGATTGTTGCGATACGGGAGTGGCCTGAGCTTGTTACGGTAGCGGAAGTCCGGAGTTTTCTGGGGCTTGCCGGCTATTATAGGCGCTTCGTAGAGAACTTCTCGCGGATAGCGTTACCTCTCACTACATTGACGAGGAAGGAGCATAAGTTCGTTTGGACGCCGGAGTGCGCGCGAGCTTTTGAGGAGCTGAAGTGTCGGTTGACCACGACGCCTGTGCTGAGTTCGCCATGTGGGACCGAAGGCTACGAGATTTATAGTGATGCTTCGGGCAGCGGTTTGGGTTGCGTGCTACTGCAACACAGAAGTGTAATAGCATATGGCTCGAGACAGCTAAAAGTGCATGAGAGGAATTATCCGGTCCATAACTTGGAGTTAGCGGCCGTGATTTTTGCCTTGAAGCTGTGGAGACACTATTTGTACGGTGTGAAGATTGATATCTACACCGATCACAAGAGCCTAAAGTATCTAATTGATCAGAAGGATCTGAATATGCGGCAGCGTAGATGGATGGAGTTCCGGGTGGACTATACATTCAAGATCCACTACGTGCCCGGTAAAGGGAATGCGGTTGCAGACGCGCTGAGTCGCTGAGCCCCAGCTCAAGCCAATTGGCTATCGGTACATGATGAGCGGTTGGTGCGAGAGTTGGAGGCGTTGGAGATTGTTTGTGTGGATAGACAATCAAGAACTGAAGCAGTTCTGAATTGGACTGAAGTCCAATATGACCTGGCTGATCGTATTCGACAGGCTTTGGATATGGATGCTCATATGAAGCAGTTCATGGTAGAGGCTCTGGATGGGTCAAATTCCCAATTCGTCGTGGAGGACGGATTACTTTGGAAAGACGGTCGTCTATGCGTCCCAAGTGTGGGCAATTTATGGGCGGAGTTGTTGTACGAGGCAAACCATACCAAGTACTCGATTCACCCGGGGAGCACGAAGATGTACCGTGATGTGAAGAAACTGTTTTGGTGGCCGGGTTTGAAAAAGGATGTGGCGCTATACGTAGCCAAGTGCCAAACCTGCGCCTTGGTAAAGGCGGAGTGCCAAAAGCCGGGAGGATTTCTTAAGTCCTTGCCTATTCCGGAGTGAAAATTTGACGACATCTCTATGGACTTTGTGCATGGTTTGCCAAGGTCGCAGAAGGGAAACGACGCCATTTGGGTGGTTGTTGATCGATTAACGAAGGTGTCGCATTTTATTCCGCATAGGAAGGATGATCCGGTGGATAAGTTGGCAAAACTCTATGTGGATAACATAGTACGACTTCATGGTGTGCCCCGCAGCATCGTGAGTGACCAAGATGGGCGGTTCACGTCCAATGATTGGAGGCTGGTGCAGCAAATGTTGGGAACAAAGCTGAAATTCAGCACAGCCTTCCATCCGCAAACGGATGGGCAGACCGAGAGGGTCAATAGAACCATGGAAGACATGCTTCGCATGTGCATCTTGGATTTTGGAAAGCAGTGGGAAGACCACCTTTATTTGGTGGAGTTCGCATACAACAATAGCTACCAAGTGAGTATTCAGATGGCGCCTTTCGAGGCCCTATATGGTAGAAAATGTCGCACACCGTTGTCTTGGTTAGAAACGGGTGAGTCAAGGTTGTATAAGCGATCGGAAGTGGAGGGTGCTACTTCTTTGGTGCAAACCATTCGGGAGAGGTTGCTTATCTCTCAGGACCGGCAAGCAAAGTACTATAATGCCAAGCATAGGAACGTGGAGTTCGCTGTGGGCGATGATGTATACTTAAAGATCAAGCCGTTCAAGGGTGTCTCGCGGGTGCGGCGATTGAAAAAGCTAAGCCCGAGGTACCTTGGACCGTTTGAGGTTCTGGAGCGAGTTGGTGAAGCGGCCTATCAGTTGAAGCTTTCAGTGGAGCTTAGTGGTTTACATGATGTATTCCATATTTCGGTACTTCGGAAGGCGGTGCAAGAGCCTACGCAAGTGATCGCGGTTGATCATGTGCCGGTGGATAGTGGGCTAACGACAAAGGTCAAGCCCGTGCGGATCGAGGACTCGGAGGTCAAGCGGCTACGCAATAAAGAGATCAGGATGGTCAAGGTCCGGTGGGACAATTGCGGTCGTGAGGAGCTCTCTTGGGAGCGAGAGCAGACTATGCTTGACGAATATCCGGAGTTGTTCCGCTCAGGTACAAATTTTGATTTTGTACATGTCTTTCCTTTATGTAATTTCGTGGACGAAATTCTTTTAAGAGGGGGAGAGTTGTAACGCCCCGAAACTCAAAGGAGCAAAGGGGGACGTTTTGGGCCAGTTTGAGTTCTGGCTGCAGGCACACGGCCTGGGACACGGGCGTGTCCCAGGGCGTGTCAAGCTTGCGTCGACACTAAGACGGGAAGTCGACACTTTGGTCTCGACATTGTGTCGAGACTGGGCACACGGCCTGCGACACGGGCGTGTCGCAGGGCGTGTCGACCCGTGTCGACACTTAGCCGCGAAGTCGACACTCTGCTTCGACGAAGTGTCGAGACATGGAACACGGCCTGCGACACGGGCGTGTCGCAGGGCGTGTCGACCCGTGTCGACACTCGTCCCGGGAAGTCGACACTTTGGTGTCGACAATGTGTCGAGACAAGGCACACGGCCTAGGACACGGGCGTGTCCAAGACCGTGTCAACAGGTCGACGATCTTCGCTCGACGAAGTGTCGAGTGTCGAGACCGTGTACACGGCCTGGTGTCCAGGCATGTTGAGGTGACTCGGGTAAGGACACGGGCGTGTCCTAGAACCCGTGCAGTGCTCGGGTTGATTTTGGGGAAAAATGATGGTGTACACGGCCGGCCACACGGCCGTGTCAGGTGGAACACGGGCGTGTCAGCTCGAACACGGGCGTGTTCGATACCCGTGTGAGGTTCCAGGTGATTCGATTTTGACGGTAAATGAGGCACACGGCCCTGGACACGGGCGTGTGCCAGGCCGTGTTTGGTCTAGATTGGGCATTTCAGTCCCGAATCGAAGCCGTTCATTTCTTTAACTGAAGATCCAACGGCTGGGGGTTGTTCCTGAAGGGATATACCCGTGAATGGACTTGGAAAACCCTTACTTTTCATAACTTCTCATCTTTCTAAAACCTTAGAGAGAGAGGAGAGCCAAGGGAGGAAGAAGGAGCTAGATCCCGCCATTGGAGGAGCTTCGGAGCTCCGAATCGCGAGCCGACTCCGGATCCACGGAGGCAACGCGAGTGCGGTGGTTTTCATCCGATTACTTTTCCATGGTGCCAAAGAGGAAAGCAAGGGTAACGATCCTCATCTTGAGCATGAGTAGCTCTCTTTCTTTGCATAGGAAGACCGCTCTCGCGAGTTTGCGGAGAGTTGGGGGCGTTCCTTCGGGTAGATATGTGAAGTCCCCGTTGTTTAGAGTCCGTAAGCGAGAATGGACATATGCATGATGTGTGAAGCCTACCCGGACATGTTGGTCTGGATCGGTGATGTTGCATTGCATAAATGCCGGAGAAGACTCTGTGCTATGGATTGTTTTTCGGGTTTTCTACGCGGTAGATTGCAGCAGGGAGCATTGGGGACTAACCCAAAGGTGCACCCGGAAAACTGGGCGGATACGAGATCTTGCCAACTTGGTAGCCTGAGAGCCAGCTTGAACATAATCAGGTTCTGTGAAATGTGATGGAAATGGGACTCGGGAGAAGTTTGACCTGCGCATATGGTTTAAATTACCGTTGCGGGCGCATATGGTTTAAATTACCGTTGCGTTGTGAGCACGGGTTAGATGGAACCGTACCCGTTCTATGTCGTTCGGATTAGAGCCGTTGGCATAGATGAGAGTCTAGGCGGTCTATGGTTTTAATTACCGTGACCCATGCCGGGAAGACAAACTGCTCATTGTTTGGCCGTTCAAAGGGGATGGCGGTGAGTCGGCAGACTTAGACTGCGTTCACCGAGAATGTGCCCTGAGTGCACGGGGTGTGTGGCCGTTGAGCCTCCGCCTGTGATGAAATGGCTATATATATTGCTCGCTTATGCTAATGAAATGCAGGGAAGGAGCATTGCCGCCCCGAGTTGGGGGCGGGATCGTTATAATTTGGTCAGCATTGCTGACCGTTGGCTTGTTTTGCCACCGTGCGGTGGTTTGTTGCTTGCAGGTGTAGCTGGACCGAGCGGTCAATAGCGGGCTAAAGCCCGAATGCGAAGCCAGCCCTTGAAGGCCTATTTGGAAGTGTTTACTGCTTTATTCATGTGTGACCGGCCTGCGTGCCGTGGTTTGTAAAACATGTAATTTGAAGTGAAACATCTTGTAAAGCCTTAAGGCTTATTTTTGGGTATTTTGTATAACATTCCTATTTTGTATTAGTGGACATTCGTGCTCTAATGCTGGGTTCTTTGTTACAACTTTTATAAACTGCTTCCGCTAGAATGCTCTGTGTAGGACGTTGAGATTGGTTGGATGGTTTCCATAAGTAACCACCCGGTCTGTCTGTGGCATACGGCGTCGGGCCCCGGCCGGACCTACTGCTATATGCTATGTGACGGATAGGGGGTGTTACAGTATGTGTACGCCGCTCATAACGTACACTAAGGCCTTTTTAGAATGCACAACATGACATACATAACATACCATCGCATAAGCATACGCGCCAAGTTAAAGATCTGCATGATGTCATATGTACATCCATGATTTGAGATGAAAATTAAACATTCATGCATTCATATTATAGGCACAAGTTAGAGGCATAACATCATTTTATGATTTCCTAGAGCAAGGTAATGATGAGTCCATTTTATATACCTATTTTCGGACTCATCTGTGCTAGTTTTCATGCGTTTGCACTTCACTTTTAGTTCTATATCATTCATATTTCATCTTGTCTCGATTTCCATAGGAAGTGCACACTTTGGCCCGTGGTTGTGTAATTTTTGTACTTTTATTGTTTGTACTCCTTTTTGTGATTGCCTGGAATGACTGCATAGATTAGTGATTTGTTTTTCCTTTCGGTACAGGGGTCGTGTGCGTGTTCCGGGCTGGTTGTGAAACAGGAATACGACGCACGAACATGAGATCTAATGCGCACGACCACTGGTCGTGCGCCCCTGTGTAACACCCCCTATCCGTCACATAGCATATAGCAGTAGGTCCGGCCGGGGCCCGACGCCGTATGCCACAGACAGACCGGGTGGTTACTTATGAAAACCATCCAACCAATCTCAACGTCCTACACAGAGCATTTTAGCGGAAGCAGTTTATAAAAGTTGCAATAAAGAACCCAACATTAGAGCCTGAATGTCCACTAGTACATAATAGGAATGTTATACAAAATACCCAAAATAAGCCTTAAGGCCTTACAAAATGTTTCACTTCCAATTACATGTTTTACAAACCACGGCACGCAGGCCGGTCACACATGAATAAAGCAGTAAACACTTCCAATTTAGGCCTTCAAGGGCCGGCTTCGCATTCGGGCTTTAGCCCGCTATTGACCGCTTGGTCCAGCTGCACCTGCAAGCAACAAACCACCGCACGGTGGCAAAACAAGGCAACGGTCAGCTATGCTGACCAAATTATAACGATCCCGCCCCAACTCGGGGCGGCGATGCTCCTTCCCTGCATTTCATTAGCATAAGCGAGCAATGAATATATATAGCCATTTCATCACAGACGTTGGCTCGCACGGCCACACGCCCCGTGCTCTCAGGTCACATTCTCGGTGAACCGGTCGATGTCACGTCAATTAAAGCCATAGACATTCCAGACCCACCACCGCCACTTGTACGACCAAACCTATGAGCAATCTGTCTTCCCGGCCTGGGTCACGACAATTTAAGCCATTGACCGCCGAAGACCCTAATCTATGCCAACGGTAAGTGCCACGTGCCTTTAGGTCTCTTTAACCGAACGACATAGAATGGGTACGGTTCCATCTAACCCATGCTCACATCGCAACGACAATTTAAGCCATTTGCGCGGGTCAAACTTCCACCGAGTCCCATTTCCATCACAAGTCACATAACCCGGTTATGTTCAAGTTGGCTCTCAAGCCACCAAGTTGGCAAGATCTCGTATCCGCCCAGTTTTCCGGGTGCACCTTTGGGTTAGTCCCCAAGGCTCCCTGGTGCAATCTACCGCGTAGAAAACCCGAAAAACAACCAATAGCACAGAGTCTTCTCCGGCATTATGCAATGCAACATCACCGATCCAGACCAACATGTCCGGGTAGGCTTCACACATCATGCCTATGTCCGTTCTCGCTTACGAACTCTAAACAATGGGGACTTCACATATCTACCCGATGGAACGCCTCCAACTCTCCGCAAACTCGCGAGAGCGGGCTTCCTATGCAAAGAAAGAGAGCTACTCATGCTCAAGATGAGGATCGTTACCCTAGCGTTCCTCTTTGGCGCCATTGAAAAGTAATCAGATGAAAAGCACCGCACTAGCTTTGCCTCCGTGGATCCGGAGTCGGCTTGCGATTCGGAGCTTCGAAGCTCCTCCAATGGCGAGATCAAGCTCCTTCTTCCTCCCTTGGCTCTCCTCTCTCTCTAAGGCTTTAGAAAGATAACACTTAAGAAAAAGTGAGGGTTTTGAAAGCTCAAACCCGGGTATATCCCTTCAGGAACAACCCCCAGCCGTTGGATCTCAAAATAAGGAAACGAACGGCTTTGATTCGGGACTGAAATGCCCAATCTGGACCGAACACGGCCTGGCACACGCCCGTATCCAGGGCCGTGTGCCTCATTCGCCGTTAAAATCGGCTCGCCTGGAACCTCACACGGGTATCGAACACGCCCGTGTTCGAGCTGACACGCCCGTGTTCCACCTGACACGGCCGTGTGGCCGGCCGTGTACCCCATCATTTTTCCCCAAAATCAACCCGAGCACTGCACGGGTTCTAGGACACGCCCGTGTCCTTACCCGTGTCACCTCAACTCGCCTGGACCCCAGGCCGTGTACACGGTCTCGACACTCGACACTTCGTCGAGCGAAGATCGTCGACCTGATGACACGGCCTTGGACACGCCCGTGTCCTAGGCCGTGTGCCTTGTCTCGACACATTGTCGACACCAAAGTGTCGACTTCCCGGGACGAGTGTCGACACGCCCTGCGACACGCCCGTGTCGCAGGCCGTGTGCCATGTCTCGACACTTCGTCGAAGCAGAGTGTCGACTTCGCGGCTAAGTGTCGACACGGGTTGACACGCCCTGCGACACGGCCATGTCGCAGGCCGTGTGCCCAGTCTCGACACAATGTCGAGACCAAAGTGTCGACTTCCCGTCTTAGTGTCGACACAGGCTTGACACGCCCTGGGACACGCCCGTGTCCCAGGCCGTGTGCATGCAGCCAGAACCCAAACTGACCCAAAACGTCCCCCTTTGCTCCTTTGAGTTTTGGGGCGTTACAACTCTCCCCCTCTTAAAAGAATTTCGTCCACGAAATTACATAAAGGAAAGACATGTACAAAACCAAAATTTGTACCTGAGCGGAACAACTCCGGATACTCGTCAAGCATAGTCTGCTCTCGCTCCCAAAAGAGCTCCTCACGACCGCAATTGTCCCACCGGACTTTGACCATCCTGATCTCTTTATTGCGTAGCCGCTTGACCTCCGAGTCCTCAATCCGCACGGGCTTGACCTTTGTCGTCATCCCACTATCCACCGGTACTTGATCAACGCGATCACTTGCGTAGGCTCTTGCACCGCATTCCGAAGCACCGAAATGTGGAATACATCATGTAAACCACTAAGCTCCACTGAAAGCTTCAACCTATAGGCCGCTTCACCAACTCGCTCCAGAACCTCAAACGGTACAAGGTACCTCGGGCTTAGCTTTTTCAATCGCCGCACCCGCGAGACACCCTTGAACGGCTTGATCTTTAAGTATACATAATCGCCCACAGCGAACTCCACGTTCCTGTGCTTGGCATTATAGTACTTTGCTTGTCGGTCCTGAGCGATAAGCAACCTCTCCCGAATGGTTCGCACCAAAGAAGTAGCACCCTCCACTTCCGATCGCTTATACAACCTTGACTCACCCATTTCTAACCAAGACAACGGCGTGCGACATTTTCTACCATATAGGGCCTCGAAAGGCGCCATCTGAATACTCGCTTGGTAGCTATTGTTGTATGCGAACTCCACCAAATAAAGGTGGTCTTCCCATTGCTTTCCGAAATCCAAGAAACACATGCGGAGCATGTCTTCCATAGTTCTATTGACCCTCTCAGTCTGCCCATCCGTTTGCGGATGGAAGGCTGTGCTGAATTTCAGCTTTGTTCCCAACATTTGCTACACAAGCCTCCAATCATTGGACGTGAACCGCCCATCTCGGTCACTCACGATGCTGCGGGGCACACCATGAAGCCGCACTATGTTATCCACATAAAGCTTCGCCAACTTCTCCACCGGATCATCCTTCCTATGCGGAATAAAATGCGACACCTTCGTTAATCGATCAACAACCACCCAAATGGCGTCGTTTCCCTTCCGCGACCTTGGCAAACCGTGCACAAAGTCCATAGTGATGTCGTCAAATTTCCACTCCGGAATAGGCAAGGACTTAAGAAATCCTCCCGACTTTTGACACTCCGCCTTTACCAAGGCGCAAGTTTGGCACTTCGCTACATAGAGCGCCACATCCTTTTTCAAACCCGGCCACCAAAACAGTTTCTTCACATCACGGTACATCTTCGTGCTCCCCGGGTGAATCAAGTACTTGGTATGGTGTACCTCGTACAACAACTCCACCCGTAAATTGCCCACACTTGGAACGCACAAACGACCGTCTTTCCAAAGCAACCCGTCCTCCACGACGAATTGGGAATTTGACCCATCCAGAGCCTCTACCATGAACTGCTTCATATGAGCATCCATATCCAAAGCCTGCTGAATACGATCAGCCAGGTCATATTGGACTTCAGTCCAATTCAGAACTGCTTCAGCACTTGATTGTCAATCAACACAAACAATCTCCAACGCCTCCAACTCCCGCACCAACCGCTCATCGTGTACCGATAGCCAATTGGATTGAGCTGGGGCTCGGCGACTCAGCGCATCCGCAACCGCATTCCCTTTGCCAGACACGTAGTGGATCTTGAACGTATAGTCCCCCAGGAACTCCATCCACCTACGCTGCCGCATATTCAGATCTTTCTGATCAATAAGGTACTTCAGGCTCTTGTGATCGGTGTAGATATCAATCTTCACACCGTACAAGTAGTGTCTCCACAGCTTCAAGGCAAAAATCACGGCCGCTAACTCCAAGTCATGGACCGGATAGTTCCTCTCGTGCACTTTTAGCTGTCTCGAGCCATAGGCTATTACACTTCCGTGTTGCAGTAGCACGCAACCCAAACCGCTGCCCGAAGCATCGCTATAAATCTCATAGCCTTCGGTCCCACATGGCGAACTCAGCACAGGCGCCGTGGTCAACCGACACTTCAACTCCTCAAAAGCTCGCGCGCACTACGGCGTCCAAACGAACTTATGCTCCTTCCTCGTCAATGTAGTGAGAGGTAACGCTATCCGCGAGAAGTTCTCTACGAAGCGCCTATAATAGTCGGCAAGCCCCAGAAAACTCCGGACTTCCGCTACCGTAACAAGCTCAGGCCACTCCCGTATCGCAACAATATTCGCCGGATCCACAGCAATACCCTCTCCACTTACTATATGCCCGAGGAACGCCACCGAGGATAGCCAAAATTCGCACTTCAAGAACTTGGCATACAACTGATTTCTCCTTAGCGTCTCCAACACCAAATGAAGATGCTTGAAGTGATCTTCCTCACTTTGCGAGTACACCAAAATATCGTCGATGAAGACGATCACGAAATGGTCCAAGTACTCCCTGAAAGTCTTGTTCATCAAATCCATGAACACTGACGGCGCATTAGTCAGCCCAAACGGCATGACTGTAAACTCATAATGCCCGTATCTCGTACTAAACGCTGTCTTCGGGATATCACTCTCCCTTATTCGCAGCTGATAGTACCGGCCTTGAGATCCAACTTCGAGTACACCGTCGACCCAACTAACTGATCAAAAAGATCATCAATCCGGGGGATCGGGTACTTGTTCTTCTCAGTCAGCTTATTTAGCTCCCGATAATCAATACATAGCCTCAAGCTTCCATCCTTCTTCTTAACAAAGAGGACCGGTGCGCTCCAAGGCGAAGAACTCGGGCGCACATACCCTTGCTCCAACAACTCTTGCAGTTGAACTTTCAGCTCCGCCATTTCCTTAGGCGCTAGCCGATACGGAGATCGTGACACAGGCTTTGCACCTGACACTAGCTCGATCGTAAAATCTATCTCCCGCTGAGGCGGGGCTCCAGGAAGATCTGCGGGGAACACATCAGGGTATTCCGATACCACTGAAATACAATCCAACGCGGGCTTCGGCTTTGCAACCTCCACTAGTGTAAAGAACAGTTCTGCTCCAGCAAGAACCGCCTTCACCACCTGAAGAGCAGACATCAACGTCTTGCTCTACCCCTTTAAGCCCGTAAAAGTCATCTCATGACTTGCTCCCAGCTTAACTTCCTTGCTACCGCAATCTATATGGGCCTGCTGCTCCGAGAGCCAGTCCATGTCAAAGATGACGTCGAACTCCACCAACGGAAGTAAAGACGCCTGCAGGTCGAACTCCTGCTCCCCAATACGAATCTTAACATCGCAGATCCTATCCGCTCGCATCGAACACCCATTGGGCAACAACACATCCAACTTATCCTTCGCCATCGAAGAAGGGACTCCGATGCGTGATATAAATCCTTCGGACAAGAAGGAGTGTGAAGCTCCCGTATCGAAGAGTGCTCGTGCCGGATTTTCACAAATCAATACAAATCCTAAACAAGCAGTGGTAAGGTAACATGTGCATAACAAGTATTTAAATAAATTGACTTGCTATAAATTAAACCGTACCTGTCACCACATCAGCTTGTTTGATGGCCTCCTGTTGGCCAAGATTATAGACCCTTGGTTGGGCCAGAGCATAATGGGATGCGGTCAACTCCACCGCCTTTCCCTTCTCTTCATAAGTAGCTCCCGGCTTCCTCTCGGACTTAGGACGTCCGCTCCAACAGTCGTGGGCAAAGTGTCCCGTCTTTCCACATGTAAAACATGCGCCCGGGGTCCGACTCGTAGTCACCCCAGAAGCACCAGAAGGAGCTGGACCCGAAGTCCTATGCTTCTTGAAAGACCTCCGATAGCCGGACTTTGAAGTAGTCGACACTTTGAATTCAGATTTCTTCTCACCCAAGCTTTTCTTTGCTTGTACGTTCTTCATGTCCTTCTCCAAGGACCGGGCAGTATTGACCAAGGTTAAGAAACCCTGCGTCATCGGCCCCGAAAGTAGTAATCTCAACTCATCCCTCAAACCTTCATAGAAGCGATTAGTCTTGCGCTCCTCATCCACGATGGTGGAGCTAGCATAACGACTCAGACGAGTAAACTCGTGGAGATATTCATCCACGCTCCTCTCACCCTGTACCAACTTCAGGAACTCATTCTCCAACGCTATCTTCTGCGTCGAAGGGAGGTATCTAGCCAAACATAATCTCGAGAACTCCTCCATCGAGACATCACCAAGTTGCCTACCTCTCAGTAAGTGCAGCTCCAATCCTTCCCACCACATCCTCGCTTCACCGTCCAAAAGGAATGTAGCGATGGTGGTCATTTGCCACTCCTCCGTCTCCGTCGCTGTCATGACTCTCTTCACCCTGGAGAGCCAGTCTTCAGCCTGAGATGGGGTTCCCAACCCCGAGAATAACGGAGGGTTAAAGCTCATTACATGCTTAAGCTGCCTCTCAGTTGCCCTCCTTGGCACCACCGGTTCCACACCCACTTGCTCCACTCTCCTCGGCTCGGCCTCTCGAAGAGGTTCCTGCTCCATCACAGGAGCGGGCTGCTGGGCTTGCCTTGCAGGCTGCGCATTTATCATGGCCAACACCGCTTCAACCACCAATCGAATATTCTCAGCCGACAGAGGTGTTGCAGGAGCAACATCTGGTGCACTACTAGCCTCAGAAACTCGGCGTTCTGACGGCCCAACACCACTTCTGGTCACCTATAGTGGTACAAAACACCGTTAAGCGACCAAATAAATTGCAAACAACAATTATAGGAACACGCAGGTTCCGCAAACACGAGTATTTTCATTCCTAAGTGGACATTCATGGGGTCTTTTTACTGTTATTACGATGACGCACACAATGTGCTAACCACCCCGTAAAAAGAATTCTCCCACGAATTCACCTTAAGCCCGACCAAAACCAGTAGTCTGATACCAAATTGTAGCACCCCCTATCCGTCACATTGCATATAACAGTAGGTCTGGCCGGGGCCCGACGCCGTATGCCACAGACAGACCGGGTGGTTACTTATGGAAACCATTCAACCAATCTCAACGTCCTACACAGAGCATTCTAGCAGAAGTAGTTTATAAAAGTTGCAATAAATAACCCAGCATTAGAGCCTTAATGTCCACTAGTACAGAATAGGAATGTTATATAAAATACCCAAAATAAGCCTTAAGGCCTTACAAAATGTTTCACTTCTAATTACATGTTTTACAAACCACGACACACAAGCCGGTCACACATGAATAAAGCAGTAAACACTTCCAATTTAGGCCTTCAAGGGCCGGCTTCGCATTCGGGCTTTAGCCCGCTATTGACCGTTTGGTCCAGCTGCACCTGCAAGCAACAAACCACCGCACGGTGGCAAAACAAGGCAACAGTCAGCTATGCTGACCAAATTATAACGATCCCGCCCCCAACTCGGGGCGGCGATGCTCCTTCCCTGCATTTCATTAGCATAAGCGAGCAATGAATATATATAGCCATTTCATCACAGATGTTGGCTCGCACGGCCACACGCCCCGTGCTCTAAGGGCACATTCTCGGTGAACCGGTCGATGTCACGTCAATTAAAGCCATAGACATTCCGGACCCACCACCGCCACTTGGACGGCCAAACCTATGAGCAATCTGTCTTCCCGGCCTGGGTCACGACAATTTAAGCCATTGACCGCCGAAGAACCTAATCTATACAAACGGTATGTGCCACGTGCCTTTAGGTCTCTTTAACCGAACGACATAGAACGGGTACGGTTCCATCTAACCCGTGCTCACATCACAATGACAATTTAAGCCATTTGCGCGGGTCAAACTTCCACCGAGTCCCATTTCCATCACAAGTCACATAACCCGGTTATGTTCAAGTTGGCTCTTAAGCCACCAAGTTGGCAAGATCTCGTATCCGCCCAGTTTTCCGGGTGCACCTTTGGGTTAGTCCCCAAGGCTCCCTGCTGCAATCTACCGCGTAGAAAACCCAAAAAACAAACAATAGCACGGAGTCTTCTCCGGCATTATGCAATGCAACATCACCTATCCAGACCAACATGTCCGGGTAGGCTTCACACATCATGCCTATGTCCGTTCTCGCTTACGGACTCTAAACAACGGGGACTTCACATATCTACCCGAAGGAACGCCTCCAACTCTCCACAAACTCGCGAGAGCGGGCTTCCTATGTAAAGAAAGAGAGCTACTCATGCTCAAGATGAGGATCGTTACCCTAGCGTTCCTCTTTGGCACCATTGAAAAGTAATCGGATGAAAAGCACCGCACTATCTTTGCCTCCGTGGATCCGGAGTCGGCTTGCGATTCGGAGCTTCGAAGCTCCTCCAATGGCGAGATCAAGCTCCTTCTTCCTCCCTTGGCTCTCCTCTCTCTCTAAGGCTTTAGAAAGATAACACTTAAGAAAAAGTGAGGGTTTTGAAAGCTCAAACCCGGGTATATCCCTTCAGGAACAACCCCCAGCCGTTGGATCTCAAAATAAGGAAACGAACGGCTTTGATTCGGGACTAAAGTGCCCAATCTGGACAGAACACGGCCTGGCACACGCCCGTGTCCAGGGCCGCGTGCCTCATTCGCCGTCAAAATCGGCTCGCCTGGAACCTCACACGGGTATCGAACATACCCGTGTTCGAGCTGACACGCCCGTGTTCCACCTGACACGGCCGTGTGGCCGGCCGTGTACCCCATCATTTTTCACCAAAATCAACCCGAGCACTGCACGGGTTCTAGGACACGCCCGTATCCTTACCCGTGTAACCTCAACACGCCTGGTCCCCAGGCCTTGTACACGGTCTCGACACTCGACACTTCGTCGAGCGAAGATCGTCGACCTGATGACACGGCCTTGGACACGCCCATGTCCTAGGCCGTGTGCCTTGTCTCGACACATTGTCGACACCAAAGTGTTGACTTCCCGGGACGAGTGTCGACACGGGTCGACACGCCCTGCGACACGCCCATGTCGCAGGCCGTGTGCCATGTCTCGACACTTCGTCGAAGCAGAGTGTCGACTTCGTGGCTAAGTGTCGACACGGGTCGACACGCCCTGTGACACGGCCGTGTCGCAGGCTGTGTGCCCAGTATCGACACAATGTCGAGACCAAAGTGTCGACTTCCCGTCTTAGTGTCGACACAGGCTTGACACGCCCTGGGACACGCCCGTGTCCCAGGCCGTGTGCCTGCAGCCAGAACCCAAACTGGCTGAAAGATATGATACCTAAACACCTAGAGGGGGGGGGGGGGTGAATAGGTGACCTAATCCTTTTCTAACTTTGTTGGCAGCCAAACAGTTATATCACAGATTTCTAACTACTTTTGCACAGCAATCAGCAATAACAAAACATACACAGCTAATCCACAGCACAATCACAGCACAACACACAGTGTTTTATAGTGCTTCCCCAAGATATGGGTACATCCACTTTCCCCCTTCGCCTATCTAGCAGTGTACTAGATTCGGCCAAACTTCTCCACTGTCTCAGAACCCAAATTGGTTCCTACTCCTCAGGCCCAAAGCCTTACAACTCAGCTTTATCCCAAAGCCTACACTCAGCCACAAGGGCCTACACTCAGCCAATCAAGGCCTACACTCAGCCAACAAGGCCTACACTCAGAGATCTCTATCTCCTACACTCACGCTAACAAGCCCTACCCTCAGCTTTTATAAATACAGGCTTACAAATCACTCAGATCCAAAGGATCCTACAAGTTAAAATGTAATACAAATAATAACTCTACAACTCAGAATTAAAGGAGGGGAGTTGAGAGATTCTTGATGAGTTCTTGGAAGAACTCAGCTGGATTCACCCTGACTTAGCTTTCTTCAAAGCTTCTTGAGTAGAACTGAATAAGACTGAATCCTCTGCAGTTGTTCCTTGACCTCTGCCATTTAAGATCCAGAATTGAATCTGAATCCTTCTTCTCAGCCTAGTTCCAGAGGCTGATTTCTTGGAAGGAGCCCTCTCTCTCCAACTTCTTAGATATGCACTTGAACTGCTAGATCTTCTTGTGTTGATACTCTTTGTACCACTTTAATAATTACTTCAACAAGATGATCAACCTTAACAATAATCTGATCAACAACTTCAACAACAACTTCTGTAAACTGTGGGTGCCTATTTATAGGCCTTCTTCATGGTAACCGGCTGGTCCGGTTCATAACTGACTTCTGACATCTCTGATAGTTGCTGTAGACTGGCTGGAACGGCAGCTGTCAAGTCATCCAGTCACTTCTTGAAAATCTCTAACTGTCTGTAAGTGTCGAGACTTTCTGTCTTTAAGTGTCGACACTTATAGTCCAAGTGTCGACACATGTTGTGTAAGTGTCGACACAAGTCTACAAGGTGTCGACACAACTCCTTGTATGTCTCGACACAGATTCTTCTGCATGTGTCGACACTGAAATTGAGTGTCGACACAAGTACTTGTTCTTCTAGCTTTTGCTGAATTCTTCTATGTGTCGACACATCTCCTTTGTGTCGACACATCTTCTTGTGTTGAATCTGTCAAGTGTCGACACTGCCTCTTGGTGTCGACACAAGTCTTCAATGTTGATTCTTGCTGAGTGTCGACACAGCTCCTTGTGTCGACACACCTTCTTCTTGTTGAGACTTCAGCTGAGTGTCGACACATTCCCATAGTGTCGACACTTGTACTTAGAATAATTTGTTGTTCTTTCTGTTCTTTGCTAAGTGTCGACACAGCTCCATGTGTCGACACTTTCTTCCAGTGTTGAGTCTTCAGCTGTGTGTCGACACATTGTTCTGGGTGTCGACACATACTTCAAATGTTGACTCTTCTGTTGAGTGTCGACACATTGTGCTGAGTGTCGACACTTACTTCAATTACTGACTTTTCTGCTTAGTGTCGACACACTGTGTTGGGTGTCGACACTTTAACTTAGTCTCTGCAGACTTTTGCTGAGTGTCGACACAGCTCCAAGTGTCGACACTTTCTGGTGTAGACACAGCTTCACTAAGTGTCGACACAGCTTCTTGTGTCGACACTTTCTGTCTGCACTTTTCTTTACTGAGTGTCGACACAGCTCCAAGTGTCGACACTATCTGTCTGGTGTCGACTCTGCATCCCAGGTGTCGACACAATGACTCCAAGTGTCGACACTGCTTGTCTGGGTGTCGACACAAGTCTTCTTAAGTGTCGACACTTTCCCTCTGGGTGTCGACACATGGACTTAGAAACTTTTTGCTTCAGTACAGTACTTTCTTAACCTGCACAAGTAACTCAAACATACATCAAATACATTATGATGTATATCATTGAGTTGGGTGAGGCTTCTTCAAATCAGGTACATTTGACCAATGTACCCAACAATCTCCCCCTATTTGGAGAAGTCATAACCCTTAGTCAATGATATACACCATTCATAATTAAAAATTACAGAATGATGTAAAGCAGATTATGAACAGCAGGGTAAACATAAACATGTAATATTTCACACATGTATACACATTCAACATTGCAGAACAAACAAGAAATAGACATATTCTCAGAACAATCATGAAATATATTTATCATATATTGTTTTAACATTTTTCTAATATATCTTCAATGGTTTACAAAAATGTTTTTCATTCAAAAGATTACAACAATCTTCAAGTCAATTCCTAATCTATTTCTGGTCTGGTTCTTTGATAACTATGCCTTTGCCAGGTTGGATTTGAGCTTTAACAGGAGCTTCAGCAGTTTCTGCAACAGCAGGCTTCTTGCCTTTTAGATCCTTCTTCTTGAGTTCTTCTGCCTTGATCTTCTGCCTCTCAAAATAATGATATGGCTTAGGGAAGTACTTGCTAGGCTCCATTGAAGTAGGAGGTAGCTTTCCCATCTTAGCCTTCCTTCTATATTGAACAATGGCCTCCTGTCTTATTTCATGTTTCCTCCATTCTGCTTCAGAGAACCACTTGTTCCTTTCATGAGCATTGTCCTTGGCAGCTTTCCAGGAAGTTAAAATTATATTCCTAGAGGTAGGGCTCCACTGTTCAAAATCTGGCTTTTGTTCTGCTTGTTCCCTAAACCTCTTCTTGGACAACCTTGATTCTTCCTCTTTCTGTAGAGCCTCTTGCATAGCTTCAGAGATAGGTTGAACAACCTTTTTCAGAACAACATTTGACTTCCCTGTAGTTGGGCTATACATCTTATGAATATCAGCTTGCACCATGTCAAAATCTGGTGGAGGATATATGACCTGAGCTACCTCTGGTTGCTCACCTCCAAGATATGCACTTTGAATCCCAGATTCAGCAACATTGTCATCATCACAGAGTGGAGGATAGCCCAGTGTAGCTCTGATGGAATTAGATATCCATTTTGCATGGTCAGAGCTAGCTTTGACTAAAACTCTCTCCCCCTTTATGACTTCTTGGGCAACATGATCTCTTACATCATCCTTCTGGAATCTGATTTGACTATCCAAGTACCTGATTCCATCTTTAAAGTAAGGTTTGAGCTTAGTGAGCTGTTCAAAGATAGCCTTCTGGGAATCTTGAATTGCAGTCTTGACAGCAGTAATCTCAGCTTGAAATACTTTATCAAAGTCAGCCTTAACTGCAGCAGCAGATGTAGAAGGTTCAGCAGTCTTATTCTTCAATTCAGTGACTATAGCATTGTGAGATTGTGTGAGATTGTCATTCATTCTGAGTTGGTTTTCCAGCATATATCCTTGCTTCAATGCTATATCATCTACTTGTACTTTTATCTTCTCTTAGTGTGTTGCCAGATACACCACTGCATTGCCACCCTTGTGGAAGCAGTCTATCATCTCTTTTTTGTTAAGGTTCATTTCAAACCTTATAGACTTTATATCTTGTGCAAGATCAAACTGTAGGGTCTTGTGCCCTTCATCCACATATGTCTCAATTGCCTTTCTTTGCTCATCCAATTTGATCTGTAGTGCAACCATTAAAGCACTATAATCAGCAGTTGGAGCTTGCTGAACTATAGGATGTGGGGCAATGGATTGCAAGGCTTTCTTATAACTCTGACTTCTCCTCTTGAAGACATAGAGTTTCTTCTTCTTAGCCTTTGCAGCCTCATCTTCTTCAGATTCTGAAGTGCTGGCTATTTCAACCCTTTCCTTAGGGATTGGAGGTTTGTCAGCTTGCACATCAGGTGCTTTCTCACTTTCTGGCCTTAAAGGCTCTTCCAGAACTGTCAGTGGCTCCCCCTCAGCAACAGCACTCTTATCTTCAGCAGCAGCATCCTTGTCCATGTTAAAATCTTCTTGATCTAGATTTAGAAACAAATCTTCCATTGTATATTCAGGTGGAGACTGTGCAGGAGAAGTTCTTGGTTCTTCAACCACTTGAGAAGTAACATCTGGAACTTGACTGTCTAGCTGAGTTTGCAGATGTACATCAGACAAATCAGAATCTACTATAGAAAAATTCAATGTATTTAGGTCAATGAGTACCTCTTGTATGATGGTAGTGGCTTGTTCACTCTCTAGTGTAGAGGGTTCTTCTACACCTGGAAGCTCCCCCTGGCTTTGATCCCTATGGATGGGGCTAGCTTGAGGCAGCTCCCCCTGGATCTCAGCCATATCTTGAGCAGCAGGGGTCTTCTCTGCAGCCACTTCCTCTTGATCATCAGGAGTGAAAACTACTTGTTCTTCACTCCCTAAACTGCTGGAGGACTCCTGTGCCACAGGAGATGTCTTCCTTTTCTTCCTTGGAGGAGAATCTTTCTTAGTAACTGTCTTCTCTGGGGTAGGCATTTCCTTGGACAACACCCTGTCCCATCTAGAAAATATCCTTTGATCCATCTTCCTCATGTGGTTGATCTTACTTCCTGCAGCTGTATTCATTACCTCTGGTATGGTACCAGCTAGGTAGAGACTAAGTATTCTGCCCAGGTTGGACTTCTTCAGACTCTCCTTGATCTTGTCAAACACTATCATTGACCAATCAGTTTTAATAGTGAAGATGATTCTTGTCATGATTTCAAACATGTAGGCAGACACTCTGTCATGCCCTCCAGTCTTGCTGAGTAAGACTTTTCCTACAATTTCAGACATGAACTTCCCTTGGTTATTCATTCCTTTTCTGTTGAATACAGATCCTATCTTCATCTTAGGATCAAGTCCACACCAGGTAAGAGCTTCCCTGGTCTTGGATGCAGTTACTTCTTCTTCATCTTGTGTTTTAGGTAGCTGGAGTACCTTCCTCAGACTTTTTGGTGAAATCTTGACCTTAGATCCATGAACTCTGGATTTGATTCTGTATCCAGATTCATCTACAGCAGCTCCATTAAGGAATTCAAGAACTTCCTTTTTCCAAATATTTGTTGGTTCTGAAACCAAGTATTCTAGTCCAGAATTGGCGACTAGGGTTACCACCGACTTGATTTCTTGATCAGCTTCGTCGAACGCGCCTCGCACTAGCTCATAGCCCTCTTTAACGTTATCCTCAAGCTTAGGAGCCATTAGGGTTTGGAGAATTAGTCTTTAGAAAAGAGAGGTGTCGACACAGGAGTTTTGGTCTCGAAACTTTGAAAGCGTGTCGACAAACAAAGACAGAACCCTATTTATATGTTTCTGATTTTGAAGATGAACAGGCGGGACAGCTAACTTAAAATGTGTCGACACTGGCAATAAGTGTCGACACTGACTTATAATGTCTCGACACATATGTGTCGGCACAAATTTAGTCAACAGATTTTATGTGTCGACACATGGTTATGTGTCGACACAACATAACTCGACACATTGTCGAGACTTTACTTAGAAAAATTCTGAGTAAAACTTAAGTGTCGACACCACTTGGGATGTGTCGACACCTACTTGACATGTGTCGACACTAACATTCTGAAGTGTCGACACCAACATCCCTAGATGTGTCGACACCTTTCTCCTGAAGTGTCGACACCACTATTCTGTGTCGACATAGACTTGTCTATGTGTCGACACCTTTTTACTTAGCAAATTTTCTATTCTGTAAACTTAGTCTAAGTTTATCATTCCTAGTTCAATTTTGAATTTATTGAACTTAGATTCTTCTAGGGGCTTAGTAAACATGTCAGCTATCTGATTATCAGTTTTAACATATTCAAGTGAAATATCTTCTCTTTCTACATGTTCTCTAAGAAAGTGATATTTAATCTCAATATGTTTTGTTCTACTATGAGATACAGGGTTATTAGCTATTGAAATAGCACTTGTAGAATCACAGTAAAGTGGAGTTCTACTTACCTGAAATCCATAGTCCTCTAGCTGATGTTGAATCCACAGAAGTTGAGCACAGCAACTTCCTGCAGCCACATACTCTGACTCAGCTGTGGAGATAGCCACACTGGTTTGCTTCTTGCTACTCCATGAAATTAGTCTCCCACCTAGGAATTGACAGGTTCCAGTAGTGCTCTTTCTATCCTCTTTGCATCCTGCAAAGTCTGCATCTGAATAACCTGTTAGATCAAAATCTCCATTCCTAGGGTACCAGAGGCCTAGATAGGGAGTGCCCTTTAGATATCTCAAAATTCTTTTGACTGCAGTCAAATGAGACTCTTTAGGGCAGGCTTGATACCTTGCACAAACACATGTAGCATACATGATGTCTGGTCTACTAGCAGTCAAGTATAATAGGGAGCCAACTATCCCTCTATACAAGGTTTCATCTACAGGTTTCCCTGCATCATCCTTGCTAAGAGACATACTTGACCCCATAGGAGTCTTCATGGTGCTGGATGAATCTATACCATATTTCCTTATGAGTTATAGGGTGAACTTGGACTGACATATGGATAAACCACTTTCAGTCTGTTTAACTTGGAGACCCAAGAAAAACTCCAGCTCTCCCATACTACTCATCTCAAACTGACTTTGCATAAGCTTTGCAAACTTTTTGCAAAGGCTACTTTCAGTAGACCCAAATATAATGTCATCTACATATATTTGGACAAGTATGACTTTGCCTCTAGATTCCCTAAGGAATAGAGTCTTATCTATTTTCCCCCTTGAAAACTTGTTCTCAATGAGGAAACTAGATAGGGTTTCATACCAAGCTCTAGGAGCTTGCTTTAACCCATATAAAGCTTTCCTAAGTCTATAGACATGATGAGGTAGAGTTGGATCAACAAAACCTGAAGGCTGCTCCACATAGACTTCTTCTTTCAAATTACCATTTATGAATGCTGACTTGACATCCATTTGGTATACCTTGAATCCTTGATAGGTTGCATAGGCCAAGAACATTCTTATGGCATCCAGTCTGGCTACTGAAGCAAAGGTTTGATCAAAATCAATACCTTCTTCTTGCCTATATCCTTTAGCAACCAGTCTAGCTTTATTCTTAATGATGACCACTTGTTCATCCATCTTATTCCTGTAGATCCACTTAGTTCCTATTATATTGTGGTCTTTAGGTTTAGGAACCAATTCCCAGACCTTGCACCTCTTGAACTGATTAAGCTCTTCTTGCATTGCTTCAGTCCATTGTGGATCTTATATTGCTTCTTCAAACTTCTTAGATTCAACTTGTGACAGAAAGCTGGAATAGATTGCAGCATTCTGATTTCTGCTCCTTGTTTGAACTCCTTGTCTTGGATCTCCAATAATCAGCTCTACTGGATGATCTCTAAGATGCCTGTGGGCTAGAGGCATCCTCACTTCTGGTTGAACCATTTCAGCATCTGCATCATGCTGTATTCCTTGGATTTCTTCAGCTATTGGCACATGTAGTTCTCCCCCTGGACAGCAGCTACTCTCCTCTCCTTGCTGTCTTGCAGCAGACACTTCTTCTATAGTAAGTTTGTCCATTTTCTTTGTCAAACCTGTGGGGCTGCATACATTGCTAGATAACTCATTATTAATAAGTTTAGTCTCATCAAAAACTACATGCACTGATTCTTCTACAACTTGTGTAGACAAGTTGTAGACTCTATATGCCTTACTATTATTGCTGTACCCAACAAAAATTCCCTGTTGGGACTTGGCAACAAACTTAGTTAAGTAAGACTTCCCATTGTTAAGTATGAAGCATTTACAACCAAAGATCCTAAAATAGGATAGGTTTGGTTTCCTGCCTTTCACTACTTCATAGGGGGTCTTGTTAAACCTTTTAGTGATGGTAGCTCTATTTATAACATGGCATGCAGTGTTAACTGCTTCAGCTCAGAAATACTCTGGCAGTGATGTATCACTCAATAGGGTTCTACCAGCCTCTATCAAGGTTCTATTTTTCCTCTCAGCAATGCCATTTTGCTGAGGTGTTCTAGGTGAAGAGAATTCTTGAAATATCCCAAAGTCTTCACATAGTTTTGTCATGCTTTCAGACTGAAACTCAGTACCATGGTCACTTCTAATCTTGACCACTGTACTATTTAGTTCATTCTGAATTTGCTTGACAAAGCTATAGAAGACACTAGGTGTTTCAGATTTCTGTCTTAAGAAGAACACCCAGGAAAACCTTGAGTAGTCATCTACAACTACAAAGGTATAGACCTTCCTACCTAAGCTGTGAACTGACATTGGACCAAAAAGATCCATATGCAAGAGGTATAAACACCTCACAGCATCTTTGTTGTCTATGCTTTTAAAGGTGGATTTAGTCTGCTTGCCCTTTTCACAAGCTGAGCAAATACCATCTTTGACACACTTAACTTGAGGACCATTCCTCACTAACTCTTTACTAAAGAGTTTGCTAATTGTCTTGTAGTTAAGATGGGCTAGCCTCTTGTGCCATTTGACACAATGAGAGACTGTCTCATCAGCTACAAGACAAACTGGAGAACCATTGTTCTCAATCATAATGTCTAGGCAGTAGACATTCCTCTTCCTATATCCTGTCAAAATGATCTCTTGATCACTTGACCTCTTGATATGACAACCATTTTTAACAAATGAGATGTCATACCCTACATCACTTAATTGACTTATACTTATTAGGTTGTGTTTCAACCCTTTAACATAAGACACTTGAGTAATGGTAACTAAGTTTGAAGAAATGTTACCAAACCCTTTGATGATTCCTTTTTCAGAACCACCAAAGGTCACTTTAGGACCATTTTTGATTGGAATGTAGTCCTTCAGTACTCCCCTAGTTCCAGTCATATGTCTGGAACATCCACTGTCCAAGTACCATGTAGGGGTATGGCCACTTGGACTGACCTGCAAAACAAATTAATGAACCTTAGAACCCAAAGTATTCTTGGGTCCTTGGTGATTGTTAGTTTGCAATTTGACAAATCTACCTACTGGCATTCCAACAGGTAGTTTGGAACTCACTTTGGCACTCACATTGTGCCAACAGTCCACTGCAAAGTGGCCAATTTTGCCACAGCACCAACATTCAAACTTGTTGTACCTTTGCTTAGGTACAGCCTTTGCTGTATTATCTACAGCATTCTTGTTGAATGCTGGGGCTTTGCCCTTGGACTTAGACTTGAACTGCTCAGTCCTTGCAGGTCTAATAAAGCCCAGTCCAGCCTTGCCTTTTTGATGAACAAATTCATCAATTAAAGGTAACACTGACTTAGGTTTAGAAAACCTAGCAACTAAGTCCTTCTCCTTCTGAAGATTGATCTCCAGACTCTTAATTTGATCATTCTTAAATTATATAGTACCCATCTGAATCACTGTTATGTGTTTCAGCCTAGCTATCTCATTCAACTTTTGATCAAACTGCTTCTCAAAATTTGTTGCACCAGCTTTAAGTTCAGCAATTTCCTTTGCCTGACTTTTGGCTAGGGATTTGCTTTTCTTGTAAGCTTGCAACAACACCTTATATTCATCTATAAGTTGATGAATATCATCCTCAGACTCAGATACATTCTCATCACTTGATGAAGAAGAATCTGAATCTGAACTAGAACAAGAAACTGAATTTAATCTTGAACTTTGTACCTGACTGGGTCCTGGCTGCTCCAGGATTTTGGCACTTTCTGTCAAAGCCATTAGCCCTTGGCAATGACTGTCTTCTTGTTCATAAATTGACTCCAAGATCTGCATGAATTCTTTCTCTTCTTCTTCAGCAAACAGCCCTATGTAGGCTTCAGCCACAGACTCAGTTTCTGAAGAAGAGATATCTAATAGAGTCTTCTTCTTCT
This sequence comes from Platanthera guangdongensis, assembly GCA_039583875.1. Lineage (NCBI taxonomy): Eukaryota > Viridiplantae > Streptophyta > Magnoliopsida > Asparagales > Orchidaceae > Platanthera > Platanthera guangdongensis. The sequence goes on from CM077161.1 coordinate 83,027,120, forward strand.
TAGCAACAAAAGACTTTTCTTTCTTCCCTTTGAAGTGAGTCTTTTTCCTGTCACCAGATTCCTTTCTCTTCTCTGGACAATTTGCAATAACATGGCCCTGTCTATTGCAGCAATAACAAACAATCTTTGAACCAGTTGCCTTGCTTGATTTTGTCCTTTTCTTGTCATTCTTTGAAGACCTCTTTTTCTGATAAGAGTCTTCCTTTCCTTGTGATGTAGAAGGCCTTGACCTCCACTGTTTCTTTCTCAAAAACTTCTGAAAGTGTTTAGTGAAAGCAGCAAAGTCTTCATCACTTTCACTGCTCTTAGACTTTGTGCTGACAGACTCATCAGACTCTGATTCAACTACCTCTGGAGGTGGAGTTAAAGACTTATTCCTGCAATTTCTGGGAACTTCTGTCTTGAAAGCAACAGTTCTTTCTTTGTGCTCAGTCCTTGTTGATTTCTCCTCCTCTTTTCTCACTGTTAACTGCATTTCATAAGACAATAGCTTGACAAACAGTGTGGGAGGAGGAATTTCCCCCAACTTAGCCATTTCTCTTATGACACAGATCTTGGTGTCCCAATCTTTGGTTAGGGACCTTAGGAACTTGTCATTTAGTTCATAGTTACTGAACTCTCTTCCATAAGACATGAGTTCATTAACTATTCTGTAAAATTTCTTATAGCACTCAGTAATGCTATCACCCTTTCCTTGCCTAAAGCTTTCATACTCCTGATTTAGCAAGGACTTCCTATCTTGCCTAACTTCTTCAGAACCTTCCATATAGACAATGAGAGTATCCCACATCTCTTTTGCTGTTTTACAGTGAATTAAGTTCTAAAAAGTTGCATCATCAATGGCACTCACTATTATGTTCTGTGCCCTCTTGTCCATGGTGGCCAGGACAATTTCATCCTTAGTCATCTCAGAGAAATCCTTTGGAGTTCTCTGATTTGCATCCAAAACTGAAATCTTCATGGGCACATAAGGCCCTTCCTTTACTGTGATGTAGATTCTAGGGTCTGAGGCCTCCATAAACAGCCTTACCCTTTCTTTCCAGATCCCAAAGATTTCCTTTCTGCATATGGGTAATTTCATGGAACCCAATTCCTTGTAATTCTCATAGGAACCCATGTTTCTTGATTTTCTTGAATTTCTTGAATCTGTTTTTTGCCTTACACTAAATCTGCCAAACAGGATCTCCTCAGACTGTTAGTCCTTGTTTTGAGCAACCTCCCTCTGATACCACTTGAAAGATATGGTACCTAAACACCTAGAGGGGGGGGGGGGGTGAATAGGTGACCTAATCCTTTTCTAACTTTGTTGGCAGCCAAACAGTTATATCACAGATTTCTAACTACTTTTGCACAGCAATCAGCAATAACAAAACATACACAGCTAATCCACAACACAATCACAGCACAGCACACATTGTTTTATAGTGGTTCCCCAAGATATGGGTACATCCACTTTCCCCCTTCGCCTATCTAGCAGTGTACTAGATTCGGCCAAACTTCTCCACTGTCTCAGAACCCAAATTGGTTCCTACTTCTCAGGCCCAAAGCCTTACAACTCAGCTTTATCCCAAAGCCTACACTCAGCCACAAGGGCCTACACTCAGCCAATCAAGGCCTACACTCAGCCAACAAGGCCTACACTCAGAGATCTCTATCTCCTACACTCAGGCTAACAAGCCCTACCCTCAGCCTTTATAAATACAGACTTACAAATCACTCAGATCCAAAGGATCCTACAAGTTAAAATGTAATACAAATAATAACTCTACAACTCAGAATTAAAGGAGGGGAGTTGAGAGATTCTTGATGAGTTCTTGGAAGAACTCAGCTGGATTCACCCTGACTTAGCTTTCTTCAAAGCTTCTTGAGTAGAACTGAATAAGACTGAATCCTCTACAGTTGTTCCTTGACCTCTGCCACTTAAGATCCAGAATTGAATCTGAATCCTTCTTCTCAGCCTAGTTCCAGAGGCTGATTTCTTGGAAGGAGCCCTCTCTCTCCAACTTCTTAGATCTGCACTTGAACTGCTAGATCTTCTTGTGTTGATACTCTTTGTACCACTTTAATAATTACTTCAACAAGGTGATCAACCTTAACAATAATCTGATCAACAACTTCAACAACAACTTCTGTAAACTGTGGGTGCCTATTTATAGGCCTTCTTCATGGTAACCGGCTAGTCCGGTTCATAACTGACTTCTGACATCTCTGACAGTTGCTGTAGACCGGCTGGAATGGCAGCTGTCAAGTCATCCAGTCACTTCTTGAAAATCTCTAACTGTCTGTAAGTTTCGAGACTTTCTGTCTTTAAGTGTCGACACTTATAGTCCAAGTGTCGACACATGTTGTGTAAGTGTCGACACAAGTCTAAAAGGTGTCGACACAACTCCTTGTATGTCTCGACACAGATTCTTCTGCATGTGTCGACACTGAAATTGAGTGTCGACACAAGTACTTGTTCTTCTAGCTTTTGCTGAATTCTTCTATGTGTCGACACATCTCCTTTGTGTCGACACATCTTCTTGTGTTGAATCTGTCAAGTGTCGACACTGCTTCTTGGTGTCGACACAAGTCTTCAATGTTGATTCTTGCTGAGTGTCGACACAGCTCCTTGTGTCGATACACCTTCTTCTTGTTGAGACTTCAGCTGAGTGTCGACACATTCCCATAGTGTCGACACTTGTACTTAGAATAATTTATTGTTCTTTCTGTTCTTTGCTAAGTGTCGACACAGCTCCATGTGTCGACACTTTTTTCCAGTGTTGAGTCTTCAGCTGTGTGTCGACACATTATTCTGGGTGTCGACACATACTTCAAATGTTGACTCTTCTGTTGAGTGTCGACACATTGTGCTGAGTGTCGACACTTACTTCAAGTACTGACTTTTCTACTTAGTGTCGACACACTGTGTTGGGTGTCGACATTTTAACTTAGTCTCTGCAGACTTTTGCTGAGTGTCGACACAACTCCAAGTGTCGACACTTTCTGGTGTAGACACAGCTTCACTGAGTGTCGACACAGCTTCTTGTGTCGACACTTTCTGTCTGCACTTTTCTTTACTGAGTGTCGACACAACTCCAAGTGTCGACACTATCTGTCTGGTGTCGACTCTGCATCCCAGGTGTCGACACAATGGCTCCAAGTGTCGACACTGCTTGTCTGGGTGTCGACACAAGTCTTCTTAAGTGTCGACACTTTCCCTCTGGGTGTCGACACATGGACTTAGAAACTTTTTGCTTCAGTCCAGTACTTTCTTAACCTGCACAAGTAACTCAAACATACATCAAATACATTATGATGTATATCATTGAGTTGGGTGAGGCTTCTTCAAATCAGGTACATTTGACCAATGTACCCAACACTGGCCCAAAACGACCCCCTTTGCTCCTTTGAGGTTTGGGGCGTTACACCCTGATCGTGCGCACTACTCTTCGTTTTCCAAAATATGCCTGGGGTAATCGCACGACCACTGGACCTAGTGCGCACGACCACTGGTCGTGCACCACTGATCATGTGCATTGATTCCTCTTTTATGGAGTCCTGTCTGGGGTAATCGCACGACCATTGGACTTAGTGCGCACGACCACTGGTCGTGCGCCACTGCTCGTGCACATTGTCCCAGTTCTTCTTCCTATTCTGCCATGTCAGTGCGCACGATCACTGGACATAGTGCGCATGACCACTGGTCGTGCGCCCATGATCGTGCACATTGTTCAAGTCTTCTTTGTATAAATATCGCAGGTCTTGCCCTAATTCGGGATCGCTGGGATCGCTCGACATTTCTCCGCCGTTTTCCGCCTTCTACGCCATTTTTCTTCATCTTCCACCCTAGGGAGGTGCTCCGAGCAAGCTTTCACCGCCAAATCCAAGCCGGAGCTTCCTCTCGACCTCCTCCATCATCTCTTGGGTTCATTTCAAGCTTCAACGCCATAGCCACCAAGCAAATGGATGCTTGCAACGTTCGTCCGCTATCGTGACACGAAGAAGAAGGACCATTGGAAGGTGGTGACAGCCCTTCTCTACCCCGGACGCAGTTGAGGACCGAGCTTGGACGCGGATTGACAACCCGACGATTCCAACCGTGAATCCTCAGCAAGACTTCGGATTTGATCGATCTCTTGCCTTGTTCTTCCTTTATTGTTGTTTATGTGTTGTTGTAAACTTTATTTATAGATGATGTGTGCTTATTTGTAAAACGCTTTTATTAAATCATGTCTATGTGATTTCGTATTTTTGTAATTTTCTTGAGGTGCGCAATATTCCATCCACCACCATCCACCCTTGCCGCACTAGCAATTGCTAGTGGCATGCATAGCGAAGAGGTGCTCCAGACCCTCATTCTGCCATTCTCATCACCTCATCCGCAAGACTACTCGCCCATCCGCCTAGTGATTCGGTGCATAGCGGCTCGACTAGTCTTCCATCCCGCCTGGCGAAGCATCGCATAATGGCGTTGCATAGGAGTAGTTGATATTGTTTTATTTTCTTTGTCCGCAATATCAAAACCCCCATCGTTACCGCCGACCCTAAGGACTTCAATCTCAAGTCCTCCTCGAAATTAACTCCACCTTACTATGTTTCTTGAGAGATCGATACTTAGGAAAACTCGCCCATTTTATATTAGTTGTGCGACCGGTTACTGCAGTGATCTTTAGCATCAAGTTTTTGGCGCCGTTGCCGGGGAACACAGTTGTGTGAGTTTCTGGAGAGGGAGACGTGAGATTGCTTTCCTTTTCCTTTGTAAATCGCTTTTGTTTTGTTCTAGTTTTTTTTTGCCTTCCTTTTTCTTGTTTGTTTAGGCAATTGTAGTAATATATTATTGGATTTAGTAATTTGCACAATTGATTTTGAATCTGCTATTTCGTCACCATGTGGGGATATTCGTATGCCCAATGTAGTTGGCGTGGAAAGCCTTCCCACGCTAGTCATGAATGCCCTATGAGAGATATTGAGCATAAGCCTCAGCGCACAATGCATGAGATGCTGTATTCGTATAGCCCTTCAAACACTGTGCCCCGAGCTTATGGTCAATCTTCCTCGCCACATACACCGTTCTCTTATTCCTCTCTGGCCCCACAAGGACCGCAGAGTAATTGGAGAAAGTGTTTGTATTGTCGTAGAACAGATCATGTCCTGAAGGATTGTGCCGAGTACCTCCGTGTTATGGAAGAGGACGATGAGTCGGACATCCGGATCATCCCGACTCCTACCCTTGGTGGCAGACCTTCATCATCTGGTTATGTATCCCTGTCACCTTCATTTGTTAAAGGGAATGATGGGGACACAACCTCCAGATGTGTGGCTGATCTAGGCTTCGACGTGGCTGAGCCCATCTCTCCTGTGCATACATCTCAAAGCGTGGAGCTGATTCTTTGTGAGGAACCTGCGCTTGACTTTTATCCAAGCAAAGTTCTTCCACCTTTTGTGCATTCTACTTCAGTCGTCTCTGACGACATTTTCGACGATGCAACACAAGTTGAGGCTTGTGATACATGGGTTGTTTCCACGCCCATGGAGGAGGACAACCTTCATGGTGTCGAGGATTCTCCCTCGATAACAAAGGAGGAAGTCCAAGTCTTGGTGGAGGCCTCTATGGATCCAGCCGAGCCTTGTAGCATTGTCGAGATTACTGACGATATTTTTCTACCTCAGCCTTTGGGGAGTGAAACCGGGATCACCCCCCCCGATTATTTCTTTATGTTCTTCATCTCTTTTATTTCTTGACCACCCTTCCTTATCTGAGCCTATGCAGGTTGAATCTCCACGGGTAAGTTGGGTTGACGTTGAGCCTTGCGCTCAGGCTGTCGACGAGTGCATCCTCTTGTGTGAGGAGGTTCCTACCTCCTTCACAGTGGAAGCCCCTGCCGTCACCTTTACCCCCAGCGAACTTGTGTTAGATGATACCTTGCTGGGCAAGGATTCATTTTGTGGTGAGAAGAGTGAGGACCAGCACTCCTTCTCTTCTTACTTCCTATTTCCTCTGCCTGCGAGGAGCATGTATGATTATTTAGGCAGAGGGGTAACTGTTCTATCGCCGTATCGGTACCCGTTACCGCAACGGATAATGGAACAGTTGCATGTGCATTTTTCTTTTCATAGACCCATTAGCTAGAACTGTATAGAATTGAATAAGTCGTGCTGGGATGACAATAAACCCAGTAGTTATCTTATATTTCCTGCATTTTTATTTTTTATGTCTATTTTAGTTTTAGCATTTCTTTTTGTATATTTTCTTTTATTTTTGCGGAGCTCACACCTGCAGGTATTCTTGACAACTTCGTGTTGGCGGGGTTGTGATTCTTCGTATGGCGGGCCAGCTTCAGGTTTTCACGCGTCTTCTGGTATGCTCACTAGCTGAGCATTGGGTAACCTCTCCCCTTGTTTCTATCTGATTTTCATTTCTATATCATATACCGTATTGCTTAGTTTAAGTCTGGGGGAGAGTCAGTTTTGTTACCTTTTGCACGCGCACATTTCTTGTGCATGCTAGAAGCCTTTATAGTTTTATTTTGATTAGTTCATTATAATGCACACCACTGCACTCACATGAGCGCGTGCTTAGCTTTTTGCATGCTACGAGTTAAACGCGTTTCTTTTGTAAGACTTGGGAAAATTATGGTGCTGACATATGATTGTGAGACGGAGTAAAATGTTGACCTTGCTGTGCTCCTAGTCAAGTGCTCTCGTCTCGTGTAAAAATTGGAGTAGATTTAATTTTTCTGTATGCTTATAGTTTTATATTTTTCTATTTTTGTAAAGATTTTTTATTTTACTCAAAAATTGGTGAATCCGGTGTGAATCCGACGGTAGCTTAGGGGTGTGTGTAGACGACCGTTAGGTTCGTATTGCTCGAGTCGGGAGGATGGATAGTCTTTCTCGTTGGCTAAGAACTTGCCCCAAGCTATTCTTGAAGCATGGGTATATGTTAGTTCACTCGCATGAGCGTGATGTAGGCCATCATTTTGGCCCGGTTGAGCTTTTTACCATTCTTAACATCATATCCTCGCTAGCCCCGTTGTGCCTACCCCTCCTTTTGATTCAGCTCGACCATGATTTCACCAAAAGCCTTATAGCCAATCCTAGTCGCACACCCAAGTTGAGCTTCAGTGTTTACATTTTAATGTTGGGGTGTGATGTGGTGATTTTACTTGTGATTATGTGGATGTGCTCCAATGTTATATTTGCTGAAATTGCAAAAAAAAGATGATTTGAATAAAGAAAAAAAAAGAACACTAAGAGTGAAAAGAAAAAGTATAATTGAAAATCCTATTTCAGTTGTGATTATTTTTGGAGTAGGAGGTGCACACACCCATATGTTAAAAGTTAAGTTTGGGGGTGTGCTGTACCCGCATATATTTTGGTTAGCCGATGGATTCTTTCTTTGATAGCTCATTTGGGTTAGGTGCATAGCCATTCTTATTTATAATTGTTTACCTCACCGAAATCCAAACCCCATCTCTTCACCTAAAGTCCTACTGATTCGTGTGTGAACCAAACCAGTGTCGTGGAGGGAATGCGAAAGGGCAATCATATGGTCACCGACATTGGTGGATTCCTTTGGAGGTTATCCTGAGCCCTAATCTTTGGAATGCTCGCCTAGCGATTACTCTACTTTCTCTCTATGCATGACCGAAAGATTCACTGTGATTCTATTTTTGAGTAGAATAAAATTTTGATGCGCATTGTGAAAAATATAAACTATTCTGCATACTTAGAATTTCTTCTATTATATTTTTACGCATGCGAGCATGTGACTTCGCATGGTACTCCGTATCGCAATTTCTTTGTTTGCTAGTAATTTTCCCTATCTGCTTAGATTTTGTTTGCTCGGGACGCGCAAACAGTTAAGTCTGGGGGTGTGATGAGTCCATTTTATATACCTATTTTCGAACTTATCTGGGCTAGTTTTCACGCGTTTGCACTTCACTTTTAGTTCTATATCGTTCATATTTCATCTTGTCTCTATTTCCATAGGAAGTGCACACTTAGGCCCGTGGTCGTGTAATTTTTGTACTTTTATTGTTTGTACTCCTTTTTATGATTGCCTGGAATGTCTGCACAGATTAGTGATTTGTTTTTCCTTTCGGTACAGGGGTCGTGTGCGTGTTCCGGGCTGGTTGTGAAACAGGAATACGACGCATGATCGTGGGATCTAATGCGCACGACCACTGGTCGTGCGCCCCTGATCGTGCACACTACTCTTCATTTTCCAAAATCTATCTGGGGTAATCGCACGACCACTGGACCTAGTGCGCACGACCACTGGTCGTGCGCCACTGATCGTGTGCATTGATTCCTCTTTTCTGGAGTCCTGTCTGGGGTAATCGCACGACCATTGGACTTAGTGCGCACGACCACTAGTCGTGCGCCACTGCTCGTGCGCGTTGTCCCAGTTCTTCTTCCTATTCTGCCATGCCAGTGCGCACGATCACTGGACATAGTGTGCACGACCACTGGTCATGCGCCCGTGATCGTACGCATTGTTCAATTCTGCTTTGTATAAATATCGCAGGTCTCACCCTAATTCGGGATCGCTAGGATCGCTCGACATTTCTCCGCCATTTTTCTTCATCTTCCACCCTAGGGAGGCGCGCCGGGCAAGCTTTCACCGCCAAATCCAAACCGGAGCTTCCTCTCGGCCTCCTCCATCATCTCTTGGGTTCATTTCAAGCTTCAACGCCATAGCCACCAAGCAAAGGGAAGCTTGAAACTTTCATCCGCTATCGTGACACCAAGAAGACGGGCCATTGGAAGGTGGTGACAGCCCTTCTCTACCCCGGACGCAGTTGAGGACCGAGCTTGGACGCGGATTGACAACCCGACGATTCCAACCGTGAATCCTCAGCAAGACTTCGGATTTGGTCGATCTCTTGCCTTGTTCTTCCTTTATTGTTGTTTATGTGTTGTTGTAAACTTTATTTATAGATGATGTGTGCTTATTTGTAAAACGCTTTTATTAAATCATGTCTATGTGATTTCATATTTTTGTTATTTTCTTGAGGTGCGCCATATTCCATCCACCACCGTCCACCCTTGCCGCACTAGCAATTGCTAGTGGCATGCATAGCGAAGAGGTGCTCCAGACCCTCATTCTGCCATTCTCATCACCTCATCCGCAAGCCTACTCGCCCATCCGCCTAGTGATTCGGTGCATAGCGGCCCGACTAGTCTTCCATCCCGCCTGGCGAAGCATCGCATAGCGGCGTTGCATAGGAGTAGTTGATAGTGTTTTATTTTCTTTGTCCGCAATATCAAAACCCCCATCGTTACCGCCGACCCTAAGGACTTCAATCTCAAGTCCTCCTCGAAATTAACTCCACCTTACTGTGTTCCTTGAGAGATCGATACTTGAGAAAACCCGCCCATTTTATATTACTTGTGCGACCGGTTCACTGCCGTGATCTTTAGCATCAGGTAACAACAAGAGTAAGTGTCTGTTTGTTTCCGAACTGATCCGAGTTTGTTTGTTCCTGATTTGATCTGAGTCAGGGTATTTGCGTTTTCTAGCTTCGGTGTCATAAGTTAGGTCTTTGATAAGTCATTTGCTCGTATCTGTAAAATATGACCCCAAAATAGTTTTTCTAATAGAATATTTTCCCAGTTTGAGATGCCTTAGACAAGGTTGGACTAGGTATCCGTTTGTTCTGTAGAAATGCCGCCTAAACGCAATGCGACGAGGTCGACTCCCCACTCAAAGGGCGAGTCTTCTGGTGCCCATAGTGAGGCAGTGATCGAATGGTTGTGGCAAAGTAATGAGGCCCTGGCAAGGCAAATGGTGGACATGCAATCTTAGATACAATCATTGTTGGCTGTCGTCACCGGGCAGCTGACTAGAGCGCAGGACCCTGCTATGGGCCAAACTGTTCCTACTCCCCTTACTGCTCTAGTTCCCACAATCGCACTGCCGCCTGAGATGAATTTCATTTCTCACTTTCAGCGACTGAGACCTCCTTCTTATGATGGTAGAGCAGATTTCATGGCATTGGATGACTGGGTTATTGCCACAGAAGAAATGTTTTCTTATTCTGACGTTTCCTCCGTTCAGAAGGTGATGATTGCGGTGTATCAGCTCAAGGGTCTTGCGAAGAGTTGGTGGATCAGAGAAAAAGAGAATCTTTCTGATGGGTGCTCGTGGGAATCATTCAAGAGTACGTTACTGAAGAAGTTTTTGCCATCGATCGAGCAAGACCATCTAATGAACAACTTTTTACACCTGAAGCAGAGGCAACTCACTGTTAGTGAGTATGAGGTCGTGTTTAGCAAGCTCAGTCGTTTCACCCAAGATCTGGTAGCATTCGAAGAAGGTAGAGTAAAGTGTTTCGCGGGTGATCTGAGGTATTACATCCAGCAGTTGGCTAGCGCATACAAGTATGAGACCTTTGCAGAAGTAGTCAAAGCTGCCTTGAAGGTCGAGGCGATAGAAAATGCGAAGAATCGGGGATTACATGCGAAGAAGGACAAGAGGAAATCTGACGATTAGGAAGTGCTAGGGCATCTGGCCCTGCAACAAAGAAGGATAAAAAGGATAAAAGGGAAGCGTGTAGCTTTTGTGGTAAGCCAGGACACCCTTTTGAGAAGTGTTTAAGAGACATGATGAGCAGAAGCTGTCTCAGGTACACGCGATCCAGGATGCTCCAAAGGGAGGCCCTGTCTGTACTTATTGCCAGAGGAGTGGGCATGATGTGGCCTGTTGTCTCAAGAAGGCTGGAGCTTGTTTTCTCTGCGGCCAGAAAGGGCACATGAAGGCTAATTGCTCGCAGAGCCAGCCTGCGCTGCATGCAGTTCCGTTACAGACTCTATCGCCTCCCCCGCCTCTCGTGGATAAGGGAAAAGGAAAGTTGAATGTACTGACCAAGGAGGAAGCCCAATATTTGACTCAAGTGATCTCAGGTTAGTCTCTGACTCAGCTAGTAATCCCATTTGGTAGATTTATAGTTTCCGCATTTTAGTTACCCGCGCTATGTGTTTAGGTGAATTTAAGGTGAAGAATAAGTGGGCGCGCATTTTGTTCGATTCGGGTGCTAATCACTCCTTTGTGGCGAGGAGTTTTGTAGACCGACATTGCTGGGCTCTCGACTAGTTAAACACCTCCCTAAACGTCAAATTTCCTTCAGGAGAGTTCGTGATGTCAAGTCAGGGTATCCAAAAATGCCCCATCTTCCTAGGTGGTTTTCTAGCCTTTGCGGATCTGAAGGTGCTAGATTTGGTAGATTTCGACGTGATTTTGGGCATGGACTAGCTGTCCATCTATGATGTCGTCATTCGTGAAATTTGCAATTGCATAAAAATAAAAGGAGAATTACAACGGGGAGGGGGACATGAGAACAACAAAACAAAAAGAGAAAATACAATAATCAACTGCCCTCAAGGCCGCTGCAATCCTCCGCCACCAGCCCAATGAAAGTCTCATCAGCTCCAAGTCCGGCCTCCCAAGTAAAGTCGCCCGCAATCGCCAGTCGCGCGCAATAATCGGCTACACGGTTGGCAGTGCGGTACACATGCTGAAATCGAACAGTCGCAAACTCGGAGAGGAACGACAGATCCACATCGCCCGGATAAGTGCTTGGGCGGGCGGACCCCGAGGCGGCCTTGCAACAAAAGTCCAGGACATTGGCCGCATCTCCCTCAATAATGACTCCTCTAGCATCCACGGTTGACGGAAGAACAGTCCGGCGGATCGCCAGAATAGCCTCAAGCTCTACTCGGCCCGGGTCCCAGTGGTGCCAAGCAAGACCAGCCGCGGCAAGAACCTGTCCAGTCGCCGATCGGACAACAACCCCGGTTCCCAATGATGTCGTCATTCAGTGCAAGCACAAGTGCTTGGATTTTAAAGATGATAATGGCCAGCCCATGAGTGTGTATGGTTTTCCGCGTCAGGAATCTCCGATCATTTCTGTGGTACGTGCTCACAAATTTCTAGAGTCTGTCTATTATTCTTTTCTTGTCTCCGTTTTTGTTCTGGGAGCTGCACCGGTTGAGCCTCGGGTTGAGGACGTTTCTATGGTGCGTGAGTTTACGAATGTCTTTCCTGTTAGTCTTCCCGGACTTCCTCTTGGGAGAGAGGTGGAATTTGTTATAGACCTTGAGCCAGACACTCGCCTTATCGCAAAGGCACCGTACCGCATGGCGCCACGTGAGTTAGAGCAGCCGCGTACTCAACTGAATGAGTTATTACAGTGCAGTTTTATTAGACCGAGTTCTTCCCCCAGGGGTGCACTAGTGATCTTTCTGAAGAAAAAGGATGGAACGATGAGGCTATTCATAGACTATCGAGAGCTAAACAAGGTGACCATTAAGAATAGATATCCATTGCCTATGATCAATTACTTGTTCGATCAGTTGCGCGGTAACTCCGTGTTCTCGAAGATTGACCTCCGTTCAGGTTACCATCAGTTAGGAATCCAGGAGTCAGACATTCCGCGAACTGCTTTTCATTCTCGATACGGTCACTTTGAATTTTTGGTAATGTCATTTGGATTAACGAACACACCGTAAGCTTTTATGGACATGATGAAAAAGGTGTTGAAGGACATTACATATAAGTTCGTGGTTGTATTCATTGACAATGTCCTAGTATATTCCAGAAATGCAGAAGAGCATGCCTTGTACTTGTGCTTGGTCTTGTCTACTTTGAGGTATCACAAGTTATATGCGAAGCTTAGCAAGTACGAGTTCTGGTTGTCTCAGGTGTCATTCCTAGGACACATTGTAAGCAAGGACAGTATCTCAGTGGACCCCACAAAGATAGTTGCAGTCTTGGATTGGAGGAGACCTACATCGCTTAAGGAGATAAGGAGCTTCTTAGGGTTGGCAGGTTACTACAGAAGATTTATGAAAAGATTCTCTGTGCTCTCTGCGCCATTGACCAGGCTTACGCAAAAGAGCACAACTTTTGTTTGGAGTGATGCCTGTGAGGAAGCTTTTCAAGAGCTCAAGAGGAGATTGTGTTCTGCTCCAGTTTTGGCATTGCCGGTTGAAGGAGTAGAGTAAGCTGTTTATGTGGACGCCTCGCGAGTTAGACTCAGTTGCGTGTTGATGCAGGACGGCAAGGTGATTGCATATGGATCGAGACAATTGAAGGTGCATGAAAAGAATTATCCTATGCACGACCTGGAATTTGCTACCGTCATTTATGTCTTGAAGTTGTGAAGACATTTTCTGTATGGAATGTCGTGCAAAATTTATTTGGAGCACAAAAGTTTGAAATATGTCTTCACTCAGAAAGAACTGAATTTGCGCCAGCGTAGATGGCTAGAGTATGTTGCGGACTACGAAGTCGATATCCTTTATCATCCCGGCAAGGCTAATATAGTAGCGGATGCATTAAGCCGGAAGCCTACACATATCTTTAACCTCTCAGTGCAATCCCTTGTTGAAGAGTTTTTGCTCATGGACATTACCATGGGGAATAGTTCTTCGCCGAGTAGCTTGGAGGTGGGAGAGCCTTCGTGGATTACTCTCACTAGGCTACATCACAAAGATGATCTTGATTTCCAGCACCTCCGCTGTAGGACTGAGAAAGGGGAATTACCTGAATTTTTAATTGATGATGTTGGTACCCTAAAGTACCGCGACAGATATTGTATTCCCGCTGTTGGGGACATCCGGGAAAGAATATGCAGTGAAGTGCATGGTTCAAGTGTTGCTTATCATCCTGGTTCCACGAAAATGTACAGAGAGTTGAAGCAGATTGTTTGGTGGTCAGGTATGAAGAATGACATTGCAAGATTTATATCTGAATGTTATACCTGCCAGCGTGTCAAAGCTGATCATAGAAGGCCGGGTGGTAAGTTAAGGCCTTTAGATATACCGAGTTGGAAATGGGAGAGTTTATCCATGGATTTCATTACTGGTTTGCCGAGATCCCCCTGAGGGCATAATGTAGTGTGAGTTATCGTGAACAGACTAACATAGTGTGCCCACTTTATGCCTTTCAAGATTGATTATTCCATGGAAAAGATAGTTGAGCTTTATCTAGATGAAGTCATCAGGTTGCATGGTGTGCCTATGCGTATTGTGTCAGGCTGAGACTCCCGGTTCATGTCTCGTTTCTAGCAGAGCTTGCAAGGAACTCTAGGTACCTTAGGTATTCTACTGCCTATCATCCTCAGACAAATGGTCAGACAGAGTGGGTGAACTAAATCTTGGAGGATATGATTAGATGCTATATTCTGGACCATGACGGGGCTTGGGATAAATGCCTCAGACTGATAGAATTTGCATACAACAACAGCTATCAGGAGAGTTTGCAGATGACACCCTTTGAAGCTTTATATGGAAGGCGTTTTCGAACTCCCCTATTTTGGGCAGAAGTTGTTGAGAAGCCATTGCTCGGACTGGAAGCGCTGGAGGATATGAGCATTTTAGTGATGCATATTCGTGAAAAGCTGAGGTTGGCTCAGGAGCGATATGAGAAGTATGCAAATCAGCGTAGAGTTGATCTGGAATTTGTAGTTGGGGATATGGTATTTCTGAAGGTCTCTCCGATGCAGAGTGTTAAAAGATTTGGAAGGAACCATAAGATAGATCCCAGGTATGTGGGACCTTTTCAGATTCTAGAGCGCATTGGAGTTTCTGCCTATAGATTGGAATTTCCTGATTCTTTTCCTGGTGTTCACGACGTGTTTCACATGAGTCAGTTGCGAAAGTGTGTTCGTAGTGATCGGCTTATCCTTGACTCCGTGCCCCAGTTATAGCATAATCTCTCGTATGTCAAAGAGCCTGTTTGTATTCTGGAAATGCATGATCGTGTGCTAAGAAAGAAGAAAATTTCGATGGTTAAGGTTCTCTAGCGCAATCATGATGCTAGAGGTGCAATTTGGGAATTGGAATCCGCAATGAGAGAATCTCATCCTTAGCTGTTCTCCTAGTCTTCCCCGGTTAGTATTCTTGTTTAATGAATTCTTCTGTCATGTCTCTCCCTCTGCCCTCTTGTTTCATTTCGTGATCCAAGTTTCGGGTTGAAACTTTCTTTTTGGAGGGGTGACTGTAACGCCCCTGATTTTTCGGTAATTATTTAATACTCTTGATGACGTCATAATAACGTAAGGGGCGTTACGTTAACGTGGAGTTGACGGAGCGTCGCCCTTAGTGCGTTTTCGCGCCTGTTTGGTCGAGTCGGCAAAATTCGTGAATTCTTGCCGAAAATGAAAAATTTCTTGTTGGGAAATTGACTTAATTAATTTTTGATATGCTCATCAAGTTTCGTCGCGATCCGAGCGATATTCGAGGCTCGGCGAATTTCCGAAGTTTTGTAAAATTTATGTTTGCCGTACACTTTGAAAATTTATATCTCAAGAACGGCTCGTCGGATTTCGGTTCTGACTTCGCCGTTGAGTTCGTAGCATCATTGTTCGCCTACGATGTGAGTTTCGTTTAATTCGGCCCGCGTTTGGGCCTCCGTTTTGAACTCGTGTTTGCTTATTCAAAATTATATAAATATGATTATTTTAATATTAAAGCAATATTCAAAAATGTCATTTACTATTCATCTCTATAGTTTGATTTTTTGGATATATTTGTAAAACTTACTGTTCATGCAATTGTATTCTCGAGTACTACTTAATCTTCTCGAGAAAATCCTTTCCTGTTCTCGAGTACTATTTAATCTTCTCGAGAAAAATCATTTACTTTTCTCGAGTACGGCTTCATCTTCTCGAGTAAAATATTTTTTGTTCTCAAGTGCCTGTTTTCCTCTTCTCGAATACTCCTAAACCAGTTCTCGAGTAGTCTGCAGCCCTTCTCGATAATTCCGTTCCAGTCTGTGTTCAGGCACCATTTTGAGGGTCAAAACGGCGTCGTATGAAAAAATGGCTAGCTTGAAATTTGTTTGTCTCGATGAGATATACAACTTTCATGTTGAGCACGTTTCGATTTGAAGTTATCCTAAATCTCTATTTTCATTTTCCGCACGTCCGCACATGAATTATCCGCCTCCTTCCTGTTTAGACAAAAGAATATATATATATATATATATATATATATATATATATATATATATATATATATATATATATATAAGTACTTATTCATATACTTAAGGATAAATAGAACAGAACTTCATCTTCTTCCTCATTTTTTGACCGAACCAGAGAGCGAGAGTGACGGCGAGGGTTCTAAATTTGTGAAGCTTCGGATCGCCGCTGTCGGAGCTACGGTGCTCGGAATCGCAAACCGAGCATAGATCCGGAAAGCTCTCGCCGAGATCTTCACGTTTGAGGTAAATATTTCTCATTTCGTGAAAGTTTTTCGTTAGGATTTTCGGCCCTAACCTCTCTCCCGGCCTTGATCTTGTAGATTCCGCTTCCCTGCGTCTTCTTTTGGCTAGATCCATGACGTGGAGTAATTTGGGAGACCGATTGGAGTAGAAAATGAGGCAAGTGGTGTTCTTGCCCTCTCTTGCACCCTTCCTCCTTATTTTGCCAGATTTTGTTGAGTTGTCATGTTTATATTTTGTAGAAACTTTGTTGGATTCCTAGTTGGATTTGGGCTAGATTCACTAATTAGGATGTCTGACCCACAATTTATAGCCAGGGTCATGTATTTGAGTCCTAGAAGTTTAGGCTAAGTCATTAGGTTCAACCTTGATGGAGCAGCCAGCAGAAGACCTTAGTGGACTCAAGACTTAGAAGAAATCAAAGTTCAGAATTTATGTTCGACGTTCGTCGAACTCAGCTCGATGATAGTCGTGCTCTACTCGACGAAATCAGAGTTAATTCTCTGAGTTGAGCTCGACGATATTCGAGCTCAGGTCGACGAATTCAGGAGTTCAGCTTCAACATATTCTTTCCAGATTACTTTCGCTAAACTCAGCTCGACGAAGACAGTTTATCAGCTCGACGAACTTGGAGCGCAAATTAGGCAAGTTATCTACAGAATGCAGTTCGCTGAGCTCATGTTGAAGAACAGGTTTTCTCAGGTTGACGAACAGGATTTCTCAGCTAGACGAACTTGGATCTCCGGTAGGCGAAATCTATTCAGAGGTCGACGATTTCTGTCCAAGCCTGACTTAGAGTTTTTCCCTCATTTTTGTCCTTATTTGATATATTATTTAGCAGTAATTTCCTGAGTAATTAATGCTCATATTTTCTGAATATAGTCGTTATTGGCAGCATTAATTATGGTCTTCATCAGGTTAATTACTTGCTTAATTTATTGGGACAGTTGGGAAACTCATTAAAGAAAATATTCTCCAGCCGATTTTCATTCTCCAAACAATCAACAATCAATGCTTGAGATTCAAATTTCAAAGGAGAATTCAACTACAGGATATAAAAGAGATTTTCTCTTTCAGACGGCCAGTGGACATACAACAGACACAAGGAAGTGATACAGATACACATAGAATACAAAAAAACTCTCAGAAATTCTCCGTGCAAGAAAACATCCTGTTTTCACCTTGATCTTACTGAAGACTAAAGAAGCACAACAGACACAAATCAAGAGTCTTATTCAACTTCATCTCCAGGAGCTTTCAAGGACAACACCATGTGCAAGGCTCCAAGTGATTTTTGAAGGAGCTCTTGACAAAAACAATCCACTAGTCTTCTCTATTGATTAGAGAAAGAGAAGACACCATCAAATCTCTCTCCCCCTCCTGTATAAAGGGTTTATTAACTCTCTTCAAAAGTTTATTCTTGGTTTTGTGGCATTTGATCAAAAGCTCAAAGGGTTGTGAGATCTCCCTGAAAATAGATCTTGTGCTGGCAATCACATGGTCAAAAACTTGCTAGTGGATTCCTACCAGGGTGGTAGAAGAGTGGATGTACCGAGGTTGGGGAACCACTATAAAGTTCTTGTGTAGTCTGGTTGCCTATTTTCTTTGTGCTGTGATAGATTATTTTGCTGTGCTGTGGTAGATTAGCTTAGATTATTTTTCCCTTTTCTATTATTACTACTGATATCACTACTTTAATCTGATAATATAAAAAACAGCTAAAAAGATTTAATTACTCTATTCACCCCTCTCTAGAGTAAATCAGATCTAACCCCTATCTTTCAATTGGTATCAAAGCAGGTTCCCTTGGTTGTACAAGTTAACACTTGAACCAAAAGATTCTTGTTAGATCTGATCTTCATTTCTCCTAGTTTTGTTTATTTCATAGCATGGCACAGAATACAGATTATGCAAGTACTAGACCTCCAGTCTGCAACTTGAATAAATTTGCAATCTGGAAGGTAAGAATCAGACTTTATATGAATTCAATTGATGAGGACATATATAATTTTTTTTGACAGGTCCTCCTCAACCAGCAGTTACTACATCTACCTCTACTTCAAGAACACATGCTGTTCCACCACCTGAGTGGACAGATGCTCAAAAGAAGGCCAAAATAGATGATGCCAAAGCAATGAACATTCTGGCACAGACCATGTCAGATGACATATTCCAAAAAGTGGCTGAGAGCACATCTGCCAAGGCCATCTGAGACTCTCTCAAACAGATGGTTGCTGGATCAACAGATGAAAGGCAAGACAGGAGATCAACCCTCATCTCCCAATATGAGAACTTCAAGAAGGATGAATCAGAGTCTATTAGTGATATGTATAACAGACAAAGCTCCTTCATAAATGAGCTAAAGACTCTGGATAAGGATATCACTCTCACTGAAGTAAATGACAAAATCCTCATGTGCTTCCCTAGCTCATGGGATTCTAGAATTTGGCCAATCAAGGAGGCCAGAAGTTTTAATGAGATTTCTACAGAATCTCTTCTTGGCAAGCTAAAATCTTAAGAGCAGTTGATCAAGACAAGGGAGGCTGCTGATCATAAGGCCTCCACATAATCAAGGAAGGAGCAGAACATAGCTTTCAAAGCATCAGAAGAGACAGAAGCCCCAACTGCCAGTGAAGAACTTCTGAGTCTCTTAGCCAAGAGATTCTACAAGATGGCAAGGAAGGACTTTAGAAGAAAGTCATCTAGGTAAGATGACAAACCCAGGAATGACAAAACACCCACTAAAGAGGTTATTTGTTTTGGGTGTAGGAAGCCAGGATACTTTATCTCAGAGTGTCCTAAGAATCAAAAGAAGGAGGAAAGAAGAGAAAAAGAAACCAGGAAGCATCACTACAGCAAGCCTTCCTCCAGCAAGCACAAGAGAAAAGAGAAGCGCTTTGTGGCTGAGACATGGAGTGACACTGAAGAAGAATCTTCATCTTCTAGCTCCAGTGAAGATGAAGAGGAGGCAAAGGCAAGTGAAGTTTGCCTTATGGCTATCAATGCCTCCTGCAGACCATCTGATGCTGAGGAACAAATAGAAGAATAAGATAATGAAGAAACATCTGAATCAGAGGCAAATCAGGTATTGTCTTCCTTTGATTACAATTCTGACAATTTCAAAACTAAATTCAAATCAATTTTCATTGACTTAATAAACTCTGAAAAAGAAATCAAAATACTTGGAGAAAAATTAACTAATCATGAAAACTTTATTTCTGAAAATATTAAGTTAAAAGTTGAATTAACTCTAGCCCAAGAACAAATTATATCACTAAAGACTGAATTGGCTGAGGCAAGATGATGAGTCCAAATATTACACTGATTTTTGGACTCATCTGGGCCAGTTTTATCATATTAGCACTGCACTTGAGAGCTATAACTACTTATATTTGCTTATTTGCCTATTTCATGATTAAGTTCACTTTAGACCCATTTTCTGTGTGCTTTAGATGTTTCTGTATTTCCGTTTGTTTTACTTGTTCTCTCGCCGTGTCTTGAGAATGTGGTGTGCACTTTTGGTGGCCTATCTGCCTCTTCTTCTGGTGCATGGGTCGTGTGCGTGCTCCGGAACCGCTCGGGAGACCTCGACGATACAGGAACACTACACATGATCACTGGACTCACTGCGCACGAGCACTGGTCGTGCACTACTGATCGCGCGCATTACATTCTCCTTTTCCCCAGTTCTGTCTTAGCCAATCGCACGATCAGTGGATTCAGTGCGCACGACCACCGGTCGTGCGCCACTGACCATGAGCATATTTGCTGATGTTTCTGTCCAAGTTGCAGGTTTAATTGGAAATTGCGCACGATCATCGACCGATAGTGCGCACGACCACTGGTCGTGCACCATTGATCATGCACTCTGCTTATTCTGCCTCTGCATTTAAGGGCCTGCTCCGCGATTTAGGGCAACACTAGTCATTTTCTGCGATCAGAGAGTGCACGGAAAGTGTTGTTCTACTTCTCCAGCTGCTCCATCCACCTCCACCTTCATCGGGAGTCCGTAGCTGGTGATTCTGAAGCTTTCAAAACCCTCCGGCGAAGCTCCCGGCCATTGATGACCTCAACTCCAAGCTATCCACCGGAGTTGGAGAAGAAGACGACCTAGAGAACAGACTCAAAGGCCTTCGAGGTGACAACTCGTTGGTACCAAAAGCCTCCTCGAACTGAGCCCAGAAGCGGATTGACAACTCGCTATTCCGGCCACGACCTGCGGCGGACCTTCACCCTCTAGTAGTTTACTCCTCTTCCACTTCCTCCATTGTATGTAATGATTTGATATTGTAATGAACTACATTTTCTACTCTATATCTAAGTGGATGTTTGTAGTTTTTATTTGCTTTTGAGTTATGTGTTGTGAATGCGCCTCGCCCACTCCACATCCACTCCATACCCTTATTTCACCCGATTGCACTCCGCACAAGAACACTTCCATCCATTAGCTTTCCGTCCACTCGCCCAAACGAAGTTCAACATCGCGGCCGATACACTCACCTCACGTTGCGAAGCGGTGCCTTCGACTCGCATAGCCTTAATTAGTTTATTAGATCAAGAAACCACAATCTCACAAGCCCCCTTTTTAATCTTTCCTAAGTATAACCCTCATAACGATATTTTCTGAACGGTCACCGCTCTATGCTAATTGCATTCCTCAAGAGACCACACTAGGGGATATATTCCCAAATTTTATTACTTATGCAACCGGTGCGCTTGCTGATTTCCACGCATCAAGTTTTTGGCGCCGTTGCCGGGGAATGCAACTATAGAGCGACTCAGGATGACTGAAAATATTATTATAAGAGTTAGTGTTTTTGACTGCTGTTTCCTTGTGTAGTTTGCCGCAGTGAATGCGGGGTCGAGCCACAAGAGATCTTATAGCCTACGACCCAGAGATCGAACGTACTATCTTAGCTCGAAGACGCGCCGCAGCCATCACTTTAGCCCTAATGGGAGACCAGCTCAATATTGATGCCAACAACCGAGTTGGAGGGATACCTCCTGGCAACCTAAATGACGACGAAAATGAAGTGAACCCTCCCCAGTTCTGCACCATGAGGGATTACACTACACCTACCGTCGGGAGCATATATCCCGGTTTCGGACCTGCTATCACCAACCAATAGTTCGAGATTAAACCAGCTATCCTGAATATCATTCGGAACAACGTTTAGTTCTCAGGAATGGCCACTGAAGACACCCATCTTCACCTGGCGGAATTATCCGAAATTTGCGCCACGTTCTGCTACGCTGGAATCCCGGACGAAACATTCAAGCTCCGCCTCTTCCCTTTTTCACTAAGGGACAAAGCCAAGACATGGCTTCACTCCCTCCCACCTGGAACAGCCACCACTTGGGGGGATTTGACCACAAAATTCCTAGCTAAGTTCCACCTGGTAGATCGGATCGTGAGCATGAGGCGAGAAATAGACAACTTCCGGCAAACCGATCAAGAAAGTTTAGCCGAAGTTTGGGAGCGTTTCAACGAGCTGCTGAGGAAGTGCCCTAACCATGGATTCCAAACGTGGAACCTCGTCGAAAGTTTCTACTTCGCTATTGAACCCCACCACCGAGCCATGATCGATGCTGCCTTCGGAGGAACAATCATGAACCTTGCTCCAGATGATGCTCTGAGAATCTTACAAGATACCACCACCCACAACTCTTACTGGACCGCTGGAAGAAACATCCCACGAAGCACAAGCGGAGTATTCGCCGTGGATATCCCCAAGCCCACCGACGCCGCCCCAGTGATGGCAATCTCATGCCAAGGTTGCGGAAGCACCGACCACCACAGCTTCGAATGCCTATGAGTCAAGGTACCAGACGAATCTTCTTTTCTGAATGAGTCAGTTAATTTTGTAGCAAATCAAAATAGGGGAGTGCCTTACGGAAACACATACAACCCAGAGGTGAGAAACCACCCCAACTTTTCTTGGAATCCAAACGCATCTGGCCAAAGATGGCAATCGGGGCAGCATCAAAACGATGTGTATGCCTCCGGAAGTCAACCACGGCCGCCTCAACCAAATTATTCCCAAGGGCCCCCCGCCATTAAAAAAAGTTCTTTGGAAGAGATTTTCGAGAAATTCATTGAAATTTCCCAAACCAATATGACAAATCAAGCCGCCTCGATGCGCAAACTGGAGGCACAATTGGGCCAATTGGCCCAAGTGTTCTCCGAGCACACCCAAGGCACCTTACCTAATAACACCGAAAAGAACCCCCATGAACAAGGTAAAAGCCTTGGGGGAGGAAAATTTGGGAAAAAAACAACGAACTCGTCATCAATTGTAAAATAAACAACTTCGAAACACCAGCATCATGCAACTCTGGGGCGTCCAGCAACATCCTTACCCTGCAAGATGTTGCGAAGATGCACCTACAAGTCGACACTGAAAACCGGAAGTCGCTTATCTTAGCGAATGACAATTTGGTTGACACCGAGGGAGGTGTTCGATAAGTTGAAATCGAGGTCCACAGAAAAAGTATAACCACTGACTTTTAGGTTTTGGGACCAAGGGAAAATAACTCTATTCCTATATTAGGAGTCCCATTCCTTACGGCCAGCGGCGCATCCCTCGACTTTTCCAAAGGACGCGTCACTTGGCCGGCCGAAGATTCCGCCCACGATAACACATCCATATATCCCTCTCCCATCCAAAATAATAATTTTCTGAGTGTCACAGATACCAACATAGATTCAGGACTCCCAACATTGGAAGAAGCACATCCGAAAGAGAAGACAAATAAAGGACTCTCCCAGGAGATAGATGAGAATCAAGAGCTATTGGTCAAAGAAGAGATCGAGTACGCCAAAGCCACGACTGCCTTTCTACTTCCTGCCAACTCTGTTTTGGAGCATGGCGAACCGAGTTTTATCCGGGAGAAATCCCTAGACACTTATTTGTATAACACTGCTGCTAACTCTATTAAGCGATCTGTAGCTTGGTCAGATCCGGTCGCCGTCATGGTGCCAGACAGGACGCCACCAACCACAAAACAAGAAAACCCACAGACTACATCCATTGGAAGTCTCCTAAGGTGGAGAAACTGAAAGAGGCAAAGCGTTTACGCGATGAGCGCTACGCTGCCTTCCGACACGAGGAAGAGCGCAATCGGAGTAAGGGGAAACCCCCTTCCCCCAACACAAAACGACAATCTGCCGTCCCCTCGCACCCCACCAGAGAGACGTACCACAAATCCGCTTATAGCTGATTGCAATACCATCATTCCACTTACCCTCCTCTTTTCGTTTTCTCGCTGCATATGGAACTCTATTTCGCTCTATTTTATTTCTTCCTTTTCAAACTGCAAAGAACTCTTTATTATAACTGCTAATACAAGTATTTTGTCCACCTTAAGGACGATAAATAAAAGGGCCTTCGGGAGACAACCCATGTTGGACCATTTGGTCCTATGCTATGTTTTGAGCTCTTTCTATATATATATATGTCCATCTTTTGTTTTGCGTATGTATTTAAATCACAGGTGCAAGAATTTTTGAGGCGCGACAACTTGGCCGTACTTGGATATCTCGTCGCACGATCGGTATGCTCAATTTTGAGCATGGGTACTTCTTCCCCTAGCCTTTTATTTTTATTTACATGTTTTAATTTTTCGTATTGTCATATTCTAGTCTGGGGGTGGAGTTGGCTGTGATCACTACACAACACAGTTTATTACATACTAGTCTGCATTTATTTATTTCATGATCACTATTTGCACACACTGAATCACCCACATGAGTGCGCACTTAACCATGCACGCGGCTCAGGGCAAATATATTACTTTTGTGTAAACTCTAAAAAGTGGTGCTGACTTAGGATTTTGGGATATAGTAGTTAGAAACTCCTGCAGTGCTCCTAATCGAGTACTCATGATTTGCGTAGATATAGTATAAGATTACTTTTTCTTCATGCTCGTGGACTTAGATTTATTCTGCAAAAGTAAATTTTGTTGGTGCTACTTAAAATTGTAGAATCTAGAGTAATCGAATGGTAGTGTAGAGATGAGTGTAGCCGTCACTAGACTCATATTTCTCGAGTTGGGGGGAAGGATCGTCTTTTTCGGGGATTGAGAACTTGCCCCAAGCTACTCTCGAAGCATTGGTGCCCGATTAGTCGAGTGTGAGCATGAGGTAGGCAATCATTTTGGCTAGTTTGAGCCTTTTTGTACCTAGTCCTAGCAGCCGACCCTTGCAAGCCAAATTTGCGCCTACCCTTCTTTTGTTTCAGCTCCACCTATATTCACCAAAGCCTAAAAGCCAACCCTTTTGTCGCAACCAAAACATTGAGCTTGATCGATTTCAAAAATTTGATATGTTGTGATATTTGGGATTCATGTGATGTGGAGATGAATTCACGAATTGCTAATTTTTAGATTTGGGGATTTCTGAATGAAAAAGAAGAAAAATGAAAAAGAAAAAAGATGAATAAAAAAGAAAAAAAAAGAAAATTTAAAATTATTACAAGGAGAATTGCAATCCCCATCTTGTGTGTTAGTTTTTGGTTGGGATAGGCCGCGTACATACCTGGTTTTCAAGCCAAGTCTGGGGGTGTGTCACACATGCATTTCTTAGTGGCTGTTTGGGTTTAGCTCTTGTTCACTCGCTTTGGTTGCGTGTAGCTTCCTTGTTTATCATTGACTACCACACCTTAGCCTTAGGCCCATTCAAACCTACAAGTCCTGCTGGTTCACATTTGAGTCTACTTAGCATCGTGGAGAGAGTGTGAAAGGGCAAGCTTATGGTTCCCGACATTGATGAATTTATTTGGAGGTGATCACGAGCCCCGGTCTTGGGTAATGCTCACCTTAGTGGTCTGTCTACTTTCTCCGTACACATGACCGAACGATTCTCCAGAATACTAATTTTAAGTAGACACAATATTTATTTACCTCTGTCGAATAATTTAAGCTCCGTAGTATAATTAAAGAGTTTTTCCATTATATTTTCTATGCGCATGATGTATTTGATTTCTCGTCCTACTTTATTTTGAAGTTTCTAAGCCAGCTAGCTGTTTTTACAGTCCAAAGAGTGTTGGGTAATGTATCCATAATTACCTGGATTTGAGGAAGCCACCTGTCAAGCTAAGATGAATTCACAATGTATTTGATAAAATCTTTCAAGTTGTGCTTGCAGTTACTCCACGCTAAGTGCACACCAATGTCAGGGTGCAGTAGGTCAATATACACGGGTCTGCACAACGTAATCCCTCGTTGAGCAGATCAGTGTGTTGGCCTACGTGTACTCTCTCTATTGGAGTGTACTTATTTTCAAGTACAGGGCTGTGATAATGCAAGAGCAGACAAGGAGCAAGGATGGGTCAAAGAGCAGCTCATGGGCGGAACGACAAAAAATCGTCTAAGTATCAATCGACGAGAATCACCAAGTGATTCTCGCCGATTCGGGGAGAATCACCAGTGATTCTCGCCGACTCGTCGAGAATCACTGGCTGATTCTCGCCGTCTCTATCCGGCTAAATCAGAGCGTGCAAACAAGTCAAAATCGACGAGAATCACCTTTGATTCTCGCCGAATCGACGAGAATCACCTTTGATTCTCGCCGAATCGACGAGAATCACCTTTGATTCTCGCCGAATCGACGAGAATCACCCTCGATTCTCGCCGATTTTGCCTTAGGCGAATTTCTAAAGACGCTGGACCGGATCAAATGTCAATGCGCTGTTTTGAACCAGTATTAGGGTTTCTTCTGGTGGGACCCACAACAGTCATAAAGGAGTATTCTACTATAAAAATATACGTGTATTTTTGAACAGTGAAGACACACAGAAAAACGAAGCCGAGCCGCCGACCGTGACCTAGATCGCGAAATCCGCTCCACCGCCGCCGTCGCCGCTCGTGCCAGTAGATCGTCGGTTTTGATCGTGGTTGATTCCAGATCTCCCGGCGATAGAAGCTCAGCCAAGCATAGCGTCTCACGCGTCTAACCAGAGATCCTTTGTCTCTTGATTCGTTGATCGGGAAAACCTTCCCCTTCCGAATCGATCGAGATGATCGATCCTAGTGTGACCGTTGGAAGACCTTGCTAGCTTTGCTACGAAGATTGAATCTCCAAAGTACAACAGCCGCACACCGTTGTCGCCGCCGATCCCGAGAACCAAGCCCCCGCCCCTCTTGCCGCCGCCGGTTTCGGGGAGATTCTCTCAAAGTGAGATCTAGGGTTGTGGACTCTTCGTTGACTTCAAGAACACGTCAGCGAACGAAGAGGGACACCTTAGTCTCCAAAAGTTGTTTGTATTTCTTGTACATACTATTTTCATTTTGTTGTAAAGGAACGTTGGTTCCTAGTTGTAAGGGTTGGGTGCAACCCGTGTTGTGGGGGTGTTTACTCCTACGTGTCGAAGGGTTCCTTCCGTTAGTGCAAGGATTGGATTTCAATCCTGTTGGTGAAGTGACCGAGTCATCCCTGGTTGGGAGAAAGGTCGAAGGGGGAAGTGGATGTACCCAAATCGGGAAACCACTATAATTTGCTTGTGTCCTTTCTGTGTTGTGCTGTTTTGTTTTTTTGTGCATGTACAATTTTAATTCCGCAAAAACGCTGCACGTCACCTATTCCCCCCCGTAGGTGAAGGTAGTTGACACTAGGTGGACTTTCAAGTGGTATCAGAGCGAGATTACTCATCAAATAGGTTAACACCTTGAGTAGAATCCTGCCACCAGTGTCAAAAGCATGGAACTGGATCATGGGATCTCTCCACTAAGACTTCCCACGTGCACTAAGGAGTATTATCCCGTCTGGAAGATTAGAGTGTCCTATCACTTGGAGGCTATCGATCCTCGAGCATCTCTCATCTTAGAAGAGGATCCTTTCATTCCTATGAAGACCTCCGGCTCTGGAAAGGATATCCAAATCCCCAAGTGTATTACTGAGATGTCGGAGACTGAACTCTCATTATTTAATCTGGACAAGATGATTCGTCAGATCATCATGGATGTCTGGTCTGGACCGTCTCGATCTAGATTGGAAAAGTGTGGGATGGCCAAATCTATGTGGGTAACTATCTCAGATCTCATGGGGGGATCAAAGAAAGCAGGGATCTACTGTCAGCAAGAGGATGAAGCCTATGTGGGGGTCCTCGCCTCTGAAGATGAAGGCAAAGATCAATCGGACAGCATCAGGGCTCCGGTGTCCCTGTCAGAGACTGAAGAAGAAATTGAGGAAAGCAGTTCTGATGAAGCTGACACAACGGTCTCTGGCGCTAGTTACAATAACTCTGAAGAGCAGGTAACTTCTTCATCTTGCCCCTTCTCTC
Source organism: Platanthera guangdongensis (assembly GCA_039583875.1). Taxonomy (NCBI): domain Eukaryota; kingdom Viridiplantae; phylum Streptophyta; class Magnoliopsida; order Asparagales; family Orchidaceae; genus Platanthera; species Platanthera guangdongensis. The sequence continues at coordinate 83,054,615 of CM077161.1, forward strand.
TTGAAGTTCCTGAAGACAGGAATGGTCACCCTTCAGAAAATCCTGACTCCCTGAAGAGAGCCCTTCAGAAAAGCAATCTACTTGTTGATGAGCAAGCCCAGGAGATTGCTCGGCTGAAGATCTTGTTGGTTCTCCAATTGGCATCCAACAAGGTCAAGGACTCTAAAATCTCAGATCTAGAGAGTAGTCTAGAGAATGAGAAAAGGATAGTATCCAACTTTTCCAAGGTTGATGCTATAAAGAGAAAGGAAGAAAATGGGTGGATCTCCCGAATTATCAATTCATGGAGAAATGGGGAAACGGTATTCAGACCCCCCACTCTAGGCAGGAAGGGTACTCATCATGCCGTCAGGTATGATCACAGGAACAATCGTGGTCACTGCAAGGCTGATCTGTCCTCATGTGGAGACACCCATAGTGCAAGGGTTGTCATGGCCACCCATGAGAGAATACCTAAGGCTCATTCTGAGCCCTTTGTATTCTCGGCCACAGCCCCAACTCGGCATGAATCTGCTGGTATCAGCTCTCAGAACGCTTCTCACCACCCTAGGACACAGGAAAGGGAGGTTAGAAGTCATGCAGTAAGTTCTCATGGGGCCTCAGGAAGGGTGCTAACTGAAAGGAAGGCACCACCTCCCAGGCCTCATGTCGCTCGCTACATGCATTCCTTCTACCCTTCCAAGTGTCATGGTGGAAGAGGTAATTTTGGGAGCAGATCCGAATCTATCCCGTTTGGACCTAGGATCATGACAACCTCAGTCACTGGATCAGGTCAGAAACTGAGATACAACATTCACATGTGTTGGTGCTGTGGCAAGGTGGGACACTTTGCCATAGACTGTTGGCACAACCCCTCTGTGTCAAGGGCAAGGGCCTATCCATATCTTCTGGGCAGAGGTAGTCTTCCTGACAGGATTTCTGAGGGAAGGCATTCGAGTTTTTATGCTAACAAGAACCTAGGACCGAATACGTATTGGGTTCCTAAGGTAAGGTAACTCACTTTTGCAGGGTAGTCTAGGTTCCCGTAAATATGATGGGAACTAGACAGAAGATGTTTCAAGACTGAATTGGAACAAGTATCTGGAATAACAGAAGTACTATCTACATTGGTATACTCACATTGAACACCTGGTATGCTTTAACCAGAGGGGCTAAATGATAACTCTCATAATCCCAGGTTTTTTTGATCAGCTCCAATACTTGAGTCATATTATATCAACATTTACATATATATATATTTATGTATATATACACCTAAGGAAAGGTTAACACTGTAAACATAAACCTTAGACACATTAATAAAGATTTATCTGTAATTTCATTGGTAGATTCAAGAACAAATATCTACAGGCATAAATCAGTTCACTGAAAACTAACAAAGATACGTCATTGGAAATCACTAACACTTACAATTGACATCAAGAAATGTATGGAAAAACCCCGTTCAAACCCTAAATAGATTGGCATTAAGAAATATATATATTTAGAAGATTTTTAAATCGTCTTGATATCAGAAGATTTCGAGAATCCGGCATGCCTCTTAACCCGTAGATTCCTATTGAAGAATCCCTTCGATTTCGACTTAGACAAACTCCCGCCGATCCCTTGTATTTCTCTCTTCGCACGAAAACCCAGTTAAAACCCCGTTAAAACCCGTCGATATCGCACAGGAATCCCGCCGACCCTTCATATTCCTCATTTCCGTCGAAGTGGCTCATTTCCGTCGATATCCTGTAGGAATCCCGCCGCTCCTTCCGTCGACATCCCGCAGGAATCCCGCAGCCTCTTCCGTCGACATCCCGCAGGAATCCCGCAACTTCTTCCGTCGATTTCCCGCAGGCAACTCGCCGATTCTTCCTTCCGTGGATCACTCCTCTCTCGTCCAGGGATTTCTCCGCGGTTTCGATCAAACAAAGTCGCGAGCGCCTCCCGATTTTCCGTCGTCTCCGTCGATTCTCACCTTCTACGCTTTTGGGTAACCACATCCTCACCCTTATAGGGACTTTAATGTTAGTGTCGCTTCCCTCTTGATTTCTGATTAGGCGTAGAATTGGGATTCCCTCCCTAGGTTTGCAATGGATCCAAGGACAACCGCCGGCCTGGTCACTGGATGTGAGTTGGTTCGAACAGGGTTCTCACATGCTTCGGATGAATTCATAAACATCATCATCATGCTTGAAGAGGCTGGACTCTCTTTTATATTGGAGAACCCATGCAAAATCTTGGACAAGGAAGTGATGAAGTTCTTTGCAACCGCCAAACTCCGGAATGAAGACTCTCTCATCAAGAGTAAGGTTGCAGGTGCAAGGATCAAGATGTCTGCAAGCAAGCTGACCCAATACTTGCAGCTCACTAGTTTTGAGCACGAGGATTATCTGGAGGAACAAGATAAAACCAGGACATTATTATTCTGTGGACTAGCTCGAGGAACCAGATCGATAAAGCGAAAGGAAATGAATGAGGAGGGGAAACTTCTGTCCGACATCATTGGGAAAGTACTGATATGCAAACCCGGCTCACATGACCACATCTCAGCTGACATGTTCAAGATCCTTGTGGCGATTGTCTGCAGAAAGATATTCAACTGGGGGGCGTTGCTTTTTGAGAAGATTAAGGACACTCTCAGATCTCCAAGTTTTGGAAGAATCATCAGCCTATATCTCAATCAGTTAAACAGAGATAAGTTCGACATGAGTAAAGGAGTTCCATTGTATTATTTGAAGAAAATGGACTCCAGCGTATTTGACAGATGGGAGCGACGCATCGGGCAGGCTGCCATGGTAGAAGAACAAGAAGAATCTCCTGCCGAGGACAGAACTGTTGCTGATTCCTTGGCTATCCCCAGTGAAATTCCTGATGCACTGACTACAGGAATTGAGGGGGAGCCTCTACCCGCTTCTGCTAATATCATATCTGGCATCTCTCAGATAGCTAGAGATGCAGTTGCGGATCTGCAAGAAGAAAGTGAAGCTGTGATGGAAAATGAGGCGGCCCTGAACGTGAATGATCTAGGAGCCAGAGGTAATGTAGAGGAAAATGATGAGGGAGGTTTGGAAGATGATGCAGCTGAGAATGATCTCATGGATGATGAGGATGAGGAAGAAGGAAATGCGAGACAGGAAGTAATGGAGCCTCAGGACAACACTGAAGTTCCATCTGAAAAGCAAGCTCCTGAGATAGTTCCTGAGAAAATTAGTGCAACAGTGGAGGGGGAGTCCTCTCAGCAGTGGCTGCTATGTACTTCCGAGAAATCTACTGAGGCTGCAAGTATTCCCCCTTTAGAGACTGTGCTAGTGTCCAGCTCTACAAGTGAATCTGCTGAAGAGCAAGGCCAAGGAATGCCTCAGGATCATCCACTATGCGCTGATCTAGCTAATCACACGGTGAATGTTATTCAAGGTATCGTGGATGAGCTCAAAGCATCTTTTGAGAAAGCTCAAAATAAAATGTTAAAAAGAATTAAGAAATCTGAGAATCTAATGCTCAAGAACGTTGTGGAAATCAATCACAAACTGGATTTGATGGAAAAGAAGTTTGAAGACAAGTATACAGCAGCCGGCCAAGCTGTAACTCTTCTTATGGACGGATTGAAAAAGAACACTAATACTCTCGCAGTAGTGAATCAGAATGCTCATGTAGTAGTAAATAACATTCAAAAGTTTGATGCCAATATGGTGACTCTTAACAGCAATCAACAAGCCTTGATTACCGAGTTCTCCAAGACTACAAAGCACATTGATGAGTCACTGCATTCTTATGCAAACTCCATTGCCGTCGAAGCCAAAAGGGGGAGAAAGAATATACAGCTAAGATGGCCGAGCTTCAAGAAATCATAATCAAAAATTTTGAGCAGTCAAACATATATGTTTATGACAGTTGCTGGTGGATGCTCAAACAAGCGTTAGGCGCCAATATCCCTGAAAATCCTGAGGGTAATCCTGCTCCTGAAAATAATACTGCGGCTGATGAGGGAGCAAGTGCTGAAGCAGTTCCTTTAAGTGAAGCTAATGCTCATAAGGCTGCTAGGGCCACCTCCAAGGCAAAACTGATGGCCATGTTTGACCAAGGAGCCCTAGCAAAAGCTAGAGACAAGAGAAAATCTCAAGAAGGGACATCTAAGGAAACACAAGCTGAAAAGAGAATCAGATTGAAGGAGGATGAAGTAAGGAATGAAAGGTGGAGTCCCGTATCAAAGAGTATTATCTTGGACACGTTCTGGCTACAAGAAAAAGGGGAAATCAATCGGAACGACGTATACAGCCAGCATGAGTGGGAGCTGCACAAGACATATGAAGCTAAACGGAACATCTTCTTCAGGACCAACACTGCGGCAGATAAAGCTCCTCCTCCTAGATACTATCCAAAGCCCAAGGAGTACGTTGAGAGGCAAAGAAAGAAGTTTCTGGCTCAAAAACGCAAGGATGACCTAGCCAAAGAGCAATAGACAGAAATTTATAACTTGTCATTTCCTCATGAACACATTTATCTTTTCTTATTGTTATATGAACAATCTTGGGAATATATATATATATATATATATATATATATATATATATATATATATATATATATATATATATATATATATATATATATATATATATATATATATATATGTATATGAATTTATGATTGACTCAAGCTTTGACCTGTTTGCCTCTATTTTCTTGTGCCGTATCTTTAAATTCTATATGATGTATATATTATCTGGATGGTGGTATTCATCTTAGCTAGTAGGATTTTGACTTTGTCAAATAGGGGGAGATTGTTGGGTAATGTATCCACAATTACCTGGATTTGAGGAAGCCACCTGTCAAGATAAGATGAATTCACAATGTATTTGATAAAATCTTTCAGGTTGTGCTTGCAGTTACTCCACGCTAAGTGCACACCAATGTCAGGGTGCAGTAGGTCAATATACACGGGTCTGCACGACGTAATCCCTCGTTGAGCAGATCAGTGTGTTGGCCTACGTGTACTCTCTCTATTGGAGTGTACTTATTTTCAAGTACAGGGCTGCGATAATGCAAGAGCAGAGAAGGAGCAAGGATGGGTCAAAGAGCAGCTCATGGGCGGAACGACGAAAAATCGTCTAAGTATCAATCGACGAGAATCACTGGCTGATTCTCGCCGTCTCTATCCGGCTAAATCAGAGCTTGCAAACAAGTCAAAATCGACGAGAATCACATTTGATTCTCGCCGAATCGACGAGAATCACCTTTGATTCTCGCCGAATCGACAAGAATCACCCTCGATTCTCGCCGATTTTGCCTTGGGCGAATTTCTAAAGACGCTGGACCAGATCAAATGTCAAGGCGCTGTTTTGAACCAGTATTAGGGTTTCTTCTGGTGGGACCCACAACGGCCATAAAGGAGTATTCTACTGTATAAATATACGTGTATTTTTGAACAGTGAAGACACACAGAAAAACGAAGCCGAGCCGCCGACCGTGACCTAGATCGCGAAATCCGCTCCACCGCCGCCGTCGCCGCTCGTGCCAGTAGATCGCCGGCTTTGATCGTGGTTGATTCCAGATCTCCCGGCGACAGAAGCTCAGCCAAGCACAACATCTCACGTGTCTAACCAGAGATCCTTTGTCTCTTGATTCGTTGATCGGGAAAACCTTCCCCTTCCGAATCGATCGAGACGATCGATCCTAGTGTGACCGTTGGAAGACCTTGCTAGCTTTACTATGAAAATTGAATCTCCAAAGTACAACAGCCGCACACTGTTGTCGCTGCCGATCCCGAGAACCAAGCCGCCGCCCCTCTTGCCGCCGCCGGTTTCGGGGAGATTCTCTCCAAGTGAGATCTAGGGTTGTGGACTTTTCGTTGACTTCAAGAACACGTCATCGAACAAAGAGGGACACCTTAGTCTCCAAAAGTTGTTTGTATTTCTTGTACATACTATTTTCATTTTGTTGTAAAGGAACGTTGGTTCCTAGTTGTAAGGGTTGGGTGCAACCCGTGTTATGGGGGTGTTGACTCCTACGTGTGGAAGAGTTCCTTCTGTTAGTGCAAGGATTGGATTTCAATCCTGTTGGTGAAGTGACCGAGTCGTCCCTGGTTGGGAGATATGTCGAAGGGCGAAAGTTGATGTACCTAAATCGGGGAACCACTATAATTTGCTTGTGTCCTTTCTGTGCTGTGCTATTTTGTTTTCTTGTGCAGGTACAATTTTAATTCCGCAAAAACGCTGCACGTCACATATTCCCCCCATAGGTGAAGGTAGTTGACACAAGGTGGACTTTCATAGAGTAATGATTTACGCGGGACGCACAAATGGGTAAGTCTGGGGGCGTGACGAGTCCAAATATTACACTGATTTTTGGACTCATCTGGGCCAGGTTTATCGTTTTAGCACTACACTTGAGAGCTATAACTGCTTATATTTTCTTATTTGCCTATTTCATGATTAAGTGCACTTTAGGCCCATTTTCTATGTGCTTTAGATGTTTCTGTATTTCCGTTTGTATTACTTGTTCTCTCGCCGTATCTTGAGAATGTGGTGTGCACTTTTGGTGGCCTATCTGCCTCTTCTGCTGGTGCATGGGTCGTTTGCATGCTCCGGAATCGCTCGGGAGACCCCGACGATATAGGAACAATGCGCACGATCACTGGACTCACTACGCACGACCACTGGTCATGCTCCACTGATTGTGCGCATTACATTCTCCTTTTCCCCAGTTCTGTCTTAGCCAATCGCACGATCAGTGGATTCAGTGCACACGACCACCGATCATGCGCCACTGATCGTGTGCATATCTACTGATGTTTCTGTCCAAGTTGCAGGTTTAATTAGAAATTGCTCACGATCATCGATCGACAGTGCGCACGACCACTGGTCGTGCGCCACTGATCATGCGCTCTACTTATTCTGCCTCCGTATTTAAGGGCCTGCTCCGCGATTTAGGGCAACACTAGTCATTTTCTGCGATCGGAGAGTGCACGGGAAGTGCCGTTCTACTTCTCCAGCTGCTCCATCCATCTCCACCTTCATCGGGAGTCCATAGCCGGTGATTCTGAAGCTTTCCAAACCCTCCGGCGAAGCTCCCGACCATTGATGACCTCAACTCCAAGCTTTCCACCGAAGTTGGAGAAGAAGACGACCTAGAGAACGGACTCAAAGGCCTTCGAGGTGACAGCTCGTTGGTACCGGAAGCCTCCTCGGACTGAGCCCGGAAGCGGATTGACAACTCGCTATTCCAGCCACGACCTACAGTGGACCTTCACCCTCTAGTGGTTTACGCCTCTTCCCCTTCCCTTGTTGTATGGAATGATTTGATATTGTAATGAACTACATTTTCTACTTTATATCTAAGTGGTTGTTTGTAGTTTTCATTTGCTTTTGAGTTGTGTGTTGTGAATGCGCCTCGCCCACTCTACATCCACTCCATACTCTTGTTTCACCCGATTGCACTCCGCACAAGAACATTTCCATCCATTAGCTTTCCGTCCACTCGCCCAACCGAAGTTCGGCATCGTGGCCGATACACTCACCTCACCTTGCGAAGCGGTGCCTTCAACCCGCATGGCCTTAATTGATTTATTAGATCAAGAAACCACAATCTCACAAGCCCCCTTTTTAATCTTTTCTAAGTATAACCCTCATAATGATATTTTCTGAACTGTCGCCGCTCTATGCTAATTGCATTCCTCAAGAGACCGACACTCGGGGATTTATTCCCAAATTTTATTACTTATGCGATCGGTGCGCTTGCCGATTTCCACGCATATCAAGACAACTTGAAGAATTCCTAAACAGGAGAAGCATCAAGTTGATGGACATCACAAGCACAGTGAATGCTAGGCTAAATGGAAAGCTGGGCTTAGGTGCTTCATCAAGCCAACCCCCACTAATTCATAAGAATATACTAACAATTCCTATAAAATTTGTTTCAGAAAAAGGAAAAGAAAATATATAAAATGATAATAATGTTAAACAAACTGAATTAAAACAAATGAATAAGAAAAAGAAAAAGAATAAGAAAAATCCTAACTATAACAATGTTCAACAGATTTCGTCGAACTCAGATCGACGAAATGTGTACAGTTCGTCGAACTCAAGTCGACGAACTCTGAACGCAAACCTTCATCATAATTATTCATTGAACTACGATCGACGAAACCAGTATGGTTCGTCGACCCGAGATCGACGATTTTGGGGCCCAGAGAATGAATACTTTCATTCTTTGAGTGGAGTTCGACGAAATCATCCCCATTCGTCGAACTCAGATCGACGAACTCACCAGAATTTGTCTAACGCAGTTTATCATAATAGAAACCTGAATTTTTCTAACGCAGTTCATCTTAATTCGTCGAACGCAGTTCATCTTTTGGATATTGTCATGTCAGTAACTCCAATAATGTTGAGAGAAGTAGCTCTTGGTACAACAGCCGCTGGATGCAAACTCATGTAAGCATCTATATTAAAAAACTTATCTCTAAATTTCATTAAAACATGTCGTTATACTTCATTGAAACTTGTCTGACAAATTCTAAGTATTTTTCTTTGGATTGTGACTTGTCTTTAAATTTCTAAGTTAATTCATTGAACCTTTACCCCCAATTCTTGTTATGTAGATTTGGTAATCAAATTTGGTTGCCCTGCCAATTTATTTATCGAGTCATGTAGATCATTCCGATGCCTTGTGCGTCTCATTATTTTGTTTATACTACACTTTGTTTGACCCTTGAAATGTTCTTATGCAGTCCACATTGTTGGTTAACCCTGAGTCCACGATGAATAAAAGAAACTCTACTTGTATAATTATGTAACTAAAGAATCACAGATGGACTGTGCGCGTTGGGGTTTCTCCATCAGCATAGTGCCTTATGGTTGAGTATGTGCGCATTATGGACTTTCATCCCCGACACATTACCTTAGCTTGGTCTGTGCACGTTAGGGTTTCTCCCTCAGCATGGTGCTTGTTGGCTGGGTTTGTGCGCGTTGTGGACCTTTTTCCCTGGCACAATACTCTTTATTGTTGAGCTGATCATTCTCATTTTTTTTATTGATGAATAACATGAATATTAATGAAAGATGAAAGTTTGAACTTCTGATGTTGGTACTTTATTCTATCCAGTTGATGTGATTAGTCATTCTTGCTCGGCTAGATTTACTGTTTGCTTACTTTTACTTTAATCCCGAACTTTTGTTGCAGTCATTTTATAGATTTCCTTCACTTTGAGGTTTGTTTGGTTTGCCTTTACACTTTGCATCATTTGTAACTTGGTTTTGAGGCGTTCTTCTTTGAATGCCTCAGGATCAGGGCAGTAATTGGTTTAACTGACCGTGTTGTGCTTCTGGTGCTGTGGGTTGCTGCGGCCGATTGCTTCCACCTCAGAGCTTAGAGGTAGTTGACTTGTTTAGACTTATCAGATTTTACTATGGGTTCATGTAAGTTATTGACGCCAATAGTATTTGACGTTTTCTGTGATAGACTACTTGCTGCTTTTTCTGTTGTTATTTTTTACCTGTTTATACTTGCTCTCATGGAAGGATTTATGTTAGGATGCATTTAGTTATTTTAAAGTATACAAAACTGCATTCTGAAACATTAGCATGACATGACATTCAATTGCAAAATTTAATACTTTTAAGCGATATAAACGTCTTTTTTATATATATTAAATGTAGAAGTCACATCATCATTATAATATGTTAGACCTTCATTCTCATATAGGACAACAAATGAATCAACTAAGTATTTTCCGCCACGTAAAGCTTATCTATTTTCTCACCTATGGACTAGTGATCCACCCGACCGAGGGACACGGTCAGTAACTCTAATAAATTATATGTATTATTTTTAACTTAATTTCATAAATCTTTTACATGAAGTAAATGTGAGGACGAGCCGCATGAGCGAGGATAATTCAGATTTTCTCTACTCTGACGTATTTTTGAATACGGAGAAAATGCGGGTTGCGACAGTGGGTGGCTGAATATCAGATCCATTTCCACCTACCCCACCCTCGAGTACCAGATCGGGGTGGGGGGGGAGGGGGTGGGGGGGGGGGGGGGGTGGGGGGTGGGGGTGGGGGTGGGGGGGGGGGGGGGGGGGGGTTGGGGCACGCGAGGATAGTGATACTCGCAAACCGCCACCAACTCCTGCTGGGCTTGGCCGACTTGCTCCATGGCTTTATTAACCCGATCCTCGGCCCATGTTATGTGCAACCCAAGAGAAGTAACCCCATCCCTGTTAGCTGTGCGCCTTGCTCCCTCCAGGACTACAAGCCGATCCTACATTTCAGCCTTGTCCTTGTCAACCCTATTGAAGACCTTCTACAGTAGTAGCGTGTGCTTCTGGAACAACCGCATCACCGGTTTCTTCATCCATGTCGCATCCGCCAGATCGCCCAGATACTCAGAAATGTGATCTGTATCAGGGGGACACGAATATCCCTCGCTCATCTCATCTTTAGAGGAGGAAACCATATTATAACCTGTGAATGCGTAGGTCAGAAAGAGCGGGCGGTAATACAGGCTCGAGTATGAGCTCACCAGGAGTCAGCACGTCGCCTACACCAGCCGGCGGCCGAGAAGAGCCCAGTCGGCCCTGGAAGAGTCCCCCCTCAAGAACCATGAAGTATTTTCCCAACCCAGGGGGAATTGGAGACCGGGAAGTCTCCAGAGGTGGGGGGGGGGGGGTGCCCCAAGCCCGAGGGGCTAGCGACCCGCTCGGTTGATAGTGGGAGGGAATGGTCCCCTTCCCCTCCACTGCCTCCATCCGCATGAGGCAGCACCTGCAGAATGAGAAGTCAGAAGCAAAGCGAAGAATCAGGAGGGAGGTGCGCATACCTCATGGGCCACCTCGATGACCGCCACCGAGCTGGAGCCCGGTAGGCCATTTGCCAGAGACCACCTGACGATTTTCCCTTTTACCGGCCTGAAGAGGGGGCCGGGCGATCCGCGCGCCAGCCATGGAGCGGCCTCGAGAGCCTCTTCCCTAGTCTTTTCCCTCCCGGCCGCAAGGCGAGCTCGCATCTCCTCGGACACAGGCATCTTTGGCTATGGCTCACAAAAAAAGCTCTAAGAAGGCGTGATTTTTCTAAAGGCCAAATGGTATATTTATAGTGTGAAGGTGGGACCCACCAAAAGTTTTCTTCCAGCTCAACAAAGCACTCACCGAACACGTCGGTTGGATGATTCTTTCCGAGCTTAGTCAAGCTCAAAAAGAGCCAGGATTGTGTACAACCCCTTGTTTGCCAAGTGGATCCACCAGGTAAGGCGAGCGGACCAAGGCAACCTGCCCCACCAGAGCATCATACCGGTGGACTCAGGATGGTTAGCCCGCTCCCACCAAACCTAGGCGCGCGACCTGCGAGCTGGCTGACCCATCCAGCGTCCACCTGGGGTTCATTGAGCTGAGGCGGGGCTTCGCCAAACTGAGCTCAGGTGGAGATCGACGTTCGTTGAATGGAGCTCGCCATTCATCGAACAGAGCTCGGCGTTCATCGAACAGAGCTCGACGTTCGTCGAATGGAGCTCGGCGTTCGTCGAACGGAGCTCGGTGTTCGTCGAACGGAGCTCAGCGTTCGTCGAACGGAGCTCGGCGTTTGTCGAATATAGCTCGGCGTTCGTCGAACGAAACTCGGCGTTCGTCGAACAGAGCTCAGCATTCATTAAACGGAGCTCGGCATTCTCCGAGCTAGACCTAGAAGTTAGAATCTCAATTCGTCGAACCAAGATCTATGAGCTCCTCTGTAATTTCTGTTGAGACAGTCTCATACTAGCCAACCTACTCTCCTTTAGGCGACCGGCCGCCAGCCCGCCTCAGAGCTAGGATCGGCGGGCTGCGGCGGCCTGACTCGCTCTCGCCCAAGGAGGGAAGGCGAGCTGCGGGAGCCAGGTCGCGTCCTCCCCAGTGAGGTGGAGAGTCGTGGCGAGATAGCCTCCAAATCCTTGGGACCTGCCTAGTGGGGCCCATAGGCAAAATTACCTGGGTACCCTTACTAGTGGTGCAAATAGCTTGATAGAACAGCGAAGTTACGCTGTTAGCAGACCCAGTTGGGCTGCACATAGCTGTTCAAAATAGCGAAGGTTGGCTATTTGCAGGCTGTCTTCAGAAAATTATAAATAGACCCAAGGTGGCACCTCAGTAGGCACACTTATCAGTATTCAGATCTTCTTGCGCTTTTTGAGGTAGCTTTAGCTCGGCCTTTGGCTAAGAAGGGAAATGGCTATAAGATCTTTCGGGTGTGTGGTGGGACCTCCACGCCGAGCCCTTGGGTCAGTTTCCTTTTCCTTTTGCTGTTTGGCTTGCAGGAGAGAAGTAGGTGCACGCTCAATCCTTCCCCAAGGGTGAACTCCACAAGAGGCCGAGTTTTCGGTTTCAACACTTTTTGTTTGTAATTTTATTTCTATATTTCATGTGCTAGAAGCAACTAAATGTAGAATTAAGAGATTGAAAAATATTATTTTAGAATTGCGTTTAGAAAATAAAAATTTAAAAGCACAACTAAATGTAGAACCAAAGCTTGATGTATCTTGTATTTTCTCTAGCTCTATAGTTAAAAATATTATACTTTCTTTTGATTGAAAAGAATTTAAAGACAAATTCAAGGTCCTTGAAAAAGAGCTAAATATTTCTAAAGAGCGTAATAAAAAACCGATTAATGAAAATGATGCTTTGTCTAGTAAACTAGAATCATTAAAATTATCTATTCAAAAATTTTCATGTAATAAAACAATCTGTGATCTCTTGCTTATGTTCGAAGCTATATGAGACTTCTACTAGAATGTCAAATCGTATTAAACATACACCTAGTAGATTATTTAGTTTTAAAAACATGTAAATCTCAATCACTATTTAACTGATCCCAATATAAGTTTAAATGCTCACAAATTTCCTACAAATAATAATTTTGAAAATCAATATGGAAGTTTGAAATATAAGAATATTAAATATCCAAAGTATGAATGGAGACCAAAGTTAAAAATGAAGCACCAATTCCACTTGAATGGACACATTCATTATTATCTCCCCAAGGTGTATCACGCTATGTTTGAGTACCCAAAGGAACCGTCAATTCTGGCTCCATTTAGATACCTAAATCTCTTATCTATTAGTATCCACTTTTTGCGTCAATTAGAAACTATTCAAACCAAAATTACTCAATAATCTACTTCATGTCATGGCAAATGTTCTTTCTGTTTTTACTGGTTTTTGTACCGTGTTTTTGTTTTTGTTTTGTATTTTTTTAAGCTAACATGTCTTGGACACTATAGATATTTCTTTTATGACTTTCTCATATTAGGGTTAAAGATAAATCAATTTAACTGAATAAATTGGAATATAAGTCATATCATTTTAAAGTGACTATAATTTACCTTTTATCATAAATCTATCACGCTATCTTATTATGCCTGTGATCATTAACCCATTATGTATATCTCACAATAGCGGAGGCATAGGTGTGTGTGCTTTAGAAATGCTAACCTGTAAACCACGACTTGTCCTTAACCGAGGAGGGTTCTAGTAGATCCTTGTGTGGCGTTGGGGGGAAAGAGTGTTAGGTTGAGCGGGTTCTTATGTATGCACATAGGATTAACACCCCACCCTACAACATTGATGCAGCTCCTCATTCCCATCCGTCACTTAGTACGGTGCTAGGGTGTAGACATATAGCTTAGGTATTTGATTATTGGGCATACTTAGGATTCATATATCCTGAAAGTCCACTTAGTGTCAACTACCTTCACCTATGGGGGGGGGGGGGAATATGTGTCTTGCAGGATTTTTGCGGAATTAAAATCGTACCTGCACACGAAAACAAAACAACACAACGCAGAAAGGACACAAGCAAATTATAGTGGTTCCCCGATTTGGGTACGTCCACTTTCCCCCTTCGACCTATCTCCCAACTAGGGACGACTCGGTCACTTCACCAACAGGATTGAAATCCAATACTTGCACTAACGGAAGGAACCCTTCCACACGTAGGAGTCACCACTCCCACAACACGGGTTGCACCCAACCCTTACAACTAGGGACCAATCGGTCCGTTACAAAGAAATTAAAAATAGATTGTATAAGAAATACAAACAACTTATGGAGACTAAGGTGTCCCTCTTCGTTCGATGACGTGTTCTTGAAGTCAACGAAGAGTCCACAACCCTAGATCTCACATGGAGAGAATCTCCCCGAAACCGGCGGCGGCACGAATGGCGGCGGCATGGTTCTCGGGATCGGCGGCGACAACGGCGTGCAGCGGCTGTTCTTTGGAGATTCAATCTTCGTAGCAAAGCTAGCAAGATCTTCCAACAGTCACACTAGGATCGATCGTCTCGATCGATTCGGAAGGGGAATGTTTTCCCGATCTACGAATCAAGAGACAAAGGATCTCTGGTTAGATGCATGAGACGCTGTGCTTGGCTGAGCTTCTGTCGCCGGGAGATCTGGAAGAAACCACGATCAAAGTCGGCGATCAACTGGCATGAGCGGCGACAGCGGCGGAGCAAGTTTCACGATCTAGGTCACGTCAGCGGCTCGTTTTTCTGTCTTCTTCTTACTGTTCAAAAATACAGATGTATTTATACATTAGGTCTTCAAGATGACCGTTGTGGGCCCCACCAACAAGAAACCCCAAGCTCGGTTCAAAACAGCGCCAGCGGCTGAGTCTGGTCCAGCGGGTTCCAGAAAATTCTCCTAAGGCAAAGTCGGCGAGAATCGAAGGTCATTCTCGTCGAAGGAATTATGCCAATTGAGCTCGACGATCATCAATCAAAGATTTGACGAGAATCAGCCAGTGATTCTCGACGATTTTGACTTGGCGATAGATTTGCACGCTCTGATTTAGCCGGATAGAGACGGCGAGAATCAGCCAGTGATTCTCGACGATTCTGGGAGAATCACTAGTGATTCTCGCCGAATCGGCAAGAATCACTTGGTGATTCTCGTCGATTATTACTTAGACGATTTTTCGTCTTTCCACCCATGAGCTGCTCTTTGACCCATCCTTGCTCCTTGTCTGCTCTTGCATTATCACAGCCCTGTACTTGAAAATAAGTACACTCCAATAGAGAGAGTGCACGTAGGCCAACACACTGATCTGCTCAACGAGGGATTACGTCGCGCAGACCCGTGTATATTGACCTACTGCACCCTGACATTGGTGTGTACTTAGTGTGGAATAACTGCAAGCACAACTTGAAAGATTTCATCAAATACATTGTGAATTCATCTTAGCTTGACAGGTGGCTTCCTCAAATCCAGGTAATTGTGCATACAATACCCAACAATCTCCCCCTATTTGACGAAGCCAAAATCATACTAGCTAAGATGAATACCACCATCCAGATAATATACACAGCATATAGAATTTAAAGATACGGCACAAAGAAATAAAGGCAAACAGATCAAAGCTTGAGTCAATCATAAATTCATATAAATATATATATATATATATATATATATATATATATATATATATATATATATATATATATATATATATATATATTTCCCAAAAATTGTTCATATAACAATAAGAAAAGATAAATATGCTCTTGAGAAAATGACAAGCTATAAACTTATGTCTATTTCTCTTTGGCTAGGTCATCCTTGTGTTTTTGAGCCAGGAACTTCTTTCTTTGCCTCTCAACGTACTCCTTGTGCTTTGGATAGTATCTGGGAGGAGGAGCTTTGTCTGCCACAGTGTTGGTCCTGAAGAAGATGTTCCGTTTAGCTTCATATGTCTTGTGCATCTCCCACTCATGCTGGCTGTATACGTCGTTCTGATTGATTTCCCCTTTTTCTTCTAGCCAGAACGTGTCCAAGATAATACTCTTTGATACCGGACTCCACTTTTCGTTCCTCACTTCATCCTCCTTCAATCTGATTTTCTTTTCAGCTTGCGTTTCCTTAGATGTCCCTTCTTGAGTTTTTCTCTTGTCCCTAGCTTTTGCTAGGGCTTCTTAGTCAAACATGGCCATCAGTTTTGCTTTGGAGGTGGCCCTAGCAGCCCTTTGAGCATCAGCTTCACTTAAAGGAATGTCTTAAGCACTTGCTCCCTCATCAGCCGCAGTATTATTCTCAGGAGCAGGATTACCCTCAGGATTTTCAGGGATATTGGGATTTTCAGGGATATTGGTGCCTAATACTTGTTTGAGCATCCACCAGCAACTGTCATATACATATATGTTTGACTGGTGAAATTTTTTGATTATGATTTCCTGAAGCCCGGCCATCTTAGCTGTATATTCTTGCTCCCCCTTTTTGGCTTCGACGGCAATGGAGTTTGCATAAGAATGCAGTGACTCATCAATGTGCTTTGTAGGCTTGGAGAACTCGGTAATCAAGGCATGTTGATTTCTGTTAAGAAGCACCATGTTGGCATCAAATTTTTGGATTTTATTTGCCACTACATGAGCATTCTAATTAACTACTGCGAGAGTCTCTGTGTTCTTTTTCAATCCTTCCATAAGAAGAGTTACAGCTTTGCCGGCTGCTGTATACTTGTCTTCGAACTTCTTTTCCATCAAATCCAGTTTGTGATTAATTTCCACAATGTTCTTGAGCATTAGATTCTCAGATTTCTTAATTCTTTTTAACACTTTATTTTGAGCTTGCTCAAAAGACACTTTGAGCTCATCCACTATACCTTGAATAACATTCACTGTGTGATTAGCTAGATCAGCTCGTAGTGGATGACCCTGAGGCATTCCTTGGCCTTGCTCTTCAGCAGATTCACTTATAGAGCTGGACACTTGCACAGTCTCTAAAGGGGGAATATTTGCAGCCTCAGTAGATTTCTCAGAAGTACTTAGCAGCCTCTGCTGAGAGAACTCCCCCTCCACTGTTGCACTAGTTTTCTCAGGAACTATCTCAGGAGCTTGCTTTTCAGATGGAACTTCAGTGTCGTCCTGAGGCTCCATTACTTCCTGTCTCTCATTTCCTTCTTCCTCATCCTCATCATCCATGATGTCATTCTCAACTGCATCATCTTCCAAACCTTCCTCATCATTCTCCTCTACATCACCTCCGGATCCTAGATCATTCACGTTCAGGGCCGCCTCATTTTCCACCACATCTTCACTTTCTTCTTGCAGATCCGCAACTGCATCTCTAGCTATCTGAGAGATGCCAGATATGACATTAGCAGAAGCGGGTAGAGGCTCCCCCTCAATTCCTGCAGTCAGTGCATCAGGAACTTCACTGGGAATAGCCACGAAATCTGCTACAGTTCTGTCCTCGGCAGGAGATTCTTCTTGTTCTACTACCACTGCAGCCTGCCCGATGCGTCACTCCCATCTGTCAAATACGCTGGAGTCCATTTTCTTCAAATAATGCAATGGAACTCCTTTACTCATGTTGAACCTATCTCCGTTCAACTGATTACGATATAGGCTGATGATTCTTCCAAAACTTGGAGATCTGAGAGTGTCCTTAATCTTCTCAAAAAGCATAGCCCCCCAGTTGAATCTCTTTCTGTAGACAATCGCCACAAGAATCTTGAACATATCAGCTGAGATGTGGTCATGTGAGCCGGGTTTGCATATCAGTACTTTCCCAATGATGTCGGACAAGAGTTTCCCCTCCTCATTCATTTATTTTCTCTTTATCGATCTGGTTCCTCTAGCTAGTCCACATAATAATAATGTCCTGGCTTTATCATGTTCCTCCAGATAATCCTCGTGCTCAGAACTGGTGAGCTGCAAGTATTGGGTCAGTTTGCTTGCAGACATCTTGATCCTTGCTCCTGCAACCTTACTCTTGATGATAGAGTCTTCATTCCGAAGTTTGGCGGTTGTGAAGAACTCCATCACTTCCTTGTCCAAAATTTTGCAGGGGTGCTCCAGTATAAAAGAGATTCCAGCCTCTTCAAGCATGATGATGATATTTCTGAACTCATCCGAGGCATGTGAGAACCCGGTTCGAACCAACTCACATCCAGTGACCAGGCCGGCGGTGGTCCTTGGAGCCATTGCAAACCTAGGGAGGGAATCCCAAGTCTACGCCTAATCAGAAATCAAGAGGGAAGCTACACCAACAGTAAGTCACTGTAAGGGAGAGGAGGTGGTTACCCAAAAGCGGAGGAAGCGAGAGTCGACGGAGACGACGAAAAACCTGGAGGAGCTCGCGTCCTTGTTTGATCGAAACTGCGGAGAATGAATACCTGGACGAGCACCCTGGACGCGAGAAGAGAGGTATACGGAATCCAGAACGAGGTCGACGAGATTTGGAACCTAAGATGCGGGAAGTCGCCAGGAGGAGGGAAGGAAGAGTCGGCGCGATTCCTGCGGGATATCGACGGGTTTCTTTGCGAAATGCGGAATATGAAGAGTCGGCGGGAGTTTTTCTAAATAGAAATCGATGGGATTCTTTAATAGAAATCTACGGGTTAAGAGGCATGCCGGATTCTCTAAATCTTCTGATATTAAAGGGTTTAGAAATCTTCTAAATATATATTTCTTAATACCAATCTATTTAGGGTTTGAAAGGGGTTTTCCGCACATTTCTTGATGTCAATTGTAAGTTTTAGTGACTTCCAACGACGTATCTTCTTTAATTTTCAGTGGACTGATTTATGCCTGTAGAGGTTCATTCTCGAATCTACCAGTGAATTTACAGATAAATCTTTAATAATGTATCTAAGGGTTATTTTTACAGTGTTAACCTTTCCTTAGGTGTACACACATATATGTGTATATATAAATATATATGTAAATGTCGACACAATATGACTCAAGTATTGGATCTGATCAAAAATACCTGGGATTATAAGATTTATCATTTAGCCCCTCTGGTTAAAGCATACCAGGTGTTCAATTTAAGTATATCATTGTAGATAGTACTTCTGTTATTCCAGATACTTGTTCCAATTCATTCTTGAAACATCTTCTGTCTAGTTCCCATCATATTTACGAGAACCTAGACTACCCTGCAAAAGAGTGTTACCTTACCTTAGGAACCCAATATGTATTAGGTCCTAGGTTCTTGTTAGCATAAAAACTCGAATGCCTTCCCTCAGAAATCCTGTCAGGAAGACTACCTCTGCCCAGAAGAGGTGGATAAGCCCTTGCCCTTGACACAGAGGGGTTGTGCCAACAGTCTATGGCAAAGTGTCCCACCTTGCCACAGCACCAACACGTGTGAATGTTGTACCTCCGTTTCTGACCTGATCCAGTGACTGAGGTAGTCATGGTCCTAGGTCTAAACGGGATAGAGCCGGATCTGCTCACAAAATTGCCTCTTCCACCGTGACACTTGGAAGGGTGGAAGGAATGCATGTAGCGAGCGTGATGAGGCCTGGGAGGTGGTGCCTTCCTTTCAGTCAGCACCCTTCCAGAGGCCCCATGAGAACTAACTGCATGACTTCTAACCTCCCTTTCCCGTGTCCTAGGGTGGTGAGAAGCACACTGAGAGCTGATACCAGCAGATTCATGCCGAGTTGGGGCAGTGGCCGAGAATATAAAGGGTTCAGAATGAGCCTTAGTTTCATATTTAGTAGCGAATGCGAGTCCGCCTTTAATTTAATCAAACAAAAACTTATCACTTCACCAATTTTAATGGCCCCTAATTGGTCCCTTCCGTTCGAAATTATGTGCGACGCTAGTGATATTGCCTTAGGTGCCGTTCTTGGCCAACGCGTAGAAAAACATTTTCATCCTATTTATTACGCTAACAAGACGCTCACTTCCGCACAAGTAAATTACACGACAACGGAAAAGGAACTCTTAGCCATCGTTTTCGCTTTTGATAAGTTTCGCTCGTACATAACGCTATCTAAAGTTATCGTTTTTACCGATCACTCCGCGCTTAAATATTTATTAGCTAAAAATGATGCGAAGCCCCGCCTTCTTCGATGGATTCTCCTCCTACAAGAGTTTGATTTGGAGATCCGAGATAAGCGGGGAGCGGAAAATCTAGCGGCAGACCACCTCTCCCGTTTAGAAAATCCGGGTGCGGAAGTGCTCGTCGAATCTGAAATAAATGACAGATTCCCCGAGGAACGCCTCCTTGCCATTCAATCTTCGTCATCTTCGCCTTGGTTCGCAGACTTTGCAAATTTCTTAGTAGCGCGGGTGCTTCCAAAAGAGTTTTCAAGTCATCAAAAGAAGAAATTCTTTTCTGACTTGAAAAATTTCTTTTGGGAAGACCCATTTCTTTTTCGTATCTGCGCGGACCAAGCGATCCAAAGATGTGTTGCGGGTGTGGAGTGCTTGCAAATTCTTAAGCACTGCCACGAGGGTCCAGCCGGGGGGCATTATCAAGCCAACCAGACCGCTCGGAAGGCGCTAGAGGCGGGCTACTTTTGGCCCACTCTCTTCAAAGACGCGCATAATTTTGTGCGCGCATGCGATAGCTGTCAGGGGTCGGGTAACATCTCTCGTCGCGACGAGATGCCCCAAAATATGTTTTTAGAGTGCGAAGTCTTCGATTTGTGGGGCATAGATTTTGTTGGCCCCCTACCTTCGTCTTTCAAAAATATGTATATTTTAGTGGCGGTCGACTACGTATCGAGGTGGGCGGAAGCGCAAGCTCTCCCCACCAACAATGCACGAGTCGTCGTTACATTTCTTAAAAAATTATTTTCTCGCTTCGGCACGCCTCGCGCAATTGTTAGTGATAGGGGAACGCATTTCTGTAACGCTCTTATGGCTAAGACGTTAGCTAAATACGGAGTCACGCACAAGCTTGCCACCCCCTACCACCTGCAAACAAGTGGTCAAGTTGAGGTAGTAAATCGAGAGATTAAGCGAATTTTAGAAAAAACCATTTCACTAAATAGGAAAGATTGGTCTGTTAAACTCGACGATGCGTTGTGGGCGTATCGGACGGCATACAAAACCGCAATTGGTTGTACGCCGTTCCGGTTAGTCTACGGCAAAACGTACTATTTACCCGTAGAATTAGAGCATCGCGCTCTTTGGGCTTTAAAACTCTTAAACCTCGACTCCAACTTAGCCGCTCAGCAGAGAAAACTGCAACTAAACGAGCTCGATGAATGGCGTTCGAACGCTTACGAGAGCAATAAATTCTATAAGGGGCGCTCTAAGTTACATCACGATCGAAAAATCAAGTCCCAAAAATTATTTTCTCCGGGCGAACTTGTCCTTCTTTACAATTCACGTCTTAGATTTTTTTCCGGGTAAACTAAAATCTAGATGGTCCGGTCCCTTCCTAGTTGAAGAAGTTTTTCCATATGGGACCGTACTCGTCTCCCATCCAGACAAAGGTTCGTTTAAGGTAAACGGTCATCAGTTAAAGTCTTATATAGTAGGCGACCCAGTGATCGGTTTTAGCGAAACCATAACTTTCCTCCACATTATAAACCCGCCAAAATAGTCAAGCTACATGACTATAAACAAAGCGCTCCTAGGAGGCACCCCTCGCTTATCTTTTTCGCTCTTTCCTTATTATTTTTGCTGCTTTTTCTAATAAACGCAGGTTTTCTGATCGGCCTCCCCTTACGCATTTCAGGGAAGTTTCTACCCCCTTCTCTTTATTTTCTTTGTATATATTTTCTTCCCTCTTGTTCCGCATACTTACGTTACAACATTGGGGACAATGTTGGACTTAAGTATGTGGGTATTTTCGTGCTTTACTTTCTGCACTTCAATTTTTCTGCATTTCAAAAATACAAAAAAATACATATAACAACAAAACAAAAAAAAAAATAAAAAACATCTTAAAATGAAAAAAAAATTTAAAATGAAAAATCCAAATTTTTTTTTTGCACTCTTTCTTTCTTTTTTCCAAAAAAAAAACTCAAAAAAATAAAAAAAAAACAAAAAAAATTTATGAAGAATATATTTAGTTTCACTTTGTAAATATTTTTTTTTGTACATATTCTTTTTGTAAATACTCTTTTCTCTCTCCCCCTTTCTCATTCTTGTAAAAACCTTTTTTTTCTCCCATGTTTTTGTACATATAATGAAAATTCTCTTAAAACAAAATACTAAAAAAAAGATAATAGTTCAAAAATAAAAAAAAAATTAAGTAAAACAAAACAAAAATACAAAAAAAGATAATAAATGAAAAACAAAAAAAATGATGATAAAAACTATAAAAATAAAAAAAAATGTTTTGAAATAAATAATTCAAATATTCCATCCTTAACTTTTCTGCTATCCAAAAATTCCGTTTTGAGTTTATTTATATGTGAATTTGATTAATTTTTTGTCCACTACCCGTTTGTTAATTATTGATTGAAAAATTTAAATACCCGGGGTTAAGTTTTAAAGAATTCATTATACTTTGTTAAAAATAGCGAACTCGTTTTAGGCACTACTTCTAATTTTTCATTGATAGGAGCACGTGTATTATGTTAGGAAATAACGACTATAGAATTCAATTATACTTACTTTTAGCTTTCTGAAACATTGGAACGTACAAATTATTAAGGTTGCTCTCAAAAATTTTTAGGATTTAAAATATAGTTTTCCTTTCTCCCCTTACCTTTCATGACCTACTTGACATGAAAAATTTTATCCTTAAAAGATCCTATGTCAATGTGAATAAGATTTCGTTCCGTAAACATAGGCACCCAATAATTTAAAAAGATTATATATAGAGTAAGAGGATAAAATTCATTACTCCTACAAATATACATTGGGTTAATTTTATTCTTATGAAGTTGAAAAACAAAAATCATATTAGGAAAATAAGATTTCGTTTTCCTAATAATTCAAAAGAAAAAATGGAGGTTCGAGAAAAAATTACCTCACCTCAAAAAAAAAAAAAATCAAAACCCTCTTCATAAACCCACTACCCCCTTAGCCAATTACACAATTCTAGAATTAATTCAAAAATCTTTTTGAGAGCATAATTAGTAAATTGTATTATTTCCAGTAGCACTCGTATAAGCTAGAGTTCTTATAATTCCAAACAATTTTCGTTAATCTAACCATTACAAATGTTGTCTTCTATTTAATTGCAT
The DNA here is from genome assembly GCA_039583875.1 of Platanthera guangdongensis. Classification (NCBI taxonomy): domain Eukaryota; kingdom Viridiplantae; phylum Streptophyta; class Magnoliopsida; order Asparagales; family Orchidaceae; genus Platanthera; species Platanthera guangdongensis. The sequence continues at coordinate 83,077,505 of CM077161.1, forward strand.
CAAGAAGTCTTTTGGCCAAAACTTTTGCGCTATTTAAATCATCTACATAATTTTAGGACTTAACTCTTACACCCCGTATATTTATTTTGATCTCTCTTATAATTGATTAAGCGGTAGCTAAACTTAGAGTTTTTTTCCTATTCCTTATAGATTCACCTCAAACTTTTGCTCTGGAATAGCAAAAGCCTAAGTATGGGGGTATTTGATGAATTGTTAATATACGTATTTTTGTGCACATTAATTTAGTCATTTTCATTTATTTTCGTCGTTTTTACTTATTTTTGTTCAATAAAAAGCTCCTATTCTTGTAAATTTACTACTAACTTATTTTATTTTATTTTTCAGAAAAAATTCAAAAATCTGCCAAAAATTCCAAAGTCACGTCCGTGACATATTGGTCACGCCCGTGACCAAGGCGTGACACGTCAAATTCCAGTGAAGTTTCAAATTTCTGAAGTAAAAAGCTCGACACGCTTGGAGTCACGCCCGTGTCACCCGACACGGGGCGTGACAGCAGCCCGTGCCCCCTCCACTCGATGAATTCAGTTCAACGATCGTCGAACCCGAGACACGCCCAGAGTCACGCCCGTGCCCTAGGGCGTGACTCAATCTCAACTCGACGATTTCATCTCGACACTTTCTGCTCGATGATTGTCGTGTGTCGACACCAACCAACACGCCCAGAGTCACGCCCGTGACCTGGGGCGTGACTTCACCAACTGGCCCGACAAGATGCTGTCGAAGATTTTTGACGCAACCCGCGCCCGGTTCTACCTCCCCGACACGCCCAGAGTCACGCCCGTGACCTGGGGTGTGACATCCACGGACTCAGCCCGAAGTCAACTTTCCTGTCCAATCGCCGGCCGCCATCATGAATAGTACTGACACGCCCCCCCCCCCCGACACGCCCGTGTCGGAGGGCGTGTACTTAGAATTTTTTGCCTATAAATTGCCCATTTCTGTAAGGTCCAATGGTTCAGATTTTTGGGCCATTTTAGTGTGTTTGTGTGGGCTGCATCCGTGTATTCTAGTGCTATGTAAGGAGATTTCTCCCTCCTTTCTTTCATGTTTGTTTTTTTTCTTTAGCTTTAGCTCTTGTAATAGCTTGTAATAGTTTCCTTTAATCAATAAAAATGTTAGATTTTCTCTTCTTATTTGGCTTTGGAATGAACTCTTGTGCCCACTTTTATTCTCATTTTATCCTTAGTTTCACCTTTGTTTTTCTCTTTATGAAAAGTGTGTGTGTGTATGAGTGTAACATGTTTTATAGTAATGTTTTTAATTTATCTTCATGATAGATTTTGTATTAGATTTCATTTCCAAGTTAGGTATGATAAGTTTTCCTCTTTTTTGCCATGTCCTTTTCTTAAGAGACTTATGTTTTCATTCTTATGAATTTATAAAAGAGATTTTAAAAGTGATTTTGTTCTTTTTTTTACTTAGTTTTTCTTTTAGGATTGTAAAACCTTTTTTGTTCTTTTCATTTTCTCTTCACTTTTTTATCACTTTTTATCACTTTTATGAATTATTATGAATGAAAAAGTTATAGTTTTAATTTTTGAGCACCTTTGATTTTGACTTTATTTTGGAAAACGTTTTGCTCATTCTCTTTTTATTCGTTCTTTTTATGTGTTTTGGGTAAGCTTTAGGAGTAGAAATCTTGTTATTTTAATTTATAAGCAACTTTGATTTTTCTTTGTTATTAGTGTGCGTGAGTGTATGAGCATAAATTTCCTTTTGTTCTTCTTAATTTTCATGATGTGTGTGTGAGTGTATGAGTATAACTTTTTATTACTTTCTTCATTTATGAAGAGTGTGTGAGTGTAGGTGTTAAATTTTAATGCTTTCTTTTAATGCTTTGTTCAAGTTATGTAGAGTGTGTGAGTGTAGGTGCTGAATGATTCCATGTCGATGTCAAAACCGGCATCAAACTTCATAGATGCAAGAACAGCAACTGACACAGCCATGGGTACCTGCAAGAATTCAACAAACAAAACGACCAAGTGTAGAACTGTTTGAAGGGAAAGAAAAATCTTGCAGAGAAATCGAAAGTGCAAAAGAGAACGACGGCGAAAAATGAGTTTTATATTAGGTTCGACGCAGAATTGGAAAGATCGTTGAACTCAGTTCGACGATCGAGGCTTCTAAAGGAATCTGAAGAGTCTTCAACATCGTCGATCTCCGTTCGACGATATTGGAGAGCGTCAAGCTCCATTCGACGATCGTTCAGAGAACAAAATTGTCGAGCGCCGTTCGACGATCGTTGACCGGAAGAGATAGTTCATACTATCTGAGAAACGCTAAACTCAGTTCGATGATTTCGGAAATCGTCGATCTCCGTTCGACGATCTTGGGGCAAATCGTCGAGCGCAGTTCAGAGATCAGAAAAATTCTAGACACTAAGAAAAATCAGAATGTTTGCCTAGTCTTGGTCAATTTTAAGCTTTCAAAGTCTTGGATATTATTTAAAACTTCCTCCATCTAACATTCATAACTGATTTAGGAAGAAGGTGTGTTTCTTTTCATCCGAAGGCTTGGTGAAAATATCTCCCCTTTGTAAATCAGTTGGGATATATTGTAGTTCAATTTTGTTCTTTTCAACATTATCCCTTAAGAAATGATGCCTAATCTCTATGTGTTTTGTCCTACTATGGAGGACTGGATTTTGAGCTATAGAAATAGCACTGATGTTGTCACAAAAGATTTAGACTTCTCTAAGTTGTAGCCATAGTCTAGGAGTTGGTTTTGAATCCACAAGATTTGTGAACAACAACTGCCTGCAGCCATATATTCAGCTTCAGCAGTTGAAGTTGACACAGATGTTTGTTTCTTACAAAAACCAAGAGACAAGTCTGTCACCAAGGAACTGACAAGTTCCACTGGTGCTTTTCCTGTCAATTCTGCATCCAACATAATCAGCATCAGAGAATCCAGTTAAATCAAATGCTGAATCTTTTGGATACCAGAGACCTACATTTGGACAACTTTTAACATACCTGAGAATCCTCTTTACTAGTGTTTGGTGTGACTCTCTAGGGCTTACTTGGAACCTAGCACATATACATGTAGCAAACATTATATCTGGTCTACTAGCTGTAAGATACAGTAAAGAGCCAATCATTGCTCTATATGTTGTCTGATCAACAGGTTTCCCATGTTCATCAGCATCCAATACAGCATTAGTAGGCATGGGCGTTTTCATACAAGATGCTTCAGATATACCAAATTTCTTAACCAATTCATGTGCATACTTGGTTTGAGAAATGAAGATGCCTTTAGCATGTTGCTTGACTTGCAATCCTAAGAAGAAGGATAGCTCACCCATTGATGGTTATTTTCGCGCATCAAGTCCGAAAACTTAATGCGGGTTAAAACTCCAAAAAGATTACGAAGCGTGGCGCCCCGAGTGGTTTTATTTAAGTTGAAAAGCGGATTTGAGTTTATTTAGAAAATGGGGCGCGCGTATTTTATTTATTTGGATATATAAAACGGGTTAAATCGAGTTTTAACGAAAGGAGGCAAGTGCACCTATCGTGAGTAGTACAGGATATTCCGGGTGGAATATCGAGGTCGTATTGTTCTCGGGGTCGGTTCGTTTATTTCTACTCTTCCCTGGAGGGGACTATTATTTTACCGATAATTTTATCTTGTCGGGATATTATTTATATAAAGAAAAGGCAGAAAATAAAAGCATAATAAAGGTGGAGCCGATGAAGAGCTCAGCTCGAGGGCACCGAAAAGTCATTGAACTAAAATAAATGTTAAATAAAAAGAGCTCCTAAGTTTCTAATTAATTAGGGCGGAGACTTGGCCGTGGAGGCTCCAATAAAATGAACTCACCTATCTCTAGGACTATCGCTCACCTGAACATTAAGACTATTCCACCGGGCTCTCGTCCGACGAAGGATTCCTCTTAATGCCCGCATTACGCTAAGAACCCCGCTATTGGGTGGGGAACCCAATCCGGTAGAGTTGGCGCGCCTCCTCTCTCAAGGGTTAGTGCAGAACTCCATTTACCAAGGGGTGATCGGTCCATATGCACGGCCTCTCGGCTAGATAGCATATGGACTACGGAAATAGGGCCCACACATCGATTATGTGGTCCTACGCGTCGTAAACCCCGGGCAAACCTTAAGCGATTTTTAATTAAATAGAAAAAAAGACCTTTAATTATTTAAAGGAATTTTTTCTGTCCCAATGCTCTTCGATACTGAGGGCTAAGAACGTTAGCCACTCATCGGAATGGGGACGACAGCGATTGAAAAAGCAGAAAATAAAAGCAGGAAAATGAAAGCAGGAAAATGAATGCAGTAAATGGAAAGCAGTAAATTGCAAGTCCTACTCAAATGAGTAGGACTGAAATGAAAGCAGGAAAATTGCAAGTCCCGGCGCAAATGCGTGGCGGGAAAAAGAAAGCAAGTCCTACTCAAACGAGTAGGAGAAAATAAATGCATTTACAAGTCCATTCCAATTATTACAATAAAGACCGGCCATTTAACTCAAGTGAGTAGGCGGTAAATAAAAGCTAAAACTCACGCACTCGACATAAAATTAAAACACACCCACTCTACAAAAAGTAAACACACTCTACTGAAATAAATTCCAGCCATTTAACTCAAGTGAGTATGTGGAAAATTAAAAACAACACACGCACACACTCTACAGGAGTTGAAATAAAGCTATAAAAACTACTCATACACGCACGCACACGTACAAAATTAAGAAAAACTAAGTGACTGAAAAATTAAAACTACTACATTTCTACCGCTACAATGCGGTAGAAATGAATAAAAAGTGAAAATAAAATTAAAAGGAGCAAAAGTTTTTGCAAAATAAACGAAAATTGCAAGTGCTCGAAAAATTGAAATGAATACATTTCTACCGATGGAATGCGGTAGAAATGCATAAAAAGAAGAAATAAAATTTAAACGGGCAAAAAGTTTTGGAAAATAAAAGCAAAAACGAAGTGTTTGAAAAATTAAAACGACTATATAAACGTTCCTATAACTCCGCAAAAGTGGTTAAAAAGTGAAAATAAAGTAAAAAGGAATGAAAAGTTTTACGAGCTAAACACGAAAATTTAAGTTAGCAAAAATGCAAATCACTTTGAAAACGCTTTTTACGGGTTTATAGGAATGCATAAAAGCTAGAAAAATCTTAAGTCAAACCAAAACTAAGTGAAGCATGAAAATTAATCTCATATACACACACACGCGTGCAAAAAGAAAACGAAAAAACAAAGTAAAAAAACAAATAAGATTGCTTAGAGATTGCATATAAATGAAGTCCATAACAATGTAAAGGAGAAAATATACAAATTTTATTGAACTAAATAGGAGATTACAAAGATAAAAATAAAGGAGAGGGGGAGAAAACAACTTTACATAGCATTTGGAAGCACCTAACAGCAAAGCCCTAAGAAAAATGGATCCAAAAAAATGGAACCCGAAATTCAGACAGGAAATCTGAATTTATAGAAAAAATTTCACGGGACACGCCCTCGGACACGGGCGTGTCCGGGGGCGTGTCTACACTATTCACATGGCGGCCTTCCGATTTGACTGGAGATTTGACTTTGGCCGCTGAAAATCGGTGGTCACGCCCCAGGTCTCGGGCGTGACTATGGGCGTGTCGACACTATTAAGCAGAAGATTTCGGTGACTTGACGGCGAGTTGACGTTGCGGCAGAAAACGCGGCGGTCACGCCCCTTGTCACGGGCGTGACGGTGGGCGTGTCGTGCGGCGATTAATGGCGTTGTTGACTTCGGGAGGTTGCCGGCGGCAGTTTGTCGGGCCAAGTGGAGAAGTCACGCCCGTGTGGTATCTTGACACGGGCGTGTTAGTTGGCTCGACGAACGTCGAGCGAAAAACGTCGAAAGGAGTGGTCACGGCTTGAGTCACGCCCCGTGTCAGGTGATACGTGCGTGTCGACGGGCGTGTCAGCTGGGTCGACGATCGTTGAGCGCGATTTCGTCGATCTGGATGGTCACGGGCATGGGTCACGGGCGTGACTCACACTATTTCGTCAAAAAGATGTCATTTCTCTGGAATTTGACGTATCACGCCCTGGTCACGGGCGTGACCAACAGTACACGGGCGTGTACTTTGAGTTTTTGGCAATTTTTCCTGAAAAATTCAGAAAACAAAATTAACTCTAAGTTAGAAAATATTTACAAAAAAGAAGCAATTTATTAAGGAAAAACAACTAAAAATTACAAAAAGAAACTAATACATCTTATTTAATGTATATAAAAACACGTATATTTACAACTCATCAAATACCCCCATACTTAAGCTTTTGCTATTCCAGAGCAAAAGTTGGAGATGAACTTATAATGAATTAAAGAAATCCTAAGTTTATCTACCGCTTGACTTAATTGAAAGAAGGATCAAAATGAATATCCGGGGTATACGAGTTAAATCCTAAATTATGCCAAAAATTTAAATAAAGGAAGTGTTTCAGCAAAAGTCTTCTCGTTATAAGCAAATAGATAGCAAAAATTTTATTTGTGAGGCTAACAAAAATAGATTGGATTTATGAAACTGTAGCTTGGAAAAAATTAAAGAAAATAATTTAATTTACAAATTATGCTCTCAAAAAGATTTTAAAAATAAATCTAGAATTTTTTGAATTTGGCGGAGGGAGATATCATGGGATATGAAGAAGGCTTAGAATTTTTAGAGGCGAGGGTATATTTTTTCGCTCGAACCTCTAATGATTTTTTTCGAATATGGATGTTAGGAAAACGAAATCTTATTTTCCATAACATAATTTTTTTAAACATCTTCGTAATCCAATGTATATGTGTAGGAGTAATGAATTTTATCCACTTACTCCATAACATATAATCTTTTCAAATATTGGATGCTTATGTTTACGGAACGAAATCTTATTCCCATTGACATAAGATCTTTTAAGGATCGAAATCATGTCAAGTATGACATGAAAAAAAAGGGGATACAGTTTGTTCAAAAATAAAACTAGGTTTAATAAAAAACTTTTGAGAGCAACCTTTATAAATGAAACATTCCTAAATTTCAAAAAAAAGCTTGGAGTTATCATAACTTGAAATCTAAGATTGTTATTTTTAACAAAATAAATATGCAACTATTTAGATAGATTAGAAGTGGTGCTGAAAACAGGTACCTTATTTAAAATAAAAAACATACGAAAATTTTTAAAACTTAACCCCAGATATCTAAATCTATCGTTCTTTAATTAATAAACGAATAGTAAGCAAAGAATTAAAATAATTCGCTTATAAATTAACTCGCAACTAGATTGTTGGAGAGCGAAAAAGGGTTAAGAATTGAGATATTCGATTTATTTGTTACATAATTAACTACATTTTTTTTGATTTTTAGGGTTTTTCTCTCTCTTTTTTTTTGAATTTTTAGTTATTGGCCCGCGAACAGACTCTTTGGGTGGTTGGATCGATGAGTCGAACGCCGCGGGCATGCTAAAAAGCGAGGTTTAGAAATAAGAAGAGGCGGGGAAGAAAGAGATTTATTTTTACAAAACATATTTACAAAGGAAAAGAAAAATATGTTTTTTGAGTTTTTGTCTTATAAATTTTTTTTAGTTTTTGTTTTATAAATTTTTTTGGTTGAAATTTTAGATTATAAAAACAAGAAAGAAAAAAAAAATATTGTTTGGTTTAAAATTTGTTTTTTTGGGGTGCAGAAAATAAAGATGCAAAAAAATAGGAAACTAAGAATACACCCCCATACTTAAACACAACATTGTCCCCAATGTTGCAATCTAAGTATGCGGAACGATTAATATACAAAATATAATATGAGCAAAATAAAGGGGAGGGGGTCAGAACTACCCTTACACGAGTTCGGGGAGGCCCGGGTGGAAACCCTGCATTATTTGAGAAGAAGTAGCAAAAACATAACAGAAAAATAAAATGAAAAAGATAAACTCGGCCTAAAGGGTGCGGGCGGTAGGGGGCAAATGTGTAAGTGATGCGTAAGCGAACGTCATAGCTGTTGAGTGAGACAGATAAGCGAGCCCCTAGCGCGCACAAGAGTGCGACGTGCCGAAGCGACAAAAAAAGTTTTATTTATTTAAAGTATTGATTATTTTTAGATATTTTTCAAAAAAACATATTTTTGTGTTTTGAAAAGGAAGAAGGGAAAAACAAAAAAATAGAGACGAAGTTTTTTTTGTTGTGGTCTTTTCGAACACTTCTTAGTGTTTTTGCTACTTCTTCTTTTTTTTTGGGTAAGTTTTAATTTTTTGGTTTGTTTTTGTGTTTTATTTTTTGTTTTATAGTTTTTTCAAATTTTTTTTTTTGTTTTAAGGTTTTTCAAATTTTTTAGTTTTATAAGGTTGTCAAATTTTTGTTTTGTTTTGTTTTATAATTTTGTAATAATACTTTTTTTGTGTTGATAGTTTTTATTATGATTATGATTATTATTATTATTATTTTTTTGTTGGCCATTTTTTGATTTTGTTGAAATTATAGATAATAGGTAAAATTAATAGTATTCCAGAGTTCGAAATAACGACTCGAAAAGTCCCCGGCAACGGCGCCAAAAACTTGATGGTTATTTTCGCGCATCAAGTCCGAAAACTTAATGCGGGTTAAAACTCCAAAAAGATTACGAAGCGCGGCGCCCCGGGTGGTTTTATTTAAGTTGAAAAGCGGATTTGAGTTTTATTTAGAAAACGGGGCGCGCGTATTTTATTTATTTGGATATATAAAACGGGTTAAATCGAGTTTTAACGAAAGGAGGCAAGTGCACCTATCGTGAGTAGTACAGGATATTCCGGGTGGAATATCGAGGTCGTATTGTTCTCGTGGTCGGTTCGTTTATTTCTACTCTTCCCTGGAGGGGACTATTATTTTACCGATAATTTTATCTTGTCGGGATATTATTTATATAAAGAAAAGACAGAAAATAAAAGCATAATAAAGGTGGAGCCGATGAAGAGCTCAGCTCGAGGGCACCGAAAAGACATTGAACTAAAATAAACGTTAAATAAAAAGAGCTCCTAAGTTTCTAATTAATTAGGGCGGGGACTTGGCCGTGGAGGCTCCACTAAAATGAACTCACCTATCTCTAGGACTATCGCTCACCTGAACATTAAGACTATTCGACCGGGCTCTCGTCCGACGAAGGATTCCTCTTAATGCCCGCATTACGCTAAGAACCCCGCTATTGGGTGGGGAACCCAATCTGGTAGAGTTGGCGCGCCTCCTCTCTCAAGGGTTAGTGCGGAACTCCATTTACCAAGGGGTGATCGGTCCATATGCACGGCCTCTCGGCTAGCTAGCATATGGACTACGAAAATAGGGCCCACACATCGATTATGTGGTCCTACGCGTCGTAAAACCCGGGCAAACTTAAGCGATTTTTAATTAAATAGAAAAAAGACCTTTAATTATTTAAAGGAATTTTTTCTGTCCCAATGCTCTTCGATACTGAGGGCTAAGAACGTTAGCCACTCATCGGAATGGGGACGGCAGCGATTGAAAAAGCACAAAATAAAAGCAGGAAAATGAAAGCAGGAAAATGAAAGCAGTAAATGGAAAGCAGTAAATTGCAAGTCCTACTCAAATGAGTAGGACTGAAATGAAAGCAGGAAAATTGCAAGTCCCGGCGCAAATGCGTGGCGGGAAAAAGAAAGCAAGTCCTACTCAAACGAGTAGGAGAAAATAAATGCATTTACAAGTCCATTCCAATTATTACAATAAAGACCGGCCATTTAACTCAAGTGAGTAGGCGGTAAATAAAAGCTAAAACTCACGCACTCGACATAAAATTAAAACACACCCACTCTACAAAAAGTAAACACACTCTACTGAAATAAATTCCAGCCATTTAACTCAAGTGAGTAGGCGGAAAATTAAAAACAACACACGCACACACTCTACAGGAGTTGAAATAAAGCTATAAAAACTACTCATACACGCACGCACACGTACAAAATTAAGAAAAACTAAGTGACTGAAAAATTAAAACTACTACATTTCTACCGCTACAATGCGGTAGAAATGAATAAAAAGTGAAAATAAAATTAAAAGGAGCAAAAGTTTTTGCAAAATAAACAAAAATTGCAAGTGCTCGAAAAATTGAAATGAATACATTTCTACCGATGGAATGCGGTAGAAATGTATAAAAAGAAGAAATAAAATTTAAACGGGCAAAAAAGTTTTGGAAAATAAAAGCAAAAACGAAGTGTTTGAAAAATTAAAACGACTATATAAACGTTCCTATAACTCCGCAAAAGTGGTTAAAAAGTGAAAATAAAGTAAAAAGGAACGAAAAGTTTTACGAGCTAAACACGAAAATTTAAGTTAGCAAAAATACAAATCACTTTGAAAACGCTTTTTATGGGTTTATAGGAATGCATAAAAGCTAGAAAAATCTTAAGTCGAACCAAAACTAAGTGAAGCATGAAAATTAATCTCATATACACACACGCGTGCAAAAAGAAAACGAAAAACAAAGTAAAAAAACAAATAAGATTGCTTAGAGATTACATATAAATGAAGTCCATAACAATGTAAAGGAGAAAATATACAAATTTTATTGAACTAAACAGGAGATTACAAAGATAAAAATAAAGGAGAGGGGGAGAAAACAACTTTACATAACATTTGGAAGCACCTAACAACAAAGCCCTAAGCAAAATGGATCCAACAAAATGGAACCCGGAATTCAGACAGGAAATCTGAATTTATAGAAAAAATTTCACGGGACACGCCCTCGGACACGGGCGTGTCCGGGGGCGTGTCTACACTATTCACATGGCGGCCTTCCGATTTGACTGGATATTTGACTTTGGCCGCTGAAAATCGGTGGTCACGCCCCAGGTCACGGGCGTGACTATGGGCGTGTCGACACTATTAAGCAGAAGATTTCAGTGACTTGACGGCGAGTTGACGTTGCGGCGGAAAACGCGGCGGTCACGCCCCTTGTCACGGGCGTGATGGTGGGCGTGTCGTGCGGCGATTAATGGCGTTGTTGACTTCGGGAGGTTGCCGGCGGCAGTTTGTCGGGCCAGGTGGAGAAGTCGCGCCTGTGTGGTATCTTGACACGGGCGTGTTAGTTGGCTCGACGAACGTCGAGCGAAAAACGTCGAAAGGAGTGGTCACGGCTTGAGTCACGCCCCGTGTCAGGTGACACGGGCGTGTCGACGGGCGTGTCAGCTGGGTCGACGATCGTTGAGCGCGATTTCGTCGATCTGGATGGTCACGGGCATGGGTCACGGGCGTGACTCACACTATTTCGTCAAAAAGATGTCATTTCTCTGGAATTTGACGTATCATGCCCTGGTCATGGGCGTGACCAACAGTACACGGGCGTGTACTTTGAGTTTTTGGCAAATAGTTGGAGGTGTTCACTGCCTCTGCCCAAAAGGATAGAGGTAGATGAGCATCTGACAAAAATGTAGTGGCAGATTCAATAAGGGTTCTATTTTTCCTTTCAGCTACCCCATTTTGTTGAGGAGTTCTAGGAGCAGAGAAAGTGTGCCTGATCCCTTCACTCTGACAGAACTCTTGCATAAGAAGAGAATCAAACTCTGTCCCATGATCACTTCTGATCAGGGCAATGTGAGTATTGAACTCAATCTGTATACATTTGAGAAACTCTGTCAGACACTTAAAGTTATCAGACTTCTTCCTTAGAATGAACACCCAAGTGAATCTAGAGAAGTCATCTACAACTACTAAAGTGTAGGATTTCCCTCCTAGACTTTGTACTGTGATGGGTCCAAAGAGATCCATGTGTAACAGATACAATATCCTAGGTGAATCACTCTTATTAAGTGACTTAAAGTTGTTTTTAGTTTGCTTGCCAAATTGACAAGCCCTGCAGAGTCCTTCCTTCTTGTAGGGGCCAGAAGGTAGTCCTCTAACAAGGTTGTCTTTGGATAGCCTAGCAATAGTTCTAAGGTTTAGGTGTCCTAATCTCTTATGCCATAAAATATTTGGTCTACAGACAGAATTAAACAAGCAGATATCTATATCAGTTGAAAGAAAATCTACTAGATAAATGTTACCTTTTCTTTTACCTGTCAACACAGTTGTGTTGTCCTCTGACTTGATTTTGCATAAGGCTTTGCTGAAGGTCACCTGGTAGCCTTCATCACACAGCTGACTGATGCTAATTAGATTGTGCTTCAGTCCTTCCATATAAGCTACCTTCTTGAAAGTTACTGATCCAATCTGGACTGCACCATATCCTTTAGTCTGTCCAAAGTTTGAATCACCAAAGATAACTTTGGGTCCAAGCTTGGCTCTGAAGGATGTGAGGTTGTCCTTGTTCCATGTCATGTGCTTAGAGCACCCACTATCCAAGTACCATTGCTGGTTAGATGTTGGATAGGTCATCACCTGCACATAAGACAATTCATTTATTTTTGACCCAGTTTACCTTGGGCCTAGGTTGATAACCTTTAAATTCTGAAATGAAAGACATCCTAGGTTGACTCTAATATCCTTTAGGATGATATCTCCTTGGAGGTATAATCCATTCAGTATAAGGGTTAAAGATTTGGGATGAAGGACCCTTAGGATTGAATTTTGATTTGCCTTTGAAAAATTTTCCAGAGCTCTGACCTCTGTTCGACGATCTTGGAGCTGCGTTCGACGATCTTAGGTCAGATCGTCGAGCTCCGTTCGACGGTCGACTATGTGTGAGGTCAGGTATTTGAGATCGTCGACCTGCGTTCGACGACTTTGGCTGAGATCGTCGATCTGCGTTCGACGATTTTGCTTGAGATCGTCGAGCTGCGTTCGGCGATCGTCGATCTTCATTCGGCGATCGTCGATCTCCGTTCGACGATTTCTGCTGGGACTTAGTTTTCTGAGGCAGATCAGAATTTTTCCTAACAACCTCTACAACTCCCTTTCCTTTGTCAGAAATGAATTTGATTGGAGTTATTAGAACTATAGGTTAGCTGGATGAAGCACCCAAGCCCAGTGTACTGTTAAATCTGGAGTTCACTATGCTTGTGATGTCCATCAGCTTGATGCTTCTCCCATTAAGGGATTCTTCAAGCTTTTTGGCCTCAGAGAGCTCACTTTTCAGTGTAGCTATCTGTTCCCTACAACACTCCAACTCCTGAGAGAGTTTGAGGTTTTCTGACTTTAAGGTATTGTGTTCAGATAATTGATTTCTGAGAGAGATAATTTCTTTCTCAGACTTTAGCAGGTCTAAACACAGTGCTTTAAATTCAGATTTAAAATCCTTTGAACTAAAATCAAAAGAACCAATTACCTGATCTTCTTCAGGTTGAGTCTCTGAGTCTGACTCTGACTCCTCTTCTTCTGAATTATGCTGTGAGGCATTGATTGCCATCATGCAGAACTCCTTTTCTTCTGCATCATCCTCATCATCACTGGAGCTGGATGAGGCTTCTGACTCTTCTTCAGTCTCACTCCAGGATTCAGCAACAAAACCTTTTCTTGTATGTTTGTTTTTTGCTTGAAGAGGGTTTACCATTGCCATTCCTCTTGGAGTCTTTCTCCTTTCTTCTTTCTTTCCTGTCTCTTCTGTCCTTGTTCTTGTTCTCTGGACAGTCAGGAACTATGTGCCCTGGTTTCCTGCAACCAAAGCAAATAATGTCTTTATTATTGTTAATGGACTTGTCATACCTTGGCTTGTCCTGCTCCTTGTATGATCTCCTTCTGAAGTCCTTTCTGGCCATCTTGTAAAACCTTTTGGCCAACAGACTGAGCAGTTCATCATTGCCTGTGGCTTTATCTTCAGGCAGATCTTCAGTTGCCTTGAAGGCTATGGTCTTCTCTTTTCTTGTGGCTGGTGAGGCAGCCTTCTGTTTTTCTTCTCTATTTTTGATGAGTAGCTCATAAGATTTGAGCTTACCCAATAGAGAGCTTTAGTAGTGATCTCATTCAGACTTCTGGCATCTTTAATTGGCCAGATTGTTGAATCCCAAGTACTAGGGAAGCACATTAGGATCTTGTCATTGAGTTCAGTTAGAGAGATCTCTTTGTCCAATGTCCTGAGTTCACTGACAATTAGACTTAACCTGTTGTACATGTTTCCCACTGACTCAGTTTCTCCCTTCTTAAAATTCTCATATTGAGAGATGAGATGGGATCTCCTATCCTTTCTCTCATCAGCTGAACCTGAGACTATTTCTGAGAGTTTGTCCCAAATTTCCTTTGCTGAATTGCATTCAGCCATCTTTTGAAATATGTCATCAGACATTGTCTGGGCTAAGATGTTCATAGCCTTGGCATCAGCTACCTTCCATCTCTTGATATCAGCATCTGTTCCTGATGGAGGTGGAACAACATTTGTACTTGTGTTCTCTGGGGGTCTTGGACACACTGTCAAAACAGAGTTAAAGATATCTTCGTCAATAGAATTCATGTATAGTCTGATCCTTGCTTTCCAAAGTGCAAACTTGGAAAGATTGCACACTGGAGGTCTGGTGCTAGCATAATCTTTGTTTTGGGCCATGATTTGTGAAAGCAAATCTAACAATAAACTACAAAAGAAAATAGATCTACCTTGGGATCTTTGGGTTCAGGTGTTAGCCTGTACAACCAATCATGTATGGTATGTTTAACAAACCTGACTCTGATACCAATTGAAAGTGCATCTAGATCTGATATACTCTAGAGGGGGGTGAATAGAGTATATGGTGCTTTGAAACTTTTTACAACAGTTGTTGTAATATGTGTGAGCAGGGAAGCAGTAATAAAACTAATCACAACACTAAGTTAAACAAAAGCTAATCACAGAGAAATCAAGGCCAGAAACAAACATAAAAACAAGCAAAACCAGAAGACACAAGGAAATATAGTGGTTCCCCTAAACTTGGGTACATCCACTCTTCTACCACCATAGGTAGGAATCCACTGCAGGATGAGTTGATCAGGTGTCCTGGGCACCAATGAGCTTTTGATAAGGTGCTCAAAAACCAAAGCAGATTTTTTGATCAGGTATCTTGCCACCAATGAGCTTTTGACAAGGTGCTCAAAAACCAAGCTCAAACTTTTGAAGGGAGTTTGAAAAACCCTTTACAGAGAGGGGGTGAGAGAGTGATGGAAGTCTTCTCTTTCTCAAACAGCTGAGAAGACTATGTGGATTGTTGATGTCAAAGCTCCCCCTGAATCCTTGATATCTTCAGGAAGAAAAGCTTTGCTGAGGGTGATAGGCCTTCAAAGATTGAACTCCAGCAATAGATGATTTCAGCAATGACTGAAATGTTGGATGTCTGGAGTCTTGAAAAATGTTGGCCTTGAACACTTTGAAACTAAGGAGATCTGAAGATTTCTGACAAGATTGATCTCCTTGGATGAGTGTTCTTGAGAATTCTTTGAGACAGAAGATTTTGTTGAAGATGATTGATTGTCTGTCTGTGTGTCTGTGAATCTCTACTGATGATTCAAAAAGGAATTCTACTCTTTTATTCTCTGATACTGAACAAAACATTCTCTCTGAAAATAATAGCCGTTGGTCTGCATTAATTGCATCCTTAATTGCAAAATCTCTTCTGGAGGAAAGTCCATAGAAATATTCCTTGAAAAATCCCTTGAAACTTGGTCCAGAAATGAATGAAAACGGCTAGGAAATCTCTGAATTAATTGCAGAATAACTCCTTAACTGATTTGAATTTGAATCTAGAAACATCCTTGAAGTTATCTGAAATCGTCGAACTGAGCTCTGCTATCGTCGAGCTAAGCTCAGCGATCTGGAGATATACAGCAGCAAAAAATCGTCGATCTGAGCTCGAAGATCGTCGAACTGAGCTCAGAGATAAGGATCCAAAGCAGAGTCAAAATCGTCGACCTGAGCTCACCGATCGTCGAATGGAGTTCGACGATATAATGAAGTTGAGCTCAGCGATCGTCGAATGGAGTTCGATGATCTGTCGAAGTTGAGCTAGACGATCGTCGATCGGAGTTCGATGAATCGTCGTGCTGAGCTCGACGATATGACTTAGTCTCCAAACAGAAAATTCTGGTCTTCAGGGCAGCTTCCAAACCTAGACTTCTAACCCTTAGACTCAATTCTAATTGACCTATTGAGCTATACAGGAGGTCAAGCATTGATTCCTAGAGACATAGTGATCCTGACCCAAATTAGTAATAGGGTGTTCCAACAGGTGTATTGGGGAAGTGATGGTTGAGGAGAGGGTATAGTGGATATGGAGGACAGTGGGATGGAGAGAGGGTGTGAAGATGGGTTGATCAAGAATTTCCTGCATAAGTTGTTGGTAAGATGTTGATGAGGAGGGTTGCTCAGGAGGAGATGAGGGTGAGTCATCCATGAAGGAATCATCAATAAGAGTGAAGGAGGGAATGGAGGGTGATGTGGCAATGTCTGGTTGAGGGTAGGAATATAATGGATGGAAGATTTCTTCTGTTGTTGGTAGAGTTGGAATTGGAGATGGTATTGATGTTGGAGAAGGGCTGGAGATGATGATAGTGGATGGAGTTTGAATGGTGGATGGAACTGGAGAAGATGGAATTGGAGGAGGAGGAGAGGCAGCAGCAGGAAAGTCATCTGCAGGGGCAGAGACTTGGGGGGAAGTGATTATTACAGTCCTGGTGCCTGAAGGTGTGCTTGAGGAGGGCCTGCTGGGCTTGGTGATCTGCCTGTCCCATTTGCCAAATAGGGCACATGACAATCTCTTGGAAGCATTAATATGTATCCCAGATGACACAAGTAGAGTAGGGCATCTGTTCTGCAGAAAGAGGCCTAGAATCCTCCCAAAATTCACAAAATTCTTGTTAATTTTCTTTTTAATCATGTCAAAGAAGATCTCTCCCCAGTTCAAATTCTTCTTGTCCACAATGACTCCCATTAAGCATAGCTGATACCTAGAAATAGTATCATGTGTTGAGTGCTTAGCCAACAGAACCTTCCCAACTACATCAGCCAAGAATCTATATTCTACAGACAGGTTTTTCTTCAGCATCTTGTTAGGGTTTGCTTCAGAGTGACCCATTCTTGCAAGCATATCAGCAAATTTCTCACCAGACAGATCAGTAGAATCTCTACCAGAACTTAGCTCAAAAACTTCTGTCAGAATGGTTGGAGTCAAGGGCACCTGGGTGCTAGAAATTGATCCAACTATGGTGTTTTGATCCTGGTTGTGGGCAGTGTAGACCCATTCCTTGATCTCATCAGCAGTAAGTTTGATTCTGGTGGTCATAATGGTAGCAAGTTTCTACTCCTTGAAGAGTTCCAAAATATCCTGGAAAACTTGATCAGTTGTGCTGAAGGACTCCATATCAATATCAAAGCCGGCATCAAATTTCATTGCGGCGAGAACAGCAACAGAGACTGCCATTGTTACCTGCAAAAATCAACAAATAAAACGACCAAGTGTAGAGATGTTTGGAGGAAAAGAGAGTTTTTGCAGATAAATCAAAAGCGCAAAAGGAGAACGACGGCGAAAAATGAATTTTATATTAGGGTTCGACGCAGAAAAGGAAAGATCGTTGAACTCAGTTCGACGATCGGGGCTTCTAAAGGAATCTAAAGAGTCTTCAATATCGTCGATCTCCGTTCGACGATATTGGAGAGCGTCGAGCTCTGTTCGACGATCGTTCAGAGAACAAAATCATCGAGCGCCGTTCGACGATCGCTGACCGGAAGAGATAGTTCATACTATCTGAGAAGCGCTGAACTCAGGTCGACGATTTCGGAAATCGTCGATCTCCGTTCGACGATCTGGGGGAGCATCGTCGAACGCAGTTTAGAGACCAGAAAAACACTCTAGACACTAAGAAAAATCAAGATGTTTGCCTAGTCTTGGTCAATTTTTGAACTTTTAAAATCTTGGATATTATTTTAGACTTCCTCCATCTAACATTCCTAACTGATTTAGGAAGAAGGTGTGTTTCGTTTCATCCAAGGGCTTGGTGAAAATATCTCCCCTTTGTAAATCAGTTGGGATGTATTGCAGTTCAATTTTATTCTTTTCAACATTATCCCTTAAGAAGTGATGCCTAATTTCTATGTGTTTTGTCCTACTATGGAGGACTGGATTTTGAGCTATAGAAATAGCACTGCTGTTATCACAAAAGATTTTAGACTTCTTTAAGTTGTAGCCATAGTCTAGGAGTTGGTTTTGAATCCACAAGATTTGTGAACAACAACTGCCTGCAGCCATATATTCAGCTTCAACAGTTGAAGTTGACACAGAAGTTTGTTTCTTACAAAACCAAGAGAAAAGTCTGTCACCAAGGAACTGACAAGTTCCACTGGTGCTTTTCCTGTCAATTCTGCATCCAGCATAATCAGCATCAGAAAATCCAGTTAAATCAAATGCTGAATCTTTTGGATACCAGAGACCTAGATTTGGACAACTTTTAACATACCTGAGAATCCTCTTTACTAGTGTTAGGTGTGACTCTCTAGGGCTTACTTGGAACCTAGAACATATACATGTAGCAAACATTATATCTGGTCTACTAGCTGTAAGGTACAGTAAAGAGCCAATCATTGCTCTATATGTTGTCTGATCAATAGGTTTCCCATGTTCATCAGCATCCAATACAACATTGGTAGGCATGGGTGTTTTCATACAAGATGCTTCAGACATGCCAAATTTCTTAACCAATTCATTTGCATACTTGGTTTGAGAAATAAAGATGCCTTCAGCATGTTGTTTGACTTGCAATCCTAGGAAGAAGGATAGCTCACCCATGCTACTCATTTCAAATTTAGAATGCATTAGGTTGGAAAACCTTCTGCACAATTTTGAATCTGTAGAACCAAAAATAATATCATCTATATAAATCTGTACTAGTAGGGTATGGGACTTATGAGTTCTAATGAAAAGAGTTTGGTCAACTCTACCCCTTATAAATCCATTTTCAAAAAGAAAGCATGCTAGAGTCTCATACCATGCTCTAGGAGCTTGCTTGAGACTATATAATGCTTTGTTCAACTTAAAAACAGAATCAGGATAAGTTGGAGAGATAAAACCTGGAGGTTATCTGACATATACTTCTTCTTTGATGTCTCCATTGAGGAATGCACTTTTGACATCCATCTGATATACCTTGAAGCCTTTATGTGCTGCATAAGCTAAGAATATTCTGATGGCTTCCAATCTTGCAACTGGTGCAAAAGTCTGGTCATAGTCTATGCCTTTTTCTTGAAAATATCCTTAAGCAACTAGCCTTGCCTTGTTCCTTACAATTACTCCTTGATCATCTAGTTTGTTTCTGAACACCCACTTTGTTCCAACAATGGAGTGATCCTTAGGCTTTGGCACTAGTTCCCACACTTTGTTCCTTTCAAATTGATGCAGCTCTTCTTTCATTGCAATGATCCAGTATGGATCTTTCTCTGCATCTTGAATGGACTGAGGTTCAATTTGAGATAGGAAGCAAGTGTGTAACAGGTTTTAGTTGACCTGATTTCTGGTTTGCACACCGGCTGAGATGTCTCCAATTATTTGGGAAACTGGATGGTCTCTTGATGTTACTAAATTAACAGGGGGTGTTGATTGTTCACCAACCTGTGTTGTTGTTTCCTCTTGTGGTACAACAACTGGCACTTCAAGTTGTTTTTCTTCAATATGTTGAATACTTTCTTCATCTTCACTGCTTTCCTCTTTTTGAGTAACCTGTAACTTGTTCAAGTCTTCAACAAGAGAATGTTCCTGCAAAGGTGCTATGGTAGAAGTGTTCTTCTCCTTGAAAGACATGTTAGATTCATCAAATGATATATGAACAGATTACTCAATTTTTAGAGATGATTTATTATAAACCCTATAAGCCTTACTGATCATGGAGTATCCCAGAAACACTCCTTCATCAGCTTTAGCTTGAAATTTTGCTAAATATTTCTTGTCATTATTATGTATATAGCAAATACAACCAAAAACTCTAAAATAATCAACTTTAGGTTTCTTCCCTTTGAGTAATTCATAGGGAGTCTTACCCTTTAGTTTATGTATCAAACTTCTATTCAGCACATAGTTGGAGGTGTTCACTGCCTCTACCCAAAAGGATAGAGGAAGATGAGCATCTGACAACAATGTAGTGGCAGATTCAATAAGGGTTCTATTTTTCCTTTCAGCTACCCCATTTTGTTGAGGAGTTCTAGGAGCTGAGAAAGTATGCCTGATCCCTTCACTCTGACAGAACTCTTGCATAAGAAGAGAATCAAACTCTATCCCATGATCACTTATGATCAGGGCAATGTGAGTATTGAACTCAATCTGTATACATTTGAGAAACTCTGTCAAACACTTAAAGTTATCAGACTTCTTCCTCAGAAAGAACACCCAAGTGAATCTAGAGAAGTCATCTACAACTACTAAAGTGTAAGATTTCCCTCCTAGGCTTTGTACTGTGATGGGTCCAAAGAGATCCATGTGTAACAGATACAAGATCCTAGGTGAATCACTCTTATTAAGTGACTTAAAACTATTTTAGTTTGCTTGCCTAATTGACAAGCCCTGTAGAGTCCTTCCTTCTTGTAGGGGCCAGAAGGTAGTCCTCTAACAAGGTTGTCCTTGGATAGCCTAGTAATAGTTCTAAGGTTTAAGTGTCCTAGTCTCTTATGCCATAAAATGTTTGGTCTACAGACAGAATTGAATAGGCAAATATCTACATCTGTTGAAAGAAAATCTACTAGATAGATATTACCTTTCCTTTTACCTGTCAATACAGTTGTGTTGTCCTCTGACTTGATCTTGCATAATGCTTTGCTGAAGGTCACCTGGTAGCCTTCATCACATAGTTGACTAATGCTTATCAAATTATGCTTCAGTCCTTCCACATAAGCTACCTTCTTGAATGTTACTGATCCAATCTGGACTGCACCATATCCTTTAGTTTGTCCAAAGTTTGAATCACCAAAGATAACTTTGGGTCCAAGCTTGGCTTTAAAGGATGTGAGGTTGTCCTTATTTCCTGTCATGTGCTTAGAGCACCCACTATCCAAGTACCATTGCTGGTTTGATGTTCGATAGGTCTTCACCTACATATAAAATAATTCATTTGTTTTTGACCCAGTTTACCTTGGGCCTAGGTTGATAACCTTTAAACTCAGAAATAAAAGACATCCCAGGTTGACTCTTATAACCTTCAGGATGATATCTCCTTGGAGGTATAATCCATTCAGTATAAGGGTTAAAGATTTGGGTTGAAGGACCCCTAGGATTGGATTTTGATTTGCCATTGAAAGAGTTTCCAGAGCTCTGATCTCTGTTCGACGATCGTGGAGCTGCGTTTGATGATCATGGGTCAGATCGTCGAGCTCTGTTCGACGGTCGACTATGACAGAGTTCAGGAATTAGAGATCGTCGACCTGAGTTCGACGATTTTGCCTGAGACCGTCGATCTGCGTTCGGCGATCGTCGAGCTCCGTTCGACGATTTCTGCTGGGACTTAGTTTTCTTAGGCAGATCAGAATTTTTCCTAGCTACCTCTATAACTCCCTTTCCTTTATCAGAAATGAACTTGATAGGAGTTGTTAGAACTATGGGTTGGCTAGATGAAGCACCCAAGCCCAGTGTACTATTAAATCTGGAGTTCACTGTGCTTGTGATGTCCATCATCTTGATACTTCTCCCATTAAGAGGTTCTTCAAGCTTCTTGGCCTCTGATAGCTCACCTTTCAGTGAATCTATCTGCTCCCTACAACACTCCAACTCCTGAGAGAGTTTGAGGTTTTCTGACTTTAAGGTATTATGTTCAGATAAATGATTTCTGAGAGAGGTAATTTCTTTCTCAGTTTTTAGCAAGTCTAAACATAATGCTTTAAACTCAGATTTAAAGTCCTCTGAATTGAAATCAAATGAACTAATTACATGGTCTTTTTCAAGTTGAATCTCTGAGTTTGACTATGAGTCTTCTTCATCTGAATTATGTTGTGAGGCATTGATTGCCATCATGCAGAACTCCTTCTCTTCTGTATCATCTTCATCATCACTGGAGCTGGATGAGGCTTCTGACTCCTCTTCAGTCTCACTCCAGGATTCAGCAACAAATCCCTTTCTTGTGTGTTTGTTTTTGCTTGAGGAAGGCTTGCCATTACCATTCCTCTTGAAGTCTTTCTCCTTTCTTCTTTCTTTCTTGTCAGTTCTGTCCTTGTTTTTGTTTTCTGGACAGTCAGGTACAATGTGCCCTGGTTTCCTGCAACCAAAGCAAACAATTTCTTTATTGTTAGACTTATCATACCTTGGCTTATCATGCTCCTTGTATGATCTCTTTCTGAAGTCCTTTCTGGCCATCTTGTAGAATCTTTTGGCCAACAGACTGAGCAGTTCATCATTGCCTGTGACTTTGTCTTCATGCTGATCTTTAGTTGCTTTGAAGGCTATTGTCTTCTCTTTTCTTGTGGCTGGAGAAGCAGCCTTCTGCTCTTCTTCTCTGTTCTTAATGAGCAGCTCATAAGATTTGAGCTTGCCCAAAAGGGCTTCTGTGGTGATCTCATTCAAACTTCTGGCATCCTTGATTGGCCAGATTCTTGAATCCCAAGTGCTAGGGAAGCACATTAGGATTTTGTCATTAAGTTCAGTTAGTGATATCTCCTTATCCAAAGTCCTGAGTTCACTGACTATCAGACTGAGTCTATTGTACATATCTCCAACTGATTCAGCTTCTCCCTTCTAGAAATTCTCATATTGAGATATGAGGTGGGATCTCCTGTCCTTTCTCTCATCAGCTGAGCCTGAGACTATTTGAGAGAGTTTATCCTAGATTTCCTTTGCTGAATTACATTCAACCACCTTTTGAAAGATGTCATCAGACATGGTCTGGGCTAAGATGTTCATAGCCTTGGCATCAGCTACCTTCCACTTCTTGATATCAGCATCTGTTCCTGATGGAGGTGGAACAGCATTTGTACTTGAGTTCTCTGGAGGTCTTGGACAAACTGTCAAAACAGAATTAAAAATATCCTCGTCAATAGAATTCATGTATAATCTGATCCTTGCTTTCCAAAGTGCAAACTTGGATAGATTGCACACTGGAGGTCTGGTGCTAGCATAATCTTTATTTTGGCCCATGATTTGTGAAAACAAAATCTAATAATAAACTCAAAAGAAAACAGATCGAACTAGGAATCTTTGGGTTCAGGTGTTAGCCTGTGCAATCACCAAGGTGTGGTATGTTTAACCAACCTTGCTCTGATACCAATTGAAAGTGCAGCTAGATCTGATATACTCTAGAGGGGGGGGGGGTGAATAGAGTATATGGTGCTTGAAAACTTTTTACAACAATTGTTGTAATCTGAGTGAACAGGGAAGCAACTATTAAATCTAATCACAAAATAACCTACAACAGAGATTAATCACAGATCTAAACTAATCACAAAACAATCACAGCCAGAAACAAAAGATAAAGACAAGCAAACCAAAAGACACAAGGAGCTATAGTGGTTCCCTTAAACTTGGGTACATCCACTCTTCTACCACCCTAGGTAGGATTCCACTGCAGGATGAGTTGATCAGGTGTCCTGGGCACCAATGAGCTTTTGATAAGGTGCTCAAAAACCAAATCAGATTTTTTGATCAGGTGTCTTGCCACCAATGAGCTTTTGACAAGGTGCTCAAAAACCAAGCTCAAACTTTTGAAGGGAGTTTGAGAAACCCTTTACAGAGATGGGGATGAGAGAGTTATGGAATTCTTCTCTTTCTCAGAGCAACTGAGAAGACTATGTGGATTTTATGTTGTCAAAGCTCCCCCTGAGTTCTTGAGATGTTCAGGAAATGAAGCTTTGCTGTAGGGTGATAGGCCTTCAGAAGTTGATCTCCAGCAAATGATAATTTCAGCAACAGCTGAAATGTTAGGTGTCTGGAGTCTTGAAAGATATTGGCCTTGAACACTTGAATCACAAGAGATCAGAAGATTTCAGAAGGTTTGATCTCCTTGGATGTGTGTTCTTGTATGAATTCTTTTTGGACAGAGAATGTTTTTTTTGTTCTTCTTGTCTGTGTTGTCTCTATCTGATCTGTGTTTTGAGTGATGGAGAGATTCAAAAATCTTGTATTTTATTCTCTGGTACTGAATAGAGAATCATCCTCTGTCAAGAATAGCCGTTGGCCTGTCATTAATTGCATCCTTAATTGCAAATGTCTTCTGGGGGAAAGTCTAAAGAAACATTCCTTGATAATCCCTTGAAACTTGGTCTAGAATAAATGAAAACGGCTAGAAAATCGTCTAAATTAATTGCTGAATAACTCCTAAATTTGAATCTTGAAAAATCCTTTAACTCATCAGAAAACGTCGAACTGAGCTCTACTATCGTCGAACTGAGCTCAGCGATTTGGACTTATACAGCAACAGAAATCGTCGATCTGAGCTCAAAGATCGTCGAACTGAGCTCAGAGATAGAGAATCAAAACTGAGTCAAGATCGTCGAACTGAGCTCAAAGATCGTCGAATGGAGTTCGACGATTTGTTGAAGTTGAGCTCAGCGATCGTCGAATGCAGTTCGACGATCTGTCGAAGATGAGCTAGACGATCGTCAATTGGAGTTCGACGATTCGTCGTACTGAGCTCGACGATATGCCTTAGTCTTCAAACTGAAAATCCTTGGTCTTGTGGGCAGCTTCCAAACCTAAGTACTAATCCTTAGACTCAATTCTAATTGACCTTTAGAGCTATACATGAGGTCAAAAACAGCTTTCCTAGAGACATAGTGATCCTGACCCAAATTAGTAATAGGGTGTTCCAACACGGACTTTATTTACCGCCTACTCGTTTGAGTAGGACTTGTACTCGCATTTATTTTCGCCTACTCGTTTGAGTTAAATGGCGTGTCTTTATCTCCCTGTAAATATTTGAGAAAGCCATGTAATCGCATTTACTTTCTCCTACTCATTCGAGTAGGACTCGCTTTCATTTTAGTCCTACTCGTTTGAGTAGGACTTGCAGTTTTAAGCTTTTATTTCCCGCCCCCACTCTTGAGTGGGACTCACAATTTCAATTATGCAAATTTCTTTTATGTGTAACTTAGTTTCTGTTTAATTTATAATTTGGAGTGTGTGTGAGTTCTTGTTCTTGCTAATTTTTCAGCTTTCTAAATGTTTGTTATTTGTTTTTATGTCCTCTTCTTATAATCATTTAGCGTTTAATTTCGAACTCGCGCCTCACTAAATTATAAAGCCGTCCTCATATCGATGTGTGGCTAATCGCTATTAGCCTCGACATCGAAGAGCATTGGGACATTTAAAATGATTTGTAATAATTGAAGCTCTTTATTTTCATTTTAATTTAAGGACTTAAGGTTTACCCCGGGTTAACGACGCATAGGACCACATATCGATGTGTGGGCCCTATTTCCGTAGTCCATATGCTAGCTAGCCGAGAGGCCGTGCATATGGATCGATCACCCCGGGGTAAATAGAGTTGCGTGCATACCCTCGAAAGAGGACAAGAGTAATTCTATCGGATCGGGTTCCCCACCCAATAGCGGGGTTCTTAGCGTAAAGCGGGCTTTAAGAGGAATCCTTCGTCGGACTAACGTTCGGTCGAATAGTCTTAACGTTTAGCTGAGCGATATCCCTATAGCTAGGTGAGCTCACATTTATGGAACCTCCACGGCCAAGTTGCCTTTTATTAATTTGAAAACTAAGTCCTATAATTATTAAAAATTATTTTAGTCTTAATCCGTTTCGATGTCGAGCGTTAACCATTCATCGAATATTTTCTAAATCGTTTTTTCGCTCCTTTGCTTTTCCATCTTTAGTTAATTAAAACATCCACCTTACTTTCAGTAAAATAATAGTCCTCCCGGAGGAGTAAGAATAGTCAACACGACCCCGAGAACAATACGACCTCGGTATTCCCCCGAATATCGAGTACTACTTGCGATAAGTACACTTGCCTCCTGTAGCACGCCCGCGACGATCGACTCACCGAACCAACCACAGTAAGAGTCTGTTCGCGGGCGCATCAGTATACTTCTCTACTCGGACAAGGACGTCCTCCACTACCCCGATAGGGAACTTAACCGAGCGATCTGCTAATTGGATGTGCATATTTGTAGGACTAGGAGTACCCAAACCTAAACGTTGAAAGAGCGAGAACCGCATCAGGTTAATGCTAGCCCCTAAATCGGCTAAAGCGTACTTTACTAATATATCGCCAAAAAGGCACGGGATGGAAAACTGTCCCGGGTCATTTTGTTTTGTGGGCAATTTATTAGTAAGGGCCGACGAGCAGACAACATTGAGAGATACATGCGAAATATCCTCTAATTTACGTTTATTAGAAAGTAATTCTTTTAAAAATTTCGCATATTTGGGCATTTGCGAGATAGCCTCGTAAAAAGGAACATTAATATGAATTTGTTTTAATAATAAAATAAATTTTTCATATTGCGCGTCCTTACGCTCGTTATTAAATTTATGCGGATACGACAAGGCCTTGTTTAAAATAATTTTTTCTTTTAAAATCGGTAAAGACGACGTAATCGAAGAAAGGGGAAGAGGGGTCGGCGGTGAAATATGTACCTGAGGGTCGGTCCGTTTTGGATCGACCACCTCCTTTCCGCTACAGAGGGTTATAGCGTTGGCGTTCTCCCGCGGATTGGGCTCCGTGTTTCCCGGCAGTGCCCCGAGCGCACGCTCGGACATCATCCTCGCCAGTTGTCCAACCTGTTGTTCGAGAGTTTTTAGCGATCCGGTGATGTTCCGGATATTTGACTCGTTGGACGCAATATACTTAGAAAAATTTCCTCCATCGGGGAGGGTTTTGGAACAGGAGGAGGCGGCAGAAATCCGGGCGCATAAGAAAGAGGGGGACGCTGCGCATTGTTCGGGTTGCTCCAAGAGAAATTTGGGTGATTCCACCAACCCGGATTATAGTTATTACTATAAGGGTTGTTGTTGGGGTTGAAGGAAGGACGACCCAAATTTCAAAGAAAGTCCACGAAATCTTCGGCCACGCAGACATTGGGGGGAATAAAACAAGGAGGAGTGGAGGAGGCAGCAGACATCTCCGCCACCTGCTTTGTTAACCTTTCAACTTGAAGGGTTAAGAGAGCAGTGACATCCACTTCAAGAAGACCAGCCGCCGGCTTTGGGCGTCCCCGCGGGACGTTCCATTGACAGGTGTTCATAGCCATCTCTTAGAATAAAGCCTGGGTGGCCTCGGGGGTTTTGTTGTTTAGTGTGCCCCCGGCAGCCGCGTCAATCATTTGACGCGTCTGAAAATTAAGCCCATTATAAAAAATTTGTACCTACAACCACGTTGGCAGCGCGTGGTGCGGGCACCGGCGGAGGAATTCCTTAAACTATCCTCAAGTCTCGTATAGAGACTCAGGATCGTTTTGCACAAACGAAGAAATGTCCGCCGGCAACTTTGCAGTTTTTGCGGACGGAAAGTACTTCGTTAGGAACCGCTCCGTCAACTCAGCCCACGTGGTGATACATCCTCGCGGGAGGGCATTCAACCACGCCTGGGCTTTGGACTTAAGGGAAAAAGGAAATAGGCGCAAGCGAATGGCGTCATCAGTGACGCCATTAATCTTGAAGGTGTCGCATATTTCCAAAAAGTTGGACAAGTGGACATTCTGGTCCTCATCCGGCAGTCCATCGAACTGTACGACATTTTGGACCATTTGAATGACACTCGATTTTATTTCAAAATTATTATTCGCCACCACAGGGCGAACAATACTAGACCCAGTATCATCCAGGTTAGGTCGGGCGTAATAAGACATAGTACGCTCGACCGTCGGGGCAGGGTTAGGGCGGCCATAACTTCGAAAGAGGGTTTGCCGATAGATTCTTCGGGGTCTAAAGAAGGAATTCGGCGTTGAGATCGAATACACGCAAGGCAGTGTTCGATCTCAGGGTCGAAGTCAAAATCTTCAGACTCGGAGGGTTGTCTACGGGTCATACACCCAAAGAAAAAAAATAAAACAAAATAATTTTTTTTTTTATTTAAAATAAAGTTTTTAGTTTTTTTTTAGTTTAGTTTATAGAAAGTAAGTAAAAGTAATAGACTCCGGAATTCGAAATAGCAACTCGAAGATTTCCCCGACAACGGCGCCAAAAACTTGATGGCCCGCGAACAGACTTTTATTGTGGTTGGTTCGATGAGTCGATCACCGCGGGCTTGCTTGATGAGGCAAGTGCACCTATCGCAAGTAGTACTCGATATTCAGGGGGAATACCGAGGTCATATTGTTCTCGGGGTCGGGTTGACTATTCTTACTCCTCCAGGAGGACTATTATTTTACTGAAAGTTAGGTGAAGATTTTAATTAAGTAATGATGGAAAAAGTAAAAGAGCGAAAAAACGATTTAGAAAAATTCGATGAAGGGTTAACGCTCGGCATCGAATCAGATTAAGACAAAAATAACTTTTAATAATTAGAGGACTTAGTTTTCAAATTAATTAAAGGTAACTTGTCCGTGGAGGTTCCACAAATATGAGCGCACTTATCTCTAGGAATATTGCTCACCTGAACGCTAAGACTATTCGACCGAACGTTAGTCCGACGAATGATTCCTCTTAACGCCCGCTTTACGCTAAGAACCCCGCTATTGGGTGGGGAACCCAATCCGGTAGAATTATGCTTGTCCTCTCTCGAGGGTATGCACGCAACTCTATTTACATAGGGGTGATCTATCCATACGCACGACCTCTCGGCTAGCTAGAGTATGGATAACAGAAATAGGGCCCACACATCTATTTGTGGTCCTGCGCGTCGTTAACCCGGGGCAAACCTTAAGTGCTTAAATTAAAGTGAAAATAAAGAGCTTAATTATTACGAATTATTTTAAATGTCTCAATTCTCATCGATGCCAAGGCTAATAGCGATTAGCCACACATCGGTATGGGGACGGCTTTATAATTTGATGAGGAGCGAGTTCGAGACTAAACGCTAAAAGATTATAAGAAGAGGACATAAAAAATAACATACATTTAGAAAGCTGAAAAGTTAGCTAAAAAGAACTCACGCACACTTCAAATTATAAATAAACAGAAACTAATTTACAAAAAATGAAAATTACAAGTCCCACTCAAACGAGTAGGCGGGAAATAAAGGGCACGCCATTTAACTCTTAACGAGTAGGCGGAAATAAAGAATATTACAAGTCCTACTCAAACGAGTAGGCAGGAAATAAAAACACGCCATTTAACTCTTAACGAGTGGGCGGAAATAAATGCGCACACGCACGCACTCTACATAAATTGAAAGAAAGCAATGAAACAAAGCTTGAAAATTTATCTCCTATACAGACGCACTCTACATAATTGAAGAAAGCGATAAAATAAAGCATGAAAATAAAGAATGAAAATAAAGCATGAAAATTTAACAACTACAATCACACGCTCTTCATAAATTAAAGAAAGCATAAAGATTATTCCCATACACTCACACACACAACATGAAATCTTAAAGAGCAAAATGAAATCCTAACTCCTACACTCACACACACAAATTTGAAAACAAAATGAAAGTTACCTAAAAATTAAAACTACTACTTTTTTATACTCACATTTTACCAAAAACAAATAAAAAGAACAAATTAGAATTTTAAGAGAACAAAAGTTTTTCAAAACAAATCAAAAACCAAAGTTCTTTAAAAATTAAAATAACAAGTTTTTCATTCTTATGTTTTCATAAAAGCTATTAAAAAGTGAAAAGAAAATGAAAATAACAAAAAAGTTTTACAATCCTACAAAAAAACGCTAAGTAAAAAAAATCAAAATCACTTTCAAAACTCTTTTAAGAATACATAAGAATGAAAGCATAAGTCTCTTAAGAAAAGGACATGATGAAAACGAGAAAAACTTATCATACCACATTTGATTTGGAAATGAAATCTACTACAAAACCTAACATGAAGACAAGTTAAAAACATGAATAATAAACATGTTACACTCATACACACACACACACACACAATTTTCATAAAGAGAAAAACAAAGGAGAAACTAAGGATAAAATGAGAAGAAAAGTGGGCACATAAGTTCATTCCAAAGCCATTTAAGAAGAGAAAAACTAACATTTTTATTGATTAAAATAGACTATTACAAAGCTATTACAAAGCTAAAGCTAAAGCAAAAACAAACGTGAAAGGAAGGGGGGAGATATCTCCTTACATAGCAAAGGAATCCACAGATGCAGCCCCCAAAACACACTAAAGTGGCTCAAAATGTGAACCCTTGGTCATTACAGAAGTGGGGTATTTATATGAAAAAAAAACTAAGTACACGCCCTCCGACACGGGCGTGTCTGCGGGCGTGTCACTACAGTTTGTGATGGCGGCTGGCGATTTGACGGCAAAGTTGACTTCGGGCTGGACACATGTCGATCACGCAGCGGTCAGGCCCTAGGCCATGGGCTTGACGGTGGGCGTGTCGAGGAGGTGGATCTGGGCGCGGGTTTGTCGAGCGGAAATCGTCAAGCTGCTGGAGAATCTTCGAGCGCAAGTTTGTCGAGCAGAAATCGTCGAGCTGCTGGAGAATCGTCGAGCTGCTGAAGAATCATCGAACGGAAAGTCGAGCTGAAATCGTCGATCGGAAATCGTCGAGCTACTGGAGAATTGTCGAACACGCGTTTGTCGAGCGGAAATCATCGATCGGAAAGTCGAGCTGCAATCGTCGATCGGAAATCATCGATTTCGCTTTAAAAATCGATGATTCCACAGGTTTGACGAATCACGGCCTGGTCACGGGCGTGACATGTCAATTTTTGACAATTTCCAGAACAATTTCAGAAATCAAAATTAAGTTAGGTTACGCAAATATTTACAAAAAGAGACATATTTATAAACAAAAAATAACTAAAAATTATGAATAAGAACTAAAATGATATAAATAAAGTACTAAGATATGCGTATATTTAAAATTCATTAACCCGCTAATGTTGTGAGATGAATGGGTGTAATAGAAATACCCAGGCTTGAATGCCAGAACAGGATCGGTGAGACCTACCCGCGCCTTTATTTAGCCGCAAGTACGCCGTGCTCGGTGATGGAAAGGCGATTTGAGAAACGGGGGGGGGGGGGGGGGGGTGGAGGATCCGACCTGCGTTATGTCCGTCCGACATGATACCAGAAGGTGCGGTCTGTTGGAGCGCATAACAAGAGTCTTAGGCCTACGTGCCGTGATACAATGGGGGGCTACGGGCCAATCCCTGTTCACTAAGACTATAAAACTCTGGTTGCACGCCATGGAGTAAATGCTCAAATGAGTTGTCGTTGGGCTGTGACCCTGATACGGTGGTGGGCAACTGATTTGCCAGTTCACCAAGAAGGTGCCCTGAGTGCACGGACCGTTGGGCCGGGTGGCTGACGGTTGTGACGGCATGTGTGCGTGAAAGCACATTATATGAGATATATATACATGCTTGTGATACGCGATGCCTGCAGGGAAGGATTCCACTGCCCCGAAAAAGGGGTAGGGTCGTTATAATTTGGTCAGCTGAATGCTGACCGTTGCCTCTATTTGCCACCCTTGGGTGGAATGTGCATGTGCTGGATAATCGAGCGGGACGCATAAGGGCTGAAGTCCCTACTGCTTTTGCTGCTACCGCTGCTAGCCCTCGAAGTCTAGATGTACATGTTATGTTTTATTTTGATGTGGTCGGCCTGCGTGCCAATGTTTGGGCCACTATTTGAAAGCCCTGTAAGGTCATAAGTCCAACTATTTCTATGTGTTGTAAGACATTCCTATAATCTATAAAATGTAGAGTTTTATATGTTGGACATTCAAGAGAGGAGTTCAAGTGTATAGGCTTCCGCTAGAATGCAATTTGTTAGGTGCGCTGCGCTACTCTAGTATCACTCCGTAGCTTCATCGTCTGTTTTGTGGTATATACTGTGGGGCCCCGGCCAGACCTTCTAGTATATATTATATGAACGGATGGGGTTGTTACATTTTTGGTATCAGCTGTCTTGGTCCTTCCCTCTCGAAGTCGTGGTCGACTTCATTTGTGGGGTGGCGAGCACGTGTCTGTGCAAACCACGTTAACACGTTTGAACTCCTGAATGTCCATGATAGGAATGCAAATTTTTGTGTTTGAGGAACCTGCGCGTTCCTATCTTGTTGCTTACTTGTGTAATTTTCCGACTGTAGGCGAGGAGTGCGAGGGCATGGCAGCAGGAACCCCAACACTCGATAGGAAGCATGACATCAACTGTGGTACCAACATCTCCTCCATCGATAGAAACAGCTCGAGTGATTGCCGATGTGGTTTTTGCAACGCTCAAGGCTTACCATGAGGGACAGGTTCAACCCTCTAATCCGGTAATGTGTCCCATGCCGGGTAGTGAACTTGAGCAGACGGCATGGGGAAGTGCCTCAGCTTCGTTGGTGAACATGTGTTTGAGCCAAGGAGAGGACACGGTTGAGGACTATTTTCATGCATTTGTTACAATGAGACAACAACCCGAGTTTGTGTTTGAAACCGAGGGGATGAAGATCAATCGGTTTTATGATGGGCTACGTTAGGAACTCCGTTTCTTGTTGATGGGTCCTAAGTTCTTGGGATTACAACCACTGGTGGAGGCAGCTAGACTGTTGGAAATGGACTTGCCGAGAGCCCAGCAGAGGTCAGCGACCAGGAAAGTGCGCACTCCAAGGGTTGGGAAGTCTGCTCACCGTAAGAGGCAAAGACTCGAGAAACGTACTTATTATGCTTGTGGTCAGGTAGGACACATCGCTCGTGACTGTTGGGAGGGTGTTCAGCAGCCAAAGGAGCAATACAAGTGTTATTCGTGTGCTAAAGCAGGACATAAAGCCCGAGATTGCTGCGTTGGCTCGTAGCGGGCAATAAAGGAGAAGGAAATGTCGACATAATGATGTACATAAATAATTGGGTTTCTCATGTATGGTGGATTATGCATGTGGTATATGTACAGTAAGCCGTTTTGGATATGTGGGATCAACATGTTTGTACGATAGCCGTGAACACGACTAAATTGTTGATGTTTTATGCCATGGGAACACTTGTGCCCAACCTTATCAGGAGTCATCGATGTTTGGTTCAGCAGGAATTCGGAGCGTCTTATTTGGAGATGGGAAAAGCAGTGGTGGAGTCCTCTGCAGCCCAGGCGCAATCCTAAGTGTTACGAGTGCGCGATAATCGTATTGCTTGCTTTTGTTTGCATCTTGTGTATGTTGCTTGTGTATGTTACGTGCACCACAGGCTTTGCGATGATTCAGAACACGCTGATGCAAGCACTCTTTGATACGGATGCTTCGTATTCTTTTCTGTCTAGCAAGTTT
Organism: Platanthera guangdongensis; assembly: GCA_039583875.1. Taxonomy (NCBI): domain Eukaryota; kingdom Viridiplantae; phylum Streptophyta; class Magnoliopsida; order Asparagales; family Orchidaceae; genus Platanthera; species Platanthera guangdongensis. The sequence continues at coordinate 83,110,662 of CM077161.1, forward strand.
CTAGCACGGCTTGGGATACATACTCGTGTGAAGATAGATAGCATCAGAGTGGTGTTGCCAAATGGCTGTTGGATGCTTGTGGATCAAGCTAGCGATGTGGCGGTCTAAATAGGAAGTCGGGATGTCAGTTTGACTGCATCTGTATTGCTGATATCGGAATTCGACGTGATAGTTGGTATGGATTGGCTTACGGAGCAGCATGCCTTGATTGATGTTGTTTTCTGCACTCCAAGTCTTGAAGGCTATTCGGAAGGGTGCAGAGTGCTACTTCGCCCTGATTCAGGCTGTTGAGCCAAAGGCCAGTGTGCGTGATGTTTCGATTGTGTCGGAATTTGCAGATGTGTTTCCCAAGGATCTCCCTAGGCTACCACCCCAGCGTGAGATTGACTTCACGATCGAGTTGGTGCCAGGTGCGAAACCTGTGGCCCGCTCGCCATATCGCGTCGCGACTAAGGAAATGGCGGAGTTGAAAGTCCAATTACATGAATTGATGGAGCAGGGTTATATACGCCCAAGCATGTCTCCTTGGAGCACCCCTGTGTTTTTCTTTGTGAAGAAGAAAGATGGTGGGTTGTGGTTTAGTATTGAGTATCGCGAATTAAATAAGCTGACCGAGATGAGCTGTTTGATCAGCTAGTGGGATCGTCCGTCTACTCGAAGTTGGACTTGAAATCCGGTTATTACCAGTTGAGAATCCGGGAAGAAGATATTCCCAAAACCACATTTGTAACACGGTACGGGCACTACGAGTTCACGGTCATGCTGTTTGGACTGCGCAATGCTCCCTCGGTATTTATCGACTTGATGCACCGAATATTCCGCGAATACCTAGATCTGTTCGTGATAGTGTTCATTGATGATATCCTGGTGTACTCGAAATCGGAGGCCGATCATGAGCAGCATTATTGGTTGGTGTTGAATACTTGATGCAGAATCAGCTCTATGCCAAGTTCTCGAAGTGCGAGTTTTGGCTATCGTCGGTGGCATTTCTGGGCCATGTGGTGAGTGGAGCGGGCATAGATGTGGATCCAGAGAAGATAAGGGCCATAGAAGAGTGGCCAGTGTTGTCTTCAGTGGCCGAGGTCAGGAGTTTCCTTGGACTCGCAGGCTACTACCGAAGATTTGTTGAAAACTTCTCGCGGATTGCTTTGCCGCTAACCACGTTGACATGAAAAGAATAGAAGTTTGTTTGGTCGCCAGAGTACGCGCGAGCTTTTGAAGAGCTGAAGCTTCGGTTGACCACGGCGCCTGTGTTGTCATCGCCATGTGGTACCGATGGATTTGTAATCTACAGTGATGCTTCAGGAAGCAGCTTAGGCTGCGTACTTCTACAAAATGGAACGGTGATTGCTTATGGCTCACGCCAGCTGAAAGTGCACGAGCGGAACTATCCACTCTGTGATCTTGAATTGGCGGCGGTGATCTTTGCACTAAAGCTGTGGCGACACTATATTTATGGTGTGAAGGTGGAGATCTATACAGATCACAAGAACCTAAAGTACCTATTGGAGCAGAAGGATTTGAATATGCGACAACGAAGGTGGTTGGAGTTCCTCGGGGACTACACCTTTGAGATTCATTATACTCCCGGGAAGGGGAATGTTGTCGCGGATGCCTTGAGTTGGCGGACTTCGGCAAGAGTAGCTTGGTTGCCAAGGAATGATGAACGTCTCATCTAGGAGCTGGAAGCGTTAGAGATTTCTTGTGTTGACAAGAATGCCACTGCCAATGCATGTTTGAACTGGACGGAGGTGCAATGTCACCTTGCGGACCGAGTTCGACGGGCAATGGAGTTGGATGGAGATCTCCTACGCTATGCGAAAGCTGGGCCAGAAGGAAAGTTCTCCTGGAATGACGGTCTTATGCGAAAAGAAGGCCGTTTGTGCGTCCCGAATGTGGGTAAATTGCGGGAAGAACTGATGTATGAAGCGCATTATACAAAATATTCTATCCACCCCCGGGAGCACGAAGATGTTCAACGATATGAAGAAGCTATTTTGGTGGCCAGGGCTAAAGAGAGATGTGGCTCTTTATGTGGAAAAATGCCAAACATGTGCGATGGTCAAGGCGGAATGCCAGAAACCGGGCGGTTATTTGAAGTTGTTGCCGATTCCAGAGTGGAAATTTGACAATATTTCTATGGATTTTGTGCACGGGTTGCCGAGATCTCAGCGAGGGAACGATTCCATCTGGGTGATTGTTGATCGGCTGACAAAAGTGGCACATTTCCTACAAAACAAGCGAGATGATTCGATAGAAAGTTTGGCAAAGCTATATGTGGAACAGATTGTATGACTTCACGGTGTTCCTCGGAGCATCGTGAGTGATCGAGATGGGCGATAAACGTCAGAGCATTGGAGGCTAGTTCACCAGCTGTTGGGCACAAAGTTGACTTTCAGTACGGCCTTTCATCCCTAAACGGATGGCCAAACTGAACGAACCAACAGAACGATGGAGGACATGCTCCGAATGTGCTCCCTTGACTTTGGAAAGAGATGGGAAGATCATCTCTACATGGCGGAGTTTGCTTATAATAACAGCTACCAGGCGAGCATCGGGATGGCACCATATGAAGCGCTATATGGAAGGAAGTTCCGTACTCCCTTGGCTTAGGTAGAAGCGGGCGAAGCAAGAGTGTCTAATCTTAATGAAGTCAATGAAGCAAACTCAACCATTCGTGCTATTCGAGAGAGGCTACTCATAGCCCAAGATCGTCAAGTGAAGTACTACAACGCCAAGCACCGGAACGTGGAGTTCGCGGTAGGCGATTGGGTCTACTTGAAGATCAAGCCCTTCAAAGGTGTCTCCAGGATTCGACGTTCGAAAAGTTGAGTCCAAGATATTTGTGTCCATTTGAAGTGGTTGAGCAAATCGGCGAAGCTGCATATCGGCTAGCTCTTTCGGCAGACTTGGGTGGACTACATGATGTGTTTCACATCTCGGTGCTTCGGAAGGCCGTGAAATATCCAGCTCAAGTGATCACGGATGATCGTGTTCTGGTGGAGTATGGGCTAACAACAAGAGTTAAACCCATTCAGATCGAAGATCGAGTCGAGAAATAGTTACGGAACAAGATAGTCGGGATGGTTAAGGTCCGATGGGACAATTGCGGCAGTGAGGAGCTTACATGGGAGCGAGTGCAGACCATGCAAGTGGAGTTTCCCGAGCTGTTTCGGTAACGGAGTGGATAGTGAAAATTTTGTTGTAACATAAATGTTTAATGTTATAAATTTTGGTTACTGATTGCCTTCCTGTATACGAATTTCGAAGACGAAATTTCTTGTAGGATGGGAGGGTTGTAACAACCCATTTTTCAGCGGAGTTTCCCGAGCTATTTTTGTAGTACTTGCCTGGTGTAAATTTTGTTGTAATTGCTGGTTGCCTTCCTGTATAAGAATTTCGAGTACGAAATTTCTTGTAGGAGGGGAGGGTTGTAACAACCCATTTTTCAGCAGGCAAAGTTTTTGGGGTAACACGGCCGGGGACACGGGCGTGTCCCATGGCGTGTCCTTCCTGGGTGAATAGTCGATGAGTGGTCGACAAAAATATGGTCGACAATTGTCGAGAGCATAGGATACGGCTTGTGACACGGGCGTGTCATAGGGCGTGTCAGCACGGTCGACGAACTCAGCCCGACGAGTTTGAGCTGGGGCGTGTCTAGTGCCGTGTATGGCCACACGGCATGGGACACGGGAGTGTCATAGGCCGTGTGAGTCTCGGGCGATTTTGAGATTTTTTAGCCTGATGAACACGACCACACACATGGGCATGTCTGAAGGCATGTCGGGAGACACGGCCCGTGACACGGGCGTGTCACATCGGCGTGTCACTGGGATGAATAAGTCGGTTGAGCCGCTTGAGGCACACGGCCTGGGACACGGGCGTGTCACAGGCCGTGTCAGGCTAAAATATTATGCTTTTGTTGTCAAATCGTGGCCATCCTTTCCTTCAGCTGAGATCCAAGGGCTGAGCTGCCTCCCTATATCCTTAAGGCCGGGAATGGGTTGAAAGAACTCATTTTGTAAGTGGCTTTCCTCTTTCTACACTTTTAGAGAGAGAAAGGGAGAGGAAGAGGAGGGGCTGGTCACCAGTGGTGCTGCAGAATTCTGACGAGAAATCTGAGGTCGGCGTTGCGGAGGCAAAGCTTTTGCGGTTCTTTCGATCCAGCTAGGCGTTCATGGCACCAAAACAGTCTTCAAGGGTAACGACCTTTCTTCCTAGCCATGTGAAGGCTTCCTTTCTGGCATATGTATGTGATTCCCCCACCAAAAGATGGCTTATTTTGGGAGTCTTTGGGTTGATTCATGGAATCCCCTTTGTTGGCATATAGATCCGGAAATGGAGTACGGAATAGGCATGTTGTGTGAAGCCCATCTGGACAGGTTGGTCTAGATTGGTGATGTTGCATACGAACCAAAGAAAACTCCGTGCTAAACGCGTAGTTTAGGAGTCGACGGGTTGGACCTGTGAAAGGAAGTAGCAGGAAGTATTGTAGTGGTAGTCCAGGAAAATACCCGTATCATGCTTGTGCTGCTTGTGCTATTGGGTTCGACCTGTGAACGGAAGTAGCAAAAAGTACTGGATTGGAATTACAGGAAATACCCTTTGTAATGCTTAATGTTCATGGGGAGTCCACCTATAAAGAGAGTAACTGGAAGTACTGACATGGTAGCCAGGAAAGACCCCTGATTTTTGTGATATTTGCGTTGTCCACCTGCGAAGAGAGGAGCAGGAAGTATGGTGTGCCCAGGAAAGACCCACGAATGTTGTGAGAGAATGGGTGTAAGAGTTATGCCCAGGCTTAAATACCAGAGCAGGATCGGTGAGACCTACCCGCGTCTTTATTTAGCCGCGAGTGCGCCGTACTCGGTGATTGCAAGGCGATTTGAGCAACGGGGGGTGGAGGATCCGACCTGCGTTATGTCCGTCCGATGTGAGACCAGAAGGTGCGGTCTGTTGGAGCGCATAGCAAGAGTCTTAGGCCTAGTGCCGTGATACAATGGGGGGCTACGGGCCAATCCCGGTTCACTAAGACTATAAAACTCCGGCTGCATGTGTAACGCCCCCGATTTTTTTCGATGATTTTATTTGTTTGGGAAACGTCAGATTTATGACGTCGTGGTGTTACTTTTAACGTCGAGTGTTAGATTTGAGTAGTTTTGGACGTGCTCGTAAAATTTCGTCGCAACCCTAGCATTTTTGGAGTCTCGACGCGCGATCGAAGTTTTGGGTTTGGTTTATGTTTGTCGTAAGCATTGAAAAAAATTTTATATCTCGAGAATGGCTCGTCGGATTCTGGTTTTGACTTCGCCGTTGTGTTCGTAGCGTCAGTGTTTGCCTACGGTGCGAGTTACGTTTAATTCGGCACGTTGAGCCTCTGTTTGGATCTCATATTTCCATGTTCAACTATATGAACATGACAATTTCTATACTTATGCCTTGAGCTTGTTTTGATTCTCGGGAAGCCCTCCTGAAGGTGTGGGTTTTCGTTGAACCCAGCCTTATTTCGTTTCTTTTCTGGGCGCTGTTCGGAGTACGACGATCGTCGAGCGGAGCTCGACGATTGTTTTTCTTTTTCTGGCGCCGTTCGGAGTTCAAAGATCGTCGAGCGGAGCTCGACGATTGTGTTTCTTTTCTTGGCGCTATTCGGAGTTTGACGATCGCCGAGCGGAGCTCGAAGATTGTGTTTCATTTCTTGGCGTTGTTTGGAGGTCGACGATCGACGATTGTAGTTTTTATTCTGGGTGTTGTTTGGAGTTGACGATCGTCGAGCGGAGCTCGACGATTGTCATGATGATCTCGACAAAGCATCGAGCAGAGCTTGTTGTAGCTCTAGCGATCTTCGAATCGAGTTCGATGATCAGGCCTGCGTTCTGCGTTCGACGATTTTTCGAACAGATTTCGTCGAGTGGAGTTTTTCCTTTTGTTTGATGAACGTCGAGCTGAGCTCGCCCAAGAATCGAACGGAGTTGTCTTCCTTTAGCACTCGAGTAATTTTTCCTCCATTATACTCGAGTAGTTCCCGCTTGCTGCACTCGAGTAAGTGCCTTTGTACTCGAGTTGTTCCCCCTTACTGTACTCGAGTAAGTGCCCTTGTACTGGAGTACTTCCCCCTTGCTGTACTTGAGTAAGTGCCCTTGTACTCGAGTTATCCCCGTGCAGTACTCGAGTATGTGACTTAGTGCTAGAGTAATCCTAGTGTAGTACTTGTGTAATTCCCTTAGTACTCCAGTCATCCTTTCCTTCTATCTCGGGAAAACGGGTTCAGCTGAACCCGATTTATTTGTTTGTTCTTCCTGTTATCACCTTTAGTATAAATACCTTCTTTATCTTCTCCGACTATTTTTTTTCCTCCCGAACCAGAGCGGCGTGAGCGAGAAAGAGGTTGTCCGTCCTTATTTCTTCCGGTGGCTGTTGACGGTGCTCCGTTGCTCAAATTCGCAAACCGATTGTAGATCCAGTAAGCCCTCGCCGAGAGCTGCGCCATCGTGGTAATTTCTTCCCCGTTTCTTGAGATTTCTCATTAGGGTTTTTCGGCCCTAACACCCTTTTCGACCATTTTTGTCTAGATTTCAACTCCTCCCGCAGCCTTTTGCCCCGATCTACGACGTGGAGCGATTCAGAGGACTTTTTTCAGTAAAACCAAGGCAAGTGGTGGTTTCCTGTCGTTTCTCTTTGTCTGATCTGATGGTAATGAATATACTTTCATGTTCTTCAAATTTTTTGCGCTTATTCTTCCAAATCATTGTTATGATTAATCGTTTCAACGATCCTTTGTTGTTGTAAGGTTTTGTCTTGGAAAGCCCGATCTTGTCTGGTTTTGGTTAATTATTCCTGGTGTGTCTTAATGATGTCTATGTATGCCTTAGCTTTCGCTATTAAACGCGTTAGAATTTATCTAGGACTGTAAGTTGCTCCTAGAGGTTGATCAACCACGTCTTGAGTTCGGTAATGTCAAGTAGAATCTATCGAGCCAAAATCTCGAGATATTTATGTTGTAGTTTCTTTGGGTTTCTTGAATGCGGGAGTTAGTGGACGATTCCACCTCCGCAGTGTTTGTTACCTTCATTAGTGCCCTGTGAAAGTCTACCTGGGTTTTGGATGTCTGCAGTGTATGGTGGAGAGTATGAGACTACCTCGTAGTTAAACAGATTATATATCCGTTTTGTCTTTGGGTGTTGTGTCCAAGAGTGACCACCTCGCCCGCATTTTTGGGAGGTGTGTCCAAGAGTGACCACTTCGCCCGTGTTTTTAGGTAGAGTCGACCACAGGTGCCTAATAAAGATTTTGTATTTTTCTTTCTGGTGAAATATTCATGTAGTCACCTTATAGCCTTGTGCGTCTGGTGTACCCTTGTGGAACGTGACAAATCACGTAGGAGTTCTTTTCCTATTGATGCCATGTTTTCTTTTGTACTTTTCTTCAGTGCTTTTGGTCTTGGGTTGGTACCCCTGTTGACCTTTGTTTATTTTGGCTTATTATTTTTTTCTGCGACCATTTGTACCTTCTTGCTGAGGTGTTCTGTCTTTGGAATGCCTCAGGTTCAGAGCAGTAGCAGTTAGCAGTGCTGGTTTTGGAGTTTTCTGGGCGGCAGTGTTGGCAGTGGTTGTTTCCTCATCATAGCGATGTAGTTTGTTGTTTGTTTAGTTTGACTAGTTCAAACATACTTTTGTTCGTGGGTTCTTGTCAGTTTGTTGGCGCCCACTGAATTGTTAGTTTTTTGGTACTTGCTAGCTGCTCATTTCTTTAAAGGTGGATGTGGATTACTTGTTCTCTGGGAGGATTTATGCTAACATGCATGTTAGGCATTTTCAACTATAAAATCTACTACTATTACTTCATGCATTGCATAATTTGAAACTCTAACTTGTTATTTTTAGCGACCGTAAAAGCTATCTTTCTCACTATAATATATTTAGAGTCTTGCATAATATGAGTTGTCCTTTAGGGACGTTTTTACTCATGTAGGATGTTTGAGTTAATCTAATCAAGTATTTCTTCGCAGCGTATAATATATTTTGATTCGTGGACTAGATGAGCCACTAAGCCGAGGAATACGGCTAACTACTGCACTTAACGGATTTTCCTTAAAAGAACTTAAAAAGAACCTTTCTTCCTGATTAGTTTGGTGTCTGCCTGAGCGTCCGCAGTTATCCACTGCTGACGTGGCATCATGATGCGCATTTTCCCTTACTCTGATAAGCTTTTTATATGCGGTGAAAATGCGGGTTGTGACAGTTGGTATCAGAGGGAGGTTGCTTGACAATTTATCAGGCAACCTTTCCTTGTTGGTATTAGGTTTTTAGCATCATATCATACACACACCGATATGTCATCAGCATGTCTTGGATGAAGCACGAACACTACACTCATAGCATAACATGAAGTATACGGGGCATATTATGTACTATGGGATGCATAATATGTGTCTGTATATGCATCCACCATAGGGGCAACATGTGAGGTTTATGTAGTATGGGATACATAACCTCACCACATGAATGCGACTAGCACTTTTCTTTTTCATTACATGAGAATGTCATGTAGTATGGGATGCATAACATTTTCATGCGTACGTCGCTCATAACATGCATTAGGGCTTTTTTAGAATGCATAGCACAATCATGCATAACATAACATTGCATAAGCACAACGTGCCAAGCTAAAGATTTGCAGGATGACATATGTACACACATTGTTTTAAATCAGAAAAAAAAGAATAAAGAATACATGCATTTATGTCATAGGCACAAGAGTCAATAGGATGAGAGGATATCATCCTAAGTAGGACATATCATCATTATAAAATCCCAGAACAAGTTGCAGCGTAAGCAAGTGTCTTTTAAGTATGGTCTGAACTAATCGTGTGGCTTTGTTGTAAGCTAGGATTTTGATGAGCTGTTCGTTTGCTTTTTTAGAAATGCCGCCAAAGCATCCTGCGACGAGGTCGACTCCCCAGTCGAAGGGTGAGTCATCAGGTGCGTAAAATGACGTGATTATCGAGAGTCTACGTCAGAGCAATGAGGCTCTGTCGAGACAATTGGTAGCGATACAATCGCAAATTGAGTCTCTATTGTCTATCGCTCCCGCGCAGCAACCTTTAGTGCAAGAGACCGCCGTGTGCCAGGCGGTGCCCGATACCCCTGCTCCTCTGGTGCCCCCGATGGCGATACCTCTAGAAATGAATTTCATATCGCACTTCCAGCGGTCGGTACCTCCCACCTTCGATGGGAGTGCTGGCTTTATGATTATAGATGATTGGATCATCTCCATCGAGGAGATGTTTTCATATTCTGGAATTCTAGAAGCCCAGAAGGTGATGATTGCAGCCTATCAGTTAAAATGTCTGGCAAAGAGTTGGTGGATTAGGGAAAGAGAGGGCCTGAAGGAAGGCTGTTGTCACAACCCGCATTTTCACCGCATAAAAAACTTATCAGAGCAAGGGAAAATACGTGTCATGATGCCACGTCAGCATGGGATAACTGCGGATGCTCAGGCATACACCAAACTAATCATGAAAAAAGATTCTTTTAAAGTTATTTTAAGGAAAATCAGTTAAGTGCAGTAGTTAGCCGTATCCCTCGGCTTAGTGGCTCATCTAGTCCACGAATCAAAATATATTATACGCTGCGGAAAAATACTTGATTAGATTAACTCAAACAATCTACATGAGCAAAACGTCCCAAAAGGACAACTCATGCTATGCAAGACTCTAAATTTATTATAGTAAGAAAGATTGCTTTTACGGTTGCTAAAAATAACAAGTTAGAGTTTTAATTTATGCAATGCCTGAAGTAATAGTAGTAGATTTTATAGTTGAAAATACCTAACATGCATTCCTATCATAAATCCTCCCAGAGAACAAGTAATCCACATCCACATTTAAAGAAATGAGCAACTAACAAGTATCAAACAACTAACAATTCAGTGGGCGCCAACAAGCTGACACGAACCCACGAACAAAAGTATGTCTGAACTAGTAAGACTAAACAAACATCAAACTACCTCGCTATGACGAGGCAACAACCACGGCCAACACTGCCGCCAGATAACTCCAAAACCAGCACTGCTAACTGCCACTGCTCCGAACCTGAGGCATTCCAAAGACAGAACACCTCAGCAAAAAGGTACAAAAGGTGGCAGGAAAAGTAATAAGCCAAAATAAACAAAGGTCAATAGGGGTACCAACCCAAGACCAAAAGCACTGAAGTAAAGTATAAAAGAAAACATGACATCAACAGGAAAAGAACTCCTACGTGATTTATCACGTTCAACAAGAGTACACCAGATGCACGAGGCTATAAGGTGACCACATGAATATTTCACAAGAAGGAAAATACAAAATCTTTATTAGGCACCTGTGGTCGACTCTACCCAAAAACACGACGAAGTGGTCACTCTTGGACACACCACCCAAAAATAACAACAGCGAGGTGGTCACTCTTGGACACACCACCCAAAAACACGGGCGAAGTTGTCACTCTTGGACACACCACCGAAAAACAAATAGATATATAATCCGTCTAACTGCGAGGGAGTCTCATACTCTCCACCATACACCGCAGACATCCAAAAACCAGGTAGACTTCCACAGGGCACTAATGAAGGTAACAAACACTGCGGAGGTGGAATCGTCCACTAACTCCCGCATTCAAGAAACCCAAAGAAACCACAACACAAATATCTCGAGGTTTGGCTCGACAGATTCTACCTGACATTACCGAACTCAAGACGCGGTTGATCAACCTCTGGGAGCAATTACAGTCCTAGATAAATTCTAATGCTCTATATAACGAAAACTAAAACTTGCATAGCCATCACTAAGACGCACCAGGAACAATTAATTAAAACCAGACATGATCATGCTTTCCAAGACAAAACTTTACGATAACAAGGATCGCTGAAATGATTAATCATAACAAGGATTTGGAAGAATAAGCGCAGAAAATTTAAAGAACATGAAAGTATAGTCGTTACCATCAGATCGGACAAAGGGAAACGAGGGGAAACCACCACTTGCCTTGGTTTTACCGGAAAAGTCCTCTGAATCGCTCTACGTCGAAGATCGGGGAAAAAAGACTGCGGGAGGAGTTGAAATCTAGACAAAAAGGGTCGAAAAGGGGATTAGGGCCGAAAAACCCTAACGAGAAAATCTCAAGAAACGGGGAAGAATTACCACGAGGGCGTAGCTCTCGATGAGAGCTTTCCAGATCTATAATTGGTTTGAAATTCCGAGCACCGGAGCACCGTCAACGGCCACCGGAAGGAATAAGTACGAACAACCTCTATCTCGCTCACGCCGCTCTGGTTCGGGAGGAAAAAGAATCGGAGAAGAAGATGAAGAAGGTATTTATACAAAAGGTGATAACAAGAAGAACAACAAAATAAACCGGGTTCGGCTGAACTGGTTTTCCCAAAGCAGAGGAAAAATGGGGGTTACTCGAGTATCAGACAAAAAACCTACTCGAGTAATTCAATAAAACCACTCGAGTACAGAAGACCTACTCGTGTAGCTCATCCCAACTACTCGCGTAACAGAAATCTACCCGAGTAGTTCATTGCAACTACTCAAGCAACAGAGACCTACCCTAGTAGTTCATTACAACTACTCGAGTAACAGAGGAGTACTCGAGCACTCAGGGCATTACACGGGTATAGCATGGGACTTACTCGAGTACTAAGGCAGCTTACTCGAGTACTACAAGGGGAAAAACAGTGCTCAGAAAAATATCGTCGAACGCAAAAGGCAAGGACCGATCGTCGAACTCAGTTCGAAAATCGTCGAACTCAATTCGAACATTGTCGAACTCAACACGGAGATCCGCTAGACCTACAGCACGCTCCGCTCGACGATTCGTCGAGCTCAGCACGACCGCTCGACGATCGTTGACCTCAACACAACGCCCAGGAAAAAATGACAATCGTCGAGCTCCGCTCGACGATCGTCGACCTCAACACAGCGCCCAGGAAAAAATGACAATCGTCGAGCTTCGCTCGACGATCGTCGACCTCAACACAGCTCCCAGGAAAAAATGACAATCGTCAAGCTCCGCTCGACGATCGTCGACCTCAACACAGCGCCCAGGAAAAAAGAAAACAATCATCGTGCGAAGCTCGACGATCGTCGAACGCGACACAGCGCCCAGAAAAAAAACCAAAAAAAAACTCGGTTCGACGAAAATTTACACCTTTAGGAGGGCTTCCCGAGAATCAACACAAGCCCAAGGCATTAAAATAGCAATTATCATGTTCAGAGAGTTGAACAGGGAACTATGAGATCAAAACAAAGGCTCAAACGCGCCGAATTAAACGAAACTCACGCCATAGGCGAAAACTGCTGCTACGGACACAACGACGAAGTCAAAACCAAAATCCTACGAGCCATTCCAGAGATATTAACCTCCAAAACATGCGGCGAACAAAAACAAAACCCAAAACTTCGATCACGCGCCGAGACTCCAAAACTGCTCGGGTTGCGACGAAACTGGACGAGCACGTCCAAAACTACTCAAATCCAACACTCGACGTTAAAAGTAACTCCACTACATCATAAATATGACGTTGCCCAAACAAATAAAATCCTCGGAAAAAATCGAGGGCGTTACAGTCACTCCCCCTAAAAAGAAGTTTCGTCCCAAAACTTATCACAACTCCAAAATCAACCCAAAAACGACAAAATCCAACATAACTGAAAACATAGCAACATACCCGAAGCTAAGAGAAGAGGTGCGGATAAGACTCCCTCATCGCCGATTCCAATTCCCACGTCGCGCTCTCGACGTCTTGATTTCTCCAAAGAATCTTGACCATATGGATGGTCTTTCTCCGCAACACGCGCTCTTGAGAATCCAGAACACGAATATGTTCTTCCACATATGTAAGGTTGGGTTGAATCTGGGGTATCGAGTCGAGGACTTGACGATCACTACGAACACACTTCCACAACTGGCTCACATGGAACACATCATGGACACCAGGGAAGGTCGCATGCAATTCCATCCTATAAGCTGACACTCCGATGCGCTCAAGAATCTGGAAAGGTCCCACATAACGGAGGTCTAACTTATGGTTCCTTCCAAACCTTTTAACACCAGACATCGGAGAAACCTTCAGAAAAACCAAGTCTCCAACCGCAAACTCCAGATCGACCCTTCGCATATTAGCATATTTCTCATAGCGCCCTTGAGCCACATGAAACTTTTCCCGAATAAGAGTCACGGCACAATTCATCTCTTCAAGGGCTTCCGGACCTAACAATGATCTCTCACCAACTTCAGCCCAAAACAATGGGGTCCTACAATGCCTCCCATACAAGGCCTCAAACGGGGCCATCTACAGACTCTCTTGATAACTATTATTGTAAGCAAACTCCATGAGTCTGAGACGCTCATCCCAAGCACCACCATGATCCAAAATATAACATCTGATCATATCTTATATGATCTGATTTACTCTTTCCGTCTGACCATTCGTCTGCGGATGATAGGGGGTGGAATACCTTAAATCAGTACCCAATTCCTCCTGTAAACTCTTCCAAAAGCGAGACGTAAATCTAGAGTCCCAATATGATACGATGCTAACAGGCACACCATGTAACCTGATGACCTCTTCAGGATATAACTCAGCTATCTTCTTCATCGAGTACCCAATCTTAAATGGAACAAAGTGAACACACTTTGTCAATCTGTCGACTATCACCCAAACAGAGTCGTGCCCACGGGGAGATTTTGGCAGACCGGTGATAAAATACATTGAAATACTCTCCCATTTCCAACTTGGAATATCAAGCGGTGTCAATTTACCACCAGGCCTTCTGTGATCAGCTTTAACACGCTGACAAGTATAACATCCCGATACAAACCTTGCGATGCCATTCTTCATCCCTTACCACCAAACAATTTGCTTTAGATCTTTATACATCTTAGTGGATCCAGGGTGGTAGGCTACACTGGAACCATGAGCTTCAGCACAGATCTTAGCTCGAATATTGCCAAAGGCGGGGACGCAAAATCTACCCCGATACTTCAGGGCGTCCAACTCGTCCACAGAGAAATCAGGTAGCTCTCCCTTCAAAGTTCTATTCCGGAGGTGCAACAAATCAGGATCATCCTTCTGATGTGCTCGAGTAAGGGAAATCCAAGAGGGTTCTTCTGCTTCTAGACTAGCAGGCACAGTACTACTCCCAACCTCTATATCCATCAACAAAAATTCTTCTATCAAGGACTGCACCGACAGATTAAAAATCTTAGCGGTCTTTCTACTCAAGGCATCGACTACTACATTAGCCTTTCCTGGATGATAAAGAATTTCCACTTCATAATCTTCCATATATTCTAACCACCAACGCTGGCGCAGATTTAGTTCTTTCTGAGTGAAGACGTACTTCAAACTCTTATGGTCCGTATAGATCTTGCACAACGCGCCATATAATAAGTGTCTCCAAAGCTTCAGCACATAAATTATGGCAGCAGACTCCAAATCATTTGTAGGATAGTTTCTCTCGTGGAACTTTAGTTGTATCAATCCATACGCAATCACCTTACCATCTTGCATTAAAACACAACCAAGTCCGATATATGACGCATCAACATACACAGCATGCTCAACTCCTTCAGTAGGTAAGGTTAAAATCAGAGCAGTACATAATCTCTTCTTCAGCTCTTGGAAAGCCTCTTGACATTTATCACTCCAACTGAAAGCAGTATTCTTCTGAGTAAGTCTAGTTAGAGGAGCAGACAACACCAAAAATCCTTCCACGAATCTTCTATAATAGCCGGCTAGGCCTAAGAAACTCCTAATCTCCTTAGGTGTAGAAGGTCTCTCCCATTCTATTACAGCAGAAATCTTGGTCGGGTCTACAGAAATACCATCCTTGCTTACCACATGACCCAGAAAGGACACTTGAGGTAGCCAGAACTCACACTTGCTCAACTTCGCATATAACTTATGCTCCCTCAGGGTCGACAAAACCTGACGCAAATGTTGAGTATGCTCCTCAACATTGCGGGAATACATCAAGACATCATCTATGAATACAATAACAAATCGGTCCAAGAAATCCTTAAACACCTGATTCATCAAGTCCATGAAAGCAGAGGGTGCACTGGTTAAACCAAAAGACATCACCAAAAACTCATAATGTCCATGCCGTGAACAGAAAGCGGTTCGGGGAATATCTGCCTCTCGAATCCTCAACTGGTTGTAGCCTGAGCGAAGATCGATCTTTGAAAATACCGAGCTACCACTCAATTGATCGAACAAATCATCAATCCTTGGCAGAGGATATCTATTCTTAATGGTTACCTTGTTCAATTCCCTATAATCGATGCAAAGCCTCATCGATCCATCTTTCTTCTTGACGAACAAAACAGGAGCACCCCATGGAGAAGTACTTGGTCTAATAAAACCACACCTCAGCAACTCATCGAGCTGATTATGCAACTCATCCAACTCACGAGGTGCCATATGGTACGGTGCTTTAGCAATAGGATGAGTACCTGGTTCGAGGTCTATCACAAACTCTATCTCCCTTTCAGCAGGAAGTCCTGGAAGACTATCAGGAAAGACATCTGGAAACTATCATACCACCGAGACATCCTCAAGACGTGGCATAGCAAAAGCTGTCTCCAGAGCAGAAATAGAAACCAAAAATGCCTCGCAACCAGACTCTATAGCACGACAAGAACGTGCCGCAGATATGACATGAGAAACTCTGTCCTGAAATCCATAGACGCTCATAGGTTGTCCGTCGTCCATTCTGAAATCCAATCGCTTAGCCTTGCACTAGATGACCTCATCATACTTGGACAGCCAGTCCTTGCCCAGAATCACGTCAAAATCAGACAGTTCCAAAATCATCAGATCCGCAAAGGCCAGAACATTTTGAAGATAAATACGGCATCTCAGAACTCCTCGGTTAGATATCACAGAATCACCGGAAGGGAGCTTGACATTGAAGGAGCCTCCCAAGTGGTCTACACTCAGGCGATGTTTATCGACAAATCTCCGGGACACAAAGGAATGGGTGGCATCCGAATCGAAAAGAACACCGGCCCACCTATTCCGCACCTTAGACTCCCCTAAAACCGTAACATACAAAACTAAACGAACGATAACTAGGGCAACAATGCTAACTAACAAGGATAAATTAAACCGAGGCTTACTTGATATCACTTTCGTAGAGGTTTAGGCTTCCTCGCTGGTCATCACGTTCAGCTTTCCCTTTCCTTTATCCAGGTTTGGTGGCGGCGGCAGAGCTCGAAGTGGGGCAGGCTGCAGTGGGGACTGAGCCTGGGGGCATGAAGACTTCTGGTGTCCCTTCTACCCATACTGGAAGCAAACCCTTTCTTTCATCCAGCTGCGAGTCACGTCATGACCCCTCCTTGCATAGAATGAGCACACAAGCTCTCCCTTGGGTGCACCTTGGATTGCGTGCACCTGCTGCTGCTTCAGGGTGGCAGTCCTCTTGAAGCACCTTTCGTAGGGGTGGCTAGGATGACCACAGAAGCTACACACTTCCTTACTTTTCTTCTTCGAAGAAGTGCCAGATGCCCTGGAGCTACCATCCTCAATGCCTTTTCTTTTCTCCTTCCTTGCCGCAGCACCGCGGTTCATTGCGTTTTCAATCGCCTCCACTTTTAAAGCGGCTTCCACTGTTTCAGCATAACGTTCAGCTTGGTAAGTGCATGCCAACTGCTGGACATCGCTTCTTAGTCCTCCCAAGAAACGTTTCACTCTACCCTCCTCAGAAGATACCAAGTCAGGAGCAAACCTGCTCAGTTTGCTAAACTCAATCTCGTACTCGCTCACGGTGAGCTGTCTCTGCTTTAGATGCAGGAAGTTATTCATCAGGCGGTCTTGCTCGACCGAGGGTAAAGACTTTCTGCAGCATCCTCTTAAAAGATTCCCAAGAACAGCCTTCCTTCAGGCCCTCTCTTTCCCGAATCCACCAACTCTTTGCCATACCTTTTAACTGATAGGCTGTAATCATCACCTTCTGGGCTTCTAGAATTCCAGAATACGAAAACATCTCCTCGATGGAGATGATCCAATCATCTATAATCACAAAGGCAGCACTCCCATCGAAGGTGGGAGGCCCCAACCGCTGGAAGTGCGATATGAAATTCATTTCTTGTGGTATCGCCATCGAGGGCACCAGAGGAGCAGGGGTATCAGGCACGGCTTGGCCCAAGGCGGGATCTTGGGCTGAAGGTTGCTGCGCGGGAGCGGCAGATAACAAAGACTCAATTTGCGATTGCATCGCTACCACTTGTCTCGACAAAGCCTCATTGCTCTGACGCAGACTCTTGATAATCGCGTCACTTTGCGCACCTGATGACTCACCCTCTGACTGGGGAGTCAACCTCGTCGCAGGACGCTTTGGCGGCATTTCTAAAAAGCAAACGAACAACTCATCAAAATCCTAGCTTACAACAAAGCCACACGCCTAGTTCAGACCATACTTAAAAGACACTTGTTTATGCTACAACTTGCTCTGGGATTTTATAATGATGCTATGTCCTACTTAGGATGATATCCTCTCATCCTATTGACTCTTGTGCCTATGACATGAATGCATGTATTTATATTCATTTTCTGATTTAAAACCATGTGTGTACATATGTCATCCCGCAAATCATTAGTTTGGCACGTTGTGCTTATGCAATGTTATGCTCTGCATGATCGTGCTATGCATTCTAAAAAAAGGCCCTAATGCATGTTATGAGCGGCGTACGCATGAAAATGTTATGCATCCGATACTACATAGCATTCTCATGCAACAAAAAAGAAATGTGTTAGTCGTATTCATGTGGTGAGGTTATGCATCCCATACGACATAACCCTCACATGTTGCCCCTATGGTGGATCCATATACAGACACATATTATGCATCGCATACTACATAATATGCCACGTATACTTCATGTCATGCTATGAGTGTAGTGTTCGTACTTCAGCCGAGACGTGCTGATGATATATCGGTGTGTGTATGATATGATGCTAAACACCTAATACCAACCAGGAAAGGTTGCCCGATAAATTGTCAAGCAACCTCTCTCTGATACCAACTATCACAACCCGCATTTTCACCGCATAAAAAACTTATCAGAGCAAGGGAAAATGCGTGTCATGATGCCACGTCAGTAGGGGATAACTGTGGACGCTCAGGCAGACACCAAACTAATCATGAAGAAAGATTCATTTTAAGTTATTTTAAGGAAAATCAGTTAAGTGCAGTAGTTAGCCGTATCCCTCGCCATAGTGGCTCATCTAGTCCACGAATCAAAATATATTATACGCTGCAGAAAAATACTTGATTAGATTAACTCAAACATCTTACATGAGCAAAACGTCCCAAAAGGACAACTCATGCTATGCAAGACTCTAAATTTATTATAGTAGGAAAGATAGCTTTTATGGTCGCTAAAAATAACAAGTTAGAGTTTTAATTTATGCAATGCCTGAAGTAATAGTTGTAGATTTTATAGTTGAAAATACCTAACATGCATTCCTAACATAAATCCTCCCAGAGAACATGTAATCCACATCCACATTTAAAGAAATGAGCAGCTAGCAAGTATCAAACAACTAACAATTCAGTGGGAGCCAACAAGCTGACACGAACCCACGAACAAAAGTATGTCTGAACTAGTAAGACTAAACAAACATCAAACTACCTCGCTATGACGAGGCAACAACCACGACCAACACTGCCGCCAGAAAACTCAAAAACCAGCACTGCTAACTGCTACTGCTCTGAACCTCAGGCATTTCATAGACAGAACACCTCAGCAAGAAGGTACAAAAGGTGGCAGGAAAAGTAATAAGCCAAAATAAACAAAGGTCAACCGGGGTACCAACCCAAGACCAAAAGCACTGAAGTAAAGTACAAAAGAAAACAGGGCATCAACAAGAAAAGAACTCCTATGTGATTTATCACGTTCAACAAGAGTACACTAAATGCACGAGGATATAAGGTGACCACATGAATATTTCACAAGAAGGAAAATGCAAAACCTTTATTAGGCACCTGTGGTCGACTCTACCCAAAAACATGGCGAAGTGGTCACTCTTGGACACACCACACAAAAACAACAACGGGTGAGGTGGTCACTCTTGGACACACCACCCAAAAACACAGGCGAAGTGGTCACTCTTGGACACACCACCCAAAAACAAACGAATATATAATCCGTCTAACTGCGAGCGAGTCTCATACTCTCCACCATATACCACAGACATCCAAAAACCAGGTAGACTTTCACAGGGCTGCTGAAGAAGTTTCTATCCTCGGTCGAGAAAGACCGCCTGATGAATAACTTCCTGCATCTAAAGCAGAAACATCTCACCGTAAGCGAGTATGAGATTGAGTTTAGCAAACTGAGCAGGTTTGCTCCTGATTTGTTAGCTTCTGAGGAGGGTAGAGTGAAACATTTCTTGGGAGGATTAAGAAGCAATGTCCAGCAGTTGGCATGCGCTTACCAAGCTGAAAGTTATGCTGAAGCAGTGGGAGCCACTTTAAAAGTGGACGCGATTGAAAACACCAAGAACCGCCGTGCTGTGGCACGAAAGGAGAAGGAAAACTAAACGTGATGACCAGCGAGGAAGCCCAAACCTCTACGCAAGTGATATTAGGTTAGCCTCTGTTTAATTTATCCTTGTTAGTTATTGTTGTTGCCCTAGTTATCGTTCGTTTAGTTATGTATGTTACAGTTTTAGGGGAGTTTAAGGTGCAGAATAGGTAGGCTCGCGTTCTTTTCGATTCGGGTGCCACCCATTCCTTTGTGGCCCGGAGATTTGTTGATAAACATCGCCTGAGTGTGGACCATTTGGGAGACTCCTTCAATGTCAAGCTCCCTTCCAGTGATTCTATGATATCTAACCAAGGGGTTCTGAGATGCCCTATTTATCATGGCAATTTTCTGGCCTTTGTGGATCTGATGATTTTGGATCTGTCTGATTTTGATGTGATTTTGGGCATGGAATTGCTGTCCAAGTATGGTGCGGTCATCAATTGCAAGGCTAAGCAATTGGATTTCAGGATGGACGACGGACATCCTACGAGCGTCTATGGATTTCAGGACAGAGTTTCCCCTGTCATTTCTGCGGAACGTGCTTGTCGTGCTATAGAGTCTGGTGTAACGCCCCCACCTGTCACATGACATATAACGGTGGGTCCGGCCGGGGCCCCACGCCATATAGCACAGACAAGCGAAGGAATCACGTGTGGAAATCAAATCTATGCGTGTCCTTAACTCATTCCATTCTAGCGCAACATTTTTCTTGTTAACATGAACTCAAACCAGAATGTCCACCCATATATATATACCACATTTATATAAAAACACCAGGAATGTATATAACTCACACACCCTGGCCTTATGGCCTTACAAGTTCCTCTTTCACATCAATGGTTTCGTACATCGGCACGCAGGCCGGCCACACATGAAATCCAAACACAGCTCTTCACATAGCCTTCAAGGACTAAGAACACCAGGCTAGCCAATCCACTTATTCTTTCCAAACCGCAGCACCTGCAATTCATCATCCAAACCAACACAGAAAACAAAGTAACGGTCAGCATTGCTGACCCATTATAACGACCCTACCCCCTACCCGGGGTAGTGGTTCCTTCCCTGTATACAGTGCTTCCTTTCTCATCAAGCATCAACAAACATCACCAAATCACATCATAGATAGATCATTCTCTTTATTCCACTAACTAACAAACACATCACATCACAAACGCTGGAGTCCACCAACGCTCCGTGCACTCAGGGCACCTTCTTGGCGTACCGGAATCCACCATCGTACACCGCTGTCTCTCGAGGTTTTAACTTGTTGGTTGACCGGCCCTAGTCCACCAGCTCGCAGGCTGGCGACATCCCGCCCAAGCCACTCAGTGGTCCATCCTCACAGCAGCACAAACAGAGCAGACCGACCCACACTATGTGGTGTAGCAAACCGGGTTTATCTAAGCTCCCCAGGCATTGTCTACCCATCGATCCCCCTCCTAATCCGATCGACCCACACTATGTGGTGCAGCAACCCGGGTTTAACTCGGCTCCCCTAGCATTGCCACCCATCGATCCTACCTTAACTAGATCAACCCACCCTAGTGGTGTAACAAACCGGGCGTATCTCGCACTAACCAGGCGTGTTACCAATTGATCATCTCATATCCAGGAGCTTCACCAAAGCCTCCTCACAATCATCACATCCATACATTCATCATAACAGAAATCCGTTTTGCACATCATCAAAGCCACGGAGTCTTCTCCGGTTTACTCATGAACATCACCAATCCAGACTACCGGTCCAGATGGGCTTCACACAGCATGCCTACACCGTACTCTATATTTTCGGCTCTAAATGCAGACACAACAAAGGAATCACTTCCGCGATCCACCTCTTGGTGGAGGATTCCAAGCACATGTATAGAGAAAGGACTTCGATGTCCAAGAAGGAGATCGTTACCCTTGAAGATCGCTTCGGCGCCATGAAGTAGCCGGATGGAAATCACCGCCTCGGCCTTGCCTTCACGAATCTGCTCTCGGATCTTCGCTCCGCACTCCGCAGCTCCTACAGCAGCTGGAAGACTCCTCCCTTCTCTCTCCCTTAGGCCTCTCTTCTTTTTCTCTCTTGGAATGAAAGTGAAGAAGAAGGAGAAGAAGATAAGAGGATTTATCTTCTAATTCTCGGCCTCCTAGACACCTGGACAAAGCCCAGCCCTTGGATCCAGGAAGAGGGAAACAAACGGCTCAGATCTGGCCAGAAAACCCTGAACACGGCCTGACACGCCCTGTGATATGCCCGTGTCACAGGCCGTGTCCCCCTAAGCGGCAGACAACCGACTCAATCCAACCAGTACACGCCCGTGTGACACGCCCGTGTCATGGCCGCGTACCCGACACGCCCTCAGACACGCCCGTGTCTGAGGCCGTGTTCCTCAACAGAAATAATCCCAAATCAACCCGAGACTTCACACGGCCTGGCACACGGCTTGGCACATGCCCGTGTTCATGGCCGTGTGCACCAGGACACACCCATGTCCCGCAAACACGCCCTAACCCGAGACGTCGAGCTGAATTTGACGCCCACTAACACGCCCTGTGACACGCCCGTGTCACAGGCCGTGTCCTCACTGGAACTCGATACTCGACGATCGTCGCGTAACACTCGTCGAGCATACGACACGACATCCGACACGGCCGTGTCCTGGGCCGTGTGCCCCTCTCGACGATGTCGAGCAAAAATCGTCGACACCAAGCCCGATCGTCGACACAACCTCGACACGCCCTGCGACATGCCCGTGTCGCAGGCCGTGTCAACTGACATGCCCTCGGACACGCCCGTGTCCCAGTCCATGTCACCCATGCCTGAACCCGATTTTGCTCAAAATGATCCTCTTGACTTCGGGGTGTTACAATCCTCCCCCCCTTCAAATAATTTCGTCCTCGAAATTTGACTCCAAACAGCCGAGTAGTCACAACATCATCAAAGCTGACACCGCAAGCCTTCGCACACACTAACAAACAGACAACACAACAAACATCCCTAGCTTCCACTTGTGCACATTCAGCCACATAAAACCTCAAAACAAAACAACATAATTGATTTATCTCGTCACAAGCACAAGTGCACCAAACTATTATAGAGATCTCCAACTATATAGAAACATCATTTACATACATCACGATGGATGATTCACCAAGTTCCGATTCCCGATTCAATCAAAAGTGATGCACATCAGCTATTATTCATCACACCTGATATCAAAACATAGTTTACATACACAACATTCAGAGCATCGACATGATTCACATCACAATTTACTTCCGCTCAGCCTCCCGATTTTGAAATTCGCGATTTAAAGATAAATGAAACGCTCGAGGCTGAATTTCACCAACTGAGCATTGCGGCTCTTGCACTTCCATCGCATGAAATCGAGATTGCGTCCGGGGTGCAGATGATTCGGCTACTGCTTTCCCTTTTTCGTCATATGACGCACCTGTCTTTTTCTCACTCCGTGGAGGGACATTCCAACAGAATTTTGCGATGTGTCCTTGCTGCCCACATTTATAACATATACGTGTATCCACACGTCCTGGCCCATACGTCGCCCCCGAAGAAACAGTCGACGGAGCTACGTCCACCGGCCTAAATCTTTTCTTCTCTTATCGGCGAAACTCCGATTGATCTGATGGTGACATTTTAAACTCTGACTTTTCCCTTGTCAGTCTCTTATTCTCTCGTACTCGCTTCATATCCTTCTCCAAGGCACGAGCTGTATCGACCAACGCCTGAAAGCCTTGACTCACCGAACTCGGAAGTGCCAACCTCAATTCATCCCGCAAGCCGCCATAAAACCGATTCGTCTTTCGCGCTTCCTCCGCAAAGGTAGATCCCGCATATCTCCCCAATTTTGTAAATTCATGCAGGTAGGTATCAATATCTCGCTCACCCTGCACCAAACGGAGAAACTCATTTTCCATCGCAATCCTCTGCGACACTGACACATACTTGGCTAAAAATAGTTGGGAGAATTCCTCCATTGAAACCTCCATTAAACCTCGACCTGCCAAGTGGTGCACTTCAATTTCATCCCACCACAATCTCGCATCTCCTTCCAACAGAAAAGTGGCCAACATCACTTTTTGCTCCTCGACCGTCCTGATTGCGGTTAGGATCCGTTTTACTCTTGCCAACCAATCTTCTGCCTGCGTTGGTGAAAGCGCTCCACCAAACGTCGGTGGATGAAAGTGCATAAAACGTGACAAGGCATCGTCACTTGCTTGCACTTCCACCACCTCGACAGCATGCTCTTGTCTTCCACCAGGTCTTGCCTGTCTAGTTGGTTGTGCTTGTAACACTGCAAGCACTGTCTCCGCTACCACCCGTATGGCCTCTACCGAGGGAGGCATCGGCGCTTCCACGGGTGCTGCACTCTCATCCGACCGCTGGGGCTCAGACGGCCCAGCTCCATCCCTCGCCACCTATCAATGTACAGAACACCATTAAATTCTTCCAAATCATAACGGTACTGGGACATTGACTACACACGCACGCACATCATGTGCATGACATACATTCCTAGTGGACATTCATGAGTTCAATTATGTTCTCTCCTCCCAAACAATCTCAACCTGGCTCTGATACCACTTTGTAACGCCCCCACCTGTCACATGACATATAACGGTGGGTCCAGCCGGGGCCCCACGCCATATAGCACAGACAAGCGAAGGAATCACTTGTGGAAATCAAATCTATGCGTGTCCTTAACTCATTCCATTCTAGCGCAGCATTTTTCTTGTTAACATGAACTCAAACCAGAATGTCCACCCATATATATATACCACATTTATATAAAAACACCAGGAATGTATACAACTCACACACCCTGGCCTTATGGCCTTACAAGTTCCTCTTTCACATCAATGGTTTCGTACATCGGCACGCAGGCCGGCCACACATGAAATCCAAACACAGCTCTTCACATAGCCTTCAAGGACTAAGAACACCAGGCTAGCCAATCCACTTATTCTTTCCAAACCGCAGCACCTGCAATTCATCATCCAAACCAACACAGAAAACAAAGTAACGGTCAGCATTGCTGACCCATTATAACGACCCTACCCCCTACCTGGGGTAGTGGTTCCTTCCCTGTATACAGTGCTTCCTTTCTCATCAAGCATCAGCAAACATCACCAAATCACATCATAGATAGATCATTCTCTTTATTCCACTAACTAACAAACACATCACATCACAAACGCTGGAGTCCACCAACGCTCCGTGCACTCAGGGCACCTTCTTGGCGTACCGGAATCCACCGTCGTACACCGCTGTCTCTCGATGTTTTAACTTGTTGGTTGACCGGCCCTAGTCCACCAGCTCGCAGGCTGGCGACATCCCGCCCAAGCCACTCAGAGGTCCATCCTCACAGCAGCACAAACAGAGCAGACCGACCCACACTATGTGGTGTAGCAAGCCGGGTTTATCTAAGCTCCCCAGGCATTGTCTACCCATTGATCCCCCTCCTAATCCGATCGACCCACATTATGTGGTGCAGAACCCCGGGTTTAACTCGGCTCCCCTAGCATTGCCACCCATCGATCCTACCTTAACTGGATCAACCCACCCTAGTGGTGTAACAAACCGGGCGTATCTCGCACTAACCAGGCGTGTTACCAATTGATCATCTCATATCCAGGAGCTTCACCAAAGCCTCCTCACAATCATCACATCCATACATTCATCACAACAGAAATCCGTTTTGCACATCATCAAAGCCACGGAGTCTTCTCCGGTTTACTCATGAACATCACCAATCCAGACTACCGGTCCAGATGGGCTTCACACAGCATGCCTACACCGTACTCTATATTTCCGGCTCTAAATGCAGACACAACAAAGGAATCACTTCCGCGATCCACCTCTTGGTGGAGGATTCCAAGCACATGTATAGAGAAAGGACTTCGATGTCCAAGAAGGAGATCGTTACCCTTGAAGATCGCTTCGGCGCCATGAAGTAGCCGGATGGAAATCACCGCCTCGGCCTTGCCTTCACGAATCTGCTCTCGGATCTTCGCTCCACACTCCGCAGCTCCTACAGCAGCTGGAAGACTCCTCCCTTCTCTCTCCCTTAGGCCTCTCTTCTTTTTCTCTCTTGGAATGAAAGTGAAGAAGAAGGAGAAGAAGATAAGAGGATTTATCTTCTAATTCTTGGCCTCCTAGACACCTGGACAAAGCCCAGCCCTTGGATCTAGGAAGAGGGAAACAAACGGCTCAGATCTGGCCAGAAAACCCTGAACACGGCCTGACACGCCCTGTGACACGCCCGTGTCACAGGCCGTGTCCCCCTAAGCGGCAAACAACCGACTCAATCCAACCAGTACACGCCCGTGTGACACGCCCGTGTCACGGCCGTGTACCCGACACGCCCTCAGACACGCCCGTGTCTGAGGCCGTGTTCCTTAACAGAAATAATCCCAAATCAACCCGAGACTTCACACGGCCTGGCACACGGCTTGGCACACGCCCGTGTTCATGGCCGTGTGCACCAGGACACACCCGTGTCCCGCAAACACGCCCTAACCTGAGACGTCGAGCTGAATTTGACGCCCACTGACACGCCCTGTGACACGCCCGTGTCACAGGCCGTGTCCTCACTGGAACTCGATACTCGACGATCGTCGCGTAACACTCGTCGAGCATACGACATGGCATCCGACACGGCCGTGTCCTGGGCCGTGTGCCCCTCTCGACGATGTCGAGCGAAAATCGTCGACACCAAGCTCGATCGTCGACACAACCTCGACACGCCCTGCGACACGCCCGTGTCACAGGCCGTGTCAACTGACACGCCCTGGGACGCGCCCGTGTCCCAGGCCGTGTCACCCATGCCTGAACCCGATTTTGCTCAAAATGATCCTCTTGACTTCGGGGTGTTACATCTGGTTACGAGGCGTTTTTGGTTTCTATTTCTGCTCTGGAGACAGCTTTTGTTGCACCACGTCTTGAGGATGTCTCGGTGGTGCGAGAGTTTCTTGATGTGTTTCCTGATAGTCTTCCAGGACTTCCTCCGAAAAGGGAGATAGAGTTTGTGATAGATCTCGAGCTAGGTACTCGTCCTATTGCTAAAGCATCATAATGTATGGCTCCGCGTGAGTTGGACGAGTTGCGTACTTAGCTCGATGAGTTGCTGAGGTGTGGATTTATTAGACCAAGTACTTCTCCATGGGGTGCTCCTGTTTTGTTTGTTAAGAAGAAAGATGGATCAACGAGACTTTGCATCGATTATAGGGAATTGAATAAGGTAACCATTAAGAATAGATATCCACTACCAAGGATTGATGATTTGTTCGACAAATTGCGTGGTATCTCGGTATTTTCAAAGATCGATCTTCGTTCAGGCTACCACCAGTTGAGGATTCTTGAGACAGATATTTCCCGAACCGCTTTTCGTTCTCGGCATGGACATTATGAGTTTATGGTGATGTCTTTTGGTTTAACCAATGCACCCTCGGCTTTCATGGATTTGATGAATCAGGTGTTTAGGGATTTCTTGGACCGATTTGTTAATGTATTCATAGATGATGTCTTTGTGTATTCTCGCAATGTTGAGCAGCATACTCAACATTTGCGTCTGGTTTTGTCGACCCTGAGGGAGCATAAGTTATATGTGAAGTTGAGCAAGTGTGAGTTCTGGCTATCTCAAGTGTACTTTTTGGGTCATGTTGTAAGCAAGGACGGTATTTCTGTAGACCCGACCAAGATTTTTGCTATGATGGAATGGGAGAGACCTTCTACACCTAAGGAGATTGGGAGTTTCTTAGGCCTGCCTGACTATTATAGAAGATTCGTGGAGGAGTTTTCGGTGTTGTCTGATCCTCTAACTAGACTTACTCAGAAGAATACTGCTTTCATTTGGAGTGATAAGTGTGAAGAGGCTTTCCAAGAGCTGAAGAAGAGATTATGTACTGCTCCAATTTTAACCTTACCTACTGAAGGAGTTGAGTATGCTGTGTATGTTGATGCGTCACACATCAGACTTGGTTGTGTTTTAATGCAAGATGGTAAGGTGATCACGTATGGATCGAGGCAACTAAAGATCCACGATAGAAACTATCCTAAGTATGATTTGGAGTTTGCTGCCGTAATTTATGCGCTAAAGCTTTGGAGACACTTATTGTATGGCACGTTGTGCAAGATCTATACGGACCATAAGAGTTTGAAGTACGTCTTCACTCAAAAAGAACTAAATCTGCGCCAGCGTTGGTGGTTAGAATATGTGGCGGATTATGAAGTGGAAATTCTTTATCATCCAGGAAAGGCTAATGTAGTAGCCGATGTTTTGAGTAGAAAGACCGCTAAGATTTTAATCTATCGGTACAGTCCTTGGTAGAAGAATTTTTGTTGATGGATATTGAGGTTGGGAGTAGTACTGTGCCTGCTAATCTAGAAGCAGAGGAACCCTCTTGGATTTCCCTTACTCGAGCACATCAGAATGATGATCCTGATTTGTTGCACCTCCGGAATAGAACTGTGAAGGGAGAGCTACCTGATTTCTCTGTGGACGAGTTGGACACCTTGAAGTATCGGGGTAGATTTTGTGTCCCCGCCTTTGGCGACATTCGAGCTAAGATTTGTGCTGAAGCTCATGGTTCCAGTATAACCTACCATCCTGGTTCCATTAAGATGTATAAAGATCTAAAGCAAATTGTTTGGTGGTCTGGGATGAAGAATGACATCGCAAAGTTTGTATCGGAATGTTATACATGTCAGCGTGTTAAGGCTGATCACAGAAGGCCTGGTGGTAAATTGACACCGCTTGATATTCCAAGTTGGAAATGGGAGAGTATTTCAATAGATTTCATCACCGGTCTGCCAAAATCTCACCGTGGGCACGACTCTGTTTGGGTGATAGTCGACAGACTGACAAAGTGTGCTCACTTTGTTCCATTTAAGATTGCGTACTCGATGAAGAAGATAGCTGAGTTATATCTTGAAGAGGTCATCAGGTTACATGGTGTGCCTGTTAGCATTGTATCAGATCGGGACTCTAGATTTACATCTCGCTTTTGGAAGAGTTTACAGGAGGGGTTGGGTACCGAGTTAAGGTATTCCACCGCATATCATCCGCAGACTAATGGTCAGATGGAAAGGTTAAATCAGAGCGTAGAGGATATGAACAGGTGTTATATTTTGGATCATTGTGGTGCTTGGGATGAGCGTCTCAGACTCATGGAGTTTGCATATAATAATATTTACCAAGAGAGTCTGCAGATGGCTCCGTTTGAGGCCTTGTATGGGAGGCGTTGTAGAACTCCATTATTTTGGGCTGAAGTTGGTGAGAGACCGTTGTTAGGTCCGGAAGCCCTTGAAGAGATGGATTGTGTCGTGACTCACATTCGGGAAAAGCTTCGTGTGGCTAAAGAACGCTATGAGAAGTATGCTAATCTACGAAGGGTCGATCTGGAGTTTGCCGTTGGGGACTTGGTTTTTCTAAAATTTTCCCCGATGCCTGGCGTTAAAAGGTTTGGAAGGAACCACAAGTTAGACCCCCGGTATGTGGGACCTTTCCAGATTCTTGAGCACATCGGAGTGTCAGCTTATAGGCTGGAATTGCCTGCGACCTTCCCTGGTGTCCATGATGTGTTCCATATGAGCCAGTTGCGGAAGTGTGTTCATAGTGATCATCAAGTCCTCGACTCGATACCCCAGATTTAGCCCAACCTTACATATGTGGAAGAACCTATTCGTGTTCTGAATTCTCAAGAGAGTGTGTTGCGGAGAAAGACCATCCCTATGGTCAAGATTCTTTGGAGAAATCAAGACGTCGAGAGCGTGACGTGGGAATTGGAATCGGCGATGAGGGAATCTCATTTGCACATCTTCTCTTAGTTTCGGGTATGTTGCTATGTTTTCAGTTATGCAAGATTTTATCGATTTTGGTTTGGTTTTGGAGTTGTGATAAGTTTCGGGACGAAACTACTTTTTAGGGGGAGTGACTGTAACGCCCCCAATTTTTTTCGATGATTTTATTAGTTTGGGCAACGTCAGATTTATGACATCGTGGCGTTACTTTTAACGTCGAGTGTTGGATTTGAGTAGTTTTGGACGTGCTCGTCCAGTTCCGTCGCAACCCGAGCATTTTTGGAGTCTCGGCGCACGATCGAAGTTTTGGGTTTTGTTTATGTTTGTCGTAAGCTTTGAAAAAAAATTTGAATGGCTCGTCGGATTCTGGTTTTGACTTTGTCGTTGTGTTCGTAGCGTCAGTGTTTGCCTACGGTGTGAGGTACGTTTAATTCGGCGCGTTGAGCCTGTGTTTGGATCTCATATTTCCATGTTCAACTATCTGAACATGACAACTTCTATCCTTATGCCTTGAGCTTGTTTTGATTCTCGGGAAGCCCTCCTGAAGGTGTGGGTTTTCGTCGAACCCAACCTTATTTCGTTTCTTTTCTGGGCGCTGTTCGGAGTTCGATAATCGTCGAGCGGAGCTCGACGATTGTGTTTCTTTTTCTGGCGCTGTTCGGAGTTCGACGATCGTCGAGCGAAGCTCGATGATTGTGTTTCTTTTCTTGGCACTGTTCAGAGTTCGACGATCGTCGAGCGAAGCTCGACGATTGTGTTTCTTTTCTTGGCACTGTTTGGAGGTCGACGATCGACGGTTGTAGTTTTTTTTCTGGGTGCTATTTGGAGCTTGACGATTGTCGAGCGGAGCACGACTATTGTCGTGCTGAGCTCGACGAAGCGTCGAGCGGAGCTTGCTGTAGCTCTAGCGATCTTCGAATCGAGTTTGACGATCGGGCCTACGTTCTGCGTTCGATGATTTTTCGAACAGATTTCGTCGAGTGGAGTTTTTCCTTTTGTTCGATGAATGTCGAGCTGAGCTCGACCATGAATCGAACGAAGTTGTCTTCCTTTAGCACTCTAATAATTTTTCCTCCCTTGTACTCGAGTAGTTCCCCCTTGTTGTACACAAGTAAGTGCCCTTGTACTCGAGTAGTTCCCCCTTGCTGTACTTGAGTAAGTGCCCTTGTACTCGAGTAGTTCCCCCTTGTTGTACTCGAGTAAGTGCCCTTGTACTCGAGTTATCCCCGTGCAGTACTCGAGTATGTGCCTTAGTGCTCGAGTAATCCTCGTGTAGTACTCGTGTAATTCCCTTAGTACTCAAGTCATCCTTTCCTTCTATCTCGGGAAAACTGGTTCAGCTGAACCCGATTTATTTGTTTATTCTTCCTGTTATCACCTTTAGTATAAATACCTTCTTCATCTTCTCCGACTCTTTTTTTTTCCTGCCAAACCAGAACTACGTGAGCGAGAAAGAGGTTGTCCGTCCTTATTTCTTCCGGTGGTCATTGACGTTGCTCCGGTGCTCGAATTCACAAACTGATTGTAGATCCAGTATGCCCTCGCCGAGAGCTGCGCCATCGTGGTAATTTCTTCCCCGTTTCTTGAGATTTCTCGTTAGGGTTTTTCGGCCTTAACCCCCTTTTCGACCATTTTTGTCTAGATTTCAACTCCACCAGCAGCCTTTTGCCCCGATCTATGATGTGGAGCGATTCAGAGGACTTTTTCCAGTAAAACCAAGGCAAGTGGTGGTTTCCCCTCATTTCTCTTTGTCTGATCTAATGGTAATGACTATACTTTCATGTTCTTTAAATTTTCTGCGCTTATTCTTCCAAATCATTGTTATGATTAATCGTTTCAACGATCCTTTGTTGTTGTAAGGTTTTGTCTTGGAAAGCCCGATCTTGTCTGGTTTTGGTTAATTATTCCTGGTGTGTCTTAATGATGTCTATGTATTCCTTAGCTTTTGCTATTAAATGAGTTAGAATTTATCTAGTACTGTAAGTTGCTCCTGGAGATTGATCAACCGCGTCTTGAGTTCGGTAATGTCAAGTAGAATCTATCGAGCCAAAATCTCGAGATATTTGTGTTGTAGTTTCTTTGGGTTTCTTAAATGCGGGAGTTAGTGGACGATTCCACCTCCGCAGTGTTTGTTACCTTCATTAGTGCCCTGTGGAAGTCTACCTGGTTTTTGGATGTCTGCGGTGTATGGTGGAGAGTATGAGACGGTTTTTGGGTGTTTGTCCAAGAGTGACCACCTCGCCCGTGTTTTTGGGTGGTGTATCCAAGAGTGACCACTTCGCCTGTGTTTTTGGGTAGAGTCGACCACGGGTTCCTAATAAAGGTTTTGTATTTTTCTTTCTGGTGAAATATTCATGTAGTCACCTTATAGCCTTGTGTGTCTGGTGTACCCTTGTGGAACGTGATAAATCACGTAGGAGTTCTTTTCCTGTTGATGCCCTGTTTTCTTTTGTACTTTACTTCAGTGCTTTTGGTCTTGGGTTGGTACCCCTGTTGACCTTTGTTTTTTTGGCTTATTATTTTTTCCTGCCACCATTTGTACCTTCTTGCTGAGGTGTTCTGTCTTTGGAATGCCTCAGGTTCAGAGCAGTAGTAGTTAGCAGTGCTAGTTTTGGAGTTTTCTGGGCGGCAGTGTTGGCCATGGTTGTTGCCTCGTCATAGCGAGGTAGTTTGTTGTTTGTTTAGTTTTACTAGTTCAGACATACTTTTGTTCGTGGGTTCATGTCAGTTTGTTGGCGCCCACTGAATTATTAGTTGTTTGGTACTTGCTAGCTGCTCATTTCTTTAAAGGTGGATGTGGATTACTTGTTCTCTGGAAGGATTTATGCTAACATGCATGTTAGACATTTTCAACTATAAAATCTACTACTATTACTTCATGCATTGCATAATTTGAAACTCTAACTTGTTATTTTTAGCGACCGTAAAAGCTATCTTTCCTACTATAATAAATTTAGAGTCTTGCATAACATGAGTTGTCCTTTAGGGACATTTTTACTAATGTAGGATGTTTGAGTTAATCTAATCAAGTATTTTTCTGCATCGTATAATATATTTTGATTCGTGGACTAGATGAGCCACAAAGCCGAGGGATATGGCTAACTACTACACTTAACTGATTTTCCTTAAAATAACTTTAAAAGAACCTTTCTTCATGATTAGTTTGGTGTCTGCCTGAGCGTCCGCAGTCATCCCTGCTGACGTGGCATCATGACGCGCATTTTCCCTTACTCTGATAAGATTTTTATATGCGGTGAAAATGCGGGTTGTGACAGCACGCCATAGAGTAAATGCTCCAGTGAGTTGTCATTGGGCTGTGACCCTGATATGGTGGTGGGCAACTAATTTGCCAGTACACCAAGAATGTGGCCTGAGTGCACAGACCGTTGGGCCGGGTGGCTGACGGTTGTGATAGCATGTGTGCGTGAAAGCACATTATATGAGATATATTGCCATGCTTGTGATATGTTATGCCTGTAGGGAAGATTACCGATGCCCCGAGAAAAGGGGTAGGGTCGTTATAATTTGGTCTGCTGAATGCTGACCGTTGCCTCTGTTTTCCACCCTTGGGTGGAATGTCCCTGTGCAGGTGCTGGAGAACCGAGCGGGATGCATAAGGGCTGAAGTCCCTACTACTTTTGCTGCTACCGCTGCTAGCCCTCAAAGGCTAATGTGGATGTAACTGTTATGTTTTCTTTTGATGTGGCCGGCCTGCGTGCCAATGTTCGGGCCACTGTTTGAAAGCCCTGTAAGGCCTTAAGGCAAACTGTTTGTCTTGTATGTGTTGTAAGACATTCCTCTGGTTTTCTATATTGGACATTTAGGTGTGGAGTTCAAGTGTACTGTATAGGCTTCCACTAGAATGCCATGGTTCAGGGTGCGCTGTGCAACTCTAGTGCCATACTGTGACTTCACCGCTCGTTTTGTGGTATATGCTGTGGGTCCCGGTCGGACCTTCTAATATATACGATATGAACGGATGAGGTTGTTACATTTTTGGTATCAGAGGGAGGTTTCGATCCTCCGACCTGTGGGTTATGGGCCCACCACGCTTCTGCTGAGCCGTTAAAGATCCATCTCAAGTGATCACGGATGATCGTGTGCCGGTGGAGTATGGGCTAACAACGAGAGTTCGACCTATTCAGATCGAGGATCGAGCCTCTGTTTGCCACCCTTGGGTGGAATATCCCTGTGCAGGTGCTGGAGAACCGAGCGGGACGCATAAGGGATGAAGTCCCTACCACTTTTGCTGCTGCCGCTGCAAGCCCTCGAAGGCTAGATGTACATGTTATGTTTTCTTTTGATGTGGCCAGCCTGCGTGCCAATGTTTGGGCCACTGTTTGAAAGCCCTGTAAGATCATAAGGCCAACTATTTCTATGTGTTGTAAGACATTCCTATAATCTATAAAATGTAGAGTTTTATATGTTGGACATTCAAGAGAGGAGTTCAAGTGTATAGGCTTCCGCTAGAATGCAATGTGTTAGGCGCGCTGCACTACTCTGGTATCACTCCGTAGCTTCATCGTCTGTTTTGTGGTATATGTTGTGGGGCCCCGGCCGGACCTTCTAGTATATATTATATGAACGGATGAGGTTGCTACATGTGGAGGAATGATAGATGTTGGAGATGATGAAGGAGGGACATCTTCCATGTGGATATCCTGAGGAGGAGGAGAATTGAGGGGGGAAGTCAAAAGATCAAAAGTTGGAATGGAGGATAGGGGAGGTGGAAGAGGAGTTGAAGGTGGTGTTGGAGCTAGTAAATCATTGGGGGATAGGGGTGATTGAGGTGGAGTGGGTTGATGGTATTCCTGAGTAGGAGATGAGGGGATGTTGGTAAGATCTAGGGGTGGAGAGGTGGCAGAGGATGTAACTGTAGTGGAAATATGAACAGAGGGTGTTGGTTGTTGATGTGGTGGAAGTTATTGTTAGAGTTGTTGTGGTTGGTGAGTTGCTGGAAGAGATGGAGATGTGGGGATGATCTTTTCAGTAGGGTGGGGAGTGGATCTGACAGCCCTGGTGCTTTCAGAGGCTGGGGTAGAAGAGGTTGAAGCCTTATATGGCTGGGTAATGGTCCTCTCCCACCTGCCAAACAAGGTGCATGTGAGCCTCTTGCTGGCATTAATGAATATGGTCTGTGAGACCAGGGATTCAGCAGCCTTCTCTCTCAAGAAGATCCCTAGGATCCTTCCAAAACAAACTTCCTTTTTGTTACACTTTTTCTTAATAAGATCAAAATGATATGTTCCCAATCCACTTTCTTTTTATTGACCACTGCACACATGATGAGGAATTGATGCCTGGTGATGTAGTCATGGGCAGTGTGCTTGCCCATCAAAACCTTTCCTACAATATCTACCAAGAACTAAAATTCGGCAGACAGATGTTTCTTTAACAACTTAGGGGGATTATCTCCAGTATATCCCATTAAAATCAACATCATATCATATTCTTCTGAATCGATTTCCAACTGTTCTTCACCATTAATCAATCCAAAAATCTCAGTAAGTACAGCGGGAGATAAAGATACAGAGTTACCCGCAATTGTTCCGATCATAGTGTTCTCCTCTGATGTAGATGTATAAACCCACTCACTGATTTCAGTTGCAGACAGTTTTATCCTTGTTGACATCAGATTTTTCAGTTTCTGTTCCTCCAGAAGTTCCAGTATATGCAGAAATATTGGATCTGAATGTTGAAAGGATTTGAAGTAGACGTCAAAGCCCGTGTCAAACTTCATTCCGGTTAGGGCACCTGCTGGAATAGCCATTGAAATCACCTGCAAGAGAGACAAACGGCGATCAAGTGCAAGAGAACAGAAAGCGCGGGACGGAGGTCGAAGAAAAACCTAGATATAAGGTTTTTCAGAATATGAATCGACAAACTCCGTTCCATGAAAATTAAGAAATTCGTCGACCTGAGATCGACGAAATAATTAATAGTCAAATAATTCGTTGAGCTATGTCTGAAGATTTGAAGACATTTCGTCGAGCTCCATTCGACGAAAGTTTTCTGAAGTGAATTCGTCGATCTCCGTTTGACGAAAACAACTTCACTCCCAAAGAGTTCGTCGTACTGCGTTCGAGGAATATCTCACAAACTTTCCATAGTTCGTCGAGCTCCGTTCGATTAACTTGGGCAAATTCGTCGAGTGCAGACTTAAACTAAACTAAGTCTTCTCCATTAATCATTCCCGGCTGATTTATAAAGAAGAGATGATTTCTCTCATCCAGAGGTTTGGTGAATATATTAGCCCTTTGTAAATCAGTGTAGATATAGACAAGCTTAATTTTGTTTTTGTCTACACACTCTCTTATGAAATGATGTCTAATGTCTATATGCTTTGTCCTACTGTGATGGACTGGATTCTGTGCTATGACTATAACACTTATGTTATCACAAAGTAGAGTTGAATTATTTAAGTTGATACCATAGTCTAGTAATTGATTTTGTATCCACATCATCTGGGAACAACAGCTACCTACTGCAATGTATTTTTCCTCAGAAGTTGAGGTAAATACAGATGACTGTTTCTTATAAAACCAGGATACTAATCTCATACCCAGGAACTGGCAAGTTCCTGAAGTACTTTTTCTATCCACCCTACATCCAACAAAATCAGCATTTGAGTATCCAGTTAACTCAAATTCTGATTCTGTGGGATACCATAGGCCTAGACTAGGACAACCCTTTATATATCTCAAAATTCTTTTTAGGAAAATAAGGTGAGATTGTTTTGGGTTCACCTGGAACCTAGCACAAAGGCATGTGGAAAACATGATATCAGGTCTGCTTGCTGTAAGGTATAACAGGGATCTAACAATGGCCCTATATAGTTTCTGATCCACAGGTTTCCCATGTACATCTGAATCAATTACAGCATTTGTAGCCATAGGTGTCTTCTTTGCTGAGGCATCAGCCATCCCAAACTTTTTGATAAGCTCCTTAGCATACTTATCTTGGGAGATGAAGATTCCATCAGGGAGCTGGTTCACTTATAGACTAAGGAATTAGGAAAGCTCACCCATGCTACTCATTTCAAATTTAGAATGCATGAGATCAGAGAATCTCTTGCACAATTTTGAATCAGTAGACCCAAATATTATGTCATCCACATATATTTGTACCAACAGTATTTGATCCTTATGATGTCTAGTGAAAAGTGTTCTATCTACAATGCCTCTAATGAATTTATGCTCTAATAGAAAGCTGGCTAGAGTCTCATACCAAGATCTTGGAGCTTGCTTTAGACCATAGAGAGCTTTATGCAATTTGTAAACATAAGAGGGATGACTTGGAGAAATGAAACCTGGAGGTTGTTCAACATACACCTCTTCCTTGCGTACTCCATTTAAGAATGCACTTTTCATATCCATTTGATAGACCTTGAATCTCTTGTAAGATGTATAGGCAAGGAATATTCTGATTGCTTCCAACCTTGCAACAGGTGCAAAGGTCTGGTCATAATCTATTTCATCTTCTTGCCTATATCCTTGTGCAACAAGCCTGTCTTTATTCCTCACTATTACTCCCTGTGCATCCAGCTTATTTCTGTAGACCCATTTGGTTCCAATGACTGGGTACTCTTGAGGCCTTGGAACCAAATCCCAAACTCTACATCTCTCAAACTGATTTAATTCCTCCTACATTGCAAATATCCAGTCGGGATCTTACTCTGCATCATGGATGGATAGAGGTTCAATCTGAGAGAGAAAACAGACATACATCAAATCTTGGTTGAGTTGATGCCTTGTCTGTACACCTGCTGATATGTCTCCAATAACTTGAGATCTAGGGTGATCCCTAAGTGTAACAAGATCAGCTGGTGGAGTTGGTTCTGCAATAGCATTTGGAATTAATTCCTCCTGTAGAATTATGTTTGCTGTTGGGGGAATATCACTCCCTTCAATTCCTTCATCTTCACTTTCTTCAATGACTTGTGGAGAAGGAAGAGTTGGAACCTCTTGGGTAAGGTTTAGTCCATCCAAACTCTCACACAAGTGATGTACCTGCAAGTTACTTTTGGTAGAAATTTCTTTCTCCTTCCAAGACATGTTAGCTTCATCAAAAGTAACATGTATAGACTCCTCAATTTTTAAAGTTGATTTGTTATAAACCTATAGGATTTGCTTACTTGCAAATATCCTAGAAAAATTCCCACTTCAGCCTTTGCCTCAAACTTTCTAATATATCTTTTATTATTTGTGTGAATATAACATATACAACCAAAGAGTTTAAAATAGTTTATTTTAGGTTTCTTCACTTTTAGTAATTCATAGGGAGTCATATTCTTTAGCTTATGTATCAGGCTTCTGTTCAGAACATAGTTTGCAGTGTTCACAGCCTCTGCCCAAAAGGATAGTGGCATGTAAGCATCTGCAAGTAATGTACCTGTAACTTCAATGAGTGTCCTATTTATCCTTTCAGCTACCCCATTTTCTTGAGGAGTTCTAGGAGATGAGAAGCAATGCTTGATACCTTCCTTCTCACAGAACTCATGTATAAGAAGAGACTCAAACTCTATACCATGATCACTTCTGATCAATGCAACATGAGTAGAGAACTCAATCTGTATGGTCCTGAGAAAATCTGTAAGAACCTTGAAGGTATCTGACTTAGATCTCAGAAAGGATACCCTAGTGAACCTGGAGAAGTCATCTACAATAACCAAAGTGTAGGATTTCGCTCCTAGGCTTTGTACAACAATGTGTCCAAATAGATCCATGTGTAGCAAATACAAAATCCTATGTGAATCACTTTTATTAATGGATTTGAAACTAGATTTAGTTTGCATTCCTAATTGACAAGCCCCGCAAAGGCCTTCCTTCTTGTAGGGACCAGAAGGTAGACCTCTAACAAGGTTGTCTTTAGATAGCCTAGCAATGTTTTTCATATTAACATGACCTAGTCTTTTATGCCATAATTCATTATGGTTACTAATTATATTAAGTAAACAGATATCAGAATTGGCAGATAAAAAATCAACTAAATATATATTGTCTTATCTATTCCCAATTAAAACTGTTTGGTTTTCTTTATTAGAGATAATACATGAAGATGAACTAAAATATACCTGATAACCTTCATCACAAAATTGACTTATGGAGATGAGGTTATGCTTCAGTCCTCTGACATATGTCACTTTCTTGAATGTGAAAGCTCCAATCTTCACTTCTCCAAAACCTTCTGACTAGCCACATTTGGAGTCACCAAAGATGACCTTTGGCCCCAACTTGGAGTTATAGTTGGATAGACTGTCCTTGCTTCCTGACATATGTTTGGAGCAGCCACTGTCCAGGTACCAAGGTTGATTCACACTTGGACAGCTCTTCACCTGTAATGGAAAACAGTTAAATGTTATTGACCCAGGTTACCTTGTTTCCTTTATTTTCCTGGTATGAAAAGCTGGAAATAATAGAATATTCTGGTTGGGATTTATATCCTAGAGGGTGATATCTCCTATGTGGTATGTCCCAATCAGCTAGTGGATTAAAGGCTTTCCTAGAATTATTTAAGTTTCTGTTATAATTACAGTTTTGGTTAAGTCTTTCTGGGTTCGACGAATTTCTGTGAGTTCGTCGACCACAGTTCCACGAATAGGGTTGAGATCATCGATCTCTGCCCAGAGAATGAATATATTCATTTTCTATGCCCCTTCTTCGTCGACCTCTGCTCGACGAACCATACAGAGTTCATCGATCGCAGTTAGACGAATAACTATAAATATAGTTTGCGTTCAGAGTTCGTCGATCTGGGTTTGACGAACTGGCTAGATTTTCTCGATCTAAGTTCGACGAATTCTGCCGAACCTTGTTACCTATGGTTTTCTGGTTGTTAGTTTTCTGACCTATTGATTTAGAAACATTTTCTATTATTTGTTTATTGATTACTTTTTCTTTTCCCTTAGGAGTGACAAATTTTATGGGGGTTGTTAAGATGTTCTTCCTAAGAATGGGGGACAAACCTGATGAAGCACCCAAGCCTAGCTTGCCATTAAGTCTGGCATTCACAGTGCTTGTGATGTCCATCAGCTTGAGGCTTCTTTCATTAAGAGTTTCCTCAAGTTGTTTAGCCTCACAAAGCTCAGTTTTTAACAATGTTATTTGCTCATTAGCTAAGCATAATTCATCTTTTAACATATTATTTTCAGAGTTAATGTTTTCTAAATTTCCTAATTTTCCCTAAGAGTTTTAATCTCCTTTTCTGAATTTATTAAGTCTATACACATTGATTTAAATTCAATTTTAAAAAAATCTGAAGTGTAATAAAAAGAAGATAGTACCTTATCAGCTTCTGAATCTGAAGCTTCTTCATTGTCTGATTCCACTTCTTCTGAATTGCTCCTGGAAGCATCAATTGCCATGAGGCAAACCTCCTTAGCCCGTGCTTCTTCCCCATCTTCACTGGAGCTGGAAAATGTTGATTCATCTTCAGTTTCACTCCAGGTTTCAGCCACAAAACCCATTTCCTTCCTCCTGTATTTGCTGGAAGAAGGTTTGTTGGTGTGCTGTTTCCTGGTGTCTTTCTCTCTTCTCTTCTCTTTCTTCTGGTTCTCTAGACACTCAGAGAGGAAGTGCCCAGGTTTCCTGCACCCAAAACACACCACTTCTTTAGTTAGTATTTTATCATACCTGGGTTTGTCATCTTGCCTAGATGACTTTATTCTGAAGTCCTTTCTTGCCATCTTGTAGAATCTTCTAGCAAATAGACTCATGAGCTCTTCATTTGATGTTGATGTCTCTATCTCCTCAGCAGCCTTGAAAGCTATACTTTGCTCTTTTCTGGCTGGTGGAGGTGTCCTTTGCTCTGCTGCCTCCCTGAACTTGATTAGTTGCTCATAAGACTTTAACTTGACCAATAGAGATTCTGTAGATATCTCATTTAGGATTCTGGCCTTCTTGATGGGCCAGATCCATGAATCCCATTAGCTTGGGAAGCACATCAGGATCTTATCGTTCACCTCTGTGAGGGTGATGTCCTTGTCCAAGGTTTTTAGCTCCTTGATGATTGAGCTTAACCTATTATATATGAGCTACTGATTCAGCTTCTTCTTTCTTGAAGTTCTCATATAAGGATACGAGGTTGGATCTCATATCCTTTCTCTCATCAGCTAAACCAGCCACCATCTGATTTAGTGAATCCCAGATGGCTTTGGCTGAGGTGCATTCAACCACCATCTGAAAATATCATCTAACATAGTCTGTTCCAGTATGTTCATAGTCTTGACATCAGCTATCTTTGGCTTCTTCTGGGCTTCAGTCCACTCAGGTGGTGGAACTGCAGTAATACTTGTAGATGTTGAAGAAGTTGAAGCTTGAGAGGGACCTGTCAAAATAGACTTGTATATATCCTCATCAATAGAATTCATGTATAATTTAATTCTTACCTTTCAGATGGCAAACCTGTTTAGGTTGCAAACTGGAGGTCTGGTGCTTGTATTGTCCTTATTTTGTGCAATAGCTGTGTATATAAATCTAATATGAAGATAAAATAAAATTTAGATCTAACAAAGAATCTTTGGTTCAAGGGTTAGCTTGTACAACCAAAAGAACCTCCTCTGATACCAATTGAAAGTGAGCAGTTAGATCAGGAATACTCTAGAGGGGGGGGGGGGTGAATAGAGTATTTAAAGTTTTATAAAATTCTCTGTTGGATAATGCAGATTAGTCTAAGTGCCGTAGTAAATAAATCAAAATATAAAAGCACAAAAACTAACTACCACAACCACAGCAAGAAAACAAAAGAAAGAGGGCAACCAGACGACACAAGAAATTTATAGTGGTTCCCCAACCTGGGTACATCCACTCTTCTACCACCATGGTAGGAATCCACTCAGGTTTTTGATCAGGTGCCTGACACCAATGAGATTTTGATCAGGTGCTCAAAAACCAAATCCCCAAGTCTTTTGATCAGGTGACTTGTAACCAGGAATCACTTTTGAAGGGAGATGACAACCCTTTACACAGTGGGGGTGAGAGAGTTGATTATGTCTTCTCTGTCAACAATCAGAGAGAAGACTTGTGGATTATTGATGGTAGCAAATGACTCCCCCTAAGATATTGAATGGTTCAGGCAAATATGGAATCCTTGCTGTAGGGTGATAGACCTTCAAGCTTTTAGCCTTTTCTGCAGGATCTTCTTGACAGATTTGATGGTTGTTGACCTTGGAAGTCCTGGAGTGTTGAAGTAAGAAGACTCTTGATTTTGTATTATTGTTCTTCTTCTTCTAAGAGCAGATCTTCTTTTTGTATCAGAGCTTTTGTGAAAGGAGCAGAGAAACTGTTGAAGACAGACTGACTGAAAATCTTCGTGTCTGTGTATGTTGTGTCTCTGTAATTGCTCTGGTACTCTGA
This sequence comes from Platanthera guangdongensis, assembly GCA_039583875.1. NCBI lineage: Eukaryota > Viridiplantae > Streptophyta > Magnoliopsida > Asparagales > Orchidaceae > Platanthera > Platanthera guangdongensis. The sequence continues at coordinate 83,152,394 of CM077161.1, forward strand.
TTGTTCTTCCTTGCTTGCTATCAGGAAAGAGAGAAAATATCTTTTATATTTCCTGAGTGAATTTCCTTTCGAAATGTGAATCCTTCTACGCCAATCAATGTTGGCGGTCCTTGAAAATAAACTGTATTGATTTCTTTCCCCAACTGTCCCTTGGAAAAATGGAAAACAATAATTTTGATGAAAGCCGCGATTAATGTACCGTCCAACGGTAATATTCACATAATATTTTATCATTAATCATTCAGAAATTATTGCTATAGACTTAGGACAGAAGGAATAAATGTTAAGTCTGGAATCGTCGAACTGATGATAGAATTCGTCGAGCTGATAACTGTGTTCGTCGACTGGAGTTTAGCAACTATTCTGGACTAAGAATATTCACAGTTGTATCTGAAATGAAAGTTAAAGTCTCCAGAATTCGTCGACCTAAGATTTGATTTCGTCGGGCTGAGTTTCTGGAGTTGTCAAATATTATGTGTGTCGAAACAATTACTCCTGGTGTCGACACAGGTGGTTTGGACTGATATCCTGTGTGTTGACACAAGTCTTCTGTGTGGTGTCGACACAACCTTTCCAAAGTATCGACTGATGATCTGTGTGTCGACACAAGTTCTTTTAGTGTCGACTCAGTTGGTGTCGACATATACTCTGAGTATCGATGCAAGTCTTCTGGTTCTAAGTTGTTGAAGTACATAATCCAGAATTCTTCAGGCAGAGAACTAAGTTTGTCGACCTGAGACTAGAGAACATAGTCTTGACAGAATGCTGTAGTAGTCCAAAGATTCGTCGACCAAAGAATAAAGTTCGTCGACCAAAGTATGATTCTAAGGACTTGGGATATCTTGATCTTTCCTGAACTTGAAGTGTTGTAATCCAAGTTTTCGTCGATCAGAGAATGTAGTTCGTCGAGCTCAGGTCAGAGAATTAACTCTGAGATCGTCGAACTGAGCACGACAATTGTCGACCTGTGTTCGACGAACGTCGAACTCACTTTATAGAGTCTTGAAATCTTCTAAGTCTTGAGTCTCTGGCAGTCTTGTTGATAGCTGGTCCATGTGATGTTGACTCTAAGGACTTGTCCTAGACTCTAGGACACAACTATGACCCTGACTATACATTGTGGGTCATATGATCCTAACTTAGTGAACCTAGCCCAAATCTTACTAGGGATCCAACAGAAAGCGTTGAGATCGCTGAGATAGCCTGAGAAAATTGGCCAAGTCCAGAAGCGTTTAGTGAGCTCAACTCACTCAACGCCATACTGTTAGAAGCGTTGAGTCAAGATTATCCTGTCATAGCCTTACTGTCAAAAATCCAGAAAATTGGCTAAGTTCAGAATCGTTTAGAGAAGCAAGCTCACTCAACTCTCTCAACACCATCAAGCAAAGCTAAAGAAATTTCTAAGTCCAGAATCCCTGAGTCTATCAGAATCATCGACTAGAGTTTAGATTTCGTCAACCGGATTTCAGAGTTTGTCGATCTCAGCTTTTACCTATAAGAAGGACTCAGCTATCAGAATCGTAGACCGGAGTTTAGATTTCGTCGATCAGAGTTCAGAGAATTCGTCGAACTCAGGCTTCACCTAAAGAAAGAACTGGGCTGAGAGAATTCGTTGATCTCAGCTTCACTGTTTCATCAAGCAGAGTTCAGATTTCATCGAGGTAAATTTGAACTTCGTCGAATGCAGGATTACAAAAAAGTTAGTTGATTTTGGCTAAGTCCAAAATGATGCTTACTCAGCAAAGTCAACAAAGTTCAGATTCGTTCCAAATCGACATTAACGTCGTCGTCAGTCTACAGTGGATCTCAAGTTAATATAGTCGAGGTTTTAACCACCGTTAAAACTAAGATACGTGTCGATCATCTCGCCAATGTGACAGAATTATAAATAGCAGAAGAGATCGAGATATAAATGATGATCAATGAATTAATTGGATTAATTTCTGATTAAAAAACGGGAAGCGGAGTTCGTCGTCTTCATCCGCCATTGTTGTAGAAGCCAAAAACATCAAGATCAAATCTGAAGGGCATCTGATTTTGCTGGTGCAATCAACATCTACTCCATCAGGTTTAGAGTAATCCTCTGAGAGAGACGAATCAGCCTAGGCTTGCCCATGCTGAAGTTATCTTCCCGATCCAAGCCGAGCAAGAATCTGAAGATCAATTTGCTGAATCAAAGAAGAAGGAAGGGCTGAAATCGTCTCAGTCCAGATCAAGAGATATTCTTGAAGAAGAAGAAGTAGATTCATCTGCTAGTTGAATTCAGAACAAGTCGGGCATCATTTCAAGATCTCTGTATCATCTTGTTACTGTGAAGAAGAAGTTAGGTCTAATATCTGCTCAGTCCAGGTAGACAGGCATAGAGAATTTTATCTAGTGTCTGTAATTCATCATCTTTAATATTTTTTTGTAAGATTCATTCTCAATCTGAGTAGTAAGGCTAAGGCCTGAATTGCAAGCCTGTGTTATAAAGGCCGAGGTAGGGCAGGAGTTGTCTGAGTTGTAGGTGTGTGGATTCACAATGAGTTAGGCTTGGATTGCCTGAGTTGTAGGAGTGTGGAGTCACTCTGAGGTAAAGTTCTTGGGAAGAACTTGAGTTATTGGACTGGGTGATCTGAGTGGTAAGGGTTGTGCCCGAGTTGTAGGAGCCGGTTGGGCTCTGAGCTGTAAGATCTGAGGTTCTGAGAAAGATAGAAGGAAGTTTGGCGGAATCTAGTATACTGCTAGATAGGCGAAGGGGGAAAGTGGATGTACCCATCAATTGGGGAACCACTTTTATATACTGTGTTGTGCTGATTTTGATTGTGATGTGATATTAATTGATTAGTTGATTAAGTTGTTGAAATTGGACCTATTCACCCCCCCCCCCCCCCCCCCCCCCCCCGTCGCCCCTCTCTAGGTGATTAGTTGTTCTTGAAATCAAAACTTTCAAGTGTTATCAGAGGTAGGTTGCTCAAGATAGACTTAATAGTCTGAGGTGATCTCCAGGGGCAGCTATCAGAAGGCCAAGATGGGTTCAGGTGAGAATCATAAAGAACTTGGATCCAGGAAACTTTCTCTTTGTAGGAAGGAGACCTTTGACATTTGGAAGGAAATGGTCAAGCTTTTCATGAAAGCTTCTGATCTTAGGATATACATCACAATATAGGAAGGGCCCATCATCCCAATGAAGACAACAGTTCTTGATGCAAATTTGAAGATTCCAAAGCAGTATTTTGAGATGACTAAAGAGGAAATCATCTAAGCTACAATGGATAAGAGGGCATAAAACATTATTGTTAGTGTCATAGATTACTCAACCTTCCAAAACCTAGTCCACTACAAGACAGCTAAGGAGATATGGGACACAATAGTTGTCTAATGGAGGGGTCTGAAGAAGTGAGGGAGGGAAGGAAGTCCATACTCAATCAAGAGTTTGAAAGTTTTAGGCAGGATAAGTCAGATGGCATTGCTGAGTGCTATGAGAAGTTTTTTAGAATTGTGAATGAGCTGAAGACATATGGCAGAGTCTTCAACACTTATTAATTGAATGACAAGTTCCTCAGGTCTTTAACTAAAGACTGGGACACAAAAATCAGTGCCATCAAAGAAGTGGCCAAACTTACAGACAATCTACCACCAACCCTATTTGGAAAGCTGCTGTCATATGAAATGCAGCATACTTCTAGAAAGGATGAAGAGAAAATCAGCAAGCTGACAGTCAAAGACAAGTCAGTGGCCTTCAAATCTGAAGCCAAAAGGAAGAGCAGGAGAAAGATTCCTTCTCCACCAAGGAGAGTTGCTGATTCTGAGTCAGAATGCTCAGATACCATCACATCAGACTACCACATTTCTGATGAAACTTTGCTGCTTTTTCTAGGAAATTTCAGAAATTTATGAAGAATAAGCAGTGGAGAAGCAGGCCATCCTCTTCTTCTCATCCCAAGGAAGATTACTACAAGGGCAAAAAGAAATCCTCTAAAGAGAACAAGTATGTGTCTAATCCTAATAAACATACTTCTTCTAAAGTGTTGTGTTATTGTTGCAGCAAGCCAGCGCATGTCATAGTCGACTGCCCTGTCAAAAGAAATGATGCTGGTGGAAAGAAGGAACATCAGCAAAAGTGTAAGAAGGAGAAGTCCTTTATTGCCAAGAAGTAAAAGAGTTGGACTGACTCCACATCATCAGAGTCAAAAGAGGAAGATGAAGTTGAAGCCCTCATTGGGATATTTACTGTTGAAGAAGAATCTGTAGAAGCAGACTTCTTAGAGATTCTGCCTGAAATTACTGGAGAAGCTGATGATGCTGCTAGATCTGAATAAGGAGAAGAAGCCAGCCATTGTCTTGGGATGATGGCTTTGATTGAGGAAGGACCCAGCCAGGAGCAGCCTAGCCCTAGTAAGGTACATTCTACACCTTGTATATCAGATTATCTAGCTAGTCTAGAATTAGAATCATCTACATCAAGAGATGAAGATGGCTATGTATCTGAGGGATATGTCAATCAATTGATTGATAACTATGGTGATCTAATGCAAGCACTGAAGAGAAGCAAGCTTCTAGCAATAAAACAGGCTGAGGAGATTGCCTCTCTAAAGCTAGCTATTTTAGACTCAGTAAACATGCTGAACTTGAAGATACAAGAAGTCAGCGATATGAAAAACATCACTGTTATTCAGATGGGCACAATCAACTTCAAAAATAACCACAATAGGAATGTTGAAGGTAAACCCCAAAAGGAGGAGCTAGTGGCTAAGTTCTCCAAGCCATGTTCAGTATTGACTTTGATTGATTCCTTCTCCTCCCTAAAGGGTAAGAAGGGTTTAGGCTTCAAAGAGAGAACTAGAGCTGTCTATTCCAAAAGGAAGGGCAATACTCCAATACAGCCACTAGCCTCTAAGTCTTCAATTCCTTTTAGGAAAGTGGTGCTACCATCTAACATGTATGACCATGACAACATTCATGGTCACTAGGCGTATGGTGTTAGGAATGGAAATGGTGCTAGTTCCTACAAGGTAGCCCATGAAGAAATCCAAATGGCCTACCCTTGACCATTTGTGTTTGGTGTACCAGCCCTAACACTAAAAAATAAGGTTGCAGCACATTCTCAAAGTATGCCAATCCACAATCAGACTAAAGGAAAGTCTATCAGCACACCAAACTTGGGTATATCTAAAGCTATTCAGATCTTGCACTCTAAAAAGAAGGCAACTGCTGATAGGGTCCAAGATTTCCCTAGTACCTCTGCTGCCACACAAATTGCAAATCAAGTCATCTGTAAGACTTAAGAAATAGGTTGTTGTACCTGCTGGAATGAGAGTTGCATACTGCTATGCTGTAAAGCCAGCCCTCAAAAGAAGGTACAACATTTATGAGTGCTGGTGCTGTGAAAAAGTGGGCCACTATGCTATTGATTGCTGGCACAATAAGAGTATCAAGAGAAACAATGCCAGTTTACCTGTCAAAAGAGTTGTAGGTAGGCATGTTCAATTTTAGTCTAACCTGCACCTAGGACACAATAAGAATTGGGGTCCTAAGAAAAGATGATCTATTTTTGCAGGTGAGTCCAAGTGTCCATACCTCTATATGGTACTTGGACAGTGGATGTTCCATGTACATGACTGGAACAAGGAGCATGCTGAAGGAGTACACTCTAGTTGGAAATGGACCCAAAGTCATCTTTGGTGGTTCAGAAAGAGGAGTAACCAAAGGGTTTGGTAAGATATCTAATGACATAATCACTATCACACAAGTATCTTATGTGAAAGGTTTGCAACATAACCTGATAAGCATAAGCCAAATTTGTGATCTTTGATATGACATTTGTTTCCTCAAGGATGATGGCCAAATTAAGAGGTCAAGTGACCAAGGGGTCATCTTTATAGGTACTAGGAGAGGAAATGTCTATTATCTTAATTTTGTTTGTGAGAGTAAGTATTCTCCTATATACCTAGTTGTAGATGAGAAAGCTTCACATTGTGTCCAATGGCACAAGAGGATAGCCCATCTGAATTAAAAGATCATAGACAAACTCTTTAGTGAAGAGTTAGTGAGAAATGGTCCTAAGGTGAAGTGCATCAAGGAGGGTATCTGCTCAGCATGCCAAAAGGGCAAGCATACCAGGACCTCCTTTCAGAGCCTTGATACCAAAGACTCAGTGAGATATTTATACCTCTTGCATATGGATCTATTTTGTTCTATGTCAGTTCATAGTCTAGGTAGGAAAGTCTACACCCTTGTGGTTGTTGATGAATTTTCCAGATTTACCTGGGTGTTCTTTCTAAGAAAGAAATCTGAATCCCCTGATGTCTTCCAAATATTTGTAAGGCAAATTCAGAATGAACTTAACAGTACTGTGGTCAAATTCAGAAGTGACCATGGGACTGAATTTTAGTCTGAATGCATGACAAGATTCTATAAAGAGCTTGGGATTCATCAAGAGTTTTTCTCTCCTAGAACACCCCAGCAAAATGGGATTGCTGAGAGGAAAAACAGAACTCTCATAGAGGCTGGTAGAACCATGTTAAGTGACATATTTCTCCCAGAATATTTTTGGGCTGAGGTAGTCAACACTACATGTCATGTCCTTAACAGGGCTTCCATCACCAAAAGCCACAAGAAGACTCTCTATGAGATTCTGAAAGGCAGAAAACCAAACTTATCCTACTTGAGGATTTTTAGTAGCAAGTGATATGTTCTAAACAATGCTAAGTCCTATGTGACTATGTTTGCTGCCAAGTCCCAAGAAGGGATATTTGTTGGGTACAAGCACAATAGTAGGGCATGTAGGATCTATAACTTGACTACTTAAGTTTCAGAAGAATCAGTACATGTTGTCTTTGATGAGTCAAACCTAATTAACAGTGAGATGCCAAGCACCTCTTCTAGTTCTACAGGTTTAAAGGTTGTGATGCACAAGCTTACCATGAGGGAAATGTATCCAGCAGCACAAGATAAGGAATAAGATGGGTGCTGTCCAGGGGAGCTCAAGACTCACAAGCTAAGGATGAAAAACAGTCAGCTGAAGACAATGCACCACAACCAGCTAAAGATAATGAAGTTCAGCCAGCTGAGAACAATGCAAAATAGCAAGTTGAAGCAAGAATTCCACCAGCTGTGAGACATTTGAGGGACCATCCAGCACACCAAATCATTGGCGATATAAGACATGGTGTCCATACAATGAGCAAGAGAATCAACACAGCTCTATGTTCATGCTTCCTATCACAAATAGAGCCCAAGAAGCTTGAAGAGGCTACCAAAGACTCTTACTCGATTGAAGCTATGCAAGAAGAGTTGAATCAGTTCAAAAGATGTAGAGTCCGGGAGCTGGTTCCCAGAACAAAGTTACATAATGTCATAGGAACAAAATGGATCTACAGGAACAAGTTAGATGAGAATGACATTATTGTCAAAAATAAGGCCAGATTGGTGGCAAAAGGCTACAGGCAAGAAGATGGAATAGATTTTGACCAAACCTTTGCCCCAGTAGCAAGTCTGGAAGCAATGAGATTATTCCTTGCTTTTACTACCTATCAAGGATTCAAAGTCTTCCAGATGGATGTGAAGACAGTATTCCTGAATGGAGACTTAAAAAAGGAAGTATATGTAGATCATCCACTAGGTTCTGTAGATCCTCACTTTCCTAATTATGTTTATGAGCTTAAGAAAGCTCTATATGAGTTGAAGCAATCCCCTAGAGCATAGTATGAAACATTGTCTACTTTCCTCATTGAGAACACATTCTCAAGTGGGGAAATAGATAAGACCCTATTCCTTAGGGAATCTAAGGGAAAGGTTATCCTAGTCCAGATATATGTCGATGACATTATCTTTGGATATACTAAAAATAACCTTTGTAAAAAGTTTGCCAAACCTATGCAAGGGAAGTTTGAGATGAGCAGCATGAGTAAGCTAAAATTTTTCTTGGGACTCCAAGTAAGACTGAACGATGATGGCTTGTCCATATCTCAGTCTATGTTCACAAGATAGTTAATTAAGAAATATAGTATGGAGAATGCCTCCACTATGAGAAGTCCAATGTGGTCAAGTACGCCTGTTGGCAAAGATGAGGCAGGGAAAATTTTTGATGAGTCTTTGTATAGAGGGATAATTGTCTCCCTTCTATACTTGACTGCTAATAGGCCTGACATCATGTATGTTACATATGGTTGTGCTAGGTATCAGGAATGCCCTAAAGAATCTCATTATTCTGCTACAAAGAGAATTTTAAGATATCTTAAGGCGACACCAGATCTTGGTCTATGGTACCCTAGGAATAGAGATTTTTGAGCTAACTGGATTTTTAGATGCAGATTTAGTAGGCTGCAAGGAAAACAGAAAAAGTACTACTGGTACATGTCAATTCCTAGATGGAAGATTGGTGTTATGGAGCAACAAGAAACAGACTAGAGTTGCTATCTCCACTGTAGAGTCAGAGAACATTACAATAGGTAGATGTTGTGCTCAATTTTTGTGGATACAACATCAGCTTGAAGACTATGACATTGAGATAAGTAGAACTCCTCTATATTGTGATTCTACTAGTACAATTTCTATTGCTAGGAATCTAGTTTCACATAGTAGGACAAAACATATAGAAATTAAGTATCATTTTATTAAGGAGCATGTTTAGAGAGAATACATTTTCCTAGAGTTTTTCTCCACTAACAAGCAAGTGGCATATATCCTCACTAAGTCTCTAGATGAAGCCAAGTTCAACACCTTCAAAATTGAGTTTGGTATGTTAAACTTAGAATAGCTTCAGGTACTCCCTAAGGTATTATGCATGGTACAAATTTGTTCTTTTTGCAGGTTCTGTAGATCTAGTGGAATGTAAGATGAGAGAAGATGCTTCTTCTCAAATGGTATCAGCAGCTACAGGACTAGAGACATTCAAGTAGTCTTCTCTAGTGGTGTAGAGAATTTCCAGTGATACTGAATTTCAAGTGCTGTCAAGTGGTATCAAGTGATATACAAGTCAGCCCTGTTTAAGGGGCATGTTGGAAGCTACAATCTTGGCTTCATTTTGAAAGAAACAGTGCCTAATCACCTAGCTGGGGGGGGGGGAGGGTGAATAGGTGACCTATCTCTTTTTAAACTTTAAAGGCAGAAATATAATACAGTAATTGCAATTCTACAAGTATCACAGCACAGCAACCATACAAGCATACATTCACAGAGAGCACACAAGATTTATAGTGGTTCCCCAAGGTCTGGGTACATCCACTTTCCCCCTTCGCCTATCTAGTAGTGTACTAGATTCGGCCTAACTTCTCCACATCTCCTCAGATCCTCAGATCTTACAACTCAGAACCCCAAATAGGTTCCTACAACTCAGAGTGATCCCACTCCCACAACTCAGGCACCAAGCCCTACCACTCAATCTTCAACAAGACCTACACTCAGGCACAACAGCCCTACCTCAGCCTTCTATAAGGCCTACACTTAGAGAAATGATTCTCCTACACTCAGGCTCACAAGCCCTACCTCAGCCTTTATAGATTTAGGCTTACAACTCAGATCTATATAAGATCCTACAGAAATTAGAAAATACAAAGTATATAACCACAACTCTGATAGAGAGAGATGAGTTGACTGGTTTCTTGATGAGTTCTTGAAAGAACATGGCTGAGATCAACCTCCCTTGGCTTTCTTCAAAGCTTCTTGAATTAGAACACAGTAGGGTTGTATCTCTATGCAGATGATCTTCAATCAACTGTTGACTTGAGATTCTGATTTCAATCTGAATCTTCCTTATCAGCCTGGTTCAACAGCTGGTCTTCTTAGTAGGAGCTCTCTCTCTCTCCAACTTCTTAGATCTTCTCTTGAAGGTCTACTTCTTGTTGTGTTATTTTTCACTTCATTGATCGATTCTTTTCTGTTGAAGGAATAAGCCTTTATATAAGCTTTCTTCATGGTGACCGGCTGATCCGGTTTCTAACAACCTTCTGACAGCTCTGACAGTAGCAGTTGACCGGTTGAAATGGCAGCTGTCAAGTCATCCAGTCACTTCTTGAAATCTCTGTCACTGTCTGAAAGTGTCGAGACAGATAGTCTTTATGTGTCGACACAAATAGACTATGTGTCGACACAAGTAGACTAAGTGTCGACACTAGCCTTTATGGCGTCGACACAACTCCTTGTGTTGTTCTAACAGCTTCTCGACACTACTTCTTCAGAATGTGTCGACACTGATCCTGTGTGTCGACACAAGTCCTTCTTCTTCAATACTTAGTTGATTTCTGCTAAGTGTCGAAACAACTCCTTTGTGTCGACACATCTTCTTGTGTTGAAACTTGCTAAGTGTCGACACATCTTCTTTGTGTCGACACATGACTTCTGTGTTGAAACTTTTGCTGAGTGTCGACACATCTCCTTTGTGTCGACTCATTCTTCATGTGTTGAGACTTTGCTGAGTGTCGACACATCTCCTTTGTGTCGACTCATTCTTCATGTGTTGAGACTTTGCTGATTGTCGACACATCTCCTTTGTGTCGACACTTGTACTTAAACTTTGTTGAAGTTTACTGAGTGTCGACAGAGTCTCCTAGTGTCGACACTTTTGCTGTCAACAAAGTTTCTCCGGGTGTTGACACTGCTTCTAAGTGTCGACACTGATTATGTAGACAATTCTTCATTGTGTGTCGACACTACCTGTATGTGTCGACACTTTCCTTCTGATGTCGACTCTGCCTTCCTAGTGTCCACACAATTACTCCAAGTGTCGACACAGCTTCTCTAGGTGTCGACACAAGCCTCCTTAAGTGTCGACACTTTTATTCTGGGTGTCGACACATGGACTTAGAAACTTTTTTGCTTTCCTTGCAATTACTTAACCTGCACAAATAAACTCAAAGCACATCAAATACACCATGATGTATATCATTGAGTAGGGTGAGGCTTCTTCAAATCAGGTACATATATTCCAATGTACCCAACATATTTACATCAGCTAGGGGGAAAACACAAGGGAAGAAAAACACCTGATTCTCCTTCCTGACTATCTAAAGAGGTCAAAAAGGGGAAGAAATGGAGGTCATGTTTACCTTTGGTTGTTCAAGCTCAAGGGGAGAGAGATAGAAGATGACTATCAGAAAGGCTCAAGCTCCATCATGGAGAAACACAGGGGGAGAAAGTCATGGGGAGATCAAGCTAAGAGGTAATCCTTTAAGGTGTAACACACCCTGCAGAAATCCAGGGGGAGTAGGTAAAATTCATTTCATTGAATTTAATATGAATATGCTTTTATTGTCTGTGTAATGTGTATCTCATTGACTAAAGATGCTTGATCAGTGGTTCTGACATGCTTGATCAGTGGTTTTGACATCTTCAAATAGGCGGAGATTGTTGTGTCCATTGATCCCAATGGCCCTGATTTATGATGTCAATCATGTCAATGAGATAGACATAGTTGTATTTGATGTATGGTTAAGTTCATGCATAAAGGTTAGTCTTTGTCATAATGATTGGACAGCTAGTTCAAGAGACAATGACAGGTGGACTCAAGGTGGTGCTGGAAACTCAAAAAATTACCTAAGTCCAAAAGCATTGAGTGAGGCAAGCTCACTAAACGCCATCCAGCTAATAGTGCGGAGAGAAGGCAGATAGGAAAATTACCTAAGTCCAAAAGCGTTGAGTGAGGCAAGCTCACTCAATGCCATCCAGCTAATAGCGTTGAGAGAAGGCAGGCAGGAAAATTAACTAAGTCCAAAAGCGTTGTCTGAGGCAAGCTCACTCAACGCCATTTAACAAAAAGCGCTGAGACAGTTGAGACCGCTGAGAAGAAAGCGCTGAGACGGCCAAAAAAATTGACTAAGGCAAAAAGCGCTGATACAGCTGAGACCGCTGAGAAGAAAGCATTGAGCTCAACTCACTCAATGCCATACAGGTAGAAGCATTGAGTCAAGGTTATCCTATCATAGCCTTGCTCTGAAGAATCCTGAAAATCGGCTAAGTTCAGAATCGTTGATAGAGGCAAGCTCACTCAACGCTCTCCACGTCATCAAGCAAAGCGGAAGAAATTTCTAAGTCCAGAATCGCAGATGTAACATCCCTCAAACAACTAGACCCCTAGGAGTGATTTTGACATGACTAGGTCATGATAAAACCCTAGGAAGCCCAAGAAGGCCAAGTGAACCTAGGAATGTAGGTGAGATCACTATGGTCTGCTAATAGTAGAATTCTAAACCCTAGTTTAAGATGATCATGATGCTTTACCATGACTCTAGGACTCCACCATGGTCTCACCAATCCATTGTGAGGTTCATTAGTGCCCTAAGGGTCCATTGGAGTCAACCTAGGGTGGCCAAGTTGACCTAGAACCACCCTAGGCCTAAACTGGGCAAGGTGCCCTAACTAAGGGCAGTATGCCCTAGTAAAGCCCAACCAACCCTACCAGGGTCCTATTGGACCTAAAGTGGGGTCAATGGGTCACTAAGCACCCATGAAGGGCAGTCAAAATGGTTAAGTTGACCTTAGTCAACTCTAACCCTAAATGGGTCAAACTGGCCTATATAGGGTCAACTGACCTTCCCTTAGCCAAGTGGATCCCACTTATGTCCTCCTAACCCTAGTGCGAGGTTAACGGGTCACCTAGGACCCATTGGGGTCACCTAGGACCCATTGGGGTCAACTCCAGAGCCTAAGTTGACCCAAGTCAACCTTATCCCTAAAAAGGTCAAAGTGCCCTAACTAAGGGGCAAGTGACCTACTGTGTGCAAGCTAACCCTACCCAAGTACTTATAGACTTTAGGGGAGGCCTATGGGTCACCAAGGACCCATTGGGGTCAGCCATAGTGGCTAATTTGACTAAAGTCAACTCTTGGGTCAAAGTGGTCAAAGTAGCCCAAATGGCTAACTCAAGCCCAATCCAAGTGGGATAGGCCCAGGCAAGTGTGGACCATTGGTCTAGGAGGTGGTGAGACACATTTTGGGCCCACCAAATTTAGAAATGGGTGACTAGGAGAGATAAAGATGGAGTTACCAATATTTGGAGGAGAGAGAAGGTTAAGCTTAATGGCGATCATGGGCATGGAGGCCCCATAACTCCCCCTTTTGATGGAGCTTTAACTCCTTGGAGGCACTGGAGGAGTTTTTAGAAGGTGGCTGGCCAGTGGGGAGGCTTAGCCCCTCAAATTTAGTGAAATCGAAAATCACCAGTAATGGTTTTAATGGTGTCATGAAGAATTGGGGAGTTACAAACCTCCTCTCCCCAATTCCTTCATTAGAGACCTTCACCAGGGCAAGGGGAAGAGTTTCCCCCGATCACATTCCAGCTACAGAGGATTTGGTGTGGATTTTGCAAAGGAGCCGAAGCTTGGTGGTCGAAAATGGCGAGGAGGCACACACCCTCTCTCAGGCCACGATTCAGGTCCTCCTCCACTCCTTCTTCCATGGGTAGATCATAGCAACACTTAGCGCCAAGTTTCGGGCTCAATTGAGCCCGATCGGGAGAGATTTTACTCTAGGTTTTCCTCAAAAATTAACTTATCGGGTTCGCCGGAATAAGCCCCTCCGGCGGCTGTGCCGCCGCCTGGCGACAGCCACCACCTCAACGGAGGTGGTGGTGGCGGTGGCTGGCTAGGGAGGTGGCTAGGTGGCCGACGACAGCGACTTGAAATTGGCCGAGGAAGAGTAAATCCTGGCCGTTGGCGCGCGGGGATGATGACGGGATGCCATCCAAATGTGCGTCAAGATGCGTGCGGCTACTGTTCAAACTATAGGATTATGTTTATTGCATTTTAATGATTCTGTCACACTTTTACTATTTAATGTTTTAAATTATTAAAAATACTTATAGCTCTGTATAAGAAAATGGCCAACATATGATTTGTAGCCCTATGGGTCTACTTTAATTACAAATTGGTTTGAACCAATTTGGGTACATGTTTTGACCAGGGCACTCATTTTGGTGGGGTCTATACCTAGGGCTAGATAGAAATTAAAATGGGTCCCCACACTTCATCCCTTGCCCAAATAACTTGAAATTTGGACAGGGAGTCACCCTAGACTATATCCAGTCCTGCCCAAAAATAATAATTTTTGGGGACAAAATGTAACAACCCCATCGGTTTACATAGGATATACTAGAAGGTCCGGCCGGGGCCCCATAACATATACCACAAAACAGGCGGTGACGTTACGGTATGATACCAGAGCAGCGCAGCGCACCCTAACACATTGCATTCTAGCGGAATCCTAAACACTAAACTTGAACTCACTGGCTGCTCACCCAAGTAGGACACTCCCTGGGACACGCCCGTGTCCCAGGCCGTGTCACCCCATTTTTTCCAAACCTCAGATTTGGGGTGTTAAACAATATTTCTATAGTTTTGGAAATTATTTAATTTCTGTAGGGTAAATTAATTTAGGGACCAAATGACCTCCAAAATCACCCGAATTTTGGTGAGTGATGCTTGGTGTCATTATAAGTCTCCGTTTAAAATTTCACCTCATTTGGAACTATTTTGAATTGAAAACATGCAAACCCTAGCCTTGCCAAAGTAAGTGTATTTATGTCAAAAAGTGCACTTTGGGTTTTTGAGTGGCCAAATCACCTCAACATAGGTTTAAATTTGGGACACTGACTTGGCATGGCTTTAACACCTTCCCATGGAAAATGGGGTGGATTGGAATAGATTTGCCCTAGGACCTAAGACCAAACCCTAAGGATGGACATTTGTGTCTTGTGAAGGGCATGGGGTCAAAAGACCTTGTATGGACATGAAATTTTGTAGGGAGGGTACTAGGGTAGCTAAAGCCCTCTGGTAAAAATCTTACGGGATTTGCGAAAGGGTAGGCCCCACAAACCCTAACCCTAGTTTAGGGCACAAACCTTATAGTGATAGAATAGGGTACTAAAACTCATTAAACAGTAATGAAACTTGGGTAGTGTGGTCATAGGACTAGAATGAACCTTTGGAAATTTAATTTGGAATTTTGGATCAATACTCTTAGTACTTCCTTTGTAAGGCATGTGTTAGCTCTACTTAAATATTTGATCATTGTGAATTTACTGTCCATTAGAAAGTCATGAATATTATGCAGAGGGAGTTTTAGACTATTATGCTCATGTATGAATTTTATTAGAATTTTTGAATACATAATTATAGTATCTAGTTCACAAGCTCATTAATGATGGTGCCATGGACCCTCGTATGAAAGCATTCGTGGATTGGGACGGTCGTTGCCGCAAGCTCACGGATGGTATTTCTACCTCGACGCCAATGCCGCCGCCAAAGCGTTCGTGGATTGGGATGGTTGTGGCCGCAAGCTCACGGATGGGATTTCTACCTCGATGCCAACGCCGCCACCACTATTAAATAAAATATATAATTATGAATAAAATAATTATAATTATATATTTTATTAAATTGTTATTTTATCGATTATTATTTTAAGCAATCTTATTTCAAGCATTTTAATTTTGTATTGCATGATGGGTGCTTATAACCATCTTGCATTTTTTTATTCTTCATGCAAACTCTATGCTTTATTTAATTCATGATGGGTGCATATAACCATCATGAGGGTGTTAATTTTCTAAGGTGGAGATTGAGTGGTGTAGCCTATATATAGGCATGGATTGTTTTCATATGGTTAAGTTGAATGAGAATTTGAAATCCTACCTCCAAAAGTAATCTCCCCCTCTCCCTCCTATTCTAATTTCGGCACCCTCTCAATCCTATCCTTCTCTCCCTCTCCTAGCCGCCAACCTCCCCTCCCTCCTCCTTCTATCGGCCACCCAAAGCCCCTCCTTCACAAGCCACCACCCCCTAGCCTCCTCTACCTTTCATCCATAGCCGACCGACCTCTCTCAAGCAAAACCCGACCAACCCTTTCCCCCTTCAAGGAAGAATTCGGCCACCCCTCTCTCTTGGTGGTTAGAGCAAGGTGCTTGTGGTAAACTCTCGTGGATCTCGGTCAATGCGTGACGCGACGAAGGAGGATGAGTTTCCTCTCCATCCTGCGTAACTCCGACGAAACTGTGGAAGAGCGATTCAAGCGAGATAACCAGAATCACCTATTCCGGTTTGGGTAACGAAAATCTCTATCGTTGTGTGTTTTCTCCTCTTGATAGATCTTGTGGCATATGCGTGTTGCGTGGCTTGTGAAGCGTTTGAAATTTCGTGGTTAAATTTTTATTGATATTATTGGTGTTTTCCTTTTTCCGTTTAAGTTCGTGAGGCGTGGAGGCCCTCATTTTATTTTGTTGGGAGATAACCACCCTTGTCTGAATCTTTTGTCTTCGGTGGATTCTCTTTTGGTACAACAACGCTCGACCGAACCGTGTGGGTTCCTTTCGCTTGAGAGGACCTTGGCTTATCGCCTTGGTGCTATCTTGAAGGGCTTTGCGAACCCTCCGTCGTCTATGTTTAATGAATATCCGAGTTAGGAGGTTGCTACGTTTTAGTTGCTTGAGCGTTACGTGAGAGTTAGCGGAGAGCGTTGCGTTAGTTGCGTCGATCACCATAATGCCCAAAAGGACTAGCCTGCATTAATTTGGTATCAAAGGGAGGTTCACGTCAATTTCTTAATTGGCACCCTCCCCCTTTTATTTAGCACGTTAACACGCACTTTCTATGAACGTTCAGAGTCAAAATAATCAAAAAAAAAATATTTCTGTTCTGCCAATACCGGCTTAAATTTCTTATTTTTCAGCAAAAAAAATCAAAAACAAATTTAATTAATAATCTTCATATTTTATTCTGCAAGAAAATCTATTTTATATTAATATTACCCTAGTGGTTAAGTGGGAACAATTCCGACAAACCTATTTTTAATTGGGCCAGAAGCGTTTCTCATTGTATGTGCACAAATTCCGGATCGAGTTTTCTTTCCGGTTATCACAATATGGCCTACGACGTCAATGTTTCCCAAGGAAAATCATTAGGTTCCATTAGGGACGTTAGAAAGCCATTCCAATGCCCGGTAGTGGATGAGATTAAGGCATTGATTGGCCAATTTAAGTCTATCCAAGTAGTATCATTTCTCCCAAGGCAACACCCTAGTTATCCTACGGATGGCGCTAGTTCCATATCGATCTTTAGGAATGAAGATAAACCAAATGCCCAGGCCAAATGGTAAATAACTGATGATTTGGCTACCCTTAAACAAGGGAATAAGTCGTTCTCAGATTATATGCAACTCTTTAAGGAGTTGACGGTTATGAGCGGTGTGAAGGAATCGCCTGAGGTCACCCTTTCCAGGTTTCGTAGGGGGTTGAGCCCCTACATCCAGGGAAAGTTGTTGCGTTATGGTCACACCGATCTAGACACCACCTTTTGCACGACATTGGAAATTGAGAAGCACCAGATTCCTAGGAGTAAAGTTCCCTCATATCAGACGATTACTATAGGTGAGTCTAGTGGAGAATCTGGTCTTGGCTCTATTGTGCGTCCTACCATAATTACGCCCGTAGACCATATTGAGTCTCTCCCTGAGTTGCCTGATTTAGTTGTATACTCCCCTGATGAGTCTAAGGCCGTGACTAGGACTGTGCCCATCACTGAGGGCGAGGCTGATTACGTTGGCGATTTGAGTGACGATGAGGAGATTGGTTACCCTAGTGACCTGGACGAGTATTTCTACTCTAAGGAATCGTCTCCTCTTCCTTTTGGAGATGTTTCTGAGGCGTCTCCCATGATAGTTACGGAGTCTTCTGATGACCCTGAGTCAGAAGACCTTCCAGATGAGTCACCCGATGTTGAGAGCTTACCTGTTACTGATTTAGGTGATGACCTGCTAGAACATGAGCTACTTCCTTCTAGCCCGGAACATATTGAGGTGCCCATTTATTTAGCTTCCCCGTTAGATCAATCCAGTCTGATAAGTGCGAGTGAGGATCACAATATTATAATGATTGATCCAGGATTGGTAGATGTTTCAAAGGTGTTGGAAGAGTCACCTTGGGATGGATGTTTATCTTGGGATAATCTTAGTGGTGCACATCCGGAAGATAGTTCATTGATATTATCATCGTTGCTTGAGGGTCATACTAATTTAGATTCTCCCTGGGATTCGATTTGCCCAACCCTCCATCATGATTTAGACAATGTACCTACTTCGTAGGAAGATTTGGTTAGCGAAAGATGTGAGGTTTTGGAAGATTTACCCTGTGTGGGAAGGCTATTTGTGGTTGACGGTAGCACTGAGGACCCGATAGACATTTCTTTGATGTTAGTTCCTTCGCCAAAAGCCCAAAATGGATTCGAAATTTTGTCGGGTATGATTTTGCCTACTTTTGAGACCAATACTTATTCTGATTTGGACGAATTATCTAGTGGGTTGGAATACATGTCGGCTGAGTTGGTAAAGTCACCCCATGATGAATGTTTATCTGATAGTGAGTTACATGATGACGATCCAGCTGAGTTTTTGGTAAGGACGAATCTACTGTTTGATTTTTCCTTTGGTATTGATGGCTTGCACCCAGAGGATTTTTCTTGGACGTTAAATCCAAGTTTTGACGGTGAGTATGATTTAGTTCCTCCTTCGGAATCGCCCATGTCGACTCCTCCTCCGGTTCACTTGACTCGATTAGATGACTTGTTAGGGAACAAGCTTGTCATTTCTAGCCCGAGATATCTAGGGATGTATATTTTTCCAGCTTCCCAATTAGACTTACCCAGACAGATGTGTGTGAGCGATTTGTTAGTTGTCGCGTTCGGTCTTTCCACTACTATTCATAAATTTGACTATGCTGTTCCTAGGATGGACCGTTCATCTGACCGCTTGGCGTTAGGTCAGGCTTCGTTTTGGACCACTAGTGATTCCATGGCGATGGTACGTTTTGATGTGGTGTCCCCCAGACACAATTATTTGCCAAGCCCGGTCGCTTGCATTTATCCTCCGCCTTTTGATGATCCGTGCATGCACACGTTAGTGAACATAGTTGGGTATATGGAGTTGTGTCTCCCGCACTACCTTTCAACTCCGAGAGCATCCAACTCTATAGTTGGAATGAGCGTTTTCCGCAGGCATTTCTTTGTAAAAATTTTAAAGCAAAATTTAAATCTAAATTTAAAACTATGACGTTGGACTCCACGGAAATCGTTAATGAATGTAGAGCACCTGTGCCACCAGACTTAGTCCCATTATTTTCTACTGTTAACTCAAGTCATGTTGCACATGGGTTCACCCCTCACGGTTTTAATTTAATTAGGCGCATTATTAACCTCTTAATCAATCAAGAAGCGTCTGTTAAATCACTTGCTAGTTCGTGTCGGAGGGTCTCCTACCGTTATGTGGATGATTTGGATTTTGTTAGTGTCACCACTGAACGAATGCCCACGGGCACCTTAAAAATATTAACGAATCGGCAATTCCATCCTTTGCGAACCTTAAGGGAGTTTGGTAACATCACTTTTCTATTAGAATTTTCCACTGATTGGGGCATAACTTCTATTTTCATCGTTTCATATTTTATGCTTCATGCTTCTATGCCACTTGAAATATCTACCTCTCCGTATAAATATTCCACTTTGAATTCTATCGGGTTGGGTGGTTCAAGTTTCCCAGGATCGTTCTCTTTCTCGGTCTCCATCGGAGGTATGTTGGTTGATGTTGTGGAAACTATTTTTCCTTCGTTGACTAATGCGTTTTTGAGGTCCCCCAAGACCACTTTTTGCCTTGCAGGTTCTTCTTCCCCGTCGACGATCTTCCATGCGAGTACTCACATGCCTAATCATCAGTGATGAGTATTTTTGAGATGGGAATGATTGATGGTGCCATGGATCCCCGTCTGAAAGCGTTCGTGGATTGGGACAGTCGTTGCCGCAAGCTCACGGATGGTATTTCTACCTCGACGCCAACACCGCCGCCAAAGCGTTCGTGGATTGGGACGGTTGTGGCTGCAAGCTCACGGATGCGATTTCTACCTCGACGCCAACGCCGACGCCACTATTAAATAAAATATATAATTACGAATAAAATAATTATAATTATATATTTTATTAAATTGTTATTTTATCGATTGTTATTTTAAGCAATCTTATTTCAAGCATTCTAATTTTGTATTGCATGATGGGTGCTTATAACCATCTTGCATTTTTTTATTCTTCATACAAACTCTATGCTTTATTTAATTCATGATGGGTGCATATAACCATCATGAGGGTGTTAATTTTCTAAGGTGGAGATTGAGTGGTGTAGCCTATATATAGGCATGGATTGTTTTCATATGGTTAAGTTGAATGAGAATTTGAAATCCTACCTCCAAAAGGAATCTCCCCCCTCTCCCTCCTATTCTAATTTCGGCACCCTCTCAATCCTATCCTTCTCTCCCTCTCCTAGCCGCCAACCTCCCCTCCCTCCTCCTTCTCTCGGCCACCCAAAGCCCCTCCTGCACAAGCCACCACCCCCGAGCCTCCTCTACCTTTCATCCATAGCCGACCGACCTCTCTCAAGCACAACCTGACCAACCCTTTCCCCCTTCATGGAAGAATTCGGCCATACCTCTCTCTTGGTGGTTAGAGCAAGGTGCTTGTGGTAAACTCTCGTGGATCTCGGTCAAGGCGTGACGCGACGAAGGAGGACGAGTTTCCTCTCCATCCTGCGTAACTCCGGCGGAACTGTGGAAGAGCGATTCAAGCGAGATAACCAGAATCACCTATTCCGGTTTGGGTAATGAAAATCTCTACCGTTGTGTGTTTTCTCCTCTAGGTAGATCTTGTGGCATATGCGTGTTGCGTGGCTTGTGAAGCATTTGAAATTTCATGGTTAAATTTTCATTGATATTGTTGGTGTTTTCCTTTTTTCGTTTAAGTTCGTGAGGCGTGGCGGCCCTCATTTTATTTTGTTGGGAGAGAACCACCCTTGTCTGAATCTTTTGTTTTTGGTGGATTCTCTTTTGGTACAACAACGCTCGACCGAACCGTATGACTTCCTTTCGCTTGAGAGGACCTTGGCCTATCGCCTTGGTACTATCTTGAAGGGCTTTGCGAACCCTCCGTCGTCTATGTTTAATGAATATCTGAGTTGGGAGGTTGTTACGTTTTGGTTGCTTGATCGTGACGTGAGAGTTAGCCGAGAACGTTGCGTTAGTTACGTCGATCACCATAACGCCCAAAAGGACTATCCTGCATAAATTAATTTGGATACTTGTTCAATATTTTGTTTAGAGCTCATTATTTGTTGATAAATTTTGAAACTTGACCTAGAGTATTTATATATCCTTATAATCATACCTGAATTTTTCCAGAATTTTTGGAAGTATTTTTGTTGCACTTGGCTCTTAAAATTGATTAAAATGAGTTATATTCAAAATTAGAATTAGAGGCCTAAACATTGTTGCAAAATTGGGAGACTTTGTATTCTATGTTAAACGGTCATATTGTATTTATTATAAATTTTGTGGAGCATTGACTTGTGAGAAATTTGTACTTCATGTTCAAACTTCGGGTTTTGGATTACTAGAATAATTAAATAAATTATCAGATAAATTAGGAAAATTAAGAAATTCTGGATTTAGGGTAAAAAGGTCAGGAAAGCCCTCCAATAATTATTATTGGGATGTTGGATGAATATTTTGAGTACCTCCCATTTTACACACCATATAGCTTATGTTGGTCTGCATTTAGTAAAACTGCAAAAGTTATGTTGGAATATGACTTTGGGCACATGAGCTGGGGTTAGATGTTTGCTGGTTTGGATAAATAAAAATGTGTTCATCATTGGAAGATAGGATGAGTAGAGTGTTGGATTGGCTAGTGTTAGGTGGTGCTCGGGATCGACTAAAAATCATCTTTCCCGTGGAGAGGAAGTGTCAAATACACTAGGGTTAGATCTAATACAACATTTAAGGGACTATAAGATGGGTAGCAACCAATAAAAATAAGTACCTTGTGAAAGGATGCTTTGGGCTTCAGCCCATCGTAGTTCCTAGTGCCCTCGAGAGCCCTTCACGGGGAATAACTTGGACAGTCCTGGGCTAACCAAAACAGTAAGAATAATAAACTGGAATGCAAGAGTAACTAATAAAACTAGTGTTTCACCTTCGTTCACCTTGATTAAAATGACGTGGGGATCCAACCTGAATCTGTTGATATACTCCATACTTTATACCCCCTGAGTCATATTTACGACAACATTATCCGGGTCAAAATGTTCCCAATCCCAACTAGGTCTCTTCCGAACTTGAATTCCTATCTGACGTTCGGTGTTTGTCGTGGTGGTGGTCTCCAAGTAATCTTGTTACTGGTATGAGGGTTGAGACTATGTGTCTTTTACCATTCTGCTAATGGATTATTGGTCTCAATTCTCCTTAAAGCAGTCCTTCCAGTTTGAATCATCCTTGATAGGGACCGTAGGGCTACCTGAGTTTATGGCCTAGGTAGTCATTCTCGTGTTATACTCCTCCTTTATACTCTTTAGGTATCTCCTTAGCTTAACCAAGTTCATTCCCAAAGTTTATTTCAGACTAGGGCACACTATAAGTTATCGTGGTTAGTCATGTCTCCTAGTGGGTTGAGTCTAACTCGTTGACTAGAGAATTATAAGATGGGATCTTTGCAGCCGGTGGTGCTACCTGCTAGGGGCAGGATATGTCGCAAGCTACAAAGAAGAATTCCAATTGTTAGCTGATGAACAAGTGGAATTAATGAAAAGGTGGACTTTATATGTGATTCCCCTTATGGGCACACCACTGCTTCCGCTGCTTAGTTTGTCCCGAAACTGAACTCGCGCGGGGGTGACCCAGGGGTTGTGGACTGTTACTTTTCGATCGAGGTTTCGATTTGATGAACAATTGGAATTAATGAAAAGGTGGACTTTATATGTGATTCCCCTTATGAGCACACCACTACTTCCGCTGCTTAGTTTGTCCCCAAACTAAACTCGCGCGGGGGTGACCCCGGGGTTGAGGACTGTTACTTTTCGATCGAGGTTTCGCTTTGATACCACTTGTAAGACCCCGCACCCCCCTTTTTTTTCTTTTTTAAAACCCCGGGGTCTTATGCCCAGAACCGCCGCTTTGCCGTGACACCTTCGCGCCCGGGAAGATCGTCACGACAAAACGCCGATTCTGCCGGCCTTATTGATCACAAAAGTAGCAGTACAAGAGTATAGACATGTAAGTCCACAGCAAATAACATATATATAAAATCTCCATGAAGGGAGTGTCCACAGTGTTGGAACCAGCTTTCTGGTCCATCCTAGAGTTCGAAACAGGATGCAGCCCACACGTACTCTCCCTGCTCTACCGTCCTGACGATAGTCGGTGACCTGAAAACAGACCGAGGGGACTCAGCTTGGAGGTCCCGCCTCTTACCCGGAAGAACTGAGGGTCTTCCCCTCCCTAGCCAGTGCTGAGCTAGGTGCCTGTGAGGAAAATAGTGGAAAGGTTCAACAACCATCTCAGGCACCTTATCGGTCTATTTATAGGCCTCTGAATCTGATCTGCAAATATCACTTCTAAATCCACCTGAAAAGACCACAATGCCCTGGGCTGGGTCTGCCAATAGCCAAACCCCGCTGTTCTGGAGAACTATACGCAGGCCTCCAGGGGTAAAGATGTAAAACTATCTGGGGCCCAAAGGTAAAATCCCCCTTATGGGTAAAAAGATAAAAACCATCTTTCTACATGTGGCGAGTGGGGAGGGACCCGTCAAGTTTTAGGGGATCTCGCCTGTGGGCTACTCGCCCGCGCCCGGAGGCCTCGCCTAGCGAGATCTCGCCTAGCGAGGTCTCGCCTAGCGAGGTCTCGCCTAGCGAGGTCTCGCCTTAACTTGCGGGCTGCCCCTTCCTTTCTAGGGGGTTGGCCTCCCCCGTCTCGCCAGCCTTCCTTCCTTGCTTTGTCGGGCTACTCGCGAGCCCAAGGTTGTACACAATCCCCGCTCTTTACGAGGTTGCCCTAACCTCGGAAAGACAAGTCCAACCGCGGCTCGCGATGCTAAGATTCCTTTATGAGAATCTTGGGTGGGCCCCTCCTCCCCTCATACTGCCTATAAATATGAGGAGAAAGCCTTCATTTGGAACTCTTTTGCCTTCATCCTCTCTTTCGGAATGTCTCATAGTCAAAGCTTCCGCGAGCATCTTGCGATTGTGCGAAGGCGAAACAAAGCCGGCACGGTTGCCCTTTTTCCAGATCTGGGGCGCACTCCCCCCGTAGCCTCTCCGCCCTCTCGCATAAAGAAAGCGAAAGCTGTCTGTGCTCCTCTCTCGGCGGGCGCAACTTCTTCTGCCGCTCCGATAGACGACCCATTCTCTTCTTCAGGGGGGAAGCAGGTGATCACATTATCTTTCCCTTCTCTGGTTTCGCCTGTCTGACTACGCTTCTTCAGGGAAGTTTCGCTGATTCGCCGGTGTCTGCCAATCCCCCGGACAATGTAAGTCAAGTTCCTCAGCGCACAGACTCGCCCAAGGTGGCCTCTCCACCTCCCTCGCGGAGAGAAAACCTCTCGCGAGTTGTGGGGAACCCTCGAATCCCAAGTAAGATCTCTTCCCTTCTCGCCTCTCGGCTGATTCGCCTTCTTTTATTTGGCTTGCGCGGGCTCACTTTTGCTCGTGATCTTTCGCTACTTTCGCAGGCATCCACTTTGATTCCGATACTGAGGAAGCTCCCGCGTCTCCCCCCCTCTCTCCTCTTCCACATCCAAGCGAGATCGAGGACTACCTAGGTGATCCCATGGACCCTTTGGAATTGAAAAGGAGGACTGCCCGGATGTTCCGCAAATATACACACATCCGCGAGATGGAGCTCGAGAAGCAAGCCTCCGACCGGCGCATGGAGTGGATAGAAGCAGATCATCACCGCCTTTCCGCAATGGTGGAAGCGGACGGGGTGCTAGACGGGACCGACCCCCAGGCCATACTGAACGAGACGGATCAACATCTCCGTCTCGCGCGCCGGGGCGTGATCGCCGCTCGCGCCTTTCATCTTCCTGGCCGCCCGCCATGCGCGGGAGGTAAGGATGGCCGCTGGCAGTGGGTGCGGAACTAAACTGTCCCAGTCCCGTCTCGCCCTCTCTGGATCTTGTTTTTATTAATGTCGCTGTTTTATTACTGATATGTTGTATAAACTTATTCGGGCGGGACGTCCCCTTCTGCGGGACGGTTTATTTTTGACTTTTGGTTACGCAAGGGTCGTATCATGCTGTCTTTTCATTATTGCCATGATTAGATATTGTTTTATTTTATTAATCCTGCAATGATGGCCTGCCTCGAAAGGATTTCTGCGGCGCCTCCGCCTCCTGGGTTCTAGAGAGAGAGTGAGAGAGGGAGAGTGAGATAAGAGAGAGAGAGGGGGAAAGAACGAGGCGCCGGGATGTCCTCTCATTTCCCGTCGCCTTACTTTCCCGCCCCTTTTCCCTACCCCCTTATAAATACCTTCAACCACTGCCACTGCCCCTCACTATTCTAAGCTGTTCTTCTGATCCCGGTTCCCGTATCTCCTTCGTCATCTCGCGTCTCTCTCTGGGCCATCCCCTCTTTCTTTTGCCGCTTTCTCACCAATCATGGGAAAGAAGAAGACCGAAGAGGGCGAGGGACGCAGCCGCTCCGGGAAGCGTTTCGTCGACCACGACTTCCCTCTCGGCAGATTGCCAGAGGAAGACCACGCTCGCTTTGCCCGCGAGTACCTCTCTGATAGCTACCCGTCTCGCCCGCCCAAGGTGGGCGAGTGCATCAACACCTTTTATCCCACCGAGCTTGCTTTCCCGGTCTCGCACTTTGAGGCGGGGCTGAGGCTTCCCCTCTGGCCGGAGGTCAAATTGGTGCTGAAGTACTTCGGGGTCGTCCCGGCCCAGTTCAACCCCAACGCCATCTCCATGTTGATCGCCTTCGCCTGTTACTGTGGAGAGAGCGTATCGAGTTTAGTCTCACCGTCTTCCGCAAGCTGTTCGTCTACCACGCCAAGGACGACGACATTTCTTACTTCACAGGCCAAGGCCTTAAAGTATGCGAGACGCCGAACAAGAACCACCATTGGTTGACGCGGTTCGTCTTCATACGCGGGGATCTGGGAGGCATCCTTCTCGCCCCGGTATCCCCCGCCGAGTGTTATTATGATACCCCCAAGGTGGGGGTGCCGAGAAAGAGCTCTGCGATTTCTTCGTGGGGAAGAATTTTGAAGTCCAATACCTGCGGCGAGACCTGGACTCGCTCCCTACCGTTTTTCCGGGCGAAGGTACACCTCTATTTCCCTCTGTCCCTATAAATTCTTACCTTCCGCTGACTGTCACTTTATCTAGGAGAAAGGACCGTCCCCGTCCATCCCCCCTACCAGAGCAATCGAACTCTCGCCTTGGAGAATATGGCGGCGGAGGCTGCGAAAGATACGCTGACCCCTGTCGCCAAGAAGAGGCCCGCGGGCGAAGGTGCCTCTCGCCTCAGCCCCAAGAAGAAGAAGAAATCCGTGTCCTTCGAGACGGAAAAGCCGGCCAAGAGAAGAGAAGAGCTAGCGGGGTCTCTATCCCCTATCACCCTATCGTCTCCCTCTCCTCCGCGACGGCCCGTCTCGCCAGCCCGCGAGACGGTCTCTGCAGAACCAGCTGCCCACGGCCGTGCTCAACCCTCTCAGCTTACTCCTGGCGAGGCTGGCTCGTCCAGCCGCCCGGCTCCCGCCTCACACCCTAACTATAATATGGGGCCCGCGACGGAGGATGACGCCGGCGAGCCGGTTCTGATATGGGAGCAAGACCTCAACCGCGTGTCGGTGTCCACCCTTCTCCCTTCCTGGAAGGAACAAGACCATCCCACCAGCCACACCTTCTCCCTAGGTTTTGGGCTTTATGGCGGTCTTGGCTCCGAACCTGCTGACAACGAGGCATCGCGGGACCTCATTCTGAAAAGCGCCCACTCGCAATTTCGCTCCCTGGAGCTCGCGCACCGCGTCTCGCGCCGTCTTGTCTTCAACAACAGGAAGTGGTAAGAGGCGGAGGCCGGTCTCGCCGCGGAGCGCGAGAAGTCCATTGACCTGGAGAAGCGGTTGCATGTTGCCGACAACCTCCTTGCACAGAGCCAGGGCGGCGTGGTAAGTTTCCTTATCTTTGCCTTGCTAGCTTTACCCTTGCTCCTTGTAGTCCCTTACTTTCCCCCCTCCCACAGGATGCCGAGACGGCCAACAGGATGCGCTCGCGCATTGAGGAGCTGGAGGGAGAAAACAAGAAGCTGAAAGCCGAGAATCTTCGCCTCCGGAGCAGTGCGACACCCCCACCGGATCAGTTTCCCGTTTCTTCTCGATATTCCGTGGATGAGGTGGAGGCCATCTGCCGGGACTCAAATATCAAGACGGCGGAGGTTGTCCTCAAGATGATGAAGGAGCTGGGAGTGGTGCGCGCTGATGCGGAGACGGTGATCGTCCGCGACCTAGTCCCGCGCTTGTTCGACGAGTCGGACGACAGCGCCTCTTCTAGCAATGAGTAGTGCACCATCCCCTGCAACGTCTTCCTCTCGCCCTCTTATTTTGTCTAACACTTATGATTCTGGTTCCCTTTCTTAAAAGGAGAGCGAGGTGTCTCTGCCTTATTAATCTTTGTTTAAAACTTTTTATATACTAACGGCCGCTTCCCTCTTTGGGGCGCTGTGTGTAATAGTTACTCAGGAGGTACCTTTTTAGATGTTATTTTAATTGCCAGCTTGATCATCCACCCTCTCGCTTAGCTACTAGTCCAAGGTGTAGGGCTATTTTTTGGGACGCTATTTAATTACTACTTTTATTGCCTTCCATTTCGCTTAAAAACCCGCGCGAGGCACCCTTTATCGCTTTTTACCCGTCTTGATTACCTCCGTTAGCGCTGCGCCGCGAGATCATCTCGCGCCGGAGTCCCTGGGTCCGGCCGTCTCGCCCAGTCGGTTTCAGCCACTTCGGCTCACTTGAGCCTGGGATGAGGAAAACCTTCCCTCCAATTGCGAGACCACCTATGGAGAGTGCCGGCTAGGGACCTTCTTCCTTGGCCAAATTCTTGGTCCCTCTCTGTTTTAGGGACTATCACCCTTTTGATGAATCATGGATTTTTCCCCACGCGAATTCTTACCCTTAGACTTGTCTTCCTCAAGTGAGTACCGCCCTTCCGAAACATCCTCAACCCCCGAGCGAGCCTACAGCCCTGCCAGCTAGATGGGAGCCTGGTCAGCGGGTCTGCTCGGGGTCTCTTCTCCAAAACACCACCAACCACTGAGTGAGCCCACAGCCCTGCCAGCTAGATGGGAGCCTGGTCAGCGGGACTGCTCGGTGTCACCTCTCCAAAACACCACCAACCACCGAGTGAGCCTACAACCCTGCCAGCTAGATGGGAGCCTGGTCAGCGGGTCTGCTCGGGGTCTCCTCTCCAAAACACCACCAACCACCGAGTGAGCCTACAGCCCTGCCAGCTAGATGGGAGACTGGTCAGCAGGTCTGCTCAGGGTCTCCTCTCCAAAACACCACCAACCACCGAGTGAGCCTACAGCCCTGCTAGCTAGATGGGAGCCTGGTCAGCGGGTCTGCTCGGGGTCTCCTCTCCAAAACACCACCAACCACCGAGTGAGCCTACAGCCCTGCCAGCTAGATGGGAGCCTGGTCAGCGGGTCTGCTCGGGGTCTCCTCTCCAAAACACCACCAACCACCGAGTGAGCCTACATCCCTGCCAGCTAGATGGGAGCCTGGTCTGCGGGTCTGCTCGGGGTCTCCTCTCCAAAACACCACCAACCACCGAGTGAGCCTACAGCCCTGCCAGCTAGATGGGAGCCTGGTCAGCGGGTCTGCTCGGGGTCTCCTCTCCAAAACACCACCAACCACCGAGTGAGCCTACAGCCCTGCTAGCTAGATGGGAGCCTGGTCAGTGGGTCTGCTCGGGGTCTCCTCTCCCCAACACCACCAACCACCGAGTGAGCCTACAGCCCTGCCAGCTAGATGGGAGCCTGGTCAGCGGGTCTGCTCGGGGTCTCCTCTCCAAAACACCACCAACCACCGAGTGAGCCTACAGCCCTGCCAGCTAGATGGGAGCCTGGTCAGCGGGTCTGCTCGGGGTCTCCTCTCCAAAACACCACCAACCACCGAGTGAGCCTACAGCCCTGCCAGCTAGATGGGAGCCTGGTCAGCGGGTCTGCTCGGGGTCTCCTATCCAAAACACCACCAACCACCGAGTGAGCCTACAGCCCTGCCAGCTAGATGGGAGCCTGGTCAGTGGGTCTGCTCGGGGTCTCCTCTCTAAAACACCACCAACCACCGAGTGAGCCTACAGCCCTGCTAGCTAGATGGGAGCCTGGTCAGCGAGTCTGCTCGGGGTCTCCTCTCCAAAACACCACCAACCACCGAGTGAGCCTACAGCCATGCCAGCTAGATGGGAGCCTGGTCAGCAGGTCTGCTCGGGGTCTCCTCTCCAAAACACCACCAACCACCGAGTGAGCCTACAACCCTGCCAGCTAGATGGGAGCCTGGTCAGCGGGTCTGCTCGGGGTCTCCTCTCCAAAACACCACCAACCACCGAGTGAGCCTACAGCCCTGCCAGCTAGATGGGAGCCTGGTCAGCAGGTCTGCTCGGGGTCTCCTCTCCAAAACACCACCAACCACCGAGTGAGCCTACAGCCCTGCCAGCTAGATGGGAGCCTGGTCAGCGGGTCTGCTCGGGGTCTCCTCTCCAAAACACCACCAACCACCGAGTGAGCCTACAGCCCTACCAGCTAGATGGGAGCCTGGTCAGCGGGTCTACTCGGGGTCTCCTCTCCAAAACACCACCAACCACCGAGTGAGCCTACAACCCTGCCAGCTAGATGGGAGCCTGGTCAGCGGGTCTGCTTGGGGTCTCCTCTCCAAAACACCACCAACCACCGAGTGAGCCTACAGCCCTGCCAGCTAGACGGGAGCCTGGTCAGTGGGTCTGCTCGGGGTTGTTTCTGCAAATCATCTCGCCTCTGGTGCCTTACAAAGGTCACCCGCACTTTCATCGCATCAAGAAAGCACATCAGAATGGTAAGCATTACACATTAATAAAAAAGGTACGATGGAATAGAATGCTATGGATAAAATCTCTTCAAATCATCACCACTCCGGGCTCGCTCGAGAGATACCCCGTCCACATCCTGGAGGTAGTACCCTCCTGACTTTAAGACTTCTTTTATTACAAAAGGACCCTCCCAATTGGGGTTAAGTTTTCCTACAGAGGCTCCTCTACCCGCCGCGTCAACCTTTTTTAGGACCAAATATCCCTTCACAAACTGTTTTACCCTTACATGTTTGTCGAAGTACCTCGCCATCCGGCGCTTGACCTCCTCCTGCCGGACCATGGCTAAATCCCGGAGCTCCTCCACGAGATCTAATGAAAGTCTCTGTTCTTCTTCGTTCTCTGCTCTCCATCCTTCGGTTCCTTCCCTCGCTGCCGCTACTCTTGGTGATGTGACCTCAAACTCGACAGGTATGACGGCCTCTGAGCCATGAGAGAGCTTGAATGGGGTCTCCCCCGTGGATGTGTTTGGGGTCGTTCTCAAGGCCCATAGTACTGAAGGCAGTTGCTCGACCCAGCTTCCTCTCAAATTTTCCACCTTTTTCTTCAATAGATTGACAATAACCTTATTAGCCGCTTCGACCTGTCCGTTACTCCGTGGGTGATGAATAGAGGCAAAGCGGAGGTCTATCCCCAAACGAATGCAGAAGTCCACGAACTCCCTGCTTGCAAACTGTGGTCCGTTATCTATCACAATGGCTAGGGGCAGCCCATGCCGACAGATGATCTCCCCCCATACGAAGTTCTTGACCACCTGCGAGGTTACCTTAGCTAATGCCTTCACCTCCATCCACTTCGAAAAGTAGTCCACCATGACTATCAGGAATTTCCTTTGTCCACTCGCTTGGGGGAAGGGGACCACCAGATCTAGTCCCCATATAGCGAATGACCAGGGAGCTGTGATGGTCCGCAACCTCTGGGCCAGAAGGAGCTGAAGGGGGGCGAATTCCTGACACTTTGGACACTTTTTCGCGTATTCCTCCGCATCTCGCCGGAGGGTGGGACAAAAATACCCCTGCCTCAGCACCCTCCCTTCTAAAGTCCAGCTCCCCGAGTGACTCCCACATTCTCCCGAGTGAATCTCTTGCAGAACCTTGGGAGCCTCCTCCTCTGACACACATCTGGCCAGCAGACCCGGCAAGGTTTTGCGATATAGAACTCCATCCTTCAGCAGGTAGTACGCCGATTTGTATCTGGTATGCCTCTTGTCGGGTTCCATTGCGGGTAGCTGCCCTGATGCCAAAAAGGTGACAAAGGGGTCCATCCACGACCTTTGCTGGCATATTTCCATAAGTTCCCCTTCCTCTATAGACGGTCTGAAGAGTTCCATCACCGTTCCCCCGGCTCGAGGGCCATGCTTGGCTAGTTGGTCAACCTGAGTGCTCTCCTCCCTCGGGACGTGTTGAATTGAGAAGCTTCGGAACTGCCCTATGACGTCTTTGACCTTTCCTAGATACAACTGGAGGGTGGGATCCCTTGCCTCGAACTCCCCTTTGATCTGGCCTGCGACCACCATGGAGTCTGTCGAGGCCTCAATGTCTTGTATGCCCAGCTCCTGGGCTAACCTGAGTCCCGCAATAACCGCCTCATATTCCGCTTGGTTGTTGGTGATTGCGAAATGGATCTTCAAGGCCTGCTCAATCTGGGTCCCTTCCGGGCTAATCAAGACCACACCTCCTCCAAAGGAATTTCTCCCTGACGCTCCATCTGCTATCATCTTCCAGGTTGCCCGAGGGGACGCCTCCGTTTCCTGGACCTCCACTACATAGTCCACCAGGAATTCGGCCACCGCCTGTGCCTTTATGGCGAGCCGAGGGACGAAGGCGAGATAGAATTCACCGAGTTCTATTGACCATTTTGCCAACCTCCCCGAGTGCTCTACGCCCTCCAGGATGCGACGGAGGGGGTGATCCGTTACCACTTGTATGGAGTGAGCCTGAAAATACGGCCGGAGCTTTCGGGCCGAGATGATGAGGGCAAATGCTAACTTCTCAAGAATGGGGTACCCGAGCTCCGCTTTTTTCAGGACCCTGCTCACGTAATAGATCGGAAACTGTTTCTTCCCTTCTTCTCTCACGAGAACCGAGCTCACCGCCACAGCACCTACCCCCAAATATAGAAATAAGACCTCTACTTCCCTTGGTCCATGGAGTAAGGGCGCCTGGGTAAGCTGATGTTTTATGGCCTGAAAAGCCGCCTCACATTCTGAGGTCCACTCGAATCTCTTGCCTCCTCGTAGTGTTCGGAAAAAGGGGGAGCACCTCTCCCCCGCTCGAGAGAGGAACCTGCTCAGCCCGGCCAACTTCCCGGTGAGCCGCTGGACTTCCTTAACATTCCTAGGGGACTCCAATTCTAGGATTGCTCTTACTTTTTCGGGGTTGGGCTACACTCCAGATGGAGTGAGTAGGTGTCCCAGGAACTTTCCCCTGCTAGCACCAAAAACGCACTTCAGGGGGTTGAGTCTCATTTTATACTCCCTTAGGGTTTCAAAGGTCTCTTCCAGATCTAGGATATGAGCCCCGAGGTCCTTGCTTTTGATCATCAAGTCGTCTACATAAACCTCGAGATTCCTTCCTCTCTGTTCTCGGAAAATCCGATCCATCATCCTTTGATAGGTCGCGCCCGCATTTTTCAAACCGAAAGGCATCATATTAAAGCAGAAGCATCCATCCTCCGTGACGAAGGTGACGTCCTTAACGTCCGGAGGATGCATGTGTATTTGATGGTACCCAGAAAATGCATCCAAGAAACTCATAAAGGGGAAACCGACGGCTGAGTCAACCAGCGCGTCGATTCGGGGCAGCGGGTAACAATCCTTAGGGCATGCTTTATTTAAAAGAGAAAAATCCACGCACATTCTCCACTTACCCTCCCCTTTTTTGACCATTACAACATTACTCACCCACCCCGGATACTTACAGGCGGACACAAACCCCGCCTTAAGCAATTTTTCCACTTCCTCTCTAATAGGTCCAGCCATCTTGGAGGCGATGGCCCTCTTCTTCTGTTGTATGGGGCGAGTGTTGGGGTCTAGATTGAGGCGGTGACAGGCGACGTCTGCATCGACCCCCGGCATGTCCGCGGCACTCCACGCGAAGATGTCAATATTTTTCTGCACGCAGGTCCTGATCTTCTCCCGGTCCTCCGGGTTGAGCTCGCCACTAATTTTTATCCTTTCTTCTCGGCCTTCCTTGGTGCGTATTTCTACCTCCAGGACCTCCACGGCGGCTTTCAGCCTTGATGGCTCTTCCTCTCCTTCCTGCTCTGCCTGCACATCCTGCTCCTTGGATTTGCCCTCTACGCTGGCCATCATCCTCTCTTCCCCCGGCTGCTCCGCCTCCCACTTGCTTGCCTCCTCTTCCTCCCGTCGTGAGGCCCTTCTCTTTTCTGGCCGGACCTCCCCCCCGGACGGCCCTCCCTCTTCTTCCCTCTGCCTTCTCTCTCTCCTCCCCACCTCTCCTTTTAGCTCCTCTCCCCCTGCTGCATCCGTCTTTTCGCCCTCCTTTTCAGCCACTTCCAGCCTCTCCACCATGTCCCAGTTCCTCACCATTTCTCCCTCTCCCTCCGCTCTTTCCTTCTCCTTTTCTTCTACCACCACCATCTCCCCGAACTGCTCTCCCGCCATTTCTGGCTCCCCCGCAATGCCTCCCACCATTACTACTTCTTCTCCTCCCGCATCTTCCTCCTCTCTTTGCTCTTCCTCGCCTCCCTGTTCTTGTCGCAATTGCTCCATCCGCTTCTCCAACTCCTCCATGTCTCCCTGCCAGGAGATGGTGTTCACTGCCGTCACGTAGCATTCCCTAGCGGCCTTTGGATCCCCCCGTACCCTGATTTGGGTACCTCCTGAATTCAGCTTCAAGCACTGGTGAAACGATGATGGAACGCATCTGAAAGCGCTGATTAAGGGGCGTCCAAATATAGCGTTGTAACTACTGGGGGCATCCACTATGACAAAGCGGCAATTCTGGGACAGCCCTCCCAGGGTCACCTGAAGTCCCACTCCCCCCTCGACTTCTTTCCTTTCCCCTGAGAACCCAAACAGCGGTCCGTCCGCCGCCAGCACCCTCCGGGCCTCCACCCTCATTGCATTGAATGCCTTCTTGAAAATCACGTTCACTGAGCTCCCATTGTCTACCAGGATCCGCGACACCGTGAAATTTTCGATGGCGGTTCGTATCACAAGTGCGTCACAGAAAGGGTCCTCATGGTCAGGCATGTCTTTCCTTGAAAAGGTAATCTTTTCATCTGGAGGAGGGGATTGCGAAGTTGAGGCGACGCTTCGGCGGTACATACTGTGAAGGCTCACCTTTCGAGCCGCCTCTACCCCCACCCCCCCATTGATCACTCCAATCCCCCCGCGGTCTCCTTCATCTGCTCGATCCACGCAGCGATCCTCTTCTCCAGTAACTGTTACTTCCTCTATACTCACCGGCCTGGGCTGCTCTCCTGCCCCTCGAGTTCTCCTCATCTCTAAGAAATCTGGGCAGGTAGCCGTTGCGTGACCTTCCTCCTCGTGGAAGTCACAATATGGCAACGCCACCTCCCCCCTTGTCCTCCTTCCCGAGGGTTCCTCCTTCTTCCTGCCCCTGCTCCTCTTCCTCTCTCCCGACCCCTTCCTCTGCCTCAGCCGATGGCCATTGCCTGTTGCGGAGGGGGTATGTGTGGTCTATGACTGTATACCCACCCCTGCTGGTGGAACCTTCCCGGTCCTCCCTGTTGGTTCCTTCCCCCTTGGGGAAATCCCCTACCCTGTCCTGGGGCCGGGCCTCCCTGCTGTCTCCATCCCTGCTCCAGATACGCATGCGCCCTTGGTTCCTCTCTTCTCCTTGCCTCCGGTTGCCTCCCACCTGACTCCTTCGACTCTACCTCAATAAGCCTTGCGAGCTTCTTTGCAAAAGCTGGGTTCGCCGCCTCCATCGCTATCTCCTTTGCCGCCTTCTCCATCAAGCCCTCGAAGGACAGCGACGCCTTCCGGGTGAGGCTCTTCTTGAAGAATCCTTCCCGCAATCCCACCGTGAAGGCCATCTAGAGGGCAAACCCTGACACCTCATGTATATCCAGAATCTCTTCTTGAAACCTGTCCACGTACTGAGCCAGCGATTCCTCCGCCTTCTGCTTAATTAAGAAGATCGACTCCAGGTTCTTTTTCCTTTTCTTAGATGTGGAGAACCGGAGCTGGAAACTCCTACTTAAGTCCTCGAAGCAGTATATCGAGCCGGTCGGGAGCTGATGGAACCAGTCCCTAGCTTTGTCCTTTAGGGTGATTGCAAAAAGGCGGCACTTAAACGCGTCTGTCATGGGTCTGATCGAGACAGCGTCTTCGAACCACTGCAAGTGGTGGAGAGGATCATCCTTCCCTACGTAGTAGTTCATTTCGGGCTCTCGGAAGCCCTCTGGGACGGGAGCGGACAGGATCAGCTCGTAAAAAGGGGACCCTCTTGCCGCAGGTCTCACTCCCCCTACTCGAGCGACGACCTCTCCTGGCGAGATGACATTCGCCGGGCTTGGGAATAGCTCTCTTCCCGGCATGTCCCTCCTGCTCCCTTCCATCATCACCTCCTTTCCCGGCCTTCTCCCCGGGGCATCCTCTCCTACTCGCGCTGAGACGAGTTCTTCCTGAGTCGCGAGAGCTGGCACTGGAGGCTGTGGAGTTGAACAGTCTCCCTACCGCGAGATCCCTTGCAGTAGATCCATGATCCCCTTGATCGAAGCCATAAACTCCGCTCTCCCTACAAATCCCCCCTGGTTATCCGACTCCCCTCCTTCTCCTTCTCCGTGATCTCCCGCCATGTGGTTGCTCAAGGTTCTTCTCTGAGGGCTGCGATCCACGCTCACCGCACCAAAAATGTTGGAACCAGCTTTCTGGTCCCTCCTAGAGTTCGAAACAGGATGCAGCCCACACGTACTATCCCTGCGCTCCCGTCCTGACGAGAGTCGGTGACCTGAAAACAGACCGAGGGGACTCAGCTTGGAGGTCCCGCCTCTTACCCGGAAGAACTGAGGGTCTTCCCCTCCCTAGGCAGTGCTGAGCTAGGTGCCTGTGAGGAAAATAGTGGAAAGGTTCAACAACCATCTCAGGCACCTTATCGGTCTATTTATAGGCCTCTGAATCTGATCTGCAAATATCACTTCTAAATCCACCTGAAAAGACCACAACGCCCTAGGCTGGGTCTGCCAATAGCCAAACCCCGCTGTTCTGGAGAGCTATACGCAGGCCTCCAGGGGTAAAAATGTAAAACTATCTAGGGCCCAAAGGTAAAATCACCCTTATGGGTAAAAAGATAAAAACCGTCTTTCTACATGTGGCGAGTGGGGAGGGACCCGTCAAGTTTTAGGGGATCTCTCCTGTGGGCTACTCGCCCGCGCCCGGAGGCCTCGCCTAGCGAGATCTCGCCTAGCGAGTTCTCGCCTAGCGAGGTCTCGCCTAGCGAGGTCTCGCCTTAACTTGCGGGCTGCCCCTTCCTTTCTAGGGGGTTGGCCTCCCCCGTCTCGCCAGCCTTCCTTCCTTGCTTTGTCGGGCTACTCGCGAGCCCAAGGTTGTACACACAGAATAGTAAAAGAGTACAGAAATGAAGGTCTTAAGACCGGTACATCAATATCCTCACTACAGATCTCTCATGCAGAAGCAAAATAAAACAACTACTAGAAGTCGGAACTCACGGTCCTAACTGGCTGTACTCCTGAGCTAGACTGCCCTGTGTCCAATCGCACTGGTCTCCTGGGCTGCTCCTCCATGCTGGATTCCACGATCCCCTAATATGATGTGGTTTGAAAACCGTTAGTCTATAAGACTACGCCCTATCGTCCCCCACCCCTTCCCCCATGCTCCTAGGCACCGAGCAGGGAGGAGGAAAGGAAAGGACGTGAAAGTGGAGAGAAATCAAAAACAGGTGACAGGGGGACCTAGCTAGCAATTTATAATCATGTTGTAATAGGTAAAGTAAGAAAAGAATTTAATATTCACTTATGTGAGTACACATAAGCCAAGGGATCTTCTACAAGGCTATCATCGTATAAAATGTCCCATACCACTTTTTACATTGGGGTGTCGGTTCTCACAAGCAGTATATATATATTGAAATGCCCTTAATTTATAAACTTGCCCACACAAGCTTATAGACCAAGGGGTCTTTTTGCAGGGCCTAATGTATAAGCATCCCATTCCACTTATACTTTAGGTGTCACAGTGAAAGAAATAGTGCCTAATCACCTAGAAGGGGGGTGAATAGGTATCTCCTTAGCTTAACCAAGTTCATACCCAAAGTCTATTTCAGACTAGGGCACACTATAAGTTATCATGGTTAGTCATGTCTCCTAGTCGGTTGAGTCTAACTCGTTGACTAGAGAATTATAAGATGGGATCTTTGTAGCCGGTGGTGCTACCTGCTGGGGGCAGGATATGTCGCAAGCTACAAAGAAGAATTCCAATTGTTAGCTGATGAACAAGTGGAATTAATGAAAAGGTGGACTTTATATGTGATTCCCCTTATGGGCAAACCACTGCTTCCGCTGCTTAGTTTGT
This sequence comes from Platanthera guangdongensis, assembly GCA_039583875.1. Lineage (NCBI taxonomy): Eukaryota > Viridiplantae > Streptophyta > Magnoliopsida > Asparagales > Orchidaceae > Platanthera > Platanthera guangdongensis. The sequence goes on from CM077161.1 coordinate 83,189,816, forward strand.
CCCGAAGCTGAACTCGCGCGAGGGTGACCCAGGGGTTGTGGACTGTTACGTTTCGATCGAGGTTTCGATTTGATGAACGATTGGAATTAATGAAAAGGTGGAATTTATATGTGATTCCCCTTATGGGCACACCACTACTTCCGCTGCTTAGTTTGTCCCCAAACTAAACTCGCGCGGGGGTGACCCCGGGGTTGTGGACTGTTACTTTTAGATCGAGGTTTCGCTTTGATACCACTTGTAAGACCCCCCCCCCCACTGTTTTTTTCTTTTTTAAAACCCCGGGGTCTTATGCCAAGAACCGCCGCTTTGCCGTGACACCTTCGCGCTAGGGAAGATCGTCACGACAAAACGCCGATTCTGCCGGCCTTATTGATCACAAAAGTAGCAGTACAAGAGTATAGACATGTAAGTCCACAGCAAATCACATATATATAAAATCTCCACGAAGGGAGTGTCCACAGAATAATAAAAGATTACAGAAATGAAGGGCTTAAGCCCGGTACATCAATATCCTCACTACAGATCTCTCATGCGGAAGCAAAATAAAACAACTACTAGAAGTCGGAACTCACGGTCCCAACTGGCTGTACTCCTGAGCTAGACTGCCCTGTGTCCAATCGCACCGGTCTCCTGGGCTGATCCTCCATGCTGGACTCCACGATCCCCTAATATGATGTAGTTTGAAAACCGTTAGTCTATAAGACTAAGCCCTATCGTCCCCCACCCCTTCCCCCATGCTCCTTGGCACCGAGCGGGGCGGATGAAAGGAAAGGACGTGAAAGTGGAGAGAAATAAAAAATAGGTGACAGGGGGACCTAGCTAGCAATTTATAATCATGTTGTAATAGGTAAAGTAAGAAAAGAATTTAATATTCACTTATGTGAGTACACATAAGATAAGGGATCTTCTACAAGGCACCCATCATATAAAATGTCTCATACCACTTTGTACGTTAGGGTGTCGGTTCTCACAAGCAGTATATATATATTGAAATGCCCTTAATTTATAAACTTGCCCACACAAGCTTATAGACCAAGGGGTTGTTTTGCAGGGCCTAATGTATAAGCGTCCCATTCCACTTATACTTTAGGTGTCACAGTGAAAGAAATAGTGCCTAATCACCTAGAGGGGGGGTGAATAGGTGAACTTTATCTTTTTAACTTTAAAGGCAGAAATACTGAACAGTAAAAGCAATTCTACAATTATCACAACACAGCAATCATACAATCAAACATACACAGAGTGCACACAGGATTTATAGTGGTTCCCCAAGGTCTGGGTACATCCACTTCCCCCTTCGCCTATCTAGTAGTGTACTAGATTCGGCCTAACTTCTCCACTTCTTCTCAGATCCTCAGATCTTACAACTCAGAACCCCAAACAGGTTCCTACAACTCAGAGTGACCCCACTCCTACAACTCAGGCACAAAGCCCTACCACTCAGTCTTCACCAAGAACTACACTCAGGTTAAACAACCCTACCCCAGCCTTCAATCAAGGCATACACTCAGAGAATAGAATCTCCTACACTCAGGCACAAAAGCCCTACCTCAGCCTTTATAAAATAGGCTTACAGCTCAGATCCCTTAGGATCCTATAGAAAATAAAGTTTACAAAGTATATAACCACAACTCTGAAAGAGAGAGATGAGTTGACTGACTTCTTGATGAGTTCTTGGAAGAACTAGGCAGAGATCAACCACCCTTGGCTTTCTTCAAAGCTTCTTGAATTAGAACACAATAGGGTTGAATCTCCTGAAGATGATCTTCAATCAACTTCTGTCTTGTGAATCAGATCGCAATCTGAATCTTACTTATCAGCCTGGTTCAATAGCTGTTCTTCTTAGAAGGATCTCTCTCTCTCCAACTTCTTAGATCTTCTCTTGAAGGTCTTCTTCTTTTTTGTGTTGTGATTCAATTGATTACTTCATTTTTTCTGTCGAAGGAGAAAGGTCTTTAAATAGTCTTCCTCCAAGGTAACCAGCTGATCCGGTTTATAACAACCTTCTGACAGCTCTGACATTTGTAGTTGACCGGTTGAAATGGCAGCTGTCAAGTCATCCAGTCAATTCTTGAAATCTCTGTCACTGTCTTAAAGTGTCGAGACAGATAGTCTTTATGTGTCGACACAAATAGACTAAGTGTCGACACAAGTGGACTAAGTGTTGACACTAGCCTTGATGGTGTCGACACAACTACTTGTGTTGTTGTAGCAGCTTCTTGACACTGCTTCTTCAGAATGTGTCGACACAGATCCTATGTGTCGACACAAGCCTTCTGTTGAATGTGTCGACACTGGTTGAGTGTGTCGACACAAATACTTCTTCTTCAATACTTAGTTGATTTTTGCTGTGTGTCGACACAACTACTTTGTGTCGACACAACTTCTTGTGTTGAAACTTGCTGAGTGTCGACACATCTTCTTTATGTCGACACATGCCTTCATGTGTTGAAACTTTGCTGAGTGTCGACACATCTCCTTTGTGTCGACACATCCCTTCATGTGTTGAAACTTTGTTGAGTGTCGACACATCTCCTTTGTGTCGACACATGTACTTTAACTATGTTGAAGTTTGCTGAGTGTCGACACAGCCTCCTGGTGTCGACACTTTTGATGTCGACAAAATTTCTTTGGGTGTCGACTCTTCCTCTAAGTGTCGACATAGATAATGTTGACAATTCTTCACAGTGTGTCGACACAGCCTGTATATGTCGACACTTTTCTTCTGGTGTCGACTCTGCCTTCCTGGTGTCGACACAATTACTCCAAGTGTCGACACAACTTCTCTAGGTGTCGACACAAGCCTTCTTAAGTGTCGACACTTTTCTTCTAGGTGTCGACACATGGACTTACAAACCTTTATGCTTTTCCTGCAATTACGTAACCTGCACACATAAACTCAAAGCACATCAAATACACCTTGATGTATATCATTGAGTAGGGTGAGGCTTCTTCAAATCAGGTACATATATTCCAATGTACCCAACAATCTCCCCCTATTTCGAGAAGTCATAACCCTTAGTCAATGATATATACCATACATAACAAATACTCAATATGATGTATAACAATATTAAATGACAGGGTAAGAACTAAACATGTATAAACAGAATATGTATAAACAATTATCTCAGAACAATAATGTAATAGATTGAACATATAACATTGTTCTTACAACTTCAAACATTTTCATTAATCAAAAGTTTACATAGAGTTTAATGCAAATGATTACAAATTGTAAACTTAAGAAAATTCTATCCTATGGCTGCTCTGGTTCCTTGATTACAATGCCCTTTCCAGATTGAATCTTTGTTTGAACTGGAGCTTCATTGTCATCAGCAGGCTTCTTTCCCTTAAGATATTTCTTTTTCTGTTCTTCAGCCCTTATCTTCTGTCTTTCAAAATAGTGATAAGGCTTAGGGAAATACTTGCTAGGCTCCTGTGCATTAGGAGGTAGCTTCCCTAATTTAGCCTTCCTTCTGTATTGAACTATGGCCTCTTGCCTAGCTTCATGCTTTTTCCATTCCTGGTCAGAATACCTTTTGCCCCTCTCTAGGAAATTATCCCTTGCAGCCTTCCAAGCAGTTAATATGATATTCGTAGAGGTTGGGCTCCATTGCTCAAAGTCTGGCCTTAATTCAGCCTGCTCTCTGAAACTCTTCTTAAATAATTGGGCCTCTTGTTCTTTTAATAAAGCCTCTTGCTCTTTTAATATTTCCTCTAGCACAGGCTGGACTACTTTCTCAAGAATAACATTCTGATTACCCTCAGGAGGACTATACATAGACTGTACCTCCAGATGTATCATGTTAAAATCTGCAGGAGGATATATCACTTGAGCCACTTCAGCTTGTTCTCCTCCAAAATATGCAGGATTAATTCCAGATTCTACACATTATCATCGTCACACAAGGGTGGATATCCAAGGGTAGCTCTGATGGAGTTTGAAATCTATTTTGCATGATCAGAGCCTGCTTTGACTAACACCCGCTCCCCCTTTATGACTTCTCTTTCTATATGACCCCTAAGATCATCTTTCTGGAATCAGATTTGAGCATTCAAATAATTAACTCCATCTTTGTAAAAAGGTTTTAACCTTTGTAGCTTGTCAGTAATTGCCTTCTGAGAATCTTCAATGGAAGTTTTAACAACAGTGATGCTCTCTTGGAGTTGCTTATCAAAGGCTTTTTTGGCACTAGCAGTTACAACAGTCTGGGCAGTAGCTATATTTTTCATTTCAGTGACAATGGAATTATGAGAAACAGTCAGCTTATCATTCATTCTAAGCTGATTTTCCAGGACATATCCTTGTTTTACTGCCAAGTCATCAATCAGTTTCTTTAGGGTCTCTTGATGAGTAGCCAGATTGACCACTACATTCCCTCCTTTATGAAAACAATCAGTCATTTCCTTCTTGTTTTGATTCACTTCAAATCTTATAGATTTGATATCTTGAGCCAGATCAAATTGAAGTGATTTATGACCTTCATCCATATAAGCTTGTAAGGCCTTCCTTTGCTCATCTAGCTTTATTTGCAATGCCACCAACAGAGAACTATAATCAGTAGTTGGGGCAGGCTGTGGAGCAATTGTCTGCAATGCTTTCTTGTAGTTCTGGCTTCTTCTCTTGAAAACCTCGAACTTTCTTTTCTTGGCTCTAGCAGCCGCTTCATCCTCTGATGCAGAAGTACTTGCAATATCTACCCTTTCCTTAGAACTAGGAGGTAACTCCTTCCCTGTCCTTGGTAGTTCCTCAGCATGCCTTTGCTCCTTAGTCTCTTATCTAGCAGTCTCCTCTACATGCTCCCCCTCAAGATTGACCTTCTACCCCTCAACAGCTATTTTTTATCCCTCAAAGTTAGTCTGTAAAAGATCAGGGAACAACTCTTCTAGTGTATACTCCCATTGAGGATGGACTGGTGAATCTCTGTGCTCAGGAGCATCTAATACCTCTTTATCAGCAACTGATGTGTCCTCCATGACCACATCCTGGGGTTGACTATGTATCTGTGTTTGCTGATTAACATCAAGTAATGATTCAGTCAAAACTTCATCCTCAATAGTGAAATCTAATTGATTAACTTCAGTGATTACCTCTAGATTGTTTTGGGTAGCCCTTTCACACTCTAATTGAGTTGGCTCATCCACATGTTGAGGCTCCCCCTGGAGTGGATCCAGGTGAATAGGGCTAGCAGATGGTAACTCCCCCAACCTCTGGGCATCTTCTTGTCTTGCTGGTGACTGTCCAGAATTTCTTCCCTCTCCATCATCAGAACTAAAAATCACTTGCTCTTCTGAGCTACTTGAAGATTCAGAAGCCACAATGGCTTTCTTCTGCTTCTTCTTCTGAGGTGTTTCCTTCTCTGGTGTAGGAATTTCTTTTGTCAATACTCTATCATACCTTGAGAAAAATTCTAAGATCCATTCTACTCATGTGGTTTATCTTTGAACCTGCAGCTTGGTTCATCACTTCAGGAATACTTCCAGCTAAGTATAAACTCAGAATCCTACCCAGATTGGGTTTCTTCAGACTCTCTTTTATCTTATCAAACATTACTGCTGACCAATCAGTATTAAGTTTGAAGATTATCCTTGTCATCAAACTGAACATGTGAGCTGATATCCTATCATGCCCACCAGGCTTGCTCAGTATTACCTTGCCAACTATCTCAGATAAAAACTTGCCCTGCATGTTCATGCCTTTCCTGTTGAAAACTGAACCAATCTTCAGGCTTGAATCAAGTCCACATCATGCCAATGCCTCCCTTGTCTTTGAAGCAGATACATCTTCCCCTTCTTTAGTTCTTGGGAGATGTAGAACTTTTCTTAGATTTTTATGGGTGACCTTCACCTTTGCCCCATGAACTTTGGACTTAATATTGAGTCCAGATTCATCAAGAGTAGTTGCACTCAAGAATTCAAGGACCTCCTTCTTCTAGATCTTGATTAGTTCTGATACAAGATACTCTAATCCAGTCTTTGCAATTAGGGTTATCACACCATGGATTTCTAGTTCCGCGTCATCAAAGGCGTGTCGCACGAGCTCATATCCTTCATTAATGTTCTCTTCTAGCTTGGACGCCATTAGGGTTTGAAGAAATTTTGAATTTGGAGAAGAGAGATATCGACACACAAATTTGGTCTCGAAACTATGGTGAGCGTGTCGACAAACAATGGCGAAGACCTATTTATACCTTTCTAAAATTGAAGGTGAAAAGGCGCGTCAGATTACTTGAAATGTGTCTGTTGGAACACCCTATTACTAATTTGGGTCAGGATCACTATGTCTCTAGGAATCCTTTGCTTGACCTTCTGTATAGCTTAATAGGTCAATTAGAATTGAGTCTAAGGGTTAGAAGTCTAGGTTTGGAAGCTGCCCTGAAGACCAAGATTTTGTATTTGGAGACTAAGTCTGATCGTCGAGCTCAGCACGACGATTCGTCGAACTCCGGTCGACGATCGTCTAGCTCAACTTCGACAAGATCGTCGAACTCCATTCGACGATCGCTGAGCTCAACATCATTATATCGTCGAACTCCATTCGACGATCGGTGAGCTCAGGTCGATGATTTTGACTCTGCTTTGGACCTTTATCTCTGAGCTCAGTTCGACGATCTTTGAGCTCAGATCGACGATATTTTGCTGCTGTATATTTCCAGATCGCTGAGCTCAGCTCGACGATAGCAGAGCTCAGTTCGATGATTTCAGATGACTTCCAGGATATTTCTTAATTCAAATTCAAATCAGTTAGGAGTTATTCTGCAATTAATTCAGAGATTTCCTAGCCGTTTTCATTCAATTCTGGACAAAGTTTCAAGGGATTTTTTTAAGGAATAATTCTGTGGACTTTCCTCCTAAAGAGATTTTGCAATTAAGGATGCAATCAATGCAGGCCAACGGCTATACTTGACAGAGAATGATATTCTATTCTGCACCAGAGAATAAAAGATAGAATGTTTTTTGAATCTCAGATAACAACAAGAAGAACACACAATATAGAGAGAGAATAGAGATTACAGAGACAAATTCAAAAATCTTCTGTCACAAAGAATTCTGAAAGAACACTCATCCAAGGAGATCAAGCTTTCTCAAATCCTCAGATCTCTTTAGTTTTCAAAGTGTTCAAGGCCAACATATTTCCAGACTCCAGACATTCAACATTTCAGCTATTGCTGAAATCATCTATTGCTGGAGTTCATCCTTTGAAGGCCTATCACCCTCAGCAAAGCTTTTCTTCCTGAAGATCTCAAGGATTCAGGGGGAGCTTTGACAATCAATCCACATAGTCTTCTCAGTTGTTTGAGAAAGAGAAGACTGCCATCACTCTCTCACCCCCACTCTGTAAAGGGTTTCTCAAACTCCCTTCAAAAGTTTGAGCCTGGTTTTTGAGCACCTTGTCAAAAGCTCATTGGTGGCAAGGCACCTGATCAAAAAATCTGCTTTGTTTTTTGAGCACCTTATCAAAAGCTCATTGGTGCCCAGGACACCTGATCAACTCATCCTGCAGTGGATTCCTACCTAGGGTGGTAGAAGAGTGGATGTACCCAAGTTTTGGGGAACCACTATATTTCCTTGTGTCTTCTGGTTTTGCTTGCTTTCATTTTTGTTTCTGGCCTTGATTTTTCTATGCTTAGTTTTTTGTTTAACTTAGTGCTGTGATTAGTTTTATTATTACTTCCCTGCTCACTATTATTACAACAACTGTTGCAAAAACTTTTAAAGCACCATATACTCTATTCACCCCCCTCTAGAGTATATCAGATCTAGTTGCACTTTCAATTGGTATCAGAGCCAGGTTGGTTAAACTTACCATACCTGATTGGTTGTACAGGCTAACACCTGAACCCAAATATCCCAAACTAGATCTGTTCCTCTTTTGTAGTGTATTATTAGATTTTGTTTGCACAAATCATGGCCCAAAACAAAGATTATGCTAGCACCAGACCTCCAGTGTGCAATCTGTCAAAGTTTGCACTTTGGAAAGCAAGGATCAGACTTTACATGAATTCTATTGACGAAGATATTTTTAATTCTATTTTGACAGTATGTCCAAGACCCCCAGAGAATTCCAGTACAAATGCTGTGCCACCTCCATCAGGAACAGATGCTGACATCAAGAAGTGGAAGGTAGCTGATGCTAAGGCAATGAACATCCTAGCCCAGACAATGTCAGATGACATATTTCAAAAGGTAGCTGAATGCAACTCAGCAAAAGAAATTTGGGACAAACTCTCAGAAATAGTCTCAGGCTCAGCTGATGAGAGAAAGGATAGAAGATCCCATCTCATCTCTCAATATGAGAACTTCAAGAAGGGAGAGACTGAGTCAGTGGGAGATATGTATAACAGACTAAGTCTAATTGTCAGTGAACTTAGGACACTGGACAAAGAGATCTCTCTAACAGAACTTAATGACAAGATCCTAATGTGCTTCCCCAGCACTTGGGACTCAAGAATCTGGCCAATTAAGGATGCCAGAAGTCTAAATGAGATCACCACTGAAGCTCTATTGGGTAAGCTCAAATCTTATGATCTACTCATCAAAAATAGAGAGGAAGAATAGAAGGCTGCCTCACCAGCCACAAGAAAAGAGAAGACCATAGCATTCAAGGCAACTGAGGATCTGCTTGAAGATAAAGCTACAGGCAATGATGAACTACTCAGTCTGCTGGACAAAAGATTTTACAAAATGGCCAGAAAGGACTTCAGAAGAAGATCATACAAGGAGCAGGATAAGCCAAGGTATGACAAGTCCATTAGCAATAATAAAGACATTATTTGCTTTGGTTGCAGGAAACCAGGGCACATAGTTCCTGACTGTCCAGAGAACAAGAACAAGGACAGAAGGGAGAGGAAAGAAAGAAGAAAGGAGAAAGACTCCAAAAGGAATGACAATGGCAAACCTTCCTCAAGCAAAAATAAGCATACGCGAAAAGGGTTTGTTGCTGAATCCTGGAGTGAGACAGAAGAGGAGTCAGAAGCCTCATCCAGCTCTAGTGATGATGAGGATGATGCAGAAGAAAAGGAGTTCTGCATGATGGCAATCAATGCCTCTCAGCATAACTCAGAAGAAGAGGAGTCAGAGTTAGACTCAGATACTCAACCTGAAGAAGATCAGGTAATTAGTTCTTTTGATTTTAGTTCAGAAGATTTTAAATCTAAATTTAAAGCACTGTGTTTAGACCTGCTAAAGTCTGAGAAAGAGATTATCTCTCTCAGAAATCAATTATCTGAACACAATACTTTAAAGTCAGAAAACCTCAAACTCTCTGAGGAGTTGGAGTGTTGTAGGGAACAGATAGCTTCACTGAAAAGTGAGCTCTCTGAGGCCAAGAAGCTTGAAGAATCCCTTAATGGGAGAAGCATCAAGCTGATGGACATCACAACCACAGTGAACTCTAGATTTAACAGTACACTGGGCTTGGGTGCCTCATCCAGCCAACCTATAGTCCTAACAACTCCCATCAAATTCATTTCTGACAAGGGAAAGGGAGTTGTAGAGGTTGCTAGGAAAAATTCTGATCTGCCTCAGAAAATTAAGACCCAGCAGAAATCGTCGAACGGAGATCGACGATCGCCGAATGAAGATCGACGATCGCCGAACGCAGCTCGACGATCTCAGGCACAATCGTCGAACGCAGATCGACGATCTCATCCAAAGTCGTCGAACGCAGGTCGACGATCTCAAATACCTGACCTCAGCCATAGTCGACCGTCGAACGGAGCTCGATGATCTGACCCAAGATCGTCGAACGTAGCTCCAAGATCGTCGAACAGAGGTCAGAGCTCTGGAAAATTTTTCAAAGGCAAATCAAAATTGAATCCTAAGGGTCCTTCATCCCAAATCTTTAACCCTTATACTGAATGGATTTTACCTCCAAGGAGATATCATCCTGAAAGATATAAGAGTCAACCAGGTATGTCTTTCATTTCAGAATTTAAAGGCTATCAACCTAGGACCAAGGTAAACTGGGTCAAAAACAAATGAATTGTCTTATGTGCAGGTGAAGACCTATCCAACATCTAACCAGCAATGGTATTTGGATAGTGGGTGCTCTAATCACATGACAGGGAACAAGGACAACCTCACATCCTTCAGAGTCAAGCTTGGACCCAAAGTTATCTTTGGTGATTCAAACTTTGGACAGACTAAAGGATATGGTGCAGTCCAGATTGGTTCAGTAACTTTCAAGAAAGTAGCTTATGTGGAAGGACTGAAGCACAACCTAATTAGCATCAGTCAGATGTGTGATGAAGGCTACCAGGTGACCTTCAGCAAAGCCTTATGCAAAATCAAGTCAGAGGACAACACAACAGTGTTGACAGGTAAAAAGAAAGGTAACATCTATCTAGTAGACTTTCTTTCAACTGATGTAGATATTTGCTTGTTTAACTCTGTCTGTAAACCAAATGTTTTATGGCATAAGAGATTAGGACACCTAAACCTTAGAACTATTGCTAGGCTATCCAAGGACAACCTTGTTAGAGGACTACCTTCTGGCCCCTACAAGAAGGAAGGACTCTGCAGGGCTTGTCAATTAGGCAAGCAAACTAAAAACAGCTTTAAGTCACTTAATAAGAGTGATTCACCTAGGATATTGTATCTGTTACACATGGATCTTTTTGGACCCATCACAGTGCAAAGCCTAGGAGGGAAATCCTACACTTTAGTAGTTGTAGATGACTTCTCTAGATTCACTTGGGTGTTCTTTCTAAGGAAGAAGTCTGATAACTTTAAGTGTCTGACAGAGTTTCTCAAATGTATATAGATTGAGTTCAATACTCACATTGCCCTGATCAGAAGTGATCATGGGACAGAGTTTGATTCTCTTCTTATGCAAGAGTTCTGTCAGAGTGAAGGGATCATGCATAATTTCTTAGCTCCTAGAACTCCTCAATAAAATGGGGTAGCTGAAAGGAAAAATAGAACCCTTATTGAATCTGCCACTACATTGTTGTCAGATGCTCATCTACCTCTATCCTTTTGGACAGAGGCAGTGAACACCTCCAACTATGTGCTGAACAGAAGTCTGATACATAAACTAAAGGGAAAGACTCCCTATGAATTACTCAAAGGGAAGAAACCTAAAGTTGACTATTTTAGAGTCTTTGGTTGTATTTGCTACATTCACAACAATGACAAGAAATATTTAGCAAAATTTCAAGCCAAAGCTGATGAAGGAGTGTTTCTGGGATACTCCATGATCAGCAAGCCCTATAGGGTCTATAACAAATCATCCTTGAAAATTGAGGAATCTGTTCACATTTCTTTTGATGAAACTAACATGTCTTTCAAGGAGAAGAATTCTTCTACCATAGAACCTTTGCAGGAAAATTCTCTAGTTGAAGACTTGAACAGGTTACAGGTTACTCAAGAAGATGAAAGCAGTGAAGATGAAGGGAATGCTTAACATAATGAAGAATAACTTGAAGAGCCAGTTGTTGTACCACAAGAGGAAACAACAACACAGGTTGGTGAACAATCAACACCCCCTGTTGATTTAGTAACATCAAGAGACCATCCAATTTCTCAAATAATTGGAGAAATCTCAGCTGGTGTGCAAACCAGAAATCAGGTCAACCAAAACCTGTTGCACACCTGCTTCCTATCTCAAATTGAACCTCAGTCCATTCAAGATGCAGAGCAAGATCCACACTGGATCATTGCAATGCAAGAGGAGTTGCATCAATTTGAGAGGAACAAAGTATGTGAACTAGTACCAAAGCCTAAGGATCATTCCATTGTTGGAACAAAATGGGTATTCAGAAACAAATTGGATGATCAAGGAGTAATTATAAGAAACAAGGCAAGGCTAGTTGCTCAGGGATATTCTCAAGAAGAAGGAATCGACTACGACCAGACTTTTGCACCAGTTGCAAGACTAGAAGCCATCAGGATATTTCTAGCTTATGCAGCTCACAAAGGCTTCAAAGTATATCAGATGGATGTCAAAAGTGCTTTCTTAAATGGAGACATCAAAGAGGAAGTTTATGTCAGACAACCTCTAGGTTTTATCTCTCCAACTTATCCAAATTATGTTTTTAGACTGAACAAAGCATTATATGGTCTCAAGCAAGCTCCTAGAGCATGGTATGAGACCCTAGCATGCTTTCTCTTGGAAAATGGTTTTATAAGGGGTAGAGTAGACAAAACTCTTTTCATTAGAACACATAAGTCCCATACCCTACTAGTACAAATTTATGTAGACGATATCATTTTTGGTTCTACTGACTCCAAATTGTGCAGAAGGTTTTCTAACCTGATGCATTCTAAATTTGAGATGAGTAGCATGGGTGAGCTATCCTTCTTCCTAGGATTGCAAGTCAAGCAACATGCTGAAGGCATCTTTATTTCTCAAACCAAATATGCAAATGAACTGGTTAAGAAATTTGGTATGTCTGAGGCATCTTGTATGAAAACACCCATGCCTACCAATGTTGTATTGGATGCTGATGAACATGGGAAACCTGTTGATCAGACAACATATAGAGCAATGATTGGCTCTTTACTGTATCTTACAGCTAGTAGACCAGATATAATGTTTGCTACATATATATGTGCTAGGTTCCAAGTAAGCCCTAGAGAGTCACACCTAACTTTAGTAAAGAGGATTCTCAGGTATGTTAAAAGTTGTCCAAATCTAGGTCTCTGGTATCCAAAAGATTCAGTATTTGAGTTAACTGGATTCTCTGATTCTGATTATGCTGGATGCAGAATTGATAGGAAAAGCACCAGTGGAACTTGTCAGTTCCTTGGTGACAGACTTGTCTCTTGGTTTTGTAAGAAACAAACATCTGTGTCAACTTCAACTGCTGAAGCTGAATATATGGCTGCAGGCAGTTGTTGTTCACAAATCTTGTGGATTCAAAACCAACTCCTAGACTATGGTTACAACTTAGAGAAGTCTAAAATCTTTTGTGACAATACAAGTGCTATTTCCATAGCTCAAAATCCAGTCCTCCATAGTAGGACAAAACACATAGAGATCAGACATCATTTCTTAAGGGATAATGTTGAAAAGAATAAAATTGAATTACAATATATCCCAACTGATTTACAAAGGGGAGATATTTTCACCAAACCATTGGATGAAAAGAAACACACCTTCTTCCTAAATCAGTTAGGAATGTTAGATGGAGGAAGTCTTAAATAATATCCAAGATTTTGAAAGCTTAATAATTGACCAAGACTAGGCAAACATTCTGATTTTTCTTAGCGTCTAGAACTTCTCTGATCTCTGAACTGCGCTCGACGATTTTTCCCAAGATCATCGAACGGAGATCGACGATTTCTAGAATCGTCGAACTGAGTTCAGCGTCTCTCAGATAGTATGAACTATCACTTCCGGTCAACGATCGTCGAACGGCGCTCGGCGATTATGTTCTCTGAACAATCGTCGAACGGAGCTCGATGCTCTCCAAAATCGTCGAACGGAGATCGATGATGTTGAAGACTCTTCAGATTCCTTTAGGAGCCTCGATCGTCGAACTGAGTTCAACGATCTTTCCAATTCTGCGTCGAACCCTAATATAAAACTCATTTTTCGCCGTCGTTCTCTTTTGCGCTTTTGATTTCTCTGCAAGGATTTTCTTTCCCTCCAACCAGTTCTATGCTTGGTCGTTTTGTTTGTTGAGTTTTTGCAGGTACAAATGGCTGTGTCAGTTGCTGTTCTTGCTGCAATGAAGTTTGATGCTGGGTTTGACATTGATATAGAATCCTTCAGCACGACTGACCAGATTTTTCAAGATATACTGGGTTTGTTCAAGGACCAGAACCTGACTGCCATAATGACCACCAGGATCAAGCTGGCTTCTGATGAGATCAAGGAGTGGGTTTATACTGCCCATAATCAAGATAACAACACTATTGTTGGGTCTATAGCTGGAACTCAGGTACCCTTGACCCCCACAATTTTAACAGAAGTTTTTGGATTGAGAAATGGAGAAGACTCTGCTGAATTATCTGGAGATGAGTTTTCTGAACTGCTTGCCAGAATGGGTCATCCATAGGGAAACCCTAGCAAGCTCTTCAAGAGGAATCTGTGTGTTGAATATAGGTTCCTGGCAGATGTGGTAGGGAAAGTGCTACTGGCAAAGCACTCTGCCCATGATACTATATCAAGATATCAGCTCTGCCTCATGGGAGCTCTTGTGGATAGAAAAAATCTGAATTGGGGAGGGGTTTTCTTTGACCTCATCAAAAAGAAAATAAACAAAAGTTTTGTTAATTTTAGAAGAATTATTGGAGTATTTCTGCAGCACAGGTGTCCTGCCTTGCTAGTCTCCTCTGGAGTTCATATCAATGCCTCCAAGAGACTGACCTGTGCACTCTTAGGAAAGTGGGACAGGCATATAAGCAAGCCTAGCAGGCCCTCCTCCAGTGCTCCTTCAGGCACAAGGACTCCAAGAGTCACTCCTCCACAGGTCTCTGCCCCTGCAGATGACCTGGCTGCTATTGCTGCCTCTCCTCCTCCTCCAATTCCAACCCTTCCCCTACCATCCACCACTCCAGCTCCATCCACCATCATCATATCCAGCCCATCTCCAACATCAACACCTTCTCCACAACCCATTCTACCTCCACCAGCAGACCAATTCCACCCACTGTTCTCCTACCCTCCACCAGATATCACCTCATCACCCTCCATTCCATCCTTCACCCTACTGGATGATTCCTTTATGGATGATTCCCCATCCTCTCCTCCTGAATTACCTTCCTCCTCCACTTATTTCCAAGACCTCCTACACCACATCATAGACCAACCAACATTCACCCCATCCATATCCATTCCCCTATCCTCCATATCCACCCTACCAACACCTGAGCCATCCCTTCCACATTTCTCCAGCTCTCCACTTCTAGAACCCTCAGCTGCTTCCATACCTTCTACCTCTGCTCTAGCTCTTGAGCAAGTAGACCTCTCAGCCCTAGCTGACAGGCTGTATGAGTTACTTGCCCCTAGGCTAACTCTGCTGTTGGAGACCTCTTTGGCTCCACTCCACCTATCAGTGGCAGCCCTTTCTGCCAGGCTCTCTTCCCTCTTCCCTCAGGCAGCACCTACAACAGTGTGCCTTGATCCAGATGTATCTGCATCTAGGCAGGGGGAGATGCCATATGAAGAGAATCTTCATGCTGCTGCTGCTGCTGTTTCTGCTCCTCCTCTTGCTGCTGCTGATGTGCCTCCTACTGCAGTTCTTGCAATAGACCTCAAGTCTTTGCTATCTGTTTTTGATTTTGCTTACTTTAGCTATCTGCCAGAGGTCCATGCTGTCCAGCCTCCAGAAGACTTATCCAAGGCACTTGTGCCCCTTTCTTGCTGTGACCCTAGCATGATCTCCTCCTTTGTAAATTCAGTCATTGCTGCTGCTGCTTCTCCTGAAGAAAGGATTGTTGATACTGCTGATGCTGAAGTTTCTGCTGTTTCTGATGAACCATCTTCCAAGGACATTCTTATGACAGAGGCCACTGATTTTGAGCCTTCTGCAGTCTTTGATGATGTTCCTTCTGTTTCTGTTAGGGAATCTGCTGTTTCTACTGCTGCTAGTGAAGTTGCTGCTGTTGTTATTTCTGCTTCACCTTCTCCATCTGTTGTTGTCCCTGCTGTTACCATCTCAACACCTGTTGCTGCTGCTGCTTCAACTTCTGCCTCATCTTCTTCTGAACAACTAAAGAAAGATTTGATGAAGAAAATAGATGCTCTCTATGAGGACCAGAGTTCTTAATCTGATGAATTTAAAACAGACTTTGATGACTCATCTGCTACCATTGCCATGAAAAGGAAGGCAAGGAGCAAGGCTATGAAGAGGGTACCTCCTGCTAAAGTCAAAGATAATAATGACATTCCATACTATATCCTTCATAACTGCCCTATTTCTGAACACTGGATGCAATATTCTAAAAATCAGTTGAAAGTAATGAAGAAAAAGAGAAAATATGAGAAGGGTTCATCCCAATTCCAGCACCCTCATCCTCCTCCACCACCTCCTCCTGATGCAGGTGCAGGTGGAAGCTCTGCAAGTCAACCCCCAGCCAGAAGTCAGGCTCCCTATCAACCTCATGCCAGATCTTATCACAGGGAAAGCCAATCCAGGGGTTCACATTCTAGGAGAGGAGGATATAGGGGTAATCAGAGAGATATTCAAGTCTATTCTAAAGGATACTCCAGGCAGCACCCATATTCCAGGGAAAGACAAACTTCAACTGAGACAACATCTGGTTCTTTCCCTTATAAGCTGAAAGAGACTGTGTCTGCCAGGCCTCCTCAAGACAATCCTTCCAACAGGTATGAGCCACCTGTACCTTTTGAGGACCCTGAAAATAATCCAGCTGCTTGGACTGCAAGGTTAAAGGAATTAGCTGCACTGGATCAGATTAAGAAGGTCAGAGAACAAGGAATAGATTCTTCCAACATTTCTACTATGTCTGAACAGAGACAAAAAGAACTAGAGAGATATGCTTCAAGCAAATTCTTTGATGCTGACAGATACATGGAATTACATCCTGAAGCAGTGGTTCCCAGGCTTAAACAACAAACATCTCTAGGTGCAACAGATGACACCAGATCTAAGAAGGAAGCCCTCAATCCTAACAGAGAGATTAAAATGGTTAAAGGCAAAGAGAAGAAATGATATTGTAAGGTGACAATTTCTGTGATCTCTGATTGCTATCTGGATGATATATATATCTCTGTGATTCTACTTGTCTAGCTGTTGTTTTTATGTTTTATTGATTGAATGTTGTTATTTAAATTTTTCCAAAGTCTGTAAATAGTAATCCTAACCCAAATAGGGGGAGATTGTTGGAACACCCTATTATTAATTTGGGTCAGGATCACTATGTCTCTAGGAATCCTTTGCTTGACCTTCTGTATAGCTTAATAGGTCAATTAGAATTAAGTCTAAGGGTTAGAAGTCTAGGTTTGGAAGCTGCCCTGAAGACCAAGATTTTGTATTTGGAGACTAAGTCTGATCGTCGAGCACAGCACGACGATTCGTCGAACTCCGGTCGACGATCGTCTAGCTCAACTTCGACAAGATCGTCGAACTCCATTCGACGATCGCTGAGCTCAACATCATTATATCGTCGAACTCCATTCGACGATCGGTGAGCTCAGGTTGACGATTTTGACTCTGCTTTGGACCTTTATCTCTGAGCTCAGTTCGATGATCTTTCTCAGATCGACGATATTTTGCTGCTGTATATTTCCAGATCGCTGAGCTCAGCTCGACGATAGCAGAGCTCAGTTCGACGATTTCAGATGACTTCCAGGATATTTCTTAATTCAAATTCAAATCAGTTAGGAGTTATTCTGCAATTAATTCAGAGATTTCCTAGCCATTTTCATTCAATTCTGGACCAAGTTTCAAGGGATTTTTTCAAGGAATAATTCTGTGGACTTTCCTCCTAAAGAGATTTTGCAATTAAGGATGCAATCAATGCAGGCCAACGACTATACTTGACAGAGAATGATATTCTATTCTGCACCAGAGAATAAAAGATAGAATGTTTTTTGAATCTCAGATAACAACAAGAAGAACACACAATACAGAGAGAGAATAGAGATTACAGAGACAAATTCAAAAATCTTCTGTCACAAATAATTCTGAAAGAACACTCATCCAAGGAGATCAAGCTTTCTCAAATCCTCAGATCTCTTTAGTTTTCAAAGTGTTCAAGGCCAACATATTTCCAGACTCCAGACATTCAACATTTCAGCTATTGCTGAAATCATCTATTGCTGGAGTTCAACCTTTGAAGGCCTATCACCCGCAGCAAAGCTTTTCTTCCTGAAGATCTCAAGGATTTAGGGGGAGCTTTGACAATCAATCCACATAGTCTTCTCAGTTGTTTGAGAAAGAGAAGACTGCCATCACTCTCTCACCCCCACTCTGTAAAGGGTTTCTCAAACTCCCTTCAAAAGTTTGAGCCTGGTTTTTGAGCACCTTGTCAAAAGCTCATTGGTGGCAAGGCACCTGATCAAAAAATCTGCTTTGGTTTTTGAGCACCTTATCAAAAGCTCATTGGTGCCCAGGACACCTGATCAACTCATCCTGCAGTGGATTCCTACCTAGGGTGGTAGAAGAGAGGATGTACCCAAGTTTAGGGGAACCACTATATTTCCTTGTGTCTTCTGGTTTTGCTTGCTTTCATTTTTGTTTCTGGCCTTGATTTTTCTGTGCTTAGTTTTTTGTTTAACTTAGTGCTGTGATTAGTTTTATTATTGATTCCCTGCTCACTATTATTACAACAACTGTTGCAAAAACTTTTAAAGCACCATATACTCTATTCACCCCGCCTCTAGAGTATATCAGATCTAGTTGCACTTTCAGTGTCGACACTGTTGAAAAGTGTCGACACTTACTTCTAATGTCTCGACAACTATATGTCAACACAAATATAGTCGATAGAATATATGTGTCGACATTTATATATCTTAGCTCGACACTTAGTCGAGACTCTACTAGACTAATTCTGTGTAAATCCTAGGTGTCGACACAACCCTGGATGTGTCGACACCTACACTGCATGTGTCGACACTAATTCTCTGAAGTGTCGACACAGACTTCCTAGATGTGTCGACACCATTTCTCTGAAATGTCGACACCACTTCTATGTGTCCACACAGACAACTCCGTGTGTCGACACAATTTTACTTAGTCAATTTTTGTAAACTATTCTAAGTTTATCATACATAATTCAATTTTAAACTTATTGAATTTGGTTTCATCTAAGGGCTTAGTAAACATATCAGCTAACTGATTATCTGTCTTAACATACTCTAGGGAAATGTCTTCTTTTTCAATATGTTCTCTTAGAAAATGGTATTTTATTTCTATGTGCTTAGTCCTACTATGTGAGACAGGATTATTTGCAATAGAAATGACACTAGTAGAATCACAAAATAAAGGTGTTCTACTTACTTGAATATCATAATCTTCTAGCTGATGTTGAATCCATAGAAGTTGAGCACACGAACTTCCTGCAGCCACATACTCTGACTCTGCTGTGGAGATAACCACACTGGTTTGCTTCTTGCTACTCCATGACACCAGCCTTCCACCTAGAAATTGACAGGTTCCTGTAGTACTCTTCCTATCTTCCTTGCAGCCTGCAAAATCTGCATCTGAATAACCTGCCAGTTCAAAATCTCCATTCCTAGAGTACCAAAGGCCTAGAGAAGTTGTGCCCTTAAGATATCTCAAAATTCTTTTGACTGCTGTCAAATGAGATTCTTTAGGGCAAGCCTGGTACCTAGTATAGATACATGTAGCATGCATGATATCTGGTCTACTAGAAGTTAAATACAGTAGAGAGCCAACTATCCCTTTATATAAAGTTTCATCTACAGGTTTCCCTGCATCATCTTTGCTTAGAGACATACTTGACCCCATAGGAGTTCTCATAGTAGTGGAAGATTCCATACCATACTTCCTTATCAACTCTAGGGTGAACTTAGACTGACATATGGACAGTCCATCTTCAGTCTGTCTAAATTGGAGACCCAAGAAGAACTTAAGTTCCCCCATACTGCTCATTTCAAATTGTCCTTGCATGAGTTTTGCAAACTTTCTGCAAAGACTACTTTCTGTAGACCCAAATATTATGTCATCTACATATATTTGGACTAAGATAATCTTGCCTCTGGATTCCCTAAGGAATAGAGTCTTGTCTATTTTCCCCCTTGAGAATTTGTTCTCAATGAGGAAACTAGACAGGGTTTCATACCAAGCCCTTGGGGCTTGTTTTAACCCATACAAAGCCTTCCTAAGTCTATATACATAATCAGGTTTAAGAGAATCAACAAAACCTGATGGCTGCTCTACATAGACTTCTTCCTTCAGATTTCCATTCAGAAAAGCTGACTTAACATCCATTTGATATACCTTAAATCCTTGATATGTTGCATAAGCAAGGAACATCCTTATTGCTTCCAGTCTTGCTACTAGAGCAAAGGTTTGATCAAAATCAATACCTTCTTCCTGCCTATATCCCTTTGTAACAAGTCTAGCTTTATTCTTTATGATGATTCCATTCTCATCCAACTTGTTCCTAAAGATCCACTTAGTTCCAATAATGTTATAGTCCTTGGGTTTAGGAACTAGCTCCCAGACCTTACATCTTTTGAATTGTTTCAGCTCCTCTTGCATGGCCTCTATCCAATGAGTGTCTAGGATTGCTTCTTTAAACTTCTTTGGCTCTACTTAGGATAGAAAACTGGAGTAAAGAACTGTACTTAGATTCCTGCTCCTTGTTTGCACCCCTTGTCTGGGATCTCAAATTATTTGATTGGATGGATGATCCTTTAAATGCCTATTTGCTGGAGGCAGCCTGTCTTCAGGTTGTACACCTTCAGTCTCTTCATTTAGCTGCATCTCTTGGTCTTCTTCAGCATCAGGAGTATCTTGTACTCCCCCTGGACAGCAGCCACCATCTTCCACTTGCTGACTTGCAGTAGAACCTTCTGCAATGGTAAGCTTGTCCATCTTCTCAGTTACACCTGTAGAGCTGCAAACACTTCTTGGCAATTCATTGTTAATGAGTTTAGCTTCATCAAAAACTACATGAACAGACTCTTCTACAACTTGAGTAATCAAGTTGTAGACCCTATAAGCCTTACTATTATTGCTGTACCCAACAAAGATCCCCTCTTGGGATTTGGCAGCAAACTTGGTTAGATAAGACTTACCATTGTTAAGGATATAGCACTTGCAACCAAAGATCCTGAAATAGGATAAATTTGGTTTTCTGCCCTTCACAATCTCATAGGGGGTCTTCTTGTAGCTCTTGGTGATAGTAGCCCTATTGATCACATGACAAGCAATGTTTACTACCTCAGCCTAGAAATATTCTGGGAGAGTTGTGTCACTCAATAGGGTTCTACCAGCCTCTATCAAGGTTTTATTTTTCCTTTCAGCAATACCATTTTGCTGAGGTGTTTTTGGTGAGGAAAATTCCTGAAAAATTCCAAATTCTTCACACAGTTTTGTCATACTATCAGATTGAAATTCAGTACCATGGTCACTTCTGGTTTTGACCATTGTACTGTCCAATTCATTCTGAATTTGTTTAACAAAACTATATAAGATATTTGGGGTTTCAGATTTTTGTCTAAGGAAGAACACCCAGGAATACCTTGAATAGTCATCTACAACCACAAAAGTGTAGACCTTCCTACCTAGACTGTGAACTGGCATAGGACCAAAAAGATCCATATGCAAGAGGTATAGACACCTCACAACATCTTTGTTCTCAAGGGTATGAAAGGTGGATTTGGTCTGCTTGCCTTTTTGACAAGCTGAGCATATCCCATCCTTTATACACTTAACCTGAGAACCATTCCTCACTAACTCTTTGCTAAAGAGTTGGCCAATTATCTTATAGTTAAGATGAGCCAGCCTCTTGTGCCATTTAACACAATGTGAGACTTTCTCATCAGCTATAAGACAAATAGGAGAAACAATGTTCTCACACATAATGTCTAGACAATAGATATTTCTCTTCCTATATCCTTTCAGAATGATCTTTTGATCACTTGACCTTTTGATATGACAACCATCCTTGACAAATGAGATATCATATCCTAAATCACTCAGCTGACTTATGCTAATGAGGTATGTTTCAAACCCTTTACATAAGCCACTTGAGTAATTGTAATTTGGTTACTAGAAATGTTACCAAAGCCTTTGATGATTCCTTTTTCTGAACCACCAAAGGTAACTTTAGGGCCATCCTTGATTGGTGTATAGTCCTTCAGCAACCCCCTAGTTCCAGTCATGTGCCTGGAACATCCACTGTCCAAGTACCATATAGGGGCATGGCCACTTGGACTCACCTGCAAAACAGACTACTTAACCTTAGAACCCAAATAATTCTTTGGTCCTTGGTGCAGGTTAGTTTGACTTTTAATAGAACTACCTGTAGCCCTTCTAACAGGTAGTTTGCTACTCTCCTTGACACTTAAATTGTGCCAACAATCTATGGCAAAGTGCCCTATCTTGCCACAACACCAGCACTCAAACCTATTGTACCTTTGTTTAGGTACAACCCTGGTTGGATTTTCTACTGCAGCCTTCTTGTTTAGTGCTGGGGCTTTTCCCATAGATTTGGACCTAGCTGTCCTGGCAGGTTTTGTAAACCCCAATCCAGTTTTACCCTTTTGAGGTACAAACTCATCTATCAAAGGTAAAACAGATTTTGGTTTAGAAAAACTTGCTATAATTTCTCTCTCCTTCTGAAGTCTAACCTCCAAATTTCTAATTTGATCATTCTTAAATGTAATAGTACCCATCTGAATAATAATAATGTTCTTTAGCCTGGATATTTCATTCAGTTTCTGATCAAACAACTTGTTTGAATCAGCAGCAGCCAATTTAAGACTAGCAATCTCCTTTGCCTGAGTTTTGGCCAAGGATTTGCTTCTCTTCAAGGCCTCCAACAAGTCCCTATATTCATCAATTAACTGATGAATATCTCCTTCAGATTCAGACCTACCCACATCACTGGATGCAGATGTATCTGATTCTGACTCAGTACTAGAAATTGAACTAGAAGAACAACTTTGTACCTTACTTGGTCCAGGCTGATCCTGGATTTTGTCTCCTTCAGATAAGGCCATCAGTCCCTTGCACTGAATGTCCTCATGCTCATAAATTGAGTTCATTAGCTGTATGAACTCATCTTCTTCTTCTTCAGCAAATAAACCAATATAGGCTTCAGCTTCTGAATCTGTTTCTGAAGATGACTGATCAGTCAAACTTTTGTCTTTCTTGGCAACAAAGGACTTTTCCTTTTTGCCCTTAAACTGTGTCTTCTTTCTGTCAGTTGATTCCTTCCTCTTTTCAGGACAGTCAGCCACTACATGTCCCTGTCTATTGCAAATATAGCATACAATCTTTGAGGATGTAGTTTTACTTGGCTTGGACTTTCTTCTATCATTCCTTGATGACTTCATGTTCTAATAGTAGTCATCTTTTGTCTGTGAAGTGAATGGCTTAGACCTCCACTGCTTCTTCTTCAAAAACTTTTGAAAATGTCTTGTAAAAGCAGCAAAGTCTTCATCACTTTCACTGCTATCTGAATTCTTGCTTTCTGAATTATCTGTCTCAGCCTCAGCAATTATTTGAGGTGGAGATGAAGACTTGCTTCTATACTTCCTAGTGGCTTCAGTCTTGAAGGCCATAGATATTTCCTTGTGCTCCACTCTAGTGGTCTTCTCTTCCGCCTTTCTAACCATTAACTGCATCTCATAAGATAACAGTTTTCCAAACAAAGTTGGAGGAGGTATATCTGCTAATTTGGCCATTTCCCTAATGGCTCAAATCTTGGTGTCCCAGTCCTTAGTCAGGGATCTTAAGAACTTGTCATTCAGCTCATAGTTGCTGAATTCTCTTCCATAGGACATCAATTCATTTACTATCCTATAGAACTTCTTGTAGCATTCAGTAATGCTATCAGACTTTCCTTGTCTGAAGCTTTCATATTCCTGATTTAACAAAGACTTCCTGTCTTGTCTTACTTCTTCTAATCCCTCCATATAGACTATTAATGTGTCCCACATTTCTTTAGAAGTTTTATAGTGAATTAAATTCTGAAATGTTGCATTATCAATTGCACTAACAATAATATTCTGGGCCCTCTTGTCCATAGTGGCCAGAATTATTTCATCTTTAGTCATTTCTGAATAATCCTTAGGAGTTTTCTGATTTGCATCTAGAATAGATATCTTCATTGGCACATATGACACTTCTTTGACTGTGATGTATATTCTTGAGTCAGATGCTTCCATAAAGAGTCTAACCCTCTCTTTCCAAATGCCAAAAATCTCTTTTCTACAGATTGGCAATTTCATGGACCCCAGCTCTTTGTGATTCTCACTAGAACCCATTTTCTTGATTCTTGTTTATTCTGTTTCTGCCTACAGGATCTTACTCAGACTGTTATGTCCTTTTTGAGCAACCTCGCTTTGATACCACTTGAAAGAAATAGTGCCTAATCACCTAGAGGGGGTGGGGGGTGAATAGGTGAACTTTATCTTTTAACTTTAAAGGCAGAAATACTGAACAGTAAAAGCAATTCTACAATTATCACAACACAACAATCATACAATCAAATATACACAGAGTGCACACAGGATTTATAGTGGTTCCCCAAGGTCTGGGTACGTCCACTTTCCCCCTTCGCCTATCTAGTAGTGTACTAGATTCAGACTAACTTCTCCACTTCTTCTCAGATCCTCAGATCTTACAACTCAGAACCCCAAACAGGTTCCTACAACTCAGAAACAAAGCCCTATCACTCAGTCTTCACCAAGACCTACACTCAGGCTAAATAGCCCTACCTCAGCCTTCAATCAAGGCCTACACTCAGAGAATAGAATCTCCTACACTCAGGCACAAAAGCTCTACCTCAGCCTTTATAAAATAGGCCTAAAGCTCAGATCCCTTAGGATCCTATAGAAAATAAAGTTTACAAAGTATATAAACACAACTCTGGAAGAGAGAGATGAGTTGACTGGCTTCTTGATGAGTTCTTGGAAGAACTAGGCAGAGATCAACCACCCTTGGCTTTCTCCAAAGCTTCTTGAATTAGAACACATTAGGGTTGAATCTCTTGAAGATGATCTTCAATCAACTCTGTCTTGTGAATCAGATCTCAATCTGAATCTTACTTATCAGCCTGGTTCAACAGCTATTCTTCTTAGAAGGAGCTCTCTCTCTCCAATTTCTTAGATCTTCTCTTGAAGGTCTTCTTCTTTTTTGTGTTGTGATTCAATTGATTACTTCATTTTTTCTATCGAAGAAGAAAGGTCTTTAAATAGTCTTCCTCCAAGGTAACCGGCTGATCCGGTTTATAACAACCTTCTTACAGCTCTGACAGTTGCAGTTGACCGGTTGAAATGGCAGATGTCAAGTCATCCAGTCACTTCTTGAAATCTCTGTCACTGTCTGAAAGTGTCGAGACAGATAGTCTTTATGTGTCGACACAAATAGACTAAGTGCCGACACTAGCCTTGATGTTGTCGACACAACACCTTGTGTTGTTGTAATAGCTTCTTGACACTACTTCTTCAGAATGTGTCGACACAGATCCTGTGTGTCGACACAAGCCTTCTGGTGAATGTGTCGACACTGGTTGATTGTGTCGACACAAATACTTCTTCTTCAATACTTAGTTGATTTCTGCTGTGTGTCGACACAACTCCTTTGTGTCGACACAACTTCTTGTGTTGAAACTTGCTAAGTGTCGACACATCTTCTTTATGTCGACACATGCCTTCATGTGTTGAAACTTTGCTGAGTGTCGACACATCTCCTTTGTGTCGACACATGCCTTCATGTGTTGAAACTTTGCTGAGTGTCGACACATCTCCTTTGTGTCGACACATGTACTTTAACTTTGTTGAAGTTTGCTGAGTGTCGACACAGCCTCCTGGTGTCGACACTTTTGATGTCGACAAAGTTTCTCTGGGTGTCAACACTGCCTCTAAGTATCGACATAGATAATGTTGACAATTCTTCACAGTGTGTCGACACAGTTTGTATGTGTCGACATTTTTCTTCTGGTTTCGACTCTGCCTTCCTGGTGTCGACACAATTACTCCAAGTGTCGACACAACTTCTCTAGGTGTCGACACAAGCCTTCTTAAGTGTCGACACTTTTCTTCAAGGTGTCGACATATGGACTTAGAAACTTTTATGCTTTTCCTGCAATTACTTAACTTGCACACATAAACTCAAAGCACACCAAATACACCTTGATGTATATCATTGAGTAGGGTGAGGCTTCTTCAAATCAAGTACATATATTCCAATGTACCCAACACACAGGTTATTATGAATGATTATGATATGCATTTATATGATGGGTATGATGGAACATGCAAGTGCAACACACACACCCGACTCTGTGCACACAGACCTTTAGTTCCCCCTTTCGGAGCTGTTACCTCCCAGGATACCTCCGTAGTGGCAGACAGAAGAGGTGGGTTAGGCCTCGCCCACCTCAAAACCAGTAATAGCACTACCGGTCTGACCTATCGTATGCCTCAACGCTTGGTGCACAAAGCGGACTACCGCGTACTCTTGTCGACTGGACCGCCAGACTTAAGTTTGGCGAAATGTTAAACCACACTTGCCGAATCATCGTATAGGCGTCGGTGCAACGACTAACCGATACCAAAGACCCACCACCTTAACTTTCTTTCCTTTCATGCACATGCAAATTTATCATATCAGTACCGAGCCAAAGCTCCCCGGACCATCCCGTCCATCTCAAATATCAACCGAGCCAAAGCTCGCCGGACCAAAGCGTCCGTCTCTTATTACAAACCTCATCCCTTTGAACACCGCAGGATGACGCCCCTTTGAACACCTCGGGACGACTTAACCATTTCCAATACTTGTCCAACTAGTGTGTGCAGTGTGAAACCCTATTTACTAAATTACTCTTTCGATTTGTTCTTTAAGGTTTACGTTAACCCAGGACTTCCCCCGGTATTTCCTGTGAAGGGCTCTCAAGGGACACTAGGAACTATGTTGGGATTATGCCCAACGTTCCCTTTCGCAAGGTACTTATTAACATTATTGGTTGATTGCTTTACCCATTACCTTCTCATGTTGCGTTACGAATCCTAGGATAGTTTAGACCTTTCACTCTCGCATGAACGACGATCTTTCGTCGAACTCGCGTACCTTCTAACACACATCAACTCGATTCCCACCACTCATTAGAACTTTCTATGGTGACTCATCTACTCTCATTCAAACAATTCAACACGACTAACTCTACACTATTCCAACTCTTTTCCTAATACAACTTTTCTCCAAATTACTATTTGCAGACCAACCTATACTAAGCGATGTTCATGATAGGATGTCCTTCAAGTTTTCATCTGAATGACCTAAGTTATTACTGGACTCCTATCATGACATAAATGATTTAATTCCAGAATATTGTATTTTCCTCAATTAATCTTCTATTTAAATAATTTCTTAAAAGAGCCAATTATTGTCAAGTTGATCATGAAGTATACATTTTAGACATATTAATGTTTCATAAATTCATGATAATATTCCATATATCTAAAAGTGACAATTTCAAAATTTGACATTTTCTACAAATATTTAAGTATTCTAAAATTATTTTAGCAGTAATTCCCATATTCCAAGATTTGTAAATCAACTACTTGAAATTATCATCCAAATAATTTGAGTTAAATATATTACACTACTACAGTCCTAAAATTATCACTGGCCAACTTTCATGATATTTCACAGAATATTTATTTCTAAATAAATTCAAAACAAAAATCTACAAAGTGCATAATTGTGAATCAAGTACTATGAATATACTTCAAAAATTCCTAATTAAATTCCTAACAGTAGATATCATCCTAAAAACATAAGTGACCAAAATTCACATTTTTATAAGTTAAATTATTCTTTAAATGATTTATTTACCAAGTGAAAGTGCAGCTAGATCTGATATACTCTAGAGGGGGGTGAATAGAGTATATGGTGCTTGAAAACTTTTTACAATAATTGTTGTAATGTGAGTGAGCAGGGAAGCAGTCAATAAATCTAATCACAAAACTAAACTAATCAAAAGCTAATCACAGAACAATCACAGCCAGAAACAAAAATAAGGACAAGCAAAATCAGATGACACAAGGAAATATAGTGGTTCCCCTAAACTTGGGTACATCCACTCTTCTACCACCCTAGGTAGGAATCCACTGCAGGATGAGTTGATCAGGTGTCCTGGGCAGCAATGAGCTTTTGATAAGGTGCTCAAAAACCAAACCAGATTTTTTGATCAGGTGTCTTGCCACCAATGAGCTTTTGACAAGGTGCTCAAAAATCAAACTCAAACTTTTGAAGGGAGTTTGAGAAACCCTTTACAGAGATGGGGGTGAGAGAGTGATGGAAGTCTTCTCTTTCTCAAACAGCTGAGAAGACTATATGGATTGATGGTGTCAAAGCTCCCCCTGAGTCCTTGAGATCTTCAGGAAAAGAAGCTTTGCTGTAGGGTGATAGGCCTTCAAAAGTTGAACTCAAGCAATAGATGATTTCAGCAACAACTGAAATGTTGGATGTCTGGAGTCTTGAAATATGTTGGCCTTGAACACTTGAGACAAGAGAGATCTGAAGATTTCAGAAAAATTTGATCTCCTTGGATGTGTGTACTTGAGAATTCTTTGAGACAGAGAATAATTTTTTATTCTTGTTCTGAAGATTACTGATGTCTGTCTTTCTGTCTATCTGTGTGTCTGTGTATCTATGTGAGAGATTCAAAAATTCTTGTCTTTTATTCTCTGGTACTGAATGGAAAAAACATCCTCTGTCAAGAATAGCCGTTGGCCTGCATTAATTGCATCCTTAATTGCAAAATGTCTTCTGGAGGAAAGACCATAGAAATATTCCTTGAAAATCCCTTGAAACTTGGTCCAGAAATAAATGAAAACGGCTAGAAAATCTTCTGAATTAATTGCAGAATAACTCCTTAACTGATTTGAATTTGAATCTTGAAACATCCTTGAAGTTATCTGAAAACGTCGAACTGAGCTCTGCTATCGTTGAACTGAGCTCAGCGATATGGACTTATACTGCAACAAAATATTGTCGATCTGAGCTCAAAGATCGTCGAACTGAGCTTAGAGATAGAGATCCAATGCTGAGTCAAGATCGTCGAACTGAGCTCACCGATCGTCGAATGGAGTTCGACGATATGATGAAGTTGAGCTCAGCGATCGTCGAATGGAGTTCGAAAATCTGTCGAAGTTGAGCTAGACGATCGTCGATCGGAGTTTGACGAATCATCGTGCTGAGCTCGACGATATGACTTAGTCTTAACCTGAAAAAGGCTTGGTCTTGAGGGCAGCTTCCAAACTTAGACTTCTAACCCTTAGACTCAATTCTAATTGACCTTTTGAGCTATACAGGAGGTCAAACATTGGTTTCCTAGAGACATAGTGATCCTGACCCAAATTAGTAATAGGGTGTTCCAACAATCTCCCCCAATTTGGGTTAGTATTACTATTTACAGGGTTTGGAAAAAAATTAAATAACATACATGCAGCCATACTGAAAAACAAAAAGAAAAGCTGGACATGCAGAACCACATATATATATATATATCATCCCAGATAATAACCAGAAGTTAAGATGATTGTCACCTTACATAATCATTTCTTTTCCTTGCCCTTAATAAGTTTGATTTCTCTGTTGGGGTTGAGGGCTTCCTTCTTTGATCTTGTATCATCTGCTGCACCTAAAGTGGTTTGCTGTTTGGGCCTGGGAACTACAGCTTCAGGATGCAGTTCCATGTACCTGTCAGAATCAAAAAATTTGCTTGACCCATATCTTTCCAACTCTTTCTTTTTTTGTTCAGACATTGTAGAGATGTTGGAGGAATCTCTTCCTTGCTCTTTAGCTTTCTTGATCTGATCCAGTGCAGCAAGTTCTTTCATCCTTGCAGTCCAAGCAGCTGGATTGTTCTCAGGGTCTTCAAAAGGTACTGGTGGTTCATATCTATTTGAAGGATTATCTTGAGAAGGCCTGGATGAAACAGTTTCCTTCAGCTTATAGGGAAAAGGACCAGAGATGGTGTCAGAAGAAATTTGTCCTTCCCTGGAGTATGGATGTTGCCTTGAGTATCCTTTAGAGTAGACCTGGACTTATCTTTGATTGCCTCTGTATCCTCCTCTCCTGGATTGAGAGCCCCTGGATTGGCTTCCCCTATGGTAGGATCTAGCATGTGACTGATAGGGGGTTTGGCTTCTAGCAGGGGGTTGAGCAGCTGAACTTCCACCTGCACCTGCATCAGGAGGAGGTGGTGGAGGAGGATGAGAATGTTGGAATTGAGAAGAGCCCTTTTCATATTTCCTTTTCTTTTTCATTGCTTTGAGTTGATTATTTGAGTACTGCATCCAGTGCTCAGTGATGGGGCAATCATGAAGAATATAGTATGGTATATCATTGTTATCTTTGACCTTAGCAGGAGGTACTTTCTTCATGGCTTTGCTCCTTGCCTTTCTTTTTCTGGCAATGGTAGCAGAAGAATCATCAGAATCTGTTCTGAACTCATCACTTTCAGAACTCTGATCATCATACAGGGCATCAATCTTCTTCATCAAATCTTTCTTGAGCTGTATAGAAGCAGATGAGGCAGCAGAGGGTGTAGCAGCAGAATTTGAAGCAGTAACAGTAGTGACAACAGCAGATACAGAAGTTGTTGCAGCAGATAGTGAAGGTGTGGCAGTTGAAATAGAAACAGTAACAACAGTAGCATATACTACAGGTTCTGGAGAAGTAACAACAGCAGCAGCAACAGTTTCACTAACAGCAATATCAGTAGCAGAAATATCAGCAGAAAATTCAGAAGGCTCAAACTCATGTGCCTCTGTCATAAGGATCTCCTTAGAAATTGGCTCATCAGCAGTAACCGAAGTATCAGCAGCAGTATCAAAACTTTCAGCAGCAGGAGGGGCAGCAAGAACAGAAACAACCACACTGCTTTCAGCAGAAGTAGCAGTAGCATATACTGAGTGGACAAATGAGGTGATGATGCTGGGGTCACAGCAAGAGAATGGCACAAGGGCCTTGGACAGATCCTCTGGGGGCTGGATAGCAATTGTCTCTGGCAGACATCTGAAATATATAGAGTCAAAATTTGAGAGCAAAGACCTGAGGTATATTGCAAAGACTGCAGCAGGAGGTTGAGCTGAAGCTTGAAACACATCAGCAGCAGCAGTAGCAGATTCAAGAACTGAAGAAACAGCAGCAGGCAGGCTCACTGAAACAGCAAGAGCAGCAGCAGGCAGACTCACTTCATAGGGCATCTCCCCCTGCCTAGATTCAGACATGGCTGGATCAAGGCACACTGCTGAAGGGGCTGCCTGAGGGAAGAGAGAGGAGAGCCTGGTAGAAAGGGCTGCCACTGACAGGAGTAATGGAGCCAAGGAGGTCTCCAAAAGAAGAGATAGCCTGGGGGCTAGCAATTCATACAGCCTGGCAGCAAGGGCTGGAATGTCTACTTGCTCAGTAGTGACTGGAGCAGAGGTAGAGGATGGAGGAGTAGCTGTTGATGATGGTAGTGGAGAGCTGGAGTAGTGGGGCAGGGATGGTTGAGGTGTGGGTAAGGTGGATATGGAGAACAGTGGGATGGAGATAGATGGGGTGAAGGTGGGTTGGTCAATGATGTATTGTAGAAGAGCTTGATAGGATGTTGAGGATGAGGGTAGCTCAGGAGGAGAGGATGGTGAGTCATCCGTAAAGGAATCTTCAAGGAGGTTGAAGGATGGATTGGAGGGTGATGAAGTGGCAATGTCTGTTGGAGGGTAGGTGAATAATGGATGGAATTGATCTTCTGGGATTGGAAGAGTAGGGACTGGAGATGGTGTAGATGTTGGAGAGGGGCTGGAGATGATGATGGTGGATGGAGTTGGAATGGGAAGAGATGGAATTGGAGGAGGAGGAGGAGAGGCATCAGCAGGCAGGTCATCTGCAGGGGCAGAGACCTGTGGGGAAGTGACTCTGAGAGTCCTGGTGCCTGAAGGAGTGCTGGAGGACGGCCTGCTGGGCTTGATGATCTGTCTGTCCCATTTACCAAAAAGGGCACAGGACAGTCTCTTGGATGCATTAATGTGGATTCCAGAGGAGACCAGCAATGCAGGGCACCTATTCTGCAGAAACACCCCTAGAATTCTTCCAAAGTTTACAAAACTTTTGTTGATTTTCTTCTTAATGAGGTCAAAGAAGACCTCTCCCCAATTCAGGTTCTTCCTGTCTACTAGGGCTCCCATTAGGCAGAGCTGATACCTGGAAATTGTATCATGAGCAGAGTGCTTAGCCAGTAGGACTTTCCCAACTACATCAGCCAAGAATCTGTATTCCACAGAAAGATTATTTTTCAATAGCTTGCTAGGGTTAGCCTCAGAATGACCCATTCTGGCAAGCAAGTCAGCAAATTCTTCTCCAGACAAATCAGCAGTATCTCCACCAGTTCTCAACTCAAAAACCTCTGTTAAAATTGTTGGGTTCAAGGGTACCTGAGTGCCAGAAATTGATCCAGCAATGGTGTTGTTGTCCTGATTGTGTGCAGTGTAGACCCATTCCTTTATCTCATCAGAAGCAAGCTTAATCATTGTAGTCATGATTGCAGCCAGTTTTTGCTCTTTGAATAACCCCAAGATGTCCTGAAAGACCTGGTCTGTTGTGCTGAAGGATTCCATGTCGATGTCGAAGCCAGCATCAAATTTCATGGCGGCGAGAACAGTAACAGACACAGTCAAAGTTACCTGCAAAGATTCAACAAACAAAACGACCAAGTGCAGAAGTGTTTGGAGGGAAAGAAAGTTTTTGCAGAGAAATCAAAAGTGCAAAGGAGAACGACTGCGAAAAATGAATTTTATATTAGGGTTCGACGCAGAAAAGGAAAGATCGTTGAACTCAGTTCGACGATCGAGACTTCTAAAGGAATCTGAAGAGTCTTCAACATCGTCGATCTCCGTTCGACGATATTGGAGAGCGTCGAGCTCTGTTCGACGATCGTTCAGAGAACAAAATCGTCGAGCGCCGTTCGACGATTGTTTACCGGAAGAGATAGTTCATACTATCTGAGAAACGCTGAACTCAGATCGATGATTTCAGAAATCGTCGATCTCCGTTCGACGATCTGGGGGAAAATTGTCGAGCGCAGTTCAGAGATCAGAAAAACTCTAGACACTAAGAAAAATCAAGATGTTTGCCTAGTCTTGGTCAATTTTTAAGATTTTAAAATCTTGGATATTATTTAAGACTTCCTCCATCTAACATTCCTAACTGATTTAGGAAGAAGGTGTGTTTCTTTTCATCCAAGGGCTTGGTGAAAATATCTCCCCTTTGTAAATCAGTTGGGATATATTGTAGTTCAATTTTATTCTTTTCAACATTATCCCTTAAGAAATGATGCCTAATCTCTATGTGTTTTGTCCTACTATGGAGGACTGGATTTTGAGCTATAGAAATAACACTGGTGTAATCACAAAAGATTTTAGACTTCTCTAAGTTGTAGCCATAGTCTATGAGTTGGTTTTGAATCCACAAAATTTGTGAACAACAACTGCCTGCAGCCTTATATTCAGCTTCAGCAGTTGAAGTTGACACAGAGGTTTGTTTCTTGCAAAACCAGGAGACAAGTCTGTCACCAAGGAACTGACAAGTTCCACTGGTGCTTTTCCTGTCAATTCTGCATCCAGCATAGTCAGCATCAGAAAATCTAGTTAAATCAAATGCTGAATCTTTTGGATACCAGATACCTAGATTTGGACAACTTTTAACATACCTGAGAATCCTCTTTACTAGTGTTAGGTGTGACTCTCTAGGGCTTACTTGGAACCTAGCACATATACATGTAGCAAACATTATATCCGGTCTACTAGCTGTAAGGTACAGTAAAGAGCTAATCATTGCTCTATATGTTGTCTGATCAACAAGTTTCCCATGTTCATCAGCATCTAATACAACATTAGTAGGCATGGGTGTTTTCATACAAGATGCTTCAGACATGCCAAATTTCTTAACCAATTCATTTGCATACTTGGTTTGAGAAATGAAGATGCCTTCAGCATGCTGTTTGACTTGCAATCCTAGGAAGAAGGATAGCTCACCCATGCTACTCATTTCAAATTTAGAATGTATTAGGTTGGAAAACCTTATGCACAATTTTGAGTCAGTAGAACCAAAAATAATATCATCTACATAAATCTGCACTAGTAGGGTATGGGACTTATGGGTTCTAATGAAAAGAGTTTGGTCTACTCTACCCCATATAAATCCATTTTCCAAAAGAAAGCATGGTAGGGTCTCATACCATGCTCTAGGAGCTTGCTTGATACCATATAATGCTTTGTTCAATTTAAAAACATAATCAGGATAAGTTGGAGAGATAAAACCTGAAGGTTGTCTGACATATACTTCCTCTTTGATGTCTCCATTTAGAAAGGCACTTTTGACATCCATCTGATATACCTTGAAGCCTTTATGTGCTGCATAAGCTAAAAATATTCTGATGGCTTCCAATCTTGCAACTGGTGCAAAAGTCTGGTCGTAGTCTATTCCTTTTTCTTGAGAATATCTCTGAGCAACTAGCCTTGCCTTGTTCCTTACAATTACTCCTTGATCATCCAGTTTGTTTCTGAACACCCACTTTGTTCCAACAATGGATTGATCCTTAGGATTTGGCACTAGTTCCCATACTTTGTTCCTTTCAAATTGATACAACTTCTCTTGCATTGCAATGATCCAGTGTGGATCTTGCTCTGCATCTTGAATGGACTGAGGTTCAATTTGAGATAGGAAGCAGGTGTGCAATAGGTTTTGGTTGACCTGATTTCTGGTTTGCACACCAGCTGAGATGTCTCCAATTATTTGGGAAATTGGATGGTCTCTTGATGTTACTAAATCAACAGGGGGTGTTGATTGTTCACCAACCTGTGTTGTTGTTTCCTCTTGTGGTACAACAACTGGCTCTTCAAGTTGTTCTTCAATATGTTGAGCACTTTCTTCATCTTCACTGCTTTCATCCCTTTGGGTAACCTATAACTTGTTCAAGTCTTCAACAAGAGAATGTTCCTGCAAAGGTTCTATGGTAGAAGAGATCTTCTCCTTGAAAGACATGTTAGATTCATCAAATGATATATGAACAGATTCCTCAATTTTTAGAGATGATTTATTATACACCCTATAAGCCTTGTTGATCATGGAGTATCCCAGAAACACTCCTTCATCAGCTTTAGCTTGAAATTTTGCTAAGTATTTCTTGTCATTATTATGTATGTAGCAAATACAACCAAAAACTCTAAAATAATCAACTTTAGGTTTCTTCCCTTTGAGTAATTCATAGGGAGTCTTTCCCTTTAGTTTATGTATCAAACTTCTATTCAACACATAGTTGGAGGTGTTCACTGCCTCTGCCCAAAAGGATAGAGGAAGGTGAGCATCTGACAACAATGTAGTGGCAGATTCAATACGGGTTCTATTTTTCCTTTCAGCTACCCCATTTTGTTGAGGAGTTCTAGGAGCTGAGAAAGTATGCCTGATCCCTTCACTCTGACAGAACCCTTGCATAAGAAGAGAATCAAACTCTGTCCCATGATCACTTCTGATCACGGCAATGTGAGTATTGAACTCAATCTGTATACATTTGAGAAACTCTGTCAGACACTTAAAGTTATCAGACTTCTTCCTTAGAAAGAACACCCAAGTGAATCTAGAGAAGTCATCTACAACTACTAAAGTGTAAGATTTCCCTCGTAGGCTTTGTACTGTGATGGGTCCAAAAAGATCCATGTGTAACAGATACAATATCCTACGTGAATCACTCTTATTAAGTGACTTAAAGCTGTTTTTAGTTTGCTTGCCTAGTTGACAAGCCCTGCAGAGTCCTTCCTTCTTGTAGGGGCCAGAAGGTAGTCCTCTAACAAGGTTGTCCTTAGATAGCCTAGCAATAGTTCTAAGGTT
Source organism: Platanthera guangdongensis (assembly GCA_039583875.1). Lineage (NCBI taxonomy): Eukaryota > Viridiplantae > Streptophyta > Magnoliopsida > Asparagales > Orchidaceae > Platanthera > Platanthera guangdongensis. The sequence continues at coordinate 83,225,314 of CM077161.1, forward strand.
TAGGTGTCCTAGTCTCTTATGCCATAAAATATTTGGTCTACAAACAGAATTAAACAGGCAAATATCTACATCAGTTGAAAGAAAGTCTACTAGATAGATGTTACCTTTTATTTTACCTGTCAACACAGTTGTGTTGTCCTCTGACTTGATTTTGTATAATGCTTTGCTGAAGGTCACCTGGTAGCCTTCATCACACAGCTGACTGATGCTTATTAAGTTGTGCTTCAGCCCTTCCACATAAGCTACCTTCTTGAATGTTACTGATCCAATATGGACTGCACCATATCCTTTAGTCTGTCCAAAGTTTGAATCACCAAAGATAACTTTGGGTCCAAGCTTGGATCTAAAGGAAGTGAGGTTGTACTTGTTCCCTGTCATGTGCTTAGAGCACCCACTATCCAAGTACCATTGCTGGTTAGATGTTGGATAAGTCTTCACCTGCACATAAAATAATTCATTTATTTTTGACCCAGTTTACCTTGGGCCTAGGTTGATAACCTTTAAATTCTGAAATAAAAGACATTCCAGGTTGACTCTTATATCCTTCAGGATAATATCTCCTTGGAGGTATGATCCATTCAGTATAAGGGTTAAATATGTGCGATGAAGGACCCTTAGGATTGGATTTTGATTTGCCCTTGAAAAAATTTCCAGAGCTCTGACCTCTGTTCGACGATCTTGGAGCTGCATTCGACGATCTTGGGTCAGATCGTCGAGCTCCATTCGACGGTCGACTATAGCAGAGTTCAGGAACTTGAGATCGTCGACCTGAGTTCGATGATTTTGCCTGAGATTGTCGATCTGTGTTCGGCGATCGTCGATCAACCTTCGGCGATCGTCGATCTCCATTCGACGATTTCTGCTGGGACTTAGTTTTCTTGGGCAGATCAGAATTTTTCCTAGCTACCTCTACAACTCCCTTTCCTTTATCAGAAATGAATTTGATTGGAGTTGTTATAACTATGGGTTGGCTGGATGAAGCACCCAAGCCCAGTGTACTATTAAATCTGGAGTTCACTGTGCTTGTGATGTCCATCAGCTTGATGCTTCTCCCATTAAGGGATTCTTCAAGCTTCTTGACTTAAGACAGCTCACTTTTCAGTGAAGCTATCTGCTCCTTACAGCACTCCAACTCCTGAGAGAGTTTGAGGTTTTCTGACTTTAAAATACTATGTTCAGATAAATGATTTCTGAGAGAGATAATTTCTTTCTCAGATTTTAGCAGGTCTAAACATAATGCTTTGAATTCAGATTTAAAGTCCTCTGAATTAAAATCAAATGAACTAATTACCTGATCTTCTTCAGGTTGAGTCTCTGAGTCTGACTCTGACTCCTCTTCATCTGAATTATGTTGTGAGGTATTGATTGCCATCATGCAGAACTCTTTCTCTTCTGCATCATCCTCATCATCACTAGAGCTGGATGAGTCTTCTGACTCCTCTTCAGTCTCACTCCAGGATTCAGCAACAAACCCCTTTCTTATATGTTTGTTTTTGCTTGATGAGGATTTGCCATTGCCATTCCTCTTGGTGTCTTTCTCCTTTCTTCTTTCTTTCTTGTCCCTTCTGTCCTTGTTTTTGTTTTCTAGACAGTCAGGAACTATGTGCCCTGGTTTCCTTCAATCAAAGCAAACAATTTCTTTATTATTAATTGACTTGTCATACCTTAGCTTATCATGCTCCTTGTATGATCTCCTTTTGAAGTCCTTTCTGGCCATCTTGTAAAATCTTTTGGCCAACAGACTGAGCAGTTCATCATTGCCTGTGACTTTGTCTTCAGGCTGATCTTTAGTGGCCTTGAAGGCTATGGTGTTCTCTTTTCTTGTGGCTGGTGAGGCAGCCTTCTGTTCTTCTTCTTTATTCTTGATGAGTAGCTCATAAGATTTGAGCTTACCCAATAGAGCTTCAGTGGTGATCTCATTCAAACTTCTGGCATCCTTAATTGGCCAGATTCTTGAATCCCAAGTGCTAGGGAAGCACATTAGAATTTTGTCATTGAGTTCAGTTAGTGAGATCTCCTTATCCAATGTCCTGAGTTCACTGACAACTAGACTGAGCCTGTTGTACATATCTCCCACTGACTCAATTTCTCCCTTCTTGAAATTCTCATATTGAGATATGAGGTGCGATCTCCTATCCTTTCTCTCATCAGCGGAGCCTGAGACTATTTCAGAGAGTTTGTCCCAAATTTCCTTTGCTGAATTGCATTCAGCCACCTTTTGAAATATGTCATCAGACATTGTCTGGGCTAAGATGTTCATAGCCTTGGCATCATCTACCTTCCATTTCTTGATGTCAGCATCTGTTCCTGATGGAGGTGGAACAACATTTGTACTTGAGTTCTCTGGAGGTCTTGGACACATTGTCAAAACAGAGTTAAAAATATCCTCGTCAATAGAATTCATGTATAGTCTGATCCTTGCTTTCCAAAGTACAAACTTGGATAGATTGCACACTGGAGGGCTGGTGCTAGCATAATCTTTGTTTTGGGCTATGATTTGTGAAAACAAAATCTAATACTAATTTCAAAAGAATACAGATCTAACTAGGAATCTTTGGGTTCAGGTGTTAGCCTGTGCAACCACCAAGGTGTGGTATGTTTAACCAACCTGGCTCTGATACCAATTGAAAGTGCAGCTAGATCTGATATACTCTAAAGGGGGGTGAATAGAGTATATGGTGCTTGAAAACTTTTTACAACAACTGTTGTAATGTGAGTGAGCAGGGAAGCAGTCAATAAATCTAATCACAAAACTAAACTAATCAAAAGCTAATCACAGAACAATCACAGCCAGAAACAAAAATAAAGACAAGCAAAACCAGATGACACAAGGAAATATAGTGGTTCCCCTAAACTTGGGTACATCCACTCTTCTACCACCCTAGGTAGGAATCCACTGCAGGATGAGTTGATCAGGTGTCCTGGGCACCAATGAGCTTTTGATAAGGTGCTCAAAAACCAAACCAGATTTTTTGATCAGGTGTCTTGCCACCAATGAGCTTTTGACAAGGTGCTCAAAAACCAAACTCAAACTTTTGAAGGGAGTTTGAGAAACCCTTTACAGAGATGGGGGTGAGAGAGTGATGGAAGTCTTCTCTTTCTCAAACAGCTGAGAAGACTATGTGGATTGATGGTGTCAAAGCTCCCCCTGAGTCCTTGAGATCTTCAGGAAAAGAAGCTTTGCTGTAGGGTGATAGGCCTTCAAAAGTTGAACTCCAGCAATAGATGATTTCAGCAACAACTGAAATGTTGGATGTCTGGAGTCTTGAAATATGTTGGCCTTGAACACTTGAGACAAGAGAGATCTGAAGATTTCAGAAAAATTTGATCTCCTTGGATGTGTGTTCTTGAGAATTCTTTGAGACAGAGAATAATTTTTTGTTCTTGTTCTGAAGATTACTGATGTCTGTCTTTCTGTCTGTCTGTGTGTCTGTGTATCTATGTGAGAGATTCAAAAATTCTTGTCTTTTATTCTCTGGTACTGAATGGAAAAAACATCCTCTGTCAAGAATAGCCGTTGGCCTGCATTAATTGCATCCTTAATTGCAAAATGTCTTCTGGAGGAAAGTCCATAGAAATATTCCTTGAAAATCCCTTGAAACTTGGTCGAGAAATAAATGAAAACGGCTAGAAAATCTTCTGAATTAATTGCAGAATAACTCCTTAACTGATTTGAATTTGAATCTTGAAACATCCTTGAAGTTATCTGAAAACGTCGAACTGAGCTCTGCTATCGTTGAACTGAGCTCAGCGATATGGACTTATACTGCAACAAAATATTGTCGATCTGAGCTCAAAGATCGTCGAACTAAGCTCAGAGATAGAGATCCAAAGCTGAGTCAAGATCGTCGAACTGAGCTCACCGATCGTCGAATGGAGTTCGACGATATGATGAAGTTGAGCTCAGCGATCATCGAATGGAGTTCAACGATCTGTCAAAGTTGAGCTGGACGATCGTCGATCGGAGTTCGACGAATCGTCGTGCTGAGCTCGACGATATGACTTAGTCTCAACCTGAAAAAGGCTTGGTCTTGAGGGCAGCTTCCAAACTTTAACTTCTAACCCTTAGACTCAATTCTAATTTACCTTTTGAGCTATACAGGAGGTCAAACATTGGTTTTCTAGAGACATAGTGATTCTGACCCAAATTAGTAATAGGGTGTTCCAACACCAAGTATGGACTTTACAAAATTTATGAAGGAAGCAACATATAAAATCCTTTAAAAATTATAATAAAATTTAGAGACCTCCATTTAGGTCAAAACCACAACTGGCCAAATTTTACTATATTCCATTTAAATCAAATGATCAAATTAAATCAAATACTAAATTGGACACTTTGATATTTAACAAAGGAACTACCATGAATATAATCTATAAAATTCCACTAAATATATCTAGGGGTTCAACTCACCCTAAGATTCATTCTACTCCATCTTCACAATTTTTAGAGGATGTTAATTTACTATTTTGACCTAATAGTGCTTCTACCCTAAAGCTAGGGTTTGACTTTTGAGGTACTTAACTACTTCTAAATTCCCTAACATTTCAACCAGAGGCTTAAATATACATAAGTTATCTCCCTACTAAATTACAAGGTCATACAAGGGCATTTGCACTTATATCCTTCACAACCCCCAAAGATCTTTCCTTAGGGTGTGAACTTGGGTCCAAGGGTAAATCTGTAACACCCCCATCTGCCGCATGGCATATAACAGAAGGTCCAGCTAGAACCCGACGCCATATACCACAGACAGTCGGAAGGGTTACTAAATGAATAATCAAACCAACCAATTAAGACTACTCGTCCTAATCACAGAGCATTCTAGCGGAATATTTTAAAGTTGGAAGAACCCAAACTTAAATCCATCAAATATGAATGTACACAACTACAACTACAGGAATGAAACCCCAAATACACTGAAATGGGTACATGGTCTTATGGCCTTACAAATGTTCATAAAATATAACATGTCTTACATACATCGGCTCGCAGGCCGGCCACACATGATAAATGTAAAAAGAACTATTCTACGGCCTTCTAGGGCCAGCATAGCAACATGAGCTCCAGCCCGCTATTTGGTGCTCGGCTCCGCAGCACCTGCAAGCACATACCACCGCACGATGGCAAACAAGGCAACGGTCAGCTAAAAGCCGACCAAATTATAACGACCCCACCCCTTACTCGGGACAGCGGTGCTCTTTCCCTGCATAGCATTAGTCCAACAAAATAATATAGCGTAATTATATTTCTCCACAGGTGTAGGCTCGCACGGCCAAACACCTCGTGCACTCAGGGCACATTCATGGTGAACCCTGACAAATCAGTGCATTCACCAACACCCCTAGGATGGCAACAACATGTGAGCATTTAGCCTATCTGACCACCGTCTAAGGCTCCGACTATGCCTACGGCCAGTGCCCGTCTTTGGATTTCTCGCACCGTACCACATAGCCTAGGTCCAATTCCACTTGCCCGTTGCTCATGTCGCATATACAATTTAAGTCCTACGCGCGGGCCAAGCTTCTCTCGGATCCCAAATTTTCCAAAACAATCTCATAACCCAGCTATGATCAAGGCCGGTTCCCAGACCGCCAAGTTAGCAGAACACGTTTCTGCTTAGTTTTTCGGGTGGGCCTTGAAGCTAACCTCCAAGTATCCCTGCTGCAATCTACCGCGTAGAAACCCGAAAAACCCAAAGCACAGAGTCTTCTCCGGCAAAACATATCAAATGCAACATCACCGATCCAGACAAAACACGTCCGGGTAGGCTTCACATACAATGCCTATGCCCGTACTTACGATTCCGGACTCTATATGCAACACAAGGGGGACTATTCACATCAACCCCAAGGAACACCACGCACTCACCGCACACTCGCGGGAGCGGGGTTCCCTATGCAAAAGAAAGAGCTTCAAACGCTCAAGTTGAGAATCGTTACCCTTGTAGTCCGTTTTGGCGCCATGGAAAACTACGCGGATAGAACTCTTCACAACGACCTTCCCTCCACGGATCCTCTCTCAGACTTCGAAATGGTGCTCCGATGCTCCGCCGGCGGCCGGAAACCTCCTTCTTCTTCCTCTTCTCTCTCACTTTGGAAGGAGAAAGCTTTGGAGAGAAAATGAGGAATTAACCCCCTATTCCCGGCATTAACAGAGCAGGATCTCATCTGGGCCGTCGGATCTTAATTAAAGAAAACGAACGGCTTAGATCTGCACAAAATCCTCCAGACCTGGGCCGAACACGGCTTGGCACACGGCCGTGTCCCAGGCCGTGTGCCTCGATCCAGGCACGATCGTCGAACTGAGAGACGCACACGGGACATGACACGCCCGTGTCTCACCTGACACGCCCGTGTCGGGTTCCTTGACACACCCCTGTTCGGGGGCGTGTCACGCATAACCGCCACGACAACGGACACGACCCTACTGCACATGGGTAGGGACACGGGTTGGCACACGCCCGTGTCAGAGGACACGCCCGTGTCATCCGACCGTGTTCCTGGCCGTGTCCTTCTCGGGTTGAAAACGGCCAAAAATCACCAGCCAGACACGTCCTTGGACACGCCCGTATCCTAGGCCGTGTACCCATACAGGCACCAAAAACCCTTTTTCCGTGACCGACTCGCACACAATATTCGGGGCGTTACAAATCTCCCCCACTTAAGGAATTTCGTCCCGAAATTAAACAAAGGTACACAAAATTTAACTGATACCTGGGGGGAACAACTCGGGGTATTCCTCCAACATAGCTTGCTCTCGCTCCCAAGAAAGCTACTCACGCCCGCAATTATCCTAACAGACTTTTACCATTCAGACCTCCTTGTTGCGGAGTCGTTTGACTGCAACATCTTCAATTTGCACTAGCTTGACCCTTGTTGTTAACTCATAATCAACCGGTACCTGATTGTCCGCAACGATCTGCGAAGGCTCTTGCACTGCCTTACGCAACACCGATACGTGGAACACGTCATGCAGCCCACTCAACTCCGTTGACAGCTTCAACCTATTCGCCGCCTCGCCAACACGCTCCAGGATTTCAAATGGTCCAAGGTATCTCGGACTCAGCTTCTTCAAGCGTCGAACCCGCGATACACCCTTGAACGGCTTGATCTTTAAATATACCATGTTGCCAACGTTGAACTCCACATTTCTATGTTTGGCATTGTAATACTTTGACTGTCTATCCTGAGCAATCTTCAGCCTTTCCTGAATTGTCTGTATCATTGAAGTGGCGTCTTCCACCGCTTGACGTTTATACAACTTCGATTCGCCTGCCTCCAACCAAGACAACGGCGTACGACACTTCCTCCCGTACAAGGCTTCGAAAGGCGCCATTCCAATACTTGCCTGAAAGCTGTTGTTGTACGCAAACTCCACTATGTACAAGTGATCCTCCCAATTATTCCCGAAATCTAGGACGCACATGCGAAGCATGTCCTCCATAGTCCTGTTGACTCTCTCAGTTTGGCCATCTGTCTGCGAGTGAAAGGCTGTGTTGAATTTTAGCTTAGTACCCAACAGACAATGCACCAACCTCCAGTCATTCGACGTGAAGCGTCCATCACGATCACTAACAATACTGCGAGGCACACCATGCAATCGTACAATGTTATCCACGTAGAGTTTGGCTAACTTTTCCACCGGATCCTCCTTTCTGACTGGGATAAAGTGCGACACCTTTGTCAACCTATCTACGACCACCCAAATGGCGTCGTTTCCCTTCTGCGACTTCGTCAAACCGTGCACAAAATCCATAGATATGTCGTCAAACTTCCATTCTGGGATAGGAAGGGATTTCAAGAAACCTCCGGGCTTTTGGCATTCCGCTTTCACCAATGCACAAGTACGACACTTGGCCACATAAAGTGCCACATCCTTCTTCAAACCCGACCACCAGAATAATTTCTTCATGTCTCTACACATCTTCGTGCTTCCCGGGTGGATTGAGTACTTGGTATGATGAGCCTCATACATCAACTCCTCCCAAATAATATCCGCACTAGGAACGCATAGACGACCGTCCTTCCTTAGCAACCCATCTTTAACCACAAACTGGGAATTTGACCCATCCAAAGCTTCATCCAAGATCTGCTTCATGCTGCTATCCTGAACCAAAGCCCGCCGAACTCTATCCGCTAGGTCACACTACACCTCTGTCCAAAGCAGTTTCGCCTCGGCAATAGACTGCTTATCGACACAAGATATCTCCAATGCCTCCAACTCTTGGACCAATCTATTATCATGTACTGATAACCAGTTGGCTTGTGCGGGAATCTTATGACTCAACGCATCGACAACTGCATTTCCCTTCTCAGGCACATAGTGTATCTTGAAGGTGTAGTCCCCTAAGAACTCCATCCACCTCCTCTGCCTCATGTTCAGATCCTTTTGGTCCAATAGGTACTTCAAACTTTTATGATCGGTGTAAATATCGACCTTCACACCGTACAGATAGTGCCTCCAAAGCATTAGAGCAAATATCACGGCCGCTAACTCTAAGTCATGGACCGGATAATTCCTCTCGTGAACCTTCAGTTGTCGTGAACCATAAGCTATCACTCTCCCATGCTGTAGCAGAACACAGCCCAAACCACTGCCCGAAGCATCACTATAGATCTCGAACCCTTCGGTTCCACTTAGCGAACATAAAATGGGCGCCGTGGTCAATCGCCTCTTCAATTCTTCAAAAGCCTGTTCGCACTCCGAAGACCACAGAAACTTCTGATCCTTTCTTGTCAACGTCGTGAGTGGTAGTGCTATCTGCGAGAAGTTCTCTACGAAGCGCCTGTAGTAGCCAGCAAGCCCCAGAAAACTCCGGACCTCTGCCACCATAGTCAAAGTAGGCCACTCCCGTATCGCCACTATCTTCGCCGGATCCACAGCTATTCCTTCTCCACTGACAACATGACCAAGGAACGCTATCGAGGGTAACCAGAATTGACACTTGGAGAACTTTGCATACAACTGACTTTTTCTCAATGTCTCCAACACCATGTGTAAATGCTTGTAGTGATCCTCCTCGCACCGCGAATACACCAGGATATCATCGATAAATACTATCACAAACTGATCTAGGTATTCTCTGAACGTCCTATTCATCAGATCCATAAACACGGATGGCGCATTCGTCAACCCAAACGGCATAACCGTGAACTCGTAATGCCCAAACCGCATACTGAATGCTGTCTTTGGGATATCGCTCTCCCTTATCCTCAACTGATAGTAACCGGACTTCAAATCTAACTTCGAATATACAGTTGATCCAACCAACTGATCAAATAGATCGTCAATCCTCGGGATTGGATATTTGTTCTTCTCCGTAAGTTTGTTCAATTCTCGATAATCGATACAAAGCCGCAAGCTCCCATCTTTCTTCTTAACAAAGAGAACTGGTGCGCTCCAAGGCGACGAACTTGGACGCACATAACCTTGCTCTTGCAACTCTTGCAGTTGCACCTTCAACTCCGCCATTTCTCTTGGGGCTATCCGATAGGGGGAGCGTGACACCGATTTGGCACCCGGTACCAGCTCTATAGTAAAGTCTATCTTCCACTGAGGAGGGGCTCCTGGGAGATCATCTGGAAACACATCAGGATACCCGGACACAACTGGGATGCTGTCCAAACTAGGCTTAGGCGTCGAAGTCTGCACTAGAGTGACATATAGTTCTGCCCCAGATCGAACTGCCTTGAACATCTGAAGGGCTGACATCAGAACCTTCCCTGACCACTTCATGCCCGCAAAAGTAGTCTCTCGATCAGTGTCCAAACCCAACTTGACTTCTTTACGGTTGCAATCAATACATGCACTTTGCTCCGAGAGCCAATCCATACCGATGATTACGTCGAACTCCATTAATGGTAGAATCAATGCCCGCAAATCAAACTCCCGGTCTCCAATCTGAGTCTTCACAACACAAACCCTATCCGCACGCATTGAGCACCCATTAGGCAACAACACATCCAACTTGTTTTCTGCCATCGAGAACGGAACTCCGATGCGCGATATAAGTTTTTCGGACAAGAAGGAATGTGATGCTCCCGTATCAAAAAGGGCTCTCGCCGGAAACCCAAAGATTAACACAAAGCCTAGCACTGACAAACATAAGCTAACAAATACAAAGGTAACAACTATAAAAGTTAAACCACTGTAATTTAACTCATACCTGTCACCACGTCCGCTTGCTTTATGGCCTCCTGCAGACCAAGGTTGTAGACTCTAGGCTGGGCTGGAGCATGATGGGACGCGGTTGACTCCACCGCCTTCCCTTTCTCCTCATAAGACGCTCCAGGTCTCCTCTCGGACTTTGAACGTCTGCTCCAACACTCCCGAGCAAAATGCCCCGTCTTCCCGCAGTTGTAGCAAGCTCCGGGGACTCGACTTGTAGTTGCCCCCGACACATCAGTCGAAGGGGCTGAGTTCGAAGTCCTCCTCTTCTTGTTCCACCTGCGGAAACTTGACTTATTATATGGCACCTTGAACTCGGTCTTCCTTTCTCCTGAGTCCTTCTTCTCTTGAACTTTCTTCGTAACCTTTTCCAACGATCGGGCCGAATTGACCAAGGCTAGGAAGCCCTGGGCCTTAGTCCCATCAAGGAGTAACTGTAAATCGCCGCGAAGACCCTCATAGAATCGGTTGGTCTTCCTCTCTTCTTCTGTAAACATAACACTAGCATAACGACCCAACCGTGTGAACTCATGCAGATATTCGTCCACGCTTCTGGATCCCTGAGTCAACCCAAGAAATTGATTCTCCATCTCCAACTTCTGAGCAGAGGGTACAAATCTGGCTAGGAAGAATCTTGAAAATTCTTCCATCGGTACATCCGCAAGTTGCCTTCCCACTAGAAGATGAAACTCCATCTCGTCCCACCACAGCCTCGCTTCACCTTCCAAAAGAAAAGTCGCTATGGTGGTCTTCTGCCACTCCTCAGTTATTGTGGCCGTCAAGACCCTCTTTATGGAAGAGAGTCAGTCCTCAGCTTTAGTTGGCGTTCCAACCCCATTAAACCTCGGAGGATTAAAGCCCATCACATGCTTTAACTACCTCTCCGTAGTTCTTCTCGGCTCTACCAACTCCACTACTGCGCGTTCCACCACTCTCGGCTCTGCCACCCTAACCGGTTCTTGCTCATTCACAGGAGGTGCGCGATGTATTTGCCCTGCAGGTTGGGCATTTATCATTGTGAACACTGCCTCAGCCACCATCCTGATGGTTTTCGCTGAAGGAGGTGTAGTAGGCACGTCCCTTGGTGCACTACTTTCCGCTGATTGCGGACGCTCTGACTGACCAGCACCGCTCCCAGCTGCCTATAGTAGCAAAGACACACGATTAGACGACAAACAAATTGCTAAAAGCAATCATTGGAACACTCAGGTTCCACCAAACAAGTGTATTTTCATTCCTAAGTGGACATTCATGGGTTCTTTTTGATGTTATCACGATGACACACACATGTGCTCACCACCCCTTAAAAGAATTCGCCCACGAATTCATTTTAGCCTGACCGTAACCAGAAGTCTGATACCAAATTGTAACACCCCCATCTGCCGCATGGCATATAACATAAGGTCCAGCTGGAACCCGACGCATATACCACAGACAGTCGGAAGGGTTACTAAATGAATAATCAAACCAACCAATTAAGACTACTCGTCCTAATCACAGAGCATTCTAGCGGAAGATTTTAAAGTTGAAAGAACCCAAACTTAAATCCATCAAATATGAATGTCCACAACTACAACTACAGGAATGAAACCCCAAATACACTGAAATGGGTACATGGCCTTATGGCCTTACAAATGTTCATAAAATATAACATGTCTTACATACATCGGCTCGCAGGCCGGCCACACATGATAAATGTAAAAACAACTATTCTACGGCCTTCTAGGGCCAGCACAGCAACATGGGCTCCAGCCCGCTATTTGGCGCTCGGCTCCGCAGCACCTGCAAGCACATACCACCGCACGATGGCAAACAAGACAACGGTCAGCTAAAAGCCGACCAAATTATAACGACCCCGCCCCTTACTCGGGACGGCGGTGCTCTTTCCCTGCATAGTATTAGTCCAACAAAATAATATAGCGCAGTTATATTTCGCCACAGGTGTAGGCTCGCACGGACAAACACCCCGTGCACTCAGGGCACATTCATGGTGAACCCTGACAAATCAGTGCATTCACCACCACCCCCAGGATGGCAACAACATGTGAGCATTTAGCCTATCTGACCACCGTCTAAGGCTCCGACTATGCCTACGGCCAGTGCCCGTCTTCGGATTTCTCGCACCGTACCACATAGCCTAGGTCCAATTCCACTTGCCCGTTGCTCTCGCCGCATATACAATGTAAGTCCTACGCGCGGGCCAAGCTTCTCTCGGATTCCAAATTTTCCAAAACAATCTCATAACCCAACTATGATCAAGGCCGGTTCCCAGACCGCCAGGTTAGCAGAACACGTTTCCGCTCAGTTTTCCGGGTGCGCCTTGAAGCTAACCTCCAAGGATCCCTGCTGCAATCTACCGCATAGAAACCCAAAAAACCCAAAGCACGGAGTCTTCTCCGGCAAAACATATCAAATGCAACATCACCGATCCAGACAAAACACATCCGGGTAGGCTTCACACACAATGCCTATGCCCGTACTTATGATTCCGGGCTCTATATGCAACACAAGGGGGACTATTTTCATCAACCCCAAGGAACACCACGCACTCACCGCACACTCGCGGGAGCGGGGTTCCCTATGCAAAAGAAAGAGCTTCAAACGCTCAAGTTGAGAATCGTTACCCTTGTAGTCCGTTTTGGCGCCATGGAAAACTACGCAGATAGAACTCTTCGCAACGACCTTCCCTCCACGGATTCGCTCTCAGACTTCGAAATGGTGCTCGGATGCTCCGCCGGCGGCCGGAAACCTACTTCTTCTTCCTCTTCTCTTTCACTTTGGAAGGAGAAAGCTTTGGAGAGAAAATGAGGAATTAACCCCCTATTCCCGGCCTTAACAGAGCAGGATCTCATCTGGGCCGTCGGATCTTAATTAAAGAAAACGAACGGCTCAGATCTGCACAAAATCCTCCAGACCTGGGCCAAACACGGCTTGGCACACGGCCGTGTCCCAGTCCGTGTGCCTCGATCCAGGCACGATCGTCGAACTGAGAGACACACACGGGACATGACACGCCCGTGTCTCACCTGACACGCCCGTGTCGGGTTCCTTGACACGCCCGTGTTCGGGGGCGTGTCACGCATAACCGCCACGGCAACAGACACGACCCTACTGCACACGGGTAGGGACACGGGTTGGCACACGCCCGTGTCGGAGGACACGCCCATGTCATCCGGCCGTGTTCCTGGCCGTGTCCTTCTCGGGTTGAAAACGACCAAAAATTACCAGCCAGACACGGCCTTGGACACGCCCGTGTCCTAGGCCGTGTACCCCTACAGACACCAAAAACCCTTTTTCCGCGACCGACTCGCACACAATATTCGGGGCGTTACAAAATCAAACCTAATTCATCCATCTATCCCAAAGAGGGGAGGGTACTTAAGGTAATACTAAGTCAGTGGTCCAAAAGGGCTGTGCTGTCAATATTTCATTTTTTTTCTTTTTGGCTATAAACACACCAAGCCCTTAACAAGCCAACACATGCAAGGGGTTTCCCTAACTTGCTGTGGTCCATATGGGCTGAAACTTTAATCATGCCTTAATAATGTCCTCATGGACATGCCACCAAAAATTGGGGCCTTTTGGAGTTGCACTACTCCAAGAATCACCTAAACAAGCCTAGGGGTAATTTGGTAATTTCCCCCTGATTTTAATTCCAAATAATCCCATTTTTGGGCAGAGCCTACATATGCCATAAACCAATTTCTTCCCAAAATCCCAGGTCTTTTGGGCCTCTGGATGGGCTTGGGCATGTCTTCCAATTTCTGCATTTTTGTTATTTGCAGCCCAAGACCATTCACTTTTTCAGATCTTGCAAGTGAGATATCTCAACATGCAAAGGGCTAAACTGTCTAATTTTTCTACCATAGGTCTAACATACCCCTAAGGGCAGGCCACCAAACGTTGGGGCATATTAGAGTTGGTATGCTCCAAAAATCAACCAAATTTAGTTTATCATATTTTGACTAAAACTATAGAATTATTTTCCCCCAAAATTCCCATTTTTTGGGAGGTCATAGATACGCCTAATTAAGCCACATGCCCAAAATTTTAGTCCATTTGTACTTAGGGTTTGGTCAGGGCACTTATTTTATTTTCTGACCTACCCTAGTACCAGCCCTAGGGAAATGGCTCTATAGGGCAGTAGACCTAACCAAAATTTATGTGCAACATAGCAAATTAAAGGTAACTTCAAGACCTACAATTTTCATGTTGAGAATATTTTATGAAAAAGGATGTAAGTGCCGTAACTATTGACATGCAAAAGTAGGTTATAGGAGACAGGAAATACACTATTCATGTAATTAAATAATACCAGGATTTATAATATTGCATGGCACGGATCTTGACGCCATCGAATGGCTGCTATGTTTCTGTTGGGTACATTGGAAAATGTGTACCTGATTTGAAGAAGCCTCACCTTACTCAATGATATACATCAAGGTGTATTTGATGTGCCTTGAGTTTATATGTGCAGGTTAAGTAATTGCAGGAAATGCAGAAAAGTTTCTAAGTCCATGTGTCGACACCTAGTGATGCAGTGTTGACACTTATGATGGCTTGTGTCGACACCTAGAGAAGCTGTGTCGACACTTGGAGAATTTGTGTCGACCCCAGGAAAGGCAGAGTCGACACCAGAAGAAAAGTGTCGACACATACAGGTAGTGTCAACACACTATGAAGAATACTCAACATATATATTGTCGACACTTAGAGGCAGTGTCGACACTCAGAGAAGATTAGTCGACATCAAATGTGTCGACACCAAGAGGCTGTGTCAACACTCAGCAAAGCTTCACCAAAGTTAAAGTAAAAGAAGACATGTGTCGACACAAAGGAGATGTGCCGACACTCAGTAAGTTTCAACACAAGAAGGCATGTGTCGACACAAAGAAGATGTGTCGACACTCAGCAAGTTTCAACACAAGAAGGAATGTGTCGACACAAAGCAGATGTGTCGACACACAGCAGAATTCAACTAAGTTTTAAAGAAGAAGTACTTGTGTTGACACACAAAATCAGTGTCGTCACATTCAACAGAAGGCTTGTGTCGACACACAGAATCAGTGTCGACACATTCTGAAGAAGCAGTGTCGAGAAGCTATTACAACAACACAAGGAGTTGTGTCAACACCATCAAGGCTAGTGTCGACACTTAGTCCACTTGTGTCGACACTTGGTCTATTTGTGTCGACACATAATGAAGATCATTCTCGACACTTTCAGACAGAGACAGTGTTTTCAAGAAGTTACTAGATGACATGACAGCTGCCATTTCAACCGGTCAACTGCAACTGTTAGAGCTGTTAGAAGTTCTTTAGAAACCGGATCAACCGGTTACCTTGGAGGAAGACTATATAAAGGTATTTATCTTTCAACAGAAAAGAACTGATCACAATTATTGAATCATCAACCAGAAGATTAAAATTTTAGAATATCAAGACAAATCCAGAGAAAACTGTAAATCAGTATTCTGAAGAAACTTTAGATTTACTTGGAGAGAGAGAACTCCAGTAATTGAAGTCAAGAAAGAGACTTGTTAATCAAATCTCTTAAGGAGCGGGTTCTGAACCAGACTGCAAAGTATGACCCAGATTTATTTCTCCATCCTAAGAAGGAAGTTGCCAGTCGGTCTACTTCAAGAAGATCAACTTTACTGAGTTCAGACTCAAGAAGCCTTGAAGAAAGCAAAGACAATGTTAATCTCAGGAATCAGTGCTATCAAGAACTGATTAAGAAGATTGCTGTAACATCCCATTTCCAACTAGACCCCTAAGAGTGGTTTTGGCCATGACTAGGTCATGACAAACCCTAGGAAGCCAGTAATGAGTCAAGAGATAGGGGACAGAAAGGTGGGGGATCACCATGGTCTGCAAATAGTAGAACTCTGAACCATGGTTTAGGATGACCATGGTCTACACCTTGACCCCAAGACCCTACCACAACACCCCTAATACCTTGGGAGGCCCATTAGAGCCATAAGGACCCATTGGGGTCAAACAAAGAGGCTCAATTGACCAAGGTCAACCCTAGCCCTAAATGGGTCAAACTAGCCTACTTAGGGTCAATTGACCTACTCCTAGCCTAGAGGACCCCACCTATGCCCTCCTAACCCTAAAGTGAGGCCAATGGGTCACCAAGGACCCAATGGGGTCAACCCAAATGGTTTTGTTGACCCGAGTCAACTCTGGCCCTAAATGATGAAAGTGCCCTTACCAAGGGGCATGTGACCCCCAAGATGCCCAACCAACCTTACTCAAGTCTTCCTAGACCTTAAGGGAGTCCAATAGGTCACCAAGGACCCATTGGGGTCAACTCAAATGGTCATGTTGACCGAGGTCAACTCTATTCTAGTGTTAGGTCAAATTAGCCTAAATGAGTCAACCCAAGCTCAACCCCTTTTTCCTTTTAAGTTAACCACAACATAATGAAATATTATGGGTGGAAAGGGCTGCCAATAGGCTGGGGAGTCAGCATGGTCAGTTTTGGTGACTAGGAAAGAGAGAGAAAGCTTCATCCCACACTAATGGAGGAGAGAGAAAAGGGGAAAGAGAGTTGAAGGAGGAGATTGGCCAAGGAAAGGCCAATGGTCCCCATTGATGGCAGCATTCATCTCCTCCAGTGAAGGGGAGGAGTTTCCAGCCGTTTTCCTGGCTGTCAAGGGGCAGTTACAGCCTCCACCATCATGGCCGAAACAAGCCTTTAATGGCCATGATGGCCATGGCAGTTTCTTCAATTCTTCTCCCCCTCTGATGATTTAAACACCACCAGTGGGCTTGGAGGAGAATTTCCCAACCCTTAACTGAAGAAATCCGGCGAGTTTACTGGGAGATTGCAGAAATCCGATCGGCGGCGCCACCACCATGTCAACCCGCAGATCCGCTCGTCTCCAGGCCGCCAACAAGGTCCTCCTCCTCCTCTTTTCTCATGGGCAGATCTTAGGTTTCATTAGGGCCGAGGTTCGGGCACAATTGAGCCCGATCCAATTCAGAAAATTCATGGCTTTCGGCCGAGAAATTTCTTGGTTGGATCGCCGGAATCCGCCCCTCCGGCGGCTGTGCCGCCGTCTGGCGATAGCCACCACCTCAACGGAGGTGATGGTGGCGGTGGCCGGCCGGGGAAGGGACTGGGTGGCCGGCGGCAGACGTTTGAAGTCGGCACAGGAAGAAGCAATCCTGGCCGTTGGCTCATCAGGGACGATAACCCCGCGCCGTTGATCTGCGCCAAGATTCGCGCGGCATCAATCAGATACTTTAGGATTTAAATGAATATTATTTCATTTCTGTCACATTTGATGTATTTAATGTATATAATTTTTAAAAATACTTAGGGACCCTGAATGGAAATCTGCCCAACATGAAAATTGTAGCTTAGGGTGTCTAGTGTGTAGCAAAAATTGTTTGGACCCTTTTGGTCCACTGGTTAGACCAGGGTACCCTTTTTGGTAGGACCTATACCTAGACCTAAACAGAAATTATTTTTGGTGCCCACACTTCATTCCTTGTCCAAATAAGTTGAAATTTGGGCAGTGAGAAGGTCTTAGTCATATCTAGAACCTGTCCAAAATTTAGAATTTTTGGAGAACATTTTTCTATAGTTTTTAGAAAAATTTAATAAATCATGATTAATTTAATTATGTGACCTAATTAATTTAAAACTCCCCCAAATTTTGGTGGGTGGTCTTAGATGTCATGATAGGTCTAGGGTTAAAATGTTAGCTCATTTGGAGATGTTTAGGATAGGTAATTTACCCACCCTATATATGACCCTATAAGGGTATTTTGGTCAAAAACCACTATTTGGTGGTTGAGTGGCCAAATTCCCTCATCAGAGGCTGAAATTTTGGCCACTGATATACTTTGACTTTTTACACTCACTTATGAAGTTTGGAGTGGTTTGGACTAGGGTAGCCCTAGAATTTTAGGGTAGGCCCTTTAGGGTAAATTTCTAGGGTTTGAGGAATTTGGGGTCAAAAGACCTTGGATGGGCTTGAAACTTGGGACAGATGTCCATAGGCTTACTATGGTCCTGTGGTTAAAATTTTAGGGCATTTGGAAGACTTTAAACCCCTTAAATCTATAACCCTAGTTTAGGGCACTAGCTTTGAAATCATAAGTTCTAATACCAAAACCTTCTGAAAAGGGCTGAGTTTTTGAATGGGTAGTTGTTTAGGGTATATACATCTCTGGCAATTTTATAATAAATTTTGGATGAATAGTTTTGGTACTTTATTCACAAAGTCATGTTTTACAATTTCCACTTAGGAATTTCTGGAGATAAATATACTTGATTAAATCTGCTGAAACTTAGCAAATGGGCTTGTAATAATGGTAGCCATCTTTGTAAATTTTTATGCAATTTTTGAAGAATGATATTTAGTAGTTGCTTCTTTAATTATTTAATCCTATGGAACATTGGTAAATTTAATAATGACATTTAGATGGTCTGAAAAATTTTAATTTCTTCATAATGATGTTTCTAGTTCCTTATGAAGCCCTAGTAATTTTTACATAATTATTGGAGACATATTTGTGGCACTTCCTTCATTATATTTGATCTTGGGAATTATTTTTAATAAATCTTTTAGAGGTCAAGAACTATATGGAAAATTATGAAAATTGGCAACCAATAATATTTCTATGTTATTTAGTGGATAAAAATTTTAGGAGGCCATTGCCTGAGCAAATCTTATGGTTCATGTTCAAATTGACTATGGCCTAGTTGTTGAGGAAATTCAATAAATAGTAGATTAATTGTGAAAAATATAATTTTCTGAATTTAGACTATATTTATCATAATAGACCTCTGGTAAAATTTGTAGAGTTATTGGAGGAGAATTTAGAGTATCACCTATTGAGTACATCATATTAGCTTAGGGTGGTCTGCAATTAGTAAAAACAGCAGAAATCAAATTAAAGTGCACAATGAGTTTAGGAAGTTGGAATAATGGGGCATTAGTCTGGTAGGTGATTTAGGTTTGTCATCAGAAGTGTAGATGAGTAGTGGAGGTTGGTTAGAGTTGTGTGGGGTTCGGGATCGACAAAGGATCACTCATCCTCGTTGAAAAGAAGGAGTCATATACACTTGGGTTAGGATTCAATTATAACCCTAAGGGATTGAGAGATTTGTGTAGTAACCAATAATAATAAGTGCCTTGCGAAAGGGAGCTTTGGGCGTAATCCCATCGTAGTTCCTAGTGCCTTCGAGAGCCCTTCACGGGGAATACCTTGGGCAGTCCTGGGCTAACGCAACTCATAGGAGTAATGAAACTTCAAGAGTAACTAGAATAACTAGGGTTTCACTCTCACACACCCCGAGGTTACGGGAAGTAGTTTTGGCTAGATGATCAAGCAGTAGGCTCGGTCGTTGTGGTAAGAGGGCAGGATGGCCCGGTGAGCTTCGACTCGGTGTCGGTACGTAAATTTGCATGTGCATAAAAGGAATGATATTAAGGTGGTGGGTCTTCGGTATTGGAGGATCTTAGCACAGACACCAATACGTTGACTCGGCAAGTGTTGTGATAGCACTTCGCCAACAGAAGTCCGGTGCGCCAGCCGGCAAGAGTACGCAGGAGTCCGCTTGTGCACCAGCGTTGAGGCGTACGATAGGTCTGACCAGTAGTGCTATACTGGTTTAGAGGTGGGCGAGGCCCAACCCACCGCTTCCGTCTGCCACTACGGAGGTATCCTGGGAGGTGAGGCTCCAGAAAGGGGGAACTAAAGGTCTGTGTGCACAGAGTCGGGTGTGTGTGTTGCACTTGCTTGATCCATCATACCCACTTGCATGTCATAGCATAAGCGATTCATTTAACCTTTGACACCTAAAATATAAGTGGTATGGGACACTTATACATTAGGCCCTGCAAAACGACCCCTTGGTCTATAAGCTTGTGTGGGCAAGTTTATAAATTAAGGTTAATTTTCTTCACATATATATATTGCTATTAATAACCGACACCCCAACGTATAAATTGGTATGGGACTCTTTATACGATGGGAGCCTTGCAAAAGACCCCTTGCTTATATGTACCCATATAAGTTAAGGTCACCTTACTTTACTTGTTTACAAATATGATTAGTTACTATATAAATTGCTAGTTTTAGGTCCACCGTCACCTGCGTTTGATATACTCTCCACTTTCAAGTCCTCCCTTTCTTCCTCTCCGCTCGGTGCCTAGGAGCCACGGGGGAAGGGGTGGGGGATGATAGGACTTAGTCTTTTAGACTAACGGTTTTCGAACCACATCATTTAGGGGATCGCGGAGCCCAGATTGGAGGAGCAGCCCCAGAGGTTGACACGCTTGGAGATAGGGCAGTCTAGCACAGGAGTTCAGACAGCTGGGACCGTGAGGCCCTTACTCTAGTAGTTTTTATTTTATTTCCTCATGAGAGATCTTGTGGTGAGGAATTGATGTATCGGGCATAAGCCCTTATTTACAGTGCTTGGTTTTGTGGACTCTCCCATCGTGGAGATATTTTACTTGATGTGATATTTCTGTGGACTTTTACTTAGAGTTTTGCTGCGCATGATATTACTCTAATTTTGTTACTATGCTGCGATCGACTTGGCCGGTAGAAACGGCGTTTTGTGGTGATGCCGCTTCAAGGCGTGAAGGAGTCACTGCAAAACGGCGGTTCTGGGCCTAAGACCCCGGTGTCGAGAAAGAAAAAAAAATGGGGTCTTACAAGTGGTATCAGAGGAAACCTCGATCGACAAGTAACAGTCCACAACCCCTGGTCCACCCCCGCGCGAGCTTAGTTTGCGGACAAACTAGCAGCGGAAGCAGTGGTGAGACCCTAAGGAGGAATCACTTGTAAAATAGTCCACTTTGCATATAATTGAGCTGATTACCCACTAATATAGTTTGTTTCGCAGCCTCCAGCTCAGCCCACACCACAAGGCGGGGCCCAGCGGACTCCGGACATTGCACCACCTCCCCCGGTCCCTACCCCTTTCCTACAGTCGGAGGTGGGACAGACGTTGACAGCCATTTTGGATGCTTTCAGGGCTCAACAGGTTCTGGCTCCGCAGCCAAACCCGAGCGTCAACTGGCTGAGTATCTTTCGAGGACTCGCTCCCCCATCCTACTGTGGGACTGAGTCTGCCGTCCGGACAGAGGAGTGGCTAGATATCATGTACGAGATGTTGACTGGAATCAAGTGCCCGTGGGAGGAAAGGGTGCCCTTGGTCGTGTCTTGCTTGGAATCTCATGCTAAGAGGTGGTGGAAGACTTCCCTGGATACGATTTTTGCTGACAGGACGGCTGCGGAGATAGCTTGGGAGGAATTCAAGGGCGCTCTATTGGAGCACTTTGTTCCGCAATCAGCCAGAGATGAGCTGGAGGATAGGTTTTTGCAGTTGAGGCAAGGGAGCAAGACGGTGGTGGAGTACCACCGAGAGTTCGATCATTTAGCCCGGTTTGCAGACTCATATCAGTTGGACGAAGCTGGGTATACGAAAAGGTTCTACAAGGGCCTGCGGGAGGAGCTGAGGGAGACCTTACTATTTGTATCTGACGGGCCCATCTCCCGGATTTTGGAGATGGCGAAAAGAATCGAGGCGGATTGGCTTACTACTCGGGGCCGGAAGCAGCCAAATGAAGACCAGAGCCGGGGAGCCCGAAATGATCAGCGGCGGGGCCGCATCACAGATGGAAGAAGGGTAGAAGACCAGCCTCATCAGGAGGCGAGACAGGAGATAGGAAGACCAGTGTTGATGGCTCCACCACCAGTTCAGAGGCGGGACGAACAGAGACCCGGGGGAATGGCGTATCAACCGCCAGTGTGCTTCGATTGTCACCAGGTGGGGCACATTAGGAGGAACTGTCCCATGGGGAGGGCACCCCCACCAGCACCACAGGCTGCCCCACCAGCACCACAGGCTGCCCCACCAGCGCCATACTTCGGAGGCCGGGGTCGTGGCCGAGGACGTGGATACCCAGGTGGCGATCGTAGACCGGAAAGGGAGCAGGCGTATGCCTTGGATCTGGCACAGCCTCGAAACCCGGAGCAAGTCATAACGGGTATGACAAGAGTTTTTTTTTAAATTATTTAAATAAAAATTCCATTATCTCTGCTGTAAATTTCTAGAACTTCTCAAAAAAAAAATGATTAAATAGGAAGAAACTAGTTACAGAATCCTAAGACGTTTAACCGATCTAGGTATAGTCTTCGTCAGCGGCAAACCCGCCTACACATTGTTCGACACGGGTGCTTCGAACTCGTTCGTATCAGAGGCTTTCGTGGAAGGGCTAGAAGGCGTAGAACGGTTCACAGGCCTGACGAGGAGGGTGCGTTTACCTGATGGATCGGAACTATTCACCTCTGCCCACTGCAACATGGAGGCGGAGATTGGCGGGAAGCCATTCGAAGTGGCGGCAACGATTCTTAGAATGCCAATCTTCGAGTTGATCCTGGGCATGACATGGTTGCACTGGAACCATGCCCAGATTGATTGCCAAGCGAAGAAGATCATAGTGAGGCATGGAGACTCGTTTATTGTCATCGAAGGTATAAGATCCGCCTCTTGTGTGCTTTTATCTTCAGTACAGGCCGTTAAGGCCCATCTACAGGGGGAGGAGGTTTACCAGATTCTGTTTGAGATAGAGGATGCCAAGGGGGCCATGACAGACATCCCAGTGGTGCGGGACTTCGTCGACGTCTTCCCAGAGAAATTGCCAGGACTACCTCCGTGTCGAGAGCAGGATTTTCAGATAGAGTTAGTGCCCGGAGCCAGGCCGGCATCTAGGGCCCCTTACCGGATGGCCCCGAAGGAGTTGGCGGAGTTCCGGAGTCAGCTGCAGGAACTTGTAGAGGCAGGGTTCGTCCGGCCAAGTTCTTCACCGTGGGGATCCCCGGTGCTGTTTGTCAAGAAGAAGGACGGAAGTCTCCGCCTGTGCATAGACTATCGAGCGCTGAATAGACTCACGGTTCGGAATACCTACCCACTCCCACGAATCGATGAGTTGTTCGACCAGCTGGATGGAGCACATTTCTTCTCGAAACTTGACTTAAGGTCAGGCTATTATCAGCTGCGGATCCGAGAAGAGGACATTCCGAAGACCGCTTTCAGTAGCCGATACGGACTGTTCGAGTTCACAGTGATGCCGTTCGGGCTCACGAATGCACCATCAGCATTTACGAGCCTTATGAACAGGGTGTTCAAGGAATATTTGGACGTATTCGTCATCATCTTTATTGACGACATCCTTGTCTACTCAAAGACGGAAGGGGAGCACGCACGACACCTGACCTTGACATTGGAGAGGTTACGGGAGCATCAGCTGTACGCAAAATTCAGCAAATGCCAGTTTTGGCTAAAGGAGGTGGCCTTCTTGGGCCATATCGTCAGTGGGGCTGGGTTGGCGGTAGACCCGGCCAAGATTCGGGCCGTTCAGGATTGGCCACCATTGAAGACGGCGACAGATGTACGGAGCTTCTTGGGACTTGTCGGGTACTACCGGAAGTTTGTAGAGGGATTCTCCCGGATCGCGCTCCCTCTTACGACTCTGACGAAGAAGGAATCCCCTTTTATTTGGACACCACAGTGCGAGGCAGCCTTCGTGGAGCTGAAGAGTCGGCTCACTTCGGCTCCCATCCTCGCTATTCCGTCAGGAAGGGAGGGATTCCAGGTGTATACCGATGCCTCCTACCAAGGGATGGGTGCCGTTCTGATGCAGAACGGGCATGTGATAGCTTATGCCTCTCGACAGTTGAAGATTCACGAGAAAAATTACCCGGTCCACGATCTGGAGATGGGCGCGGTAATCTTCGCCTTGAAGATTTGGCGGCACTATCTGTACGGGGTTCATTGCGACATCTTCTCCGACCACCAGAACCTGAGATACGTGGACACGCAAAAAGACCTCAACATCAGACAAAGGCGTTGGGTGGAGTTCCTGACAGATTATGAGTATACTATGCACTACCACCCCGGGAAGGCGAACGTGGTGGCGGATGCGTTGAGCCGGAGAGGAGATGCTTCAGGGAAGGGACCTCAGCTTATGTCTATGGAGCTGGTCCGGTCTTTCAGGGACATGCAGATATCCCTAGTATCCGAGGACGATCCAGAATTATACATGGAGTATCTGGCGTCGATGATCGCTATTGATGATATCCGGGACCGCATCAGGGAAGGGCAGAAGACAGACCCTCGGACGGAACCGATATTTCGAACCTTGGAGGAGGGTTCGACGGGGGATTATACCTTGAAGGATGGGCTATTGTACTTCAGAGGAAGGATTTATATACCCGTAGGAGGTCAGATCCGGGAGGATATCATGGCGGAAGCACATTGCAGTAGGTATTCGATACACCCGGGAATCACCAAGATGATGGCCGATCTGAAGAGGATGATGTTCTGGCCAGGAATGAAGAGGGATATTACACACTTCGTGACCCATTGCGAAGCCTGCCAGTTGGTGAAGGCGGAATGCAGAAACCCCGCGGGATTGTTGCAACCTCTTCCAGTGCCAGAATGGAAGCTTGAGGATATTGCGATGGATTTTATTCATGGTCTCCCCCGATCACGAACGGGAAATGATTCGATATGGGTCATCGTAGATCGATTGACGAAGGTGGCTAGATTTATACCAGTCAGGAAGGACGATTCAGTGGGGGTTCTGGTTCGGAAGTTTGTGGAGCAGTACATCCGCTATCATGGAGTACCCAGGACGATCGTGTCAGATCGGGACGGTCGGTTTACATCCAGGGAATGGCGGTCGGTTCAGGCATACTTGGGCACTCGACTGACTTTTAGCACCGCCTTCCACCCTCAGACGGATGGGTAGACAGAGCGCACAAACTGGACACTGGAAGACCTGCTACGTCTATGCATCCTAGACCGAGGAGAGCCTTGGGAAAAGATGTTACCGATGGTGGAATTCTCGTACAACAACAGTCATCAGGCCAGCATAGGCATGGCCCCCTACGAGGCTCTATATGGACGGAAATGTAGAACCCCACTCTCTTGGATTCAGGATGAGGACCCGAAGGCTTTGGGATCGGATTTTGTTGAAGACACCGAGGCTCAGGTGAGGTTGATCAGGGATAGGATGTTAGAGGCACAGAGCAGGCAGGCCAAGTATTATGACGCCCGCCATCGTCAGGTGGAATTTCAGGTCGGGGACCGTGTGTTTTTGAAGATCCGGCCTATGCATGGAGTTTCTCGGATGCGTGGCCGAAGGAAGAAGCTCAGCCCCAGATACATGGGCCCTTACAGGATCCTGGAGCGGATAGGGGTCCTGGCTTACAGGCTGGAGTTGCCACCAGAGCTGGCAGCTCTGCATGATGTTTTCCACATATCCTCGCTGAGAAGGGCTCTACTACGCCCGGAGCAGCGGATTACGACCACCGAAGGGCCGGTAGCTTCGGACCGATCTGTTCACTTGGAGCCGGTGCGGATCGATGATAAAGGAGTACGGATCCTGCGACGCAAAAAGATTCCCTTAGTCAAGGTTCTGTGGAGGAACCACGGCCAAGAGGAGCATACTTGGGAGCCGCAGGATCTGATGCAACAGAAATATCCAGAGCTATTCAGTCAGGTATACCTCTCAGACCCCTCAAGATGTTAATTTATTCTCCTGCTTTAATTTACTAAGGGCTGCTCTAGGCAGATAGAGGCTTATCTTTTGTTTATTGGGGGCTTATCCTTGTTTATTGGGATCTTGGTCTGCCGATTGGGCGAAATGGACATAGATCTAGGTTTCCCTTTAAACCAATTTTAGTAAACAAGCCGCCATGATGGGATGTTACAAGGTTCTTTTCTTCGGTAGTAAGTCCCGTAGACTCAACTTTGATTTCGGGGACGAAATCTTTGTTTTGTTTATTGGGATTTGTAACATCCCATTTCCAACTAGACCCCTAAGAGTGGTTTTGGCCATGACTAGGTCATGACAAACCCTAGGAAGCCAGTAATGAGTCAAGAGATAGGGGACAGAAAGGTGGGGGATCACCATGGTCTGCAAATAGTAGAACTCTGAACCATGGTTTAGGATGACCATGGGCTACACCTTGACCCCAAGACCCTACCACAACACCCCTAATACCTTGGGAGGCCCATTAGAGCCATAAGGACCCATTGGGGTCAAACAAAGAGGCTCAATTGACCAAGGTCAACCCTAGCCCTAAATGGGTCAAACTAGCCTACTTAGGGTCAATTGACCTACTCCTAGCCTAGAGGACCCCACCTATGCCCTCCTAACCCTAAAGTGAGGCCAATGAGTCACCAAGGACCCAATGGGGTCAACCCAAATGGTTTTGTTGACCCAAGTCAACTCTGGCCCTAAATGATGAAAGTGCCCTTACCAAGGGGCATGTGACCCCCAAGATGCCCAACCAACCTTACTCAAGTCTTCCTAGACCTTAAGGGAGTCCAATAGGTCACCAAGGACCCATTGGGGTCAACTCAAATGGTCATGTTGACCGAGGTCAACTCTATTCTAGTGTTAGGTCAAATTAGCCTAAATGAGTCAACCCAAGCTCAACCCCTTTTTCCTTTTAAGTTAACCACAACATAATGAAATATTATGGGTGGAAAGGGCTGCCAATAGGCTGGGGAGTCAGCATGGTCAGTTTTGGTGACTAGGAAAGAGAGAGAAAGCTTCATCCCATACTAATGGAGGAGAGAGAAAAGGGGAAAGAAAGTTGAAGGAGGAGATTGGCCAAGGAAAGGCCAATGGTCCCCATTGATGGCAGCATTCATCTCCTACAGTGAAGGGGAGGAGTTTCCAGCCGTTTTCCTGGCTGTCAAGGGGCAGTTACAGCCTCCACCATCATGGCCGAAACAAGCCTTTAATGGCCATGATGGTCATGGCAGTTTCTTCCATTCTTCTCCCCCTCTGATGATTTAAACACCACCAGTGGGCTTGGAGGAGAATTTCCCAACCCTTAACTGAAGAAATCCGGCGAGTTTACTGGGAGATTGCAGAAATCCGATCGGCGGCGCCACCACCATGTCAACCCGCAGATCCGCTCGCCTCCAGGCCGCCAACAAGGTCCTCCTCCTCCTCTTTTCTCATGGGCAGATCTTAGGTTTCATTAGGGCCGAAGTTCGGGCACAATTGAGCCCGATCCAATTCAGAAAATTCATGGCTTTCGGCCGAGAAATTTCTTGGTTGGATCGCCGGAATCCGCCCCTCCGGCGGCTGTGCCGCCGTCTGGCGATAGCCACCACCTCAACGGAGGTGATGGTGGCGGTGGCCGGCCGGGGAAGGGACTGGGTGGCCGGCGGCAGACGTTTGAAGTCGGCACAGGAAGAAGCAATCCTGGCCGTTGGCTCATCGGGGACGATAACCCCGCGCCGTTGATCTGCGCCAAGATTCGCGCGGCATCAATCAGATACTTTAGGATTTAAATGAATATTATTTCATTTCTGTCACATTTGATGTATTTAATGTATTTAATTTTTAAAAATACTTAGGGACCCTGAATGGAAATCTGCCCAACATGAAAATTGTAGCTTAGGG
Organism: Platanthera guangdongensis; assembly: GCA_039583875.1. NCBI lineage: Eukaryota > Viridiplantae > Streptophyta > Magnoliopsida > Asparagales > Orchidaceae > Platanthera > Platanthera guangdongensis. Next base: position 83,252,949 of record CM077161.1, read on the forward strand.
TGTCTAGTTTGTAGCAAAAATTGTTTGGACCCTTTTGGGCCAATGGTTAGACCAGGGTACCCTTTTTGGTAGGACCTATACCTAGACCTAAACAGAAATTATTGTTGGTGCCCACACTTCATTCCTTGTCCAAACAAGTTGAAATTTGGGCAGTGAGAAGTTCTTAGTCATATCTAGAACCTGTCCAAAATTTAGAATTTTTGGAGAACATTTTTCTATAGTTTTTAGAAAAATTTAATAAATCATGATTAATTTAATTATGTGACCTAATTAATTTAAAACTCCCCCAAATTTTGGTGGGTGGTCTTAGATGTCATGATAGGTCTAGGGTTAAAACGTTAGCTCATTTGGAGATGTTTAGGATAGGTAATTTACCCACCCTATATATGACCCTATAAGGGTATTTTGGTCAAAAAACACTATTTGGTGGTTGAGTGGCCAAATTCCCTCATCAGAGGCTGAAATTTTGGCCACTGATATACTTTGACTTTTTACACTCACTTATGAAGTTTGGAGTGGTTTGGACTAGGGTAGCCCTAGAATTTTAGGGTAGGCCCTTTAGGGTTAATTTCTAGGGTTTGAGGAATTTGGGGTCAAAAGACCTTGGATGGGCTTGAAACTTGGGACATATGTCCATAGGCATACTATGGTCCTGTGGTTAAAATTTTAGGGCATTTGGAAGACTTTAAACCCCTTAAATCTATAACCCTAGTTTAGGGCACTAGCTTTGAAATCATAAGTTCTAATACCAAAACCTTCTGAAAAGGGCTGAGTTTTTGAATGGGTAGTTGTTTAGGGTATATACATCTCTGGCAATTTTATAATAAATTTTGGATGAATATTTTTGGTACTTTATTCACAAAGTCATGTTTTACAATTTCCACTTAGGAATTTCTGGAGATAAATATACTTGATTAAATATGATGAAACTTAGCAAAGGGGCTTGTAATAATGGTACCCATCTCTGTAAAGTTTTATGAAATTTTTGAAGAATGATATTTAGTAGTTGCTTCTTTAATTATTTAATCCTATGGAACATTGGTAAATTTAATAATGACATTTAGATGGTCTGAAAAATTTTAATTTCTTCATCATGATGTTTCTAGTCCTTATGAAGCCCTAGTAATTTTTACATAATTATTGGAGACATATTTGTGGCACTTCCTTCATTATATTTGATCTTGGGAATTATTTTTAATAAATCTTTTAGAGGTCAAGAACTATATGGAAAATTATGAAAATTGGCAACCAATAATATTTCTCTGTTATTTAGTGGATACAAATTTTAGGAGGCCATTACCTGAGCAAATCTTATGGTTCATGTTCAAATTGACTATGGCCTAGTTGTTGAGGAAATTCAATAAATAGTAGATTAATTGGGAAAAATATAATTTTCTGAATTTAGACTATATTTATCATAATAGACCTCTGGTAAAATTTGTAGAGTTATTGGAGGAGAATTTAGAGTATCACCTATTGAGTACATCATATTAGCTTAGGGTGGTCTGCAATTAGTAAAAACAGCAGAAATCAAATTAAAGTGCACAATGAGTTTAGGAAGTTGGAATAATGGGGCATTAGTCTGGTAGGTGATTTAGGTTTGTCATCAGAAGTGTAGATGAGTAGTGGAGGTTGGTTAGAGTTGTGTGGGGTTCGGGATCGACAAAGGATCACTCATCCTCGTTGAAAAGAAGGAGTCATATACACTTGGGTTAGGATTCAATTATAACCCTAAGGGATTGAGAGATTTGTGTAGTAACCAATAATAATAAGTGCCTTGCGAAAGGGAGCTTTGGGCGTAATCTCATCGTAGTTCCTAGTGCCTTCGAGAGCCCTTCACGGGGAATACCTTGGGCAGTCCTGGGCTAACGCAACTCATAGGAGTAATGAAACTTCAAGAGTAACTAGAATAACTAGGGTTTCACTCTCACACACCCCGAGGTTACGGGAAGTAGTTTTGGCTAGATGATCAAGCAGTAGGCTCGGTCGTTGTGGTAAGAGGGCAGGATGGCCCGGTGAGCTTCGACTCGGTGTCGGTACGTAAATTTGCATGTGCATAAAAGGAATGATATTAAGGTGGTGGGTCTTCGGTATTGGAGGATCTTAGCACAGACACCAATACGTTGACTCGGCAAGTGTTGTGATAGCACTTCGCCAACAGAAGTCCGGTGCGCCAGCCGGCAAGAGTACGCAGGAGTCCGCTTGTGCACCAGCGTTGAGGCGTATGATAGGTCTGACCAGTAGTGCTATACTGGTTTAGAGGTGGGCGAGGCCCAACCCACCGCTTCCGTCTGCCACTACGGAGGTATCCTGGGAGGTGAGGCTCCAGAAAGGGGGAACTAAAGGTCTGTGTGCACAGAGTCGGGTGTGTGTGTTGCACTTGCTTGATCCATCATACCCACTTGCATGTCATAGCATAAGCGATTCATTTAACCTTTGACACCTAAAATATAAGTGGTATGGGACACTTATACATTAGGCCCTGCAAAACGACCCCTTGGTCTATAAGCTTGTGTGGGCAAGTTTATAAATTAAGGTTAATTTTCTTCACATATATATATTGCTATTAATAACCGACACCCCAACGTATAAATTGGTATGAGACTCTTTATACGATGGGAGCCTTGCAAAAGACCCCTTGCTTATATGTACCCATATAAGTTAAGGTCACCTTACTTTACTTGTTTACAAATATGATTAGTTACTATATAAATTGCTAGTTTTAGGTCCACCGTCACCTGCGTTTGATATACTCTCCACTTTCAAGTCCTCCCTTTCTTCCTCTCCGCTCGGTGCCTAGGAGCCACGGGGGAAGGGGTGGGGGATGATAGGACTTAGTCTTTTAGACTAACGGTTTTCGAACCACATCATTTAGGGGATCGCGGAGCCCAGATTGGAGGAGCAGCCCCAGAGGTTGACACGCTTGGAGATAGGGCAGTCTAGCACAGGAGTTCAGACAGCTGGGACCGTGAGGCCCTTACTCTAGTAGTTTTTATTTTATTTCCTCATGAGAGATCTTGTGGTGAGGAATTGATGTATCGGGCATAAGCCCTTATTTACAGTGCTTGGTTTTGTGGACTCTCCCATCGTGGAGATATTTTACTTGATGTGATATTTCTGTGGACTTTTACTTAGAGTTTTGCTGCGCATGATATTACTCTAATTTTGTTACTATGCTGCGATCGACTTGGCCGGCAGAAACGGCGTTTTGTGGTGATGCCGCTTCAAGGCGTGAAGGAGTCACCGCAAAACGGCGGTTCTGGGCCTAAGACCCCGGTGTCGAGAAAGAAAAAAAAAAGGGGTCTTACAATTGCCCTCTTCATTCTCTCAAATTGAGTGGTGATCTGAAAACTTTTTATTATCTTTTTGTAGGATCCTAAGGGATCTGAGTTGTAAGCCTAAATCTATAAAGGCTGAGGTAGGGCGTTTGAGCCTGAGTGTAGGAGAATCAATTCTCTGAGTGTAGGCCTTGTTGAAGGCTGAGGTAGGGATGTTTAGCCTAAGTGTAGGTCTTGTTGAATACTGAGTGGTAGGGCTTTGTACCTGAGTTGTAGGAGTGGGGACACTCTGAGTTGTAGGAACCTGGATTGGGGTTCTGAGCTGTAAGATCTGAGGATTTGAGGACAAGTGCAGAAGTTAGGCCGAATCTAGTACACTACTAGATAGGCGAAGGTTAAAGTGGATGTACCCAGACCTTGGGGAACCACTATAAACACTGTGTGCACTCTGTGAATGTTTGTTTCTGTGGTTGCTGTGTTGTGATAGCTGTAGAATTGCATTTGATGCTTAAAGTTCATAACAGTTTCTCTGCCTTTAAAGTAAAAAAGAAAAAGTACACCTATTCACCCCCCCTCTAGGTGGTTAGGCACTGTTTCTTTCAAGTGGTATCAGAGGAAGGTTACTCAAAAAGGGACTTAACAGTCTGAGTAAGATCCTGTAGGCAGATTCAGAACAAACAAGAATCAAGAAAATGGGTTTTAGTGAGAATCACAAAGAGCTGGAGTCCATGAAATTGCCAATATATAGAAAAGAGATATTTGGCATATGGAAAGAGAGGGTTAGACTCTTTATGGAAGCTTCTAACCCAAGGATATATATTACAGTTAAAGAAGGGCCATATGTGCCAATGAAGGTATCCATTCTGGATGCAAATCAGAAAACTCCCAAGGACTTCTCTGAAATGAGTAAAGATGAAATCATTCTGGCCACTATGGACAAGAGAGCCCAGAATATAATTGTTAGTGCTATTGATGGCGCAACATTTCAGAACTTAATTCATTGTAAAATCTCTAAAGAAATGTGGGACACATTAATAGTCTATATGGAGGGCTCAGAGGAAGTAAGACAAGATAGGAAGTCCTTGTTAAATCAGGAATATGAAAGCTTCAGACAAGGAAAGTCTGATAGCATTACAGAATATTACAAGAAGTTCTATAGGATAGTTAATGAATTGATGTCCTATGGAAGAGATTTTAGCAACTATGAGCTGAATGACAACTTTTTAAGATCTCTGACTAAGGACTGGACACCAAAATTTGTGCAATTAGGGAAGTGGCCAAACTAGCTGATATACCTCCTCCAACTTTGTTTGGAAAACTGTTATCTTATGAGATGCAGTTAATGGCTAGAAAGAAGGAAGAGAAGAATACTAGAGTGGAGCACAAGGAAAATATTGTGGCCTTCAAGACTGAAGCCACTAGGAAGTATAGAAGCAAGTCTCCATCTCCACCTCAAATAGTTGTTGAGGCTGTGACAGATAATTCAGATAGCAAGAATTTAGATAGCAGTGAAAGTGAAGACTTTGCTGCTTTTACTAGGCATTTTCAAAAATTTCTGAAGAAGAAGCAGTGGAGGTCTAAGCCTTCCACTTCTCAGCCAAAAGATGACTACTATCAGAAAAGAAAGTCATCAAGGAATGACAGAAGAAGGTCCAAGCCAAGCAAAGCTACATCCTCAAAGACTGTGTGATATTGCTGTAATAGACAGGGACATGTAGTGGCTGACTGTCCTGAAAAGAGGAAGGAGTCAGCTGACAAAAAGAAGACTCAGTTTAAGGGCAAAAAGGAAAAGTCCTTTGTTGCTAAGAAAGACAAGAGTCTGACAGATCAGTCATCTTCAGAAACAGAATCAGAAGCTGAAGCGTACATTGGATTATTTGCTGAAGAGGAAGAAGATGAGTTCATGCAGTTAATGAACTCAATTTATGAGCATGAAGATCATCAGTACAAGGGACTGATGGCTATATCTGAAGGATACAAGATCCAGGATCAGCCTGGACCAAGTAAGATACAAAGTTGTTCTTCTAGTTCAATTTATAGTACTGAGTCAGAATCAGATACATCTGCATCAAGTGATGAGGGTGGGTCTGAATCTGAAGGAGATATTCATCAGTTAATTGATGAATATATGGACTTGTTGCAGGCCTTGAAGAAAAGCAAAACCTTTGCCAAAACTCAGGCAAAGGAGATTGCTAGTCTTAAATTGGCTGCTGCTGATTCAGACAAGTTGTTAGATCTGAAACTAAATGAGATTGCCAGATTGAAAAATATAACTGTTATTCAAATGGGAACAATCACATTCAAGAATGATCAGATTAGGAATCTGGAGGTTAGAATTCAGAAGGAGAAATATATTGTGGCTAGCTTTTCTAAACCTAAATCTATTTTACCCTTGATAGATGAGTTTGTACCTCAAAAGGGTAAGGATGGATTAGGATTTAAAAAACCTGCCTGGACTGCTAGGTCCAAATTTAAGGGCAAAGCCCCAACACTAAACAAGAATCCTGCAGTAGATAATTCAGCCAGGGTTGTACCTAAACAAAGGTACAATAAGTTTGAGTGTTGGTGTTGTGGCAAGATAGGCCACTTTGCCATAGATTGTTGGCATAATTCAAGTGTCAAGGAGAGTAGCAAACTGCCTGCTAGAAGAGCTACAGGTAGTTTTATTAAAAGTCAGACTAACTTGCACCAAGGACCCAAGAGTTATTTGGGTTCTAAGGTTAAGTAATCTGTTTTGCAGGTGAGTCCAAGTGACCATGCCCCTATATGGTACTTGGACAGTGGATGTTCCAAGCACATGACTGGAATAAGGGGGTTGCTGAAGGACTATACACCTATCAAGGACGGCCCTAAAGTTACCTTTGGTGGTTCAGAAAAAGGAATCATCAAAGGCTTTGGTAATATTTCTAGTAACCTGATTATAATTACTCAAGTGGCTTATGTAAAGGGTTTGAAACATAACCTCATTAGCATAAGTCAGCTGAGTGATTTAGGATATGCCATCTCATATGTCAAGAATGGTTGTCATATCAAAAGGTCAAGTGATCAAAAGATCATTTTGACAGGATATAGGAAGAGAAATATCTATTGTCTTGACTTTGTGTGTGAGAACAATGTTTCTCCTATTTGTCTTGTAGCTGATGAGAGAGTCTCACATTGTGTTAAATGGCATAAGAGGCTGGCTAATCTTAACTATAAGACAATTGGCCAACTCTTTAGCAAAGAGTTAGTGAGGAATGGTCCTCAAGTTAAGTGTATAAAGGATGAGATATGCTCAGCTTGTCAAAAAGCCAAGCACACCAAATCCACCTTTCATAGCCTTGAGAACAAGGATTTTGTGAGGTGTCTATACCTCTTGCATATCGATCTTTTTGGTCCTATGCCAGTTCACAGCCTAGGTAGGAAGGTCTACACATTTGTGGTAGTAGATGACTATTCAAGATATTCCTGGGTGTTCTTCCTAAGAAAAAAATCTGAAACCCCAAGTATCTTATATAATTTTGTTAAACAAATTCAAAATGAATTGGACAGTATAGTGGTCAAAATTAGAAGTGACCATGGTACTGAATTTCAGTCTGAAAGTATGACAAAACTGTGTGAAGAGTTTGAGATTTTTCAGGAATTTTCCTCACCAAGAACACCTCAGCAAAATGGTATTGCTGAAAGGAAGAATAGAACATTGATAGAGGCTGGTAGAACCCTATTGAGTGACACTTCTCTCCCAGAATATTTCTGGGCTGAGGCAGTAAACACTGCATGTCATGTAATCAATAGGGTTACTATCACCAAGTGCCACAAGATGACTCCCTATGAGATTGTGAAGGGCAGAAAACCAAATTTATCCTATTTCAGGATCTTTGGTTGCAAGTGCTATATACTTAACAATGATAAGTCTTATCTAAACAAGTTTGCTGCCAAATCCCAAGAGGGGATCTTTGTTGGGTACAGCAACAATAGTAAGGCTTATAGGGTATACAACTTGATTACTCAAGTTGTAGAAGAGTCTGTACATGTAGTTTTTGATGAAGCAAGGCTCATTAACAGTGAATTGCCAAGTAGTGTTTGCAGCTCTACATGTATAACTGATAGGCTGGACAAGCTTACCATTACAGAAGGTTTTACTGCAACTCAGCAAGTGGTAGATGGTGGCTACTATCTATGGGGAGTACAAGACTCTCTAAATGGATAAGAAGACCAAGAGGTGCAGCTAAATGACGAGGTTGGAGGTGTACAATCTGAAGACAGACTACCTCCAACAAATAGACACTTAAAGGATCATCCAACCAATCAAATAATTGGTGATCCCAGACAAGGAGTGCAAACAAGAAGCAGGAATCTGAGTACAGTTCTTTACTCCAGCTTCCTATCCCAAGTAGAACCAAAGAAGTTTGAAGAAGCAGGTCTAGACTCTCATTGGATTGATGTCATGCAAGAGGAGCTGAATTAGTTCAAAAGATGCAAGGTCTGGGAGCTAGTTCCTAAACCCAAGGACCACAATATTAATAGAACTAAGTGGATCTTTAGGAACAAGTTGGATGAGAATGGAATCATTATAAAGAATAAAGCTAGGCTGGTTGCAAAAGGATATAGGCAGGAAGTAGGTATTGATTTTGATCAAACCTTTACTCCAGTAGCAAGACTGGAAGCAATAAGGATGTTCCTTGCCTATGCAACATATCAAGGGTTTAAGGTATATCAAATGGATGTAAAGTCAGCTTTTCTAAATGGAAATCTGAAGGAAGAAGTCTATGTAGAGCAGCCATCAGGTTTTGTTGATTCTCTTAAACCTGATTATGTTTATAGACTTAGGAAGGCTTTGTATGGGTTAAAACAAGCCCCAAGGGCTTGGTATGAAACTCTGTCTAGTTTCCTCATTGAGAACAAATTCTCAAGGGGGAAAATAGACAAGACTCTATTTCTTAGGGAATCTAAAGGCAAGATTATTCTAGTCCAAATATATATAGATGACATAATATTTGGGTCTAATGAAAGTAATCTTTGCAGAAAGTTTGCAAAACTTATGCAAGGAAAATTTGAAATGAGCAGTATAGGGGGAACTTAAGTTCTTCTTGGGTCTCCAAGTAAGACAGACTGAATATGGCCTGTCCATATGCCAGTCTAAGTTCACCCTAGAGTTAATAAAGAAGTATGGTATGGAATCATCCACTACCATGAAAACTCCTATGGGGTCAAGCATGTCTCTAAGCAAAGATGATGCAGGGAAACTTGTAGATGAAACATTATATAGAGGGATAGTTGGCTCCCTACTGTATTTGACTGCTAGTAGACCAGATATCATGTATGCTACATGTGTCTATGCTAGGTACCAAGCATGCCCTAAAGAATCTCATCTGACTGCAGTCAAAAGGATTTTGAGATATCTTAAGGGCACACCTTATCTAGGCCTTTGGTACCCTAGGAATGGAGATTTTGTACTGACAGGTTATTCAGATGTAAATTTTGCAGGCTGCAAGGAAGATAAGAAGAGTACTATAGGAACCTGTCAATTTCTAGGTGGAAGGCTAGTGTCTTGGAGCAGTAAGAAGCAAACCAGTGTGGCCATCTCCACAGCTGAGTCAGAATATGTTGCTGCAGGAAGCTGCTGTGCACAACTTTATGGATTCAACACCAACTAGAAGATTATGGTATTCAAGTAAGTAGAACACCTTTACTTTGTGATTCTACAAGTGCAATTTCTATAGCTAATAATCTTGTCTCACATAGTAGGACTAAACTCATAGAAATTAGATACCATTTTCTTAGAGAACATGTAGAAAAAAGAGGACATTTCTCTAGAATATGTTAAAACAGATAATCAGATTGCTGATATATTTACTAAGCCCCTAGATGAAACCAAATTCAATAAGTTTAAAATTGAATTAGGAATGTTAAACTTAGAATAGTTTAAAAATTGGCTAAGTAAAATGGTGTCGATACAAGGAGTTGTCTGTGTCAACACATAGAAGTGGCGTCGACATTTCAGAGAAATGGTGTCGACACATCTAGACAGTTAGTGTCGACACTTCAGAGAATTTGTGTCGACAAATCCAGAGTAGGTGTTGACACATCCAGTGTGTTGTCGACACTTAGGATTTATATAGAATTTGTCGAGTAGAGTTTCGACTAATCATCGAGCTGAGATGTATAAGTGTCGACACATATATTCTGTCGACTATATTTGTGTCGACACATAGTTGTCGAGACATTAGAAGTAAGTGTCGACACTTTTCAACAGTGTCGACACATTTCAAGTATTTTGACGCGCCTTTTCACCTTCGATTTTAGAAAGGTATAAATTTGTCTTCACCATTGTTTGTCGACACGCTCACCATAGTTTCGAGACCAAACTTGTGTGTCGACATCTCTCTTCTCTAAATTCAAAATTTCTCCAAACCCTAATGGCGCCCAAGCTAGAAGAGAACGTCAATGAAGGTTATGAGCTAGTGCGACATGCCTTTGACGACGCAGAACCAAAAATTCAAGGTGTTGTAACCCTAGTTGCAGAGACTGAGTTAGAGTATCTAGTTTCAGAGCCAATCAACATTTGGAAGAAGGAGGTCCTCGAATTCTTTAGTGCAGCTACTCTTGATGAAACTGGTCTTAAGATTAAATCCAAAGTCCATGGAGTTACAGTGAAGGTCACCCAGAAAAGTCTAAGAAACGTTCTACATCTCCCTAGAACTAAAGAAGAGGAAGATGTACCTGCATCAAGGATAAGGGAGGCACTGCAATGGTGTGGACTTGATTCAAGTATGAAGATTGGATCAATTTTTAACAGGAAAGGGATGAACATAGAAGGAAAGTTTTTATCTGAAATAGTAGGAAAGTTAATTCTGAGCAAGCTAGGTGGGCATGATAGAATATCAGCTCACATGTTCAGTTTAATGACAAGGATCATTTTCAAGCTCAAAACTGATTGGTCAGCAGTAATGTTTGACAAGATTAAGGAAAGTCTGAAGAAGCCCAATCTGGGTAGGATTATGAGTTTGTTCTTGCCTGGAACTATTCCAGAAGTGATGAACCAAGCTGCTGGTTCTAAGATAAACCATATGAGGAGAATGGATATCAGAATTATCTCCAGGTGGGATAGAGTGTTGACAAAGGAAATGCCTACTCCTCAAAAGGAAGTTTCTCAATAGAAGAAGAAGAAGAAAGCCATTGTGGCTCCTGAATCCTCAAGTAGCTCAGAGGAGCAAGTAGTTTTCAGTTCTAATGAGGATGAAGCTGATAAGGAAGCATCTGATGTTACTAGAAGGTCACCAGTAAGGACTGAAGATGCCCACAGGCAGGGGAGCTACCATCTGATAGCCCTATTCACCTGGATCCACTCCAGGGGGAGCCTCAACATGTGGATGAGCCAACTCACTTAGACAGTGAAAGGGCAACCCAAACAATTCTTGAGGTAATCAATGAAGTTAATCAATCTATTTTCAATATTGAGGATGAAGTATTGACTGAATCATTACTTGATGTTGATCAGCAAACTCAGATACATAAACAACCACAAGATGTGGTCATGGAAGACACATCAATTGCAGAAAATGCTCCTGAGATAAGAGATTTTCCAGTCCATACTCAACAGGAGTTTACACTAGAAGAGTTGTTCCCTGATTTACTATAGACTGATTTTGAGGGAGAGAAAACAGCTTTTGAGGGGGAGAAGGTCCATCTTGTGGGGTAGCATGTAGAGTTTCGGGAGGAGACTGCTAGAAAAGAAACTGAGCAAAGGAGTGCTGAGGAGCTACAAAGTGCAGAAAAGGAATTGCCACCTACTCCTCAGGATAGAGTAGACATTGCCAGTACTTTTGCTTCTGAGGATGAAGAGGCTGCTAGAGCCAAGAAAAGAAAGCTACAGGTCTTCAAAAGGAGAAGCCAGACCTACAAGAAGGCTCTGCAAACAATTACTCCTCAGCATGCCCCAACTGCTGATTATAGTTATTTGTTGGTGGCTTTGCAGATCAAGATGGATAAGTAAAGGAAGGCCCTAGAAAACCATATGGATGAAGGACATAAATCCCTTCATTTTGATTTGGCTCAAGACATCAAATCTATAAGATTTGAAGTTAATCTGAATAAGAAAGAAATGACTGATTGTTTCCACAAAGGAGGCAATGCAGTGGTATATCTGGCTACTCAACAAGAGAAGATAAAGACACAGGTTGATGATATGGCCGTGAAACAAGGATATGTTCTTGAGAATCAGATTAGAATGAGTGACAATTTAACTGAATCACATAATGTGATAGTAACTAAAATAGATAATATTGCAGCTGCTCAGACTGCAGCAAGGACTGCTGCCAAGGCTGAGTTTGACAAACTATTACAAGAAAGCCTAACTGCTGTACACACTGTAATTGAAGATTCTCAAAAGGCTATTACTGACAAGCTCCAAAAGTTAAAACCTTTTTATAAAGATGGTGTTAACTATCTGATTGCTCAGATTAGATTTCAGAAGGATGATCTTAAGGATCATATAGAAAGAGCAGTCATAAAGGGGGAGAGGGTATTAGTCAAAGCATGCTCTGACCATGCTAAATGGATTTCAAACAGCATCAGAGCTACCCTTGGATTTCCACCCTTGTGTGATGATGATAATGTAGCAGAATCTGCGACAAATCCTGCATATTTTGGAGGAGAGAAAGCTGAAGTGGCTCAAGTGATCTACCCTCCAGCAGATTTTGACATGATACATCAGGAGATACAATCTATGTATAGTCCTCCAGAAGGTTCTCACAATATGAGCATTGAGAAAGTAGTATAGCCTGTGTCAAAGGTAGTATTAAAAGAGCAAGAGGCAGTATTAAAAGAGCAAGAAGCTCAATTATCCAAGAAGAGGTTCAGAGAACAGGCAGAGTTAAGGCCTGATTTTGAACAGTGGAGCCCAACTTCTAGAAATATTATTCTGACTACTTGGAAGTCTGCAAAGGATAATTTCCTAGATAGGGGTAAATAGTACTCTGACCAAGAATGGAGAAAACATGAAGCTAGGCAAGAGGCCATAGTTTAGTACAGAAGAAAGGCTAAACTAGGGAAGCTACCTCCTAATGCACAGGAGCCTAGCAAGTATTTCCCTAAGCCTTATCATTATTTTGAGAGACAGAAGATAAGGGCTGAAGAACAGAAGAAGAAAGATCTTAAGGGAAAGAAGCCTGTTGATGACAATGATGCTCCAGTTCAAGCCAAGATTCAATCTGGAAAGGGCATTGTTATCAAGGAGCCAGAGCAGCCATAGAAAAGAATTTTCTTAAGTTTACAACTTTGTACTCATTTGCATTAAAATTCATGTAAACTTTTGATTAATGAAACTATTGGAAGTTGTAACAAAACAATGTTTAATGTTCAATCTATTACATTTGTTATTCTGAGCTGATTGTTTATACATGTTTTGTTTAGTATTTACCCTGTCATATAATATTGTTATGCATCATATTGTGTATTTGTTATATATAGTGTATATCATTGACTAAGGGTTATGACTTCTCTAAATAGGGGGAGATTGTTGGGTACATTGGAAAATGTGTACCTGATTTGAAGAAGCCTCACCCTACTCAATGATATACATCAAGGTGTATTTGATGTGCTTTGAGTTTATATGTGCAGGTTAAGTAATTGCAGGAAATGCAGAAAAGTTTCTAAGTCCATGTGTCGACACCTAGAGATGCACTGTCGACACTTATGAAGGCTTGTGTCGACACCTAGAGAAGCTGTGTCGACACTTGGAGTATTTGTGTCGACACCAGGAAAGGCAGAGTCGACACTAGAAGAAAAGTGTCGACACATACAGGCAGTATCGACACACTATGAAGAATACTCAACATATATCTTGTCGACACTTAGAGGCAGTGTCGACACTCAAAGAAGCTTAGTCGACATCAAATGTGTCGACACCAAGAGGCTGTGTCGACACTCAGCAAAGCTTCACCAAAGTTAAAGTAAAAGAAGGCAAGTATAGACACAAAGGAGATGTGTCGACACTCTGCAAGTTTCAACACAAGAAGGCATATGTCGACACAAAGGAGATGTGTCGACACTCGGCAAGTTTTCAACACAAGAAGGCATGTGTCGACACAAAGGAGATGTGTCGACACACAGTAGAATTCAACTAAGTTTTAAAGAAGAAGTATTTGTGTCGACACACAGAATCAGTGTGGACAAATTCAACAGAAGGCTTGTGTCGACACACAGAATCAGTATCGACACATTCTGAAGAAGTAGTGTCGAGAAGTTGTTACAACAACACAAGGAGTTGTGTCGACACCATCAAGGCTAGTGTCGACACTTAGTCCACTTGTGTCGACACTTGGTCTATTTGTGTCGACACATAATGAAGATCAGTCTCGACACTTTCAAACAAAGACAGTATTTTCAAGAAGTGACTGGATGACTTGACAGCTGTCATTTCAACCGGTCAACTGCAACTGTCAGAGCTGTCAGAAGTTCGTTAGAAACCGGATCAGCCGGTTACCTTGGAGGAAGACTATATAAAGGCCTTTCTCCTTCAACAGAAAAGGATTGATCACAATTATTGAATCATCAATCAGAAGATTAAAATTTAAGAAGATCAAGACAGATCCAGAGAAAACTGTAAATCAGTATTTTGAAGAAACTTTAGATTTACTTGGAGAGAGAGAACTCCAGTAATTGAAGTGAAGAAAGAGACTTGTTAATCAAATCTCTTAAGGAGCATGTTCTGAACCAGACTGCAAAGTAGGATCCAGATTTATTTCTCCATCCTAAGAAGGAAGTTGCCAGTCGGTCTACTTCAAGAAGATCAACTTTACTGAGTTCAGACTCAAGAAGCCTTGAAGAAAGCAAAGACAAAGTTGATCTCAGGAATCAGTGCTATCAAGAACTGATTAAGAAGATTGCCCTCTTCATTCTCTCAAACTGAGTGGTGATCTGAAAACTTTTTATTATCTTTTTGTAGGATCCTAAGGGATTTGAGTTGTAAGCCTAAATCTATAAAGGCTGAGGTAGGGCTTTTGATCCTGAGTGTAGGAGAATCATTCTCTGAGTGTAGGCCTTGTTGAAGGCTGTGGTAGAGCTATTTAGCCTGAGTGTAGGTCTTGTTGAAAACTGAGTGGTAGGGCTTTGTGCCTGAGTTGTAGGAGTGGGGACACACTGAGTTGTAGGAACCTGGATTGGGGTTCTGAGATGTAATATCTGAGGATCTGAGGAGAAGTGCAGAAGTTAGACCGAATCTAGTACACTACTAGATAGGCGAAGGGGGAAAATGGATGTACCCAGACCTTGGGGAACCACTATAAACACTATGTGCACTCTGTGAATGTTTGTTTCAGTGGTTGCTATGTTGTGATAGCTGTAGAATTGCATTTGCTGCTTAAAGTTCATAACAGTTTGTCTGCCTTTAAAGTAAAAAGAAAAAGTACACCTATTCACCCCCCCCTCTAGGTGGTTAGGCACTATTTCTTTCAGTTTCTTCCCCAAACGCCTGGATTCCAGCCCGAACTTCACGGGGGCTTTCCCGGCGGCTACCGCCGGCGCATCCACCGGCAAACTTCATCTCCCCCCTCACAGTGGTGGGGGCAACCCTTTGCCGGCGACTAGGGCGTCGAGAAGTGGCGGCGCCACCTCACCCGAGAGCTTCCAAATGCCATTAATGGAGAAAAAAATGAAGAACTAGGTTCGGGCTCATTTGAGCCCGAACCCTACCCTAAACACTCCTAAGATCTAGGCATGAAGAAAGAGGTGAGGGAGGACCTTCCCGGCGGCCTTGCGACGTGAGGAGCGGCGGAGAGGCATTGCGGCAGCGACGACGCTGTCCCTCGGTTTCACGGCTCCATCTCTGTTTCTCTCTCTCTCTCTACTGCTCTCCTTGTCCTGAGGGTGATGAAACTGAAAGGAGAGGGGGGAAATGAGAAGATGAAGTATAGAGGGGGGGAGGGGGGTGGTGATAATTCCTAAGTGAGAGGTGGCAGGCTAGCATTGTTCTTGTCACCATGCATGCATGGGTGGGCCCCACTCCATCAACCTCCTCCTCAATGACTCCAAGGGTCGGCCAGCCCAAGTGGGGGCTGATGGTATGGGTCTAAGTGGCTCATTCCACTAAACACCCTTAAATATACCCCTTTCTCTCTCCTAATTATTCTTCACTTTGAGATTCTCTCTCTCTCTCTCCTAGTCACTAAGTTGGCTAGTCAACCCTCTAGTATATTGGCAGTCCACATGTCCTTTTCATCCCTCAAAGTAAGGTTAGCCCAAGTGAATTGGGCTTGAGCTTGAGTTAGCCCATTTGGGCTAGCTTGACCCAAACCTAAGCTAGGATTGACCTAGGCCAATTTGGTCTTGAGGTTTCCCCTAATGGGTCCTTGGTGACCCACTGGCCTCCCCTAAGGTCTAGGTGGGGTTGTATTGGACCTTTGGAGGTCACTTGACCCTTAAGCAGGGTACCTTGACTACTTTAGGGCTAGAGTTGACTTTGGTCAACTTAACCTTTTTGATTGGTTCCAATGGGTCCTTGGTGACCCATTGGCCTCTCACTAGGGTTATGAAGGTATGTGTGGGGTCCACTTGGCTAAGGAAACTTCAATTGGCCCTTGTGCAGGTCATTTTGACCCAATGTAGGTTAGGTTGACCCATTTAGGGTTAGATTTGACTTTGGTCAACTTAGCCTCTTGAGTGGACCCCAATGGGTCCTAGGTGACCCATTGACCTAACTATAGGGTTAGGTGGGCTTAGGTGGGGTCAATTGACCCTAAGTAGGTTAGTTTGACCCATTTAGGGTTAGGGTTGACTTGGGTCAACTTAACCCTTTTGACTGCCCTCCATGGGTCCTTAGTGTTCTAATGGATCTTACAATGGGTTGATGAGACCATGGTGGGGTCTTGAAGTCTTGGTGAAGCCCCATGGTTATCTTAAACTAAGGTTCAGGAATTTACTATTTGCAGACCATAGTGGTCTCACCCACATTCTTAGGTATTCTTGGTCTTCTTGGGCTTCCTAAGGTTTGGTCATGACCTAGTCATGGCCAAAACTACTCTTAGGGGTCTAGTTAAAAATGGGATGTTACATTGGGTCACTCAGGTAGTAGGCTCAGTGGATTTGGTGATGGGCAGGTTGGTCAGGCGAGCTTTGGCTTGGTGGTTGTTTGTGATGGGCAGGTTGCCCCGGCGAGCTTTGACTCGGTTGTTTTTTGTGACGGATGGGATGGTCCGGGGAGATTTGGCTCGGTGGTTATACATCAAGGTTTCATGTGCATAAAGTATAAGGTGGTGGGTCTTTGGTATTGGAGAGTCGATGCACCGACGCGAATACATTGACTCGGCGAGTATGGTTTAGCACTTGACCAAATAAACTCCGGTGCGCCAGTCGTCAAGAGTACGCAAGAGCTCCTCTTTGTGCACCAACATTGAGGCGTATGATAGGTCTGACTGGTAGTGCAATTACCGATTTAGAGGTGGGCGAGGCCCAACCCACCGCTTCTGTTTGCCACTACGGAGGTATCTTGGGAGGTTCGGCTCCAGAAAGGGGGAACTAAAGGTCTGTGTACACAGAGTAGAGTGGGTGAGTTGCACTTGCATGTTGACATCATAGAATTATTATATTTCAAAGCATAATCATTGCATATAACCTGAAACCTATTGTATAAGTGGTATGAGACGCTTATACAATAGGCCCGGCAAAATGACCCCTTGGTTTATTAGTTCGCGCGAGCGTGCTTATAAGTTAAGGTTTTTATTCAGTAAATATAAATGTAGGATTGCTAGAAAACCGACACCCTATCGTATAAATTGGTATGAGACTTTTTATACGATGGGATCCCTGCAAGAGATCCCTTGGCTTATGTGTTTTCATATAAGTTAAGGTTACTTTTCTTGTTCAATCTTTCTTACCTTCACCCTGTCTTATATACTATAGAACTGCTAGATTAGTTCCGTCGCCATCTGCTTATTTACTATTCTCCACTTTCATGTCCTCTCATTTCCTTCTCCCCACTCGGTGCCTAGGGGCCATGGGGGAAGGGGCAGGGTATGATAGGACTTAGTCCTTTAGAATAACAGTTTTCGAACTACATCATTTTAGGGGACCGTGGAGCCCAGCATGGAGGAGCAGCCCCGGAGGTCGCCACGCTTGGAGATGGGGCAGTCTAGTACCGGAGTTCAGACAGCAGGGATTGTGAGTCCTGTTCGCTACTAGTTGTTTTAGTTTTGCTTCCGTGATGAGAGATATGTAGTGAGGACTTGATGTACTGGGCATGAGCCCAAGATTTAGTACTTTTATTAATTCTGTGGACACTCCCTTCGTGGAGTTTATTTACTATATATGTGATTTGCGTGGACTTGCTTTATTATTTTGCTAGAGTTGTGATAAATTTGGCCGGCAGGATCGGCATTTTGTAGTGATGACCTTCCTGGGCGTGAAGGTGTCACCGCAAAGCGGCGGTTCTGGGACTAAGACCCCAGTGTTTCAAAAAACCAAAGGGGGTCTTACAAGTGGTATCGGAGGAGACCTCGATCGAAAAGTAGCAGCCCACAACCCCTGGGTCACCCTCGCATGAGTTTAGTTTGGGGACAAACTAAGCAGTGGAAGTAGTGGTGTTCCCATATGAGGGATCACATGTAAACTGTCCACTTTTAATTAGGTTTGAGTCGATTACTTATTAATGGAGTTTGTTACGCAGTCCCCAGCACAGCCTACGCCACAGGGCGGAGTACAGCAGACTCTGAATGTTGCACCACCTCCCCCGGTCCCCACTCCGTTCTTACAGTCAGAGATGGGGCTGACTATGACAGCTATACAGGAGGTTATTAGGGCTCAATAGGTTCCGGCTCCGCAGCCAAACCCGGGGTCCAACTGGCTGAGTATATTCTGAGGACTTTCTCCCCCATCCTACTTGGGGACGGAGTCGGCCGTTCGGACGGAGGATTGGCTGGACATCATGTATGAGATGCTGACTGGGATACGGTGCCCGTGGGAGGCGAGGGTGCCCTTGGTTGTCTCTTGCTTAGACTCCCATGCCAAGAGGTGGTGGAAGACGTCGCTGGACACGACATTTGCTGACAGAGAGGTTGCAGAGATTGCTTGGGGGGAAGTCAGGGCCGCACTGTTGGAGCATTTTGTTCTACAGTCGGCCAGAGATGAGCTGGAGGATATATTTCTACAGTTGAGACAGGGTAGCAAGACAGTGGTGGAGTATCATCGGGAGTTCAACCACCTAGCCCGGTTTGCGGATTCTTATCAGTTGGATGAGGCAGGTTACACTAAGAGGTTCTATAATGGCCTGCGAGAGGATGTGAGGGAGGCTCTGCTGTTCGTGTCTGACGGGCCTATTCCTCAGATATTGGAGATGGCGAAAAGGATCGAGGAAGATTGGCATACTACCCGAGGCCGGAAGCGGCCAATTGAGGATCAGGGCCGAGGAGTAAGGAATGATCAGCGACGGGGCCACATCACAGATGGGAGAAGAACAAAAGATCAGCCTCGTCAAGAGGTGAGATAGGAGCAGAGGGTACCAGTAGTGGTGGCCCCTCAGCCACCCCAGATGTGGGAGGTCCAGAGACCCGGGGGTATGGCATATCCCCAGTCAGAGTGCTTCAACTGTCATCAGGTGAGGCATATCCGGAGGAACTGTCCCATGAGGGGGCCTATTCCTCAGATATTGGTGATGGCGAAAAGGATCGAGGCAGATTGGCATACTACCCGAGGCCGGAAGCGGCCAATTGAGGATCAGGGCCAAGGAGTCAGGAATAATCAGCGACGGGGCCGCATCACAGATGGGAGAAGAGCAGAAGATTAGCCTCGTCAAGAGGTGAGATAAGAGCAGAGGGAACCAGTAGTGGTGGCCCCTCAGCCACCACAGATGCGGGAGGTCCAGAGACCCGGGGGTATGGCATATCCCAAGTCAGAGTGCTTCAACTGTCATCAGGTGAGGCATATCCGGAGGAACTGTCCCATAAGGGGGGCACCACCACCAGCACCACCGGATGCCCCGCCAGCTCAGTATTTTGAACACTGAGGATGTGGCCGAGGTTGTGGATACCAGGGCAGAGACCGCAAGCAGGAGAGGGAGTAAGTATATACACTGGATCTAACTCAACAACGGAATCCGGAGCAAGTGATCACAGGTATGCCAGTTAATTTTAAGTTTTCTCCTTCCTAAATAATTAGAGTTATGGATATAGAACTGATAAACTAGGAAAGAAAAGCATAATTATATTTCTAAGACTTTAAACTACCCCAGGCATAGTCTTAATCAGCGGCAAGCCCGCCTATACATTATTCGATACGGGTGCTTCACACTCGTTCATGTCGGAAGCCTTCGTGGAAGGGCTGGAAGGCATGGAGCGATTCACAGGCCTGATGATGAGGATACGGTTACCAGATGGATCAGAGTTATTCACCACCGCCCGCTGCAACATGGAGGCAGAGATCGTCGGAAAGACATTTGAAGCACCAGCGACGGTCCTGAAGCTGCCAGTCTTTGATTTGATCCTGGGCATGACATGGTTGCATTGGAACCATGCTCAGATTGACTACCTGTCAAAGAGGATCACCGTGAGGCAGGGGGATTCCTACATCATCATCGAATTTATAAGACCTATCCCCACTCTCTTGCTGTCATCCGTGCAGGTCGTCAAGGCCCACTTGAAAGGGGGGGGAAGTCTATGAAGTGTTGTTTGAGATGGCTGAGGCCAAGGATTCCATCTCGGATATTCCGGTGGTGCGAGATATTGCTGACGTATTCCCAGAGAAGATGTCAGGGCTACCCCTGCACCGGGAGTAGGATTTCCGGATATAGCTGGTACCAGGGGCTAAGCTAGCATCTAGAGCCCCTTACCGAATGGCCCCGAAGGAGTTGACAGAGTTTTAAAGCCAGCTCCAGGAACTAGTGGAAGCCGGATTTGTCCGGCCCAGCTCTTCACCATGGCGAGCCCTAGTGTTGTTCGTCAAGAATAAGGACGTGACATTTAGATTGTGCATCGATTACCGAGCACTGAATTGACTGACAGTCCGGAATACCTATCCATTGCCAAGGATACATGAGCTATTTGATCAGCTGGAGGGGGAGCATTTCATTTCAAAATTGGATTTGAGGTTGGGCTACTACCAGCTGTGGATCCAGAAGGACATTATGAAGACTGTCTTCAGTAGCAGATATGGGCTGTTCGAGTTTACCGTGATACCCTTTGGGCTCACAAATGCACCGGCGGTATTTATGATCCTCATGAATCGGGTGTTTGAGGCTTCTTTGGATATGTTCGTCATTGTGTTTATTGATGGTATCCTTATCTACTCGAGGACAGAGGAGGAGCACACACAACATCTGACGCTAACCCTGGAAAGACAGCGGGAGCACCGGATTTATACGAAGTTCAGCAAATTCCAGTTCTGGTTGAGGGAGGTGGCTTTCCTAGGCCATATCATCAGTGGTGCTGGGTTGGCAGTGGACGCAACCAAGATTCAGGCAGTTAGGGATTGGCTGCAGCTGAAGTCGGCCACAAACGTACGGAGTTTTCTAGGACTTGTCGGTTACTACAGGAAGTTTGTGGAGGGATTTTCTCGTATTACCCTTCCACTCACATCCCTGACGAGGAAAGATGTGCCCTTTGTCTGGACCCCGCAGTGCGAGGTGGCCTTCCAGGAGCTAAAGGATCGACTTACCCCAGCTCCTATACTTGCCCTGCCTTTGGCGAAAGAAGGATTCCAGGTCTACACTAATGCTTCCGACCAGGGCATTGGTGCAGTGCTGATGCAGAATTGTCATGTGATAGCGTACGCCTGACGACAGCTGAAGAAACATGAGCAAAACTACCCTGTTCATGACTTAGAGATTGGAGCAGTCATATTTGCTCTGAAAGTCTAGCGACACTATCTGTACGGTGTCCACTGCGACATATAATCCGACCACAAAAATTTGAGGTATGTGGACACGCAGGAGCTGAATATTTGGCAGAGATGATGGGTGGAGTTCCTAGCAAATTACCAGTACGAGATGCACTACCACCCAGGGAAGGCGAATGTGGTGGCAGATGCGCTTAGCCGGAAGGCCACAATCTCTGGAGCAAGACCGCAGTTGATGGCCTTGGAGTTGGTCCAGATCTTAGAAAAGATGTAGATATCCTTGGTATCCTAGGATCACCCTGTACTGTATCGGGAGCACCTATCGTCGTTAGTTGCCATAGATGACATTCGAGACCGAGTTAGAGATGGACAGAGGGAGGATGCCAAGCTAGAGGCGATATTCCAGGCCTTAGAAGCAAGCACTTCTAGAGATTACACACTGAGGGATGGTCTACTGTGCTTCAGAGGACGGGTTTACATACCAGAGGGAGGCTAGGTCCGGGAGGATATTATGACGGAGGCTTACTGTAGTCAGTTTTCGGTACACCCGTGGATTACAAAGACGACTGCGGATCTGAAGAAGAACATGTACTGGCCAGGCATGAAGAATGATATCACCTACTTTGTGACCCACTGCGAGGCATGCTAGCTGTTGATGGCAGAATGTAGAAACCTCGCAGGATTATTGCAGCCACTCCCACTGCCGGAGTGGAAGTTCGATGATATCGCGATGGACTTTATACATGAGCTTCCCCGATTGCGGACGGGGAACAATTCGATCTGGGTGATCGTCAACTGGCTGACCAAGGTAGCTAGATTTATCCCAATCAGGATGGATGACTCGGTTGGTGTTCTGGTTCGAAAATTCATGGAACAGTTCGTCCGTTATCATGGCGTACCCAGGATGATTGTATTGGATCGTGATGGGCTGTTTACATCCAGGGAGTGGAGATCAGTGTAGACTTACTTGGGCACACGGCTGACATTCAGTACGACTTTTCATCCCTAGACTGATGGGAAGATAGAACGCACCAACCGAACTTTGGAAGATCTGCTGCGACTTTGCATATTGGATCGCGGTGAGCCTTGGGAGAAGTTGTTGCCACTGATCGGGTTCTCATATAATAACAGCTACCAGTCCAGCATATTGATGGCTCCTTATGAGTCCCTATACGGACAGAGGTTTATGACTCTATTGTAGTGGATACAGGATGAGGATCCGAAGGCTTTGGGTTCGGAGTTTGTTGAGGACACCGAGGCTCAGGTGAGGCTGATACCGGACAGGATGCTAGAGGCACAGAGCCGACAGGCTAAGTATTACGACGCTCGACATCGTTAGGCGGAGTTCCAAGTGGGGTACCGGGTATTCTTGAAGATCCGACCGATGCATGGGGTTTCACGGGTACGCGGTCGGAAGAAAAAGCTCAGCCCAAGTTATTTGGGGCCTTATAGGGTCCTTGAGCGGATCGGTCCCTTGGCTTACAGGCTGGAGTTTCCACCGAAGCTGGAAATCCTGCACGACTTATTCCACATATCCTCCCAAAAGAGGGCTCTACTATGCCCTGGGCAGTGGATTACGGGATGGGTCAGTAGCATCTGATCGGTCAGTTCACTTGGAATCAGTCCGAATTGACTACAAGGGAATACGAGTCTTGCGTTGCAAGAAGGTTCCATTGGTCATGGTTCTGTACAGGAATCATGGACGAGAGGAGCACACATGGGAGCCTCAGGACTTGATGCAACAGAGGTACTCGGAGCTTTTCAGTGAGGTATTACTCACAACCTCTCGGGATGTTACAATTTACCTTTAATATTTGAAACCCCGTAAGCCTAACTAGAATTTCGAGGACGAAATTTTTTTATTTATATATTGGGATTTGTAACATCCCTCAAACAACTAGAGCCCTAGGAGTGGTTTTGACATGACTAGGTCATGAAAAAACCCTAGGAAGCCCAAGAAGGCCAAGTGAACCTAGGAATGTTATTGAGATCACTATGGTCTGCTAATAGTAGGTTTCTAAACCCTAGTTTAAGATAATCATGAGGCTTTACCATAACTCTAGGACCCCACCATGGGCTCACCAATCCATTGTGAGGTTCATTAGAGCCCTAAGGGTCCATTGGAGTCGACCCAGGGTGGCCAAGTTGACCTAGAACCAACCTAGTCCTAAATTGGGCAAGGTGCCCTAACTAAGGGCAGTATGCCCTAGTAAAGCCTAACCAACCCTATCGGGGTCCTCCTAGACCTAAAGTGGGGTCAATGGGTCACTAAGGACCCATGGAGGGCAGTCAAAGTGGTTAAGTTGACCTAAGTCAACTCTAACCCTAAATGAGTCAAACTGACCTACATAGGGTCAACTAACCTTCCCTTAGCCAAGTGGATCCCACTCATGTCCTCCTAACCCTAGGTTGAGGTCACTGGGTCACCTAGGACCCTTTGGGGTCAACTCTAGAGCCTAAGGTGACCCAAGTCAACCTTAGCCCTAAAAAGGTCAAAGTGCCCTAACTAAGGGGCAAGTGACCTACAGTGTGCAAGCTTATCCTACCCAAGTACTTATAGACTTTAGGGGAGGCCCATGGGTCACCAAGGACCCATTGGGGTCAGCCTTAGTGGCAAATTTGAATAAAGTCAACTCTTGGGTCAAAGTGGTCAAACTAGCCTAAATAGCTAACTCAAGCCCAATCCAAGTGGGCTAGGCCCAGGCAAGTGTGGCCCATTGGTCTAGGAGGTGGTGAGACACATTTTGGTCCCACCAAATTCAGAAAGGGGTCACTAGGAGAGAGAAAGAGGGAGTTACCCAAATTTGGAGGAGAGAGAAGGTTAAGCTTAATGGCCCATGGAGGCCCCCATAACTCCCCATTTTGATGGGGATTTAACTCCTTGGAGGTAGGGGAGGAGTTTTCAGACGGTGGCTGGCAAGTGGGGAGGCTCAGCCCCTCAAATTTGGTGAAACCGAAAATCACCATGAATGGTTTTAATGGTGTCATGAAGAATTGGGTAGTTACAAACCTCCTCTCCCCAATTCCTTCATTAGAGACCTTCACTAGGGCAAGGGGAAGAGTTTCCCCCGATCACATTCCA
This sequence comes from Platanthera guangdongensis, assembly GCA_039583875.1. Classification (NCBI taxonomy): domain Eukaryota; kingdom Viridiplantae; phylum Streptophyta; class Magnoliopsida; order Asparagales; family Orchidaceae; genus Platanthera; species Platanthera guangdongensis. The sequence goes on from CM077161.1 coordinate 83,277,111, forward strand.
GTTACAGAGGAGTTGGTGTGGAGGTTGCAGAGGAGCCGAAGCTTGGTGGTCAGAAATGGTTAGGAGGCACAACACCCGCTCTCAGGCCGCAATTCAGGTCCTCATCTAATCCATCTTCCATGGGTAGATCATAGCAACACTTAGGGCCAAGTTTCGGGATCAATTGAGCCCGATCAGGAGAGCTTTTTCTCCAGTTTTTCCGCAAAAATTATCTTATCGGGTTTGCCGGAATAATCCCCTCCGGCAGCTGTGCCTCCGCCTGGCGATAGCCACCACCTCAACGGAGGTGGCAGTGGCGGTGGCTGGCCAGGTAGGTGGCTGGCTAGCCGTTGGCAGCGACTTGAAATTGGCCCAGGAAGAGTCAATCCTGGCTGTTGGCGCGCGGGGACGATGACGGGATGTCGTCCAAATGTGCGTCAAGATGCGTGCGACTACTATTCAAACTATAGGATTATGTTTATTGCATTTTAATGATTCTGTCACACCTTTACTATTTAATGTTTTAATTTATTAAAAATACTTAGATGCTCTGTATGAGAAAATGGTCAACACATGATTTGTATCCCTATGGGTCTACTTTAATTCCAAATTGGTTTGAACTAATATGGGTACCTGGTTTGACCAGGGCACTCATTTTGGTGGGGTCTATACCTAGGGCTAGACAGAAAGTAAAATGGGTCCCCACACTTCATCCCTTGCCCAAATAACTTGAAATTTGGAAAGGTAGTCACCCTAGTCTATATCTACGTCCTGCGTAAAAATGAGAATTTTTAGGGACAATTTTTCTATAGTTTTGGAAATTATTTAATTTCTCTAGGGTAAATTAATTTAGCTACCAAATTACCTCCAAACTCATCCAAATTTTGGTGTGTGGTGCTTGGGGTCATTATAAATCTATGGTTAAAATTGCAGCTCATTTGGAAATGTTTTGAATTGAAAACATGCAAACCCTAGCCTTGCCAAACTAAGGGTATTTAGGTCAAAAAGTGCTTTAACACCTTCCCATCGAAAATGGGGTGGATTGGAATAGATTTGCCCTAGGACCTAAGAACAAACCCTAAGGATGGTTTTTTGTGTTTTGTGAAGGGCATGGGGTCAAAAACCTTGTATGGACTTGAAATTTGTTAGGGAGGGTACTTGGGTACCTAAAGCCCTCTGTTAAAAATCTTAGGGGAGTTATGAAAGGGTAGGCCCCACAAATCCTAACACTAGTTTAGGGCACAAACCTTGTATTGATAGAATAGGGTACTAAAACTCATTGAACAGTAATGAAACTTGGGTAGTGTGGTCATAGAAGTAGAATGAACCTCTGAAAAATTAATTAGGAATTTTGGATCAATACTCTTAGTACTTCCTTTGTAAGGCATGTGTTAGATCTACTTAAATATTTGGTTATTGTTAATTCACTGTCCATTGGAAAGTCATAAAAATTAGGTAGAGGGCCTTTTCGACCATTGTGCTCATGTATGAATTTTATTAGAATTTTTGAATATATATTTACAGTACAAAATTCACAAGCTCATTAATTTGGATACTTGTTCAATATTTTGTTTAGATCTCATTAGTTTTGATAAATTATGAAACTTGACCTAGAGTATTTATATATTCGTACAATCACCCCTGAATTTTCTCAGAATTTTTGGAAGTATTTTTGCTGCACTAGCCTCTTAAAATTGATTAAAATATGTCATATTCAAAATTAGAATTAGAGTTCTAAACCTTTCTAAAAAATTGGGAGACTTTGGATTATATGTTAAATAGTCATATTGTATTTATCATAAATTTTGTGGAGCATTTACTTGTCATAAATTGGTACTTCATGTTCAAAATTGGGGTTTTGGATTACTAGAATAATTAAATAAATTATTAGATAAATTAGGAAAATTATGAAATTATGGATTTATGCTAAAAGGGTCATGACAGCCCTCCAATAATTATTATTGAGATGTTGGATGATTATTTTGAGTACCTCCCATTTTACACACCATATAGCTTATATTGGTCTGCATTTAGTAAAACTGTAGAAGTTATGTTGGAATATGAATTTGGGCACATGTGTTGGGATTAGATGTTTGATAGTTTAGATAAATAAAAATGTGTTCATCATTGGAAGATAGGATGAGTAGAGTGTTAGAATGGCTACTCTTAGGTGGTGCTCGAGATCGACGAAAGATCGTCTTTCCCGTGGAGAGGAAGTGTCAAATACACTAGGGTTAGATCCAATACAACATTTAAGGGTCTATGAGATGTGTAGCAACTAATAAAAATAAGTGCCTTGCGAAAGGGAGCTTTGGGCTTCATCCCATCATAGTTCCTAGTGACCTCGAGAGCCCTTCACGGGGAATACCTTGGGCAGTCATGGGCTAACCTAAACAGTAAGAATAATAAACTAGAATACAAGAGTAACTAGTATAACTAGTATTTCACCTTCGTTCACCTTGATGTCTCGGGGTGTTTGGTTGGGTCACTCGGGTAGTAGGCTCAGTGGATTTGGTGATGGGAAGGTTGGCCCGACGAGCTTTGGCTCGGTGGTTGTTTGTGCGGGGCAGGTTGGCCTGACGAGCTTTCACTCGGTTGTTGTTTGTGAGGATGGGATTGTCCGGGGAACTTTAGATCGGTGGTTATACGTCAAGGTTGTATGTACATAAAGTATAAGGTGGTGGTTCTTCGGTATTGGAGAGTCGATGCACTGACGCCAATACGTTTACCCGGCGAGTGTGGTTTAGCACTTGGCCAAATAAAGTCTGGTGCACCAGCCGGCAAGAGTACGCAGGAGCTCCGCTTTTTGCACCAGCGTTGAGGAGTACGATAGGTCTGACTGGTAGTGCAATTACCGGTTTAGAGGTGGGCGAGGCCCAACCCACCTCTTCTGTTTGCCACTACGGAGGTATCCTAGAAGGTTTGGCTCCAGAAAGGTGGAACTAAAGGTCTGTGTACACAGAGTCGAGTGGGCGAGTTGCACTTGCATGTTCACATATGACATAATTGTATTTCATAGCATAATCATTGCATATAACCCGACACCTATTGTTTAAGTTGTAATGCCTCCTTCCGTCACATGGAATATAACGGTGGGTCCGGCCTGGGCCCCACGCCATATTCACAGACAAACATCAAAATTACGTGTGGAAATAAAAATCTCATTCAACGCGTATCCTAACTCAAAGCATTCTAGCGCAGCAGTTTAAGTTATATGAACTCATCCCATTGAATGTCCACTAAATATATAAACTCCATATTTATATATAACAGGAATGTATACAACACACACACCCATGGCCTTAAGGCTTTACAAGTTGCTCTTTACAAAATATACAATTTCATACATCGACAAGCAGGCCGACCACACATGAAATCTAAACATTCTTCGCACGACCTTTAAGGGCCTTAAGCAGCAAACCTTCATTCTGCTCATTTCAATTCACTCATCAGCACCTGCAATTAGACATCCATCCCAGGAGCGGGAAACAAAGCAACAGTCAGCGTTAGCTGACCAATTATAACGACCCTACCCCTTACTCGGGGCAGTGGTTCCTTCCGTGTATGCATTGCAAATAATATCTAGCAATCACAACAAGTGCGCTTAGGCACAACAATATCACAAACGTCGGTCACAACAAGGCGCTCCGTGCACTCAGGGCATCTTACGGTGTACCGAACTCCGTGGCAACACCACCGATCAGGGAATTATTAACTTGTTGGCTGGCCGGTCCTTATCACCCCAGCACGCAGACTGGGAGCATTCCGCCCAAACCACTCAGAGGTGATAATCTCAAAGCAAACTTGAGCATTAATAGATCGACACACAACTATTGTACAGTAAGTAGGCTCTGTCTCGCATCCTCCCAAACATTGCGACCAATCGACCTCCCAAAACAACCAGGGGCAGTTCAGCCTTTCCCATGCTCAAACCGTCAGTAGCGGACCACTAGATGCTGGTCGGCCTTCCCTCCTGATTAACCGTAGCTTTTCGCTCTCCCAAAGCAATTAGCGCTCACACCACAAGGAGATTACACAAAGCATCCAAACTCATCATCCATACATCCATACACACAAGCCTATATGCACAAATCACATGCATTCACAAAATACACGAAGTCTTCTCCGGTTTACCCATGATCATCACCAATCCATAATAACCATCCAGATGGGCTTCACACAACATGCATATGTCGTACTCCACACTTCCGGATCTAGATGCAGACTAAACTTGGAATCACTTTCGATGTCCACCTCTTGCTGGAGGATTCCATACATATGCATAAAGAAAGGACTTCGATGTCCAAGAAGGAGATCGTTACCCTTGAAGATCGCTTTGGAGCAATGAACTAGACGGATGGAAATCACTGTCTCGACATTAATTCCACGAACCCAAGCTCGGATCGTGAATCCGCACTCCACAACTCCTCTAGCAGATGGCTTTCTCCTTCCTTCCTCCTTCCCTTGCTCCCTCTTTCTTTCTCTCTCTAACTTTTAGAAGAAGGAAAATGAATGGAAGAGAAGGCTTCCAGTCTCTTATATCAGCCAGGAAGGACCTGGACCGTTGCATCCAGAATAAAGGAGATGAACGACCCTGATTTGCCCAAAAAAGGCTGAATACGGCTTTACACGCCCTGTAACACGCCCGTTTCACAGGCCTTGTCCCTTAAGCGGCACACAACCGACTCAAATCCAACTAGTACACGGCCGTGTGACATGCCCGTATCACACCTTACACGCCCATGTCATGGCCGACATGCCCGTGTCGAGCAGTCGCGTACTTCACACAGCATATCATCAACTCTCCCGAGCGGGACACGGCCATGGGACACGCCCGTGTCCCAGGCCGTGTACCCCAGGACACACCCGTGTCCTCAAGCACATGCACTCTCCGAGCTGAATCCCGCAAAGGACACGCCCGTGTCACAGGCCGTGTACCCCCTTTGCTTGCCGCTCGACGATTATCGAGTTCAGTTCATCGACCAGAGGGGGACACACCCTTTGATACGCCCGTGTCACACGGTACAAGCCCGTGTGGCATGGCGCGTTCTTTGTCAACCGACTTTCGTTGACCATGCGACCAACTGCTCAACCCGAGCAGGATATGCCCTGGGACACGCCCATGTCCCAGGCCGTGTCCCCAATCCTGAACCCAAATTGGGATTTGGGGTGTTACAATCCTCCCCTATTTCAAAAAAATTTCGTCCCGAAATTTGTCTCAACTACAGACATGCACCTAAGCACTCCACATTGCACCATCAGCAACCATGCACCCGAATAAAACGAGCCGGGTGTCTCGCCCCATGGGATCGCACAAAACAAACATCACATTCAGAACATACACACATACCTATCTCTCACATGTGCACATCCATCCACAATTTCATCTCGCTATATATTCACACGACATATACATGCACCATGATCGATCGATCACCTTTCATCGTCCAACACGACATATCCCATATATGTACACAACCATCCGTGGATTTAGAAACATCAGTAGTCATATCACCAAAGGTGTGCGGGACACCTTCCAGTCTTACTTCCGCTCACCCGCATTATTTTGCATATATCGTTTCATAGCCTCTTAAAGTTTCAAATTAAACACACGAGGCTGAACTTCACCAATTAAGCTTTGCGGCTCTTGCACTTTAAGATTATGCAGTCAAGGTTGCGTCCGGGATGCAGATGACTCGGCCACTGCTTTACCATTTTCTTCATAAGATGCACCTATCTTTTTCTCACCCCTTGGAGAGTCACTCCAAAAATTGTTGGCTAAATGTCCTTGCCTGTCACATCGAAAACATGTACGTGTCTCCATACGTCCTTGTCCATAAGTTGCTCCCGATGAAACAGTAGACGGAGTTGGTTCAGCAGGCCTGAACTTTTCTTATCTTGTCTCCGAAACTCCGACTGTTCTGGCTTCTCCACTGTCAGGTTCTTCTTTTTGTGTACCCCAATTAAATCCTTCTCCTGCGCCCGGGCTGTATCTACCAACGCTTGGAGGCCCTGGTTCACCGAACTGGGGAGGGCCATCCTTAACTCGTCACACAGTCCCTCATAAAAATAATTTGTCTTTCATGCTTCCTCAGCGAAGGTAGACCATGCATAAAGCCCCAGCATGGTAAAATCATGTTGGTAAGTATCAATATCATGCTCACCTTGCAGCAGACGTAGAAACTTATTCTCCATGGCAATCCGCTGCGACACTGGCACATACTTGGCCAGAAATAACAGTGAAAATTCTTTGATCAATATTTCTTCCAATCCTCGCCCGAACAAGTGATGCACTTCCACTTCGTCCCACCAAAGCCGCGCATCGCCTTCCAACAGAAATGTGGCTAAAGTCACCTTCTGTTCCTCCGCAGTTTGGATTTCTACCAAGATTCTTTTTACTCTTGCAAGCCAATCTTCCGCCTGCGTTGGGGAACCCATTCCACCAAACGTAGGTGGATGAAATTCCATAAACCGCTTCAACTATTCATCCGCTCCTTGATCTTCTACCACAGCTTCAGCGCGCTCTTGCCTGACACCAGGCCGTACTATCACCCCTGCAGGCCTTGCCTGCCTAGTAGGCTATGCCTGTAACACTGCAAGCACCATCTCAGTCACCACACAAATGGTCTTTGTCGAGGGAGGTGTAGGCACTTCAATGGTGCCGCACTCTCATCGGACCACTGGGGCTCAGACTGTCCTACACCACTACTCGTCATCTATCAACGTACAAAACATCATTTAGCATCCCTTGCCTTAATGCAAATATACATTGACTACATGGTGACGCTCCTCTCGCACATGTATAACATTCCTAGTGGACATTCTTGAGTTCAATTATGTTCTCCCTCCCATAAATCTCAAATATGGCTCTGATACCACTTTGTAATGCCTCCGTCCGTCACATGGAATATAACGGTGGGTCCGGCCGGGGTCCCACGCCATATTTCATGGACAAACGACGGAATTACATGTGGAAATCAAAATCTCATTCAACTCATATCCTAACTCAAAGCATTCTAGCGCATCATTTTAAGTTATATGAACTCATCCCATCGAATGTCCACTAAATATATAAACTCCACATTTATATATAACAGGAATGTATACAACACACACACACTCATGGCCTTAAGGCCTTACAAGTTGCTCTTTACAAAATATACAATTTCATACATCGGCACGCAAGCCGACCACACATGAAATCCAAACATTCTTCGCACGGCCTTCGAGGGCCTTAAGCAGTAAACCTTAATTCTGCTCCTTTCAATTCACTCATCAGCACCTGAAATTAGACATCCATCCCAGGAGCGGGAAACAAAGCAACGGTCAGCGTTAGCTGACCAATTATAACGACACTACCCCTTACCCGGGGCAGTGGTTCCTTCCCTGTATGCACTGCAAATAATATCTAGCAATCACAACAAGTGCATTTAGACATAACAATATCACAAACGCCGGTCACAACTAGGCGCTCCGTGCACTCAGGGCACCTTACGGTGTACCGGACTCCATGGAAACACCACCGATCAGAGAATTATTAACTTGTTGGCTGGCCGGTCCTAGTCACCCCAACCCGCAGACTGGGAGCATTCCGCCCAAACCACTCAAAGGTGATAATCTCATGGAAAACTTGAGCATTAATAGATCGACTTGCAACTGTGGTGCAGCAAGTAGGGTCTGCCTCACGTCCTCCCATACATTGCCACCAATCGACCTCCCAAAACAACCAGGGGCAGGTCAGCCTTTCCCATGCTGAAACTGTCAGTAGCGCACCACTAGATGTGGGTTGGCCTTCCCTTCTGATTAGCCGCAGCTTTTCGCTCTCCCAGAGCAATTAGCGCTCACACCACAAGGAGCTTACACAAACCATCCATACTCATCATCCATACGTCCATACACACAAGCCTATATACACAAATCACACGCATTCTTAAAATACACAGAGTCTTCTCCGGTTTACCCATGATCATCACCAATCAAGAATAACCATCCACATAGGCTTCACACAGCATGCCTATGTCGTACTCCACACTTCCGGCTCTAGATGCAGACTCAACTTGGAATCACTGTCGATGTCCACCTCTTGGTGAAGGATTCCATACATATGCATAAAGAAAGGACTTTGATGTCCAAGAAGGAGATCGTTACCCTTGAAAATTGCTTTGGAGCCATGAACTAGCCGGATGGAAATCACCGTCTCGGCGTTGCTTCCACGAACCCAAGCTCGGATCATGAATCTGCACTCTGTAGCTCCTCTAGCAGCTGGCTTTCTCCTTCCTTCCTCCTTCCCTTGCTCCCTCTTTCTTTCTCTCTCTAACTTTGAGAAGAAGGAAAATGAATGGAAGAGAAGGCTTCCAATCTCTTATATCAGCCCGAAAGGACCTGGACCGTTGGATCCTGCATAAATGAGATGAACCGGCCTGATTTGCCCAAAAAAGGCTGAACACGGCCTGACACACCTTGTGACATGCTCGTGTCACAGGTCATATCCCTTAAGCGGCACACAACTAACTCAAATACAACCGGTACACGGCCGTGTGACACGCCTGTGTCATACATTACACGCCCGTGTCATGGCCGACACGCACGTGTCAAGCGGCCGTATACTTCGCACAGCACATCATCAACTCTCCCGAGCGGGACACGGCCATGGGACACGCCAGTTCCCCTGGCCTTGTACCCCAGGACACACCCGTGTCCTCAAGCACATGCACTCTCCGGGCTGAAAAGGACACGCCCTGTGACATGCCTGTGTCACAGGCCGTGTATCCCCTTTACTTGCCGCTCGATGATTGTCGAGTGCAGTTCGTCGACCAAAGGGGGACACGCCCTCTGACACGCCCTATCACACAGTATACGCCTGTGTGGCATGGCGTGTTCTTCTTCAACCAACTTTTGTCGACCACGCGACCAACTGCTCAACCCGAGCAGGACGCACCCTGGGAAACGCCTGTGTCCCAGGCCGTGTCACCCAATCCTGAACACAAATTGGGATTTGGGGTGTTACATAAATGGTATGGGACGCTTATACAATAGGCCCTGCAAAACGACCCCTTGTTTTATAAGTTCGCGCGAGCATGCTTATAAGTTAATGTTTTTATTCAGTAAATATTAATGTAGGATTGCTAAAAAACCGACACCCTATCGTATAAATTGGTATGGGACTTTTTATACGATAGGAGCCCTGCAAAATATCCCTTGGCTTATGTGTTTTCATATAAGGTTACTTTTCTTGTTCAATCTTTCTTACCTTCACCCTGTCTTATATACTATAGAACTGCAAGATTAGTTCCGCCGCCATCTGCTTATTAGCTATTCTCCACTTTCGTGTCCTCTCCTTTCCTTCTCCCCGCTCGGTGCCTAGGGGCCATGGGGGAAGGGGCTGGGGATGATAGGACTTAGTCTTCCAGACTAACGGTTTTCGAATCACATCATTTTAGGGGACCGTGGAGCCCAGCATGGAGGAGCAGCCCCGGAGGTCGGCACGCTTCGAGATGGTGTAGTCTAGTATCAGAGTTCAGACGGCAGGGACTGTGAGTCCTGTTCGATACTAGTTGTTTTAGTTTTGCTTCAGCAATGAGAGATATGTAGTGAGGACTTGATGTACTGGGCATGAGCCCAAGATTTAGTACTTTTATTAATTCTGTGGACAATCCCTTCGTGGAGTTTATTTACTTTATATGTGATTTGCGTGGACTTACTTTATTATTTTGCTATAGTTGTGATCGATTTGGATGGCAGGATCGGCGTTTTGTAGTGATGACCTTCCCGGGCATGAAGGTGTCACCGCAAAGCGGCGGTTCTGGGACTAATACCCCGGTGTTTCAAAAAAAAAGGGGGTCCTACAGATGAGTATATCAGAATCGTCTACCGGAGTTTAGATTTCATCGACTGGAGTTAAGAGTTTGTTGATCTCAGCTTTTACCTATAAGAAGGACTCAGCTATCAGAATCATCGACCGGAGTTTAGATTTTTTCAATCAGAGTTCAGAGAATTCATCGAACTCAGCCTTCACCTGAAGAAAGAACTGGGCTGAGAGAATTCGTTGATCTCAGATTCATTATTTTGTCAAGCAGAGTTCAGATTTCGTTGAGCTAAGTTTGAAGTTCGTGGAACGCGGGATTTCAGAAAAGTTAGTTGACTTTGGCTAAGACCAGAATGATGCTGACTCAGCAAAGTCAACAATTCAAGAAAGTTCAGATTCGATGCTAATCGACATTAACGTCATCGTCAGTCTACAGTGGATCTCAAGTTAATATAGCTGAGGTTTTAACCACCATTAAACTGAGACACATGTCGATCATCTCGCCAATATGACGGGATTATAAATAGCAGAAGAGATCGAGATCTAAATGATGTTTTATGAATTAAATTGATTAATTTCTGATTAAAAAATGAGAAGCAAAGTTCGTCATCTTCATCCGCCATTATTGTAGAAGAAAAGAACCTCAAGATCAAATCTGAAGGGCTTCTAAGTTTGTTGGTGCAATCAACATCTAGTCCATCAGGTTCAGAGTAATCCTCTGAGAGAGACAAATCAGCATAGGCGTGACCTAGCAGAAGTTATCTTCCCGATCCAAGCCGAGCAAGAATCTTAAGATAAGTTTGCTGGATCAAAGAAGAAGGAAGGGCTGAAATCTGCTCAGTTCAGATCAAGAGATATTCCTGAAGAAGAAGAAGCAGATTCATCTTCTAGTTGATTCCAGAAAAAGCCGGGCATCATTTCAAGATCTCTATATCATCTTGTTGCTGCGAATAAGAAGTTAGGGATGATATCTTCTCAGTGCAGGTAGGTAGGCATAGAGAATTTTCTCTGGTGTCTGTAATTCATCATCTTTAACATTTCTTTATAAGGTCCATTCTGAATTTGAGTGATAAGGCTAAGGACTGAATTGCAAGCCTATGTTATAAAGGCTGAGGTATGGAAGGAGTTGCCTGAGTTGTAGGTGTGTGGATTCACACTGAGGTAGGGCAGGATTACCTGAGCTATATAAGTGTGGAGTCACTCTAAGGTAGAGTTCTTGGGAAGAACTTGAGTTGTAGGATCTTGGTGATCTGAGTGGTAGGGCTTGTGCCCGAGTTATAGGAGCCGGTTGAGCTCTGAGCTGTAAGATTTGAGGATCTGAGAAAGATAGAAGGAAGTTTGGCTAAATCCAGTATACTGCTAGATAGGCAAAGGGGAAAAGTGGATGTACCAATCAATTGGGGAACCACTATAAAATTCTGTGTACTGTGTTGTGTTGGTTTTGTTTGTGATGAGATTGCTGTGATGTGATATTAATCGATTAGTTGCTTAAGTTTTTGGAATTGGACCTATTCACCCCACCCCCATCCCCCTCTAGGTGATTAGTTGTTCTTGAAATCAAAACTTTCAAATATTACACTCAGATCCAAGATTGTATCCTATAGAAAACAACAGTGTTTTGAAACAGTTAGACACCAGAGAAAAATCTTTGTGTCTATCTTCCTTAGCAGAATCTGAGTCTCCCCTAACTTCTTCTTGACAGCAACAAGTTAATAGATATGTTTAATTGAATCACGACTTGTTATGGAAGTAGCTTGCAGAAGTCTTTCCATCTTCTCTTTAAGGAATCAGTCCTGACCTTGCTGTCATAGATGAATATCGCAGCAGCTATCACTTTTCGCTTTCGAGTTGACTGAACTGAACAGTACCTTCAGACTCGGCTGCAATGGCGAGGAAGAAGACGATGTTCTGCCGCAATTGTGAAATCAAAAAACCTGAATTGCTTATAGTCGACTCAGCCAATCTTTACCTTTTATTGCTCGTCGATCAACGACTCTTTGCGTTGTGGGGCCCAGCCTTAATTGCCAATTTGTCACCTTCCATTTGTAGAATACGACAAAAGCTGGCTGCCGGCTCCATCAATGTCTTACTCTATCTTTCCTGCAATGAATTTGAATTGCGTTGACTTTTGTTGACTCATTCTGACGTCAGCCATCTGTGGACTTAGCCAAAATCGAGCAACATTAGTATAGGCATTCAGTGAGTAACCATCACTCAACACCAAAACACTTAGACATATTTTCTGTCACTAGGAGTTGAGTGAGCAACCTTCACTCAAATCCAAAACACTTGGATATATTTTCTGTCACTAGGAGTTGAGTGAGCAACCTTCACTCAATGCCAAAACTCTTAGAATAATTTCTCTGCCATTAGGCGTTGAGTGAGTAAGAATCACTCGACGCTAAAACACTTAGACAATCATTCTATCATTAAGCATTGAATGAGTAACTTTCACTAAACGCCAAAGCACTTATAAATTTTTTCAGTCTCTAAGCGTTGAGTCCACTCAACGCTTTTTGCCTTGGCGTTGAGAGCGTTGAGTGTGTCTTCATCACTCAATGTTTTTTGTATTAGCCAAACTTTCTATTACTAGGCGTTGTGTGAGCCTTCATCACTAAATGCCATAATACTTGGATAGAATTTGTCACATGGCATTGAGTGAGTAAGCTTCACTCAATGCCAAACTACTTAACTGATATTCTTCTGTTATCTGGCGTTGAGTGAGTAAGCTACACTCAACGCATTTGGACTTAACCAAATTTCTTTGAAATCACAAACTCTGACTAACAAAGGTTTAGTCAACGCTTTTTATCACAAGGCATTGAGTGAGTAAGCTTCACTCAACGCCTGTATACTTAGTCAACTATCTACACAGATTTTCTGTGTCGTTGACTTTCTGAGCTATACTGAATGATTTATACTATATGGCGTTGAGTGAATAGACTTCACTCAATGGCTGTGGACTTAGCCACATTCAGACAGTTTCTCATTAGGCTTTGACTGCCTTAGCCTGTCTAAAATCTTTTTGTTGTATAACAATGAGTGAGTAGACTACACTCAATTCCTGTCGCCTTAGCCACATTTTCAGCTTGCCAATTGTTAGGCTTAGACTAACCTAGCTATACTCAATGATTTTACTTACTTGGCATTGAGTGATTAGACTTCACTCAATGCCTGTAGAGTTAGGCAATTTCTAGCCTATCCATCATCTTACCTTGCATCTGGCATTGAGTGAGCTTGCTTCACTCAACGCATGTGGACTTAACTGAATTCCTGCACCTCGCATTGAATGAGCTTGATTCACTCAACGCCTTTGGACTTGGGCAAATTCCTGCCTGTCCACCAGCTTGTTTGGTGTCCACCTGTCCAATTAGTGTAATAGGGATTGACCTGCAGGTATAAGCTCAAACACACATCAAATACAACTAGTGTGTGTCATTGGCTTGTTTGACTTATTATAAATCTGGGCCATGTGGATCCATGGACCCAACACTACCTCAGATTCTTAACAGAATCCTACCTCAGAGAATATATCTCCTACCTCAGGAACATAGGTCCTACCTCAGATCCACAACAGGATCCTACAACTCAGAATTTGTATCTTAGGATTACAGCTCAGTTCAATTATGATCCTACAAAAAGAGAGACTGTTGTTGATTATTGACTCCGGAGAGAATATTTTTTGAGTCTGACTTTCTGGACTGAGTAAATTCATCCTTAACTTTGACTCAAGAGAAAAGATTCTCTGAGCCTTCTTCTTCCTGAACTGAGAATGCTCAGTCATATCTTCTTTGTAGCACAAAGAATAGATCTTCAGTATGTTTCTGCTTGTGCTGAAAGGAAATCTGTAGAGCACTGTTACTTCGAGCCATTTATGTGGTTACGTTGATTGCAGGGGACTTGAAGAACACCAAAAACTTGGCTTTGCTTTGCTTCTTCTTCTTACTCAGAAAGATAACTTTCTAATCTTGCTTTTGAAGATAAAATAATTCTTTTATTCACTGTTTCTTCAACCAGTTAACTTTTGCTCTGCTTCTCCTTCGAACTCAAAAAGAGAACTTTCTGATCTTGCTATTGAAGACAAACTGATTCTTTAGTTCTCTATTTCTTCAACCAGCCAACTTTATGTGTGATTCACAGACTAACTGTAAGAGCAAGTTCTTGAAGAAATTCTTCTTTTTTCTGTCATGGAAGAAAATGACTCAAAAAGCTCTATCTCGAAAACCCTTTTCTTTTTTCTCGGGACTCTGCTTTTGTATCCCGCTGTTCAACGAATCTTTATGTAGTATGGACTAGACAGAGTTGGAAACTACAACACTTCTTTTTCATTAAAAGCAGTACTGAAGGCAAGTGACGCCTTTTGTCATCTAGCATGCAAAACTCGCGACATTTGAATTGTTGATGATGCCAGCATGACTCAGCGCTTCTGGACTTAGTAATTTTCAGACAATCTATATAGGCATTGAGTGAAGCCTTGTCACTTAACGCAGAAACACTTAGCAGAATTCTGCATCTTCAGGCGTTGAGTGAGCCTTCATCACTCAACACATTTGACTTTTATAGTCTAATTATTAAGGCATTGAGTGCCCCTTCATCACTCAATGCTCCTGGACTTAGTTGAAATTTCTCTACATGAAGGCGTTGAGTGCAACCTCAACACTCAACGCTTCATGACTTTGACTGTCTTCTTGATGAGGCGTTAAGTGGCATGTCTTCACTCAATACTTTTATACTTGATATGAAATCCAATTGATTAGGCGTTGAGTGAACTGTCTTCACGCAATGCTTCTGTCCTTAGATAGATTTCTTGATGAGGTGTTGAGTGGCCCATAATCACTCAGCGCTACTATACTTGGATAGATTTCTTGATGAGGTGGTGAGAGGCTCGTCTTCACTCAGCGCTTTTATACTTGGACAAATTTCTTGATAAGTGGGCGTTTAGTGAACTGTCTTCACTGAGCGCTTCTGTCCTTAAACAAATTTTTGTCAGCAACACTGTGGCTATAACTGTATGTAGTTTTCTCAATGCTTTTAGACTACTGGTGTTGAGTGAAGTGAGTTCACTCAACGAGTCTGTACTTAGTAGATTTTCTTCCTATCCAATAACCTATCTTGATTCCAACTATCACTGTAACTCTGACTGTCTATCAAATCAATGTAACAAAGTACAACCTGTACATAATGAACTTGAACATATATTAAATACATTCATGTGTATACCATTGACTTGTGAGCCTTCTTCAAATGTAGGACATTTTGATCAATGGACCCAACAATCTCCCCCTATTTAAAGAAGAAAGAACACTAGTCAATGATATACACTAGCATATACAGAAGATAAACATTAACAATATATAGTAGTGCAAATTGATAAACACACAAATATGATTATCAAAATAGATAGTGTGCATATAAAAAAATGTTCACACTCCTAAGTCCCTTAAGGAAAATAAGAAGCATGTCATGTTTTAGGCTCCTTCAACACTATCCCCAGATGGGTTTCTTTGAAGCCTTTTACTTGCTTTGCTCAATAACATCTAGTGGCACAACACATGACTTTTTGTCTCTTCTGTACTTCCTCTTCTTCAACAACAGATTTGTCTCTGGCTCTAGCTATCTGATCAGCAGCAGTAGAGGGTTCAGCTAAATATGCACCATCTTGATTATCACATTGATCTGCCCTCTGATCACCATACTATTTATCATACAGTCCTTCTTGAATAGGATGAATGTTGTCATATGTGTAATGTTCAATCACTAATGAACCTCTGATTACATTGGTAACCCAAACAACATTCTCCCCCTTGATCATTGCTTTCTCCCTTGATCATTGTCTTCTCCCCCTTTATGATTTCTCTAGATAGAATTATAGTCAAGAAAGTTTCTTCCTGATCTATCTTTTCATCCAGATAGTTATCTATCCTCTGAAATTTCAATGACATTCTCATTTTCTTGAGCGGAGAGTTCTGTTGGAATCTCCCCCTCAATCTCTGCATTCCCCATAAAAATTTGCTGATTTGTATCAACTAAAGATAGAGCATCTTCAGTCATTTTATCAGGACTTGCTCCCCCTCAACTTGAGAACAAATAAGAGTCACTTCAGCACTTGAGCAATTCTATTCTGCAGATTTTCAATGAAATAATCCAGCTGTTCTGAATTGATTGCACTAGCTCTCCTACAACAAGTACAACCATCTGGGTAGTCTCCCCCTCAACCTCAGCATTGTTCATAAGAACATTCTGGTCTTCAGTAGTATTTTTCTGATCTATTCTGTGCTGAAGATTCTTTAGGTAAGAGTCAAGCTTGTCCAACATACCAGACTGAAGTACCTCCCACTCAACAGGAGCATCTAACTTATTAGTCTCCCCCTCAATATTTACACAGATCCTGTCCACAATACTTCCAGTTACCATTTTAGCTACCTTTGCTGGAATGTTCTCTGATTTGGAGCCATTGACTTGGAAAATCTTTGTTGCAGGTTCAGAAGATATTGAAACCCGAGCAATCCTATCTCTTCTTATTTCATCAGAAGAATTAGACAGCTGAGGATCATGTGCCTATTCCTTACTGCTCTCAGAAGAGCTGCTTCCTGTACTTTCCTTTATGATGAGTACAACCTTATTTTTCTTCTTCTCACTAGTCTATTGAGGTCGCAGCAAAACTCTATCCCACCAGTCAAACATATTTCAGTCCATCCTTATCATGGGAACCTGTCTTGCAGATTAGAGCTTCCCAACTATATCTGTTGGAAACTTTTCTTTAAGATTCAGATCTTTTCTCAAGACTGATCCAGAGGTGTGCTTCGAAATTCTATAGATTTCTCGAGCTTTCATCACAGGGAGACAGAAAGATGAAAGGGCTAGGAATAATGTATTTTGTTTTAAGCACACACACACACACACTTCTATTTATACTTATCTTCTCTTTAAGAATTTAGAGAGGCGAGTACCTGACATAATAATCATGAGGAAATCATCGGTTGAGATTAATCCCGTGAGATAGCCGAAAATAGAAGTCCCTGGGAGTATGAGTTGAGTGTACTCGACGCACTCAACGTCTGGATACTTAGACTCATTGCACTTGATGTGTGATGTTGTCTCAACACAGTCGATGCCTGATATTTTCTCAACGCACTCGACGCCTGAACACTTAGGCTCAGCGCACTCGATACCTGATATTGCCTCATTGCACTCGACGGCTGGACACTTATTCCATATATTCTTTATTATCCTACAGGTATTAATACTACCTGCAACTAAAATGCATAAAGATATACTAAAGTTATACTAAGTTCATCATACCCAATTAAAATTTAAAGGTGTTGAACTTGGCTTCATCTAGTGGCTTGGTGAAGATATCAGCCACCTATTTGTCTGTGGGAACAAACTCAAGACTGATTTCATTACTCTTCACATGCTCTCTAATAAAATGACACTTAATCTCTATGTGCTTAGTCCTGCTATGAGATTCAGAATTCCTAGCAATAGAGATTAAACTAGTAGAATCACAAAACATAGTAGTTCTACTTAGCTTTAGATTGTAGTCTTGGAGCTGATGCTAAATCTACAGTAGCTATGCAGAATAACTACCAACAGAGATGTACTCTGATTAGGGGTGTGCACGGTGCGGTTTGGTGCGGTTTTGGCCCAAACCGCAACCACAACGTAAGGGCTCAGTTTTTGCCCGAGCAAAACCGCACCAAACCGAAATTATTTAGTGCAGTTTCGGTTCAGTGCGGTTTTTTGCGGTGAGGTTGCGATTTCGGTGCGGTTTTTTACATGTATTTTACATAGACTACAGGTAAGAATTAGAACTATGAATGTTGCTTGATAATTTATGAGTTCTAATATGTTTTGCTGTTTTTCTCTCTTTATTGTATTAAATTACATCATTTTCTTACAACATGTGATTTAATTTTCATAAATTTTGATGCAATTATTTGTCTTTCTTTTTGGAGATGTCATACCAACTTATGAACTATATAATATTTTGTGAATATCATGTTTTATAGACAAATATTTTCACACTAAATTTTATTGCAGGAGATTCATTCATTCTTATATATCAAAACTTCTTATGTAATATTTTGTTTTAATTTGGATTATTAAAACTAAGAGACTATTCTAATTGATATCCAAGTTGTTTGTGTGTGGAAGAGATACAACAACACTCAAACCTTTATACCACTATAGTGTGGTCAGCTATATAGATCATTTGTCTTCATTGTGTCATATCTTGACATATTCCCACTAATGCGTACATCATGTTTTTCTTATAGCTTTAAGCCTTTATTCCACTATAGTGTATGTGGAAGAGATGATTCAGCAAAATATCTCACCTAATTATAATAACTCTAACGGTAATATATCGTATAAATATATCAAGTCTTTCTTAATATACTTAAATGTGGCGTCACATAATTATAAAAAATTTAATACAAAAAATATTCTGTGCGGTACGGTTTTTGCGGTTTTCAAAATCCAAAAACCGCATCGTACCGAACCACACTCGGTTTGTAAAAGTTTAAAACCGCACTGTTCCTAAACTACTCGGTGCAGTTTAAAAATCAGTGAAGTTTTTGAGGTGCGGGCAGTTTTTGCAGTTTGCGATTTTTCATGCTCACCCCTAACTCTGATTCAGCAGTTGAGATGGAAACACTTGTTTGCTTCTTGCTGATCCAAGAGACTAATCTTCTTCCTAGAAATTGATAGGTGTGATAGGAGCTTCTCCTGTATTCTCTTCAACCATGCCATTGGGGGCTTGCTTCAACCCATACAATATCTTAAGATGTCTCCTTGCTCCAGACATATGACTAGATCTTCCAGTGTCCAAGTACCATATTGGCATTTTATTGGTACTTGGATTACCCTGCAAACACAGATTAGTTTATCTTAGGAACCCAAAATGGATTGGGTCCTAGGTTCTTGTTAGCTTGAAAATGCACATGTCTACGTATAGTAGTCCTGTCAGGAAGACTCACCCTTGCCCTTAGCACACTAGGGTTGTGCGAACAATCTATGACAAAGTGACCAACTTTACCACAGCACCAACACTTATGAATGTTGTATCACCTCTTCTGAACAGCCTTCGAAGAGTGCAAGCTACCAATATTTGTCTGTTTAGAGGGGAGAGCAGCATTCTCCTTGTTTATTTCAGTAAGTAACTAACTGAAGGTTAGTATGTTAGTGGATCTACAAGGCATATTTTGAGTAGCACCAACAAATGTCATCTTTGCAGCTGACATGGAGTTGATGGATTCAAAATCAGCCATGTGAGGCCTACTGACTGACTTACCCTTAGTCCAGGTGTTTGCTGGAGGAACCTGATAATTGGCTGCAGCCTTATCCTTAAGTGTGGAGGCTGGAGCACCAAATATAAATGGTCCATAATGGGCCATCTATATTTCCTCATGGGGAGGCTTAAGTGCACTCAAACCCATGTCCTTTCTCATTTGATTGTAAGATACCCTTGTATTCTTACAAGAAGAATTCTCATTCTTTTAGTGATTATACATGCTGTCCTGGTCATGCTTATTGGAAGGGAGAAGACTCTGTGGATGAAACGTGTGGTTAAACGTGAAACATTCGGGGTCTGGGGGTGTGCAGGATGCTGCGGTGATAGTACTGGAGGTGACCTCCAGGAAAACACCAAAAAATGGGGAAGAAGTGACTTTTGTCCCTACCGCGCGGCGGTAGTGCTACCGTCGACGATAGCTTCCAGTGAGATATGAGGCCAGTCTCTCGGAGACCTTGGGCCATTGTTTAAAGTTGATAGCCTTGTGAGCCCAGATAAGGTGGCCATATGAGCTAGACTGAATGTTGTTGCAAAGCTTGTGTCCGTGACATAAGGTGCGTAGCATGAGAGGCTGTGAGCCTGGAGAGCCCAGCTATTTGCCATGAGAACCATGAAGATCATTACAGGCTTAGGTCCCGGAGACTTGTGTGCAGCAATTAATGCTGAGAGCAAGTGGAAAAGTCCTATAGAAGGAGGATTATATTACAAATCATGCCGAGGAAAACATAACGCAGGTACAGTTTAGCACTTTTTTTAAAAAAAGAAGAACAATCCCAAAGTAATAGTCATCTTTCTTTTCTTGGGGTGCAGGCTAATGGAAAAAGACCTATAGGAGGAGTAGATGCAAGACCTAGTTGGAGGAGGAAGTGCTTTAATGCCCATCCAGACAAGTTAGTCTGGATTGGTGATGATTATATTGATATTTACTAGTCGGAGTAGAATCTGTGTTATATGCCATTTTGGGTTCTAAGTATTTTAGATGTTGTATCTAATGGCCAACCATAGAGGCGCACCTTGTGAAAGGTGGTCTAAGGCACTACAGGAGCTTTGCCTTTTTTTCCTTTGGAATGGGCAGCTCTAGAGTTCCACTTGAACCCCAAACCGCTTTTATCCTTCTGAGAGGTAAAGGAGTCTATCAGTGGTAGCACTATTTTGGGCTTTGAGAATTCAGCCACTATCTTTTTATCTTTAAGGACTTCACTTCAAGATCCACAATGACCTTGTTCTTCTATCCAATGGTTCCAATTTGGCTGATTGAGATTGTCTTTAGTTAGCTAACTTCCCTCCTCAACTGAGCTAGCAATGGTGTTGACTCAGACTGCATGAAAGCTGCTTCTTCTAAGGAGACAATCTCCTCATCATGTCTCTTGAAAAGCCTTTTGATCTTATTTAGAGCATCTAGAATTACACCATAACCGTCAATTAATTTATTGACATCTTCTTCAGAATCTGATCCCTCATCCTCATTGGAGGAAGTGGTTGCATCAGAGTCTGAGCCAGACTCATAGGTAGAAGAAGAGCTAGAGATAGAGTGTACCTCATCAGGATAGCATTATCCTGATTGTCTTCTAATAGATCCATGAGACTGAACTCCCCATCCTCTTCACAGTAGTTGTTAATATAGGACAATGGAGCACTTATGCCTGATGGGGCAGCTGGATGATCAGCCTCTTTTTCAATGGACAAGAGACCAATGTAGGCCTCCTCTTCATCTAATTTTGAACACTCAAAATCACTATCTTATAGGCTGACAGTCTTCTTGGCCAAGAAGCTCTTTTCAGCCTTCTTGTCCGCGTAATGTTTTTTTCCTTCATACATGGTAAGCTCCTTCCTTTTAACTGGATAGTCAGAATTGACATGTCCACTCCTATTGCAACAATAGCAAACAACATTAGTCTTAACATGTTTATTCTGTTTGGGTCATACCTCTCCCTAAAGGGGTCTTTTCTGGACTTGTCCTTACTAGGATAGGACTTCCTTGATGAGGAGCTTGAAGTGTCCATTTTCTTCCAATGTCTCCTCCTGCTCAGCATCTTCTTTAATAGCTTGGAGAACAGTGTTAGTTCTCCATCTGACAGCTCACTTCCAGAGGAGCTGGGAGCTGAGCTCTTTGACTCTGCAACTCTCCTTGGTGGAGACAGAGTCTTTCCCTGGTTCTTCTTGTGCCTTTAGCTATGAAGGCCACAGTCTTCTATTTTCTTAGAGATCTGGTGGCATCCACATCAGCCTTCCGAGAGTTCAGCTGCATCTCATGGGATAGTAGCTTCCCAAATAAATTATGTGGCAATGTATTGTCCAAGTTGTCAACTTCTCTGATGGAATAGATTTTGATATCTCATTCCATGTATAGGGATCTCAAGAACTTGTCATTCAGCTCATAATTAGTGAACTATCTGCCATATGTGATCTGACTATTCACGATTATGAAGAATTTCTCATAGTATTCAGTTATGAAATTCTTCTTCCCTTGCTTGAATGCTTCATATTATTGATTTAGGAGGGATTTTCTGTCATCCCTCACCACATATATCCCTTCTATATAAACAATGAGAGAGTCCCACATTTCTTTCGCTATCTTGTAGTGGATAAGGAAATGGAAGGTGGAGTCATCTATGACATTGACAATGATGTTTTGTGTCCTCTTATCCATGGTTGCCAAAATGAATTTATCCTTCATTATTTCAGTATATTTGTTTAGAGTCTAGATATTGGCATCTAAGATAGAGACCTTCATGGGAATGAAAGGTCCTTCTTTGACAGTAATGAAGAACCTAGGATCTAAGGCTTACATAAATAGTCTGACCCTCTCTTTTTAAATCCCAAAGTTTTACTTCCTGTAAAATAAAAGCTTCATTGAGGTCAACTCCTTGTGGTTCTCACCTGAACCTGTGGAGATAATCTTTAGCGACTCTGGGAGATCTATTCAGACTGTTAAGTCCTTTTTGAACAACCTCCCTCTGATAGCATTTGAAAGTTTTTGTTTCAAGAATAGTTATATACATAGGGGTGAATAGGTTTCTTAGTATTTATGACTACCCTTTTCTTTTGGTGTGATGAGGGTTCAGTTATTAAGTTAGCTTTCAAGAATAAGATATAGCACACCATGATTTAAAGTGGTTTCCCAAGATATGGGTACATCCAATATCCCTCTTAACTTTCTAATTGTGTGTTAGACAAGACAATTTTCTCCAAACTCATCTCAAAGAGCTTACAATATAGATCATACAAGATCTCTCAGACTTCCTCCAAGTCCAACCTCAGGCCAAAGCCCTACAACTTAGAGATAATATCTCCTACAGCTTAGTGATCCTTCTGATCACCTACATCAGACTGAATCAAAAGTCCTGCAACTCAGGCTAGGAGGATAACCCTTCACTCAGAGAGTATAACTCTCCTATAGCTCAGATCTGATCCAGATCCTACCTCAGGCCAAAGGCCCAACATAAGATTCTCAATATAATCGTACCTTATAGAATATATCTCCTACCTCAGGAACACATACCCTACCTCAGATCCACAACAGGATCCTACAACTCAGCCTTTATATCTTAGGATTACAGCTCAGAACAATTGAGATCCTATAGAAACACAGACTGTTATTCATGATTGACTCTAGAGAGAATGTTCTCTGAGTCTATCTTTCTAGACAGAGTAAATTCAGCCCTAACTTTGACTCCATAAAAATGATTCTCTGAGCCTTATTCTTCCTGAACTGAGAAAGCTCAGTCTTGTATTCTTCATAGCACCAAGAATTAATCTTCAAGATGTTTTTGCTTTTGCTGAAAAGATATCTACAGAGCACTGTTCCTTCAAGCCTTTTATGTGGTTAAGTTGATTGCAGTGGCCTTGAAGAACACCAACAACTTGGCTTTGCTTTGCTTCTTCTTCTTACTCAGAAAGAGAAATTTTGATCTTGCTGTTGAAGACAAACTGATTCTTCAGTTCTTTGTTTCTTTAATCAGCTAACTTTTGCTCTGCTTCTCCTTCGAACTTAGAAAGAGAACTTTCTGATCTTGCTGTTGAAGAAAAATTGATTATTCAGTTCTCTATTTCTTCAACCAGCCAACTTTGTCTATGATTCACAGACTAACTATAAGAGAAAGTTCTTAAAGAACTTCTTCTCTTCTATCGAGGAAGAAGATGACCCAAAAAGCTCTGTCTCAAAAGCCCTTTCTTTTTTCTCGGGACTCTGCTTTTGTATCTCGCCGTTCAACGGCTCTTTGTGCAGCATGGGCCAGTTGAAGTTGGTAACTACAACAATACTTTTACATTAAATACAGTACTAAAGGCAAGCGACACCTTTTATCATCTAGCATTCAAAACTCATGACATTTGATTTTTTTGATGACGTCAGCATGACTCCGCGCTTCTATACTTAGTAATTTCCAGACAATCTGCAAAGGCATTGAGTGAAGCCTTATCACTCAACACAGAAACACCAAGTAGAATTCTACATCTTCAAGCATTGAGTGAGCCTTCATAACTCAATGCATTTGACTTTTATAATCTAACTATTAAGGAATTGAGTGACCCTTCATCACTCAATGCTTCCGGACTAAGTTGAAATTTCTCTACATGAAGGCATTTAGGGTCGATTCAACACTCAATGCTTCTGGACTTTGACTGTCTTCTTGATGAGGCGTTGAGTGGCATGTCTTCACTCAATGCTTTTATACTTGATCAGAAATCCAGTTGAGTAGGCGTTGAGTGAACAATCTTCACTCAATGATACTGTCCTTAGATATATTTCTTGATGAGGCATTGAGTGGCCTGCTTCACTCAAAGCTTTTATACTTGGATAGATTTATTGATGAGGCGTTGAGTGCCCCGTCTTCACTCAATGCTTCTATACTTGGACAGATTTTTTGATGATTAGGCATTGAGTGAACTGTCTTCACTCAACACTTCTGTCCTTGGATAGATTTCTTAACAGCAACACTTTGTTTTTGAGTTCATATAGTTCTGTCAATGCTTTTAGGCTTCTTCCATTAAGTGAAATGAGTTCGCTCGATGCTTCTAGACTTCATAGATTTTCTGCATATCCAGTAACATGTCTTGAGTAAAATACTCATTTTGACTCTGACTGCCTGTCAAATCAATATAATAGAGTACAACCTATATGCAATGAACTTGAACATATATTAAATATATTTATGTGTATAATATTGACTTATGCACCTTCTTCAAATTTAGGACATTGTGACTAATGGACCCAATAATTCAGACTTCTTCAAATAGGGGAGATTGTTTGGTCCATTGATCACAATGTCATAGATTTAAAGAAGACCCATAGTTCAATGGTATAAACATGTTTTTATCTGATATACATGTTCAAGCTCATTGTATGTAGGATGTATACTATTTCTTTGATTATACAGGTTGTTAGGGCCACAATGACAGTTGAACTCAAGACTGGTTGCTGGATAAGCAGAAAACAGACTAAGTCCAGAAGAATTGAGTGAACTCACTTAACTCTGTGCTAGAAGGTCAAAAGTCTTTACAGAACTCCAAGAAGTCAAAGCCTCAGTGTTGCAAAGTTGAAATATGTCTAAGGACAGAAGTTTTGACTGAAGGTTGTTTACTCATTGCCTACTCAAAAAGTTTCTGATTAAGTACATAAGCGTTGAGTGAAGAAGGACCACTCAACGCCACATTAAGAAATTCAACAAAGTCAAAAAACATTGAGTGTAGAAGCTTCACTGAACGCCTTCATACTGGAAACCTCTACCAAGTACAAAAGCATTGAATGATGAAGGCTCACTCAACACCTTATCAATAAGGTTAAACAAGTCAAATTCATTGAGTGATGAAGGTTTACTCAACGCCTCAAGAAGTAGAATTTCTGACAAGTATTTTAGCGCTGAGTCACTCAACTGTACTCAACGCCTATGAAGATTGACCGAAAATCACTAATTCCACAAACGCTAGATCACTCTGACATCATCATTAATTCAAATGTTGCGGGAATTGCATGCTAGATAACAAAAGGCATTATTTGACTTTTGTATATCAATTAATGCAAAAGATATGTTGCAGCTACCTATTCCGACTGGTCCATACTGCACGTAGAGTTGTTGGATGGCGTGCAATAAAAGGAACGTGTTGAGAAATTAAGAAAGAGCATTTTGGTCATCTTCTTCCTCTCAATCAAATGAGAAATTTGTTATTCACTCGGATTTACAGAAGCTCCGGAAGAAAAGAAAAATTGTGACAGAGGTTAGCTGTTTAAGAGATAAAGTCGATTTGTCTTCAACAGCAAGATCAAAAATGTTGTTTTCTAGATTTTTAGAAGAGGTAGAGCAAACTCAAGTAGATGTTCATCTTCAAGTCCACTGAAATCAATACTACTACATCAAAGACTTGAAGAAGCAGTGCTCTGCAGTTGTATTCTCAGCACAAGAAGAAACTTTGTGAAGATCTACTAACTTGACATTCTCTCTAGAGTTAATCATCATCAAACCTCTTCTCTTTCTGTAGGATTATTATTGATCTGAGTTGTAATCCTAACATAGAAAGGCTGAGTAGTAGGATACTGTTGAGAATCTAAGGTAAGGCTTGTATGCCTGAGCTAGGATCTAAGTCATATCTGAGGTAGGAGATTTATTATCTCTGAGTGTAGGGATAACCTACTAGCCTGAGTTATAGGGCTTCTTGTTAAGTCTAAGGTAGGTGATCTGGAGGATCACTAAGCTGTAGGAGTATAGTTTACTCTGAGTGCGTAGGGCTTTGTCCTGAGGTAGGACTTGGATAAAGCCTGAGAGATCCTGAGGAATATGTGTTGTAAGCTCTTTGAGATGAGTTTGAAGTGGATTGCCTTGTCTAACATACTGTTAGAAAGGTGTGAAGGATAGTGGTTGTACCCATACTTTAGCGAACAACTATAAATACTAGTGTGTTGATCTTTGTTCTTGAAAGCTAACATAATAATCCAACTCTAAACATACCAAAGAAAAAAAAGTAGTCATAAAGACTTGAAAACCTATTCACCCCCCACCGTCTAAGTGTATAGATACTATTGAAACAAATACTTTCAACTTCCTCCCTTGGCAGAGCGTCTTGCACTAATCTTTGATTTGGAGGAGGTGGTTTGGCTGGTGCTGGTGGCATAGGAGTAGGAGGTCCTCCTAAATTCCTAAGTAGAGATATCATCTCTACCTGACCCGTCCCTCCAAAGTAGCCACAAGTGCAGAAATAGTTTCTGCTTCGAGCAGTACGTTTACAAGTGAATGGAAGTCGGTTGGCTCAGTGCGTCCTCCTAGGGCGGATCCTTAGGCTGTTCGGGTGCTTGTTTTTGCCATTGAAGTCGATCTTGAATGCTTCAGGGTTGAAGAAACTACCTCTTGGATGATGTTGAGAATCGATTCCAATAGATGGCGCCAAACTGTTGCGGTCTAACCTGATGTCCCGGTCGTACCGGAATACTTGGACCGCCTTTGCTCTCCGAACAGTCGAGCGCGCACACAATTGATGAGGAGGACTGTTTGTACAAATGAAGTTTTAACGTTGAAAAACCTCTGAAATCGGTAGAAAAAACCATGTCACCGGTACTGTGCCAGTCAAAGTCCACTACTTGCTTGCGATTATAGCTGATTTGTAGAATCGAGGGCGGCATGACGCGCCTCATTACAATTTATAGATGAGAGAACCCTTAGCACTCGGCGGATGAAAGGCCGTCGTGCTTGGTGTTTGCTACAAAATGCACTTCGCGGTGATGGGATTTTTGGGGCGTGATGCCGGCAATGAATGTGGGAGCGGAGCACTTGAATTAGGGGTCGCGAAGACCACCCAGAAGCGGAGAGATCAGGCTTCATCAGGTGGCTTGAAGGTGGCTAGAATGCGGCTTGGATATGGATTGAATGTGGCTCGGGAGTGGCTTCATCAGGTGGCTTTTTTTCCCGAGCCCTCTCCGCTTGCTCCCTCGCACCTCCTGCATCGGCATTTGATCGCCGGCCTTCCTTCCACCCTAACAGCTGTTCACTGGCCTCTAGCTCCTCTTCCCAGAACCTTTCCAGGTAACTGTCATGTCTTCCTTCTACTGAATACCCATCTAGTGCTCACTATTTTGTCCCTATTACGCTTTATTTCCCTTATTAATTTGGGTTTTTTGGAAGGTCTGTTGGGATTTTTCGATTCCGAACAAGCCAGTATCCCCAAAAGATCAGCAACCAAACTCCTCTTCCAATCAGACTGAAATTTCTGAAGGTATACTTTATGCTATGGTTATATTTTTTTTTGTGCATTAATCTACATTTTTTATGTTTAAGAGTGGTTTTTTCATTAGTATGCGTGTTATGATTGTCTTTAGGAGACAAATCAATCATGAGCTCAAAATAGTTAACACTGTTTGAAAGTGATAAATTTTTCAAAGATGCTGGAATGCACTTTTGCACATTCGCTTGTTTTCAAAGCAAAGAAGATTTGATTGAATGGGCTAGGAATGTTGCCAAATAGTTGGGGTTTGTCATTATTATAATAAGGGCAGATAAGCTCAGTGACAGAGCAACACCCAGAGTTATTTTGAGGTGTGACAGAGGTGGGTTATCTCCAGAAACTCAGAAAAAAGAAAGGATATGTTAAAAGAAATATAATAAAATCAAGTTGCAAGCGGTGTGAGTGTAAATTCACACTTAAAGGACATAAAAATGAGAACGAAGAATGGGAACTTGAAGTTACACATAGTGTGCACAATCATGAGTTTGTTCATCTTGAAGCACACCCACATGGTGGTAGGCTAGATATCATTGGGCGCAAGATTGTCGAGGAGATGTACTATGATGGATGTATGATACGTACCTCCTATATTTCTGGAGTGGAGAACATATCATGAAAAAATAACAGTAGAGTTGGACATTCCATATATTACACGTCTAATTTAATAAGCTAGGTATGTCTATTTAAATAATTTGATTGGCAACTACATTAAAGCTTTAAGTAATCAACAATTATTATTTTTTTGTATTTGTTGATTACAGATTATTTTATCACTCGGGTTCTTCAAGAAACACAATGCATTAAGTTCAAAAATATGCAAGATATTTACTTAGTTATTTATTGTTTTAAATATACTTACTGATTCAAATCATTTTTTCTTGTAGGCGGATATCTTTTTGGTAGTAAAAATAGGACTTGCAAATGTTAAGTACATTTTGAAAGACTAAATATAATATTTATTGAATACACCATGTACTCTTTTGAAAATGTTGTTTTGATATTATAACATTTAGAGAACACAATACGTACTCTTTTGAAAATATTGTTTTGATGTTATAACAGTTATAGAACACATTATGCACATTTTGGAAATATTTTTTGGATGTTATATATGCAAAAAAAATTCTCTTATTTGGGTACGATTATCATATATGGGTACAAATATCAGCTTTGGGTACAAATATCCATGTATAACATATATCCATTTATGGGGTATAAATAACAATACCCACTTGCACTCCTCAACCCCCCGAAAATAGTGACTATGCATATTTGCGGGCGACTTATGTTGAAATTCCTCAACAAATGCATATTTGCAGGCGGATGGTGTTTGACAATTCAATTTTAGAATATTAAAATTGAATATTTTAAATTTTCTACAGTCTATTGTTCATTTTGGGGAAGATGTATTCATTGTTATAATGGAGTTAACTCGTTGCAATCCTACATATCATCTTAGTTTTGTTTGAAATACGGTCAAATCGTGGACACGATACTGTACATGTGTTCCGTTAATCAGGAGAGCCTTTTTATTGCTTGCAAAAATGCGTTGGGTAAGGATCACAACTAGAAAATATTGGACAAATATCATTTCTGAGATCCAGAATGATATATATATAAATATCATTATATTATATATCATTCCCAAGATCCAGAATGTGTCGCCTCTACGAGACCTAATCCCAGTGCCCACCTCCTCCACCTTTTCAGGAACAAACCTAGCAGTTTATGTGGACACATAGGGTTTTCCATTCTTCATCCCAGATCTTTTTTGACAAGGTCTTGGTGTTCTCCTCCGTTCATGTGGATACCTGTAGAGCTGTAGATCTATTTATGTGTGAACTAAGACGAGCTTTCTGGATAACCTTGGTTGAGTATTAACTTAACCCTTATCATGTATGTTGTTATCTATTGCTGTGATTTTACTTCTTGATCAATATTTCATCGCAAGATCTAGTTTCTATTTAGGGTTTCTTGAACTCTGATAACAATTGCTCTACCCTTAAGACCCCGGCAGGGGCACAACCCCTTGGAACCCCGCTAGGAGCGCATGTGATTTCTTTGTTACAGAAATTGTTTGTCCTTAGCCATAACCGTCCCTCTAAATTGATTTTGAAACCAAGTATCTCAGATTTGAATATGGCATTAAGAGACGAGCTTGTTTACTGCATAAGTTGAGTTGTTTTGATAGTGTCCAATACATGTAAATCTGAAGATTTAGGTGGGTTCTAACTTTTTAGATTTATCCCTTTTTACATCAAATGTTAGTTATTTTTATTGTGTGCACATCTTGGATGTATTTGGATTGTGAATGTTGTAATTTTGTGAATGCGCATAATAATTAAGTGTTAATCGATTTTTTAAAACCCCTTACCTAATATTAAGTGTATGGATGTCTTCTGATGGATGGCACTCTTCCTATCTCGACCGATGAAGTGTGGGCTTGTCAAAGCAAGGTGCATTAATCTATCTTGGTAAGGGCGCATACAGATAATCAGGATATCTCACTGTCGACATCGGGTCCAACTTAACTAAGTGAACTCAAAGGTTGAGTGCCTAGAGGCAAAGGGTTGGCATGCATCGTATGATGAATGCGAATAAAGAGTTATTCACCAACCATACAAGTGTTGCATGATGATACAATTAGCAAGTGTTGCCTACCTAAATATCCACATTATGGGTGATCAACTAAAGTTGACTTATGGTGTTGGTGATATACAGATCTTGTCCGCTAGATAGAAGCTCACATTAACTCTTTGAATTGATAATGAGGGTTATCGAATTGATTAAAATAGAGGGAATCTTTTAATTAAAGTCTTTATTAAAATAAAATGTATTTTAAAATATAGTACTAAAACTTACTTTGCATAATTTTTGTAGAAATTCCATGGTAAGTGGATCTCAGTCCACCTTATCCCTAAGAGCCATCCTTGAGAACGACAAGCTCAATGGGACTAACTTCCTAGACATGTATAGAAACTTGAGAATTATTCTCAGGCAAAAGTGTAGATTTATGTCTTGAAAGAGGATCCCCCCAAAGTACCAACGTGAATTCATCACGAGTCAACAAAGATGCTTCTAAGAAGTATCAGTATGATTCCTTAGATATCGAAAGTATCATGCTTGCTACCATGAACTAGGAGCTTCAGAAGCAACATGAGTCCATGTGTGATTATGAGATAATTTAACACTAGAAGAAAATGTTTCATGGGCGGGTTTGGAAGAGAGATTCGACGTCCCTAAGGCATTATTTCAGTATAAGATGAGAGTTCGACACCCAGTGGGAACTCATGTACTCAAGATGACTGGGTATATCAAGAACCTTCAAAGACTGAGTTTTCCCTTGGGCCAAGAGTTGGCCACTAATCTGATCTTATAATCATTATTGAATAGTTATGAATAGTTCGTCTTGAACTATAGCATGAATAATAATAACAAGACACTACCCAAGCTCCTAGGCATATTGAGAAATTCTGAGAATAATATGAAGAATACTAAGTCTGCTAGCCTCATATTGATGGTGCATAAAAGCAAGGGCAAGGCCAAGGAATCTAAAAGGACTAAGGTAGGACCTAAGTAACGTCTTGATCCTAGGTCTTCAACACTGAATAAGAAAGATCCGGTGAAGGAAGCGTTGTGCCACCATTGTGGCAAGGCAGGACATTAGAGGAGGAACTATCTCCTCTATCTTGAGGATCTGTAGAAGAAGAAGGAAAGTATGACTTCCGCTTCAGGTATATTTATTATAGAAATAAACTTTACCGCTTCTTCATATTTGGTATTGGATACCAAATGTGGTTCTCACATTTGTACTAATGTGTAGGAACTGAGAAGGAGAATTATGTTGGATAAAGGTGAGGTGGACCTGCACATTGGAAATAAAACAAGAGTTGTTGCCGTTGCTATAGGATTATACCGTCTTTCCTTTCCCATTGGGCTTATATTATAACTTGATAATTGTTATTATGTTCCTACTATAACTCGTAATATTATTTTTATTTCATGTTTAGACTTGAATGGTTTTTCTTTTATAATTAAGAACAATTATTATTTTATTTATAGGGATAATATTTGTTATGTCGTAGGTCATTTGTTAAATGACTTGTATGTTTTGAATATAGACCATCAAATCTATAAAATAGAAAAAACCAAAATACTAAAAACTAATGACTCCAATCCAACATACCTTTGACATTGTCATTTGGGCCATAAAAACGAGAAACGCATATCTATGCTCCATAAAGATGGACAGTTGGACTCATTTGATTATAAATCATTTGTGATATGTGAATCATGTTTATTACGCAAGATGACTAAAGACCCTTTCACTAGTCATACCGAGAGGGTTGATGATCTCTTTAGTCTAATACATAGTGATGTATGCGGATCCATGACCTCTATGGCTAGAGGTGGGTACAACTAATTCGTTATATTTACTGAAGATTTCAGTAGATACAAATATATGTTTCTTATAAAGAACAAATCAATGACCTTTGAAAAGTTCAAAGAGTTTAAGAGTAAAGTAGAGAACCAACTAGGAAAAAGGATTAAAGAACTCCAATCTGATCAAGGTAGCGAATACCTAAGTCATGAGTTTCATGATCATCTGAAAGAGTGTGGTATTATATCACAACTCACTCCACCTAGAACACCATAACAAAATGGTGTGTCTGTAAGGAGGAATCGTACCTTGATCTATATGGTACATTCAACGATGAGTCATGTAGATTTGCCTATTTCCTTTTGGGGATTTGCACTAGATACTGATGCTTTCACATTAAATCGTGATCCAATGAAAATAA
Source organism: Platanthera guangdongensis (assembly GCA_039583875.1). Lineage (NCBI taxonomy): Eukaryota > Viridiplantae > Streptophyta > Magnoliopsida > Asparagales > Orchidaceae > Platanthera > Platanthera guangdongensis. The sequence continues at coordinate 83,309,203 of CM077161.1, forward strand.
TTCTAAAGACACTATTTTAGATATGGACTGGGTAGCATCCTAGAATGTCTTTCATCAAGATTTGGGGTTGTGAGGCATACGTGAGACGACAAATTTCTAACAAGCTAGAACCCAAGTCGAATAAGTCTTATCTTATGAGGTATCCTAGGGAAACCAAAGGACACTACTTCTACCTACCATCTGAGGGCAAAGTACTTATCGCGAGAACTGGTGTCTTTTTGGAGAAAGAGTTCTTATCCAGAAAGACTGTAAAGGTAGAACTTGAAGAAGTTCAGGAACCATAACAATAAATTAACCAAAATTGGAACTTGTGCAAGGTTTACAAACTATTGTAACTATAGAGTTTGCTCAAGAAACACAAGTCCTACGTAGATCTGGGAGACCAAGATTTGATCCTGAGAGATTTGGATTTCTCATGTCTCAAATAGGTAATCTGTTGTTTATGGATCATGATAATGAGTTTGCAGCCTACCAAGAGGCTATGAATGGACCAGACTACAAGAAGTGCCTTGAGACCATGAAATCTGAAATGGACTCCATATATGCAAACTAAGTTTGGACCTTTGTGGAACCACCTGAAGGGGTGCAACCAATAGGGCGCATGTGGGTCTTCAAGAAAAATACCGACATGGATGAGAATGTACAAACATTCAAAGTGTGACTAGTGGATAAAAGTTTCAAGCAAATTTATTGTGTTGACTATGATGAGATCATTTCTCTTGTTGCTATGGTAAAGTTCATTAGAATTTTGTTTGTTATTGCTACGTATTATGACTATGAGATATGACAAATGAATGTCAAAATGGTTTTCCTAAATGTAAGCCTTCTTATGGAAGTGTATATGACACAACCCGAGTGCTTTGTTCATCCAAATGAAGCCACTAAAATATACAAGCTACAGAGATCCATTTATGGGTTGAAACAAGTTTCTCGAAGTTGGAATCTTCATTTTATGAGAAAATCAAAGAATTTGGTTTCATCAAGAATAAATATGAACCTTGTGTTTACAAAAAATTAGTGGAAGAATTGTTGTCTTCCTGATATTGTATGTAGATGACATACTACTAATCAGGAATGATATTCCGACCCTCCAAATTATTAAGAACAACCTAGCAGATTGCTTTTCATTGAAAGACTTGAGTGAAGCGACTTATATACTTAGGATTATGATCTATAGAGATAAAATGAAGAAGTTGTCAGGTTTAACCCAAAATACATACATTGAGAAGGTCTTGAAATGGTTCAACATGCTTAAGTCCAAGAAGGGATTCTTACCTATATTTCAAGGTGTGAGTCTCTCTGAGGACCAATGTCCTAAATCTTTGGAAGATATGGACCACATGAAGTTGATTCCATATACTTCGGTAATTGGATCAATCATGTATGCAATGTTATGTACTCAACCTGTTGTCTGTTATTCTTTGAGTATGACTAGCAGATATCAGTTTGATCCTGGTGATATTCACTGGACAGCCGTCAAGAATATCCTGAAGTACTTGAGAATGACAAATGATGTATTATTGGTGTTTGGTGGAGAGGAAGAGATCAATATAAAAGATAACATGGATGTTAGCATCCAAACTGATAGAGATGACTCAAAGTTTTAATCAAGTTACTTCTTTTACTTGAATAGAAGAGCTGTGAGATGGAAAAGTTCCAAGCAGGTGATATTTACTGATTCTACAATAGAGATCGAGTATATCACTGCAACAAATATGGCGAAGAAGGTTACACGGATTAAAAAAATCATCGGCGAGCTTGATATAGTTCCTAGCATTATTGATCCCTTAGTTCTCTACAGTGACAATAATAGTGCTATTGCACAGGATAAAGAACCTAGATCTCATCAGCGTTCCAAGCACATACTTCTGCAGTTCCATCTTATTTAAGAGATTATCGATCGAGGAGATGTGAGCATATGTAGAGTACCGACTAAAGAGAATATTAAGGATCCACTAATGAAGCCTCTTGTACAGAGAAAGCATGATGGTCATACTAGATCAATGGGTATTAGATAGCCGAATAATCATCTCTAGTGGGAGACTTTTTGATTATATAATTATATTTTTCGGTTGTTATTTATTCATGTGATGAATATAGTACTTTATATTTCTTCTTACATTTATGACAAGTTTTTTATTATGTTAACAGTTTCTATATGATAGATTAATTAGCATAATAAATTCCCTTAGAATGTTCGCTTCTATAAAAATTCAAGTGTATGACTTGAATATAAGGACGTATGTTTTATAAAAAACTTCATTCTTAAATAGTCCCTAGTCGGAGTATTATCTTAGAATATAAGGGTGATGATGGTACATTAAGACTAACATGTCCGTTGACTGATGACCGATTCTCACAGGTCATGATATTATGATATCAAGTCATCACATGGATACTTATTAGTGAACAAGTTGTACTGGATAGACCCAATATGATACTACCTTGTGGATTGTTATATGCACGTGTCACAAGCAGGTCTTAAGTGGCAACGGAGTTTGTGGTTTTTTGACCTGAAGTCACAGTATTCATCAAGTGAGTAATTGCATACTTTGATGTCATCAAGAGTCTTTCTTGAGAAAGGTTGATGATAATGGTGCCTATTTGGTATGTTACAAGTAATTTAAGTGTCTGTGTGTGGACTTAAATGGGATTTGTCCTCCTTTCTAACAGAAGTTATATCCATAGTCTCCTTAATGGAATGAGACTGAGAAATGCATGACCATGTTTGGTTGAGTCAATTTATGATATTGGACTCACTAATTTCTGGTAGTCCATTCTAGATCAAGAAACATGGATTGAATAATTATGAGGGTGACACGGTTCATGCCTCTAGTTCTATCCGGATGTAAGGGACAAAGGGATATAACAACACTAATACATTTATCATAAAATGATGGTTGATTTATGAACTCTTATTACTTGGGTAGTATTGATTTATTGCTAGATGCCGCTTATTGTTTGTGAAACTTTTGTTGATACTTTGTGATCGAGTGGGAAATTGTTGGTCTTTCCAGTGTGATCGCAAAATAATCAAGAAGTTAGTCTCACTGCCAATGTGATATAAGCCTATAGGGTTATATATAAGAGCACTTGGAGAAGTTGGAGGAATGGATTGTGTTGGTCTGACTCATATTGGCTATGAGAGGACCCATCCCTTGACTTACTAGAGTTGCTTGTTGGCACTATTCAGTGTCCATCTCAGCGATATGGTCGAGAAAGTTGAGACCATCTTAGCTATATCATGGAGATATCTGAGATCATCTTAGCTATATTGTGGAGATAGTTGAGATCGTCTCAGCCATACCATGGAGACAGCTGAGATCATGTCAGCTATACTGAAAGAATTGGTTTCAAGATTGTCTAAACACCTAGAGGGGGGGGGGGTGAATAGGTTCAATTCCAATTCAACTTAGTCAGTTAAAAATTGATCACAACACAGTTATAATTCTACAGCCATCACAGTACACAATAATCCAATCACAGCATACACACAGATGTATAGTGGTTTACCATATGATGGGTACATACACTTTCCCCCTTTATCTATCTAGCAGTACACTAGACTCGGCCTAACTTCCTTCCACCTTCTCAGATCCTCAGATCTTACAATTCAGAACCCAAACTGTTTCCTACAGCTCACAGTTCAACCAGTGCTACAACTCAGACTCTTCCCAAGAACCATACTTCAGAGTGAATCACACTCCTACCACTCAGGCAATCAAGCCCTACCTCATCCTTTATAATCATAGACTTACAATTCAGAGATTGAAATCTCTTACACTCAGATCTAAAATAGAACTTATAGAAAATTGATTAAGATAATATTTCTTCCTTCACCCAGATAGAGAGAGGTGAGGGAATCTTGATCAGATCTTGATGGATCCGCTTTCTCCTATTCTTTATTGTAATGAATCTGATTTAACATGACTTAGCTTATTCAAAGCTTCTTAAAAGAGAGAACCTAGGTATAATCTTCTTGAGAAGTTGGTGTAGATCCAGCTTCTACATCCTTGCAGAATTAAATCTGCAAAACACTGATAGATCTGATGATATAATATCCCCTTTTCTGATTTAGAATCAGAATCTTCTTGCTGTAAAGAATTCCGTGATTTCTTCTTGGAGAAGTCCTCTTTATTTTTTCTCCATCTTCTGTTGTTTATTTTCTGATATCTCGGCTCTATTTATAGATCACATCTAAGGCATCCGGTTGATCTGGTAGTTGACTGACATCTGACAATTCTGACTTGTCTATTAGCCTTGATGAATCTGGCAGCTGTCAAGTTTACAGTCTTGCGATTTGGCACTTAGAGTTATTTAACTCAGCTGAATGTGTCGAGACATAAGGATAGTATGTGTTGACACAGATGAAGTATGTGTCGACATAATTACCCAGGTGTCGACACACTTCCTTTGATGTTTCGACAAACTTCAGAAACTGACGACATAGCTATTCATTCAGTCTCAACACTGCCTTTGTAGAATGTGTCGACATACTTCAGAAACTGTCGACACAACAAATGTATACTCAAAATCTATAAGTCGACACAAGTCCTGTGTGTCGACACAGCTCTTCATCATGTTCTCTTCACAGATGTTTTAGAATGTGTCGACACAAGTTCAGTGTGTCGACACAGCTTCTCCAAATGTCAACCTAAGTCCTGGATGTCGACATAGTTTCTTCTTTATATTTGTCAGTTCAACAAAGTCTCAGTGTGTCGACACAAGTTTTGGGTGTTGACACAGTCGATGTCGACTTAACCTCTGGGTGTCAACATAAGTCCTGTGTGTCGACACAGACTTGCTTCTTGTCTCGACACAGCTCTTTCAAAGGTGTCGACACTAAATTAGTGTCTCGACACTTTTGTACTTAGAATATTTTCTGCAATCTTCTGCTTGCACAAGTAAACTCAATACACCATCAAATACAACCTGATGTATATCATTGATTGAGGTGAGGCTTCTCCAAATCAGGTACACAATTTCCAATATACCCAACAATCTCCCCCTATTTGGAGAAGTCATAACCCATAGTCAATGATATACACCAATATAACAAAAATGATAAGCATGATGTACTCTGACATTTTAAACAAATTTTTCTAGAGCAGAGATAGCATGTTACACACAAATATTCCAAATGAAATATCATAAGGAAACCATGCAACTCAGAGACATAAATATATAAACTGTTGTCAACCCAAAATTTCATTTTCATATAATCAAAGTAAGATTACAAGGTTTATGTTTTTATAAGAACAACCAAAAAATACATAGTTCTTCAAGAATATAGTCAATCTAAAGTTAAGGTTAATCTGGTTCCTTAATGACAATCCCTTTGCCTTGCTGAATAAAAGCTTTGACTTCAGCCTCAGTATCAGAAACAGGCTTCTTACCCTTGATGACTTTGGCCTTAAGTTGAGCAGCTGTTGGGTATTGTATCCACAACGTACCTGATTTGAAGAAGCCCCTGAACAAGCTAAGGTCAATAGGCAATGTTTTTGACAAAATATTTCAAGTTGTGCTTGCAGTTATTCCACGCTAAGTGCACACCAATGTCAGGGTGCAGTAGGTCAATATACACGGGTCTGCACGACGTAATCCCTCGTTGAGCAGATCAGTGTGTTGGCCTACGTGTACTCTCTCTATTGGAGTGCACTTACTTTCAAGTTCAGGGCTGTGTTTATGCAAGAGCAGACAAGGAGCAAGGAAGAGTCAAAGAGCAGCTCAGAGGCGTAGGACGAAAAATCATCTAAGTTAGAATCGACGAGAATCACCAAGTAATTCTCGCCGAATCGGCGAGAATCACTAGTGATTCTCGCCGAATCGTCGAGAATCACTGGCTGATTCTCGCTGGCTAATTCAGAGTGCAATCAAGTCAAATTCGACGAGAATCACTTTGTGATTCTCGACGAATCGTCGAGAATCACTTTGTGATTCTCGCCGAATCTTCGAGAATCACTTTGTGATTCTCGCCGAATCTTCGAGAATCACCATTGATTCTCGACGATTCGACGAGAATCACAGGTGATTCTCGCCGATTTTTACTTGGGCAATTTTCGGGATAAAGCTGGACCGGATTCTGCCGCTAGCACTATTTTGAACCGGATTTTGGGTTTCTTCTTATGGGACCCACAACGGTCATGAAGGTGTTTACTTGTGTATATATATACGGGTATTTTTGAACAGTAAACACAGATACACAGAAAGAAGCCGAGCGACGATCTAAACCTAAAATCGCGAAACTGCTCCACCGCCGCCGTCGCCGCTCGCGCTAGTTGGTCGCCGCTGTTGATCGCGATTCTTCCTGATCCTCCGGCGACAGAAGCTTAGCCAAGCTTAGAGTCTCACGCGTCTATCCAGAGATCCCTTGTCTCTCGATTTGTTGATCGGGATAAACTTCCCCGTCCGAATCGATCGAGACGATCGATCCTAGAGTGACCGTTGGTAGACCTAGCTAGCTTCGCTACGAAGTTTGGATCTCCAAAGTACAGCAGCCGCACATCGTTGTCGCCGCCGATCCCGTGAACCTAGCCGCCGCCCATCTTGCCGCCGCCGGTTCCGGGGAGATTCTCTCCAAGAGAGATCTAGGGTTGTGGACTCTTCGTGGAATTCAAGAACACGACGTCAATGAAGAGGGACACCTTAGTCTCCAAACGTAGTTTGTATCTCTTGTACATTCTAGTTTTACTTTTGTTGTAAAGGAACGTTGGTTCCTAGTTGTAAGGGTTGGGTGCAACCCGTGTTGTGGGAGTGTTGACTCCTACGAGTGGAAGGGTTCCTTTCGATAGTACAAGGATTGGATTTCAATCCTGTTGGCGAAGAGACCGAGTCGTCCCCTGTTGGGAGATAGGTCGAAGGGGGAAAGTGGATGTACCCAAATCGGGGAACCACTATAAATAGCTTGTGTATTCTGTGTGCTGTGCTGTTTATTTTTATTGTGCAGGTACAATTTTAAATTCCGCAAAAATGCTGCACGTCACCTATTCCCCCCCCCCCCATTGGTGAAGATAGTTGACACTAGGTGGACTTTCAAGTGGTATCAGAGCGAGGTTCCTCATCAAAAAGGTTAACACCTTGAGTTGAATCCTGCCGCTAGTGTCAAGAAGGAGGCAAACATCTACTATGGACGGGCTCAAGTTCACATGCAAGATCCCAGTGTGCACCAGGCTCAACTTTCCTATCTGGAAGGAAAGGATCAGGTTCTACATGGAAGCAGTTGATCCTCGACTCTTCATGATCGTGGAGGAGGGACCTTATGTCCCCACTAAGGTCTCCACCATTGATCCTATCAAGAAAGTGCCGAATAAACTTTCTGAAATGGACAAGGACGAGATGGTGCTAGTGGGACTTGACAAGAAGGCGCAGAACATTCTGGTCAGCGCGGGTGATGACTCAATGATGCAGAACTTCTGCAACTGCAGGACAGCACAGGAGATCTGGCATTACCTGATCATCCTAATGGAGGGCACTGATGAAGTGAGGGATGATCAGAGATCCCTCCGGAACCAGAAATATGAGGCCTTCAGACAAGGGCCTAAGGAAGAGATCGGAGTCACCTACGAGAACTTCCTTAAGATTGTCAACGCCCTCAAAGGATACGGAAGAGTGTTCACTAATGGTGAACTCAATGATAAATTCCTTAGGTCCCTTACTAAGGAATGGGACACAAAGATCTGCGCCATACGAGAGTTTGGCAGACTAGCTGAAACAGACCCGCAAATTCTGTTTGGGAAGCTAATGTCCTATGAGCTTCAACTGAACACCAGGAAAGCAGAAGAAGAAGTAGAGAAGGCTGCAGCCAAAGAAAAGACTGTGGCTCTAAAAGCCAGTCACTTCAGAAAAGGCAAGGGTGCGGTTTCATACCGTGCCAGGAATAAGGATGAGGAGGAGGACTCCGAGCCATGCTCCTCCAGCTCAGAGCTGTCGGAGGAGGATTTCTCCATCATCACCCGAGAGTTCAAGAAGTTCCTCAAGATGAGGAATCAAAGAAAGAAAGACGGCTCCTCCTCCAGGCATCAGAAGAAAAATTATTCTTCTGACAGGTATGCTTCTAAACCGAACAAACATCGCTCCTCTGACATTATTTGCTTTGGATGCAATAAGCCAGGACACGTCGTGGCCGACTGCTATCAAGGCAAGAGAGAAAAAGGGAAAGGAGAGGAGCACAAATCCTCTAGAGATAAGAAGAAAGAGCGGAGCTACATCACCAAAAGGCCAAATACACTGAGTGAGTCTGATTCCTCAGACTCCAGTGATGATGAGGAAGCCTACTTCGGGCTGGTGGGTCGCTCCGAATCAGAAGGAGAATGCCCCCCATTTACTGGGAAGGTAAAAGCTCACACCCCTCTCTCCGACTCTGAATCTGATCCTGAGTCTCAGGATGATGAACCTGAAAATAGCCTTTCGGACCGTGAAGCGGAGCTCCTCGAGAAGTATGAGCTTCTGCTCAACACTTTCGAGGAGTGCCGTAAGAGATTGAAGGCTGAGAAAAAGGAAGTGAAATTCCTTAAGGGTGAGTGTGTCTCCCTAAGGGAAGAGGTCACCAAATTGATTTCTCTCCGACAGGAGCACCTTGACCTAACTTCCAAGCATTCAGAGTCTCTCAAACTCCTTGATCTTAAGCAGGAGGAAGTCGACAAGTTGGAAGAACAACTTGCGGCAGAAAGGAAGATCGTCAAGAGCTTCTCTATGCCAAAAACTGTTCTTCCAGTAGTTGATACCTTCTCTACTCAGGCCAAAGGAGCTGGCTTGGGGCATGTAGGGATATCTGGTTCCTCATCTAGGAGAAACAGGAACCAGAGGAAGAATAAGGCCGCCAAGAAGGCCTCTGCTGATGAAAAGGGAAAGGCTCCGCTCAGTCCTGTTGCGTTCAGAAAGCCTAGCTTTCCTTGCAACCAACATGACTTTGAATCAACCTTTGGTCATCATTTTCGGCCCTCGGTTGCAAAGCCAAAGAGCCGATATGATGGTTGGACCTTTCCCCGGAACTTCGGTGAGAGTGCCTTCAAGGCACCTTATGAGGAAATCCATATGGGAAATTATGGTCAATTCTCTAGCGGCCATAATGGAAAGCAGGCACCAAGAGTCAAGCCTGTTATACTGACGAAACAAAAGGTGAAGAAGTCATGTGACTGCAATCACTATGAGGCCTGCACCTCCAGATCCAAGGCCCCGGCTGCACCCACCATTCCCAGGGTAAGGCAGGAGCCTAGGAAGAGGTACAACATATTCGACTTTTGGTGATGTGGCAAAATCGGTCACTTTGTCGTGGATTGTTGGTTTAATCCAAGGTATAACGAGACTCCCTATGTTAGCACTACGAGGCCGACCACTCGTAAGGTTAACCAACCGAGGGGGAGTATGCTAACCAGGAATCTAGGACCCAAGTTCGATTGGGTTCCTAAGGGAAATTAATTTTGTTTTGCAGGAATGTCCAAAGGCCACCAAAACGCCGATCTGGTATTTGGACAGTGGATGCTCCCGGCATATGACTGGGACAAGAAGCCTGCTGCGTGATTATATTCCAGTCGAGAATGGACCCAAAGTCATCTTTGGATGGTCAGATCGAGGAGTCACCAGAGGTTACAGTATGATTTCCAACGGTATAATCTCTATCACCGACGTGGCTTATGTTGAAGGGTTAAACCATAACCTGATCAGTGTAAGTCAGTTATGTAACAAAGGTTATGACGTTAAGTTCTGCAAGGATAAATGTCTGATAATTTCATGTACCTCTTCTGAGACGGTATTATCAGGCATTAGGAGCAGAAATATCTTCTGCTTAGATTTTCTCAGTTTAGATTCATCTACCCCCGTATGCCTTGTGGCAAGAGGCAGTGCATCTCTTTGTGAACAATGGCACAAGAGATTAGCATATATTAATTTCAAAACAATTAGTATGTTGTTTTCTAAAAACTTAGTAAGGGATGCTCCCATTATCAAGTGCATCAAAGATAGCCCCTGTCCTGCATGCCAGATGGGCAAACAGACTCGGGCTACCTTTAAGAGCATTGCAGACAAAGACTCTTCCCGATGTCTTTACCTTCTACATATGGACTTATTTGGTCCAAAGCAAGTTCATAGCTTGGGAGGCAAGTCCTATACGCTAGTGATAGTTGATGATCATTCTCGGTTTACATGGGTGTTCTTATTAAAACGAAAGTCGGATACGTTTGACATCTTCACTAGTTTTGTCAAGCAGGTTCAGAACGAATTTAACTGCCCAGTGGTCAAAATCAGAAGTGACCATGGAACAGAATTCGAATCTGGTGCTATGACAGAGTTTTGTGAAGAACAAGGTATCTTTCATGAGTTTTCCTCCCCGCGTACTCCTCAGCAAAATGGAGTTGCGGAGAGGAGAAATAGAACTCTCATTGAATCCTGCACGACAATGTTGAAAGACGCTTCTCTCCCAGAATATTTCTGGGCAGAGGCTGTCAATACAGCTTGTCATGTACAAAACCGAGAATTGATCAACAAGAATCATCGTAAGACGCCTTACGAGCTACTGAAAGGCAGGAAACCAACCATGTCCTACTTGAGGATCTTTGATTGCAGATGCTATGTACTGAATAATGGGAAGTACCCGCGTACTAAATTTGGTGAAAAATGCTTTGAAGGCATATTCATGGGCTATAGTTCCCACAGTCGGGCATATAGGGTCTTCAATAAGAAAACCCTAGTGGTACAAGAATCAACTAATGTTGTATTTGATGAAGGAAGTTTGCTTAACAGCAATTCTTCCAGTGGTATTCTTGAAGATGCAGGTGCACGACTTGAACAGCTGGATCTCGATGAGACCGCTAAAGATGAAACTCCTAAGTACGTCAAAGTTTCCACCTCCACGTCATTTGGGATTGTTGAAGATCAAAATGGAACAAATCTCTTAGAAGAAGGAGAAGCCCAAGAAGTAGTCGAAGCTCCAGACGCCAGACTTCTAGAGCTCCGGCACGTGAGGGATCATCCTAGAGATCAGATCATCGGAGATCCTCGTGTCGGTGTCAGAACTCGAAGAGGTACTATTAACGAAGTTTTGCATCTTAGCTTCCTATCACAGGTTGAGCCAAAGAAGTTCGACGAGGCGAACAAAGACACGGCATGGATTTTGGCCATGCAAGATGAACTACATCAATTCGAACGATGCAACGTTTGGATGCTGGTTCCCAGACCACACAAGCAGAATGTGATTGGCACCAAGTGGATCTTCAGAAACAAACTGGATGAACATGATTTCATCATAAAGAACAAGGCCAGGCTGGTGGCTCAAGGTTACAGACAGGAGGAGGGGATTGACTTCGACCAGACCTTTGCACCAGTGGCAAGGCTCGAGGCAATCAGACTGTTCCTGGCGTATGCTTCGCACAAAGGATTCACAGTCTATCAATTGGATGTGAAATCAGCATTCCTGAATGGAGACCTGAAAGAGGAAGTATGCGTCGCTCAACCCCCAGGTTTTGTCAATCCTACTTATCCCAATCATATATATTTTCTTAATAAAGCTTTATATGGGTTAAAACAAGCTCCACGAGCTTGGTATGAGACTTTATCTAGTTTTCTTCTTGAGAACAAGTTCTCTAGAGGTAAAATAGATAAGACATTGTTTCTCAGGGAAGTCAAAGGCAAGATTTTGCTGGTGCAAATCTATGTCGATGACATAATATTCAGCTCAACGGACAACAATCTTTGCAAAAAGTTTTCCAAACTTATGCAAGGAAAGTTTGAAATGAGCAGTATTTGAGAGCTAAAGTATTTCTTGGGACTTCAAGTGAAACAATCTGCGGATGGAATCTTCATCTCTCAGACGAAGTTCACACATGAAATCCTCAAGAAATTCGGCATGGAGAGTGCAACCTCTATGAGGACTCCAATGGGATCCAATATGTCTCTGGATAAGGATGAAAAAGGTAAACCTTTCGATGAAACCAAATACAGAAGCATCATTGGATCCCTGCTCTACCTTACTGCCAGTAGACCAGATATCATGTTCTCCACATGTGTCTGTGCCAGATATCAGGTGAACACTAAGGAATCTCACTATATCGCTGCAAAGCGAATTCTAAGATACCTTAAAGGTACTCCCAATCTTGGCTTGTGGTACCCGAGAAACAATGATGTCGAGCTAATAGGTTTTTCATATGCTCATTTTGCAGGGAGTAGGGATGACAGGAAAAGCACTTCCGGGACGTGTCAATTCCTCGGAAGAAGGCTTATCTCATGGCACAGCAAGAAGCAGAATTGTGTAGCTACCTCCACAGCAGAGTCTGAGTACATCTCGGCAGGCAGCTGTTGCACACAGCTCCTATGGATCAGAAACCAGTTAGCCGACTACGACCTTTAGTTCAAGGATGTACCAATGTACTGCGACTCCTCCAGTGCAATTGCAATTGCCAACAATCCGGTATCGCACAGCAGAACGAAGCATATTGAAGTGCGATACCACTTCATTCGGGAGCACGTGGAGAACAAGGACATCTCTCTCTGTTATGTCCCCACGGACAAGCAGATTGCAGATATATTCACAAAGCCCTTAGACGAAGACAAGTTCAGTCTTTTCAAAACTGAATTGGGGATGCTAAACTATGAGGAATGAAGACTACAGAAGCTTCAGACTCGTGCAAGAACGGAGGGGGAGCAAGGTACTCAAGTGTGAGCACAGGTGCAAGAACTGAGGGGGAGCAAGGGGTCAAATGCAACAGACCCAGATTTGCAGAAGCCAAAAAGGGGGAGATTACCCTCTCGGCTAAGGCTAAGGTGGCTCCCAGTTTGCTCCTAAGGTGGCTCCCAGTTTGCTCCCAAGAAATTGGTTTTGGTAATGAATACCTCACTCAACTCAATTTCAAATTTATGATTTTCATTTCCATACGCTCTATTCACCTTAGCTTGTAGGGTTTAGGCTTCTTCAAATAGAGGGAGATTGTTGGGTATTGTATCCACAACGTACCTGATTTGAAGAAGCCCCTGAACAAGCTAAGGTCAATAGGCAATGTTTTTGACAAAATATTTCAAGTTGTGCTTGCAGTTATTCCATGCTAAGTGCACACCAATGCCAGGGTGCAGTAGGTCAATATACACGGGTCTGCACGACGTAATCCCTCGTTGAGCAGATCAGTGTGTTGGCCTACGTGTACTCTCTCTATTGGAGTGCACTTACTTTCAAGTTCAGGGCTGTGTTTATGCAAGAGCAGACAAGGAGCAAGGAAGAGTCAAAGAGCAGCTCAGAGGCATAGGACGAAAAATCATTTAAGTTAGAATCGACGAGAATCACCAAGTGATTCTCGCCGAATCGTCGAGAATCACTGGCTGATTCTCGCCGACTAATTCAGAGTGCAATCAAGTCAAATTCGACGAGAATCACTTTGTGATTCTCGCCGAATCGTCGAGAATCACCCTTGATTCTCGACGATTCGACGAGAATCACAGGTGATTCTCGCCGATTTTTACTTGGGCAATTTTCGGGATAAAGCTGGACCGGATTCTGCCGCTGGCACTATTTTGAACCGGATTTTGGGTTTCTTCTTGTGGGACCCACAACGGTCATGAAGGTGTTTACTTGTGTATATATATACGGGTATTTTTGAACAATAAACACAGATACACAGAAAGAAGCCGAGCGACGATCTAAACCTAAAATCGCGAAACTGCTCCGCCGCCGCCGTCGCCGCTCGCGCTAGTTGGTCGCCGCTGTTGATCGCGATTCTTCCTGATCCTCCGGCGATAGAAGCTTAGCCAAGCTTAGAGTCTCACGCGTCTATCCAGAGATCCCTTGTCTCTCGATTTGTTGATCGGGATAAACTTCCCCGTCCGAATCGATCGAGACGATCGATCCTAGAGTGACCGTTGGTAGACCTAGCTAGCTTCGCTACGAAGTTTGGATCTCCAAAGTACAGCAGCCGCACATCGTTGTCGCCGCCGATCCCGTGAACCTAGCCGCCGCCCATCTTGCCGCCGCCGGTTCCGGGGAGATTCTCTCCAAGAGAGATCTAGGGTTGTGGACTCTTCGTGGACTTCAATAACATGACGTCAACGAAGAGGGACACCTTAGTGTCCAAATGTAGTTTGTATCTCTTGTACATTCTAGTTTTACTTTTGTTGTAAAGGAACGTTGGTTCCTAGTTGTAAGGGTTGGGTGCAACCCGTGTTGTGGGAGTGTTGACTCCTACGTGTGGAAGGGTTCCTTCCGATAGTGCAAGGATTGGATTTCAATCCTGTTGGTGAAGAGACCTAGTCGTCCCCTGTTGGGAGATAGGTCGAAGGGGGAAAGTGGATGTACCCAAATCGGGGAACCACTATAAATAGCTTGTGTATTCTGTGTGCTGTGCTGTTTATTTTTATTGTGCAGGTACAATTTTAAATTCCGCAAAAACGCTGCACGTCACCTATTCCCCCCCCCCCCCCATAGGTGAAGATAGTTGACACTAGGTGGACTTTCAGCAGCTTTCAGCTTTTGCCTTTCAAAGTAATGGAATGGTTTTAGGAAGTACTTGCAAGGCTCTATGGAGTTTGTAGGGATTTTTCCAGCCTTCAAGTCCTTCCTGAATTTGTAGATTTTCTCTTGTTGTGCAAGATATTTATCCTATTCCTATTTAGAGTATCACTTACCCCTGTCATATTAATTTTTAGCAACTGCATTCCATGCAGTTAAGATGATGCTCCTGGAGGTTGGACTCCATTTCTCAAAATCAGGCCAAGCCTCAGCCTGTTCTCTGAATCTTTTCTTGGATATTTGGGCCTTTTACTCTTTAAGTAAAACTGAGTCAGCCATGTCCACTTCCTCACAAATTACTGGAAGCTTGTTCAGTGGAGGGTTGTACATATTCTGGACTGTTTGTTGAATTTATTCAAAATCAGAAGGGGGATATATGACTTGAGCTACTTCATGGTGCATCCCCTCCAAGAGTGCAGGTTGACATCCAGATTCTGCAGTATTGTTGTCATCACATAAGGGTGGATATCCCAAGGTTGCTCTGATACTATTAGATACCCATTTTGCATGTTCAGAGCTAGCTTGAACTAATACCCTCTCCCCCTTTATGACTTCTCTATGAATATCATCTCGGAGATCATTTTTCTGAAACCTTATTTGATCTGTAATATGAAAGTTCCGAGTTGTATAGCAATCTTTAAACTTCTTTATTTAAGCTGAAATTGCAGACTCAGAAGTTTCGATAGTAGTAGCAACTATTGTCAAATCCAGTTTAATCTGTGCTTCTATAGCAGACACTTTGGTGTTTATATTTGTTTCTATGGCTGAGGTTTGTTCAGCCAATTTTATCAAAGTGATGGTATGTAGTTCCATCAAATTCTCATTCAGTCTTTTTTGATTTTCTAGAACAATCCCTTGCTTGAGAACTAGATCTTCAACTTCAATCTTATTTGTTTGTTACTGTTTGACAAGATATACCACAGCATTACCTCCCTTATGGAAACAGTCTGTCATTTCTTTCTTATGCAAATTGACCTCAAATCTGATAGATTTGATGTCCTGTGCCAGACTGAACTGAAACTCCTCGTGGCTTTCATCCACAAACTTTTCTAATGCATATCTTTGCTCATAAAGTTTGACTTGCAGCTGTACCAATAGAGAACTAAAATCTATTGGAGGAGTAGTAGATGAGGAGCCAGCCTTTAAGGCTTTCTTATATCAAGAGCTCCTTTTCCTTAACTCCATAAACTTTCTTTTCTTAAGCATTGAGGCTGCTCCCTCATCTTCAGAATTAGATGATATCTCAAGTTCCATTGTTACGCCTAGAATATCTACATCTAGTCTTAGGGCTAGGTCTGGCGCCTACCCCTCAACCCTTACAACAGTTGGTGCATCAACAGAAATATCTTCCTTGTGCACATCTTCTTTCTCCCCCTAGAAGTCAGTCTATAATTCTTGAATTACTTCGGTCTCAGGAGCCTGAGGTTTCTCTAGCATATCAGGAATATGCACATCCTGTGCCTCTCTTTCCGAAGGGTCGGCAGCTTTGTTGATGTCATGAACAACTTCCATTACAGTGAGGTTTGTAGTCTCACTGTCTAGCTGGGCTTCATTAACAGGTTCCCTAGGGACTGATATATCTTGAGTATCTGTCACATTGACAGTCTCCCCCTGGATTTGAGCTTCAGTTCTAGGTATGTGAGTTGGAGACTTCCTGGTTATTCAGTGTTATCGTCATCAGAACTGAATTCTACTATTTCTTCTGAGTCACTCGAGGATTCCTCGGCTTGTACTGTATCTCTCTTTGATGTTGTCACTTGTGTGGACTTCTACTTTTGTGTAGGGTCTTCCTTATATAATACTCTATCCCAACTAGACAAAATTCTCATATCCATTCTCCTCATGTGGTTAATTTTGAAACCAGCAATCTGGTTTAGTACATCAGATATACTGACAGCCAGATGCAAACTTAAGATTCGGCCTATATTTGGCTTCTTAATACTTTCCATAATCTTGTTAAAGATTACTATACTCCAGTCAGTCTTCACCATGAAGATGATTCTTGTCATGATGCTGAACATGTTGGAAGAGATCCTATCATGCCCCCCAGTTTTGCAGAGAACTACCTTCCCAATTATCTCAAACAGAAACTTCCCTTTGGAGTTCATCCTTTTCCAAGTCACGGATGATCCAATGTTTGTGGTTGAGGGCATCCACACCATTTAAGGGCTTCAGTAGTCAAATTAGAATCAACCTTAGTCTCTTCTTTTATCCTTAGAAGTTGAAGGGATTTAATTAGATTTTTGAGTGTTATTTTTACTGTTTCACTGTGAACAGTAAACTTGATCTTGTTTCCCTTTGAATTCAATGTAGCATTAGAATAGAATTCTATAACTTCCTTCTTCCAAATTCTTATTGATTCTGAAACCAAATAATCCAGTCTGGCTTCCTGGATTAGGTCCACAACAGCCTTAATTTCTTGTTCAGCGCCATTGAATGCTCCCCGAACTAGATCACAACCTTCGTTAATGTTGTTATCCAACTTGGGCGTCATTGGAGATAAGAGAAGTGAAGTTGAAGAGAAGGAATAAGAATTTCTTGTCGACACATATGGTTTAGTCTCAAAATTTCTGAGAGCATAGTCGACAAGGTCTCGTTTCCACCAATTTATACTATTCTAAATAGGGAAGGTCAAAAGGCGGGATGAAATTAGAGTTTTGTATGTCGACATAATTTTGATTATGTCGACACGGACTGTAAAAGTCTCGATAGAGTTTAGAGTCTCGACAACTCTATGTATCGACACTAATTTCTGAGTGTCGACACAGACGACCTTTTGTTTCGACGCCAACATCTGAGTGTCAATAACTCAATGTGTCGACACCAACTTTTGAGTGTCGACACAAATTTCTTTATGTGTCGACACCAACTTTTGAGTGTCGACACAAACTACTTTATGTGTTGACACTAATTTACTTAGTCATATGTTGAGTAGAATTTTTTTTCTTAATTTACCATCCTATTCCAGATTCAACATGCCTAATTCAATTTTAAAATAATTGAGTTTTCTTTCATCTGGAGGTTTACAGAATATATCAACTACTTGTGTATCAGTAGAAATAAACTCTATACTTTTGTCCTCTTTCTCAACATGTTCTCTAATAAAATTGTGCCTAATTTCAATGTGTTTTATTCTGCTATGTGAAACAGGGTTTCTATCAATTGATATAATACTAGTAGAATCACAATATAATGGAGTTCTACTTATCTTGATGTCATAATCTTCTAGTTGATGTTGTATCCATAGAAACTGAGCACAGTAACTTCCAGCTGCAATATATTCTGACTCTGCTGTGGATAAAGCAACACTTGTCTGCTTTTTGATGTTCCATGACATCAATCTTCCACCTAGGAATTAGCATGTACCTGTGGTACTTTTCCTGTTTTCCTTGTAGTCTGCAAAGTCTGCATCTGGAAGGTCTGTTAGCAGAAAATCTCTATTCCTAGGGTACCACAGACCAAGATCTGGTGTGCCCTTAAGGTATCTTAAAATTCTCTTTGCAGCAAAATAATGAGACTCTTTAAGGTATGCCTGGTATCTAGCACAGACACATGTAGCATACATGATGTCAGGCCTACTTGCAGCCAAGTATAGTAAGGAGCCAATTATTCCTCTATACAAAGACTCATCAACAGGTTTCCCTACCTCATCTTTGCCTAAAGACATACTTGACCCCATTGGAGTTTTCATGATGAAAGCAGTCTCCATGCCATATTTTTTAATCAACTCCCTGGTGAACTTAGACTAGGATATGGACAATCCATCATCAGTCTGTTTTACTTGAAGTCCAAAGAAGAACTTTAGCTCACCCATGCTGCGCATCTCAAACTTCCCTTGCATAAGTTTGGCAAACTTTCTGCAGTGGTTGTTCTCAGTAGATCCAAAGATTATGTCATCAACATATATCTGGACTAGGATAATCTTGCCCTTTGATTCTCTCAAGAATAGGGTCTTGTCTATTTTCCCCCTTGAGAATTTTTTCTCAATGAGGAAAGAAATTAATGTCTCATACCATGATCTAGGGGCTTGTTTCAACCCATATAGAGCTTTCTAAAGTCTATAGACATGATCAGGAAAGTGAGGATCTACAAAACCTGATGGTTGGTCCACATATACTTCCTCTTTTAGATCTCCATTTAGGAATGTTGACTTGACATCCATTTGAAAGTCCTTGAATTCTTTATAGGCTGCATAGGCAAGGAATAGTCTTATTGCTTACAGCCTTACTACTGGGGCAAAGGTCTGGTCAAATTCTATTCCTTCTTCTTGCCTATAGCCTTTTGCCACCAATCTGGCCTTATTCTTGACAATAATGCCATTTTCATCTAACTTATTCCTGTAGATCCACGTAGTCCCTATCACATTATGTCCCTTTAGTCTGGGGACCAGTTTCTAAACTTTGCATCTCTTGAATTTGTTTAGCTCTTCCTGCATAGCACCAATCCAGAATGAATCTTGGATAGCCTCTTCAAACTTCTTTGGTTCCATTTAAGACAGAAAGCTTGAATATAGTGCTGAGTTCAAGCTCTTGCTTTTGGTCATTACACCATGACTTACATCACCAATGATTTGATGAGCTGGATGATCTCTTAAATGTCTCAAAGCTAGAGGCAATCTATCTTTAGCTTGCGTATCCTCAATGTCTTCAGCGGGTTGTTCATCATTCTCAGCTTGTAAGTCTTGAGCTCCCCCTAGACAGCATCCATCATCTTCAATATCATGACCTGCTGGTTCATCTTCCCTGATGGTCAGATTGTTCATCATATCTCTTAAACCTAGAGGACTAGAAGAAGTGCTTGGCAGCACATAGTTAATTAGCTTAGACTCTGATGAGTCCATTTTATATACCTATTTTCGGACTCATCTGGGCTAGTTTTCACTCGGTTGCACTTCACTTCTAGTTCATTATCATATATATTTCATCTTGCCTATATTTCCATAGGAAGTGCACATTTAAGCCCATGGATGTGTATTTTTGTTGTTTTTATAGTTTGTACTCCCTTTTGTGATTGTCTGGAATGTCTGCACAGATTAGTGGTTGGTTTTTCTTTTCGATACAGGGGTCGTGTGCATGTTCCAGGATGGTGGTGAAACAGGAATACTGCGCACGATCATGGGATCTAATGCGCACGACCACTGGTCGTGCGCCCCTGATCGTGCGCACTACTCTTTGTTTTCCAAAATCAGCCTGGGGTAAGCGCACGACCACTGGACATATTGCGCACGACCACCGGTCGTGCGCCACTAATCGTGTGCATTGATTCCTCATTTCTGGAGTCCTGTCTGGGTAATCGCACGATCATTGGACTTAGTGCGCACGACCACTGGTCGTGCGCCACTACTCGTGCGCATTATCCCAGTTCTTCTTCATGATATTCCCTGCTAGTGCGCACAAGCATAGGACATAGCGCGCACGACCACTGGTCGTGCGCCTGTGATCGTGCGCATTGTTCATTTCTGCTTTTGTATAAATAGTGCAGGTCTCGCCCTAATCGAGAGATCCGCAGATCGCCCATTTCCTCCGCCGTTTTCGACTCCGAGGAGGGATTCCGCCGTCCTCCTTCATCTTCCACCCTAGGGAGGTGCTTCGGGCAAGCTTTCACCGCCAAATCCGAGCCGGAGCTTCCTCTCGGCCTTCTCCTTCATCCATGAGCTTCAAGTAGGGTTTGACGCCATAGCCATCAAGCAAAGGAAAGCTAGCAAACTTCGTCCGCTATTATGAGATGAAGAAGATGGGCCATTGGAAGGTGGTGACAACCCTTCTCTATCCCGGAAGCAGTTGAGGACCGAGCTTGAACGCGGAATGACAACCCGACGATTCCAACCGTGAATCCTCAGCAAGACTTCGGATTCGGTCGATCTCTTGACTTGTACTTGCTTTCTTGTTGAATATTAGTGTTTAACTTTATTTATATTGATGAAGTATGCTTAGTTTGTAAACGTTGTGTACAATTATGTAACGCCCCGAAACTCAAAGGAGCAAAGGGGGACGTTTTGGGCCAGTTTTGGTTTCTGGCTGAAGTCACACGGCCTGGGACACGGGCGTGTCCCAGGGCGTGTCAAGCGTGTGTCGACACTTAGTCGCGAAGTCGTCGAGTTATTCTCGACGATTCGTCGAGAATGGGCACACGGCCTGCGACACGGGCGTGTCGCAGGGCGTGTCGACCCGTGTCGACACTTAGCCGTGAAATCGTCGAGTTATTCTCGACGATTCGTCGAGAATGGGCACACGGCCCGCGACACGGGCGTGTCGTCGGGCGTGTCGACCCGTGTCGACGAGCGTCAAGGTGAAATCGTCGAGATTCACTCGACGGTCGTCGAGACAAGGCACACGGCCTCGGACACGGGCGTGTCCAAGGCCGTGTCAGCGAGTCGTCATTCTCCCCTCGACGAAATGTCCCGTGTACACGGCCTGGGGGCCCAGGCGTGTCAATGTGACACGGGCACGGACACGGGCGTGTCCTAGAACCCGTGCAGTGCTCGGGTTGGAAACGGGGGAAAAATCATGGGTACACGGCCGGCTACACGGCCGTGTCAGCTGGAACACGGGCGTGTCAGCTCGAACACGGGCGTGTTCGGTACCCGTGTGCGTGTTCAGAAGATTCGATTTTGACGGCGAATGCGGCACACGGCCCTGGACACGGGCGTGTGCCAAGCCGTGTGCGGCCCAGATTGGGCATTTCAGCCCCGAATCAAAGCCGCTCGTTTTCTTAGGTTGAGATCCGACGGCTGGGGATGGTTCCTGGGAGGATATACACGGGTTTGACTTAAGAAAAATCCACTTTTCATCACTTGATCTCTCTCCAAACCCTTGGAGAAAGAAGAGCCAAGGCTAGAGGAAGAGGAGCTACATCCACCATTGGAGGAGCTTCGGAGCTCCGAATCGCAAGCCGACTCCGGATCCACGGAGGCAACGCAAGCGCGGTGATTTCTATCCGGTTACATTTCGATGGCGCCAAAGAGGAACGCAAGAGTAACGATCCTCACTTTTGAGCATGATAGCTCTCTTTCTTAGCATAGGAAGCTCTCTCTCGCGAGTTGGCGAAGAGTTGGAGGCGTTCCTTCGGGTAGATATGTAAAGTCCCCGTTGTTTAGCGTCCGTATGCGAGAACGGACATAGGCATTTTGGTTGAAGCCTACCCGGACATGTAGTTCGGATCGGTGATGTTGCATTGCATAAGGCCGGAGAAGACTCCGTGCTATTTGGTGTTTTCGGGTTTTCTACGCGGTAGATTGCAGCAGGGAGCCTTGGGGACTAACCCAAAGGTGCACCCGGAAAACTGGGCGGACACGAGGTCTTGCCAACTTGGTGGCCTGAGAGCCAACTTGAACATAACGGGGTTATGTGACTTGTGATAGAATGGGACTCGGTGAAAGTTTGACCCGCGCATATGGCTTAAATTGCCGTTGCGATGTGAGCACGGGTTAGATGGAGCCGTACCCGCTTTATGTCGTTCGGGTTAGAGAGACCTAAAGGTACATGACACTCGCCGTTGGCATAAATGGGGGTCTTCGGTGGTCGATGGCTTAAATTGACGTGACCAATACCATGAAGACGAATTGCTCATAGGAATGACCGTCTAAGCGGCGGTGGTGAGTCCGGAATGTTAATGGCTTCAATTGACGTAACATCGACCGGTTCACCAAGAATGTGCCCTGAGTGCACAGGACGTGTGGCCGTACGAGCCAACGTCTGTGATGAGATGGCTATGGTTATATGCATTGCTCGCTTGTGCTAATGAAATGCAGGGAAGGAGCATCGCCGCCCCGAGTTGGGGGCGGGATCGTTATAATTTGGTCAGCATTGCTGACCGTTGCTTTGTTTGCCACCGTGCGGTGGTTTGTTTGCTTGCAGGTGCAGCTGGACCAAGCGGTCAGTAGCGGGCTAAAGCCCTTTTTGCGAAGCTGGCCCTCGAAGGCCCAAGTGGAAATGTTTTCGGTTTTATTCATGTATGGCCGGCCTGCGTGCCGAGGTTTGTAAACCATGTAAAAGACAAGTGAAACATTTTGTAAGGCCTTAAGGCCGACTTTTGAGTATTTTGTAATAACATTCCTGTTATCTTGTTAGTGGACATTCATGCTTGTGCTGGGTTCTTGTTTTGCAACTTATAAACTGCTTCCGCTAGAATGCTCTGTGTAGGACGTTGAGATTGGTTGGATGGTTTCCATAAGTAACCACCCGGTCTGTCTGTGGTATATGGCGTCGGGCCCCGGCCGGACCTACTGCTATATGCTATGCGACGGATAGGGGGTGTTGCAATTTGGTATCAGACTTCTGGTTTTGGTCGGGCTTGAATTGAATTCGTGGGCGAATTCTTTTTAAGGGGTGGTGAGCACATTGTGTGCGTCATCGTTATAACAGTATAACTCATCGTTATAACAGTATAACAGTAAAAAGAACCCATGAATGTCCACTTAGGAATGAAAATACTCGTGTTTGAGGAACCTGCGTGTTCCTATAATTGCTGTTTGCAATGTTATTTGGTCGCTTAACGGTGTTTTGTACCACTATAGGTGACCAGAAGTGGTGTTGGGCCGTCAGAACGTCGAGGTTCTGAGGCAAGTAGTGCACCAGAAGTTGCTCCCGCAACACCTTTGTCGGCTGAAAATATAAGATTGGTGGCTGAAGCGGTGTTAGCCGTGATAAATGCGCAGCCTGGGAGGCAAGCGCAGCAGCCAGCTCCTGTGATGGAGCAAGTACCTCTTCAAGAGGCGGAGCCGAGGAGGATGGAGCAAGTGGTTGTAGAACCAATAGTGCCAAGGAGGGCGACTGAGAGGCAGTTGAAGCATGTAATGAGCTTTAACCCTCCGTTATTCTCGGGGTTGGGAACCCCATCTCAGGCTGAAGACTGGCTCTCTAGGGTGAAGAGAGTCATGACAGCGACAGAGACGGAGGAGTGGCAAATGACCACCATCGCTACGTTCCTTCTAGACGGGGAAGCGAGGATGTGGTGGGAAGGCTTGGAGCTGCATCATCTGAGAGGAAGACAATTGATAGACGTTCCGATGGAAGAGTTTTCGGAATTGTTCTTAGCAAGATACCTCCCTTCTACTCAGAGGATTTCAATGGAGAATGAGTTCCTGAGGTTGGTGCAGGGTGAGCGAAGCGTGGATGAATATCTCCACGAGTTTACGCGGTTGAGTCGTTATGCGAGCTCTACCATCATGGATGAGGAGCGCAAGACTAATCGCTTCTACGAAGGTCTGAGGGATGAGCTGAGACTATTACTGTCGGGGCCGATGACGCAGGGTTTCTTGACCTTGGTCAATACTGCCCGGTCCTTGGAGAAGGACATGAAGAGTGTACAAGCGAAGAAAGGCTTGGTTGAAAAGAAAGCTGAGTTTAAAGTGCCGACTACTTCGAAGTCTGGTTATCGGAGGACTTTCAAGAAGCATAGGACTTCGGGTCCAGCTCCTTCTGGTGCTTCTGGGGCGACTACGAGTCGGACCCCGGGCGCGTGCTTCACTTGTGGCAAGACGGGGCACTTTGCCCGTGATTGTTGGAGCGGACGTCCTAAGTCCGAAAGGAGGCCAGGAGCTACCTACGAAGAGAAGGGAAAGGCGGTGGAGTCGACCGCATCCCACTATGCTCCGGCCCAACCAAGGGTCTATAATCTTGGCCAACAGGAGGACATTAAACAAGCTGACGTGGTGACAGGTACGGTTTAATTTATAGCAAGTCAATTCCTTTATATGCTTGTTATGTATATGTTACCTTACCACTGCTTGTTTAGGATTTGTAATGATTTGTGAAAATCCCGCACGAGCACTCTTTGATACGGGAGCTTCACACTCCTTCTTGTCCGAAGGATTTATATCACGCGTCGGAGTCCCTTCTTCGATGGCGAAGGACAAGTTGGATGTGTTATTGCCCAATGGGTGTTCGATGCGAGCGGTTAGGATCTGCGAGGTTAAGACTCGTATTGGAGAGCAGGAGTTCGACCTGCGGGCGTCTTTACTTCCGTTAGTGGAGTTTGACGTCATATTTGGCATGGACTGGCTCTCGGAGCAGCAGGCCCATATAGATTGCGGTAGCAAGGAAGTCAAGCTGGGAGCGAGTCGTGAGACGACGTTTACGGGCTTAAAGGGGTCGAGCAAGACGTTGATGTCTGCTCTTCAGGTGGTGAAGGCGGTTCGTGCTGGAGCAGAACTGTTCTTTACACTAGTGGAGGTTGCAAAGCCGAAGCCCGCGATGGATTGTATTTCAGTGGTATCGGAATACCCTGATGTGTTCCCCGCAGATCTTCCTGGAGCCCCGCCTCAGCGGGAGATAGATTTTACTATCGAGCTAGTGCCAGGTGCAAAGCCTGTGTCACGATCTCCGTATCGGCTAGCGCCTAAGGAAATGGCGGAGCTGAAGGTTCAACTGCAAGAGTTGTTGGAGCAAGGGTATGTGCGCCCGAGTTCTTCGCCTTGGAGCGCACCGGTCCTCTTTGTTAAGAAGAAGGACGGAAGCTTGAGATTGTGTATTGATTATCGGGAGCTAAACAAGCTGACTGAGAAGAATAAGTACCCGATCCCCCGGATTGATGATCTCTTTGATCAGTTAGTCGGGTCGACGGTGTACTCGAAGTTAGATCTCAAGTCTGGGTACTATCAGCTGCGGATAAGGGAGAGTGATATCCCGAAGACAGCGTTTAGTACGAGGTACAGGCATTATGAGTTTACGGTCATGCCGTTTGGGCTGACTAATGCGCCGTCAGTATTCATGGACTTGATGAACAGGACGTTCAGGGAGTACCTAGACCATTTCGTGATCGTCTTCATCGACGATATTTTGGTGTACTCGCAAAGTGAGGAGGATCACTTCAAGCATCTCCATTTGGTGTTGGAGACACTCAGGAGAAACCAGTTGTATGCCAAGTTCTCGAAGTGCGAGTTTTGGCTATCCTCAGTGGCATTCCTCGGGCATATAGTGAGTGGAGAGGGTATTGCTGTGGATCCGGCGAAGATTGTTGCGATACGGGAGTGGCCTGAGCTTGCTACGGTAGCAGAAGTCCGGAGCTTTTTGGGGCTTGCCGGTTATTATAGGCGCTTCGTAGAGAACTTCTCGCGGATAGCGCTACCTCTCACTACTTTGACGAGGAAGGAGCATAAGTTCGTTTGGACGCCGGAGTGCGCGCGAGCTTTTGAGGAGTTAAAGTGTCGGTTGACCACGACGCCTGTGTTGAGTTCGCCGGTTGGGACCGAAGGCTATGAGATATATAGCGATGCTTCGGGCAGCGGTTTGGGTTGCGTGCTATTGCAGCACGGCAGCGTGATAGCTTATGGCTCGAGACAGCTAAAAGTGCACGAGAGGAATTATCCGGTCCACGACTTGGAGTTGGCGGCCGTGATTTTTGCCTTGAAGCTGTGGAGGCATTATTTGTACGGTGTGAAGATTGACATCTACACCGATCACAAGAGCCTAAAGTATTTGGTAGATCAGAAAGATCTGAATATGCGGCAGCGTAGGTGGATGGAGTTCCTGGGGGACTATACTTTTAAGATCCACTACGTGCCTGGCAAAGGGAATGCGGTTGCGGACGCGTTGAGTCGCCGAGCCCCAGCTCAAGCAAATTGGCTATCAGTGCATGATGAGCGGTTGGTGCAGGAGCTGGAGGCGTTGGAGATTGTTTGTGTAGATAGACAATCTAGTGCTGAAGCAGTGCTGAATTGGACTGAAGTCCAATATGACCTGGCTGATCGGATTCGGCAGGCTTTGGATATGGATGCTCATATGAAGCAGTTCATGATAGAGGCTCTGGATGGGTCAAATTCCCAATTCGTCGTGGAGGACGGGTTGCTGTGGAAAGACGGTCGTCTGTGCGTCCCAAGCGTGGGCAATTTACGGGTGGAGTTGTTGTACGAGGCACACCATACCAAGTACTCGATTCACCCAGGGAGCACGAAGATGTACCGCGATGTGAAGAAGCTATTTTGGTGGCCGGGTTTGAAAAAGGATGTGGCGCTATATGTAGCGAAGTGCCAAACTTGCGCCTTGGTAAAGGCGGAGTGCCAAAAGCCGGGAGGATTTCTTAAGTCCTTGCCTATTCCGGAGTGGAAATTTGACGACATCTCTATGGACTTTGTGCATGGTTTGCCAAGGTCGCAAAAGGGGAACGACGCCATTTGGGTGGTGGTCGATCGATTAATAAAGGTGTCGCATTTTATTCCGCATAGGAAGGATGATCCGGTGGAGAAGCTGGCGAAGCTTTATGTGGATAATATAGTACGGCTTCATGGTGTGCCCCGCAGCATCGTGAGTGACCGAGATGGGCGGTTCACGTCCAATAATTGGAGGCTGGTGCAGCAAATGTTGGGAACAAAGCTAAAGTTTAGCACAGCCTTCCATCCGCAAACGGATGGGCAGACCGAGAGGGTCAATAGAACCATGGAAGACATGCTTCGCATGTGTGTCTTGGACTTTGGAAAGCAATGGGAGGACCACCTTTATTTGGTGGAGTTCGCGTACAACAATAGCTACCAAGCAAGTATTCAGATGGCGCCCTTCGAGGCCCTTTATGGTAGACGATGTCGCACGCCGTTGTCTTGGTTAGAAACGGGCGAGTCGAAGTTGTATAAGCGATCGGAAGTGGAGGATGCTACTTCGTTGGTGAGAACCATTCGGGAGAGGTTGCTCATGGCTCAGGACCGGCAAGCAAAGTACTATAATGCCAAGCACAGGAACGTGGAGTTCGCTGTGGGCGATTATGTATACTTGAAGGTTAAGCCGTTCAAGGGTGTCTCGCGGGTGCGGCGATTGAAAAAGCTAAGCCCGAGGTACCTTGGACCGTTCGAGGTTCTGGAGCGAGTGGGAGAAGCGGCCTATAGGTTGAAGCTTTCAGTGGAGCTAAGTGGTTTACACGATGTATTCCACATTTCGGTACTTAGGAAGGCGGTGCAAGAGCCTACGCAAGTGATCGCGGTCGATCAAGTGCCGGTGGATAGTGGGCTAACGACAAAGGTCAAGCCCGTGCGGATTGAAGACTCGGAGGTCAAGCGGCTACGCAATAAAGAGATCAGGATGGTCAAAGTCCGGTGGGACAATTGCGGTCGTGAGGAGCTCTCCTGGGAGCGAGAGCAGACAATGCTTGACGAATATCCGGAGTTGTTCCGCTCAGGTACAAATTTTGTTTTGTACATGTTTTTCCCTTTATGTAATTTCGTGGGCGAAATTCTTTTAAGAGGGGTAGAGTTGTAACGCCCCGAAACTCAAAGGAGCAAAGGGGGACGTTTTGGGCCAGTTTTGGTTTCTGGCTGAAGGCACACGGCCTGGGACACGGGCGTGTCCCAGGGCGTGTCAAGCGTGTGTCGACACTTAGTCGCGAAGTCG
The DNA here is from genome assembly GCA_039583875.1 of Platanthera guangdongensis. NCBI lineage: Eukaryota > Viridiplantae > Streptophyta > Magnoliopsida > Asparagales > Orchidaceae > Platanthera > Platanthera guangdongensis. The sequence continues at coordinate 83,337,004 of CM077161.1, forward strand.
TCGAGTTATTCTCGACGATTCGTCGAGAATGGGCACACGGCCTGCGACACGGGCGTGTCGCAGGGCGTGTCGACCCGTGTCGACACTTAGCCGTGAAATCGTCGAGTTATTCTCGACGATTCGTCGAGAATGGGCACACGGCCCGCGACACGGGCGTGTCGTCGGGCGTGTCGACCCGTGTCGACGAGCGTCAAGGTGAAATCGTCGAGATTCACTCGACGGTCGTCGAGACAAGGCACACGGCCTCGGACACGGGCGTGTCCAAGGCCGTGTCAGCGAGTCGTCGTTCTCCCCTCGACGAAATGTCCCGTGTACACGGCCTGGGGGCCCAGGCGTGTCAATGTGACACGGGCACGGACACGGGCGTGTCCTAGAACCCGTGCAGTGCTCGGGTTGGAAACGGGGGAAAAATCATGGGTACACGGCCGGCTACACGGCCGTGTCAGCTGGAACACGGGCGTGTCAGCTCGAACACGGGCGTGTTCGGTACCCGTGTGCGTGTTCAGAAGATTCGATTTTGACGGCGAATGCGGCACACGGCCCTGGACACGGGCGTGTGCCAAGCCGTGTGCGGCCCAGATTGGGCATTTCAGCCCCGAATCAAAGCCGCTCGTTTTCTTAGGTTGAGATCCGACGGCTGGGGATGGTTCCTGGGAGGATATACACGGGTTTGACTTAAGAAAAATCCACTTTTCATCACTTGATCTCTCTCCAAACCCTTGGAGAAAGAAGAGCCAAGGCTAGAGGAAGAGGAGCTACATCCACCATTGGAGGAGCTTCGGAGCTCCGAATCGCAAGCCGACTCCGGATCCACGGAGGCAACGCAAGCGCGGTGATTTCTATCCGGTTACATTTCGATGGCGCCAAAGAGGAACGCAAGAGTAACGATCCTCACTTTTGAGCATGATAGCTCTCTTTCTTAGCATAGGAAGCTCTCTCTCGCGAGTTGGCGAAGAGTTGGAGGCGTTCCTTCGGGTAGATATGTAAAGTCCCCGTTGTTTAGCGTCCGTATGCGAGAACGGACATAGGCATTTTGGTTGAAGCCTACCCGGACATGTAGTTCGGATCGGTGATGTTGCATTGCATAAGGCCGGAGAAGACTCCGTGCTATTTGGTGTTTTCGGGTTTTCTACGCGGTAGATTGCAGCAGGGAGCCTTGGGGACTAACCCAAAGGTGCACCCGGAAAACTGGGCGGACACGAGGTCTTGCCAACTTGGTGGCCTGAGAGCCAACTTGAACATAACGGGGTTATGTGACTTGTGATAGAATGGGACTCGGTGAAAGTTTGACCCGCGCATATGGCTTAAATTGCCGTTGCGATGTGAGCACGGGTTAGATGGAGCCGTACCCGCTTTATGTCGTTCGGGTTAGAGAGACCTAAAGGTACATGGCACTCGCCGTTGGCATAAATGGGTGTCTTCGGTGGTCGATGGCTTAAATTGACGTGACCAATACCATGAAGACGAATTGCTCATAGGAATGGCCGTCTAAGCGGCGGTGGTGAGTCCGGAATGTTAATGGCTTCAATTGACGTAACATCGACCGGTTCACCAAGAATGTGCCCTGAGTGCACGGGACGTGTGGCCGTACGAGCCAACGTCTGTGATGAGATGGCTATGGTTATATGCATTGCTCGCTTGTGCTAATGAAATGCAGGGAAGGAGCATCGCCGCCCCGAGTTGGGGGCGGGATCGTTATAATTTGGTCAGCATTGCTGACCGTTGCTTTGTTTGCCACCGTGCGGTGGTTTGTTTGCTTGCAGGTGCAGCTGGACCAAGCGGTCAGTAGCGGGCTAAAGCCCTTTTTGCGAAGCTGGCCCTCGAAGGCCCAAGTGGAAATGTTTTCGGTTTTATTCATGTATGGCCGGCCTGCGTGCCGAGGTTTGTAAACCATGTAAAAGACAAGTGAAACATTTTGTAAGGCCTTAAGGCCGACTTTTGAGTATTTTGTAATAACATTCCTGTTATCTTGTTAGTGGACATTCATGCTTGTGCTGGGTTCTTGTTTTGCAACTTATAAACTGCTTCCGCTAGAATGCTCTGTGTAGGACGTTGAGATTGGTTGGATGGTTTCCATAAGTAACCACCCGGTCTGTCTGTGGTATATGGCGTCGGGCCCCGGCCGGACCTACTGCTATGTGCTATGCGACGGATAGGGGGTGTTACAATTATGTCTATATGATTGTATGTTTTCGTTATATTTACTTGAGTTGTGCCATATTCCATCCACCATCCATCCACCCTTGCCGCACTAGCAGTTGCTAGTGGCGTGCGCAGTGAAGAGGTGCTTACGACCCTCATTCCGCCATTCTCACCACCTCATCCGCTAGCCTTCTCATCCATCCGCCTAGTGATTCGGTGCATAGCGGCCCGACTAGTCTTCCATCCCGCCTGGCGAAGCATCGCATAGCGGCATTGTATAGGAGTAGTTGATAGCCTTTTATTTTCTGTTTCCGCAATATCAAAACCTCCCCTTAGATAGCTCCGACTTGAGGACTTCAATCTCAAGTCCTCCTCGAAATTAACTCCACCTTACTGTGTTCCTTGTGAGATCGATACTTGGGAAAACCCCCATTTTATATTACTTGTGCGACCGGTTCACTGCCGTGATCTTTAGCATCAAGTTTTTGGCGCCGTTGCTGGGGAACACAGTCGTGTGAGTTTTTGTAGAGGAAGATAAGAGATAGAAGCCCTTTTTCATTTGTTCATATCACTTTCTTCTTTGTTTTAGTTTGTAGTATTTGTGTTTGTTTTTATTTGTTCCTATTCTAGTTTTAATTTTTCTGTAGCAGGTTTTCCTATTCTTTTATTTGTGGTGTGTAGCTAATTGTTGCTTAGAAACTTTCTGTTGGTGAATTATTCTTGTTGCACCATGTATTCTTATATGAATATCCGTTGCCGATGGTGTGGGGATTATAGGCATGGTAGTGATGAGTGCCCCACTGAAGAATGGGAGCATAATTCTCGCGGTTCTGTGTATGGAGCACCGTCTTCTTATGGTACTTCATATACTCAACCCAGGTCTTATGGTCACTCCTCTACTATGCCTTAGTAGTTTTCTTATTCCTCTCCGGTCCCACCTGTACCGAGGAGTAATGGAAAATGATGTTTGTGTTGTCATAGCACCAACCACGTGTTGAAAGATTGCGCAGAATTTCAGCGCCAGTTGGAGGAGGATGATGAACCGGGTATCCGATTCATTCCATCCACCTCTCAATCGGCTGCCCCTTCTGATTCTGATGATATATTCGCAACACCACCTTGTCTATGGGGGACTGCTGCGGATATGCCCATCAGACTTTCTACTGATCGGTGTGACGACATTGTGGCACCGTCTCTCCCCATGCCCTCTTCCCCTCTTGTTGATTCACCCCCGGAGGAACCTGCACATATTTTCTTTGATGCTGTTGTTCCTCTGCCTTCTTTGCAAGAATTATCTATCCCTATTTTTAGTGAGTCGGTTGATGATGTTCGGCCGGATTGTGATTCTGAGCCTGAGGATGTGCCCATGTTTGACGAGGATATTATTTTCATTAATGGACAGTAATACATCTTGGAACATGTGGATGCACCGAGGTGTGTTGATGAGGATATCCTCTTTGTTGAGGAAGTTTCCACTTCCTTGATGGATGAGGAGGTCCAAACCACCACCGAGGACCTTGAGCTCGTGGATTCCCCTCGCCATGACTCATATGACGCCGTCGATGATCTATGTCGGGATCCTACTGGGAGTGAGACCGGGAACACTCCCCCTATTTCTGATTCTTTTAGTTATTCCTCTCCTTTATTTCTTGATCCCATTTTTGTATCTGAGCCTGTGCGGGTTGAGTCTTCGCAGGTGCTTCAGGAGGACTTGGAGCTTTCAGCTCGAGTCATGGATGATAGCATCCTCTTTTGCGAGGAGGTTGATTCCTCCTCTGTTGAGGAAGCTCCATTCATCGCTTTCTCCTCCTGCAGACTCCCTGTAGACGATACCTTGCTAGGCAAGGATTTCTTTTGTGATAACATGAGCGAGGACCAGTCCTCCTCCTCTTCTAATTTCTTATTTCCTCTACCTGTGTTGGTCAGGTATTACTATTTAGGTAGAGGGGTAACTGCTCTATCACCGTATCGGTACCCGTTACCGAAACGGATATTGGAACAGTTACCTGTGCACTTTTTATTTCATAGTCCTATTAGCTAGAACTGTTTAGAATTTAATAAGTCGTGCTGGGATGACAATAACCCCAGTACTTATCTTTCATTTTCTGCATTTTATTTTTCTTGTCTATTTTTAGTTTTAGCATTTCTTTTTGTATATTTTGTTTTGTTTTTGCGGAGCTCACCCCTGCAGGTATTCTTGGAAAATTGCATTGGCAGGGTTCTGATTATTCGTATGGCGGGCCTGCTTCAGATTTCCACGCTCCTTCTTGTATGCTCACTGGCTGAGCATTGGGTAACCTCTTCCCTTAGCTCTTTATGGTTTTAATTTCTATATCATATGCTGTGTAGTTTAGTTTAAGTCTGGGGGAGAGATTTGTTACCTATTGCACGCACACATTTCTTGTGCATACTAGAAGCCTTTATTATTCTATTTTGCTTAGTTCATTGCATCACACACCACTGCACCCACATGAGCGCGTGCTTAGATTTTTGTGTGCTATGAGTTAAACTCATTTCTTCGTTAGATTTGGGAAAATTATGGTGCTGACATAGGATTGTGAGACAGAGTAAAATGTTGGCCTTGTTGTGATCCTAGTCAACTGCTCTCGTCTCGTGTAGAAATTGGCGTAGATTTAATTTTTCTGTATACTTTTAGTTTTATATTTTTCTAATTGCGTAAATACTTTTTATTCTACTCAAAAGTTGGTGAATCCGGTGTGAATCTGACGGTAGCTTAGGGATGTGTGTAGACGGCCGTTAGGTTCATATTGCTCGAGTTGGGAGAATGGATAGTCTTTCTCGTTGGCTAAGAACTTACCCCAAGATATTCTTGAAGCATGGGTATAGGTTAGTCATGCATGAGCGTGATGTAGGCCATCATTTTGGCCCGGTTGAGCTTTGTACCGTTCCTAACGTCTTGTCCTCGCTAGCCCTGTTGTGCCTACCCCTCCTTTTAATTCAGCTCCACCATGATTTCACCAAAGCCTCCAAGCCAATCCTAGTCGCACTCCCGAGTTGAGCTTTAGAGTTTTACATTTTCATTTTGGGATGTGATGTGGTGATTTAACTTGTGATTATGTGGATGTGCTCCAATGTTATGTTTGCTGAATTGTGAAAATAAAATGAAGAGCAAGAAAAAGAAAAATATTTGTAAAGAAGAAGAAAAAGAAAAAAAAAGTGAAAAGGAAAAGTAAAATTGAAAATAATATTTGAGATGTGCTTATTTTTGGAGTAGGCGGTGCACACACCCATATGTTAAAAGTTTAGTTTGGGGGTGTGGTGTACCCGCATTTATTTTGATTAGCTGATGGATTCCCTTCATACTAGCTCCTTTGGGTTAGGTGCATAGCCTTCTTGTTTATCTTTGTTTACCTCACCGAAACCCAAGCCCCATCTCTTCACCTAAAGTCCTACTGATTCGTGTGTGAACCAAACCAGTGTTGTGGAGAGAATGCGAAAAGGCAAGCATATGGTCACCGACATTGGTGGATTCCTTTGGAGGTTATCCGGAGCCCCGATCTTCGGCAATGCTCGCCTAGCGATTAGTCTACTTTCTCCCTACGCGTGACCGAATGATTCATCGTGATTCTATTTTTGAGTAATAATAAAATTTTGATACGCATTGTGAAAAGTATAAACTATTTTGTATACTTAGAAATTTCTTCTATTATATTTTTACGCACGCGAGCATGCGACTTCGCATGGTACTTCGTATCGCAATTTCATTGTTAAGTAGTATTTTTTCCTATCTGCTTAGATTTTGTTTGCTCGGGACGCGCAAACAGTTAAGTCTGGGGATGTGATGAGTCCACTTTATATACCTATTTTCGGACTCATCTGGGCTAGTTTTCACTCGGTTGCACTTCACTTTTAGTTCATTATCATATATATTTCATCTTGCCTATATTTCCATAGGAAGTGCACATTTAAGCCCATGGTTGTGTATTTTTGTTGTTTTTATAGTTTGTACTCCCTTTTGTGATTGTCTGGAATGTCTGCACGGATTAGTGGTTGGTTTTTCCTTTCGGTACAGGGGTCATGTGCGTGTTCCGGGATGGTGGTGAAACAGGAATACTGCGCACAATCATGGGATCTAATGCGCACGACCACTGATCGTGCGCCCCTGATCGTGCGCACTACTCTTCGTTTTCCAGAATCAGCCTGGGGTAAGCGCACAACCACTGGACATATTGCGCACGACCACCGATCGTGCGCCACTGATCGTGTGCATTGATTCCTCATTTCTGGAGTCCTGTCTGGGTAATCGCACGATCATTGGACTTAGTGCGCAGGACCACTGGTCCTGCGCCACTACTCGTGCGCATTATCCCAGTTCTTCTTCCTGATATTCCCTGCCAGTGCGCACGAGCATGGGACATAGCGCGCACGACCACTGGTCGTGCGCCTGTGATCGTACGCATTGTTCATTTCTGCTTTTGTATAAATAGTGCAGGTCTCGCCCTAATCGATAGATCCGCAGATCGCCCATTTCCTCCGCCGTTTTCGTCTCCGAGGATGGATTCCACCATCCTCCTTCATCTTCCACCCTAGGGAGGTGCTCCGGGCAAGCTTTCACCGCCAAATCCGAGCCGGAGCTTCCTCTCGGCCTTCTCCTTCATCCATGAGCTTCAAGTAGGGTTTGACGCCATAGCCATCAAGCAAAGGAAAGCTAGCAAACTTCATCCGCTATCGTGAGACGAAGAAGACGGGCCATTGGAAGGTGGTGACAGCCCTTCTCTATCCCGGAAGCAGTTGAGGACCCTGCTTGGATGCGGAATGACAACCCGACAATTCCAACCGTGAATCCTCAGCAAGACTTCGGATTCGGTCGATCTCTTGACTTGTACTTGCTTTTTTGTTGAATATTGATGTTTAACTTTATTTATATTGATGAAGTATGCTTAGTTTGTAAACGTTGTGTACAATTATGTCTATGTGATTGTATGTTTTCGTTATTTTTACTTGAGTTGCGCCATATTCCATCCACCATCCATCCACCCTTGCCACACTAGCAGTTGCTAGTGGCGTGCGCAGCGAAGAGGTGCTTATGACCCTCATTCTGCCATTCTCACCACCTCATACGCTAGCCTTCTCGTCCATCCGCCTAGTGATTCGGTTCATAGCGGCCCGACTAGTCTTCCATCCCTCCTAGCGAAGCATCGCATAGCGGCGTTGCATAGGAGTAGTTGATAGCCTTTTATTTTCTGTTTCCGCAATATCAAAACCTCCCCTTAGATAGCTCTGACTTGAGTTCTTCAATCTCAAGTCCTCCTCGAAATTAACTCTACCTTACTGTGTTCCTTGTGAGATCGATACTTGGGAAAACCCCCATTTTATATTACTTGTGCGACCGGTTCACTGCAGTGATCTTTAGTATCAGACTCATCAAAGACAACATGGACAGATTCTTCTACAACTTGTGTAGTCAAGTTATAGATCCTATATGCTCTACTATTGTTGGTGTACCCAACAAATATCCCTTCTTGGGACTTGACAGCAAACTTAGTCAAATGAGACTTACGATTGTTTAGTACATAACACTTGCTACCAAAAATCTTAAAATAGGATAAGTTTGGTTTTTTGTCTTTCAGAATCTCATAGGGAGACTTTTTTGGCTTTTAGTGATGGAAGCTCTATTGAGAACATGACAAGCAGTATTTACTGCCTCATCCCAGAAATATTCTGGGAGAGAAGTATCATTTAACATAGTCATACCTTCCTCAATTAGAGTTATGTTCTTCCTTTCAGCAATTCCATTTTGTTGGGGAGTTCTAGGTGAGGAGAATTCTTGATGAATCCCAATCCCTTCACAGAACTTTGTCATGCATTCAGACTGAAACTTATTCCCATGATCACTTCTGATCTTGACCACATAACTCTTAAATTCATTCTGAATTTGCTTGACAAAAGTTTGGAAGATATCTGGGGTTTCAGATTTTCTCGTTAAGAAGAATACCCAAGCAAACCTGGAAAGGTCATCAACCACCACAAGGGTATAGCTACTTAGACTATAAACTGACATAGGACCAAATAGATCAATATGCAGGAGATATGAACGCCTCACTGAGTCCTTGGTATCAAGGCTTTGGAAGGAAGACCTGGTCTACTTGCCCTTTTGATAAGCTGAGCAAATTCCCTCCGTAATGCACTTAACTTCAGGACCATTCCTCACCAACTCTTCACTAAAGAATCTACCTATGGTCTTATAGTTTAGGTGAGCTAGCCTTTTATGCCATTTGACACAATGAGAAACTTTTTCATCTGCAATTAGGCATATAGGAGTGTCCTTACTCTCATACTCAAATTCTAGACAGAAAACATTTCCTCTCCTAGTGCTTGTCAAGATAACTCCTTGATCACTTGACTTTCTAATTTGACACTCATCCTTGAGAAAAGAAATGTCATAGCCCAAATCACATAGTTGACTTATGCTTATAAGGTTATGTTTCAAACCTTTCACATAAGCTACTTGTGTGATAGTTACTATGTCATTAGTTATCTTACCCAAACCTTTAGTTATCCCTTTTTCTGATCCCCCAAAGTAAACTTTGGGACCATTCTTAATAGGACTGTATTCCTTTAGCATGCTCCTTATTCCAGTCATGTGCCTGGAATATCCACTGTCCAAGTACCATATAGGGGTATAGCCACTTGGACTTTCCTGCAACAAATATATTATCTTACCTTAGGACCCCACATTTTATTGGGTCCTAGGTGCAAGTTAGACTTAAACTGAACATGCCTACCTGTAGTTCTTCTGATAGGTAAGCCACCATTACTTCTCTGGACACTCTCATTGTGCCAGCAATCAATGACATAGTGGCCCACTTTACCACAGCACCAACACTCATGCACATTATACCTTCTTTTAAGAACGGGCTTCACAACAATGTTGTTTGCAGCTCTTTTCTTAAGTCTTTCAGCCACAGCTTGCTTAGGGACATGTCTGGCAGCAGAAGTACTTGGGATATCTTGAACCCTATCTGCAGATGCCTTCTTTTCTAAAAGCATACTCCTGATAGCTTCAGATATTCCTAAGTTTGTTTTGCTAAAAGGCATTCACTTTACTTGCAAGTGGGCTGGGAAACCTTGTCAGTCAGCTGCTACCTTGTTTTTGAGTGGTGGGGCTGGTACACCAAACACAAATAGTACATTTTATGCCAATTGGGTTTTCTCATGGGCTTCCCAATAGGCATTAGCACCCTTGTCATTTCTAATACCTTGTTCACAGTGACCATAAATACTATCATGGTCATACCTGTTAGAAGGTTGAACCACCTTTTTAAAAGAAATTTGTGGCTTGGAAGCAAGTGGCTGAGCTGGAGCTTTGCCTCTCCTATTGTAATTGACAGCTCTTATTCTTCCTTTGAAATCTAAACCCTTCTTACCCTTTTGGGAAGAGAAGGAATCTATCAAAGGTAACTCAGAACTAGGTTTTGAGAACTTGGCCACTAGCTCCCTCTCCTTTTGGAGTCTACTTTCAAGATTCCTTATATGATTATTTTTGAAAGTAATGGTATCCATTTGAATAACAGTTATGTTCTTCAATTTAATAATTTTGTTTAACTTCAGATCAAGCACTTTTGCTGTATCTGATGCAGCCAACTTTAGACTGGCATTCTCCTTTGCCAACTGTTTGGCAAGGAGCCTGCTTTCCTTAAAGGCTTGCAGGAGCTCTCCATAATCATCAATCAGTTGATTGATGTCTACTTCAGATTCAGAGACATCTTTATCTCTTGATGAAGATGCTTCTGACTCTAGTCTAGTAACATAATCTTACACTGAGCGTGACGTTTGTACCTTACTAGAACCAGCCTGCTCCTGGCTGAGTTTATCCTCAGCTATATCCATCAGCCCTATGCATTGGCTATTTTCTACTTTATTAATATCATCATGTAATTGCAAAAATTCTATTTCTGCAGATGTTTCCTCAGTTGAGAACTGCCCAATGTAGGCCTCAGCATCCTCTTCATTTTCTGACTTTGATGAAGAAGAGTCAATCCGGTTTTTCTGCTTCTTGGCCACAAAGGATTTCTCTTTCTTGACTTTATGCTGGTGTTTCTTTTTCTCACCATACTCCTTTCTTTTGACAGGACAGTCTGCTATAACATGTCCTGGCTTGCTGCAACAATAACAAATAATTTTAGTAGAAGTTTGTTTACCAGGTTTGGAACCATACCTTTCCTCTTTAGAGGTTTTCTTCTTTCCCTTGTAGCTGTCATCCTTGGAGTAAGAGGAAGAGGAAGGCCTTCTCCTCCAATTCTTTTTCTTCAGGAACCTCTGAAATTTCCTAGAAAAGACAGCAAGCTCCTCATCAGTATTATGGCCATCTCATATGCTTGTGTCTGAACTTTTTGAATCAGTATGAGCAACTTTCCTGGGAGGAGAAGGAGTCTTTCTCATGCCCTTCTTTGTAACTTCAACTTTGAAAGCCACAGACTTATCTTTGCCATAAGACCTGCTGCTCTTTTCCTCTTCATTTCTGGCAATCAACTGCATTTCATAGGACAACAATTTTCCAAACAAGGTTAATGAAGGAGTATCTGCAAGTCTGGCCACTTCTCTGATGGCACAAACCTTGGTATCCCAATCCTTGGTTAATGATCTGAGAAACTTGTCATTCAGTTCATAAGTGCTGAAGACTTTTCCATAAGTCATTAGCTCATTTATAATTCTGAAAAACTTTTCATAGTATATAGCTATGCTATCTGTCTTGGATTGTCTGAAACTCTCATATTCTTGATTGAGCATAGATTTCTTATCCTCTCTTACTTCTTCTATCCCCTCCATGTAGACAATCAAAGTGTCCCACATTTCCTTTGAAGTTTTGTAGTGAGCTAAATTCTGAAATGTAGAATCATCTATGACACTAACAATTATGTTCTGTGCCATCTTATCCAAATTGGCTAAGATGATCTCATCTTTGGTTATCTCAGAAAAACTCTTTGGAGTTTTCAGATTTGCATCTAGAACAGATATCTTCATATGGATGAAAGTTCCTTCTTGAGCTGTGATGTAATTTCTTGGATCAGATGCCTCCATGAATAGTGTGACCTTTCTTTCCATATGCCAAAGGTTTCTTTTCTATAAATTGGAAGTTTCATTGATTCAAGTTCTTTGTGATTTTCTCCTGAAACCATCTTGGCTATCTTATTACTTCCTTGAAAATACACTCAGACTGTTAAGCCTAATTTTGAGTAACTTGGCTCTGATAGCACTTGAAAGAATTAGTTTCAAGATTGTCTAAACACCTAGAGGGGTGGGGGGTGAATAGGTTCAATTCCAATTCAACTTAGTCAGTTAAAAATTGATCACAGCACAGTTATAATTCTACAGCCATCATAGTACACAATCATCCAATCACAACATACACACAGATTTATAGTGATTCCCAAATGATGGGTACATCAACTTTCCCCCTTCTCCTATCTAATAGTACACTAGATTCGGCCTAACTTCCTTCAACCTTCTCAGATCCTCAGATCTTACAACTCAGAACCCAAACTGGTTCCTATAGCTCACACTTCAACAAATGCTACAACACGGGCTCTTCCCAAGAAGCCTACCGCAGAGTGAATCACACTCCTACCACTTAGTCAATCAAGCCCTACCTCAGCCTTTATAATCAAAGGCTTATAACTCAGAGATTGAAATCTCTTACACTCAGATTTAAAATAGATCTTACAGAAAATTGATTAAGAGAATGTTTATTCCTTCACCCAGATAGAGAGAGGTGACAGAATCTTGATTAGATCTTGATGGATCCGTTTTCTCCTATTCTTTGCTGTAATGAATCTGATTCAACCTGACTAAGCTTACTCAAAGTTTCTTGAAAGAGAGAATCTAGGTTGAATCTTCTTGAGAAGTTGGTGTAGATCCATCTTCTACCTCCTTGCAGAATTAAATCAGCAAAACACTAATAAATCTGATGAGATGTTATCCCCTTCTCTGATTTATAATCAGAATCTTCATGTTGTAAAGAATTCTGTGTATTCTTCTTTGAGAATTCTTCTTTATTTTCTCTGTCTTTTGTTGTTTATTTTCTGATAGCTCAGCTCTATTTATAGATCACATCTGAGGCAACAGGCTGATCTGGTAGTTAACTAACATCTGATAGTTCTAACATGTCTATCAGCCTTGACAAATCTGGCATCTGTCAAGTTTATAGTCTTGAGATTTGGCACTTAGAGTTATTTTACTTAGCTGAATGTGTCGAGACAAACAGATAGTATGTGTCGACCCAGATGAAGTATGTGTCGACACCATTACCTGGGTGCCGACAAACTTCCTTTGATGTTGTCGACAAACTACTGAAACAGTCAACATAGCTCTTCATTCAGTCTCAACACTGCCTTTGTAGAATGTGTCGACATACTTCAGAAACTGTCAACACAACTGATGTAGACTCAAACTCTGTAAGTCGACACAAGTCCTGTGTGTCGACACAACTCTTCATCAAGTTCTCGACAAAGATGTTTTAGAATGTGTTGTCACAGTTTCAGTGTGTCGACAAAGCTTCTCCAAATGTAGACCCAAGTCCTGGATGTCGACATAGTTTCTTCTTTATAATTGTCAGTTCAACAAAGTCTAAGTGTGTCGGCACAAGTTTTGAGTGTCAACACAGTTGATGTCTACTTAACCTTTGGGTGTCTACACAAGTCCTGTGTGTCGACACAGACTTGCTTCTTGTCTCGACACAGCGCCTTCAAAGGTGTCGATGCTAAATAAGTGTCTCGACACTTTTGTACTAGATTATTTTTTGCATTCTTCTGCCTACACAAGTAAACTCAATACACCATCAAATATAACCTGATGTATATCGTCTAGTCATGTAGGGCTTCTCCAAATCAGACACACAATTTTCAATGTACCCAATATATACCATGGTGTCAACTAAGATCAACTCAGCTATATTGTCAAGATAATTGAGATCATCTCATATATACCTTTGAGACAGCTAAGATCGTCTCATCTATACTGTGGAGATAACTGAGATTAGCTCAGCTAAACCATTGAGACAACTGAGATCGTCTCAGCTATACCATAGAGACAACTTATATCATCTCGTATATACTGTAGAGATAGGTGAGATCATCTAAGGTATACCATCGAGATAGATGAGATCGTGTCAACTATACCGTCGAGATAGCTGAGATCGTCTCGGCTATACAATCGAGACAGCTGAGATTGCCTCATCTATACCGTCGAGATTACTCCTTTAGTCCTGAGTTTGCTGATAGCAATGATGCGTGTCTATTTTTTACTTCTAGGTACAAATAAATGAAACCCTAGGGTTTTCAGTGCTCCTCCTCTTTGAGATCATACAGAAAAAAGTTTTCTTGAGATCTAGAATCTATCATCTCTACAAGACCTGATCCCGGCACCCACCGCCGCTACCTTTCCTGGAACAAACCTAGCAGTTTGTGGAGACGTATAGGGTTTTCCAATCTCCATCCAAGATCTTGTTTAACAAGGTTCTAGTGCTCTCCTCCATTTGTGTGGGTACCTATAGAGCCACAAATCTATTTCTACATAAACTAAGACGAGCTTTATGGAGCCCCTTGGTTGAGTATTAACTCAACTCCTCTAATGTATATAATTATCTATTATTGTGATTTTACTTTTTGATCAATGTTTCAACGCAATATCCAGTTCCTATTTAGTGGTTTCTGAAACTCTATTCCAGTACGCACAAATGATGTGTTGTATAGAAAACCTAACACCAAGTTCCTCGAGCTTAGAAACATTCAGAGGTCGAAGTGCTTCCATCGATGCTCTGAGGACTTAGTCATTTTTCCTCATTTTCTACACTTGAAACGGAGTAGAGGTCTATCGCCCTTCGAGATCAAATCAAACTTAGTAAAACTCTGAGAAACTACTGGATTTTGGCTCAGCACAGTTCCTACCACGTGGTTTTTCACCCTATTCGATTATCTACGTAAAAAGGTCTCTTGTCATTTGTTGTGGCTCACTTTGAATATTTGCCAGCCTGGTCCAATTCCGAGCTAAGGCGTTCTGATTTCTCCGAATCAAGGAAAGACCAGGCGACCTGCAATAGTTTTGTGCCTTTTTGTGGGAAGGTGTTCCCAAAAGCTCTAATAAGTCTTAGCATTCCTCCAGCTCACAATAATTACAAAGGGAAGCTTGTACCCTACTGTCCAACCAGCTTACAAAGAGTCTAGCAATCAAGCATCTAATGACTTGCCCGTTAGCCCCACGCGACTTCTTGAGGAGATTATTATCAAATTAGCATCGTCAATGGAGGAGCGGATACATCAGATGGAGGTGTGTTAGGCTCAAACGTTCATGCTACTAAGGAGCTCAGAGACTCCTAAGCCCCCAGTAGCACCTCCCACGCTCATATACTGGGAATTTCCCTCTTTAGGTTGCCACTTGCTCGGCAAAGTCGCACGCATTGCATGCCACACATGGACCTAGGGGCACAGGTCGATGGAATCCCCTCACCCCAAGAATCCCTTATCCAGCCAAAGTAAATGGATCTGGCGTGGAAGAAGTTGTGTCCGAGCATGACGTTTGTAGAAAGGGATAGACGCATCGGTAACACTTGGAGGATTAGAAGATGGCACGATAACCTACACTTCGCTCTGCTCACTCATGCAGACATGTTAGTTGGTAAGCAAGCCCCTAACACGACCATCATTCTAAGAGGTCAGCCACCAACGATCCCAAACCAAATGGCTCCTAAAGGCAACACCAGCTCTAGGAACTCTGTCATAGGCAATTAACTTAGCGCTGACTGCCCATCGTACCTCGCACTTCCCAATGGGCTCTCTGGGTAAATGCTCGAAGAAGTTCATACGATGATAGAAACCATCGATCCAATTAGTAGAAAGGTTGTTCAGGAGGGAGCAGGACACATGGTCGAGGAAGAGTATTGGCACGAGGGGAAACTCGGCCTAGATGGGGAACGTTCACCTTATCTCTCCTCTATCCCTGCAAATCCAAGCGCAACCCGTTCCACCAGGGATCAAACTCCACAACCTCGACACTTTTGTTGGGATAGATGACCCTATGGCACCCGTCCAACAATTTGCCACCATCAAGAGAATCTACAATGCCTCCGACCCGTATATGTCCCAAACTTTCCCAGCAACTCTAAAAGGAGAGTCTCTCACTTGGTTCCACTCCTTAAAAAATGGGGAAATCAAGGACTTCACAAAGCTGGCTTAACTTTTCATAGATTGGTTCACCACCAACTAGCGACTCATATTTCTCGCAAGGATCCAACAGACTTGGGGTAGCCGCTCAAGGATTTCTTCCACCTCTTCACCACATAGGCACAGTAGGTCCTAAAAGTTAAACCTGAGCTTCTGCATAGTCTTTTCCTCAAGGGATTCCAGCTCGGAAGGCTCTACGACATGCTGAGAATTGAAGCAGGGCCTATCTACATTAGCCTTGCATGCCAAGTCAATGCTCAAATCACAATAAAGGCGGTAGCGAAGGAACATCGACCACCACCCAAAGGCCACTCAAAAAAGATGAAGAATCAAGAGTCACCATCAGATCCAAGAGGGAACATCAAGCACCGTGTTAGCCCTCTCTAAATTGGGGGGCACTGCAGCACTAAACTTCCCTGGAACATCACAAGCAGAAGTTTTGCTCTCCATCTACAAAAATCAAACCCTTTAGAGGCCAAGGGGTCTTGCATCGAACTCCGGAGACCAATCTGAGTACTGCAGCTATCATCGAGGATGAGTGCACGCCACAGAAGATTGCGTGAGACTGAAAGAGGAACTCAGAGGAATCATACACGCTGGTCTACTTGAACAATCTCAAGGGAAAAAGACATTGACCCAGTCAACATTAATCACGTCATAGCTGAACTAGTCTCCTCTAAAATCCAAGGTACCACGCAAGGCTCGGACCGAATGAAGCATTCCTCGCATTATCACTTTGCATCTCAGAGTGAAGTGTTTCGTGCATTATCAGTTTGAATCTCAAGGGGATAGACTGAAGCGTTCCCCGCATTATCAGTTTGCTTCTCTAATATTCTTGAAGAAAAAACTGTGAGAATATATTATCAAGCACTTGTTTCTTTATTTTCAGCAATGCATCATAAGTTTTCTCTACCGCTACAACTGGTTCATCACATGGTGAGATTGGCAAAGCCTTTCTGCACCGCCTAGGTGAGATCGGTGAAAACCGTTTTGCACCTCCAAGGCGAGTTCAGCGAAAGCCTTTCTGTAGCTCCCAGGCGAGATTGGCAAAAGCATTTCTGCACCGCCCACGCTAGATCAGTGAAAGCATTTTTTCACCTCCCAGGAGAGATTGACGAAAGTCTTTTTACACTTCCCAAACGAGATTGACGAAAGACTTTCTACATCTCAAGAGAGATCGGTGAAATATCTTCTGTAACTTAGGCGAGACGGACAAAGGTCTGCCTGAACCTCCAAGTTGAGATTCGTGAAAACCTTTCCGCACCTCAAGTGATATCGGTGAAAGCCCTTCTGCACCTTAGGCAAGATAGACAAAGATTTGTTTGCACCTCTCAGGCGGGATGGACAAAGGTTCATTTGCACCTTTACCTAGACAAACACCGGTTCTCCTGAGTTGCGAACAAACAAAGATTCTTTGTCACCTCCACCCGGACGTACCCCTGTCCTCCTGAGGAATAAACGAACAAAGATTCTTTGCCGCCTCCATCTAGATGGACTCTGGTCCTCCTGAGGCGTGAATAAACAAAGGTTTTTCACACCTTGAAACGGACGGACCCCGGCCCTCTTAAGGCACGAACGAACAATGGGTTTTCACCACCTCCACCTGGACAAATCCCGATTTTCCTATAGTGCAAACGAAAAAAGGTTCTTCACCACCTGTACCAGAATGGACTTGGGTCCTCCTGAGGCGCGAACGAATAATGGTTCTTTTCCACCTACCGCTGGACAGACCCCGGTTCTCCTAAGGCGTGAAAGAATGAAGGTTTTTCGCTATCACCACCTAGACAAACCTTGGTTCTCCTATGACCCAAACGAATAAAGGTTTTTCGTCACCTCCACCCTGATGGATCCCAGTCCTCCTGAGTTTTGAACGAACAAAGGCTCTTTGTTACCCTTGATTGGAATAACCTTGGTTCTTCCATGGCGCAAATGAACAAAGGTTCTTCGACACCTCCACTCGGACGAATCGCAGTAATCATATGGCGCAAACGAACAAAACTTTTTTGCCATCTCTACTTGGAGGGACTCCGGTCCCCCCCCCCCCCCCCCCGCCCAATGTAAGTAGACTAATATCTCCCGCTATCGACCTATTCAAAATGTTAGTGTTCAAGGTAAGTGTCACTCAACCAAAAGTGTATGCACACCAAAGCAGAACAAGAATGCGGGAGATCTAAAAAAGTGGGTCTTTGTTTAAACAAAAGTTGCCCCCCCAGGGATATATCATGTGACGGTGCAAAGGGGAACCAGCATGATGATGTAAAGACAAAGAAAACAAATAAAAAGGGGGAACAATGGGATTGCCCCTCAATATTGACGTTAGAATCGTCATCTGTGTCATCCTCCACACAAACGAACAAAGATTCTTCACCACTACCGTGCTGACAGATTTTAGTCCTCCCCAGGAAAAAGCGATCAAAGTCTCTTTGCCAAATCCCGGGCACTCTCAAAGCATGCACAAACTAAGGTCTATCATCGCCTCCCGAAACAAACAAATCTGCAAGTCTATCTGCACTACCAAGGAGAGGATGGAAAAGTATCCTCCCCGTCAGGATTAGGTAACAAACTCTTGCCACTAACGCTCGATGACAATTCCCAGCGATAGTGCCCTGCGAATAGGAAACATAAAAGCACCAGATACTCCCAGAACATTGCAACGCATGTCATGACACCAAGACGCCACAACAAGGACAACAATGGGGAATGGTTCGACAATAGCTAAGATCCCCTGCCTATTGAATCCAATGAGATCTTTGCCATGTAAGGCTGACGCCCTAGGGAAGTCACAGGCTCAATGTGTCACGCGAAAACTCATGTGATCGAGCAAAAGAAATGATAAAGGCAATACTCAAGCATATCATACCAAACGTGCATACGATATGAATGCGATCAAATGTCCCCCCATCGCTAACACTATTTGAATGGCAGCACCTTTATGGGGGACAGAATGCTCCCGCAGTTTTCGTAACACGCGAAGCCCCGCCAAATATAAGGCAGAGTTTGACAGCACACAAGTCTTCGTAGCCCTCATCCTTGGGTCCGCTCAGCTATCTGGCCTCTCTCACCCCAAGATGCCAAAACTCCTTGTGACCTGCAAATAAAAGATTACATCATTACAATGTCCCAAGGAACAGACACCATTGATGGAATCTGCCTCTAGAAGCTCCGTCCTAGATCTGGACAGGAATGAACGTCAAGACATTCTAAGCTGTAACATAGAAGCAGACACTGGCAATAAGCCCGCAGGTCCTTCCTCTATGGCTTGACAAGGGGGCGGAACCTTCCTCCGCACCATAATGGAACACAAAGTGCAAGGCAGAAGGATGATCCTATAATGCGCCGCCAACACCACACAATAAGCAAGGGAGATGCATGAGCAGCCCACCATGAAAGTGAGGGTTAGATCAACAATACTCTAGAGGGTGGGGTGAATAGAGTATATTTAAAATTTATTAGGTCCCAAAACAAACAGTGCTGTTATAGCTTTTGATGTAAACTGAAAGGTGCCGTAATTAAGAAACTGAAAACCAAAAAGTAATAATCCTAATCACAGGCACACAGCAAGAACAAAAAGAAAAGGATGAGCAACCAGACAACACAAGAAATTTATATTGGTTCCCCCTCAACTGGGTACATCCACTCTTCTACCACCCTTGGTTGGAATCCACTTAGATTTTTTATCAGGTGCCTGACACCAATGGGTTTTGATCAGGTCCCCAAAAACCAAATCAAGTCTTTTCGTAAGGAGACTTGCAACTAGGAATCACTTTTGAAGGGAGATGACAACCCTTTGTACAGGAGGACGTGAGAGAGTGATTATGTCTTCTCTTTCTCAATAAACTGAGAAGACTTATGTTGAATGATGTTAGCAAACAGCTCCCCCTGAGATGTAGAATGGTTCAGGGAAGATCTGGAGCTTTGCTGTAGGGTGATAGGTCTTCAATCAGTGTTCTTAACAAGCAATGATGCAGGATCTTCTTGACTGATTTCATATCTGTTGTCCTTGGAGAAGTCCTGGAGAGAATGTTGAAGAAGAAGACTCTTGATATATTATAGTTGTTCTTCTTCTTCTGAATATCACTGCCTATCACTGTAAGCTTCAGAATGAGTTTTTGTGTGAAGCTTTTCTGATGCTGTATGAATTCTTACAGTCAGTCTATCTGTCTGTGTTTTTCTAACTGAGTATTTTCTTGTACTTTGATTCTTGCAACTAATTGTCGATCTTATTTTCTTCTATATCTTTTCAAACATTTGAATCCTCTATAATAAATGCTGATGCCTTGATAATAATCGGCATTTACTCATTTCCTCAACTGTCCCGTGGAAAATCAGCAAGTAATATTCCTGAAGAAGACTGTAATTAATGATTCCTCTAACGACTACATTCAGAGAATGTTTGAGCATTTAATCTGTCAGGAATTATTGCATTTGAGTGAGGATTAAATGCTGGAAATGGCTAAGTCTGGAATCGTCGAACGAATAACAGAATTCGTCAAGCTGAGTTACTAGTTTGTCGAACTGAGGTTTTGTATTCGTCGACCATACATCTTCTATTCGTTGAGCTGAGTTCCAAGTTCGTCGAGCGGATAACAGAACTTGGATGCTTCAGAACTTTGCCTTTTCTGTCTGAAGTTCGTCGAGTTGACAATTGCATTCGTCGACTGGAGTTCTACAATAATTCTGGACTTAGTCAAATTGTTTGTGTTGACTGATATTCTGTGTGTCGACATGAAAACTTATGGTGTCGACACAGGTTTTCTGGTGTCGACATAAATCTTCTGGTATCGACATAAGTTGGTGTCGACAGATTATTCTTGGTGTCGACACAAATCTTCCAGTGTCGACATAGTTGGTGTTGACAGATTATTCTTGGTGTCGACACAAATCTTCCAGTGTCGACACAGTTGGTGTCAACACATGCCCTAAGTGTCGACACAAATTTTCTGATCCCAGAATTCGTCGACCAAAGAACACAGTTCGTCGTCCTGAGGAATTGTCGGCCTGAGAAGTTGACTTCGTCGACCTGAGATCTTCTAACAGAAGGTTGTTGTGAACTCAAGGTCAAAATTCGTCGAGCTCAGAATCTTGTTCGTCGATCAAAGCTTTTAAGTTGGACTTAGAATAATTTGGAGTTACCCTGTCTTCAGTTCATTGAAGTATCCCAGTTTTCGTCAACTAGAGAATGAAGATCGTCGAGCTCAGCTAAAAGAAATAACTAAAGTTTGTCGAGCTGAGAACGTCTTTCGTCGACCTGAGTTCGACGAATGTCAAACTCATTTTACTTAGTCTTGAAATCTTCTAAGTCTTGAGTCTCTGATGATCTTGTTGATAACTGATCCATCTGATATTGACTCTAAGGACTTGGTCTATACTCTAGGACACAAATTTGACCCTGGCTATACATGGTGGGTCACATCCTAAGTTAGTGAACCTAGCCCAAATCAACTAGGGATCCAACAATCTCCCCCTATTTGGGTGAGATCACTAATAGACTCAAAACATAAACATAAGAATAAACAAAGAAAGAAAAAGATATATCTGGCAGAGAATTACCAACACATGTAGCAGATATATATGTACATAAGCTTTGTTTGAACGGTTAACACAGTTTGAAAGCAAATGCAGACAGAAAAGCAAAGAAATTAAAACAGAGTAAGGATTACTTCTTCTGCAGCTTCTCTATGGTCTTGTCCTCTTTAGGCTTTTCTCCTGGCTTGGTAAAGATAATTTCTCTCTTTGGATCCAAAGCCTGTGTCTGTGTCATTGTCATGTCAGCTGCCCTAATAATCTTCAGAGACGTAGTTCTGGGGATAACTGCTTCAGGATGGAGCTTTATGTAATCATCAACATTAAACAGTTTGTTGGCTTTATCAAATCTTTTTAGTTCTTCCTTCCTGTATTTTGACATAGTTGTATATTCTGATATGTCTTTGCCTTCAGCTTTTGCTTTGTTAATCAAGGATAGACGAACAATTTCCTAGAACCTGGCCATTCTAGCAGTGTTGGCTATCTTAGGATCCTCAAAAGGAACATGAGGTGAATATGGTCTTTCAGGACTGTTAGTTTTCTGTTCTGTAGAGAGAGTTGACTGTTGCTGCTGTTGATTTCCTGAAGAATGATGCCTTTGCTGACTGCTTCCAGAGGATCTCCCTTGATGTCTCTGATAAGTTTACATTGGAGCAGATCTCTTAGAGCTAGAGCCAGTGGCACCAGCTGCTAGAGGAGGTGGAGGAGGTGGATCTCTTCTGTATCTCTGAACTGGTGGTGGAGAATATTTCCTACTTCTTTTCCTCTCCTTTTGCTGATTTTTAGATAGCCATATCCATGCTGGCATTCCTTTATAAGGAGAAATATTTTGAAGGATGTAGAATGGGGTGTCATTCTTTGAGCTTGGTTTAGCAGCAGCAGGAGGAGGGGCTTTCCTTTTCTTTGACAGCATTTTCTTCTTCTTCTTGGCAGTTTCTTCATCTGAATCTTCTTCATCATCATCTTCATCATCTTCACTTGCAGAGCCCTGAGGATTATCATATAGAGCATCCAATGCTTTCAAGACTTTATCATAAGTGGCAGTCTTTTCTAGAGCAGGAGCAGAAGTTTCAAAACTTGGAGCTTCAGCAGTAGTTGAAGAAGAGACTATACAGGAATCAGAAGTAATTGGTACAGAGCTTTCAGTTGCTGCATTATTTTCTTCTTCAATATTAGCCAAGATCAACTCATCTAGTTCTGGCATAGGGGAGTCATCCATCACAAAGATTGGTGCTGATATAGCTTCTGGAGGGGATGGAATGACTGTGGAGGTTGGTGCAGAAACTGAATTTTCAAAACTGTCACATAGTTGCTTAGCAACTGCTTGACTGATAGGAGGAGTATAAGGTACAATAGCCAACTGTGGCTTAGTAAATTCTCCTGGAAGATACTGCATATGTACAATGTCAAATGTTTCCAGTAATTATTGTAAATTAACTGTGGGATTGAGTATAAAATCACCAACAGTTGTGAGTCCTTCAGAATCTGACTCAAAATCCATGTCAGTATCAATAAAATCAATTAAATCTTTATCTGTATAATCTGTATATGCTGCTGGAGTATCTGCTGGTGCTGGAGCTGAAGTGTCTGAAGCTGTGGCTACTGCTTCATCAACAGGCATCTCCCCCTGCCTAATTTTAGTAGGAACTGAGGCCAGGCCCCTGACTGAGGAGGGGGCAGCAGTGAGGGAAGAGATTTGAGCAGATAAAGATTGAATGGTTTTAGCAAGAGGTGTAATGGCCTCTGCTATTAGGGATTTCAGAAGAGGGGTGATGATGGTGATGATAGATGAGATGGTGAAGGGGTCCAGAGAGAAAGTTGGAGATGATGTTGCAATTGGTGTGGAAGAGGTGGCAACCAGTGATGGAATGGAGGGTGGAACATCTGGTATGTGAAGGTGTGATGGTGATGAGGATGGAGGGGTAACATCTTTCATCATGGTGTATGTGGGTAGGATGTAAGATGGTATGACAGATAAATGTGGGGGAAGTGGAGACTGTGGTAGTGTAGGAATGTAGGTGTCTTGAGGTGATTCAGGAGGTGTTGATTATGGATTTTCTAGAAGAGGGGTAGATTGAATGTCAGTGATGTCAAGTGGTGGAGATGGAGGTGGAGTAGGCACATGAGTATGCTATTTTGATTGGGGTGTTGAAGAAATAATGGGAGAGGAAGTGAGTTGTTTTACTGGAAGGGGTACTGGAAGAGATGGTGGAGTGGGATGAATCTCTTCAGCAGGTGTGGGAGTGGCTTTAACAGCCCTGGTGCCTTCAGAAGCTGGGGTGGAAGAGGTAGAAGCCTTAGTGGGCTTGGTGATTGTCCTCTCCCACCTGCCAAATAAGGCACAAGCGAGCCTTTTACTGGCATTAATGAATATGGCCTGGGAGACCAGTGATTCAGCAGCCTTTTTCTTGAGGAAGATCCCTAGGATCCTTCCAAAACATACTTCCTTTTTGGTATTCTTCTTCTAAAACAAGTCAAACAGAAGTTGTGCTCAGTCTATTTGCTTCTTGTTTATTACTGCACACATGACCAAGAACTGATGTCTTGTGATGTAGTCATGGGCAGTATGCTTGCCAAGCAAGACCTTCCCAACAATGTCTGCCCGGAACTTGTATGCTGCAGACAAATGCCTTTTCAACAATTTATTTGGGTTGTCACCAGCATAACCCATCAGATTGAGCATCTCATTAAACTCTTCTGAATTAATTTCTAATTCCTCTTCTCCATTTGTCAAACCAAATATTTCAGTTAAAACCGCGGGGGTTAAGGAGATAGTGTTACCGGAGATTGATCCTGTCATAGTATTGTCTTCAGGAGTGGTTGAAGTATAGACCCATTCTCTGATTTCTGTTCCTGCCAACTTTATCCTGGTGGTCATCCGGTTCAACAGATTCTGTTCTTCCAGAAGGTCCAGAATATATAGAAAGATTGGGTCTGAGTGCTGGAATGATTCAAAGTCGACATTAAAGCCAGTGTCGAACTTCATAGCGGCTAGAGCTCCTGCTGGAATTGCCATTTTGATCACCTGCAAGAAAGACAGAGAAGACGACGATCAAGTGCAAGAGAACAGAAAGCGCGGGATGGAGTTCGAAGAAATCCTAGATATAAAGTTTTCCAAAATATGAATCGACAATCTCCGTTCAACGAAAATACAATAAATTCTTCGAATTGAGTTCGACGAAATGAGTTAATAATAAATAATTCGTCGATATCATTCAGAAGACTTGAAGACAATTCATCGAACTCCGGTCGACGAATATCTTCTGAAGCAAGTTCGTCGAGCTCCGGTCGACGAAAATTGTTTCACATAGGGAATTCGGCGAACTCCGTTCGACGAATATCTCTCAAACCTTCCCCGGTTCGTCGAACTCCGTTCGACGAACTGTGGAAAATTCGTTAAATGCAGACAGAACTTAAGTTAAGTCTTCTCCATTGATCATTCCCAGCTGATTTAGAAAGAAAGCATGATTTTTCTCATCCAGAGGTTTGGTGAATATGTCAGCTTTCTGTAAATTAGTGTAGATATAGACAAGCTTAATCTTATTTTTGTCTACACACTCCCTAATGAAATGATGTCTTATATCAATATGCTTTGTCCTACTATGGTGAACTAGATTTTGTGCTATGTCTATAGCACTAGTATTATCACAGAATAGGTTTGAATTATTTAAGTTGAACCCATAATCTAGGAGATGATTCTGTATCCAGAGCATCTGTGAACAACAGCTACCTGCTGCATTATATTCTGCTTCAGCAGTTGAAGTTGACACGGATGTTTGCTTTTTACAGAACCATGATATTAATCCCATACCCAGGAACTAGCAAGTTCCTGAAGTACTTTTTCTATCTACCCTGCATCCAGCAAAATTAGCATCAAAGTATCCAGTTAACTCAAATTCTGATTCAGCAGGATACCATAGGCCTAGATTATGACAACTCTTTATATATCTTAAAATCCTTTTTAAGAAAATTAGATGAGATTATTTAGGGTTCACTTGGAACCTAGCACAAAGACATGTAGCAAACATAATATCTGGCCTACTTGCTGTGAGGTATAATAGCGACCCAATAATGCCCCTATAAAGTTTCTGATCTACAGGTTTTCCTGGTATATCAGAGTCCACAACAACATTTATGGCCATGGGATTTTTCTTTGCTGAGGCATCAACCATCCCAAACTTCTTTAAAAGTTCTTTAACATATTTTGCTTGTGAGATGAAGATGCCATCAGGGAGTTGTTTCACTTGGAGACCAAGGAAATATGAAAGCTCTCCCATGCTACTCATTTCAAATTTAGAATGCATGAGATCAGAAAACCTCTTGCACAATTTTGAATCTCTAGAGCCAAATATGATTTCATCTACATAGATTTGTACTAACAAAATTTGGTCCTTATGATGTCTAGTGAATAGAGTTTTATCTACAATTGCTCTTGTAAATTTATGCTCTAATAAAAAACTTGCCAAGGTCTCATACCAAACTCTTGGAGCTTGCTTTAGACCATAAAGAGCCTTATTTAATCTAAAAACAAAAGTGGAAAAAGTTGGAGAAACAAAACCTGGAGGTTGTTCTACATAAATCACTTCTTGTAGCACTGCATTTAAGAAGGCAATTTTCACATCCATTTGAAAGACTTTGAACTTTTTGAATGCTGCATAGGCAAGAAAAATCCTTAGAGCTTCCAACCTTGCAACTGGGGCAAAGATCTGATCATAGTGAATTCCTTCCTCTTGCCTATATCCTTGAGCAACAAGTCTAGCCTTGTTCCTCACAATGACTCCTTGGGCATCAAGCTTATTCCTGAAAACCCATTTGGTTCCAATAACTGGATAGTTTTGGGGTCTTGGAACCAAATCGCAAACTCTACATCTCTCAAATTGGTTTAGTTCCTCCTGCATTGCAAGGATCCAGTGGGGATCTTGCCCAGCAGCATGAATGGTTAGAGGCTCAACCTGAGAGAGAAAATAGGCATGCATCAAGTCTTGGTTGAGTTGATGCCTTGTCTGTACACCTGATGAAATGTCTCCAATTACTTGAGATCTGGGGTGATCCCTAAGTGTGACAAAATCAGTGGGTGGAGTTGGTTGTGCAATAGCATTTTGAATAAATTTCTCTTGTGGAGTTATATTTGCTGTTGGTTGAGGCTCATGTTCTTCAGCTTCATCTTCTTCACTATCTTCAATGACCTGTGGAGAGGGATGAGTGGGAACCTCTTGGGTGAGGTTTAGTCCATCCAAAGTCTCACACAAGTGGGGTACCTGCAAGTTGCTAATGGTAGAAACTTCTTTCTCCTTGCAGTACATGTTAGTCTCATCAAATGACACATGAATAGACTCTTCAACTTTTAAGGTTGATTTATTGAATACCCTATAAGCCTTGCTTACTTGGGAGTACCCTAGAAAAACTCCCACTTCAGCCTTTGCTTCAAACTTTCTAATGTATTTCTTGTTGTTGTTGTGTATGTAGCATGTACAACCAAATACTTTAAAATAGTTAATTTTAGGTTTCTTCCCTTTGAGCAATTCATAGGGTGTCCTATTCGTTAGTTTGTGAATTAAACTCCTATTCAGGACATAGTTTGTTGTGCTTACAGCCTCTGCCCAAAAGGTTAGTGGCATGTATACATCAGCAAGTAATGTACCTGCAGCTTCAATGAGTTTTCTATTTTTTCCTTTCAGCTACCCCATTTTGTCGGGGAGTTCTAGGAGCTGAGAAGCAATGCCAGATACCTTCCTTCTCACAGAACTTATGCATAAGAAGAGACTCAAACTCTGTGATATGATCACTTCTGATCAATGCAACATCAGTAGAGAACTCAAACTATATGGTCTTGAGAAAATCTGTAAGAACCTTGAATGTATCTGATTTTGTTCTCAGAAAGAAAACCAAACTGAACCTAGAGAAGTCATCCACAATAACCAAGGTGTAGGATTTCCGTCCGAGGCTTTGTACTGTAATGAGTCCAAATAAATCCAAGTGTAGCAAGTACAAGATCCTAATTGAATCACTCTTATTAATTGACTTGAAGCTAGTTTTAGTTTGCTTGCCTAATTGACAAGCCCTGCAGATACCTTCCTTCTTGTAGGGAGCAGAAGGTAGACCTCTAACAAGGTTGTGCTTAGATAACCTAGCAATATTTTTCAGATTTACATGTCCTAATCTTTTGTGCCATAAATCATTCTGATTACTAGTTAAATTCAGTAAGTAGATATCAGTTGTGGCAGAAGAAAAATTTATTAAATAAATGTTGCCTTGTCTACTTCCAGTTAAAACAGTTTGGTTATTTTTATCAATAATAAAGCAAGTAGAAGGGTTAAAGTATACCTGATAAGCATCATCACATAATTGACTTATCGAGATGAGGTTATGCTTTAGTCCACTTACATATGTCACTTTTCTGAATGTGACAGCTCCTATTTTTACTTCTCCAACTCCTTCTGACTGACCACATTTTGAGTCACCAAAGATAACCTTTGGCCCCAATTTGGACTTGCATTTGAATAGGATGTCGTTGCTGCCAGTCATATGCTTGGAGCAGCCACTATCCAGGTACCAAGTTTCATTTACCCCTGGACACTTTTTCACCCGCATTATAAACAGTTAGTGATTTTTCACCCAGGTTACCTTGGGCCCTTTGTATGGCTTATAAGAGAAACTAGAAATAACAGAAAATTCTGGCTGGGACTTATATCCTAGGGGGGTGGTATCTCCTAGGTGGAATGGTCCAGTCAGCTAGGGGATTAAATAATTTCCTAGAAGTATTTAAGTTTCTGTTAAAGTTATAGTTTTTGTTAAGTCTTCCTGGGTTCGACGAATTTATGTAAGTTCATCGACCAGAGTTCGACGAAATGGGTTGAGATCGTCGATCTCTGCCCAGAGAATAAACATGTTCATTCTCTGTGCACCATGTTCGTCGATCTCTACTCGACGAACCATACAAAATTCGTCGATCTCATTTAGATGAATAATAATAGCTATAGTTGGCGTTCAGAGTTTGTCGATCTGGGTTCGACGAACTGGCCCCTTTTCATCGATTTGAGGTCGACGAAAATTGCTGAACTTTGTTTTTATTTGGTGCTTTCTGTTTTTCCATTTTGTCCTTAGTTTTAATTTGTTCAAGAATTTTATTTACTTTATATACTTGCTCAGTATTCTTCTATCCTTTCTCAGAAATAAAATTGATGGGTTGTAACAGGTGGTTTTTCTGAATAACAGATTGTTCACTAGCTGATGCACCTAATCCTAACCTACTTCCATTAAACCTAGCATTAGATGTGTTAGTGATTTTTGCTAGTTGTTTACTTCTTCCATATAGTGATTCTTCTAGCTGTTTTGCCTTATTTAATCCATCTTTCAGAAGGGTGATTTGTTCACTAAACATATCTATTTCATTTTTCAATTTGGTGTTTTATAATACTAAGTTATCATAGTTAACTTGCTTATCTCTGAGAAGTTTGATTTCCTTCTTAGAGTTGATTAAATCTAAACATATGATTTTAAAATCTGATTTGAAAGATTCTGAATTATAATCAAACAATGATAATACCTGATCAGCTTCTGATTCAGAAGCTTCCTCATTGTCTGACTCTCCTTCTTCTGAGTTGCTTCTTGAGTCATCAATTGTCATTAGGCAAACCTCTTTTGCTCTTTCTTCTTCATCATCTTCACTGGAGCTTGAAGATGTTGTCTCCTCTTCAGTCTCACTCCAAGTCTCAGCTACAAACCCCTTTTCCTTCCTCTTGTGTTTGCTGGAAGAGGGTTTGCTGATGAACTGCTTTCTGGAATCCTTTTCATTCTCTCTTCTCTTCTCTTTCTTCTGATTCTATGGGCACTCAGAGAGGAAATGCCCAGGTTTTCTGCATCCATAATACACCACTTCCTTTGTTGGTGTCTTGTCATACTTTGTCCTGTCATCCTTTCTTGTTGACTTCCTCCTGAAGTCTTTTCTAGCCATCTTGAAGAATCTCTTTGCAAAGAGACTCATGAGCTCTTCATTTGATGCAGTGGATTCTGATTCTTCTAAGGCTTTGAATGCTATGTTCTGATCTCTTCTGGCTGCAGGAGGTGTTCTTTATTCAGCAGCCTCCCTTGTCTTAATTAACTTCTCATAAGATTTCAGTTTGCCCTACAGAGATTCAGTTGATATCTCATTCAGGCATCTAGCCTCCTTGATAGGCCAGATTCTTGTGTCCCATGAGCTTGGGAAGCACATCATAATTTTGTCATTCACTTCAGTGAGAGTGATGACGTTGTCCAGAGTTTTTAGCTCGTTAATGATTGAGCTTAGTCTATTATACATCTCTGAGACTATTTCAGCTTCCTGCTTCTTAAAATTCTCATATTGCGATATGAGATTTGATCTCCTATCCTTCCTTTCATCAGCAGATCCATCAACCATTTGGTTCAGGGAATCCCAAATGGCTTTTGCTGATGTGCACTCAGCAACTTTCTGGAAAATATCATCAAACATTGTCTGTGCCAATATATTCATGGCTTTTGCATCAGCCATCTTGGCTTTCCTGTAAGCATCATTATAGTCTGGAGGAGGTACTGCAGTCATATTTGTGGAAGTGCTTGGAGGAGCTGCAGGTGGTTGAGGTACTCCTGTTAAGATGGAAGCAAAAATATCTTCATCAATAGAATTCATATACAATTTGATTCTTGCCTTCCAGATTCCAAACTTTTGCAAGTTGCAAACTGGAGGACTGGTGCTTGCATAATCTTTGTTCTGTGTCATGGATGTGGTTTTACTTTAAAATGTGAACAAAGTGATATGTAGATCTAACACAGGATCTTTGGTTCAAGTATTAACTAGTGCAACCAAAGGAACCTTCCTCTGATACCAATTGAAAGTGAGGGTTAGATTTACAATACTCTAGAGGGGGGGGGGGGGGTGAATAGTGTATATTTAAAATTTATTAGGTCCCAAAACAAACAGTGCTGTTACAGCTCTTGCTGTAAACTGAAAGGTACAGTATTAAGAAACTGAAAACCAAAAAGTAATAATCCTAATCACAGGCACACAACAAGAATAAAAAGAAAAGGATGAGCAACCAGACAACACAAAAAATTTATAGTGGTTCCCCCTCAACTAGGTACATCCACTCTTCCACCACCCTTGGTAGGAATCCACTCAGATTTTTGATCAGGTGCCTGAAATCAATGGGTTTTGATCAGGTCCCCAAAAACCAACTCAAGTCTTTTTGTAAGGAGACTTGCAACCAGGAATCACTTTTGAAGGGAGATGACAACCCTTTGTACAGGAGGGGGTGAGAGAGTGATTATATCTTCTCTTTCTCAATAAACTGAGAAGACTTATGTGGAATGATGTTAGCAAATAGCTCCCACTGAGATGTAGAATTGTTCAAAGAAGATCTAGAGCTTTGTTGTAGGGTGATAGGTCTTCAATCAGTGTTCTTGACAAGCAGTGATGCAGGATCTTCTTGACTGATTTGATATTTGTTGTCCTTGGAGAAGTCCTGGAGAGAATGTTGTAGAAGAAGACTCTTGATATATTATAGTTCTTCTTCTTCTTCTAAATATCACTGTCTATCATTGTAAGCTTCAGAATGAGTTTTTGTGTGAAGCTTTTCTGATGCTGTATGAATTCTTGCACTCAGTCTGTCTGTCTGTGTTTTTCTGACTGAGTATTTTCTTGTACTCTGATTCTTACAACTAATTGTCGATCTTATTTTCTTCTATATCTTTTCAAACATTTGAATCCTCTATAATAAATGTTGATGCCTTGAGAATAATCGTCATTTACTCATTTCCTCAACTGTCCCGTGGAAAATCAGCAAGTAATATTCCTGAAGAAGACTGTAATTAATGCTTCCTCTAACAGCTACATTCAGAGAATGTTTGAGCATTTAATCTGTCAGGAATTATTGCATTTGAGTGAGGATTAAATGCTGGAAATGGCTAAGTCCGGAATCGTCGAACGAATAACAGAATTCGTCGAGTTGCGTTACTAGTTCGTCGAACTGAGGTTCTGTATTCGTCGACCAGACAGCTTCTGTTCGTTGAGCTGAGTTCCAAGTTCGTCGAGCGGATAACAGAACTTGCATGCTTCAGAACTTTGCCTTTTCTGTCTGAAGTTCGTCGAGCTGACAATTGCATTCGTCGACTGGAGTTCAGCAACAATTCTGAACTTAGTCAAATAGTTTGTGATGACTGATATTCTGTGTGTCGACATGAAAACTTCTGGTGTCGACACAGGTTTTCTGGTGTCGACATAAATCTTCTGGTATTGACATAAGTTGGTGTCGACAGATTATTCTTGGTGTCGACACAAATCTTCCAGTGTCGACATAGTTGGTGTCGACACATTATTCTTGGTGTCAAAACAAATCTTCCAGTGTCGACACAGTTGGTGTCAACACATGCCCTAAGTGTCGACACAAATTTTCTGATTCCAGAATTCGTCTACCAAAGAACACAGTTCGTCGTCCTGAGGATTTGTCGGCCTGAGAAGTTGACTTCGTCGACCTGAGATCTTCTAATAGAAGGTTGTTGTGAACTCGAGGTCCAAATTCGTCGAGATCAGAATCTTGTTCGTCGATCAAAACTTTGAAGTTGGACTTAGAATAATCTGGAGTTACCCTGTCTTCAGTTTGTTGAAGTATCCCAGTTTTCATCGACTAGAGAATGAAGATCGTCTAGCTAAGCTAAGAGAAATAACCAAAGTTTGTCGAGCTGAGAACGTCTTTCGTCGACCTGAGTTCGACGAACGTCGAACTCATTTTACTTAGTCTTGAAATCTTTTAAGTCTTGAGTCTGTGATGATCTTGTTGAGAGCTGGTCCATCTGATATTGACTCTAAGAAATTGGCCTATGCTCTAGGACACAAATTTGACCCTGGCTATACATGGTGGGTCACATCCTAAGTTAGTGAACCTAGCACAAATCAACTAGGGATCCAACACACCATAAGAATCGCCGACCAGGTATCCTCACGGAACCTTCGGCCCACGAAGCCTCCATGAACGGATCCAAGGCATCCACGCTCACATCAAAGCCCGACCAAGGTGATATTTCATGCCGCAAACCGAAGTAACTAGGTGATGCGCGCATGCTGAAATGACCTTAAGACCATAAACTCGAGACAAAATAATCAAGCATAGAAATTTTCTAGCCTGTTGCTCCGCGGAGCACATCCCACAAAATTTGGGGGCATTTGATGCGGTTTCCGTGAAATCTTCGAGTCAAAATAGGAGCATATCGGCCAAGGACACAAAAACCAGGAACATATCGACCCCCGTCATCGTCGACAGCCTCCTCCGTCGTCGGTGTAACAGTCCAAATTTCTGAAACAGGAAATTTTTGGGTGACACGGCCTGGGACACGGGCATGTCCCAGGGCGTGTCAAAGGACACGACCTGCGACACAGGCGTGTCGCAGGGCATGTCGAGGTTGTGTCGACGATCGGCCTTGGTGTCGACGATTTTTCGCTCGACGATGTGTCGAGAGGAGACACACGGCCCAGGACACGGGCGTGTCCAAGGCCGTGTCGTGTGCTCGATGAATTTTACTCGATGATCGTTGAGTGTCGAGACGTGAGTGTCGAGTGTCGAGTGTTGAGTGTCGAGAGGTTGAACACGGCCTGTGATACGGGTGTGTCACAGGGCGTATCAAATCAGGTCGACGAACTCAGCCCGCCGAAGGATTTCGACAGGGCGTGTCTTTGTGCCGTGTCTGGGCACACGGCCTGGGACACGGGCGTGTCACAGGCCGTGTGAAGTCTCGGGATGTTTTCGGATTTTTTTTCGCCCAGGCACACGGCCACAGACACGGGCGTGTCTGAAGGCGTGTTGGTGACACGGCCCATGACACGGGCGTGTTCCATGGGCGTGTCACTGGTTTGGATAGGTCGATTGACCACCGCTTGAGGCACATGGCCTGGGACACGGCCGTGTCAAAGGCCGTGTCAGGTCAAATTTAGCTTTTCTGGCATGTTTGTGGCCGTCCATTTCTTCAGCTAGGATCCAAGGGCTGAAGCTTCTTCCTCTTTTTCTTAAACGCCGAAAGCTGAGAAGTGATTCTCATTTTATTTGGCCTTGATCTTTCTTCAAGTTAAGAGAGAAAGTGAGAGAGAAAGGAGGAGGAAGACGGAAAGGGGGCTGCTGCTGGTGGTACTGCTGGTTACCGACGAGAGTTCCGAAGCCGGCGTTGTGGAGGAAACGTTCTTGCGAGCCAAATCAAGCTAGCTTTGCGGTCATGGCACCGAAGAGGTCGTCAAGGGTAACGACTTTTCTTCCTAGCCATGTGAAGGCTTCCTTTTGGCATATCTTGTGATTTCCCCCACCAAGAGGTGGCTGATTTTGGGAAGCTTTAGGTGGATGCTTGAATCCCCTTTGTTAGCATATAGATCCGGAAATGGAGTACGGAATAGGCATGCTGTGTGAAGCCCATCTGGACAGGTTGGTCTGGATTGGTGATGTTGCATACGAAACTGAGAAGACTCCGTGATAACGTGTCGGTGAAGGAGTGTACGGGTTATGCCTGCGAAAAGGAGTAGCAGGAAGTACTGGGGTGGTAGCCCAGGAAAAATAGCCATGTGATGTTTTTGGGTCCAACCTGTGAATGGGGCACGGGAAGTACTGGTGTGACCAGGAAAGGCCCTTTTGTGATGCTTGATGTCGTAGGGTGTCCACCTGTGAAGCGAGTAACAGGAAGTACTGGCATGATAGCTAGGAAAGACCCCTGACATTTGTGCTTGTGCAATGTCCACCTGTGAAGAGAGTCACAGGAAGTACTGGGAGGCCCAGGAAAGACACGCTGTTGTGCTAAAGAAATGGGTATAGAGAAATACCCAGGCTTGAATGCCAAGAACAGGATTGGTGAGACCGACCCGCGCCTTTGATATAGCCATGAGTACGCTGTACTCGGAGAAGGCAAGGCGATTTGAGCAACGGGGGGTGGAGGATCCGACCTGCGCTATGTCCGTCCGACGTGAGACCAAAAGGTGCGGTATGTTGGAGCGCATAGCAAGAGTCTTCGGCCTGCGCACCATGACACAATGGGGGGCTACGGGCCATCCTGATGTAGGAAGACTAACTCCGGCTGCACGCCATGGAGTAAATGCTCAATAGATATACCGTTGGGTGATGACCCTGATACGGTGGTGGGCAAGAGCTTTGCCAGAACACCAAGAATGTGACCTGAGTGCACGGTCCGTTGGGCCGGGTGGCGAACGGTTGTGATGGCTTGTGTGCATGAAAGCACATTTTGATGATATATCTTGCCATACTTGTGATCTAATATGCCTGCAGGGAAGAATACCGCTGCCCCGAGAGAAGGGGTAGGGTCGTTATAATTTGGTCAGATGAATGCTGACCGTTGCTTTTATTTGCAACCGTTGGGTGGATTGTCCCTGGACAGGTGCTGGAGAGCCGAGCGGGACGCATAGAGGTTGATGTTCTTGCTGTTGTTGCTGCTACTGCTTCTAGCCCTCAAAGGCTATAGCTTATGTTGTGTGGTTTCGTTTATTGTGGCCGGGCTACGCGCCAAATTGTTTAGGCCACTGTTTGATAGCCATGTAAGGCCATAAGGCAAACTCTTTTGACTTGTTGTAAGACATTCCTATAGTTTATAAAATGTGGAGTTTTATGTTTGGACATTCATCAGGAGTTCCAGTTGTAGTCTAGGCTTCCGCTAGAATGATTTGTGATAGGTGCGATGCGCTACTCTGGTATCATCCTGTACCTTCACCGCCTGTTTTGTGATATATACTGTGGGGCCCCGGCCGGACCTTCGAGAATATACCATATGAACGGATGGAGTTGTTACATTTTTTAGTATCAGACGTCATGGTCTTTCCCTCTCCACGTCGTTGCCGACTTCTTTTGTGGGGTGGCGAGCACGTGTTTGTGCAAACCAACGTCTAAGAATGAACTCCTGAATGTCCATGCTAGGAATGCAACTTTGATGAGTTTGAGGAACCTGCGTGTTCTTATTTTGTGTTGTTTGCTTGGGTACGACCGCTAATGTGTGTGTCTTGTCCATCTTTAGGTGACACGAAGTGGAGCTGGGCCGTCTGAGCCCCAGCGTTCTGATGAAAGTACGGCACCAGCCGCGGTGCCTACACCTCCACCGTCTGCGGAACATGTGCGTTTAGTTGCGGAGGCCTTATTTACCATGATCCAAGGCCAGCCACTTAGGCAGGAACAAGCGGCTGTGAGGCCAGAACAGGTGGCGGCAAGGCCTGAACCTGTCATGGATGTGGCTCTGTTGGGTATTGTATCCACAATGTACCTGATTTGAAGAAGCCCCTGGACAAGCTAAGGTCAATAGACTATGTATTTGATAAAATCTTTCTAGTTGTGCTTGCAGTTTCTCCACGCTAAGTGCACACCAATGTCAGGGTGCAGTAGGTCAATATACACGGGTCTGCACGACGTAATCCCTCATTGAGCAGATCAGTGTGTTGGCCTACGTGTATTCTCTCTATCGGAGTGCACTTATTTTCAAGCACAGGGCTGTAAATATGCAGGAGCAGACAAGGAGCAAGGATGGATCAAGGAGCACCTCATAGGTGGAAAGACGAAAATTCGTCTAAGTTTAAATCGACGAGATTCACCAAGTGATTATCGCCGATTTGGCGAGAATCACTTGTGATTCTCGCCGATTCGTCGAGAATCAGAAGTTGATTCTCGCCGAACTTGACCCAGCCACTTCTAAGCAAGCACCTCTGCTTCTAAGTAAGAATCGTCGAGAATCACTGGTTGATTCTCGCCGTCTCGACCTGGCCTAAAGCAGTGCGTGCAACCAAGGCAAATTCGAAGAGAATCATCTTTGATTCTCGCCGAACCGTCGAGAATCACTTTTGATTCTCGGCGACTCGGCGAGAATCGAAAACTTTCGATTCTCACCGATTTTGACTTGGGCGTTTTTCTGGAACTTCCTGAACCGGATTCTGCCGCTGTTAAGATTCTGGACCGGGACTTAGGGATTCAGCTTGTGGGTCCCACAACGGTCATTTTAGAAAGCATCTATAGTATTTATATACGGGTATTTTGAACGGAATACTTAGACAGAAAGAAGCCGAGCAGAGCAAACCCTAAAATCGCGATTCCTCTCCGCCGCCGCCGTCTCGCTCGAGCTAGTCCGTCGCCGCTGCTGATCGCTTTTCTTCCCGATCTCCGGCGACAGAAGCTTAGCAAAGCCTTGAGTCTCACGTGTCTATCCAGAGATCTCTTGTCTCTCGATTTGTTGATCGGGAAAAACTTCCCCGTCCGAATCGATCGAGACGACCGATCCTCGTGTGACCGTTGGAAGACCAAGCTAGCTTCGCTACGAAGTTTGGATCTCCAAGTTCAGCAGCCGCTCATCATCATAGCCGCCCATCCCGAAGCTAGCCGTCGCTCGTGTTGCCGCCGCCGGTTCCGGGGAGATCCTCTCCAAGAGAGACCAAGGTTGTAGACTCTTCGTTGACTTCACGAACACGTCGTCGAACGAAGAGGAACACCGTAGTCTCCAAACGAAGTTTGTATCTCGTGTACATTCTATATTTACTTTTGTTGTAAAGGAACGATTGTTATGTGTTGTAAGGGTTGGGTGCAACCCGTTTTGTGGGAGTGTTGACTCTCACGTGTGGAAGGGTTCCTTCCGATAGTGCAGGGATTGGATTTCAATCCTGTTGGAGAAGAGACCGAGTCGTCCCTTGTTGGGAGATAGGTCGAAGGGGGAAAGTGGATGTACCCCAGTCGGGGAACCACTATAAATTGCATGTGTATTCTGTGTGCTGTGCTTTTTTATTTTTATTGTGCAGGTACATTCGTAAATTCCGCAAAAGCGCTACACGTCACCTATTCCCCCCCCATAGGTGCACTTAGCTGACACTAGGTGGACTTTCAAGTGGTATCAGAGCGAGGTTACTCATCAAAAAGGTTAACACCTTGAGTTGAATCCTGCCACTAGTGTCAACAAGGAGGCTTACATCTACTATGGACGGGCTCAAGTACTCCGGCAAGATCCCAGTGTGCAACAGGCTCAACTTTCCTATCTGGAAGGAAAGGATCAGGTTCTACATGGAAGCAGTGGATCCTCGACTTTTCATGATCGTGCTGGAGGGACCTTATGTCCCCACTAAGTCCTCCACCATTGATCCCACCAAGAAAGTGCCGAAGACACTTTCTGAAATGGACAAGGACGAGATGGTGCTAGTGGGCCTTGACATGAAGGCAAGAAACATCCTGGTCAGCGCAGTTGATGACTCTATGATGCAAAACTTCAGCAACTGCAGGACAGCACAGGAGATCTGGCAGTGCCTGATCATCCTTATGGAGGGCACAGATGAAGTGAGGGATGATCGGAGATCCCTCCTGAACCAGAAGTATGAGGCCTTCAGACAAGGGCCTAAGGAAGAGATCGGAGTCACCTACGAAAACTTCCTAAAGATTGTCAACGCCCTCAAGGGCTACGGAAGAGTGTTCACCAATGGTGAACTCAATGACAAATTCCTTAGGTCCCTTACTAAGGAATGGGACACAAAGATCTGCGCCATCAGAGAATTTGGCAGACTAGCAGAAACTGATCCTCAAATCCTATTTGGGAAGCTGATGTCCTATGACCTTCAGCTGAACACCAGGAAAGCAGAGGAAGAAGCAGAGAAGGCTGCTGCAAAAGAAAAGACTGTGGCCCTAAAAGCCAGTTACTCCAGAAAGGGCAAGGGTGCGATGTCATACCGTGCGAGGAATAAGGAAGAGGAGGAGGACTCTGAACCATGCTCCTCCGGCTCAGAGCTGTCGGAGGAGGATTTCTCTCTCATCACACGAGAGTTCAAGAAGTTCCTCAAGATGAGGAATCAAAAAAAGAAAGACAGCTCCTCCTCCAGGCATCAGAAGAAAAATTATTCTTCTGACAGGTATGCATCTAAACCTAACAAACATCGTTCTTCTGATATTATTTGCTTTGGATGCAATAAGCCAGGACACGTCGTGGCCGACTGCTATCAAAGCAAAAGAGAAAAAGGGAAAGGAGAGGAGCTCAAATCCTCCAGAGATAAGAAGAAGGAGCGGAACTACATCGCCAGAAGGCCAAAGACACTAAGTGAGTCTGATTCCTCAGACTCCAGTGATGATGAGGAAGCCTACTTCGGGCTGGTGGGTCGCTCCGACTCAGAAGGAGAATGTCCCCCATTTACTGGGAAGGTAAAAGCTCACACACCTCTCTCCGACTCTGACTCTGATCCTGAGTCTCGGGATGATGAACCTGAGGATAGCCTTTCGGCCCGTGAAGCTGAGCTCCTCGAGAAGTATGAGCTTCTGCTCAACACTTTCGATGAGTGCTGTAAGAGACTGAAGGCTGAGAATAAGGAAGTAAAATTCCTTAAGGGTGAGTGTGTATCCCTAAGGGAAGAGGTCACTAGCTTGATTTCTCTCCGACAGGAACACCTTGACCTGACTTCGAAGAATTCAGAGTCTTTGAAACTCCTTGATCTAAAGCAGGAGGAAGTCGACAAGTTGGAAGAACTACTTGCGGCAGAAAGGAAGATCGTCAAGAGCTTCTCCATGCCAAAAACAGTTCTTCCAGTCATTGATACCTTCTCTGCTCAGGCCAAAGGAGCTGGCTTGGGGCATATAGGGGTATCTGGTTCTTCATCTAGGAGAAACAAGAACCAGAGGAAGAATAAGGCCACCAAGAAGGCCTCTGCTGATAAAAAGGGTAAGGCTCCTCTTAGTCCTGTTGCGTTCAGAAAGCCTGGCTTTCCTTGCAACCAACATGACTTTGAGTTAACATTTGGGCATCATTTCCGGCCCTCGGTTGCAAAGCCAAAGAGCCGGTATGACGGTTGGAACTTTCCCCGGAACTTCGGTGAGAGTGCCTTCAAGGCACCTTATGAGGAAATCCACATAGGAAATTATGGTACGTTCTCTAGCGGCCATAATGGAAAGCAGGCACCAAAAGCCAAGCCTGTTATATAGAAGGTGACAAAGTCATGTGACTGTTGTCACCATGAGGCCTCCACCTCCAGATCCAAGGCCCCAGCAGTACCCACCGTTCCCAGGGTAAGGCAGGAGCCTAGGAAGAGGTACAACAGATTCGAATGTTGGTGCTGTGGCAAAGTCGGTCACTTTGTCGTGGATTGTTGGTTTAATCCAAGGAATTACGAGACTCCCTATGTTAGCAATGCGAGACCGACCACTCATATGGTTAACCAACCGAGGGGGAGTGTGCTAACCAGGAATCTAGGACCCAAGTTCGATTGGGTTCCTAAGGCAAATTAGTTTTGTTTTGCAGGAATGTCCAAAGGCCACCAAAACGCCGATCTGGTATTTGGACAGTGGATGCTCCCGGCATATGACCGGGACAAGAAGCCTGTTGCGTGATTACACTCCAGTCGAGAATGGACCCAAAGTCATCTTTGGAGGGTCAGATCGAGGAGTCACCAGAGGTTATGGTATGATTTCCAATGGTATAATCTCTATCACCGATGTGGCTTATGTTGAAGGGTTAAACCATAACCTGATCAGTGTAAGTCAGTTATGTGATAAAGGTTATGACGTTAAGTTCTGCAAGGATAAATGTCTGATAATTTCACGTACCTCTTCTGAAACGGTATTATCAGGCATTAGGAGCAGAAATATCTTCTGTTTAGATTTTCTCAGTTTAGATTCATCTACCCCCGTATGCCTTGTGGCAACAGGCAGTGCATCTCTTTGTGAACAATGGCACAAGTGATTGGCACATATTAATTTCAAGACAATTAGTATGTTGTTTTCTAAGAACTTGGTAAGGGATGCTCCTAGTATCAAGTGCATCAAAGATAGCCCCTGTCCTGCATGCCAGATGGGCAAACAGACTCGGGCTACCTTTAAGAGCATCGCAGATAAAGACTCTTCCCGATGTCTTTACCTTTTACATATAGACTTGTTTGGTCCAATGCAAGTTCATAGCTTGGGAGGCAAGTCCTATACGCTAGTGATAGTTGATGATCATTCTCGGTTTACATGGGTGTTCTTTTTGAAACGAAAGTCAGATACGTTTGACATCTTCACTAATTTTGTCAAGCAGGTTCAGAACGAATTTAACTGCTCCATGGTCAAAATCAGAAGTGACCATGGAACAGAATTCGAATCTGGTGCAATGACAGAATTTTGTGAAGAACAAGGTATCTTTCATGAGTTTTCCTCCCCGCGCACTCCTCAGCAAAATGGAGTTGCGGAGAGGAGAAATAGAACTCTCATTGAAGCCTGCACGACAATGTTGAAAGACGCTTCTCTCCCGGAATACTTCTGGGCAGAGGGTGTCAATACAGCTTGTCATGTACAAAACCAAGCATTGATCAACAAGCATCATCGTAAGACGCCCTACGAGCTACTGAAAGGCAGGAAACCAACCATGTCCTACTTGAGGATTTTTGGTTGCAGATGCTATGTACTGAATAATGGGAAGTACCCACGTACTAAATTCGGTGAAAAATGCTTCGAAGGCATATTCATGGGCTATAGTTCCCATAGTCGGGCATATAGGGTCTTCAATAAGAAAACCCTAGTGGTAGAAGAATCAATAAATGTTGTATTTGATGAAGGAAGTTTGCTTAACAGCAATTCTTCCAATAGTATTCTTGAAGATGCAGGTGCTCGACTTGAACAGCTGAGTCTGGATGAGACCGCTAAAGATGACGCTCCTAAGTACGTCAAAGTTTCCACCTCCATGTCATCTGAAAATGTTGAAGATCAAAATGGAACAAATATCTTAGAAGAAGGAGAAGCACAAGAAGTAGTCGAAGCTCCAGACGCCAGACTTCTTGAGCTCCGGCACGTGAGGGATCATCCTAGAGATCAGATCATCAGAGATCCTCGTGTCGGTGTCAGAACTCGAAGAGGTACTATTAACGAAGTATTGCATCTTAGCTTCCTGTCATAGGTAGAGCCAAAGAAGTTCGACGAGGCGAACAAGGATGCGGCATGGATTCTGGCCATGCAAGAGGAACTACATCAATTCAAACGTTGCAACGTTTGGACGCTGGTTCCCAGACCATACAAACAGAATGTGATTGGCACGAAGTGGATCTTCAGAAACAAGCTGGATGAACATGGTGTCATCGTAAAGAACAAGGCCAGGCTGGTGGCTCAAGGTTACAGACAGGAGGAAGGGATTGACTTCGACCAGACCTTCGCACCAGTAGCAAGGCTCGAGGCAATCAGGCTGTTCCTGGCGTATGCTTCACACGAAGGATTTACAGTCTATCAAATGGATGTGAAATCGGCATTCCTGAACGGAGACCTGAAAGAGGAAGTATACGTCGCTCAACCCACAGGTTTTGTCGATCCTACTTATCCCAATCATGTCTATTTTCTTAATAAGGCCTTATATGGGTTGAAACAAGCTCCACGAGCTTGGTATGAGACTTTATCTAGTTTTCTTCTTGAGAACAAGTTCTGCAGAGGTAAAATAGATAAAACATTGTTTCTCAGGGAAGTCAAAGACAAGATTTTGCTGGTGCAAATCTATGTCGATGACATAGTATTCGGCTCAACGGACAACAATCTTTGCAAAAAGTTTTCTAAACTTATGCAAGGAAAGTTTGAAATGAGCAGTATGGGAGAGCTCAAGTATTTCTTAGGACTTCAAGTGAAACAGTCTGAGGATGGAATCTTCATCTCTCAGACGAAGTTCACAAATGAACTCCTTAAGAAATTCGGTATGGAGAGTGCAACCTCTTTTTGGACTCCAATGGGATCCACCATGTCTCTGGATAAGGATGAGAAAGGTAAACCTTTCGATGAAACCAAATACAGAAGCATCATTGGATCCCTACTCTACCTTACTGCCAGTAGACCGGATATTATGTTCTCCACATGTGTCTGTGCCCGATATCAGGTGAACACTAAGGAATCTCACTATGTCGCTGCAAAGCGAATTCTAAGATACCTTAAAGGTACTCCTAATCTTGGCTTGTGGTACCCGAGAAACAATGATGTCGAGCTAATAGGCTTTTCAGATGCTGATTTTGCAGGGAGCAGGGATGACAGGAAAAGCACCTCCGGGACGTGTCAATTCCTCGGCAGGAGGCTTATCTCATGGAACAGCAAGAAACAGAATTGTGTTGCAACCTCCACAGCAGAGTCCGAGTACATCTCGGCAGGAAGCTGTTGCGCACAACTTCTATGGATCAGAAACCAGTTAGCCGACTACGACCTTCAGTTCAAGGAAGTACCCATGTACTGCGACTCCTCCAGTGCAATTGCCATTGCAAACAATCCTGTATCGCACAGCAGAACGAAGCATATTGAAGTGCTCTACCAATTCATTCGGGAGCACGTGGAAAACAAGGACATCTCTCTCTGTTATGTCCCCACGGACAAGCAGATTGCTGATATATTCACAAAGCCCTTAGACGAGGCCAAGTTCAATCTTTTCAAGACTGAATTGGGGATGCTCAATTATGAGGAATGAAGACTACAGAAGCTCCAGGCTCGTGCATGATCTGAGGGGGAGCAAGGAACTCCAGCGTGAGCACAGATGCAAGAACTGAGGGGGAGCAAAGGGCCAAACGCTACAGACCCCGATTTGCAGAAGCCGAAAAGGGGGAGATTACCCTCTCGGCTAAGGGTAAGGTGGCTCCAAGCTTGCTCCCAAGAAATTGGTATTGGTAAGGGATAACTCACTCAACTCAATTTTAAGTTTATGGTTTTAATTCCCATTTGCTCTATTCACCTTAGCTTGTAGGGTTTAGGCTTCTTCAAATAGGGGGAGATTGTTGGGTATTGTATCCACAATGTACCTGATTTGAAGAATCCCCTGGACAAGCTAAGGTCAATAGACTATGTATTTGATAAAATCTTTCTAGTTGTGCTTGCAGTTTCTCCACGCTAAGTGCACACCAATGTCAGAGTGCAGTAGGTCAATATACACGGGTCTGCACGACGTAATCCCTCGTTGAGCAGATCAGTGTGTTGGCCTACGTGTATTCTCTCTATTGGAGTGCACTTATTTTCAAGCACAGGGCTGTAAATATGCAGGAGCAGACAAGGAGCAAGGATGGATCAAGGAGCACCTCATAGGTGGAAAGACGAAAATTCGTCTAAGTTTAAATCGACGAGAATCACCAAGTGATTCTCGCCGATTCGTCGAGAATCAGAAGTTGATTCTCGCCGAACTCGACCCAGCCACTTCTAAGCAAGCACCTCTGCTTCTAAGTAAGAATCGTCGAGAATCACTGGTTGATTATCGCCGTCTCGACCTGGCCTAAAGCAGTGCGTGCAACCAAGGCAAATTCGAAGAGAATCATCTTTGATTCTCGCTGAACCATCGAGAATCACTTTTGATTCTCGGCGACTCGGTGAGAATCACTTTCGATTCTCACCGATTTTGACTTGGGCGTTTTTCTGGAACTTCCTGAACCGGATTCTGCCGCTGTTAAGATTCTGGACCGGGACTTAGGGATTCAGCTTGTGGGTCCCACAACGGTCATTTTAGAAAGCATCTACAGTATTTATATACGGGTATTTTGAACGGAATACTTAGACAGAAAGAAGCCGAGCAGAGCAAACCCTAAAATCGCGATTCCTCTCCGCCGCCGCCATCTCGCTCGGGCTAGTCCGTCGCCGCTGCTGATCGCTTTTCTTCCCGATCTCCGGCGATAGAAGCTTTGCAAAGACTTGAGTCTCACGTGTCTATCCAGAGATCTCTTGTCTCTCGATTTGTTGATCGGGAAAAACTTCCCCGTCCGAATTGATAGAGACGACCGATCCTCGTGTGACCGTTGGAAGACCAAGCTAGCTTCGCTACGAAGTTTGGATCTCCAAGTTCAGCAGCCGCTCATCATCATAGCCGCCGATCCTGAAGCTAGCCGCCGCTCGTGTTGCCGCCACCGGTTCCGGGGAGATCCTCTCCAAGAGAGACCAAGGTTGTAGACTCTTCGTTGACTTCACGAACACATCGTCGAACGAAGAGGAACACCGTAGTCTCCAAACGAAGTTTGTATCTCGTGTACATTCTATATTTACTTTTGTTGTAAAGGAACGATTGTTCCGTGTTGTAAGGGTTGGGTGCAACCCGTTTTGTGGGAGTGTTGACTCTCACGTGTGGAAGGGTTCCTTCCGATAGTGCAGGGATTGGATTTCAATCCTGTTGGAGAAGAGACCGAGTAGTCCCTTGTTGGGAGATAGGTCGAAGGGGGAAAGTGGATGTACCCAAGTCGGGGAACCACTATAAATTACCTGTGTATTCTGTGTGCTGTGCTTTTTTATTTTTATTGTGCAGGTACATTCGTAAATTCCGCAAAAGCGCTACACGTCACCTATCCCCCCCCATAGGTGCACTTAGCTGACACTAGGTGGACTTTCAGGCTCCTCGAGCGGCTGAGAAGCAGCTAACGCGGTTTATGAGTTTCCATCCGCCTACGTTTTCGGGAGCGTGAACTCTGACGCAGGCTGAGGATTGGTTATCGCGCGTCAAGCGAGTGATGATGGCGATTGGAACGGCGGAGCATCAGAAAGTTACTTTAGTTACCTTTTTGCTCGAAGGAGAAGCTCGATTATGGTGGGATGAGATGGAGTTGCATCACTTGGCGGGTCGTCCGTTAACCCAAGTATCCATGGAAGAATTCTCCAGACTCTTCCT
Source organism: Platanthera guangdongensis (assembly GCA_039583875.1). Classification (NCBI taxonomy): domain Eukaryota; kingdom Viridiplantae; phylum Streptophyta; class Magnoliopsida; order Asparagales; family Orchidaceae; genus Platanthera; species Platanthera guangdongensis. The sequence goes on from CM077161.1 coordinate 83,381,418, forward strand.
AGCGAAGCACCTTCCTGCGGCTCCACGGATAGCCATGGAAAATGAATTCCAACGGTTGACCCAAGGCGATGGCAGTGTTGACGCATACCTGCATGAATTTAGTCTCTTGGGGCGGTATGCGGGTTCTATATTTACTGATGATCAGAGGAAGACCAATAGGTTCTATGAAGGACTGAGGGACAAGCTGAGGTTCCTTGTGTCAAGTTCAGTGACCCAAGGTTTCCAAGCATTGGTTGACACTGCGAGCGCGCTGGAGAAGGATATGAAAAGGGTGCAAGGGAAGAGAGCTTTGGCTGTGTCGCAACCGGAGTGGAAGGCGCCCCGATCGGGAAAACCATTTTATAAGAAGAGATGGGGCAAGAAGTTCAAGCCTAGTTGACAAGCTCCTTCATCAGTTGCAACGGGAGCAACATCAGGGGCTACCTCCAATCCATATACTCGTATCTGCTTCAATTGTGGCCGAATGGGGCATATTGCGCGAGATTGTAGGATGCCGCCAAAGAGTGAAAAGAAGGCGGGAGCATCTTATGCGGAAAAAGGAAAGGCGGTGGTGGATTCCTTTGCCTCGCAGGCGCAACCCCGGGTGTACAATCTTGGCCTGCAAGAGGCCATCAAGCAGAGTGACGTGGTCACAGGAATGAGTTTAGTTTTGCATATGCTATTGTTTGTATGCTTTGCGTAGTACCCCTATGTTTGCAGTTTGTGTGTGTGACATGTTTGTCATAGGCTTTGTGATGATTCGGGACACGCTGGCGCAAGCACTGTTTGATACGGGTACATCGCATTCTTTTCTGTCTAGTGAGTTTATTACGCGGCTTGGGATACCCAGTCGTGTAAAGACAGATACCGTCAGAGTGGTGTTGCCAAATGGCTGTTGGATGCTTGCGGATCAAGCTTGCGATGTGGCGGTTCAGTTAGGAAGTCGGGATTTTTGTTTAACTGCATTTGTTTTGCCAATATCGGAATTCGACGTGATTTTTGGGATGGATTGGCTTGCGGAGCAGCATGCTATGATTGATTGCCAGTCCAAAGAAATCATGTTGGGCCAGAATACTGAACAGGAGACAAAGTTTGCGGGTATGCGAGGAGTGGGCGGGACGTTGATGTCTGCACTCCAGGTAGTCAAGGCTGTTCGGAAAGGTGCGGAGTGTTACTTTGCACTAATTCAGGCTGTTGAGCCTAAGGCCAGTCTGTGCGAGGTTCCGATTGTGGCAGAATTTTCAGATGTGTTTCCCACGGATCTCCATGGGCTACCACCCCAGCGAGAGATTGACTTCACAATTGAGTTGGTGCCAGGTGCGAAACCTGTGGCCCGCTCTCCATATCGCGTTGCGCCAAAAGAGATGGCGGAGTTGAAGGTTCAACTACAAGAAATGCTAGATCAAGGTTATATCCGCCCAAGTATGTCACCTTGGAGCGCGCCTGTGCTTTTTGTCAAGAAGAAAGATGGTGGGTTGCGGTTGTGTATTGATTACCGTGAACTGAATAAGCTGACCGAGAAGAATAAGTATCTGATACCCCGGATTGATGAGTTATTCGATCAGCTGGTGGGCTCGACCGTCTATTCGAAGTTTGACCTGAAGTCTGGTTATTACCAGTTAAGAATTCGGGAAGGTGACATTCCCAAAACCACATTTGGAACGCATTATGGGCACTATGAATTCACAGTCATGCCATTTGGACTGTGCAATGCGCCCTCAGTGTTTATGGATCTGATGCACCGTATTTTTCGCGAGTACCTAGATCTGTTTGTGATAGTGTTCATTGATGACATCCTGGTGTACTCGAAGTCCAAAGCCGAGCATGAGATTCACTTGCGCTTGGTGTTGAACACGTTGAGGCAAAATCAGCTATATGCTAAGTTCTCGAAGTGCGAGTTTTGGCTATCGTCAGTGGCATTTCTAGGCCATGTGGTGAGTGGAGCGGGCATTGCAGTGGATCCAGCAAAGGTAAGGGCCATACAGGAGTGGCCAATGTTGTCTTCCATGGCCGAGGTCAGGAGTTTTCTTGGCCTTACGGGCTACTATAGAAGATTTGTGGAAAACTTCTCGCGGATCGCTTTGCCGCTAACCACACTGACGCGAAAAGATCAGAAGTTCGTTTGGACGCCAGATTGCGCACGAGCTTTTGAAGAGCTGAAGATTCGGTTGACCACGGCGCCGGTGTTGTCTTCTCCACGTGGAATCGATGGATTTGTAATTTATAGTGATGCCTCAGGGAGCGGCTTAGGATGCGTTCTTCTGCAGAGCGGAAAGGTGATTGCTTATGGATCACGCCAGCTGAAGGTGCACGAGCGAAATTATCTCGTCCATGATTTGGAACTAGCGGCGGTGATTTTTGCACTCAAGTTGTGGCGACACTACCTTTATGGTGTGAAGGTGGAGATCTATACCGATCATAAGAGCCTAAAGTATCTTTTGGAGCAGAAAGACTTGAACATGCGACAACGAAGGTGGTTGGAGTTCCTTGGGGACTACACTTTCGAGATTCACTATACGCCCGGGAAGGGGAATGTTGTCGCGGATGCCTTGAGTCGGAGGGTTCCGGCTAGAGCGAATTGGTTACAAAGGCATGATGAACGTCTTATCCAGGAGTTGGAGGCATTAGAGATCTCTTGTGTTGACAAGAATTCCACTGCCACTGCATGTTTGAACTGGATTGAGGTGCAATGTGACCTTGCAGAACGAGTTCGACGGGCAACGGAATTGGATGATGATCTCTTATGCTATGTGAATGAAGGGCCAGAGGGCAAATTCACCTGGAATGACGGTATTTTGCGTAAAGAGGACCGTTTGTGCATCCCGAATGTGGGGAAATTGAGGGAAGAACTGCTGTATGAAGCGCATTATACAAAGTATTCCATTCACCCCGGGAGCACGAAGATGTTCAACGATATGAAGAAGCTATTCTGGTGGCCAGGGCTCAAGAAAGATGTTGCCCTTTATGTCTCCAAATGCCAAACATGTGCGATGGTGAAGGCGGAATGCCAAAAGCCGGGCGGTTATTTGAAGTCACTGCCGATCCCAGAGTGGAAATTTGATGATATTTCCATGGATTTTGTGCACGGGTTGCCAAGATCGCAGCGAGGAAATGATACCATTTGGGTGATTGTTGATCGGCTAACGAAAGTGGCACATTTTCTCTCGAACAAGCGGGAGGATTCAGTTGAAAGTTTGGCAAAGTTATATGTTGATCAGATTGTGCGGCTTCACGGTGTTCCTCGGAGCATCGTAAGTGATGGAGATGGGCGATTCACATCAAATGATTGGCGGTTAGTTCACCGACTGTTGGGTACGAAGTTGACTTTCAGTACGGCCTTTCATCCCCAAACGGATGGCCAAACTGAACGTACGAACAGAACAATGGAGGACATGCTCCGACTGTGCGCCCTTGACTTCGGAAAGAGATGGGAAGATCATCTCTATATGGTAGAGTTTGCATATAATAACAGCTACCAGGCGAGCATTGGGATGGTGAAAGTCCACCTAGTGTCAGCTATGTGCACCTATGGGGGGGGGGAATAGGTGACGTGTAGCGCTTTTGTGGAATTTACGAATGTACCTGCACAATAAAAATAAAAAAGCACAGCACACAGAATACACAGACAATTTATAGTGGTTCCCCGACTTGGGTACATCCACTTTCCCCCTTCGACCTATCTCCCAACAAGGGACGACTCGGTCTCTTCTCCAACAGGATTGAAATCCAATCCCTGCACTATCGGAAGGAACCCTTCCACACGTGAGAGTCAACACTCCCAAAAAACGGGTTGCACCCAACCCTTACAACACGGAACAATCGTTCCTTTACAACAAAAGTAAAATAGATTGTACACGAGATACAAACTTCGTTTGGAGACTACGGTGTTCCTCCTCGCTCGACGACGTGATCGTGAAGTCAACGAAGAGTCTACAACCTTGGTCTCTCTTGGAGAGGATCTCCCCGGAACCGGCGGCGGCAACACGAGCGGCGGCTAGCTTCGGGATCGGCGGCTATGATGATGAGCGGCTGCTGAACTTAGAGATCCAATCTTCGTAGCGAAGCAAACTAGGTCTACCAACGGTCACTCTAGGATCAGTCGTCTCGATCGATTCGGACGGGGGAGTTTTTACCGGTCAACAAATCGAGAGACAAGAGATCTCTGGATAGACGCGTGAGACTCAAGCTTTGCTAAGCTTCTGTTGCCGGAGATCGGGAAGAAAAACGATCAACAGCGGCGGCTGACTAGCGCGAGTGGCGACGGATGCGGCGGAGCGATTTCGCGATTTTAGGGTTTGCTCTGCTCGGCTTCTTTCTCTGTGTATTTACAGTTCAAAATACCCGTATATATACTGTAGATACTACTAATTTGACCGTTGTGGGACCCACAAGAGAAATCCCGAAAACCGGTCCAGAACACTGACAGCGGCAGAATCCGGTTCAGGAAGATCCAGAAAAGCGCCCAAGTCAAAATCGGTGAGAATCGAAAGTGAATCTCGCGAGTCGCCGAGAATCAAAGGTGATTCTCGACGATTCGGCGAGAATCAAAGATGATTCTCGTCGAATTTGCCTTGGTTGCACGCACTGCTTTAGGCCAGGTCGAGACGGCGAGAATCAACCAGTGGTTCTCGACGATTCGACGAGAATCACTAGTGATTCTCGCCGAATCGGCGAGAATCACTTGGTGATTCTCGTCGATTCTTACTTAGAAGCAGAGGTGCTCGCTTAGAAGTGGCTGGGTCGAGTTCGGCGAGAATCAACTACTGATTCTCGACGAATCGGCGAGAATCCCAAGTGATTCTCGCCGAATCGGCGAGAATCACTTGGTGATTCTCGTCGACTTAAACTTAGACGAATTTTCGTCTTTCCACCTATGAGGTGCTCCTTGACCCATCCTTGCTCCTTGTCTGCTCCTGCATATTTACAGCCCTGTGCTTGAAAGTAAGTGCACTCCAATAGAGAGAGTACACGTAGGCCAACACACTGATCTGCTCAACGAGGGATTACGTCGTGCAGACCCGTGTATATTGACCTACTGCACCCTGACATTGGTGTGCACTTAGCGTGGAAAAACTGCAAGCACAACTAGAAAGAGTTTATCAAATACATAGTCTATTGACCTTAGCTTGTCCAGGGGCTTCTTCAAATCATGTATATTGTGGATACAATACCCAACAGATGGCACCATATGAAGCTCTATATGGAAGTGAAGGATCAAGCGCATACCCAACTGCACCAAAAGCCCGGACTGTTGGAAAGGGTGCTACTTAATTTCTTAAATAAGTAGAAGAGCGCTACGGGTCATGTGAAGGAACGCCGGACCCAACAATCCCCCCCCCCCCCGGCGTCCAGCACAACCCGTCGGCTCAGAGGTGGAGTTACCACATGGCCCACATGGCTCAGAGGTGGGGTTACCACATGGCCCACACGGCTCAGAGGTGGGGTTACCACATGTCCACGGTTGCACAGCTCAGAGGTGGGGTTACCACATGTCCACGGTTGCCTGACCCGCCGGACCCACATAGGTAGAAGGGAAAAATCAGGATTTAATAGCGCTCCCCCGGTCTTGAACCCGTGACCTGCTCTGATACCAATTGAAGGATCAAGCGCATACCCAACTGCACCAAAAGCCCGGACTGTTGGAAAGAGTGCTACTTAATTTCTTAAATAAGTAGAAGAGCACTACGGGTCAAGTGAAGGAACGCCGGACCCAACAGGAAGGAAGTGTCGTACTCCCTTGGCTTGGGTAGAAGCGGGCGAAGCTCGGGTTTTTAAATCAAATAAAGTTGATGAAGCAAACTCAACCATCCGGACGATTCGAGAGAGATTGCTTATTGCTCAAGATCGACAAGCGAAGTACTCCAACGCCAAGCACCGGAACGTGGAATTTACGGTTGGCGATTGGGTCTACTTGAAGATCAAACCATTCAAAGGTGTCTCCAGAATTCGACGATTGAAAAAGTTGAGTTCAAGATATTTGGGTCCTTTTGAAGTGGTTGAGCGAGTTGGCGAAGCGGCTTATCGGCTAGCTCTGTCGGCAGCCTTGGGTGGATTACATGATGTATTTCATATCTCGGTGCTTCGGAAGGCCGTGAAAGATCCAGCTCAAGTGATCGCGGATGATCGTGTGCCGGTGGAGTATGGACTAACAACGAAAGGTAGACCCATTCAGATCGAAGATCGAGCCGAGAAACAGTTGCGGAATAAGACAGTCGGTATGGTGAAAGTCCGGTGGGACAACTGCGGCCGTGAAGAACTGACATGGGAGCACGAGCAAACCATGCGAGAAGAGTTCCCTGAGCTGTTTTTTTTTTGTAATCTCTAGAAAGGATGTTGTAACATAAAATTTTGTATGTTGTAACATATTTCTTGCTGGTTACTGTTGCCTTCCTGTGTCTGAATTTCGAGGACGAAATTTCTTGTAGAAGGGAAGCATTGTAACAGGCCAAATTTCTGAAACAGGAAATTTTTGGGTGACACGGCCTGGGACACGGGCGTGTCCCAGGGCGTGTCAAAGGACACGGCCTGTGACACGGCCGTGTCGCAGGGCGTGTCGAGGTTGTGTCGACGATCGGCCTTGGTGTCGACGATTGTTCGCTCGACGATGTGTCGAGAGGAGACACACGGCCCAGGACACGAGCATGTCCAAGGCTGTGTCGTGTGCTCGACGAATTTTACTCGATGATCGTTGAGTGTCGAGACGTGAGTGTCGAGTGTCGAGTGTTGAGGGTCGAGAGGTTGAACACGGCCTGTGACACGGCCGTGTCACAGGGCGTGTCAAATCAGGTCGACGAACTCAGCCCGCCGAAGGATTTCGACAGGGTGTGTCTTTGTGCCGTGTCTGGGCACACGGCCTGGGACACGGGCGTGTCACAGGCCGTGTGAAGTCTCGGGATGTTTTGGGATTTTTTTTCGCCCAGGCACACGACCATAGACACGGGCGTGTCTGAAGGCGTGTTGGTGACACGGCCCATGACACGGGCGTGTTCCATGGGCGTGTCACTGGTTTGGATAGGTCGGTTGACCACCTCTTGAGGTACACGACCTGGGACACGGCCGTGTCACAGGCCGTGTCAGGTCAAATTTAGCTTTTCTGGCAGGTTTGTGGCCGTCCATTTCTTCAGCTAGGATCCAAGGGCTGAAGCTTCTTCCTCTTTTTCTTAAAGGCTGAAAGCTGAGAAGTGATTCTCATTTTATTTGGCCTTGATCTTTCTTCAAGTTAAGAGAGAAAGTGAGAGAGAAAGGAGGAGGAAGAAGGAAAGGGGGCTGCTGCTGGTGGTACTGCTGGTTACCGACGAGAGTTCCGAAGCCGGCGTTGCGGAGGAAACGTTCTTGCGAGCCAAATCAAGCTAGCTTTGCGGTCATGGCACCGAAGCGTTCGTCAAGGGTAATGACTTTTCTTCCTAGCCATGTGAAGGCTTCCTTTTGGCATATCTTGTGATTTCCCCCACCAAGAGGTGGCTGATTTTGGGAAGCTTTAGGTGGATGCTTGAATCCCCTTTGTTAGCATATAGATCCAGAAATGTAGTACGGAATAGGCATGATGTGTGAAGCCCATCTGGACAGGTTGGTCTGGATTGGTGATGTTGCATACGAACCGGAGAAGACTCCGTGATAACGTGTCGGTGAAGGAGTCTACGGGTTATGCCTGCGAAAAGGAGTAGCAGGAAGTACTGGGGTGGTAGCCCAGGAAAAATAGCCATGTGATGTTTTTGGGTCCAACCTGTGAATGAGGCACGAGAAGTACTGGTGTGACCAGGAAAGGCCCTTTTGTGATGCTTGATGTCGTAGGGTGTCCACCTGTGAAGCGAGTAACAGGAAGTACTGGCATGATAGCCAGGAAAGACCCCTGACATTTGTGCTTGTGCGGTGTCCACCTGTGAAGAGAGTCACAGGAAGTACTGAGAGGCCCAGGAAAGACCCGCTGTTGTGCTAAAGAAATGGGTATAGAGAAATACCCAGGCTTGAATGCCAAGAACAGGATTGGTGAGACCGACCCGCGCCTTTGATATTGTCATGAGTACGCTGTACTCGGAGAAGGCAAGGCGATTTGAGCAACGGGGGGTGGAGGATCCGACCTCCGCTATGTCCGTCCGACGTGAGACCAAAATGTGCGGTCTGTTGGAGCGCATAGCAAGAGTCTTCGGCCTGAGCGCCATGACACAATGGGGGGCTACGGGCCATCCCGGTGTAGGAAGACTAACTCCGGCTGCACGCCATGGAGTAAATGCTCAAGAGATATACCGTTGGGTGATGACCCTGATACGGTGGTGAGCAAGAGCTTTGCCAGAACACCAAGAATGTGCCCTGAGTGCACAGACCGTTGGGCCGTGTGGAGAACGGTTGTGATGGCTTGTGTGCGTGAAAGCACATTTTGATGATATATCTTGCCATACTTGTGATCTAATATGCCTGCAGGGAAGAATACTACTGCCCCGAGAGAAGGGGTAGGGTCGTTATAATTTGGTCAGCTGAATGCTGACCGTTGCTTTTGTTTGCCACCGTTGGGTGGATTGTCCCTGGACAGGTGCTGGAGAGCCGAGCGGGACGCATAGAGGTTGATGTTCCTGCTGTTGTTTCTGCTACTGCTGCTAGCCCTCGAAGGCTATAGCTTATGTTGTGTGGTTTCGTTTATTGTGGCCGGCCTGCGCGCCAAATTGTTTAGGCCACTGTTTGATAGCCATGTAAGGCCATAAGGCAAACTCGTTTGACTTGTTGTAAGACATTCCTATAGTTTATAAAATGTGGAGTTTTATGTTTGGACATTCATGAGGAGTTCCAGTTGTAGTCTAGGCTTCCACTAGAATGATTTGTGATAGGTGCGATGCGCTACTCTGGTATCATCCTGTACCTTCACCGCCTGTTTTGTGATATATACTATGGGGCCCCGGCCGGACCTTCAAGAATATACCATATGAACGGATGGGGTTGTTACAGTCGGTCGCCTCCTTTGATGTTGGCCGCATCCTCCACCGTCGGCTGCCCCCGATTTCCGCCTCCTCAACCATCGGCCGCCCCCGGTCGCTGCCACCTCCAGGCATATTGCTCGAGCCGCCCGAACTACCCGGGGGCACTCCCATCATTTCGGCAAAATTGGTGATCTAGGTGATCGAAACGGGGCGACGTCATTCTCCAACACAAATCACTCCCTTGCGCAATTACCAACATAACCGTCCAGAAAACTATAAATAGGCCCCTACACCTTCATTTGAAGACAAGCAACCATAGAGGCAACAAAGAGCTCTGAGGTTTTCCAGCAAGATCGTGACATAGTCTGATTCTCCGCTCATGAATTCTTTCTGCTCTTCTTCTTGCACTATGAATTCAACATACTCCGAGTCACGTCAACCATCTCCGCGAGAGCGCTCCCATCAAGGCTCCACATCAACGAGAGTGCTCCCTCCAGATGTTCTGTGTGTTTAGATAATTTTATAACTGGAATGCTCCCACCCAGGTTCCGCGAGCTTAGCAACATTACAAGGTCGGTGTGCTTCCATCAAAGCTCCGAGAACTTAGTAGTTTTCCTCATTTTCTGCACTTGTAACAGACTTCTAGTCTGTTGCCCTCCGAGATGAGATCAAACTCTGTAAAACTCCGAGAAACTAGTAGATTTTTGCTCGGCACAGTTCCAGCCACGTGGTTTTTTACCCTTTCCGGATTCTCCATGTAAAAAAATACCTCTTGTCATTTGGTGCGGTTCACTTTGACTGTTTGCGAGCCCATTCTAATTTCGAGCTAAGGCGGTCTGATTTCTCCGCACGGGGAAAGACTGGGAGACCCGTAATAATTATCATGATTCAACCCAAATCAGATCGAGCCAATTGATGGAACTTGAACCTTGCACTGATTCAACATCCAGTCTGATTCTTAAAACATTGATCATTTATGCATAAACCAAATTATAGAAATTCGAAGTTGATAGTTTGTTGTATGCCCCAAATTTGTTCTACCTAGGGGTTTAAAGGAGTCAAGTTTGAAAAAAAATTCAAGCTCGAACTCGAGCTAATCATTTTGAGCTCGTGCTCGATGAACTCATTTTGTCCTAACTCGGCTCATGCTCAATGCGTACTTATCAAGCTCGAGTTTCGAGCTCGCGAGCTTGAGCTGCTCACGAGTTTTTTTAGCTCATGAGCCTTTTTCTATATATTTTTTTAAAAAAATATTAACGTAGAAAATAAAAAACTCGCGAGTCGTCTCATGAGTTCATGGACAATAAAATCCGAGCTTTAGCTTGACATGCTGATCGAGTTCGAGCTCCACATGCTCAAGCTCTAGTCAAGCTTCTTTCGAACCGGCTCATCGAGCTTTTGAGTAGGCTCAACTCAACTTGCACCTCAAGTCCAACCAAAGCATGTCGGCACGTGTATCAACTGTATACATCGAAAAACATAAGCACTTAACACTAAGATTTGGGTGGCTTTAGCATAGTCCTATCAAACAGAGGCTCCTGGATCATGAGAATTATTAGGGAAAGTCCCATTTCGGAATAAGGCCAATGCCCTCACGCAATTTGAGGTGTATTTTTGAATCTGTCGGTGGGATTGATCACGTTGCAGTAGGGTAAAGAAACTCGTCCCCAATGTTTTTTTCTCTCGAGCAGAGGGGGCTACTCAGGGGAGACCCCTTGAATAAGAGACCAACTAGGAGAGATGGATTTAGTCATGCTGATTGACACTTGACAATTAAGATTGACATTATAAAAAAAATTATTGGTTCCAAGTGCCTTTGAATTGAAATTGTGTGTTGGTTACACTTTTGGACCCTAATTTGACAGAAGAGGCTGGTTAGGTCGTACTTTGCCAACAATAGGAAGCTAGTTGGTGAGATGAGCTTGATTGTGAAACTCCACGAGGGAGGTGTTTGCATTGGATGATGATACTGTAAAATAGAAGTTGAAGAACCAGATTGTTATTTAGCTATCTAGCATGATGTAAAACCTCAATATATCACCTTGAAGCCACACACACACACACACAATTAGCGCATGTCAACGAGCAAATTGAGTACTGGATTTAGAAATAATTAACTCGGCTAGTAAATTCTTCATGAAATTACACAGGACAAGTCCTACTCATTGAAGGTTATACGTTGAAAATTATTTAACTTATCAGTAGAATAAACACGTTGTTAATCAATGATAAGAACAAACCATGAAGGGTACTCCCTAATTCTGTTTGCGAATAGCCTAAATGCACACCTCCTTTGGTAGAGGACGTGGGGTTTACCGAAGTCGACCCCACTAGCACCGTAATCACCCAACCGCCTCACGTACAATCTTCACACTCAATCCAGGCGCACTCCGTGCGCAAACAGCCACCTGCTCAATGCCGATCGTCGCGGCAACCACCGTCGCCGCCAACTAGGGGACCTCCAGGCCGCCCGGCCTCCCCCGGCGTCCCGTCCGATCGGCCCGCCGCCGGTCGGCCAGCGTCCCGGCCGCCCGGCCTCCGCTTTCTCCCAGTTCAGCCTCCCACTGTCGTGGGCTCGCCACCAATGGTCGTCGGCCGGCCTCCACCGGCCGGCCCCATGGTTGTCGTCGAGTCTCCGCCAGTCGGACTCCACCTGCCGGCACCATGGCCTCCATCGAGCCGCGGACGTCTGATCACCCCCGCGTGATCTCCATCGTCTAACTCGCGGGCAACCACCTGCGTAACCACCACCATAACCACCCGTCATGGTTGGTGCCAATATCCAAATTCATATCGGTCTGCGTGCAGGAAAATTAACAAAATAATGTGTGCACCAAACTATATAAAAGTGGTCTGTAATTAGTAAGAATGTTGGTTACGGTCTGCAGAGAACTGCATAACTACCGTAAGCACCCATAAAGCCTATAAATATGACCACATACCCTCCTTCATTTCAATCTTCTCCTCCCCGAATTTCCTCCTACGTTCTACCTTCTCTCTCCTCCGCTTCTCCTCTTCGTGCTTCGGAATTCCACTGGGCCTTGACCTTCGAAGCCTCCCTTGAATATCTTCAAGTACTTTGAAGATCGCTCAAGGATTTTCTCTCTCCTCCCACCACTTTTGAAGATGCCATTGAATATCTTCAAGCTCTTCGAAGTTCGCTCTAGGATCTTCTTCCTCCTTCCACCATCTTTATCCATCCTCGTGCGCCTCCTAGCATCCTGCTCTGAACACACACCTCCCCCACGACAAACAACACGTGTGCCACACACTCAGCACTTATAGCCCACCTACTAACAGCAAGCCCTCTCTCTATTATAAGCACCGCTCTCCTCCCTCAAGACCACTCTAAGAGCGCCCCATCGCGCTCTAGTCTCCTCTTGCAAGCGCACTGCGTGCTCTCCATCAGCAAGCATTCTGCGCGCTCTCCATTTGCAAGCATTATGCGCTCTCTCCTCTAGAAAGTGCACTGCATGCTTTCCACCAGCAAGCGCTCCTGTGCGCATCGAAGCAAGTCCTCCAGGCAGTTGAAACACCAGAGCTCTAGAATCCTTTATGCGCCGTAGGAGACAAGCCACAGATTTCAAGGCGTGTAGAAAGTGTGGTCGCATCCTCCAAGCATGAGAACATTGTATCAGAATGACCAAAGTTTGGACCTCCACACTGATCTAGAATAGAAGGCCCTTGCTCCGCGAGAGGTGGCATGCCACCCTCCGAGCACATATCTCTCCTTCCACAAACAATTGTAACGAGAGGCGGCATGTCACCCTCGAGTTCTCTGCAAATCTTGTAACAACACCAAAAATATAATGGAAGTTTGGTCGTCACTCATCCAACCACGTGATTTTTCACCCCTTCCTGGGGTTTTTGACGTTAAAATATTGTCTTGTCAGTCCACCAAACTTTCATTGACTATTTGCATGCTCTACCGGTCCCAGGCTAAGGCGGTATAATCTACACCGGTTTAGGAGCGCCGAGTTTGGCTGCAATAGTTTTACTTCGTCAATGGTAATGGTGTTACCAGAAGATCTGAAAACTCAAAATGCAACATCCCCTGCACAACGATACTCGTGAATAGAGACCATGTCGAGAAGAGCCACCCACACAACTGAAGGGTCGGCCCTTGGGGGCACGTTAATCCAGTTCCCCCTCACTCGCCCGTCAACATACCTGAAGATGAGCATCCCGACAAAGCAAGCTCAGGGCGCCCAGACCACCCGACCAGATAGCTTAAGGATCATCACCACCTCGGCCCAGAAATAACAGGCCTCAAACTAGTAGATGAAAGGCTCTCACGCGATGAAGTTCGCGAAAAAAATTGCCAATGAATATGAACGAGCCGAGCAATGGGCCGCTTTGGCCAGCCGCCCTCTCCATCACTGCTCACTATTCGCACCCGAGATCATGGCACATCCAATCCCCAGTGGCTTTAAGCTCCCAAAAAACGAAGAATTCCACGGAACGGACGACCCGTCGGAGCACGTTAGACACTTTGCAATCATGATGCGCCTCTACAATGCCCCCAATCCACTATTGTGTCAAGCGTTTTAGGCGACTCTGAAAAGACAAGCTCATGTCTGGTTCCTTTCCCTGAAGGAGGGAGAAATCAAGAATTTTGTCGAACTAATGCAATAATTCACGGACCAGTTCATCGCTAGTCGTCAGATAATCAAAGATCCCTCCCACTTGTTAGGTATTCGCCAAAATAAAGGGGAAACCCTAAATATTTCTTCTATCATTTCACCACTAAGGAGTGACAAATACCTGAGGTAAACCTAGAGCTCCTTCGAGGCTTTTTTCTAGGAGGGCTCTGCCCTAGTTGTTTCTACTCCGCTCTAATGTGAGGGTCTGTTCCCAGATACCCTGACCTCATACTCCGGGTCGCATCTTAGATAGTCGCTGACGAAGCATTAGAAGCGCACCACTATCCATTCGAGCGGAGCCCGAAGAGGCAGATGGGACAGGATTCACCTCCTCCACTAGTTACCCAGAAGAATTACAGGAGTCAGCGCAACCCTCACCAAGATTGAGGCCAGCGTCAACATCAGGACGACACTCCCCTCAACACCACTCAAATCAATGTGCTCTTCGCCATCCGCGACAGTGACACAATTCGCAAGCCGGAGCCAACCCTAGACTAACAAATCAATAGAGGACTACACTATGTCCCAACATGGATAAACCAAAGACCACAACGGAGCTCTTCCCTAATGAAGCACTCAAAGTTTGTGCCTCATTTAGTTGCAGCCCAATTTATTATTGTTATTTTCTTTGGTGAAACAAACTACTGACGCAAGCATATGAGTGTCGATTATCTACACAACTAACTGCTTATAACTTTACTAAAAGTGTAGATATCCTGAAGTAAAACTCTGTTGGATAAAATCACATACTTGATTTCCAACACTGAGCAATAGTATCTTCAACTTTAGAAAGCATGACTCGTCTATAAATTAGAAGACCCGCTCCCGCGCTGTAGGACACCATGCCCCCACTATGCGGAGCACCCACTCCCTCATTGCAGAGAATCATACTCCCACGCTGCAGGAAACCCACATCCCGCATGTTGGGAACCATGCCCCCTACTGCAGAGCACCCACTCCCATGCTATAAGGCATCATGCCCCCACAATGCAGAGCACCCTCTCTCACGTTGCAAAGCATCAAGCTACCATGTTGTAGGGCACACTGAAAGACAACTTAGGCAATTGATAATCTACTGATACCAATTGAAAAATAGGGGATAGACCTGATTTACTCTAGGGGGTGAATAGAGTAACTTAGAACTTTTTTTTGGTTATAAAAAAATTTATCAAAGAAATAAGTGATAATAGTAGTAGTATAAAAGGAAATTGAAACTAAGCTAAACTACACTATCACAGCACATCAAAATAAAGAGAAAATGAACAACCTGGCAATACAAAAATTTTATGGTGGTTCCCCAAACTGGGTACATCCACTCTTCCAACACCCTGGTAGGAATCCACTATCAGGTTTTTGATCAGGAGACTGCCACCACAAGATCTATTTACAGGGAGATCTCACAACCCTTTAGGCTTTTGATCAGGTGCCCAAAAACGAACAATAAACTTTTGAAGGGAGTTAATAAATCCTTTGTACATGAGGTTGAGAGAGTTGATGGTGTCTTCTCTTTTCTCTATTCAACAGAGAAGACTCGGTGGATTGCTATTGTCAAAGCTCCTTCTGAAATGTTGAGATGTTCAGAAACCCTGGAGCCTTGCCCAGGGTGCATGTCTTCATCTTTGTCTTGTAGAATTCCAAGAACTTGTAGACAGATCTAGAGTTGTTGTCCTTGAGGATTGCTGGAGTAGAAGTTGAAGAAGACTCTTGATATAAGATAGATGTTCTTCTTCAGTCTTCTGAAAGATCAAGTGGAAAACAAAGAGTTTTCAACACAGAGAAGAAGCAGATATTATTCAGTATATTTCTGTATCTCTTCTTTGTATCACTTCTTGTGTTCTATATTCTATGTATATCACTGTGTATCTTTTCTTCTTGCTTGCTTGTATCGCATATGTTCTGTTGTCTGAAAGCAAATTCTCTTATATATTCTGCTGTCAAATTCTCCTTTTGAATTTTGAATTCAAAGCATTAATTGCTGACTGATTCTGGAGAATGAAATGACTGGAATATATTCTTGAATGAGTTTCCCCAACTGTCCCATTAAAATAAGCAAACAATTAACTCTGATGAAATCCATAATTAATGCTGCCAAGAACGACTATATTCTTGAGAATATAAGAGTTAATTACTCAGAGAATTACTGCTAAATAATATTAGAAATTGGGAAAAGAAATAAGGAAAACTTATGAATCTGACTCGGGACAGAAATCTTCAACCTCTGGGTAGAATTCGTCGACTTGAGTTCCAAGTTCGTCGAGCTGAGAAATCCTGTTCGTCGACCTGAGCTCAGCGAACTACAAATTACCAATATCTTGCCAATTATACGCTCTAAGTTCGTCGAGTAGGAAATCTGTCTTGAGGAAGAGATCGTCGACCTGAGCTCGAATATCGTCGAGCTCATCAAAGAGAAAGATTTCTGAGTTCGTCGATCTACGATCGACAATCGTCGAGCTGAGTTCGAAGAACTTCGAACTAATAATCTGAACTTTGAATTCTTCTAAGTCTTGAGTCTACTGAAGTCCTCTGCAGGATGGTCCATGAAGATTGATACTAATGACTAACCTAAACTCTAGGACTAACAGACTTGACCCGAGCTATATAAAGTGGGTGAAACATCCTAATTAGTGAACCTAGCCCAAATTCAAACTAGGGATCCAACACATACCCACTCCCGCACTGTATTGCACCATTCCGTGCTCTGCAGAGAACCCACTCCTGCGTATCAGGTAATCTTTCTGCTATGCTGCAGAGCATCCACTCACAAGTTGTCGAGCATCAAGATCCCATATTGTAGGACACACCTGTTCTCGCATTGCAGTGCACCATGCCCCCACATTGCAGATCACTCGCTCTCGCATTGTAGGGTATCATGTGTAACACCCCAATCCATCACATGGGATAAAACAGAAGGTCCGGCTGGGGCCCCACATCATATACCACAGATAGCTAGTGGATTTACGTATTAATATCAAATTACTGTCAAAGGAACACGGGTCCTAACTCAGAGCATTCTAGCAGAAGCTTTTAAAACAATTATAAGAATCCAAGCCACAGCATGAATGTCCACTAAAACCACCAAGTAGGAATGAGCGTACAAAATACACAAAGTACTCGGCCTTATGACCTTACAAGTGTTTTCTTAAATAATAAATGTTTTCCAAACATCGGCACGCAGGCCGGCCACACATGAGCATAAAAGTTAACATTGGTTTTTGGCCTTCAAAGGCCTGCAAAGCAACCAGGGCTTCTGCCCGCTACTTGCCACTAGGCTCCGCAGCACCTGCAATCAACATTCCTCCGCAGCGGTGGCAAACAAAAGCAACGGTCAGCTAAAGCTGACCAAATTATAACGACCCAACCCCTAATACAGGCCGGAGGTGCTCCTTCCCAGTAATTTATTAGTATAACAAAACAAGAAAGTGAAAGTACAATTTAAGCACCAATCACCACAGGCATAGGCTCGCACGACCACACACCTCGTGCTCTCAGGGCACTTTCTCGGTGAACCCAGTCCACCACCACCCCCAAGACGGCAATGTCGTGAGCATTATAGTCTTTCTGGCCGCAACCTAAGACGCGCCCTCTATGCCAATGGTAAGTTCCACGTGCCTTAGGTCTCTTTAACCGAACCACACAGAGCGGGTACGGTTCCACTCAACCCGTTTCTCACACCGGCACGTCAATTAAAGCCATCAGTGCTGGTCAAGCTTCCCCGAGTCCCAAATCGATCACATAATCTTACATAACTCGGTTATGTACAGGTTGGCTCCTAGGCCACCAAGATGGCAGAACCATGCATCTGCCCAATTTTTCGGGTGCACCTTGGGGTTAGTCCCCAAGGCTCCCTGTTGCAATCTACCATGTGGAAAACACGAAAACGACCATCGGTACAGAGTGTTCTCTAGCTATTCATGCATAGTGAAACATCACCTATCCATACCAACTTGTCCGGGTAGGTTTCACACACCATGCCTATGTCCATACTTCGATTCCGGACACTACATGTAAAACTAGAAGGACTATTCATGTCCACCCGAAGGAACACCTCACACTCACCGCATACTTGCGAGATCGGATTTCCTATGCAGAAAGGAAGAGGACTTCACATGTGCAAGAAGAGAATCGTTACCCTAGAGGTTCGCTTTGGTGCCATGAAAAACTAGTCAAATGGAAAGCATCGCAACGACCTCGTCTCCACGAATCTGGACTCGGTTTGGATTTGGGGGCTCCGAAGCTCCACCGGCAGTCAGATCTCTCCTTCTTCTTCTTCCTTACTCTCCCCTCTCTCTAAAACTTTATAAAGAGAAACCCTAAGAGAAAATAAGGGTTTCATCCCCTATTCCCGACCTTATAACAGCAGGGAAATCACTGAGCCATTGGATCCCTTTTGAAGGAAATGAACGGCCACGATTCGCACTTAAAATCATTTTCCTGTGCCGAACATGGCTTGTGACACACCCATATCACAGGCCGTGTCTCATGATCTGAACACGATCATCGAATGCAGAATATGACACGGGCTCAGACACTCCCATGTACTGATTGACATGCCCGCGTCAGAAGATGACACGCCCGTGTCTCAGGGCGTGTCCCTCAAGCGACAGAAGAAACCGTCGTGTCCCGACCAGGACACGGTCTTAGACACACCCATGTCAAAACTTGACACACCTGTGTCAACAAGTATACGGTCGTGTACCAGGCCGTGTCCCTTACTGGACACCGCCATGACGACACAGAGCAGGACACGGCCCTGGACACGCCCGTGTCTTAGGCCGTGTGCCTGACCTCCAAAGATCATCGAACACATTTCGCGACCACATGGAAAATCGTCGAACGTGTAGCATGACACGGCCATGTACACGCCCGTGTCCAAGGCCGTGTGACCCTTGCCAGGCCCTAGATTGTCCTTAAGATGCTACCAGATCTTTTCCGAGTTTTGTGGCGTTACAACCCCCCCCCCCCCCCCCCCCCCCCCCCCCCCCCCCCCGTAAAAGAATTTCGTCCCGAAATTATAGAATGAAAAAGTACTCAACTTAAATGGTACCTGAGTAGAAGATCTAGGGATACTCCTCAAGCAAGGTCTTCTCTCGCTCCCACGAAAGCTCCTCATGACTGTAGTTGTCACATCGAACCTTGACCATCCTGATGTCTTTGTTACGAAGTCGCTTGACTTCAAAGTCAATGCGAATGGGCTTGACCTTCATCACCAACCAACTATCAACAGGTACTTGATCGACCGCAATCACTTGTGAAGGCTCTTGCACTGCCTTCCGCAACACTAATATGTGGAATATGTCGTGTAGACCACTCAGTTCCATTGATAACTTTAGTCGATAAGCCGCTTGATGAGTCCGATTTATATATGGTTTTTCGGACTCATCTGGGCTAGTTTTCACGCGTTTGCACTTCACGTTTAGTTCTATATCGTTCATATTTCATCTTATCTTTATTTCCATAGGAAGTGCACACTTAGACTCGTGGTTGCGTATTTTTTGTACTTTTAATGTTTATTCTCTCTTTTTGTGATTGCCTGGAATGTATGCACATATCAGTGCTGGGTTTAGGGGTTATGTGCATGTTCCGGGGACATTTGGAAGCAGGAATACTGCACACGCTCATCAGATATAGTGCGCACGACCACTGGTCGTGCGCCACTGCTCGTGCGCAATGTTCCCTGATTTCCAGAATCTGCCTGGGGTATGCGCACGACCACTGGACATATTGCGCACGACCACCGGTCGTGCGCCACTGATCGTGTGCATTGATTCCTCATTTCTGGAGTCCTGTCTGGGTAATCGCACGATCATTGGACTTAGTGCGCACGACCACTGGTTGTGCGCCACTACTCGTGCGTATTATCCCAGTTATTCTTCCTGTTATTCCATGCCAGTGCGCACGAGCACAGGACATAGCACGCACGACCACTGGTCGTGCGCCTGTGATCGTGCGCATTGTTCATTTCTGCTTTTGTATAAATAGTGCAGGTCTCGCCCTAATCCAGAGATCCGGAAATCGCTCATTTTTCCTCCGCTGTTTTCGTCTCCGAGGAGGGATTCCACCGTCCTCCTTCAATCTCCACACTAGGGAGGTGCTCCGGGCAAGCTTTCACCGCCAAATCCAAGCCGGAGCTTCCTCTTGGCCTCCTCCTTCATCCTTGAGTTGCAAGAAGAGCTTGACCTAGCTTTCTCCACCAAGCTAGGAGAAGTTGTGCCATCCTCCACCGGATTGTGACACGAAGAAGACGGGCCATTGGAAGGTGGTGACAACCCTTCTCTACCCCGGACGCAGTTGAGGACCGAGCTTGGATGCGGATTGACAACCCGACGACTCCAACCGTGAATCATCAGCAAGACTTCGGATTCAGTCGATTTCGCACACTTTTCTTCTCTTGTTGTTGATATTTTAGTTGAACTCTTTGTATTTGATGAAGCGATGCTTATTGTAATATACGTTTATCTGTAATCATGTCTATGTGATTGTGTATTTTCGTTATATTTACTTGAGGTGCGCCATATTTCATCCACCATCCATCCACCCTTGTCGCACTAGCAATTGCTAGTGGTGTGCGTAGCAAAGAGGTGCTCCCGACCCTCATTCCGCCGTTATCACTACCTCATCCGCAAGCCTACTCGCCCATCCGCCTAGTGATTTGGTGCATAGCGGCTCGACTAGTCTTCCATCCCGCCTGGCGAAGCATCGCATAGTGGCGTTGCATAGGAGTAGTTGATAGTGTTTTATTTTCTTTGTCCGCAATATCAAAGCCCCCATCGTTACCTCCGACCTAAGGACTTTAATCTCAAGTCCTCCTCAAAATTAACTCCATCTTACTGTGTTCCTTGAGAGATCGATACTTTGGAAAACTCGCCCATTTTATATTACTTGTGCGACCTGTTCACTGCCGTGATCTCACGCATCAAGTTTTTGGCGCCGTTGGCGGGGAACACAGTCGTGTGAGTTTATGGAGAGGGAGACGTGAAATTTCTTTCCTTTTCCTTTGTAAATCGCTTTTGTTTTGTTCTATTTCTATTTTGCCTGCCTTTTTCTTGTTTGTTTAGGCAATTGTAGCAATATATTGTTGGATTTAGTGATTTGCACAATTTATTTTGAATTTGCTGTTTCGACACCACGTGGGGATATTCGTATGCCCAATGTCGTTGGTGTAGGAAGCCTTCCCACGCTAGTCATGAATGCCCTACGAGAGATATTGAGCATAAGCCTCAGCGCACAATGCAAGAGATGTTGTATTCGTACAGCCTTTCGAACACTATGCTCCGAGCTTATGGTCAATCGTCCTCGCCACATACACCGTTCTCCTATTCCTATCCGGCCCCACAAGGACCGCAGCGTAATGAGAGAAAGTGTTTGTATTATCGTCGAACAGATCATGTCCTAAAGGATTGTGCCGAGTACCTCCGTGTTTTGGAAGAGGATGATGAGCTGGACATCCGGATCATCCCGACTCCTACCCTTGGTGGCACACCTTCATCATCTGGTTATGTGTCCCTGTCACCTTCATTTGTTGAAGGGAATGATATGGACACAACCACCAGATGTGTGGCTGATCTAGGCTTCGACGTGGCTGAGCCCAACTCTCATGTGCATACATCTCCAAGTGTGGAGCCGATTCTTTGTGAGGAACCTGTGCTTGACTTTTATTTAAACAAAGTTCTTCCACCTTTTGTGCATTCTACTTCAGTCGCCTCTGGAGACATTTTCGACGATGCAACACAAGTTGAGGCTTGTGATACATGGGTTGTTTCCACTCCCATGGAGGAGGACAACCTTCTTGGTGTCGAGGATTCTCCCTTGATACCAAAGGAGGAAGTCCAAGTCTTGGTGGAGGCCTCTATGGATCCTGTCGAGCCTTGTAGCATTGTCGAGATTACTGACGATATTTTTCTACCTCAGCCTTTGGGGAGTGAAACCGGGATCACTCCCCCAATTATTTCTTTATGTTCTTCGTCTCTTTTATTTCTTGACCCACCTTCCTTTTCTGATCCTGTGCAGGTTGAATCTCCACGGGTAAGTTGGGTTGACGTTGAGCCTTGCGCTCAGGCTATCGACGAGTGCATCCTCTTGTGTGAGGAGGTTCTTACCTCCTTCACAGTGGAAGCCCCTGCCGTCACCTTCGCCCCCAGCAAACTTGTGGTGGACGAAACCTTGCTAGGCAAGGATGTGTTTTGTGGTGAGAAGAGTGAGGACCAGCGCTCCTTCTCTTCTTACTTTCTATTTCCTCTACCTGTGTTGGGCAGGTATTACTATTTAGGTAGAGGGGTAACTGCTCTATCACCGTATCGGTACCCGTTACCGAAACGGATATTGGAACAGTTACCTGTGCACTTTTTATTTCATAGGCCCATTAGCTAGAACTGTTTAGAATTTAATAAGTCGTGCTGGGATGACAGTAACCCCAGTACTTATCTTTCATTTCCTGCATTTTTATTTTCATGTCTATTTTATTTTAGCATTTCTTTTTGTATATTTTTCTTTTATTTTTGCGGAGCTCACCCCTGCAGGTATTCATAGCAAATCACATTGGCGGGGTTGTGATTCTTCATATGGCGGACCTGCTTCGGTTTTTCACGCGTCTTCTGGTATGCTCACTAGCTGAGCATTGGGTAACCTCTCCCCTTGTTTCTATCTGATTTTAATTTCTATATCATATACTGTATTGCTTAGCTTAAGTCTGGGGGAGAGCCAGTTTTGTTACCTTTTACACGTGCACATCTCATGGCATACTAGAAGCCTTTATAATTTTATTTTGATTAGTTCATTGCACTACACACCACTGCACCCACATGAGAGCGTGCTTAGCTTTTTGCGTGTTGCGAGTTAAACTCGTTTCTTTTGTTAGATTTGGGAAAATTATGGTGTTGGCTTAAGATTGTGAGACAGAGTAAAATGTTGACCTTGTTGTGTTTTTAGTCAACTGCTCTCGTCTCGTGTAGAAATTCGAGTAGATTAAATTTTTCTGTATGTTTATAGTTTTATATTTTTCTATTTACGTAAAGACTTTTTATTCTACTCAAAAGTTGGTGAATCCGGTATGAATCAAACGGTAGTGTAGGGATGTGTGTAGTCGCCACTAGCCTCGTTTTGCTCGAGTCGGGAGGAAGGATTATCTTTCTCGGTGGCTAAGAACTTGCCCCAAGCTACTCTTGAAGCATAGGTGCATGGTTAGTCAAGTGTAAGCGTGATGTAGGCCATCATTTTGGCCCGGTTGAGCTTTGTACCGTTCCTAACGTCTTGTCCTCGCTAGCCCCGTTGTGCCTACCCTTCTTTTGATTCAGCTCCACCTTCATTCACCAAAGCCCCATAGCCTATCCTAGTCGCACACCGAAGTCGAGTTTAGTGTTTTATATTTTCATGTTGGGATGTGATGTAGTGTTATTATTTATGAAAATGTGGAAGTGCTCCTAAGTTTATATCTGCTGTATTGTGCAAATAAAATGAAGAAAAAGAAAAAAAAGAGAAAAATATTTGTAAAGAAAAAAAAAGTGAAAAGAAAAAGTTTAAATTGAAAATCTTTATGGAAATGTGATTATATTTGGAGTAGGCGGTGCACACACCCATTTGTTAAAAGTTAAGTCTGGGGGTGTGGTGCACCCGCATTTATTTTGGTTAGCTGATGGATTCTTTCTTTGATAGCTCATTTGGGTTAGGTGCATAGCCTTCCTTTTTATCATTGTTTACCTCACCATAACCCAAGCCCCGTGATTATCCTAAAGTCCTACGGATTTGCGCTTGAGTCTAACTAGTGCCGTGGAGAGAGTGTGAACGGGCAAGCATATGGTCCCCGACATTGGTGGATTCCTTTGGAGGTGATCCAGAGCCCCGATCTTTGGCAAAGCTCACCTTAGTGGCCTGCCTACTTTCTTCCTATACGTGACCAGTTGATTCACCGTGATTCTATTTTTGAGTAGTAATAAAATTTTGATACGCATTGTGAAAAATATAAACTATTCTGCATACTTAGAAATTTTCTCTATTGTATTTTTACGCACGCGAGCATGCGACTTCGCATGGTACTTTGTTTTTCAATCTCTTTGTTAGCTAGTAATTTTCCCTATCTGCTTAGATTTTGTTTGCTCGGGACGCGCAAATAGTTAAGTCTGGGGGTGTGATGAGTCCGATTTATATAGGGTTTTTCGGACTCATCTGGGCTAGTTTTCACGCATTTGCACTTCACTTTTAGTTCTATATCGTTCATATTTCATCTTGTATTTATTTTCATAGGAAGTGCACACTTAGGCTCGTGGTTGTGTATTTTTTTGTACTTTTAATGTTTATTCTCTCTTTTTGTGATTGCCTGGAATGTCTGCATATATCAGTGCTGGGTTTAGGGGTTGTGTGCATGTTCCGGGGACATTTGGAAGCAGGAATACTGCGCACGCTCATCAAATATAGTGCGCACGACCACTGGTCGTGCGCCACTGCTCGTGCACAATGTTCCCTGATTTCCAGAATCTGCCTGGGGTATGCGCACGACCACTGGACATATTGCGCAGAACCACCGGTCGTGCGCCACTGATCGTGTGCATTGATTCCTCATTTCTGGAGTCCTGTCTGGGTAATCGCACGATCATTGGACTTAGTGCGCACGACCACTGGTCGTGCGCCACTACTCGTGCGCATTATCCCAGTTCTTCTTCCTGTTATTCCATGCCAGTGCGCACGAGCACAGGACATAGCGCGCACGACCACTAGTCGTGCGCCTGTGATCGTGCGCATTGTTCATTTCTGCTTTTGTATAAATAGTGCAGGTCTCGCCCTAATCCAGAGATCCGGAAATCGCTCATTTTTCCTCCGCCGTTTTCGTCTCCGAGGAGGGATTCCGCCGTCCACCTTCAATCTCCACACTAGGGAGGTGCTCCGGGCAAGCTTTCACCGCCAAATCCAAGCCGGAGCTTCCTCTTGGCCTCCTCCTTCATCCTTGAGTTGCAAGAAGAGCTTGACCTAGCTTTCTCCACCAAGCTAGGAGAAGTTGTGCCATCCTCCAGCGGATTGTGACACGAAGAAGACGGGCCGTTGGAAGGTGGTGACAGCCCTTCTCTACCCCGGACGCAGTTGAGGACCGAGCTTGGACGCGGATTGACAACCCGACGACTCCAACCGTGAATCCTCAGCAAGACTTCGGATTCGGTCGATTTCGCACACTCCGCTTCACCAACTCGCTCTAGAATCTCGAACGGTCCAAGGTACCTCGGACTCAACTTCTTCAAGCGTCGTACCCGAGAGACACCCTTGAACGGCTTGATTTCAGATATACTCAGTCACCAACAGCGAACTCAACGTTCTTGTGCTAGGCATTATAATATTTAGCTTGTCTGTCCTGAGCGATCAACAATCATTCTCAAATTTTTTGTACCAACGAAGTGGCGTCTTCCTCTTCTTGTCGTTTGTTCAGCTTTGACTCACCCGTCTCCAACCAAGACAACGGCGTGCGGCATTTTCTACCGTAAAGGGCCTCGAAGGGCGCCATTTTAATACTCGCTTGGTAGCTATTGTTATGAGCAAACTCCACCATGTATATGTGATCTTCCCACCACTTTACAAAATCCAAGATGCACATGTGAAGCATGTCCTTCATCGTCCTGTTGACCCTCTCAGTTTGACCATCCATCTACGGATGAAAGGCTGTGCTGAAAATCAGCTTGGTTCCCAACATTTGCTGCACCGATATCCAATCGTTGGACGTGAAGCGCCCATCTCGGTCACTCACAATGTTGTGGTCCACCCTGTGCAGCCAAACAATGTTATCCACATACAGTTTTGCTTGCTTATCCACCGGATCATCCTTTCTATACGGAATGAAGTTAGACACTTTCGTCAATCGATCTACGATCACCCAGATGGCGTCATTTCCCTTATGCGACCTTGGCAACCCATGCACAAAATCCATTGATATATCGTCGAACTTCCACTCCGGGATAGGCAAGGACTTCAAGAAACCTCCGGGCTTCTGGCACTCCTCCTTCACCAAGGCGCACGTTTGACAGTTTGTAACACAAAGTGTCACGTCCTTCTTAAGTCTTGGCCACCAGAACAACTTTTTCATATCACAATACATTTTCGTGCTCCCTGGGAGAATCGAGTACTTGGTATGATGAGCCTCGTACATCAATTCCTCCAGTAGTTTTCCCACACTTGGGACGCACAGACGACTGTCCCTCCACATCAGTCCATCCTTATCAGTAAATTGGGAATTTCACCCATCCAAAACTAAAGCTTGTCGAATTCTATTTGTAAGGTCATACTGCACCTCTGTGCAGTTCAATTGAGCTTCAGTACTCATCTGCTTGTCAACACAAGAGATCTCTAATGCCTCCAAATCCTGAATCAAACGCTCGTCGTGAACCGACGACAAATTTGCCTGCATGGGGGCCTTGCGACTCAACGCATCCGCCATCGCATTGCCTTTCCCAGGCACATAATGTATCTTGAATGTGTAGTCACCCAGGAACTCCATCCACTTCCGCTGACTCATGTTTAGGTCCTTTTGATCCAGTAAGTACTTCAGACTCTTGTGATCAGTATAGATATCGACCTTCACACCGTACAAGTAATGCCTCCACAGCTTCAGGGCATATATCATGGCCGTTAACTCCAAGTCATGGACCAGATAATTCCTCTCGTGCACCTTCAGCTGACGCGAGCCATAAGCTACTACACTCCCATGCTATAGTAGAACAAAACCAAAGCCACTGCCAGAATTATCACTGTAGATCTCAAAACCTTCGGTCCCACTCGACGAACATAGAATAGGCGCCATGGTCAACTGACTTTTCAGTTCTTCGAAAGCTTGCGCGCACTGCGGCGACCACACAAACTTTTGATTTTTCCTCGTCAAAGTCGTGAGGGGTAACACTATCCACGAGAAGTTCTTTACGAAGCGCCTGTAGTAGCCGGCAAGTCCCAAGAAACTCCGGACCTCCGCCACTGAAGATAACACAGGCCACTCCCGTATCGCAACTATCTTCGTCGGATCTGCCGTAATACCTTCACCACTAACTATATTTCCAAGGAATGCCACCGAGTATAACCAGAATTCACATTTGGAGAATTTGGCATAAAGTTGATTCCTCCTCAACATCTCCAACACCATATGCAGATGCTTGAAATGATCATCCTCGCACAGCGAGTACACCAATATGTCGTCAAAAAAGACTATCACGAATTGGTCCAGGTACTCTCTGAACGTTCTGTTCATCAAATCCATAAACACGGATGGCGCATTGGTCAGCCCAAACGGCATAACGGTGAACTCATAATGCCCATACCGCGTGCTGAAAGCTATCTTGGGGATGTCACCTGTAACATCCAATTTCCAACTAGACCCCTAAGAGTGGTTTTGGCCATGACTAGGTCATGACAAAACCCTAGGAAGCCAGAAATGGGCCAAGAGATAGGAGGCATGAACTTGGAAATCATCATGGTCTACATATAGTAGAACTCTGAACAATGGTTTAGGATGACCATGGGCTACACCTTGACCCCAAGACCCTACCACAACACTCCCAAACATTTTGGGAGACCCATTAGAGCTATAAGTACCCATTGGGGTCAATCAAAGAGACTCGGTTGACCCAAGTCAACCCTAACCCTAAATGAGTCAAACTAGCCTACTTAGGGTCAATTGACCTTCCCCTAGCCAAGTGGACCCCACCTATGCCCTCTTAACCCTAAAGTGAGGTCAACGGGTCACTAAGGACACATTGGGGTCAACCCTATAGGCCAAGTTGACCCAAGTCAACTCGAGCCCCTAATCTGGTCAAAGTGCCCTTACTAAGGGTAGGTGACCTCCAAAGTGTAAGGTAACCCTACATAACCCTACCTAGACCTTAGGGGAGACCAATGAGTCACCAAGGACCCCTTGGGGTCGACCCTAATGGTCATGTTGACCCAAGTCAACTCTAGCCCTAAAATGGTCAAAGTGACCTTACCAAGGATCAAGTGACCTCCAAGGTGCCAAGTCAACCCTACCCAACCCTACATAGACCTTAGGGGAGGCCAATGGGTCACCAAGGACACATTGGGGTCGACCGAAATGGTCAAATTGACCAAAGTCAAGTCAACCCTAAAATAGGTCAAACTAGCCTAAATGACCTAACCAAGCCCAAGCCACTTGGGCTAAGCCCAACTTGAGTGGCCCATTAACTTTAGGAGGCTGATATTTATGAGGGATGCCACCTAAATTTCGGAGGGGTGACTAGGAGAGAGAAAATGAGAGTTTTCTCCTTAATGGAGGAGAGAGAAAGAGGAAAAGAGAGAGAGGAGTTATGGAGGGAGGCCATGGGCCACTCCATTCATCTCTCCATTGTCCCCATTCCTCTCCCTTGCCTCTTGGGATGATAATGCTATCAATTCCAGCCAGACAACACTAATGGGGGGAGCCCAACCACCATGGCCAACCAACCCTTCACCTCCCCTCCCATGAAAAAAATATAAATCCCCCTATGCAGCCCCCCATTTCAATTTCTGATCTTCCCATCACCTTCAGAACGTCCTTGGCAGTCAAAATAACGTATTGGATCAAAGGTTTTGGTGGAGGATCGAGGATTTGGGCAAGCTCGCCGGAGAGGAAAAACGCCATGGCCGACCACCGCCGCCGCCGTCATCGAACCACAAACAAGGTCCTCCTCTACTCCTTCTTCCGTGGGTAGATCTTAGGAATCGTTTAGGACAAGAATCGGACTCAATTGAGCCGATCCAAATTTTCGTTTCCATGGTTTTTCCAAAAAACAATGGTGGTCGGGTTCGCCGGAAACCGCCTCTCCGGCGGCCGTGCCGCGCCCTGACGGTAGCCCTCACCTAAACGGAGATGGTGGTGGTGGTGGCTGGCCAGGGAGGTGCCCAAATGGCCGGCGGTGGCTCATGCAAAGCTACAGGTTTATGCGTTTTTTTGGGTTCCTGGTTCGGGTTTTCTGAGAAGATGAACAGTAGTTTTATTACTTAATTATTATATTTATATATATAATATTGTTTTTGTTACCCTTTAACTTACACATTTTGATATCGTTAAACGATGCATTTAGATGATGTTTTAGGAAAAATGGCCAGTCACCAAAGTTGTAGCCCATCGAGTCTAGATTATTTTAAAATTTATTTCAACTCGTTTGGGTAAGAGGTTAGACCACAGCACCCATTTTGGTGGGCACTATACCTAGGGCTAACCTGAGATTAAAATGGATGCCCACCCTTCATCCCTTGTCCAAATGACCTGAGATTTTGGTAGGGAGTCTATCCTACCTATACCTAGGAATTGTATAAAATTGGGAATTTTTGTAGAAACTATTTCTATAGTTTTTATAAAAATTTAATAATTCATTAATAAATTAAATAGGTGTCCTAAACATCTTTAAACCCTCCCAAATTTTGGTGAGGGGTCCCTAGAATCCAGACCTAGTTTTGTACAAAATTGTAACTCATTTGGATATGTTTTGGTTAGTAAATCACCAATCCCTAGTTTGGCTTTGAGGAGGTATTTTTGATTACAAGTGCATTATGGACTTAGGGTGGTCCCCTCCCCTCAACAGAGGCTGAGGTTTTGGAAACTGACTTGGCATGGCCAATGTCACCCTCTTAAGGAAAATGGAAAGATTTAGGCTTGATTTACCCTAGGGTTCAACCTCAAACCCTAAGGAAGGACTTTTGAGGGTTGTGAAGGACATGGGCGCAAATGCTCTTGTATGTCCTTGGAAAATAAGTAGAGTTGATGGTAATGTAACCTAAGATCTCTGGTAGGAACTTTAGAAGAATTGGAGCAAGGTAGACACCTCAAAACCCTAACCCTAGTTTTAGGGTAGGAGTACTAATTTGCAGAATCAGCCCCTAAACCTTCCCCAAATGTTTTGAAACTTGGGTAGAATAGGTTTTATGCCACCTAGAACCTCTGGTAATTTTTGTAGAATTTTATGGATCTTATTCTTGGTACTTCATTTGTTAATTACCAAAAGGCCCAAATGATGTTTGATTTTATTATGGATGTTATGTGCTTTAAAATATGATTAAACTTGGTCAAAGGTTATTATAGGGCTAGTTGATCATCTCTGAATTTTATCACAATTTTCAATTAATTTTATTTGGTACTTCCTTCATTAATACAGAAAGGGACTTTGGTAAAGAAAATTCATTATGGATGATATTTCTGTTTAAAAATCATGATTCTTAGGTTTTGAGGTTTTTAAGCCAAATATTACTTGTAGAAATTTATTTATAATTTTTAGAGGTCTGTTTTTAGAACTTTCTTTACAAGGCCATATTTTAGAGAATAGGATAATTAATTAATTTGGGGAATAATTCTTTCAAACAAATTATGAAAGTTTACATAGAGGTTTTATATGCCCTTACCATCATCCTGGAATTTTCTCTGAAGTTTTGGAAGTATTTTTATTGTACGTCCCCTTTTAATGAATTATTTTGAAATAAATTGGAAATAAGATTTAAGGGCTGAAATCTTGCTGCAAAATTTGGAGATTCTGGAATTTTAGATGATTACCCATCTTGCATTTATCATAATTTTAGTGGAGCTTTATCTTGCTTAAATCTTGTACTTCATGTTCAACCTTGGAACTTTTGGCTTTTAAAATAAATAAATAAATTAGCATTTAAATTATAAAAATTAGAAGATTGTGGATTCAGTCTACATGTGCCCATATAGACCTCTGATAAGTTTTATATGAGCATTGGATGATCATAGGGCATACTTCCCTTTTTACGGGTCATATAGCTTAAGTGTTCTGCATTTAGTAAAACTGCAGGAAATCATTTGGGACATGAATTAGAGCACATGTGATGGGTCTTGATTGGTTTGCTGGATGGATAAATAGAATTAGGTGCATCTTTGGAAGATAAGTGAGTTGGGTGTTATTTTGTCTAGGGTTTAGAGGCGCTCGGGTCCGACGAAAGATCGTCCTCCCCGAGGTGTGTGGGTCAAATCACCCTAGGATTAGCCTATCGTAACATGAGGAAGGAATGGGTAAGGGAATCAACCAATAACAAAAGAAGTACCTTGCAAAAGGGAACGCTGGGCGTAATCCCAACATAGTTCCTAGTGCCCCTTGAGAGCCCTTCACAGGGAATACGTGGGCAGTCCTGGGTTAACGTAAACTGTTTTAACAAGCTGAAAAGAGTAACTTAGTAATTAGGGTTGCACATTTCACAAACACTGTTGTCACCGGAAGTTAGCTGGGAGCTTCAGCTCGGATGGTTAAAAGACGGACTTTGGGTCCGGGGAGCTTCAGCTCGATTATTTGTGACGGACGTGTTGGTCCGGGGAGCTTCGGCTCGGGTTTTGATTACGCTAAACTTGCATGTGCATAAAAGGAAAGGAAATTAAGGTGGTGGGTCTTCGGTATTGGAGGGTCGATGCACCGACGCCAATACGTTGACTCGGCAAGTGTGGTTAGCACTTCGCCAACAGAAGTCCGGTGCGCCAGCTGGCAAGAGTACGTAGGAGTCCGCTTCGTGCACCAAGCATTGAGGCGTATGATAGGTCTGACCGGTAATACTTTACTGGTTTAGAGGTGGGCGAGGCCCAACCCACCGCTTCCGTCTGCCACTATGGAGGTATCCTGGGAGGTTACGGCTCCAGAAAGGGGGAACTAAAGGTCTGTGTGCACAGAGTCGGGTGTGTGTGTTGCACTTGCATGATCCATCATACCCACTTGTATGTCATAGCATAATCGATTCATGTAACCCCTGACACCTAATGTATAAGTGGAATGAGACGCTTATACATTAGGACCTGCAAAACGACCCCTTGGTCTATAAGCTTGTGTGGGCAAGTTTATAAATTAAGGTCAATTTTGATATATAAATACATTTACTGCTATTTGATAACCGACACCCCAACGTATAAATTGGTATGGGACTTTTTATATGATGGGAGCCTTGCAGAAGACCCCTTGACTTATGTGTTCTCACATAAGTGATGGTTACTTTTCCTATTTCAGCTTATTGTCTATACATGTTATAGAATTGCTAGTATAGGTCCGCTGCCATCTGTTTTTGATATTCTCCACCTTCATGTCCTCCCTTTTCTTCCTCTCCGCTCGGTGCCGAGGAGCCGTGGGGGAAGGGGCGGGGGATGATAGGACTTAGTCTTTTAGACTAACGGTTTTCGAACCGCATCATTTAGGGGATCGTGGAGACCAGCATGGAGGAGCAGTCCCAGAGACCGGTGCGCTTGGAGGTGGGGCAGTCTAGCTCCGGAGTTCATACAGCCGGGACTGTGAGTCTCGACCTTGAGTAGTTTTTCTACTTTTGCTTCCGCATGAGTGATTTTGTAGTGAGGATATCATGTACCGGGCATAAGCCCGTATTTGCTACTCCGATGTTTTATTCTGTAGACACTCCCTTCGTGGAGACTTATATACTAATATGTGATTTTCTGTGGACTGATAGTTTCCATTTACTTCTTTATGCTACTTTTCTGTGATCGAAATGGCCGGCAGAATCGGCGCTTTGTGGTGATGACCCTTCAGGGCATGAAGGAGTCACCGCAAAACGGCGGTTCTGGGACTAAGACCTCGGTGTTGAAAATGAAAAAAAGGGGTCTTACAAGTGGTATCAAAGCAGACCTCGATCGAAAAGTAGCAGTCCACACCCCTGGGTCACCCCCGCACGAGTTTAGTTTGGGGACAAACTAAGCAGCGGAAGCAGTGGTGTGCCCATAAGAGAAATCACATTTAAAAGTCCACTTTATCTTGTCCATTCTTTCCATTTTTACGCTATCTAACAATTGGAATCCTTCTTTGTAGCATGCAGCAAACCCTGCCCCTAGCAGGGAGCACTTTAGGCTGCGAAGATCTCATCTTATAATTCTTTAGTCAATGAGTTAGACTCAACCCACTAGGAGACATGACTAACCATGATAACTTATAGTATGCCCTAGTTTGAAATATACTTTTGGTATGAACTTGGTTAAGCTAAGGAGATACCTAAAGAGAATAAAGGGGGAGTATAACACGAGAATGGCTACCTAAGCCATAAACTCAGGTAGCCCTACAGTCCCTATCAAGGATTACTCAAACCGGAAGGACTACTTTAAGGAGAATTGAGACCAATAATCCATTAGCAGAATGGTAGAAGACACATAGTCTCAACCCTCATGCCAGTAACAAGATTACCTGGAGACCACCATCACGACAAACACCGAAGGTCGGATAGGAATTCAGTTCGGAAGAGACCTAGTTGGGATTGGGAACATTTTGACCCGGATAAGGTTGTCGTAAATATGACTCATAGGGTTTAAAATATGGAGTATATCAACAGATTCAGGTTGGAACCCCAAGTCAAAGATTGATGCCCTAGAAATTGTGCACCCAGCTAGGACAGATATAACATGGTAATATCAAAGATACTCAGCCCAAGGCAGGTAGAGGCTTATCTTTTGTTTATTGGGGCGTGTCTTTTGTTTATTGGGCAAATTAGTTACTGACTTGGGTTTCCCTTAGATCTCATCTAGAAAGGTTTGCGTCATGAATCTGATTGCGAAGTGGGGATTTTATAGAGTCGTTGTCTACCCGTATAAGCGAGAAAAATTAATCATCGGAAGTTTGGTGTATCTCGGAATGTGTATCTCCCCGGAGTGAAGAAGGGCGTCATGGATTTTGTGATGCACGGTGAGGTCCGTCTCCCGATGAAGGTTAAGTGCAAGAACTTTTGGGAAACTATTACAGTCACAACCCGGTTAGAGTGGAAGTTCGAGGATACAATTAGGGATTTTCATATACACGATTCCTCATCCGCACTCCGGGAATAATTATAAATGGAACATCAACGATAGACTGGCCGAGATATCTAGGGTCACCCTGACCCGAAAGAAAACTTCTGTAGGTGTTTCATAAGTTTTGTGAGTAGTTGATCATTATCATGGTGTGCTCAAGATGATCGTGTTGAATCAAGATGGATAGTGTACGTCCAAGGATAGAAGATCAGTCCAGGCTTATCTGGGCTCTCCGTCGACATTCAACACAATTCTCCACCCTTGTACGGAAGGAGATGTAGGACTCCGCTTTCATCGATTCAGGACGAGAATCCGAAGGTGTTGGGATCAGATTTTGTTGAAGACACCGAGGCTCAGATGAGGCTGATCAGAGACAGGATACTAGAGGTGCAAAGCAGGCAGGCAAAGTACTATGATGCCCGACATCATCAGGTGGAGTTTCAGGTGGGGGACCGAGTGTTTTGGAAGATCCATCCCATGCATGGAGTTTCACGG
Organism: Platanthera guangdongensis; assembly: GCA_039583875.1. Classification (NCBI taxonomy): domain Eukaryota; kingdom Viridiplantae; phylum Streptophyta; class Magnoliopsida; order Asparagales; family Orchidaceae; genus Platanthera; species Platanthera guangdongensis. The sequence continues at coordinate 83,415,173 of CM077161.1, forward strand.
GTGTGTGGTCGGAGGAAGAAGCTCAGCCGAGGTACATGGGCCCTTACAGGATCCTGGAGCGAATCGGACCCCTATCCTACAGGCTGGAGTTGCCACCAGAGCTGGCAGCTCTGCACGACGTCTTCCACATTTCTTCACTGAGGAGGGCTCTGGAGCAGTATATTTTGACCACTGAAGGGTCGGTAGCTTCAGACCGGTCAGTTCGCTTGGAGCCGGTTCAGACCGACGACCGAGGAGTACGGTCTTGCATCGCAAGAAGTTCCCATTAGTCAAGGTCTTGTGGAGGAACCACGACCAGGAGGAGCATACCTGGGAACCGCAGGACTTGATGCGACAAAGTTACCCAGAGCTGTTCAGTCAGGTATATCTCACAACCCCTCAAGATGTTTAATTCATTTTCCTGCTTTTAACTAGTAGGGCTGCTCTAGGAAGAGTAGAGACTAATCTTTTGTTTATTGGGATCTTGGCTTCATCAATTAGGCGAATTGGTCATAGATTTAGGTTTCCCTTTAAACCTAATTTAGCAAACATGGCATCATGATAGGATGTTACAAGTTTCTTTTCTTCGGTAGAAATTTCCGTAGGCTCAACCTTGATTTCGGGGACGAAATCTTTGTTTTGTTTATTGGGATTTGTAACATCCAATTTCCAACTAGACCCCTAAGAGTGGTTTTGGCCATGACTAGGTCATGACAAAACCCTAGGAAGCCAGAAATGGGCCAAGAGAAAGGAGGCATGAAGTTGGAAATCATCATGGTCTGCATATAGTAGAACTCTGAACAATGGTTTAGGATGACCATGGGCTACACCTTGACCAAAAGACCCTACCACAACAATCCCAAACATTTTGGGAGACCCATTAGAGCTATAAGTACCCATTGGGGTCAATCAAAGAGACTCAGTTGACCCAAGTCAACCCTAACACTAAATGAGTCAAACTAGCCTACTTAGGGTCAATTGACCTTCCCCTAGCCAAGTGCACCCCACCTATGCCCTCCTAACCCTAAAGTGAGGTCAATGGGTCACTAAGGACACATTGGGGTCAGCCCTAGAGGCCAAGTTGACCCAAGTCAACTCGAGCCCCTAATCTGGTCAAAGTGCCCTTACTAAGGGTAGGTGACCTCCAAAGTGTAAGGTAACCCTACATAACCCTACCTAGACCTTAGGGGAGACCAATGAGTCACCAAGGACCCCTTGGGGTCGACCCTAATGGTCATGTTAACCCAAGTCAACTCTAGCCCTAAAATGGTCAAAGTGACCTTACCAAGGGTCAAGTGACCTCCAAGGTGCCAAGTCAACCCGAGCCAACCCTACATAGACCTTAGGGGAGGCCAATGGGTCACCAAGGACACATTGGGGTCGACCGAAATGGTCAAATTGACCAAAGTCAAGTCAACCCTAAAATAGGTCAAACTAGCCTAAATGACCTAACCAAGCCCAAACCACTTGGGCTAAGCCCAACTTGAGTGGCCCATTAACTTTAGGAGGCTGATATTTATGAGGGATGCCACCTAAAGTTTGGAGGGGTGACTAGGACAGAGAAAATGAGAGTTTTCTCCTTAATGGAGGAGAGAGAAAGAGGAAAAGAGAGAGAGAGGAGTTATGGAGGGAGGCCATGGGCCACTCCATTCATCTCTCCATTGTCACCATTCCTCTCCCTTGCCTCTTGGGATGATAATGCTATCAATTCCAGCCAGCCAACACTAATGGGAGGAGCCCAACCACCATGGCCAACCAACCCTTCAACTCCCCTCCCATGAAAAAAATATAAATCCCCCTATGCAGCCCCCGATTTCAATTTCTGATCTTCCCATCACCTTCAGAACGTCCTTGGCAGTCAAAATAACGTATTGGATCAAAGGTTTTGGTGGAGGATCGAGGATTCGGGCAAGCTCGCCGGAGAGCAAAAACGCCATGGCCGACCACCGCCGCCGCCGTCATCGAACCACAAACAAGGTCCTCCTCTACTCCTTCTTCCGTGGGTAGATCGTAGGAATCGTTTAGGACAAGAATCAGACTCAATCGAGCCAATCCAAATTTTTGTTTCCATGGTTTTTCCAAAAAACAATGGTGGTCGGGTTCGCCGGAAACCGCCTCTCCGGCGGCCGTGCCGCCCCCTGACGGTAGCCCTCACCTCAACGGAGATGGTGGTGGTGGTGGCTGGCCAGGGAGGTGGCCAAATGGCCGGCGGTGGCTCATGCAAAGCTACAAGTTTATGCGTTTTTTTTTGGGTTCCTGGTTCGGGTTTTCTGAGAAGATGAACAGTAGTTTTATTACTTAATTATTATATTTATATATATAATATTGTTTTTGTTATCCTTTAACTTACACATTTTTATATCGTTAAACGATGCATTTAGATGCTGTTTTAGGAAAAATGGCCAGTCAGCAAAGTTGTAGCCCATCGAGTCTAGATTATTTTAAAATTTATTTCAACTCGTTTGGGTAAGTGGTTAGACCACAGCACCCATTTTGGTGGGCACTATACCTAGGGCTAACCTGAGATTAAAATGGATGCCCACCCTTCAACCCTTGTCCAACTGACCTGAGCTTTTGGTAGGGAGTCTATCCTACCTATACCTAGGAACTGTATAAAAATGGAAATTTTTGGAGAAACTATTTCTATATTTTTTATAAAAATGTAATAATTCATAAATAAATTAAATAGGTGTCCTAAACATCTCCAAACCCTCACAAATTTTGGTGAGGGGTCCATGGAATCCAGACCTAGTTCTGTACAAAATTTTAACTCATTTGGAAATGTTTTGGTTAGGAAATCACCAATCCCTAGTTTGGCTTTAAGGAGGTATTTTTGATTACAAGTGCATTATGGACTTAGGGTGGTCCCCTCCCCTCAACAGAGGCTGAGGTTTTGGACACTGACTTGGCATGGCCAATGTCACCCTCTTAAGGAAAATGGAAAGATTTAGGCTTGATTTACCCTAGGGTTCAACCTCAAACCCTAAGAAAGGACTTTTGAGGGTTGTGAAGGACACGGGGGAAAATGCTCTTGTATGGCCTTGGAAACCAAGTCGAGTTGAGGGTAATGTAACCTAAGATCTCTGGTAGGAACTTTAGAAGAATTGGAGCAAGGTAGACACCTCAAAACCCTAACCCTAGTTTTAGGGTAGGATCACTAATTTGAAGAATCAGCCCCTACACCTTCCCCAAATGTTTTGAAACTTGGGTAGAATAGGTTTTAGGCCACCTAACACCTCTAGTAATTTTTGTAGAATTTTATGGAGCTTATTCTTGGTACTTCATTTGTTAATTACCAAAATACCCAAAATGATGTTTGATTTTATTATGGATGTTATGTGCTTTAAAATATGATGAAACTTGGTCCGAGGTTATTATAGGGCTAGTTGATCATCTCTGAATTTTATCACAATTTTCAATTAATTTTATTTGGTACTTCCTTCATTAATTTCAGAAAGGGGCTTTGGTAAAGAAAATTCATTATGGATGCTATTTCTGTTTAAAAATCATGAGGCTTAGGTTTTGAGGTATATAGGCCAAAAAGTACTTGTGGAAATTTATTTATAATTTTTACAAGGCCATATTTTTGAGAATAGGATAATTAATTAATTTGGGGAATAATTCTTTCAAACAAATTATGAAAGTTTACATAGAGGTTTTATATGCCCTTACCATCATCCTGGAATTTTATCTGAAGTTTTGGAAGTATTTTTATTGTACGTCCCCTTTTAATGAATTATTTTGGAATAAATTGGAAATAAGATTTAAGGGCTGAAATCTTGCTGTAAAATTTGGAGATTCTGGAATTTTAGATGATTACCCATCTTTCATTTATCATAATTTTAGTGGAGCTTTATCTTGCTTAAATCTTGTACTTCCTGTTCAACCTTGGAACTTTTGGCTTTTAAAATAAATAAATAAATTAGCATTTAAATTATAAAAATTAGAAGATTGTGGATTCAGTCTACATGTGCCCATATAGACCTCTGATAATTTTTATATGAGCATTGGATGATCATAGGGCATACTTCCCTTTTTACGGGTCATATAGCTTAAGTGGTCTGCATTTAGTAAAACTGCAGGAAATCATTTGGGACATGAATTAGAGCACATGTGATGGGTCTTGATTGGTTTGCTGGAAGGATAAATAGAATTAGGTGCATCTTTGGAAGATAAGTGAGTTGGGTGTTATTTTGTCTAGGGTTTAGAGGCGCTCGGGTCTGACGAAAGATCGTCCTCCCCAAGGTGTGTGGGTCAAATCACCCTAGGATTAGCCTATCGTAACATGAGGAAGGAATGGGTAAGGGAATCAACCAATAACAGAATAAGTACCTTGCGAAAGGGAATGCTGGGCGTAATCCCAACATAGTTCCTAGTGCCCCTTGAGAGCCCTTCACAGGGAATACCGGGGGCAGTCCTGGGTTAACGTAAACTGTTTTAACAAGCTGAAAAGAGTAACTTAGTAATTAGGGTTGCACATTTCACAAACACTGTTGGCACCGGAAGTTAGCTGGGAGCTTCAGCTCGAATGGTTAAAAGATGGACTTTGGGTCCGGGGAGCTTCAGCTCGATTGTTTGTGACGGACGTGTTGGTCCGGGGAGCTTCGGCTCGGGTATTGATTACGCTAAACTTGCATGTGCATAAAAGGAAAGGAAATTAAGGTGGTGGGTCTTCGGTATTGGAGGGTTGATGCACCGACGCCAATACGTTGACTCGGCAAGTGTGGTTAGCACTTCGCCAACATAAGTCCGGTGCGCCAGCCGGCAAGAGTACGCAGGAGTCCGCTTCGTGCACCAAGCGTTGAGGCGTATGATAGGTCTGACCGGTAGTGCTTTACTAGTTTAGAGGTGGGCGAGGCCCAACCCACCGCTTTCGTCTGCCACTATGGAGGTATCCTGGGAGGTTATGGCTCCAGAAAGGGGGAACTAAAGGTCTGTGTGCACAGAGTCGGGTGTGTGTGTTGCACTTGCATGATCCATCATACCCACTTGCATGTCATAGCATAATCGATTCATGTAACCCCTGACACCTAATGTATAAGTGGAATGGGACGCTTATACATTAGGACCTGCAAAACGACCCCTTGGTCTATAAGCTTATGTGGGCAAGTTTATAAATTAAGGTCAATTTTGATATATAAATACATTTACTGCTGTTTGATAACCGACAACCCAACGTATAAATTGGTATGAGACTTTTTATACGATGGGAGCCTTGCAGAAGACCCCTTGACTTATGTGTTCTCACATAAGTGAAGGTTACTTTTCCTATTTCAGCTTATTGTCTATACATGTTATAGAATTGCTAGTATAGGTCCGCTGCCATCTGTTTTTGATATTCTCCACCTTCATGTCCTCCCTTTTCTTCCTCTCCGCTCGGTGCCTAGGAGCCGTGGGGGAAGGGGCAGGGGATGATAGGACTTAGTCTTTTAGACTAACGGTTTTCGAACTGCATCATTTAGGGGATCGTGGAGACCAGCATGGAGGAGCAGCCCCAGAGACCGGTGCGCTTGGATGTGGGGCAGTCTAGATCCGGAGTTCATACAGCCGGGACGGTGAGTCTCGACCTTGAGTAGTTTTTCTACTTTTGCTTCCGCATGAGTGATTTTGTAGTAAGGATATGATGTACCAGGCATAAGACCGTATTTGCTACTCCGATGTTTTATTCTGTGGACACTCCCTTCGTGGAGACTTATATACTGATATGTGATTTTCTGTGGACTGATAGTTTCCATTTACTTCTTTATGCTACTTTTCTGTGATCGAAATGGCCGGCAGAATCGACACTTTGTGGGGATGACCCTTCAGGGCGTGAAGGAGTCACCGCAAAACGGCGGTTCTGGGCCTAAGACCCCGGTGTTGAAAAAGAAAAAAAAAGGGGGGTCTTACATCACCTTCCCTTATCCATAGCTGATAGTATCCAGATTTCAGATCCAACTTTGAGTACACGGTCAACCCCACCAGCTGGTCGAACAAATCATCAATCCTTGGGATCGGATACTTATTCTTCTCCGTTAGCTTGTTCAACTCCCGGTAATCGATACAAAGTCGCAAACTTTCGTCCTTCTTCTTATTAAAAAGGACTGACACGGTCCAAGGCGACGAACTCGGACGCACATAACCTTCTTCCAATAGTTCTTGAAGTTGCACTTTCAGCTCTGCCATCTCCATAGCCGCTAATCGATACGGAGAGCGTGACACAGGTTTGGCACCTGGCACCAGCTCAACAGTGAAGTCGATCTCTCGCTGAGGCGGCGCTCCAAGTAGATCGTCAGGGAACACGTCAGGATACTCAGATATAACTGGGATACTTTCCAAACTAGGCTTAGGCTTCGAAGCCTCCACTAAATTGAAAAACAGCTCTGCACCAACACAAACTGTCTTAACCACCTAGAGAACAGACATCAAAGTATTGCTCGAACCTTTCATGCCTGCAAATATCGTCTCACGACCGCTTACCAATTTAACCTCCTTGCAGTTGCAATCGATGTACGCTCGCAGCTCCGAGAGCCAGTCCATCCCAAAGATCACGTAAAACTCCACTAACAGCAGTAACGACGCTTGCAAGTCAAACTCTTGACTCCCGATCCAAATCTTTACGCAACATACTCTATCCGCGCGCATCGAGCACCCATTAGGCAACAACACATCCAATTTGTCCCTTGCCATCGAAGAAGGTACTCTGATGCGCGATATAAATCCTTCGGACAAAAAGGAATGCGAAGCTCCCATATCTAACAGTGTTCTCCCCGGATAATCAAAAATCAAAACAAAGCCTAACACAAGCAGACATAAGCTAACGCAAAAAGGGTAACAAATATATAAAGTTATTCTGCTTTTAATTAACTCTACCTGTCACCACATCGGTCTACTTTATGGCCTCATGAAGACCAAGATTGTATACTCCGGGCTGAGCTGGAGCATAGTGGGATGCGGTTGAGTCCACCGCCTTCCCCTTTTCCTCGTACGTTGCTCTAGGCTATCTCTCGGACTTTGGATGTCCACTCCAACAATCTCGTGCAAAGTGCCTCGTCTTCCCACAGTTATAACATGCGCCTGGGGTTCAGGCTGTAGTAGCCCCAGATGCACTAGAAGAAGGGGCTGGACCTGAAGTCCTAGCCTTCTTATACTACCTACGGAAACCAGACTTTGAGGAGGTCGGTACCTTACACTTCGTCTTGTTCGCACTAGAGTCCTTCTTGTAACATCCGTACCTTACCGTTCGTGGCACTTAAAGCCCACTAGGATTAGTAAAGGCCCGTTACCGGGCTGCAGCACAAGCACCCCAAAGCCTCTCCGCCCTGCAGCTCAGTTGGTGATGAGCTTTGTTGAGGGAAGCTTATCAAGGGGGTTGCGGGTTCGAGACATGGCCTCAACAATGCACCGCTGCTGAGAAACAGGGCGGAGAGGCTTTGGGGTGCTTATGCTGTAGCCCGATAACGTGCCGTTACTAATTCTAGTGGGCTTTAAGCACCACGGACGGTAAGGTACGGACGTTACATAAAAAATGCACTTTTTTTGTAACGGCTCGACCTTACCGTCCGTGGCGCTTAAAGCCCAATAGGATTAGCACAACACCGTTACCGGGTTGCAGCCCAAGCACCCCAAAGCCTCTCCGCACCTGTTTCTCAGCAGCGGTGTATTGTTGAGGCCAGGTCTCGAACCCGCAACCCCCTTGATAAGCTTCCCTCAACAAAGCTCATCACCAACTGAGCTGTAGCTTAGTTGGTGATGAGCTTTGTTGAGGGAAGCTTATCAAGGGGGTTGCGGGTTCGAGACCTGGCCTCAACATTGCACCGCTGCTGAGAAACAGGTGCGGTGAGGCTTTGGGGTGCTTGGGCTGCAGCCCGGTAACAGTGTCGTGCTAATCCTAGTGGGCTTTAAGCGCCACGGACGGTAAGGCCAGGCCGTTACACTTCTTCTCTTGGGCACTCTTCGGAGCCTTATCCAATGATCCGGCCATATTGACCAGGGTTAGGAAACCCTGCGTCATAGGCCCTGAGAGTAGTAGCCTTAAGTCATCCCGCAAACACTCATAGAACCAGTTGGTCTTATGCTCCTCATCGGCCAAAGTAGAGCTAGCATAACGACCCAACCGTGTAAACTTGTGGAGGTACTCATCCACTCTACCATTTCCCCGCGTCAATCTTTGGAACTCATTCTCCATAGCAATCCTCTAAGCCGAGAGGAGTTATCTTGCCAAGAATAACCTCGAGAACTCATCCATCGAGACATCCGTGAGTTGCCTTCCAACCAAATGATGCAGCTCCAACCCTTCCCACCACAACCTCGCTTCACCATCTAACAGGAAGGTGGCTATGGTGGTATTCTACCATTCCTCTATTTCCGTGGCTATCAAGACTCTCTTCACCCAAGAGATCCAATCATCATTCTTGGTTGGAGTTCCAGTTCCCGAAAACACCGGAGTTTTAAAGATCATCACATGTTTGAGCTACTTCTCTATCGCTCTTCTAGGTATCAACGACTCTACAACCACTTGTTCAACCATTTTATGTTCTGCTTCTCGAAGCGGTACCTGCTCCACTGCAGGGGCAGGATGTTGCACTTGTGTTCCTTGCTGGGCATTTATCATTGCAAACACAGCTTCAGCCACCAATCTAATGGTTTCTACTAAAGGAGGGGTTGTAGACACATCATTAGGTGCACTGCTCTCCGCCGATTGCGGGCGTTCTGACTGTCCAGCAACGCTCCTAGTCACCTATAATAGCAAAAACCCTCGATTAGGCAACAAACAGATTGCTAAAAGCAATCGCTGGAACACTCAGATTCCTCAAAACAAGTGTATTTTTATTCCAAAGTGGACATTCATGGGTTCTTTTCATGTTATAGCGATGACGCACATACATGTGCTCACCACCCCTTAAAAGAATTCGCCCACGAATTCAAACAAGTAAGAACGAAGCCATAGTCTGATACCAAATTGTAACACCCCCATCCGTCACATGGGATATAACAGAAGGTCCGGCCAAGGCCCCACGCCAAATACCACGGACAGCTAGTGGAGTTACGTATTAATTCCAAATTACTGCCAAAGGATCACGCTTCCTAACTCAGAGCATTCTAGTGGAAGATTTTTAAAACAGTTATAAGAACCCAAGTCGCAGCATGAATGTCCACTAAAACAACCAAGAAGGAATGAGCGTATAAAATACACAAAGTACTCGGCCTTATGGCCTTACAAGTGTTTTCTTAAATAATAAATGTTTTCCAAACATCGGCAAGAAGGCCGGCCACATATGAGCATAAAAGTAAACATTGGTTTTTGCCCTTTGAGGGCCTGCACATCAACCAAGGCTTCTTCCCGCTACTTGCCACTAGGCTCCGCACTGTTGAAACCGAATCCTCGGTCTCCTGTGGAGTTCTCCCTCGGGGAAGGGGTGGTCTCGCGCCTACTTCACTCCTGCAAGCAAAACAACAAAGGAAATAGGGAAGGACTGACCCAAGGGCTCGGCGGGGAGGACCCAACACACACCCGGAAGATCTGAGAGCGCTTCCCCTCCTTAGCCAGAAGGCGAGCTAAGGTACCCTCAGAAAGCACTTGAAAACTGGAGCAAGGGAGCACAGGAAGCATGCCTTCTGGGGTACCCCTTGGGTCTTATTTATAGTTTTTAGAATCTGGACTGCCAATAACAAAAGGAACAGACCTGAAATTACCAGAAAAACCCTGGATGGGTCTGCCAACAGCCAAACTCCGCTGTTCTGAAAGGCTATAGGCAGACCAACAGGGGCAAAACAGTACAATGTACCTCTTGTATCTGGGCGAGCTGGGGAGCCTGGCCACCTAGGCAGATCTTGCTCGCCTGCTGTTCCCGAGCTCCTTTGCGCGAATGCGATTGGGGATGGCGAGCTCGTTCATCAGTCGGCTCTAATTAGTCGCCCTCAGCTCGACGAATCCTAGCATAGCTCGGCGAATACCGACCTCGCGGTCGACGAATGCCGAGCTCGGGTTCGGCTTCTCCTTGCCGAGCTTGCCCACAATCTTCAGTCCTTTGCTGGGCTTGCCTGTTGCTTGGACGATCTGAACCGCCCGGTATGGTCCTTGACGACCTCACTCGCCAAACACGGGGTTGTACATAATCCCCGCTCTTTTTGAGCTTGGCAATGCTCAGAAAGAAACATCCAACCCCAAGTGTTTGGCGAGTGTGCGGTGGGCTGGAGAGAATCTTCGGGGGGGGGGGGGGGGGGTCCACCTGCGACTATATATATGCACCTGCTTACCTGCCTGACACTTGCCATTCCCTCTGCTCTAACCCTGCCATGATACCGCTCCCCAAGGAGATTCAAGAGCGCCTAGACCGAGCTCGCCAGGCTTCTGCAGCTAGCATAGCCGCCTTGACGGTGGTCCTTGCCACTGCGTCGTATGGTGGCTCTACCGAGCCCAGCTCCAAGAAGATGAAACCGTTCCCCCACGCAGCCGAGCCCATCTACAATGACCTGAGGGCCACCTTGGAGCACGTGACCGGCTCCTCAACTCTTCCTGCCTCTAAAAGAGGGAGGAACGTCGTCGAGGTCTACGACGGCCCAGACCACCGCCCTGATGGTGCAGAAGACACCGCGCCGCGAGACGCCACCCTGCGAGCTAAGACAACTCTTGGGGACTCGCGGTTCATGACTCCGGAAAACCGCCATCGGGAGCCGTCCCCTCCCTTTGGTACCTTGGGTTTGAGCTCATAGAGGACAAGCTCGCCGGTCCGCGCCCCCTCTCCTCGGCGAACTGACGTGGCCGCGGGGGCGGGTCTGGGGACCATCCCTACCCCAGGATTCGAGCTTCTCTCACCGGGGACTCACGGCCCAGGTCGCGGGAAGGATCTGAGGTTCATCCCTCCCCGCATCTCCTTCGAGTTGCCGAGCTCGTTAGGTCGATTTTTCTTGGATTCTTGCCCCATGAGCTTTTCCTGCATTCCTCTTTTTGCTGACGTTTGACTCCACAGTTCCACCCAGCCAATCCGCTGCCGAGGAGTCTTCGCGGGTAGCCCACTACTCTCCACTCCCCTCTCCGAGCGCGCTGGACTCTTACCTGGGCCCAGAAGTGGATCAAGGCAAGCTGACGAGGAGGGAGGTTAAGCTTCTCAAGAAGCTGGTGTGCGGGCTGCACGAGGTGCAGGGGGTCAATGAGACGGTACAACGCGACTATGCACATCTTGCCAATGAGGTGCGAAGCGGACAGGCTGGCGAGCTGATGTCCCCTTCCCGACTTCTGGACGAGATAAACGATGGCCTCTCAGTGGCGCAGAGGAATTCTGGGAGGATCCGAGAGCTGCTCCGCGTGCGGCAGTCTGGGAGGCGGGAGCCGCGAGACCGAGGTAGATAAGAGGGCAGCTCCCTTGCCGAGCCGACCGGTACTCTCATCCTGATGCTCCCCCAGCTCGTGCGCCCAGCCTTTTTATTCCTGAACTTGGTCTCTATAATAAGTAGTTCTAGAATATTCTTGGACATGCGTTATTCAAATAATATATTGCGATGTTTGACTTAGCCTTGGTTGGGACGCGCCGGAAGTCGGCGAGCAGGGGTGGCGAGTTGGGGTGGCGAGCTGGGGCGGCGAGCTGAGCCGATTGGACGGCTTGACCCCAGATTTCTTTTTCTATAAATAGCCCCCCCCCCCCCCCCCACCAACCCCCGTACTATGCTTTTATAGCTTTCTCTTTCTCTCTGCGCTTCTTTCCTTCTTCTTACTCGCGCCTCGTCTTCTTTCGCGAGCATGGGCAAGACCAACCCCGACGCTGATGGCCGCAGTAAGTGCGCCCAGCACTTCACAGACTACTGCTTCTTCGAGGGGCATACTAGCGAGGAGGAGTTTGCGGAGTTCGAGACGGAGTACGTGCCGCCGGACTTCAAGGCGCGCCGGCCGAGGCTGGGGGAGTCCATCAACATCTTATACGACGACGAGCTCGCCTTCCCATTTCTCATTTCGAGGTGGGGTTGCGCCTCCCCCTATGGTCGGAGGTCCGGCAAATTCTTAAGTACTAAGGCGCGGTACCCGCGCAGCTGAACTCCAACGCCATCGCCATGATGGTGGCGTTCGCAAGCTATCTCCGGCGAGAGAGGATAGAGTTCAACCTAACAGTGCTCAGGAAACTCTTCTTTTATAAGGCGACGCCGGATGGGGTCGCTTACTTCGGCGGCTCGCTGATCAAAGTTCGCGAGATCGTGAACAAGCACCACAACTGGATGACCAGGATCGCCTTTATCAAGGGAGATCTCGGCAACATCCCATACTCGCCGCAGCAAAAAGGCGAGGAGGTCTACCGCCCGCCAGCCGTATCCGGCAATGATGCCGAGCTCCACAAATACTTCCTCTACAAGGATTTCGAGGTCGCCTTCCTGCGAAGGGGCCTCGACGTGCTCCTCCCCGTTCTACCCAGCGAAGGTATTGTTCTCTCCACATTGCCGAACTCGCCAGACTGCCGAGCTCACCGTATTGCTTGTTGAAAATCTTCTAACTTTTTTCCATGTTTTTCCTTGCAGGGGAGCGGTTGATTCCCACGAACCCGCCGTTTGCGGACCCGGGGTCTCACCCGGACCCCCTTGCTCGCGAAAAGGCGGCGGCGGCGGCCTGCCGAGATGAGGCAGCCCTCTCCCAACCCTCTTCCACCAAGAGTCGACCTGAGGATGCGGGGTCCAACCCGCCACACCGCCAGCCATTAGCAAAAAAGATGAAGAAGGTCGTGCTCGCTTCGTGGGGAAAACAACATCAACAACACCAATCCAGCCCAAATACATAAGCTCAACTGAGACCCCCGCCCCGATGCGTCGCTTGAGAGCCCGCTGAAGGATACCACCAGCAAAGGCCAGAAGGGCAGCGAGGCTCCTTCTTCTGCGGCGGCGATCTCCCCACCTCCTTCGGCGAAGAGGGAAGCTGGCGAGAGCGGGGTGCCGAAACAACATCCCCTCTTCAACTTCGGGGGGCGCTGGAAGGACTCGGCGGGGGAGCCCATGGTGCAGTGGGATGAGCTGGCTCATCGGGTCTCCATATCCACTCTGCATCCGTCCTGGCATGACCGCGAGCCCACCACTGGCCATGCTTATGCCCTCGGCTTCAGCCTTTATGGCCACGAGGATGCCGAGGCCTGCACGAATATGACCCTACAGCAGCTCGGCCATGAGGGTCTGCAGGCCCACCTGCGGACCTTGAAGCTCCATCAAATGCTGACTCGCCGCAGCTTTGCCCTCAGCAATTAACTCCTAAAAGTCGAACAGGCTCGCGATGTCGCCAAGAACAAGGTCTTCGACCAGGCGAGGCAGCTCGGCATCGCCGAGGGTCTCCTCGCCCAGGCCGTCGGCGGGTTGGTGAGTATCAGGCTCCTTCCTTCTTTTTACTTGAAATATTTTGCACTGTTAACGAATTTCCCTTGCATCATGATGCCAAGGCTGTCGGGGAGCTGTGGGCTCGCAATGCCGAGCAAGAGGAGGAGATCGGCCAGCTGTGCGCCCGACTTGCCGATCTGGAGGGGGTGAATGTGAGGCTAAAGGAGGAGAATCAGAACCTCAGCCGCGAGGCCCACCGCCAGGCGGAGATCTTCTTCCCGGCCAGCGACGTTGACCCTACCCTCCCCTATAAGAGGATGCGGGTCTTTGGCGAGGCCGACCTCGCCGAGAGGCTGCGGATCAATTCTATCCAAGCGGCCGAGTGCACCCTCCAAATGATGAAGGACACGCGGGTGCTTGTGCATGGGTACGAGGAGATCTCCGCCAAGGACCTGATGCCGAGCTTGTTCCCGGCCCTGCCACCCAGCAAGAAGGAGGATATCCTGGACGCGATGTTCAGGAAGGGCTTCTAAGATCAATCGGGCGAGGGGGAGGACCGGTTCGGCGGGGGGGGGGGGGGGGGGGGGGGGGGGGGGGGGGCTGGCCTGAATTTGTATATTCTTCTTCCTTCTTCTTTTTTTTGTTTACTCGCCGAGGCGAGCCCCTGTAAACATCTTTATCTAATGAAAAAAGATTTTTGATCATACCCATGCCATTTTCCATGTTTTCTTTTTTATGTGTTCTGCATGTCCGCGAGTACTTCCCCAGGCGACCTCGCATAGACAGGTACCGAGTAGGATAGTCATTAGTACGCGCCCGCGGGAGAGTACCTTGAGTGCTCGGTAATTCCCAGGGCCTCGCCGTAGCTCACTCGTGAGCTGTCCTCTGCCTACTTAATCAAAAAACCGAACTTTCTGAATTTTTCCAAGAAAAACAAAGTGAGGGGTGGGGCCTTTAGGCGGGATCTGCCTCCCCTCAGCGAGGTCCCAGTGCCTGGCTCACCAACTCTCAGGATTTCCCCCAGCTTGCTCGCGAGCTGTCCGCCATCTCATCGATGCGAGACAAACCTTTATAAACTTTCCCAAGTAAAACATAGCTGGGGGACGAGGCGGCCCGGCGGGACACACCTCCTCTTGGAGAGGCCTAGGGCTCTAGCTTGCCGATCTTCTGCCGAGCCCGAGCTGGCACAGCTAGCCCAAACTCACCCCCGCCGAGCTCTCCTCTCTTGGAAAGGCCAGGATTGTCAGGAACTACCTGGCGGGGGAAAGACTTTTTTGGGTGACCTCCAGCCCATCAACTTGGTGAGAGCCTGACTACAGTATATGCTCGTGTCCCAAGGATGACACTGAGTGAATTCTAGCCCTGTCAGCTAGGTGAGAGCTTGACAGCGCGATCTGCTCGGGGTCCACTACTAATACCATCGAGTGACTTCCAGCACTGCTGATGCGTGTAATTTGACAAGCGCACCGGTCGCACAAGTAATAAAGTTTTGGGAATAAATCCCCAAGTGTCGGTCTCTTGAGGAATGCAATTAGCGTAGAACGACAACAGTACCGAGAATATCGTTATGAGAGTTAAAAATAGAACAAAAAGGGAATAACGGACTAGGGAGATTGTGGATGTTTGATCTACTGAACTAGTAAAAGCTATGCGGGTCGAAGGCACCGCTTCGCAAGGTGAAGTGGGTTTGTCGGCCGCTATGCCGAACTTAAGTTGGGCGAGTGGAAGGGAAGCTAATGGATTGCAGCGTTCTTGTGTGGATTGCAATCGGACAAGGCACAGGAATGAAGTGGATGTGGGGTGAGCGAGGCGCATTCACAGACAGAACTCACAAGCATAAGAAGAGACTAACATTCCATTATCTATAAAGTAAACTTGATGTTCAATTATGGAAATGTTCATTACACTGCTCAAAACATTCATAACACAGAGGAAGGGGAAGAGGAGTAAACCAAAAGAGAATGAAGATCCACCGCGGGTCGTGGCCGGAGTAGCGAGTTTTCAATCCGCTTCCGGGCTCAGTCCAAGGAGGCTTCCAGTACCAACGATCTGTCACCTCGAAGGCCTTTAAGTCCGTTCTCTAGGTTATCTACTTCACCAACTCTGCAGGAAAGCTTGGAGTTGAAGTCATCAATGGTCGAGGGCTTCACCGGAGTGTTGAAAAGCTTCGGAGTAGTTGGAAATGGCTTCCCGACGAAGGTGGAAGTGATGGAGCAGCTGGAGAAGTGAAAAGGTGATTCCCGCACACTCTCCGATCGCAGCAAATGACAGGCGTTGACCTAAAACGCGGAGCAGGGCCTTATATACGGAGGCAGCAGAAGCAGTGCGCACGATCAGTGGCGCACGACCAGTGGTCGTGCACACTGTACGTCGATGATCGTGCGGTTTTTCCAAATAAACCTGCAACCTGGACAAGAAGCATCAGCATATAAGCGCACGAGCAGTGGCGCACGACCAGTGGTCGTGCGCACTATGGCCAGTGCTCGTGCAATTACCGAGACAGGGTTATGAAAAAGGGGGTGTAATGCGCACGAACAGTGGCGCACGACCAGTGGTCGTGCGCAGTAAGTCCAGTGGTCGTGCGCAGTATTCCTGCATCGTCGGAGTCTCCCGAGCAGTTCTGGAGCACGCGCACGACCACTGTACCAGCAGAAGGGGCAGAAAGGCCACCAGAACGTGCACACCACATCCCCGAGATAGGGCTAAAGAATAACAACAAAATGGAAACACAGAAAGCACACAGAAGCGGGCCTACAGTGCACTTAATCGTGAAATAGGTACATAAACACAAATAAGCATTAAAGGCTCTCAAGTGTAGCGCTAAGGCGATAAAACTAGCCCAGATGAGTCCAAAAATCAGTGTAAAATGTGGACTCATCACACCCCCAGACTTAACCATTTGCACGTCCCGAGCAAATCATTACTCCATGGACTCGAAGATAGCTAACTGACTCAGAAATTTCAAAAAGAAGTAAGACGAGAAATCAAATATATCATGAGTATAGAAGATATAATAGAAAAACTTTTTAATTATACAACGTAGTTTAAAATATTCGACAGACGTAAATAAATATTGTAATTGCTCAAAATTAGAATTCTGGAGAATCGTGTGATCATGTGCAGGAAGAAAGTAGGCAGGCCACTAAGGTGAGCATTGCCAAAGTTCGTGACTCAGGATCACCTCCAAAGGAATCCACCAATGTCGGGGACCATACGCATGCACGTTCACACTCTCTCCACAGTGCGGGTTAGACTCAAGTGTGAATCAGTAGGACTTGTAGGTGGAAATGGGGCTTAGGCAACGGCTTGGTGGTCAAAGATAAACATGAAGGCTCTATGCAACCAAAGCGAGCGAAAACAACCCAAACCAAAACAACCACATAGAAAAGAATGGGGCACACGCCCCCAGACTTAGCTTGAAATCCGGGTGTGAACACGGCTGAACCCGACCAAATTCAATAAAGAGGATGGGGATCGAAATCTCAAAGCAATTCTTTCATATATATATATATATATTTTTTTTTTTTCTATTGCACGAATCAGCTTTTTATTTTCGTAAACTGTTGTTTTCTTTTCTGCGCTAGCAATCCCCAAACGAAGCAATCAAAACGGGAATAAAGTCAGCACCCCCAAAAACAATGTCCACTAATCACAACCTCGGCAAAATACTAAATACAAATCAGCTCAAGCATTTGATTGCGAAGGTGGGTTTAGCTTCAGGCCTTGGTGAAAGTGAGTGGAGCTGGATCAAAGGAAGGGTAGGCACAAATTTGGCATGCAATGGTTAACAGGTAGGAATGGCTAAACAAGGCTCAAACTAGCCAAAAAGAAGGCCTACGTCATGCTCACGCTTAACTAACCGTGCACCAATGCTTCGAGAGTATCTTAGGGCAAGTTCTTAGCCACCGAGAAAGATGATCCTTCCCCCCGACTCGAGCAATATGAGTCTAGTGGCGGCTACACACATTCCTACACTATCGTTTGATTATCCCAGATTCAGATTTTGAGCAGTACAAACAATATTTACGTGTGCAGAAAAGAATAAATCTACGAGCATAAAGAAAAATTAGTTCTATCCTAACTCTACACAAACCATGAGTACTCGATTAGGAGCACTACATGAGTTTCGAACGACTCAATCCTGAAATCTTAAGCCAGTACCACTATTTTAAAGTTTACACAAAAGCAATAAATTTAACTCGGGTTGTGCGCGTGGGTAAGGGCGCACTCGTGTGGGTGATTCAGTGTGTGCAACAAAAAGCAAGAAATAAGTAAATAAGAAACTGGAATGCAACAGAAAGTGCGGTGTAGTGACCACAGGCATACTCCCCCCCCCCAGACTTAAAGTTGACAACAAATAAAAATAAGCATTCCAAATAGGAGAAATAGCTAGGGTAGGAAGTACCTATGCTCAAAATTGAGCATACCAGTCGGGAAATGAGATGTCCAAGTGCGGCCAAGTTGCCGCGCCTCAAATATTCCTGCACCTGCGATTAAAGGATGCAAGCCAAACAACAGCTGGACACACACATATATATATATATGAAGAAATAAACCTAACTCAAAACACAGCATAGGACCGAACGGTGCAACTTGGGTTGTCTCCCGAAAGCCCTTTTGTTTACCGTCCTTAAGGTGGACTAAATACCTGTATTAGCAGTTCAAATAGAGAGTTCGATACATAAAAAAAAAGAAAAGACAACAGTTGGCTCCCAGATGGGCGCTCACAAAAAATATAGTAGCTGTCTTGCTCAGAAAATATAAACAATATAAAAGAAACAGAAGGCGTGGTAGACTAGCTCTGTGGTGAGTTCCACTCACTCCCCCTCACTATCACTGCCGTGAATCTCGATGGGCGACGGACGTGGACCAGGTGCTGATGGGGCGACGCGAGTGGGCGGTGGTTGAATGTTCATCCCGCCTCGCACTGCTTGCTGATAAATAAAATCCTGCATCCAAAACTGGGAAGCTTCCAGATCAGCAAGGCGCTCGGACAAATACGGGACTCCCCTCTCTTGAGCTGAGCTGAACTGGCGCTCGGACAAATACGGGGCCTCAGTTGTTGTTGACTCTGCTGCGGTGGCACTCCTGCACTCCGCCTACCCATAGCGGAAGATTCACCCGGCTCTCCTTCATCTTCCCCTTCATCTTTACCCGCAGGCGCATCACCAGGCATGCAGACAATAAACTGCCGGCCACCTTTTCTCCCTACCACACGTAGCAAATGGCAACTCACCAGGTTGGCCCTGGAGATCATGGATGGGGCAGTGACCTGCACCATCGGAGGTAGCTGGCTCCAAACTCCCAAACTTTTGGCAATGCGGGTAATGTAGTAAGCACCCCCGATCGCGCCCGCGAGACCATAAGTGGCCTCGTGGTGGAAGAAATAGGCCAGCATATACCCCAAATGGACGGGGTACTGCTGCATGCTAGATAAGGAGATCAAATCATGCCACCCCACCACATTCTTGCTCAGGGCCTTAGCAGTGAGTGAATGACTAAGCAAATGCTGCATAAACTTGAGAGTGGGGGAGACAATTTTTGTTGACTTGGCATGGCGGGCTACATACTCCTCGTGCCCTCCGGTCAGAGAATGCCAAGCGGACCGCGGAGTCACACCCTCTGGAAAATCAATGCACAATGCGGGGAAATTAATCTGGGATGCCTCTGCCTCGGAATAGACACCTGCATGGATGGCAAGCTCGGGCAGTGTGACCGTGAAGACATTTCCCATCATCCGAAAGGAACAAGTAGGGAGAAACTAGTTGTCCGCCGTTGTCTCCCAAGTGAATGTGGAAAGGAATTCCAATGTCAATTCCCGGAAGCCAAGCTCGTCGCACTCAAATAACTTGCTCCAAAAATCGAAAGAGTAGAGAATGAGCACGACCTCTGCTAATGCACCGTCATCCCCAATGGAACGCAGCTCGTTCTAATCAACAAGCCGCTGAGAGAGGAATGGCTTGTCCTTCAGGGAATTATATCGTTGAGTATGCTCTGCCTTAGCAAAAGTTCCCATTCTTCCCAAAATCTGCGCAGGGCTTGCTGAAGCACGACCGGATCGTTGATAGGCCTTGACTATGGGGCGGCGTCTAGGTTCCATTACAGCAAAGTAAGGAAGGGAGATATGAAGTTGAGGGATCATACCGAAGGAGAGAGAGATGAACCACCGGAGAGGAATCGAAAGAAGATGAGCGCCGACAACGCATGCGCAGTGGACCAAGCTGGAGATTAAGGCGCACGCACAGTGGACAGCGGCTGGAAAATGAAAAGAAACCGGGCATGCGCACGACCAGTGGTCGTGCGATTATAAGTAGTGTGCACGACCAGTGGTCGTGCGCCGTGAAATTTTTCGCACGCCTGAGTTTTCAGTCTATTTCACACTGCTGACCACGTGGTGCACAGAGAGCTCAACACACAGCTGGGCTACCACACCCAAATAATGAAATACAAACAAAAATTGTAACAAAAGAAACATTATCCTAGATAACTGTTGGGTTTATTGTCTCCCAAAAGGACTTATACAAAATCTGAGCATCTCCTAACTGATGGGCGAATGAAACTGGAAATGTTCAGGCAGAGGTTCATGGTCACGCTACGGTAGCGGGTACCGGAACGGAGGTAGAACATAAGCCCCAATACCTGTATACGTATACCTTTCGGAAGTTTCAGGCATGGGCAGAAAGTCACTTGGGAAGCTCATCGGCTCCAACTCCATCTGCATCCGGTTACAATAAGTCCGAGGCCGCATTACAGGCCCTTGTACTGATTGGACCAATTCCACAATGTGGTCCTGCATGGGAGTAGACACGAGAGCAGGGTCAAGAAATAAACTAGAAGAATAACATAAACGGACCTCGATCGTGGGGATGATCCCAGAGTCATCCCCCGTCAGCGGAATTGTGCATGCTTCCAAACAGCTGTCTACGCTAGTGCAGGAATGTTCTGAAGTTGCATCTGTCTTGTCCATGCCTCGGGCATCCTCACATGGGATGGAGGTCACAACCTCTGCCACGGAGTCGTCCTCCTCGACTTGATCTAACAGAACTCGGGAAATGCTAATTTCCACCTGCGATTCAATCTCAACAGCACTGTCAGAAGAAGAAAGAATGCTATGCAAAGAGGAAGGTGAAGACACGAAGCTTGGTAGGATGTTGAGCGCTGGCTCTTCACAACTAAAAGATTCTATGCTAGTTGAAGTAGGCACTTCAGGAGTATAAATAGCAGTGTCGGAATGGGGATAAGCACATGTATTGGTGCACATACCTGGGATGTCTTCTCCACAACATAGAGATGGCAATGGCACATACCCCGATACAGAAGGGATGTTGCCCAAGGGTGAAGTGGAGACAATCCGAAAATCCGGCTCGTCATCCACCGCTGGCTCAGCTAGGTACGCGGCGCAATCCTTCAATGCATGATCCCAGCTTCGACAAAAAAGGCACTGCTTAGCCGGCTTCGGCGGTGCAACTGGTGCTGAAGCTGAATAAAAGTAGTGTGGTAATGGCTCCGCAGGTCGGTAGCTAACCGGCTTATGTCGACAATATGTCAATTCATGAATTTCCTGGCTACTATACTTCTGAGGGCATCTGTCGCTAACATGAGAGATGTCTCCACAATGACGGCAATTGATATTGAAATTGGCCCACATTGCAGCGACTGTAAATATCAGGGATACAACTACTTGGCAAAGATTCTGCGAATAAAACTAACACTTCCATCTGACGGAATAACAACACAAGAGAAAAGGGATCAAAACAACAAAACATCTCGTATAACGAAATTCTCAGTCATCTGGAGTCGCTCTACAGTTGCATTCCCCGGCAACGGCGCCAAAAACTTGATGCGTGTAATTCGGCAAGCGCACCGGTCGCACAAGTAATAAAGTTTTGGGAATAATCCCCAAGTGTCGGTCTCTTGAGGAATACAATTAGCGTAGAATGGCAACAATATCGAGAATATCGTTATAAGAGTTAAAAATAGAACAAAAAGGGAATATCGGACTAGGGAGATTGTGGATGTTTGATATACTGAACTAGTAAAAGCTATGCGGGTCGAAGGCACCGCTTCGCAAGGTGAAGTGGGTTTGTCGGCCGCTATGCCGAACTTCAGTTTGGAGAGTGGAAGGGAAGCTAATGGATTGCAGCATTCTTGTGTGGATTGTAATCGGACAAGGCACAGGAATGAAGTGGATGTGGGGTGAGCGAGGCGCATTCACAGACAGAACTCACAAGCATAAGAAGAGACTAACATTCCATTATCTATAAAGTAAACTTGATGTTCAGGGATGGAAATGTTCATTACACTGCTCAAAACATTCATAACACAGAGGAAGGGGAAGAGGAGTAAACCAAAAGAGAATGAAGATCCACCGCGGGTCGTGGCCGGAGTAGCGAGTTGTCAATCCGCTTCCGGGCTCAGTCTAAGGAGGCTTCCGGTACCAACGATCTATCACCTCGAAGGCCTTTAAGTCCGTTCTCTAGGTTATCTACTTCACCAACTCTGCAGGAAAGCTTGGAGTTGAAGTCATCAATGGCCGAGGGCTTCGCCGGAGTGTTGAAAAGCTTCGGAGTAGTTGGAAATGGCTTCCCGACGAAGGTGGAAGTGATGGAGCAGCTGGAGAAGTGAAAAGGCGATTCCCGCGCACTCTACGATCACAGCAAATGACAGGCGTTGACCTAAAACACGGAGCAGGGCCTTATATACGGAGGCAGCAGAAGCAGTGCACACGATCAGTGGCGCACGACCAGTGGTCGTGCGCACTGTAGGTCGATGATCGTGCGGATTTTCCAAATAAACCTGCAACCTGGACAAGAAGCATCAGCATATAAGCGCACGAGCAGTGGCGCACGACCAGTGGTCGTGCGCACTATGGCCAGTGCTCGTGCGATTACCGAGGCAGGGTTATGAAAAAGGGGGTGTAATGCGCACGAACAGTGGCGCACGACCATTGGTCGTGCGAAGTAAGTCCAGTGGTCGTGCGCAGTATTCCTGCATCGTCGGAGTCTCCCGAGCAGTTCCAGAGCACGCGCACGACCACTGTACCAGCAGAAGGGGCAGAAAGGCTGTTGCACCCCCGATCCGTCACATAGCATATAACAGTAGGTCCGGCCGGGGCCCGACGCCGTATGCCACAGACAGACCGGGTGGTTACTTATGGAAACCATCCAACCAATCTCAACGTCCTACACAGAGTATTCTAGCGGAAGCAGTTTATAAAAGTTGTAACAAAGAACCCAGCATTCAAGCACGAATGTCCACTAATACAAATTAGGAATGTTATACAAAATACCCAAAATAAGCCTTAAGGCCTTACAAAATGTTTCACTTGATATTACATGTTTTACAAACCACGGCACGCAGGCCGATCATACATGAACAAAACAGTAAACACTTCCAAATAGGCCTTCAAGGGCCGGCTTCGCATTCGGGCTTTAGCCCGCTATTGACCGCTTGGTCCAGCTGCACCTGCAATCAACAAACCACCGCACGGTGGCAAAACAAGGCAACGGTCAGCAATGCTGACCAAATTATAACAATCCTGCCCCCAACTCGGGGCGGCGATGCTCCTTCCCTACATTTCATTAGCATAAGCGTGCAATAAATAATCAGCCATTTCATCATACACGTTGGCTCTCACGGCCACACGCCTCGTGCTCTCAGGGCACATTCTCGGTGAACCGGTCGATGTCACGTCTATTAAAGCCATAGACATTCCGGACTCACCACCGCCTCTTGGACGGCCAAACCTATGAGCAATTTGTCTTCCTGGCCTGGGTCACAACAATTTAAGCCATTGACCGCCGAAGACCCTAATCTATGCCAACGGCAAGTGCCACGTGCCTTTAGGTCTCTTTAACCGAACGACATAGAACGGGTACGGTTCCATCTAACCCGTGCTCACATCGCAACGACAATTTAAGCCATTTGCGCGGGTCAAACTTCCGCCGAGTCCCATTTCCATCACAAGTCACATAACCCGATTATGTTCAAGTTGGCTCTCAAGCCACCAAGTTGGCAAGATCTCGTATCCGCCCAGTTTTCCGGGTGCACCTTTGGGTTAGTCCCCAAGGCTCCCTGCTGCAATCTACCGCGTAGAAAACCCGAAAAATAACCAATAGCACGGAGTCTTCTCCGGCATTATGCAATGCAACATCACCGATCCAGACCAACATGTCCGGGTAGGCTTCACACATCATGCCTATGTCCGTTCTCGCTTGCGGACTCTAAACAACGGGGACTTCACATATCTACCAGAAGGAACGCCTCCAACTCTCCGCAAACTCGCGAGAGCGGGCTTCCTATGCTAAGAAAGAGAGCTACTCATGCTCAAGATGAGGATCGTTACCCTTGCGTTCCTCTTTGGCGCCATGGAAAAGTAATCGGATGAAAACCACCGCACTAGCGTTGCCTCCGTGGATCCGAAGTCGGCGCGCGATTCGGAGCTCCAAAGCTCCTCCAATGGCGGGATCTAGCTCCTTCCTCCCTTGGCTCTCCTCTCTCTCTAAGATTTTAGAAAGATGAGAAGTTAAGAAAAGTGAGGGTTTTCCAAGTCCATTCACGGGTATATCCCTTCAGGAACAACCCCCAGCCATTGGATCTTCAGTTAAAGAAATGAACGGCTTCGATTCGGGGCTGAAATGCCCAATCTGGACCGAACACGGCCTGGCACACGCCCGTGTCCAGGGCCGTGTGCCTCATTCGCCGTCAAAATCGAATCACCTGGAACCTCACACGGGTATCG
Organism: Platanthera guangdongensis; assembly: GCA_039583875.1. Taxonomy (NCBI): domain Eukaryota; kingdom Viridiplantae; phylum Streptophyta; class Magnoliopsida; order Asparagales; family Orchidaceae; genus Platanthera; species Platanthera guangdongensis. The sequence continues at coordinate 83,439,159 of CM077161.1, forward strand.
AACACGCCCGTGTTCGAGTTGACACGCCCGTGTTCCACCTGACACGGCCGTGTGGCCGGCCGTGTACCCCATCATTTTTTCCCCAAAATCAACCCGAGCACTGCACGGGTTCTAGGACACGCCTGTGTCCCTACCTGTGTCACCTCAACACGCCTGGACCCCAAGCCGTGTACACTGTCTCGACACTCGACACTTTGTCGAGTGAAGATCGTCGACCTTATGATACGTCCTTGGACACGCCCGTGTCCTACGCCGTGTGCCTTGTCTCGACGCATCGTCGAGCAAATCTCGTCGACTCCCCGGGACGATCATCGAGACAGGTCGACACGCCCTGCGACACGCCCGTGTCGCAGTCCGTGTGCCTTGTCTCGACGTATCGTCGAGCGAATCTCGTCGACTTCGCGGCTAAGTGTCGACACGGGTCGACACGCCCTGCGACACGCCCGTGTCGCAGGCCGTGTGCCCAGTCTCGACACAATGTCGAGACCAAAGTGTCGACTTCCCGGCTAAGTGTCGACACGAGTCGACAGGCCCTGCGACACGCCCGTGTCGCAGGCCGTGTGCCCAGTCACGACACAATGTCGAGACCAAAGTGTCGACTTCCCGGCTCAGTGTCGACACAGGCTTGACACGCCCTGGGACACGCCCGTGTCCCAGGCCGTGTGCCTGCAGCCAGAACCCAAACTGGCCCAAAACGTCCCCCCCCCCCCTTCGCTCCTTTGAGTTTCGGGGCGTTACAACTCTCCCCCTCTTAAAAGAATTTCGCCCACGAAATTACATAAAGGAAAGACATGTACAAAACCAAAATTTGTACCTGAGCGGAACAACTCCGGATACTCGTCAAGCATAGTCTGCTCTCGCTCCCAAGAGAGCTCCTCATGACCGCAATTGTCCCACCGGACCTTGACCATCCTGATCTCTTTATTGCGTAGCCGCTTGACCTCCGAGTCCTCGATCCGCACGGGCTTGACCTTTGTCGTTAGCCCACTATCCACCGGCACTTGATCAACCGCGATCACTTGCCTAGGTCTTGCACCGCCTTCCGAAGTCCCGAAATATGGAATACATCATGTAAACCACTAAGCTCCACTGAAAGCTTCAACTGATAGGCCGCTTCACCAACTCGCTCCAGAACCTCAAACGGTCCAAGGTACCTCGGGCTTAGCTTTTTCAATCGCCGCACCCGCGAGACACCCTTGAATGGCTTGATATTTAAGTATACATAATCGCCCACAGCGAACTCCACGTTCCTGTGCTTGGCATTATAGTACTTTGCTTGCCGGTCCTGAGCGATAAGCAACCTCTCCCGAATGGTTCGCACCAAAGAAGTAGCATCATCCACTTCCGATCGCTTATACAACTTTGACTCACCCGTTTCTAACCAAGACAACGGCGTGCGACATTTCCTACCATATAGGTCCTCGAAAGGTGCCATCTGAATGCTCGCTTGGTAGCTATTGTTGTATGCGAACTCCACCAAGTAAAGGTGGTCTTCCCATTGCTTTCCAAAATCCAAGACACACATGCGAATCATGTCTTCCATGGTTCTATTGACCCTCTCGGTCTGCCCATCCATTTGCGTATGGAAGGCTGTGCTAAACTTGAGCTTTGTTCCCAACATTTGCTGCACAAGCCTCCAATCGTTGGACGTGAACCGCCCATCTCGGGCACTCACGATGCTGCGGGGCACACCATGAAGCCGCACTATGTTATCCACATAAAGCTTTGCCAACTTCTCCACCGGATCATCCTTCCTATGCGGAATAAAATGCGACACCTTCGTTAATCGATCAACAGCCACCCAAATGGCGTCGTTCCCCTTTTGCGACCTTGGCAAACCGTGCAGAAAGTCCATAGAGATGTCGTCAAATTTCCACTCCGGAATAGGCAAGGACTTAAGAAATCCTCCCGGCTTTTGGCACTCCGCCTTTACCAAGGCGCAAGTTTGGCACTTCGCTACGTATAGCGCCACATCCTTCTTTAAACCCGGCCACCAAAACAGTTTCTTCACATCACGGTACATCTTCGTGCTCCCCGGGTGAATCGAGTACTTGGTATGGTGTGCCTCGTACAACAACTCCACCCGTAAATTGCCCACACTTGGGACGCACAAACGACCGTCTTTCCAAAGCAACCCGTCCTCCACGACGAATTGGGAATTTGACCCATCCAGAGCCTCTACCATGAACTGCTTCATATGAGCATCCATATCCAAAGCCTGCCGAATAGGATCAGCCAGGTCATATTGGACTTCAGTCCAATTCAGAACTGCTTCAGCACTTGATTGCCTGTCCACACAAACCATCTCCAACGCCTCCAACTCTCGCACCAACCGCTCATCATGCACCGATAGAAAATTGGCTTGAGATAGGGCTCGGCGACTCAACGCGTCCGCAACCGCATTCCCTTTGCCAGGCACGTAGTGGATCTTGAACGTATAGTCCCCCAAGAACTCCATCCATCTATGCTGCCGCATATTCAGATCTTTTTGATCAATAAGATACTTCAGGCTCTTGTGATCGGTGTAGATATCAATCTTCACACCGTACAAGTAGTGTCTCCACAGCTTCAAGGCAAAAATCACGGCCGCTAACTCCAAGTCATGGACCGAATAGTTCCTCTCGTGCACTTTTAGTTGTCTCGAGCCATAAGCTATTACAATTCCGTGTTGCAGTAGTACGCAACCCAAACCGCTGCCTGAAGCATCGCTATAAATCACATAGCCTTCGGTCCCACATGGCGAACTCAGCACAGGCGCCGTGGTCAACCGACACTTCAACTCCTCAAAAGCTCATGCGCACTCCGGCGTCCAAACGAACTTATGCTCCTTCCTCGTCAAAGTAGTGAGAGGTAACGCTATCCGCAAGAAGTTCTCTACGAAGCGCCTATAATAGCCGGCAAGCCCCAGAAAACTCCGGACTTCCACTACAGTAGCAAGCTCAGGCCACTCCCGTATCGCAACAATCTTCGCCGGATCCACAACAATACCCTCTCCACTTACTATATGCCCAAGGAATGCCACTGAGGATAGCCAAAACTCGCACTTCGAGAACTTGGCGTACAACTGATTTCTCCTTAGCGTCTCCAACACCAAATGAAGATGCTTAAAGTGATCTTCCTCACTTTGCGAGTACACCAGAATATCGTCGATGAAGACGATCACGAAATGGTCCAAGTACTCCCTGAAAGTCCTGTTCATCAAATCCATGAACACTGACGGCACATTAGTCAGCCCAAACGGCATGACCGTAAATTCATAATGCCCGTATCTCGTACTAAACGGTGTCTTCGGGATATCACTCTCCCTTATCCGCAGCTGATAGTACCCAGTCTTGAGATCCAACTTCGAGTACACCGTCGACCCGACTAACTGATCAAAAAGATTATCAATCCGGAGGATTGGGTACTTGTTCTTCTCGGTCAGCTTTTTGAGCTCCCAATAATCAATACATAGCCTCAAGCTTCCGTCCTTCTTCTTAACAAAGAGTACCGGTGCGCTCCAAGGCGAAGAACTCGGGCGCACATACCCTTGCTCCAACAACTCTTGCAGTTGAAATTTCAGCTCCGCCATTTCCTTAGGCGCTAGCCGATACTGAGATCATGACACAGGCTTTGCACCTGGCACTAGCTCGATCGTAAAATCTATCTCCCGCTGAGGCGGGGCTCCAGGAAGATCTGCGGGGAACAAATCAGGGTATTCCGATACCACTGAAATACAATCCAACGCGGGCTTCGGCTTTGCAACCTCCACTAGTGTAAAGAACAGTTCTGCACCAGCACGAACCGCCTTCACCACCTGAAGAGCAGACATCAACGTCTTGCTCGACCCCTTTAAGCCCGTAAAAGTCGTCTCACGACTCGCTCCCAGCTTAACTTCCGTGCTACCGCAATCTATATGGGCCTGCTGCTCTGAGAGCCAGTCCATGCCAAATATGACGTCGAACTCCACTAACGGAAGTAAAGACGCCCGCAGGTCGAACTCCTGCTCCCCAATACGAGTCTTAACATCGCAGATCCTATCCGCTCGCATCGAACACCCATTGGGCAACAACACATCCAACTTATCCTTCGCCATCGAAGAAGGGACTCCGATGCGTGATATAAATCCTTCGGACAAGAAGGAGTGTGAAGCTCCCGTATCGAAGAGTGCTCGTGCCGGATTTTCACAAATTAATACAAATCCTAAACAAGTAGTTGTAAGGTAACATGTGCATAACAAGTATTTAAAGAAATTGACTTGCTATAAATTAAACCGTACCTGTCACCACATCAGCTTGTTTGATGGCCTCCTGTTGGCCAAGATTATAGACCCTTGGTTGGGCCGGAGCATAATGGGATGCGGTCGACTCCACCGCCTTTCCCTTTTCTTCATAAGTAGCTCCCGGCCTCCTCTCGAGCTTAGGACGTCCACTCCAACAGTCACGAGCAAAGTGCCCCGTCTTTCCACAAGTAAAACACGCGCCCGGGGTCCGACTCGTAGTCACCCCAGAAGCACCAGAAGGAGCTGGACCCGAAGTCCTATGCTTCTTGAAAGACCTCCGATAGCCGGACTTTGAAGTAGTCGGCACTTTAAATTCAAATTTTCTATCACCCAAGCCTTTCTTCGCTTGCACATTCTTCATGTCCTTCTCCAAGGACCGGGCAGTATTGACCAAGGTTAAGAAACCCTGTGTCATTGGCGCCGAGAGTAATAATCTCAACTCATCTCTCAAGCCTTCGTAGAAGCGATTAGTCTTACGCTCCTCATCCATGATGGTGGAACTAGCATAACGACTCAGACGAGTAAACTCGTGGAGATATTCATCCACGCTCCTCTCACCCTGCACCAACTTCAGGAACTCATTCTCCAACGCTATCTTCTACGTCAAAGGGAGGTATCTAGCCAAGAATAATCTCGAGAACTCCTCCATCGAGACATCACCAAGTTGCCTACCTCTCAGTAAGTGCAGCTCCAATCCTTCCCACCACGTCCTCGCTTCACCGTCCAAAAGGAACGTAGCGATGGTGGTCATTTGCCACTCCTCTGTCTCCGTCGCTGTCATGACTCTCTTCACCCTGGAGAGCCAGTCTTCAGCCTGAGATGGGGTTCCCAACCCCGAGAATACCAGAGGGTTAAAGCTCATTACATGCTTAAGCTGCCTCTGAGTTGCCCTCCTCGGCATCACTGGTTCGACAACCACTTGCTCGACTCTCCTCGGCTCAGCCTCTTGCAGAGGCTTTTGCTCCATAACAGGAGCGGGCTGCTGCGCTTGCCTTGCAGGCTTCGCATTTATCACGGCCAACACCGCTTCAGCCACCAATCGAATATTCTCAGCCGACAGAGGTGTTGCAGGAGCAACATCCGGTGCACTACTAGCCTCAGAAACTCGGCGTTCTGACGGCCCAACACCACTTCTGGTCACCTATAGTGGTACAAAACACCGTTAAGCGACCAAATAAATTGCAAACAGCAATTATAGGAACACGCAGGTTCCTCAAACACGAGTATTTTCATTCCTAAGTGGACATTCATGGGTTCTTTTTACTGTTATTACGATGACGCACACAATGTGCTCACCACCCCTTAAAAAGAATTCATCCACGAATTCACCTTAAGCCTGACCAAAACTAGTAGTCTGATACCAATTTGTAGCACCCCCTATCCGTCACATAGCATATAGCAGTATGTCCGGTCGGGGCCCGACGTCGTATGCCACAGACAGACCGGGTGGTTACTTATGGAAACCATCCAACCAATCTCAACGTCCTACACAGAGCATTCTAGCGGAAGCAGTTTATAAAAGTTGTAACAAAGAACCCAGCATTCAAGCACGAATGTCCACTAATACAAATTAGGAATGTTATACAAATACCCAAAATAAGCCTTAAGGCCTTACAAAATGTTTCACTTGATATTACATGTTTTACAAACCACGGCACGCAGGCCGGTCATACATGAACAAAACAGTAAACACTTCCAAATAGGCCTTCAAGGGCCGGCTTCGCATTCGGGCTTTAGCCCGCTATTGACCGCTTGGTCCAGCTGCACCTGCAATCAACAAACCACCGCACGGTGGCAAAACAAGGCAACGGTCAGCAATGCTGACCAAATTATAACAATCCCGCCCCCATCTCGGGGCGGCGATGCTCCTTCCCTGCATTTCATTAGCATAAGAGAGCAATAAATAATCAGCCATTTCATCACAGACGTTGGCTCTTACGGCCACACGCCCCCTGCTCTCAGGGCACATTCTCGGTGAACCGGTCGATGTCACGTAAATTAAAGCCATAGACATTCCGGACTCACCAACGCCTCTTGGACGACCAAACCTATGAGCAATTTGTCTTCCTGGCCTGGGTCACGACAATTTAAGCCATTGACCGCCGAAGACCCTAATCTATGCCAACGACAAGTGCCACGTGCCTTGAGGTCTCTTTAACCGAACGACATAGAACGGGTATGGTTCCATCTAACCCGTGCTCACATCGCAACGACAATTTAAGCCATTTGCGCGGGTCAAACTTCCGCCGAGTCCCATTTCCATCCCAAGTCACATAACCCGGTTATGTTCAAGTTGGCTCTCAAGCCACCAAGTTGGCAAGATCTCGTATCCGCCCAGTTTTTCGGGTGCACCTTTGGGTTAGTCCCCAAGGCTCCCTGCTGCAATCTACCGCGTAGAAAACCCGAAAAACAACCAATAGCACGGAGTCTTCTCCGGCATTATGCAATGCAACATCACCGATCCAGACCAACATGTCCGGGTAGGCTTCACACATCATGCCTATGTCCGTTCTCGCTTACGGACTCTAAACAACGGGGACTTCACATATCTACCCGAAGGAACGCCTCCAACTCTCCGCAAACTCGCGAGAGCGGGCTTCCTATGCTAAGAAAGAGAGCTACTCATGCTCAAGATGAGGATCGTTACCCTTGCGTTCCTCTTTGGCGCCATGGAAAAGTAATCAGATGAAAACCACCGCACTAGCGTTGCCTCCGTGGATCCGAAGTCGGCTCGCGATTCGGAGCTCCGAAGCTCCTCCAATGGCGGGATCTAGCTCCTTCCTCCCTTGGCTCTCCTCTCTCTCTAAGGTTTTAGAAAGATGAGAGGTTAAGAAAAGTGAGCTTTTTCCAAGCCCATTCACGGGTATATCCCTTCAGGAACAACCCCCAGCCATTGGATCTTCAGTTAAAGGAATGAACGGCTTCGATTCGGGGCTGAAATGCCTAATCTGGACCGAACACGGCCTGACACACGCCCGTGTCCAGGGCCGTGTGCCTCATTCGCCATCAAAATCGAATCACCTGGAACCTCACACGGGTATCGAACACGCCTGTGTTCGATCTGACACGCCCGTGTTCCACCTAACACGGCCGTGTGGCCGGCCGTGTACCCCATCATTTTTTCCCCAAAATCAACCCGAGCACTGCACGGGTTCTAGGACACGCCCGTGTCCCTACCCGTGTCACCTCAACACGCCTGGACCCCAAGCCGTGTACACGGTCTCGACACTCGACACTTCGTCGAGTGAAGATCGTCGACCTGATGACACGGCCTTGGACACGCCCGTGTCCTAGGCCGTGTGCCTTGTCTCGACGCATCAACGAGCAAATCTCGTCGACTCCCCGGGACGATCGTCGAGACAGGTCGACATGCCCTGCGACACGCCCGTGTCGCAGGCCGTGTGCCTTGTCTCGACGCATCGTCGAGCGAATCTCGTCGACTTCGCGGCTAAGTGTCGACACGGGTCGACACGCCCTGCGACACGCCCGTGTTGCAGGCCGTGTGCCCAGTCTCGACACAATATCGAGACCAAAGTGTCGACTTCCCGGCTAAGTGTCGACACGGGTCGACACGCCCTGCGACACGCTCGTGTCATAGGCCGTGTGCTCAGTCTCGACACAATGTCGAGACCAAAGTGTCGACTTCCCGGCTCAGTGTCGACACAGGCTTGACACGCCCTGGGACACGCCCGTGTCCCAGGCCGTGTGCCTGCAGCCAGAACCCAAACTGGCCCAAAACGTCCCCCCCCCCTTCGCTCCTTTGAGTTTCGGGGCATTACAAAGGCCACCAGAACGTGCACACCACATCCCCGAGATAGGGCTAAAGAATAACAACAAAATGGAAACACAGAAAGCACACAGAAGCGGGCCTACAGTGCACTTAATCGTGAAATAGGTACATAAACACAAATAAGCAATAAAGGCTCTCAAGTGTAGTGCTAAGGAGATAAAACTAGCCCAGATGAGTCCAAAAATCAGTGTAAAATGTGGACTCATCAACTGCTTGCTAGGTGAGAGTCTAACATCGGGATCTGTGATGAGTCCACTTTATACACCTATTTTCGGACTCATCTGGGCTAGTTTTCACACGGTTGCACTTCACTTTTAGTTCTTTATCGTTCATTAATCTTTATTTCCATAGGAAGTGCACATTTATACCCATGGTTATGTATTTTGTTATTTTTATAGTTGGTACTCCCTTTTGTGATTGTCTGGAATGTCTGCACAGATTAGTGATTTGTTTTCCTATCGGTACAGGGGTCGTGTGCGTGTTCCGGGATGGTTGTGAAACAGGAATACTGCGCACGATCATGGGATCTAATGCGCATGACCACTGGTCGTGAGCCCCTGATCGTGCGCACTACTCTTCGTTTTCCAGAATAAGCTTGGGGTAAGCGCACGACCACTAGACATATTGCGCACGACCACCGGTCGTGCGCCACTGATCGTGTGCATTGATTCCTCATTTCTGGAGTCCTGTCTGGGGTAATCGCACGACCATTGGACTTAGTGCGCACGACTACTGGTCGTGCGCCACTGCTCGTGCACATTATCCCAGTTCTTCTTCCTGATCTTCCATGCCAGTGCGCACGATCACCGAACATAGTGCACACGACCACTGGTCGTGCGCCTGTGATCGTGCGCATTGTTCATTTCTGCTTTGTATAAATAGTGCAGGTCTCGCCCTAATTAAAAAGAGGATCCGGAGCTCGACATTTCTCCGCCGTTTTCCGCCTTCTGTGTCGTTCCCCTTCATCTTCCACCCTAGGGAGGTGCTCCGGGCAAGCTTTCACCGCCAAATCCAAGCCGGCGCTTCCTCTCGGCCTTCTCCTTCATCCGTGAGCTTCAAGTAGGGTTTGACGCCATAGCCATCAAGCAAAGGAAAGCTAGCAAACTTCGTCCGCTATCGTGAGACGAAGAAGACGGGCCATTGGAAGGCGGTGACAGCCCTTCTCTATCCCGGACGCAGTTGAGGACTGAGCTTGGACGCAGAATGAAATCCCGACGATTCCAACCGTGAATCCTCAGCAAGGCTTCGGATTCGGTCGATCTCTTGACTTGTTCTTGCTTTATTGTTGAATATTGGTGTTTAACTTTATTTATATTGATGAAGTGCACTTTGGTTGTATATGTTATGTGTATCATGTCTATGTGATTCCTATTTCATTTTACTGCATAAGTTGCTTGAGTTGCGCCATATTCCATCCACCACCATCCACCCTTGTCGCACTTGCAATTGCTAGTGGCGTGCGCTGCGAAGAGGTGCTCACGACCCTCATTCCGCCGTTCTAACCACCTCATCTGCTAGCCTTCTCGTCTATCTGCCTAGTGATTCGGTGCATAGCGGCCCGACTAGTCTTCCATCCCGCCTGGCGAAGCATCACATAGCGGCGTTGCATAGGAGTAGTTGATAGCCTTTTATTTTCTTTGTCCGCAAATATCAAAACCCCTCTTAGTTAGCTCTGACTTGAGGACTTCAATCTCAAGTCCTCCACGAAATTAACTCCACCTTACCGTGTTCCTGGTGATATCGATACTTGGGAAAACCCCCATTTTATATTACTTGTGCGACCGGTTCACTGCCGCGATCTTAAGCATCAAGTTTTTGGTACCGTTGCCGGGGAACACAGTCGTGTTAGTTTTTGGAGAGGGAGATAATAGATTGAAGCCCTTTTCCATTTGTGCATATCATTTTTTTTTATTTGCTTTGGTTATTAGAATTTTTATTTTGCTTATTTCTTTTTATCCTTTTCTGATTTTTGATTTAGATAGCAGATCTGTGCTATTTATTTTTATTTTAGTTGTGTAGCACTTTTTCAGCAATTATTTTTGTTCGTGATGGATCCTGATGCTAAGTGTCGTATCCTTGACACTTTGCGCCGATCCATCGATGCCATTACAGTTATGAATTCCGAGCATTGCATTTGGTGTTTGTTATGTCAAGGTGTGGGCCACATGTTGAAGGATTGCCCTCGTTTGTGCAAGCCTTCTCCCTCTGAGGGCGTGTGCACAACAACCTCCTGTTCACGGAAGACTGTTGTGGACAGGCCTACCATGGTGTTGCCTGGCCCATACACTGACATAACGCACTTTGCTCCTTCTTTACCCGTTGAGATTACTGAAGAATCTCTGGCCGCATACAACTCTTTCATGGGTCCCTCGATCCCTTTTTACGAGCTTTCCTTGAGTGATGATGATCACTCTGGTGTTAGCCAACAAAAAGAGGAGCAGGAACTCATGGACGCTCCTGTATGGGACGAAGAGATTGTTCCGGTCGTCGACGGGGTGGCGTCTGCGAATGATTTTGCGATGGGGCCTGCTCATTCAGTGCTTGATTTTGAGAGCAGGCTTGCCCCTCCGCAATTTTTGCCAGATTGTGTTATTCCTCTTTCTTGTGAGTCGGTTGATGATGCTGTGATTGTGGATGATTCGGTGCCCGAGGTTGCGCCGAAGTGGGATGATGATTCCTCTATGTTCGACGGAGAAGGTGGATCTTTGGAACACTTTTATGCACCCCGGTGGGATGAGGAATACCCTCTTTCCGATGCGGAGGTTTGCACCTCCTTATTGGATGAGGTCGTTCCTCTTACCACCGCGGACCTTGAGTTCTCGGATTCCCCTCGGTATGACTCGTATGATACCGACAGTGATCTCTGCTTGGATCCTGCTGAGAGTGACACTGGGATCACTCTCCCATTTTCTAATTATTTTAGTTCTTCGTCTCCTTTATTTCTTGATCCCCCTTCCTTATCTGAGCCTGTGTAGGATGAGTCTCCACAGGTACATTGGGATGACGATGAGCTTTGTGCTCATGCCGTTGCCATCGCCTCCTGCGGGCCTGTGATAGACGATACCTTGCTAGGCAAGGATTTGTTTTGTGGTGAGATGAGTGAGGACCAGGCCTCCTCCTCGTCCTACTTCCTATTTCCTCTACCTGTGTTGGACATGTATTATTATTTAGGTAGAGAGGTAACTGCTCTATCACTGTATCGGTACCCGTTACCGAAACAGATATTGGAACAGTTACCTGTGCACTTTTTATTTCATAGGCCCATTAGCTAGAACTGTTTAGAATTTAATAAGTTATGCTGGGATGACAATAACCCCAGTACTTATCTATTATTTCCTGCATTTTTATTTTTAATGTCTATTTTAGTTTTAGCATTTCTTTTTGTATATTTTCTTTTGTTTTTGCGGAGCTCACCCCTGCAGGTATTCTTGACAACTTCGTGTTGGCGGGGTTATGATTCTTCGTATGGCGGGCCTGCTTCGGTTTCCACGCGTCTTCTGGTATGCTCACTAGCTAAGCATTGGGTAACCTCTTCCCTTAGCTCTTTATGATTTTAATCTCTCGATTATATGCTGTTTTGCTTAGTTTAAGTCTGGGGGAGAGATCTATTACCTATTGCACGTGCACATCTCATGTGCATACTAGAAGCTTTTATTGTTTTATTTTTCTTAGTTCATTGCATCACACACCACTGCACGCACTTGAGTGCATGCTTAACTGTTAGTGTGCCGCGAGTTAAACTCATTTCTTCGTTAGATTTGGGAAAATTATGGTGCTGACAAAGGATTGTGAGACGGAGTAAAATGTTGACCTTGCTGTGCTCCTAGTCAACTACTCTCGTCTCGTGTAGAAATTCGAGTAGATTAAATTTTTTTGTATGCTTATAGTTTTATATTTTTCTATTTGCGTAAAGACTTTTTATTCTACTCAAAAATTGGTGAATTCGGTGTGAATCCGACGGTAGCTTAGGCATGTGTGTTGACGGCCGTTAGGTTCATATTGCTCGAGTCGGGAGGATGGATAGTCTTTCTCGTTGGCTAAGAACTTGCCCCAAGCCATTCTTAAAGCATGGGTATAGGTTAGTCATGCATGAGCGTGATGTAGGCCATCATTTTGGCCCGGTTGAGCTTTGTACCATTCTTAACGTCTTATCCTCGCTAGCCCTGTTGTGCCTACCCCTCCTTTTGATTCAGCTCCCCCATGATTTCACCAAAGCCTCATAGCCAATCCTAGTCGCACACCCGAGTTGAGCTTTAGAGTTTTACATTTTCATTTTGGGATGTGATGTGGTGATTTTATTTGTGAAAATATGGAAGTGCTCCCAAGTTTATATCTGCTGAATTGTGAAAATAAAATGAAAAAAAAAGAAAAAAAATATTTGTAAAGAAAAAGAAAAGAAAAAAAAGTGAAAAGAAAAAGTTTAAATTGAAAATCTTTTTGGAAAATGTGATTACATTTGGAGTAGGCGGTGCACACACCCATTTGTTAAAAGTTAAGTTTGGGGATGTGGTGTACCCGCATGTATTTTGGTTAGCTGATGGATTCATTTTATACTAGCTCATTTGGGTTAGGTGCATAGCCTTCCTGTATATCTTTGTTTACCTCACCGAAACCCAAGCCCCATCTCTTCACCTAAAGTCCTACTGATTTATGTGTGAACCACACCAGTGCCGTGGAGAGAATGCGAAAGGGCAAGCATATGGTCACCGACATTGGTGGATTCCTTTGGAGGTTATTCGGAGCCCCGATCTTTGGCAATGCTCGCCTAGCGATTAGTCTACTTTCTCCCTACGCATGACCGGATGATTCACCGTGATTCTAATTTTGAGTAATAATAAAATGTTGATACGCATTGTGAAAAGTATAAACTATTTTATATACTTAGAAATTTCTTTTATTATATTTTTATGCGCGCGAGCATGCGACTTCGCATGGTACTTCGAATCACAATTTCTTTGTTAACTAGTATTTTTCTCTATCCGCTTAGATTTTGTTTGCTCGGGACGCGCAAACAGTTAAGTCTGGGGGTGTGATGAGTCCACTTTATATACCTATTTTCAGACTCATCTGGGCTAGTTTTCACGCGGTTGCACTTCACTTTTAGTTCTTTATCGTTCCTATTCCATCTAATCTTTATTTCCATAGGAAGTGCACATTTATACCCGTGGTTGTGTATTTTGTTATTTTTATAGTTGGTACTCCCTTTTGTTATTGTCTGGAATGTCTGCACAGATTAGTGATTTGTTTTCCTATCGGTACAGAGGTCGTGTGCGTGTTCCGGGATGGTTGTGAAACAGGAATACTGCGCACGATCATGAGATCTAATGCGCACGACCACTGGTCGTGCGCCCCTGATCGTGCGCAGTACTCTTCGTTTTCCAGAATCAGCCTGGGGTAAGCGCACGACCACTGGACATATTGCGCACGACCACCGGTCGTGCGCCACTGATCGTCTGCATTGATTCCTCATTTCTGGAGTCCTGTCTGGGGTAATCGCACGACCATTGGACTTAGTGCGCACGACTACTGGTCGTGCGCCACTGCTCGTGTGCATTATCACAGTTCTTCTTCCTGATCTTCCATGCCAGTGTGCACGATCACCGGACATAGTGCGCACGACCACCGGTCGTGCGCCTGTGATCGTGCGCATTGTTCATTTCTGCTTTGTATAAATAGTGCAGGTCTCGCCCTAATTAAAAAGAGGATCCGGAGCTCGACATTTCTCCGCCGTTTTCCGCCTTCTCCGCCGTTCCCCTTCATCTTCCACCCTAGGGAGGTGCTCCGGGCAAGCTTTCACCGCCAAATCCAAGCCGGAGCTTCCTCTCGACCTTCTCCTTCATTCGTGAGCTTCAAGTAGGGTTTGACGCCATAGCCATCAAGCAAAGGAAAGCTAGCAAACTTCGTCCGCTATCGTGAGATGAAGAAGACGGGCCATTGGAAGGTGGTGACAGCCGTTCTCTATCCCGGACGCAGTTGAGGACCGAGCTTGTATGCGGAATGAGAACCCGACGATTCCAACCGTGAATCCTCAGCAAGGCTTCAGATTCGGTCGATCTCTTGACTTGTTCTTGCTTTATTGTTAAATATTGGTGTTTAACTTTATTTGTGTTGATGAAGTGCACTTTGGTTGTATATGTTATGCGTATCATGTCTATGTGATTCCTATTTCATTTTACTGCCTAAGTTGCTTGAGTTGCGCCATATTCCATCCACCACCATCCACCCTTGACGCACTAGCAATTGCTAGTGGCGTGCGCTGCGAAGAGGTGCTCACGACCCTCATTCTGCCGTTCTAACCACCTCATCCGCTAGCCTTCTCGTCCATCCGCCTAGTGATTCGGTGCATAGCAGCCTGACTAGTCTTCCATCCTGCCTGGCGAAGTATCGCATAGCGGCGTTGCATAGGAGTAGTTGATAGCCTTTTATTTTCTTTGTCCGCAAATATCAAAAACCCACCTTAGTTAGCTCCGACCTGAGGACTTCAATCTCAAGTCCTCCTCGAAATTAACTCCACCTTACTGTGTTCCCTGTGAGATCGATACTTGGGAAAACCCCCATTTTATATTACTTGTGCGACTGGTTCACTGCCGTGTTCTTAAGCATCAATCTGCTCGAGGCCCAAGGATGACACCGAGTGACTTCCAGCCCTGCCAGCTAGGTGAGAGCCTGACAGCGGGATCTGCTCGGGGTTCACTACTAATACCATCTAGTGACTTCCAGCCTTGCTAGCTAGGTGAGAGCCTGACATCAGGATCTGCTCACGGTCCACTACTAATACAATCGAGTGACTTCCAGCCCTGCCAGCTAGGTGAGATCCTGACAGCAGGATCTGCTCGAGGCCAAGGATGACACTGAGTGACTTCCAGTCCTGTCAGCTAGGTGAGAGCATGACAGCGGGATCTGCTCGGGGTCCACTACTAATACCATCAAGTGACTTCTAGCCCAGCCAGCTAGGTGAGATCCTGACAGCAGGATCTACTCGAGGCCCAAGGATGACACCGAGTGACTTCCAGCACTGCCAGCTAGGTGAGAGCCTGACAGCGGGATCTGCTCGGGCTCCACTACTACCACCATCGAGTGACTTCCAGCCCTGCCATGTAGGTGAGAGCCTGACAGCGGGATCTGCTCGAGGCCCAAGGATGACACCGAGTGACTTCCAGCCCTGCTAGCTAGGTGAGAGCCTGACAGCGGGATCTGCTCGGGGTCCACCACTAATACTATCGAGTGACTTCCAGCCCTGCCAGCTAGGTGAGTGCCTGACAGCGGGATCTACTCGAGGCCCAAGGATGACACCAAGTGAAATCCAGCCCTGCCAGCTAGGTGAGAGCCTGACAGCAGTATCTGCTCGCGATCCACTACTAATACCATCGAGTGACTTCCAGCACTGCCAGCTAGTCGAGATCCTGACAGCGGGATCTACTCGAGGCCTAAGGATGACACCGAGTGACTTCCAGCCCTGCCATCTATGTGAGAGCCTGACAACGGGATCTGCTCGGGGTCCACTACTAATACCATCGAGCGACTTCCAGCCCTGCTAGCTAGGTGAGATCCTGACAGCGGGATCTGCTCGAGGCCCAAGGATGACATCGGGTGACTTCCACCCCTGCCATCTAGGTGAGAGCCTGACAGCGGGATCTGCTCGGGGTCCACTACTAATACTATTGAGTGACTTCCAGCCCTGGCAGCTAGGTGAGAGCCTGACAGTGGGATCTGCTCGAGGCCCAAGGATGACACCGAGTGACTTCGAGCCCTGCCAGCTAGGTGAGAGCCTGACAGCGGGATCTGCTCGGGGTCCACTACTAATACCATCGAGTGACTTCCAGCCCTGCCAGCTAGGTGAGAGCCTGACAGCGGGATCTGCTCGAGGCCAAAGGATGACACCGAGTGACTTCCAGCCATGCCAGCTAGGTGAGAGCCTGACAGCGGGATCTGCTCGGGGTCCACTACTAATACCATCAAGTGACTTCCAGCCCTGCCATCTAGGTGAGAACCTGACAGCAGGATCTGCTCGGAGTCCACTACTAACACCATCGAGTGACTTCCAGCCCTGCCAGCTAGATGAGAGCCTGACAGCGGGATCTGCTTGAGGCCCAAGGATGACACCGAGTGACTTCCAGCCCTGCCAGCTAGGTGAGAGCCTGATAGCGGGATCTGCTCGGGGTCTAAATTCACTTCACTTCTTCATGCGAACTCATAGCGACAATATTGACATATTAAAGAATTTTCATTAAAAATCAAGGCATAACTTACAAACTTCAACAGAAAAAGCATTTTAAGTCGTCACCACTCCAAGTAAGACTTAGGGTCTCGCCCTCCACATTTTGGAGCTGATACCCCCTGATCTCAACGCCTCTTTTGCAATAAACGATCCTTCCCAGCCGGGGTTGAGCTTTCCCACGGTTGTCGATCTCCCTGCTGCATCCATCTTCATCAGCACCAAGTCCCCCTCCACAAATTGTTTGACTCTGACATGCTTGTTGAAGTACTTGGACACCAGTCTCTTCACCTCTTCCTGTCGGAGGGCGGAAAGATCCCGCAGTTCTTCCACCAAGTCAAGGGAGAGCCGCCGCTCCTCCTTGTTCTCAGCCTACCATGCTTCCCTGCCTTCCTTGGCCGCAACAACTCAAGGTGTCTGAACTTCAAATTCCACGGGGATCACATCCTCGCACCCACGAGAGAGTTTAAAGGGGGTCTCACAGGTAGTTGTGTTGGGGGTTGTAATGCCCCGAAAATTGTGTGCGAGTCAGTCGCGAAAAAAAGGATTTTTGGTGCCAGTATAGGGGTACACGGCCTAGGACACGGGCGTGTCCAAGGCCGTGTCTGGCTGGTGATTTTTGGCTGTTTTCAACCCGAGAAGGACACGGCCAGGAACACGGCCGGATGACACGGGCGTGTCCTCCTACACGGGCTTGTTCCAACCCGTGTCCCAACCCGTATGCAGTAGGGTCGTGTCCGTTTCCATGGCGGTTATACGTGACACGCCCCCGAACACGGGCGTGTCGAGGAACCCGACACGGGCGTGTCAGGTGAGACATGGGCGTGTATTACCCCGTGTGTCGTTTCTCAGTTCAACGATCGTGCCTGCATCGAGGCACACGGCCTGGGATGTAACGCCCCATATCCGTCACATAGCATATAGCAGTAGGTCCGGCCGGGGCCCGACGCCATATGCCACAGACAGACCGGGTGGTTACTTATTGAAACCATCCAACCAATGTCAACGTCCTACACAGAACATTCTAGCGGAAGCAGTTTATAAAAGTTGCATTAAAGAACCCAGCACTAAAGCATGAATGTACACTAAACCAAAATAGGAATGTATTACAAATACAATCGTTAGCCTTAAGGCCTTACAAAATGTTTCACTTGATATTACATGATTTACAAACCACGACACGCAGGCCGGTCATACATGAATAAAACAGTAACCACTTCCAAATTGGCCTTCGAGGGCCGGCTTCGCATTTGGGCTTTAGCCAGCTATTGACCGCATGGTCCAGCAGCACCTGCAAGCAACATAACCACCGCACGGTGGCAAACAAAAAGGCAACGGTCAGCAATGCTGACCAAAATATAACGATCTCGCCCCCAACTCGGGGCGGCAATGCTCCTTCCCTGCAGTTTTATTAGCACAAGCGAGCAATATAATAGTATTCATTTCATCACAGGCATAGGCTCACACGGCCACACACCCCGTGCACTCAGGGCACATTCTTGGTGAACCGGTCGATGTCATGTAAGTTAAAGCCATGGACATTCCGGACCCACCACCGCCACTTTGACGGCCAAACATATGAGCAATTTGTCTTCCCGGCATGGGTCACGTCAATTTAAGCCATTGACCGCCGAAGACTCTCATCTATGCCAACGACAAGTGCCACGTAACCTTGGTCTCTTTAACCCGAACGACATAGATATGGGTACGGTTCCATCTAACCCGTGCTCATGTCGCAACGACAATTTAAGCCATTTGCGCAGGTCAAACTTCTCCCGAGTCCCATTTTCGTCACAGAATTTCACATAACTCGGTTATGTTCAAGTTGGCTCTCAGGCCTCCATGTTGGCAAGTTCACGCACCCGCCCAGTTTTCCGGGTGCACCTTAGGGTTAGTCCCCAAGGCTCCCTGTTGCAATCTACCGTGTAGAAAACCCGAAAAACAACCAATAGCACGGAGTCTTCTCCGGCATTTATGCAATGCAACATCACCGATCCAGACCAACATGTCCGGGTAGGCTTCACACAACATGCCTATATCCGTTCTCGCTTACGGACTCTAAACAACGGGGACTTCACATATCTACCCGAAGGAACGCCTCCAACTCTCCGCAAACTCGCGAGAGCGGGCTTCCTATGCAAAGAAAGAGAGCTACTCATGCTCAAGATGAGGATCATTACCCTAGTGTTCCTCTTTGGCATCATTGAAAAGTAAACAGATGAAAATCACCGCACTAGCTTTGCCTCCGTGGATCCGGAGTCGGCTCGCGATTCGGAGCTTCGAAGCTCCTCCAATGGCCGGATCTAACTCCTTCTTCCTTCCTTTGCTCTCCTCTCTCTCTAAGGTTTTAGAAAGAAGATAACTTATGAAAAGTGAGGGTTTCTAAGTCCAATCCCGGGTATATCCCTTCAGGAACAACCCCCAGCCGTTGGATCTCAAAATAAGGAAACGAATGGCTTTGATTCGGGACTGAAATGCCCAATCTGGACCGAACATGGCATGGCACACGCCCGTGTCCAGGGCCGTGTGCCTCATTCGCCATCAAAATCGAATCACCTGGAACAACACACGGGTATTGAACACGCCCGTGTTCGAGCTAACACGCCCGTGGTCCACCTAACACGGCCGTGTGGCCGGCCGTGTACACCCATCATTTTTCCCCGAAAACAACTCGAGCACTGCACGGGTTCTAGGACACGCCCGTGTCCTTACCCGTGTCACCTTGACACGCCTGGACTCCTGGCCGTGTACACGGTCTCGACACTCGACACTTCGTCGAGCGAAGATCGTCGTCCTGCTGACACGACCTTGGACACGCCCGTGTCCTAGGCCGTGTGCCTTGTATCGACACAATGTCGAGAGCAAAGTGTCGACTTCCCGGGACGAGTGTCGACACGGGTTGACACGCCCTGCGACATGCCAGTGTCGCAGGCCGTGTGCCATGTCTCGACACTTCGTCAAAGCAGAGTGTCGAATTCGCGTCTAAGTGTCGACACGGGTCGACACGCCCTGTGACACGCCCGTGTCGCAGGCCGTGTGCCCAGTCTCGACACATTGTCGACACCAAAGTGTCAACTTCCCGGCTCAGTGTCGACACATGCTTGACATGCCCTGGGACACGCCCGTATCCCAGGCCGTGTGCCCGCAGCCAGAAACCAAACTGACCCAAAACGTCCCCCGTCGCTCCTTTGAGTTTCGGGGCGTTATAACTCTCCCCCTCTTAAAATAATTTCGTCCTCGAAATTATATAAAGGAAAGACATGTACAAAATCAAAATTTTTACCTGAGCGAAACAACTCCGGATACTCGTCAAGCATAGTCTGCTCTCGCTCCCAAGAGAGCTCCTCACGACCGCAATTGTCCCACCAGACCTTGACCATCCTGATCTCTTTATTGCGTAGCCGCTTGAGCTCCGAGTCCTCGATCCGCACGGGCTTGACCTTTGTCGTTAGCCCACCATCCACCGACACTTGATCAACCGCGATCACTTGCGTAGGCTCTAGCACCGCCTTTCGATGCACCGAAAAATGGAATACATCATGTAATCCACTAAGCTCCACTGAAAGCTTCAACTGATAGGCCGCTTCACCAACTCGCTCCAGACCCTCAAACGGTCCAAGGTATCTCGGGCTTAGCTTTTTCAACCTCCGCACCCGCGAGACACCCTTGAACGACTTGATCTTTAAGTATACATAATCGCGCACAGCGAACTCCACGTTCCTGTGCTTGGCACTATAGTACTTTGCTTGCCGGTCCTGAGCGGTAAGCAACCTCTCCCGAATGGTTCTCATCAAAGAAGTAGCATCCTTCACTTCCGATCGCTTATACAACTTTGACTCACCCATTTCTAACCAAGACAACGGCGTGCGACATTTTCTACCATATAGGGCCTCGAAAGGCGCCATGTGAATACTCGCTTGGTAGCTATTGTTGTATGCGAACTCCACCAAATAAAGGTGGTCTTCCCATTGCTTTCCAAAATCCAAGACACACATGCGAAGCATGTCTTCCATGGTTCTATTGACCCTCTCGGTCTGCCCATCCGTTTGCGGATGGAAAGCTGTGCTGAATTTCAACTTTGTTCCCAACATTTGCTGCACTAGCCTCCAATCATTGGACGTGAACCGCCCATCTCGGTCACTCAAGATGCTCCGGGGCACACCATGAAGCCGCACTATGTTATCCACATAAATCTTTGCCAACTTCTCCACCGGATCATCCTTCCTATGCGGAATAAAATGCGACACCTTTGTTAATAGATAAACAACCACCCAAATGGCGTCGTTCCCCTTCCGCGACCTTGGGAAACCGTGCACAAAGTCCATAGAGATGTCGTCAAATTTCCACTCCGGAATAGGCAAGGACTTAAGAAATCCTCCCGGCTTTTGGCACTCCGCCTTTACCAAGGCGCAAGTTTGGCACTTCGCTACGTATAGCGCCACATCCTTCTTCAAACCCGACCACCAAAACAGTTTCTTAACATCACGGTACATCTTTGTGCTCCCCGGGTGAATCGAGTACTTGGTATGGTGTGCCTCGTACAACAACTCCACCCGTAAATTGCCCACACTTGGGACGCACAGACGACCGTCTTTCCAAAGCAATCTGTCCTCCACGACGAATTGGGAATTTGACCCATCCAGAGCCTCTACCATGAACTGCTTCATATGAGCATCCATATCCAAAGCCTGTCGAATACGATCAGCTAGGTCATATTGGACTTCAGTCCAATTCAGAACTGCTTCAGCACTTGTTTGCTTGTCCACACAAACAATCTCCAACGACTCCAACTCTCGCACCAACCGCCCATCATGCACCGATAGCCAATTGGCTTGAGCTGGGGCTCGGCGACTCAACGCGTCCACAACTGCATTCCCTTTATCAGGCACGTATTGGATCTTGAATGTATAGTCTCCCAAGAACTCCATCCATCTACGCTGCCGCAAATTTAGATCCTTCTGACCAATCAGATACTTCACGCTCTTGTGATCGGCGTAGATATTCATCTTCATACCGTACAAATAATGCCTCCACAGCTTCAAGGCTAAACTCTCGGCCACTAACAACAAGTCATGGACCGGATAATTCCTCTCGTGCACTTTTGGCTGTCTCGTGCCATAAGCTATTACACTTTCGTGTTGCAGTAGCACGCAACCCAACCCGTTGCCCGAAGCATCGCTATTAAATCTCATAGCCTTCGGTCCCACTCGGCGAAGTCAGCACTGGCGCCGTGGTCGACCGACATTTCAACTCCTTAAAAGCTCGCACGCACTCCGGCGTCCAAAAGAACTTCTGCTCCTTCCTCGTCAAAGTAGTGAGGGGTAACGCTATCCGCGAGAAGTTCTCTACGGAGTGCCTGTAATAGTCGGCAAGCCCCAGAAAGCTCCGAACTCCTGCTACAGTATATAGCTCAGGCCACTCCCGCGTTGCAACGATCTTCGCCAGATCCACTACAATACCTTCCTCACTCATTATAAGACCGAGGACGCCACTGAGGATGACGAAAACTCGCATGTCGAGAACTTGGCATACAACTGATTCCTCCTTAGCATCTCCAAAACCAAAAGAAGATGCTTGAAGTGATCTTCCTTACTCTGCGAGTACACCATAATATCGTCGACGAAGATGAACCCAAAATGGTACACGTACTCCCGGAAGGTCCGGTTCATCAGATCCACGAACACTGACGGCGCATTAGTCAGCCCAAACGGCATGACCGTAAACTCGTAGCGCCCGTATCCCGTACTGAACGTTATCTTAGGGATATCACTCTCCCTTATCTAATTTAGAGTACGCCGTTGGCCCGACCAACTGATCACAAAGATCATCGATCCTTGGGATTGTGTACTTGTTCTTTTCCGTCAACTTGTTGAGCTCCCGATAATTAATACATAGCCCCAAGCTTCCGTCCTTCTTCTTACTAAAGAGGGTCGGCGCGCTCCAAGTCGAAGGACTTGGACGCACATACCCTTGCTCCAACAACTTTTAGAAGTTGCACCTTCAGCTCTGCCATTTCCTTGGGCGCTAGCCGATATGGAGAGTGTGACACAGGTTTTGCACCTGGTACTAGCTCAAACATGAAATCTATCTCCTGTCGAGGCGGGGCTCCAGGAAGATCTCTAGGGAACACATCAGGGTACTCCGATACCACTGAAATATTAACCAACGCGGGCTTTGGCTTTGTAACCTCCACTAGTGTACAGAACAACTCTACACTAGCACAAACCGCCTACACCACCCGAAGAGCAGATGCCAACGTCTTGCTTGACCTCTTCAAGCCCGTAAAGGTCGTCTCACGACTAGCTCCCAGCTTGGCTTCCTTGCTACCGCAATCGATATAGGCTTGCTGCTCCGAGAGCCAGTCCATGCCAAATATGACGTCGAACTCCCCTAGCGGTAGTAACGATGCTTGCAGATCGAACTCCTTATTCCCAATCCAAAACTAAGCGCAACCAATTCTACCCGCGCATAATGAGCACCATTGGACTATAACGCATCCCATTTGTCTCTTACCATCGAAGGAGGTACTCCGACGCATAACATAATTACTAATAAAGGAATGCGAAGTTCCCTAAACGAACGGTGCTCTCACAGATAAAGTAAGGTCATAACAAGGCTTAGCACCAGTAGTTCTAAGCTAACATGCACAAGAGCGACAAGTGTTTAAGGCAAAACTATCTTTAAACCATACCTGTCGTCACGACGGCGTGCTTTCTCCAGTGCTTTAGGCACTCACGAGCATAATGCCCCAGCTCCCCACATTTGAAACATGTGCCCGGGGTCTGACCCGTAGTCGCCCCAGAAGCACCAGAAGGAGCTGGACTCGAAGTCCTATGCTTCTTATACCATTTTCGATATACAGACTTTGAGGTGCTCGGCACTTTGAATGCCATCTCCTTTGCATTTGAGTCCTTGACTGCTCCTGACATGGCTTTCTTGGACTTCCTAGCACCTTTCCAACAGTCTCGGGCAAAGTGCCCTTTCTTTCCACAAGTAAAACATGTGTAAGTAGCTTTGCTAGTCGATGTCATAGCCCCTTTCTCCAGCATTCTGCCGGATGCAGCTCTTATGGGGTTTGTATAGTTCGATACCATGGTCGCTGGCATCGGGAGGGTCTTCCTCAAATCTGCCTCCAAAGATCTAGCTGATTCCACCAAGGCTCGGAATCCCAATAACTTTGGTCCTAGCAGTAGAACTCGTAATTCGGCACGCAGGCCACTATAAAACTATCGACTGTAGCTTGCTCATTATCCACCTCGAAGCATGGGTAGCGGCTTATCATAAGAAATGCTTGCAAATATTCCTCAACTGTGTGCGCTCCATGCACTAAATGCATATTCAGCTGCTGCCCCGATGGTCTACCAAAGGTCATCTGCTGCATCACGCCCACCGGCGTTGAAGCCGCAACAGGGGCGCACGGTTGTACATTTCCTCCAAGATGTGCACCCGTCACAGCGAACACCACTTCAATGATCCTTCTAACGGTTTCATACGAAGGAGGAGTGTCAAACACCTCACCGGGTGCACTATGCTCCTCAGAAACCGGACATTCTGGCTGTCCACCACCGCTTCCGGTCACGTATAGTGATACAAAACACCGTTAAGCGACCAAATAAAATAGCAAATAGCAATTATAGGAACACGCAGGTTCCTCAAACACGTGTATTTTCATTCCTAAGTGGACATTCATGGGTTCTTTTACCGTTATAACGATGACGCGCACAATGTGCTCACCACCCCTTAAAAAGAATTCATCCACGAATTCATTGTAAGCCCGACCAAAACCAGTAGTCTGATACCAAATTGTAACGCCCCCTATCCGTCACATAGCATATAGCAGTAGGTCCGGCCGGGGCCCGACGCCATATGCCACAGACAGACTGGGTGGTTACTTATTGAAACCATCCAACCAATGTCAACGTCCTACACAGAACATTCTAGCGGAAGCAGTTTATAAAAGTTGCATTAAAGAACCGAGCACTAAATCATGAATATCCACTAAACCAAAATAGGAATGTATTACAAATACAACCGTTAGCCTTAAGGCCTTACAAAATGTTTCACTTGATATTACATGATTTACAAACCACGACACGCTGGCCGGTCATACATGAATAAAACAGTAACCACTTCCAAATTGGCCTTCGAGGGCCGGCTTCGCATTTGGGCTTTAGCCCGCTATTGACTGCATGGTCCAGCAGCACCTGCAAGCAACATAACCACCGCACGGTGGCAAATAAAAAGGCAACGGTCAGCAATGCTGACCAAAATATAACGATCCCACCCCCAACTCGGGGCGGCAATGCTCCTTCCCTGCAGTTTTATTAGCACAAGCGAGCAATATAATAGTATTCATTTCATCACAGGCGTAGGCTCACACGGCCACACACCCCGTGCACTCAGGGCACATTCTTGGTGAACCGGTCGATGTCACGTCAGTTAAAGCCATGGACATTCCGGACCCACCACCGCCACTTTGATGGCCAAACATATGAGCAATTTGTCTTCCCGGCATGGGTCACGTCAATTTAAGCCATTGACCGCCGAAGACTCTCATCTATGCCAACGGCAAGTGCCACGTAACCTTAGGTCTCTTTAACCCGAACGACATAGATATGGGTACGGTTCCATCTAACCCGTGCTCACTTCGCAACGACAATTTAAGCCATTTGCGCAGATCAAACTTCTCCCGAGTCCCATTTTCGTCACAGAATTTCACATAACTCGGTTATGTTCAAGTTGGCTCTCAGGCCTCCATGTTGGCAAGTTCACGCACCCGCCCAGTTTTTCGGGTGCACCTTAGGGTTAGTCCCCAAGGCTCCGTGTTGCAATCTACCGTGTAGAAAACCCGAAAAACAACCAATAGCACGGAGTCTTCTCCGGCATTTATGCAATGCAACATCACCGATCCAGACCAACATGTCCGGGTAGGCTTCACACAACATGCCTATATCCGTTCTCGCTTACGGACTCTAAACAACGGGGACTTCACATATCTACCCAAAGGAACGCCTCTAACTCTCCGCAAACTCACGAGAGCGGGCTTCCTATGTAAAGAAAGAGAGCTACTCATGCTCAAGATGAGGATCGTTACCCTAGCATTCCTCTTTGGCGCCATTGAAAAGTAAACGGATGAAAAGCACCGCACTAGCTTTGCCTCCGTGGATCCGGAGTCGGCTCGCGATTCGGAGCTTCGAAGCTTCTCCAATGGCCGGATCTAACTCCTTCTTCCTTCCTTGGCTCTCCTCTCTCTCTAAGGTTTTAGAAAGAAGATAACTTATGAAAAGTGAGGGTTTCTAAGACCAATCCCGGGTATATCCCTTCAGGAACAACCCCCAGCCATTGGATCTCAAAATAAGGAAACGAACGACTTTGATTCGGGACTGAAATGCCCAATCTGGACCGAACACGGCCTAGCACACGCCCGTGTCCAGGGCCGTGTGCCTCATTCGCCGTCAAAACCGAATCACCTGGAACAACACACGGGTATTGAACACGCCCGTGTTCGAGCTGACACACCCATGTTCCACCTAACACGGCCGTGTGGCCGGCCGTGTACCCCAATCATTTTTCCCCGAAAACAACCCGAGCACTGCACGGGTTCTAGGACACGCCCGTGTCCTTACCCATGTCACCTTGACATGCCTGGACTCCTGGCCGTGTACACGGTCTCGACACTCGACACTTCGTCGAGCGAAGATCGTCGTCCTGCTGACATGGCCTTGGACACGCCCGTGTCCTAGGCCGTGTGCCTTGTCTCGACACAATGTCGAGAGCAAAGTGTCGACTTCCCGGGACGAGTGTCGACACGGGTTGACACGCCCTGCGACATGCCCGTGTCGCAGGCCGTGTGCCATGTCTCGATACTTCGTCAAAGTAGAGTGTCGACTTCGCGGCTAAGTGTCGACACGGGTCGACACGCCCTGCGACACGCCCGTGTCGCAGGCCGTGTGCCCAGTCTCGACACATTGTCGACACCAAAGTGTCGACTTCCCGGCTCAGTGTCGACACAGACTTGACACGCCCTGGGACACGCCCGTGTCCCAGGCTGTGTGCCCGCAGCCAGAACCCAAACTGACCGAAAACGTCCCCCGTCGCTCCTTTGAGTTTCGGGGCGTTACATGGGACACGACCGTGTGCCAAGCCGTGTTCAGCCCAGGTCTGGAGAATTTTGTGCAGATCTAAGCCGTTCGTTTTCTTTAATTAAGATCCGACGGCCCAGCTGAGATCCTACTCTGTTAAGGCCGGGAATAGGGGGTTAATTCCTCATTTTCTCTCCAAAGCTTTCTCCTTCCAAAGTGAGAGAGAAGAGGAAGAAGAAGGAGGTTTCCGGCCACCGGCGGAGCACCGGAGCACCGTTTTGAAATCGGAGAGCAGATTTGTGGAGGGAAGGTCGTTGCGAAGAGTTCTGTCGGCGTAGTTTTCCCATGGCGCCAAAACGGACTACAAGGGTAACGATTCTCAACTTGAGCATGTGAAACTCTATCTTTTGCAAAGGGAACCCTGCTCCCGCGAGTGTGCGGTGAGTGCATGGTGTTGCTTGGGGTTGATGTGAATAGTCCCCCTTTTGTTGCATATAGAGCCCGAAATCGTAAGTACGGGCATAGGTATTGTGTGTGAAGCCTACCCGGACGTGTTTTGTCTGGATCGGTGATGTTTCATTTGATATGATTTGCCGGAGAAGACTCCGTGCTTAGGGTTTTTCGGGTTTCTACGCGGTAGATTGCAGCAGGGATCCTTGGAGGTTAGCTTCAAGGCGCACCCGGAAAATTGAGCGGAAACGTGTTCTGCTAACTTGGCGGTCTGGGAACCGGCCTTGATCATAACTGAGTTATGAGATTGTTTTGGAAAAATTTAGGATCCGAGAGAAGCTTGGCCCGCGCGTAGGACTTAAATTGTATATGCGGCGTGAGCAACGGGCAAGTGGAATTGGACCTAGGCTATGTGGTACGGTGAGAGAAATCTGAAGACGGGCACTGGCCGTAGGCATAGTCGGAGCCTTAGACGGTGGTCAGATATGCTAAATGCTCACATGTTGTTGCCATCCTGGGGGTTGTGGTGAATGCACTGATTGGTAAGGGTTCACCATGAATGTGCCCTGAGTGCACGGGGTGTTTGGCCATGCGAGCCTGCACCTGTGGCGAAATATAATTGCGCTATATTATTTTATTGGACTAATGCTATGCAGGGTAAGAGCACCGCCGTCCCGAGTAAGGGGCGGGGTCATTATAATTTGGTCGGCTTTTAGCTGACCGTTGCCTTGTTTGCCACCGTGCGGTGGTATGTGCTTGCAGGTGCTGCGGAGCCGAGCGCCAAATAGCGGGCTGGACCCCATGTTGCTGTACTGGCCCTAAAAGGCCGTAGAATAGTTGTTTTTACATTTAGCATGTGTGGACGGCCTGCGAGCCGATGTATTTAAGACATGTTATATTAAGTGAACATCTGTAAGGCCATAAGGCCATGTACCTGTTTCAGTGTATTTGGGGTTTCATTCCTATTGTTGCAGCTGTGGACATTCATTCTTGATGGATTTAAGTTTGGGTTCTTTCAACTTTAAAAACTTCCGCTAGAATGCTCTGTGTAGGACGAGTAGTATTAATTGGATGGTTTGATTATTCATTTGGTAATCCTTTCGACTGTCTGTGGTATATGGCATCGGGTTCCAACTGGACCTTCTGTTATATGCCATGCGACAGATGGCGGTATTACAGGGGTGGTCCTCAGGGCCCAGAGAACCGCGGGGAGCTGCTCCACCCAGCTTCCCTTCAAATTTTCCACTTTCTTTTTCAGGAGGTTGACGATGATCTTGTTCGAGGCCTCCACCTACACGTTGCTCCTGGGGTGATGGACCGAGGCGAACCTGAGGTCGATTCCAAGCTGCTCGCAAAAACTGGTGAACTCAGCGCTGGCCAACTGGGGCCCGTTGTCCGTGACAATGGCCTGGGGTAGCCCATGGCGGCAGATGATCTCCCCCCAGACAAAGTTTCTGATAACCTGGGAGGTCACCTTAGCCATCACCTTCACTTCCAACCACTTGGAGAAGTAATCGATCATTACTAGGAGGAACCTCCTCTGCCCACTGGCCTGGGGGAACGACCCAACCAAATCCATTCCCCAAATGGCGAAGGGCCAGGGGGTCGTGATGCTTTTGAGTCGCTGGGCCGGCTGTAGCTGGAGGGGGCAAACAGCTGGCATTAATGGCACCTTCTTGCGAATTCTGTTGCATCATGGCCCAGGGTGGGCTAGAAGTACCCTTGCCTGACAATCCTCCCTTCCAGGGTACGACTCCTGGAGTAACTCCCACACTCTCCGGAGTGGACTTCCTCCAAGATTGTTTGTACCTCCTCCTCGGCCACGCAATGAGCCAACATCCCCGAGAGTGTCTTCCTGTACAGCTGCCTGTCCTGGAGGAGGTAGTACGCTGACTTATGCCTTAGCTTATTCTTATCTGCCCCCTCCAGATACTCTTCCGTGGAAAGGAAAGTTACAACTGGGTCCATCCATGAAGTCCGTTGATATATCTCCATGAGCTCCCCCTCTTCGATGGAGGGGCGGAATAGGTCGGTGATGGTACCTCCCACCCGAGGACCGTGCTTTCCGAGCTGATCGACCTGCTCGTTTTCCTCCGGGGGCACGTGCTGGATGGAAAAAGGTTTGGAACGTGAAAATGACCCCCTTTACCTTAGCTAAGTATAACCGTAGGGTAGGCTCTCTTGCCTCAAACTCCCTGTTGATCTGGGCAGCTACCAACATGGAGTCAGTAAGGACCTCCACGTCCAACACCCCTAGCTCCCTGGCCAGGCGCGGCCCTGCTATCACGGCCTCATACTCGGCTTGATTGTTGGTGATGGGAAAGTGAACCACCACCGTCTGCTCAATCATAGTCCCCTGTGGGCTCTCCAAGATCACCCCCACTCCTAGGGAATGCCTCCCCGAGGCGCCATCCTCCTTTACCTTCCAAGGAGTTGGATGAGTGAGCTCTTCCTCGCCACCTTAATCACATAATCAACCAAGAAGTCGGCCATCACTTGAGCTTTGACCGAGAGGCACGGAACGATGGAGACTTCAAACTCACTCAACTCTACCGACCATTTGGCTAGCCTGCCAGAGTGCTCCTGTAACATCCCAAGTTACTTCTAGACCCTTCAACTTAGATTGGGTTAGACATGGGGTGAGTTTTAGGGAAATTAGCTAGGTCTGACCCTAGGTAGTGGGTTGTAGCCATGTGGGGCCCCACTATAGGACCAAGTCAAACTAGGTCAAACTAGCCTAAATAAGGACCCTAGTCACACCATGACCCCACCACATTGCCCTAACCCTAGAAAACAATCTAAGTGGACCCTAGGGCTGTTAAATTTTCTCAACGTGGTCAGCAAGATAGCCCAAACACCAAATTAATATCTTCGGAACTACCCAGTTTGCACGCTGAACCGCGGAAACCCAAGGACTAGAGGTTGCACCCAACAAAACAATGGAAGCACAAGAAGATCTTATTATGCATTCACTTCATTACAATCCGAGGCATACATAGCGAGACATGATTTCGCTAGTATTACAGCTGTAAACAGAAAGAACCAAAAAACAAGCCGGGCGGACAGAACTCCAGTCCGCCGAGACCGCGAGGTCGCCGAGACCGCCGAGACCGCCCAAGCTATGCTGCAATCCGCCGAATACCACGGAGTCCGCCGAGACCGCGAGGTCGCGCGGACAGACCGTTATTCGCCTCCTGCTGAACCCGAACTGAGGAACTCCCCTACCCGCCTGAAGCCGGCGGACAGGTTATTGAAGCTGGGAAAGTTGAAACAGAACTGACAAGCCGCAGAGCGACCTCCTGCTGAGTCCGCAGAGACCGCACACTTCCAAGCACTGACCGAAGTCACAGCCAAGCTCCTGGCTCCTTGAAGTTTTCCGCGCGACCTGCACACAGCAAACCATCAGCCTGAAACAATCCGCGCGGACTGAAAAACACAGACCGCAGCACTCGCCCAACCCAATTTACTGTTCACTCACGTTACTTCTGGTTACTGTAGATGTGCCAGGGGGGTCCTATTTATAGGCCAGGTGAGGAGTGTGGTCACCGCCCATGAGATAGCGACACCGCCCCAGCCCGCGCGAACACCAAACGACTGTCCGCTCAGTCCGCGAGGACTTAGCCAGTCACCAAGGGAAACCGCCAGGAGCAAGGCAACCAATGACGAACCCTCTCCAGTCCGCCCAAGCTAAGCGGACAAGGCACCAGCCCGCAAAGCTCCAACTGTTTCAGGACAGCACCCTCTTCAATGGCAGTCCGCACCAACCCGAGGCAGTCCGCAAGACTCACACCTCAATCCGCCACAAGTCCACGACCAAAGGCAAACAGCAACAGTCCGCCCGGTCACAGCGGACTTGGCGGATACGGCGGACACCATGAACTTGACACCAAGTGTGACCAAGTCCAAAACCATCAAGGGCCAGTGCGAGCATGGCGGACACAAAGTCCCATCCGCCAAACACCCTAGCACAGACCGCAACCAGTCCGCGAGCTCCTCGCACTTGTCCAACGCAGCAGCACCAAGCCGGACTCCAAACATCAGTCCGCCAACCGGTCTCCACAGCAAGACCTGCTGTAACACCTGAGCTCGACAAGGCCTCAGCCAAGCTCAAGGCCCAGTCCGCAACAGCCCCAACCGCGGACACACCAGTCCGCAAGGCTTCCCGCGAACTCGAACCAACCCGCCAACAGCACAAACTTGCACCCGCGACCACTGAGCAATGCACCAGTCCGCAAGCCTCTCTATCCGCAGATACCAGGCCGCACCAAACCGCGGACACCATGCAACAACCCGCTCAGAACACAGCCGGCTTCCACCAGACTTTTCACCAGGCCGCAACCTCAGTCCGCCCAGTCCGCCCAGTCCGCCAAAGCTGTCCGCACAGACCGCGCGGCCTGTCCCGTCACCCACTTCCACTTCACAAATTTCAACACTCCCCCTTGAAGTGAGAAGTGGTGACCAAGCCCAGCAAGCTGCGCAAGCGTTCAAAGGGCCCCTTCGACAGCGGCTTCGTGAAGATGTCAGCAAGATTATCTTCACTCCGAACATGCCGGACCAGCAGAGACCCCTCCAACACCTTCTCCCTGATGAAGTGGTGATCAATCTCTATATACTTGGTCCTGGCGTGACACACTGGATTGTTTACCAGTTTGAGAGCACTCTCATTGTCACCCCGGAGTAAAGTAGGCCCTTGCACTTCTTCATGAACATCCTCTATGAGTCTCCTCAACCAAACGGCTTCCCGAGCAGCCAAGGCCGAAGCCTTATACTCCGCCTCCGTGGTTGAAACCGACACCGAGTCCTGCTTCTTGCTACACCACGAGATGCTAGCTGAACCGCAAGTGAACACATAACCTGAAGTAGACCTTCGATCATCCGAATCACCGCCATAGTCAGCATCCGTGTACCCGAGCAATGCAAACTCCGCATCCCTTCCATAGAGGAGTCCCATCTCAGAAGTCACCTTGACATACTTCAGAATTCCCTTCGCCGCCACTAGATGAGATTGCCTTGGTTCAGCCATATACCGACTTACTCGGCCAACAGCATAAGCTATATCCGGCCTTGTAATCGTCAGATAAATCAAGCTCCCAACCAGAGCCCTGAACTCCAAGGGATCATTAAGCACCCTTCCCTCATCTCGTCGAAGCTTTAGCCCAGGTTCCAGTGGAGTAGAGCACTTCTTCCCTTCGCCCATGCCAAACCGCTTCACAATACGATCAGCATACCCTTTCTGGCTAATGAGAATCCCGCACTCCTTCCTCTCCACTTCCAGACCAAGAAAGTGATGCAACTCTCCCAAGTCTTTCATCTCGAAGCGTATAGCAAGCTCTCCCCTGAGCCTTGCTACTTCCTCCTCCGAGTTCCCTGTGATGATCATATCATCCACATACAGCAGGACCAAGACTCTTAGCTCTCCCTTCTTCTTGACGAACAAGCTAGAATCCGAGTTAGAAGCCAGGTATCCACAGAACTGCAGGTACTCTGCAATCTTCCCATACCACGCTCGAGGAGCTTGCTTCAACCCATAGAAAGCCTTCCTGAGTTTGCAGACATAGTCCGGATGCTTCTCAGAGACGAAACCAAGCGGCTGATCCATGAAGATGTCCTTGTCAATCTCTCCGTAAAGAAAGGCATTCTTCACATCGAGTTGCCACAACCTCCATCCCTTGCTAGCAGCCAAGGCGATCACCACTCTTACAGACGTCATCTTCGCAACTGGACTGAATGTCTCCTCATAGTCTTCTCCAAACTGCTGTGAGAATCCTCTAGCGACCAGGCGAGCCTTGAACCGATCAATGCTCCCATCAGCCTTCTTCTTCAACTTATACACCCACTTGCAAGTAACCGGAGTAATGCCATCAACCTTGGGCACAAGGTCCCAGGTTTCATTCTTCTTCAGAGCATCAATCTCTTCCTTCATGGCACCTTCCCACTCCTTCACTCCAGTGGCCTCGTTGAAGTTTGCAGGCTCTCGCTCATCCAGAGGACCAGCAAAGAAACAGGAGACAAAGCTCACTGCATTCCCATCATAGTACCGAGCCGGTGGCTTAACCACCCTCTTCGATCTCCGAAGACACGGCTCCTTGCTCACGGCTTCCGTTGCTTCTTCAGGCTCCACTCCTACCTGGGGCAAGCATTGAGCAGTGCTCCCCCTGCTTCCTGAGCCAGAAGGCTCAGCCTCGGAGTTCGAAGCAACAGGAGCTGCTGGTGAAACAACAAGCTCCTCTTCCAAGCCTTCAGCAGCCTCCACCGGTGCTTCCTCAACCTTGCTACTTCCGGTAGGCTCCACCGAGCCACCTCCATATGACGTCAGCTCGTCAAAGACAACGTCTCTTGACACCACGAACTTCTTCGTCACAGGGTCCATGAACTTCCATCCCTTCTTCTGCTCATCATAGCCAACAAAGACAAGTTTCCTTGCCTTCGCATCCAGCTTTGTCCGTGAAGCATCCGGGACATGCACGTAGCAAGTTGAACCGAACACCCGAAGGTGTCCAACACTCGGCTTCTCCTTCAGCAACAGCTCAATGGGCGTCTTCATGTTGATAGGGCTGAGTGGCATCCGGTTGATAACATATGCAGCACAAGACATTCCCTCCGCCCAAAAGGACCTCGGGATATCTTTCGCATGCAGCCAGCATTTGCAGGTTTCCGTCAAATGACGGATCTTCCGCTCCGCTACCCCATTTTGTTGTGGAGTGTGAGCACATGTAAGCTCCCGTTGGATCCCGTGCTTCCTGCAGAAGTTAGAAAACTCGGAAGAGACAAACTCTCCCCCGTTATCAGTTCGAAACTTCTTAATCCGCAAGCCAAGCCGGCCTTCTACCAACTCCTTGAACTCCACGAACAAACGGAAGGCATCCGACTTCTCCTTTAAGAAGTACACCCAAGTATACCTTGAGTAGTCATCAACCAAGACAAGCATGTATTTGCTTCCACCAAGGCTGGCAGTAACAGTCGGTCCCATCAGGTCGCCATGAATACACTCCAATGGTTTCTTGCTCCTTGTTTGAGATTTATCAAACGGAAGGCGATGTGCCTTACCGTATTGACAGCCCGCACAAACATGCCCATCACCAAAGGAGGACAACATCGGCAACCCCCTCACCAGACTTCTACTCGCCATTGCCTTCAGCTTGTCCATGCCAACATGCCCCAGCCTCTCATGCCAGATAGCCGCACTATCATTGGCCCTCATCTTATCAACATAGGCACTTGTGGAAAGAACAAACAAGTTCTTCACCCTCCTCCCAACATGAGCAACATCAGCCTTTACCGCTGATACGTTGCGAAGGAACCTCACGTCTGTTGGCCCAAACAGAACGTGATACCCAGCGTCCACCGCGTTGGTCACCGAGAAGAGGTTCTTCTTCATGCCCGGCACGTGATACACACTCCTTAACGTGAGTGGCCCCTGATCACTACCCAAAGACACGACCCCCTCCTTCTCTACTGCATAAACAGTATTATCAGCAGTGATAATAGCTTCATTACCTGAGTAAGCCTGCATGGAGGTGAACTTCGACTTGTCTCCGGTGAGGTGATGACCACACCCGGAGTCGATAATCCACTCGCTGTTGAAGTCCTCAGCAGATAAGGCCCGGACACAAGTGCCCGTCATGAAAGCTCCTCCCCATTCTGCTTCTTCACTTCGTGAGCAAGCTTCCTCCTTTCCCGCAGCATGCCCAGGCTGCAGTTTGACCTTGCAGTCCCGCTTGAAGTGCCCACGCTGATGACACCGGTAGCACTTCAGATTCT
Organism: Platanthera guangdongensis; assembly: GCA_039583875.1. NCBI lineage: Eukaryota > Viridiplantae > Streptophyta > Magnoliopsida > Asparagales > Orchidaceae > Platanthera > Platanthera guangdongensis. The sequence goes on from CM077161.1 coordinate 83,473,718, forward strand.
TCTTCCAGTCCTTAGGAGCATTGCTCCTCTCCGGCGGATATGAAGTTGAAGTCTCCTTCTCAACAGCGGCCTGCACCTTCTTCTTCTTCTTCCCTTCCCATCCCTTCTTCTTGCCTGAGAAGAGAGCCTCGCTGCCTTCCTGATTCAGATTCACTCCAGCCATCTGCCTTGCTAAGCTCTCCTGCGAGGCAAGCAGATTCTCCAGCTCCAGCAGAGACGGCTGAGTAGCCCACCCTTGAACAGACGTAACAAAGGCCACATACTCCTTCCGCAAGCCGCGGAAAATGTGCCTTTTCATCTTTGCCTCAGAGATAGGCTCATCAGGATCCAGCGCCGACAGCTCAGCACACAAGCTCTTCATCTTTAAGAAGTACCTGGAGATGGAAAGGTCTCCCTGAGTTGCCCTGGCCAACTCATTCTCCAGGAACTGAAGCCGCGCCACATTCTTCCTATTGAACAACTCATCAATGGTCGTCCAAATATCAGCAGCCGACTCACATCCAATGATGTGATCAAACAGTTCCGGAGAGACAACTCTTTTCAGAACGAACTCTGCCTTAGCATTAGTTCTTCTCCAGAGCCTCACCTGTTCAGCAGTACCGAAAGCAGCAGTTACTTCCTGTCTGTCGTCTCCACCGACAACTTCCCACAGCTCCTCGCCCAGAAGATAACTCTTCATGCACGACTTCCACTTTTTATAGTTAGTCGGCGTTAAGAGTTCAATGCCCAGACCTCTTGCTAAGCTTCCTTCCATTGCAACCACCTGTTGGTACCCTTCAGCAGCTCCGAGCAACAACACAGGTTGATCACCACTCAATCACTGAGTAACAACACTGGCTGACCTCCGCTCACGCAACTGAACCTCCGCAACCTCAGAAACCTGGCTCTGATACCATGTTAAATTTTCTCAACGTGGTCAGCAAGATAGCCCAAACACCAAATTAATATCTTCGGAACTACCCAGTTTGCACGCTGAACCGCGGAAACCCAAGGACTAGAGGTTGCACCCAACAAAACAATGGAAGCACAAGAAGATCTTATTATGCATTCACTTCATTACAATCCGAGGCATACATAGCGAGACATGATTTCGCTAGTATTACAGCTGTAAACAGAAAGAACCAAAAAACAAGCCGGGCGGACAGAACTCCAGTCCGCCGAGACCGCGAGGTCGCCGAGACCGCCGAGACCGCCCAAGCTATGCTGCAATCCGCCGAATACCACGGAGTCCGCCGAGACCGCGAGGTCGCGCGGACAGACCGTTATTCGCCTCCTGCTGAACCCGAACTGAGGAACTCCCCTACCCGCCTGAAGCCGGCGGACAGGTTATTGAAGCTGGGAAAGTTGAAACAGAACTGACAAGCCGCAGAGCGACCTCCTGCTGAGTCCGCAGAGACCGCACACTTCCAAGCACTGACCGAAGTCACAGCCAAGCTCCTGGCTCCTTGAAGTTATCCGCGCGACCTGCACACAGCAAACCGTCAGCCTGAAACAATCCGCGCGGACTGAAAAACACAGACCGCAGCACTCGCCCAACCCAATTTACTGTTCACTCACGTTACTTCTGGTTACTGTAGATGTGCCAGGGGGGTCCTATTTATAGGCCAGGTGAGGAGTGTGGTCACCGCCCATGAGATAGCGACACCGCCCCAGCCCGCGCGAACACAAAACGACTGTCCGCTCAGTCCGCGAGGACTTAGCCAGTCACCAAGGGAAACCGCCAGGAGCAAGGCAACCAATGACGAACCCTCTCCAGTCCGCCCAAGCTAAGCGGACAAGGCACCAGCCCGCAAAGCTCCAACTGTTTCAGGACAGCACCCTCTTCAATGGCAGTCCGCACCAACCCGAGGCAGTCCGCAAGACTCACACCTCAATCCGCCACAAGTCCACGACCAAAGGCAAACAGCAACAGTCCGCCCGGTCACAGCGGACTTGGCGGATACGGCGGACACCATGAACTTGACACCAAGTGTGACCAAGTCCAAAACCATCAAGGTCCAGTGCGAGCATGGCGGACACAAAGTCCCGTCCGCCAAACACCCTAGCACAGACCGCAACCAGTCCGCGAGATCCTCGCACTTGTCCAACGCAGCAGCACCAAGCCGGACTCCAAACATCAGTCCGCCAACCGGTCTCCACAGCAAGACCTGCTGTAACACCTGAGCTCGACAAGGCCTCAGCCAAGCTCAAGGCCCAGTCCGCAACAGCCCCAACCGCGGACACACCAGTCCGCAAGGCTTCCCGCGAACTAGAACCAACCCGCCAACAGCACAAACTTGCACCCGCGACCACTGAGCAATGCACCAGTCCGCAAGCCTCTCTATCCGCAGATACCAGGCCGCACCAAACCGCGGACACCATGCAACAACCCGCTCAGAACACAGCCGGCTTCCACCAGACTTTTCACCAGGCCGCAACCTCAGTCCGCCCAGTCCGCCAAAGCTGTCCGCACAGACCGCGCGGCCTGTCCCGTCACCCACTTCCACTTCACAAATTTCAACAAGGGCATGTCACTAGGTTAACACTTTGACCCCAATTGACAAAAGTCAACCTTGGGGTTAATTTGGTCAAACCCACACTCATAAGCCCAATTAGCCTAAGTAGGGCACCCCCTTGACCAACCCAAGTTGGGTGGTGCCACTAGACCCATTACCACCAAGTAGGGTCAGCCCACCCACCATGTTGACTAAGTCAACTCTCCAAGTCAACAAGTCAACTATTTGACCTAAAAGAGTGAAATGAAGACCAAGCCACCCTCCTTTGCACCAAGCCCACCAAATTTGGCCCATGGCCAGCCCAAGTGAACAAGACCAGCCCTACCCCTCTAAATCAGGAGAGAGAATGCATGCAAAGGGGTAGAAATGAGATTTTGAGAGGAAGAGGAGAGAGAAATGGAGATGAAAGGGAATGGTGGCCACATGGCCACCCCTTCAGCTGAATTTCTCTGCCCAACACCAGCTGGCTGACCTCCACACTTCATTCCAGAGGAAAATGGGGGTTGTGTGCCACTTGGCAGCAGGGGCGGAGCAACCATTGTTGGGTACATTGGTCAAAATGTACCTGATTTGAAGAAGGCTCACCCAACTCAATGATATACATCAAAATGTATTTGATGTATTTTGAGTTACATGTGCAGGTTAAGTATTTGCAGGAAAGAAGAAAAGTTTCTAAGTCCATGTGTCGACACCCAGAGGGAAAGTGTCGACACTTAAGAAGACTTGTGTCGACACCCAGACAAGCAGTGTCGACACTTGGAGTCATTGTGTCGACACCAGGGATGCTGAGTCGACACCAGACAGAAAGTGTCGACACAACGAGCTGTGTCGACACTCAGTGAAGAAAAGACAGTGAAGCTGTGTCGACACTTAATAGTTGTGTCGACACTCAGTGAAGCTGTGTCTACATCAGAAAGTGTCGACACTTGGAGGCTGTGTCGACACTCAGCAAAAGTCAGCAGAGACTAATTACAAGTGTCGACACTCAGAACAATGTGTCGACACTCAACAGAAGAGTCAACACTTGAAGTAAGTGTCGACACCCAGAACAATGTGTCGACACTTAGCAGAAGAGTCAACACTGGAAGTAAGTGTCGACACCCAGACCAATGTGTCAACACTTAGCTGAAGACTCAACACTTGAAGAAAGTGTCGACACAAGGAGCTGTGTCGACACTTAGCAAAGAACAGCAAAAGTTCAACAAAATATTCTAAGTACAAGTGTCGACACTAAGGAATGTGTCGACACTCAGCCAGAGTCTCGACAGAAGAAGAAAGTGTCGACACCCAGAGCAATGTGTCGACACTCAACAAGTATCAACACTGAAGACATGTGTCGACACCAAGAAGCAGTATCGACACTTGACAGATACAACACATGAAGATGTGTCGACACAAAAGTGTTGTGTCGACACTTAGTAGAATTCAGCAAAATTCTGAAGAACAAGTACTTGTGTCGACACTAAATTTCAGTATCGACACATGAAGAAGAAGTAGTGTCGAGATAAAGAATCAACAACACAAGGAGTTGTGTCGACACCTTGTACACTAGTGTCGACACTTAGTCAACATGTGTCGACACTTGGTCTATAAGTGTCGATACTTACAGACAGAAAGTCTCGACACTTAAAGACAGTTAGAGAATTTTCAAGAACTGACTGGATGACTTGACAGCTGCCATTCCAGCCGGTCTACAACACCTGTCAGAGTTGTCAGAATTCAGTTATGGATCGGGCCAGCCGGTTACCATGAAGAATGCCTATAAATAGGCTTATACAGTGTACAGAAACTGTTGTTGAGATTAATTGAACACAAGTTCAGGTTCAAATTATTGATCAAGTATTCAATAAAGAAGATCTAGCTATTCCCTGAAGAATCAAATGCAGATCTAAGAAGTTGGAGAGAGAGAGCTCCATCCAAGAAATCAGCTGTTGGAACCCAGCTGAGAAGAAGGATTCAGATTGGTCTGAATCTCAAGAAGCAGATATCAAGGATCAACTGCAGAGAAATCAGTCTTATTGTGTTCTACTTTCAAGAAGCTTTGAAGAAAGCCAAGTCAGATTGATTTCAGCTGAGTTCTTCCAAGAACTCATCAAGAATCTCACAACTTATCTCTTTCATCTAAGTTGTTGAGTTTATTCATTTTGTATTCATTATAACTTGTAGGATCCTTAGGGATCTGAGAATTGTAAGCCTGTAATTATAAAGGCTGAGGGTAGGAGAGTTAAATCTCTGAGTGTAGGCCTTGGTGGCGGAGTGTAGGCCTTGGTGGCTGAGTGTAGGCCTTTGTGGCTGAGTGTAGGCCTTTGTGGCTGAGTGTAGGCTTTGTGGAAAAGCTGAGTTGTAGGGCCTTGGGCCTGAGGTGTAGGAGCCTGTTTTGGGTTCTGAGATAGTGAAGGAGTTTGGCCGAATCTAGTACACTATTAGATAGGCGAAGGGGGAAAGTGGATGTACCCAAAGCTTGGGGAACCACTATAAAACTCTGTGTCTACTGTGTGTTTGTGGATTGCTGTGATTGCTGTTCTGTGATAACTTAGATTTAATTCTGTGATATTGACTGTTTGCTGCCTAAAAAGTTAAAAAGATTCAAGTCACCTATTCACCCCCCCTCTAGGTGCTTAGGGACAATATCTTTCAACCAAGGCTGAGCCCGAGCTCACCTTGGTTGTATCTCCCCATATACTCCACCTCAGGAGGTGGAAAGGAGTGGAATTCGAGTACTGGAACATGGAAAACGATGGAGAATCAAGGAATTGGGGAGGAGCTCGTCGGCGCACCACCACCATGGCAAACCGCCGCCTGACCCGTAGCCAAGCCCCAATCCAGGTTCGTTTCACCTCACCTCTACCCGTACTAGGATGTTAGATCGATTAGGTGAGATATCGGGCTCAACTGAGCCCGATGCCATGGGAGGAAAATGTGAATTTTCAAAGCTTTAGAAACAGCTCGGGTTCGCCGTCGCCGCCGTCTCCCGCCGCCCCATCACCGGGAAACGATAGCCACCACCACCGTGAAGGTGATGGCACCGTTGGCCGGAGGTGGCACCGCCTTAGCTGGCCGAAAATCGCTAGCAAAGCTGCTCCAGGTCGGCTCGATCTCAGCCGTTGGCTGGAGGTAGGAGATAACCGAATCCCGTCCATTTACGCTTTAAGATTCGTGCAGATTTATTAATATGAATTAATTTCAATGTGATGAATAGTATAAATTCTATCACAAAAATACAGTCATTTTGCATGTTCTTTTCAGGCCTCTTAGATGCATTTTCAGAAACTGATCCCTGAAAGAAAAATGTAGCCTTACCTGTTACCTTTAATTTGACATCTTAATCATTAACTTTGGTCCAGTATTCTGGCCTGTAGGGTATTTCTCGTAGGACTGGTCCTAGACTAGGGCAGAAATTCATTTGGATGCCCAAGTCAAACCAGCAATCACCATGGCCCCAAAGTTTGGGTACATGCATGATTATGGCATACCTAGCCCCTGCCAAAAGTTAGGAATTAAATGAAATATATGGAGTTATATGACTCCTCATGGCCCCAAATGTTGGGGGTGGGTCCTTGGGGACACCATTAGTGCATGATAAAAATTTCAGCACTTTTGGATCACTGCATGATGGAAAACTCCACTTGCATGTGTTGGTGTACATATTGCCTTGGGTGCTAATAGCAATAGTTTAAATATTATGTATTCAGCCTAATGGAGGCATTCAAAAATCTTGGATTTGTTTACAGTGGTTCATTAGGGTAAATGTCACCCCTCAGATTAATTATGGGATTTTTGGAATCAAAAATCCCATTAATTGGAATTTTTTAAAATATAGCTCCTTTTGAAAATAAATTTGAAAAATAGGTTTTCCTCAAGCACAAATCCTCAAACTTTGCCAAGATGTAGATAAAGTTACATTTGACTTAGGAAAATTTGATCTCTCTATTTGATGAAGTTTGGAATAAAATGTCTTAAAATGCCCATTTTAGACTTATTTCATTTATTCTTGAATTGATGGATATGCACCTCAGAAAAATTTGGAAATAATTCTAGTGCTGTAAAATTGTCTTATTAGTCTTGCATAAGTTTTTCAGAATTAATGAGTGTATTGATAGTTGTTAAATTAATATAATGACATTTTTAGTAAATATGTAAGAATGGAAATTGATAGGCCATTACACAATCAAAGTTGTTGAAACTCTTCCAATAGTCATAAATTAATGTTTTATATGTTTTGTAATTTTCCTGGAATTTTGGTTTACATATTACCTGTACTTCATTTGGAAAATGGAAATTATGTGAATTTGGAATTAAATAAGGAATTGGTATAAATAGTCCAAGGAAAATTATGAAACTCTGTAGACAATAATATTTTATCATTATACAACTCAGGAAAAATTACCTAGGTCAGTGGATGTTAAATCATACTACTTCATGTGTAAAGTGACCTAGTAATTAATCTAAAAGATTTAATTAAAGGATTATTTAGCCAAGGAAAATTATGAGAATTCATAGGGTAGTTCCCTTAGCCCATACCACCCTAGGATAAATATTTAGGGGCAAGATGTCTTAAGGATTGGAAGATTCCATTTTTAGGGTAATAATAGGACATGGTCTGCATATAACATAAATAGGTCTTGCCTTAGGGGTTACCAGGGGATTGATTATCAGAAGAAATAAGAGAGTGCAATATGAATAATCCCTGGTGGGTAGTATGGTCTTAGTGATGGGTTAAAAGTGCAAGTCTTTAGGTAGCAACTGGAGTGGGGGTCGACGGAAGACCGTCGGTTTCCCGGTAACACCTTAAGTCACTAGGGTTGTTCCAGAGCAACAAAGAAAGCTGGGGTGAAACATGGGTAGCCATCAACTAAAGTAAATATCCTTGCGAAAGGGAACGCTGGGCGTAATCCCAACACAGTTCCTAGTGCCCCTTGAGAGCCCTTCACAGGGAATACCGGGGGCAGTCCTGGGATTAACCTTAAATCACAAAGTATAATAACCCGTAGACAAGAGTAGTCTAATAGGTTAGGACATTTGTTGTACCTTCTCACCCATGTAAGATTGGAGAGATTCATGATATATACTCACCCGTTTAGGGTTTGAGGGAGTTGGTATAAAGACACTAATGTGCGTTCTCACCCGGGTTGGGTTTGAGGGTTTTCAGGACGGGTTTGGTCCTGCGAGCGGATGGCTCAGAGTAAATTACTTGCATGTGCATAAATCTTGTGGCGGGGCATGCGGTACTGGCCGTTCGTCACACCGATGGCAGTACGGTGCACCAGGCGGTTGTGAGGGTTAGAGGGGCCAGTGGGTTGTTTTACACTGCGGTCTAGAGGACGACCCCCGATAACGTACATCCGACCTAACAAGACTGACGGGTTGTCAGCAAAGTACGTACGCGAGACTCTAGAGTGCACCTTGGACGTGTACAGAGGCGTATGAGAGGGGTCTAAGGCTTGGTAGTGTGCATACCGGCCTAGAAGCGGAGACACCAGCTCCACTGCTACCATAGCCACAGCGGTGGTACCCGAGAGTGATGCTAGCTCTCAAAAAGTGGGAACTAAAGGTCTGTGATCACAGAGTCGTTGTGTGAGAGTTGCACTTGCCTGTGCATGAAATTGCATCATAACATTCATTCATATTAGGTCATATGCTTCATAGATCCTTATCATATAAATTAGTATGGGCTCTTTTATATGATAAGTTAAATTTCCTGAAAATCTTAACTTATATATTTGTATGGGCATTTATATAAGTTAGGGTACTTTTGTGATGATAGTATAGTGGTAGAATAGTTGATTTACATGCTTTTACTGCTGTCTTTACTTCCTTTACTGTACTGCTCTTACTTACTTGTACTATACTTAGAACTGCTAGAATAGATCAATATTACTTTTACAACTGCTAGTTAGATTCTGTCACCTGCTTCCACTTTTGCTACCCCTTGTTGTCCTCCGCTTCGTCCTCCCGCTCGGTGCCTAGGAGTTGCGGGGCGAGGTGCGGAGGAAACGACTTAGTCTTTTTGATTAATGGTCGGTGACCATACTATTTTAGGAGCCCGTGGAGATGGAGCACCAGCACGTCGAGGAGGCAGGACTTGAGGAGCAGATACCGCTTCAACAGGCTACTACCACTACAGGATGAGGACTACACGCTACAGGATGATCTTCTTCGATTCCGTGGGCGCATCTACATACCAGCAGGGGGCAGTATCCGGGATGACATACTCAGAGAGGCTCATTACTCCAGATATTCAGTGAACCCCGGCATCACCAAGATATGGGCAGATTTGCGGAGATCTATGTATTGGCCCGGGATGAAGAGGGAGATCACGGATTTTGTGACCCATTGCGAGACCTGCCAGCGTGTGAAAGCAGAATGCAAGAGCCCGGGAGGTTTACTACAGCCACTGCCAGTTCCATAATGGAAGTTCGAGGACATTGCTATGGACTTTGTACACGGATTGCCTCGCTCCCACTCTGGGCATGATTCTATATGGGTCATAGTGGATAAACTGACCAAGGTAGCGCGATTTATTCCAGTTCGGAAGGATGCCCTAGTTGCAGTTCTGGTGAGATTATTTGTGGAGCAGTTCGTCAGATATCATGGCATTCCCAGGACGATTGTTTCAGACCGTGATGGTCGGTTCACTTCGAGTGAGTGGAGGGTCGTGCATGCTTACTTGAGATCTCGGCTTACTTTTAGTACCGCCTTCCATCCGCAGACCGACGGACAGACCGAGCGGACCATCCGGACCATGGAGGACCTACTCAGACTATGCATATTGGATACGGGGAAGCCTTGGGAGAGGCTCCTGCCACAGATTGAGTACTCGTACAATAACAGCCACCAGGCTAGCATCAAGATGGCTCCATATGAGGCACTTTATGGGAGGAGATGTCGGACACCGCTATCATGGGTTTAGGATGTGGATACCAGGGCTCTTGGATCTGATTATATAGAGGATACTGAGGTGCAGATTCGCGGCTACTAGAGGCCCAGAGCAGGCAGGCAAAGTATTATGATGCTCGGCACCGAAAGGTGGAGTTCCAGGTTGGAGACAGAGTATTCTTGAAGATACGTCCAGTACACAGTGTCTCTCGGGTGCGGAGGCACAAGAAGCTCAGTCCACGATCCATGGGGCCATACCTGATCCTGGAGCGGATCGACCCCTTAGCTTACCGACTGCAGCTGCCACCGGAGTTGGGTGCATTACATGACGTCTTCCATGTCTCTTCCTTGCGAAGAGCTCTCCTTCGGCCGGAGCAGCACATTACTACTACAGCCGGACCGGTAGAGCCTGACAGATCAGTTAGATTGGAGCCGATCCGGATAGACAATACAGCCATCCGAGTGTTGCGGAAGAAGAAGGTCCCTCTTGTGAAGGTGATGTGGTCCAACCATGGACGAGAGGAGCACACCTGGGAGCCAAGGGATCTGATGCTGGAGCAACACCCGGAGCTATTCGCATCAGGTACTTTCAAATTATGTTTTAAGGTTTCTTAAAAATTCTTGCAAGTAGAACCCCGTAGACCCGAACTTAAATTTCGGGGACGAAATTATTTTCTTGTTTATTGGAATTTGTAACATCCCATGTTACTTCTGGACCCTTCAACTTAGATTGGGTTAGACATGGGGTGAGTTTTAGGGAAATTAGCTAGGTCTGACCCTAGGTAGTGCGTTGTAGCCATGAGGGGCCCCACTATAGGACCAAGTCAAACTAGGTCAAACTAGCCTAAATAAGGACCATAGTCACACCATGACCCCACCACATTGCCCTAACCCTAAAAAACAATCTAAGTGGACCCTAAGGCATGTCACTAGGTTAACACTTTGACCCCAATTGACCAAAGTCAACCTTGGGCTTAATTTGGTCAAACCCACACTCATAAGCCCAATTATCCTAAGTAGGGCACCCCCTTGACCCAACCCAAGTTGGGTGGTGCCACTAGACCCATTACCACCAATTAGGGTCAGCCCACCCACCATGTTGACTAAGTCAACTCTGCAAGTCAACAAGTCAACTATTTGACCTAAAAGAGTGAAATGAAGACCAAGCCACTCTCCTTTGCACCAAGCCCACCAAATTTGGCCCATGGCCAGCCAAAGTGAACAAGACCAGCCCTACCCCTCTAAATCAGGATAGAGAATGCATGCAAAGGGGTAGAAATGAGATTTTGAGAGGAAGAGGATAGAGAAATGGAGATGAAAGGGAATGGTGGCCATAGAGCCACCCCTTCAACTGAATTTCTCTGCCCAACACCAGTTGGCCGACCTCCACACTTCATTCCAGAGGAAAATGGGGGCTGTGTGCCACTTGGTAGCAGGGGCAGAGCAACCAAGGCTGAGCCCGAGCTCACCTTGGTTGTATCTCCCCATATACTCCACCTCAGCCCCAAATAACCTCACCAATAGCTTCAGGAGGTGGAAAGAAGTGGAATTCGAGTGCTGGAACATGGAACAAGATGGAGAATCAAGGAATCAAGGAGGAGCTCGCCGGCGCACCACCACCATGGCAAACCGTCGCCTGACCCGCAGCCAAGCCCAAATCCAGATTCGTTTCACCTCACCTCTACCCGTACTAGGATCTTAGATCGATTAGGTGAGATATCGGGCTCAACTGAGCCCGATGCCATGGGAGGAAAATGTGAATTTTCCAAGCTTTAGAAACTGCTCGGGTTCGCCGTCGCCGCCGTCTCCCGCCGCCCCATCACCGGGAAACGATAGCCACCACCACCGTGAAGGTGATGACACCGTTGGCCGGAGGTGGCGCTGCCTCAGCTGGCCGGAAATCGCCAGCAAAGCTGCTCCAGGTCGGCTCGATCTCAGCCGTTGGCTGGAGGTAGGAGATAACCGGATTCCGTCCATTTAGGCTTTAAGATTCGTGCAGATTTATTAATATGAATTAATTTCAATGTGATGAATAGTATAAATTCTGTCACAAAAATACAGTCATTTTGCATGTTCTTTTCAGGTCTCTTATATGCATTTTCAGAAACTGATCCCTGAATGAAAACTGTAGCCTTTCCTGTTACCTGTAATGTGACATCTTAATCATTAACTTTGGTCCAGTATTCTGGCCTGTAGGGCATTTCTCCTAGGACTGGTCCTAGACTAGGGAAGAAATTCATTTGGATGCCCAAGTCAAACCAGCAATCACCATGGCCCCACATTTTGGATACATGCATGATTAGGGCATACCTAGCCCCTGCCAACATTTAGGAATTTTTGAAAAAACTGTTCCTATTGTTTTGTTCATAATTTCAAAATGTAAATAAATGAAATATATGGACTTATATGACTCCTCATGGCCCCAAATTTTGGGGGTGGGTCCTTAGGGACGCTGTTAGTGCATGATAAAAATTTCAGCACTTTTGGATCAATACATGATGGAAAAATACACTTGCATGTGTTGGTGTACATATTGCCTTGGGTGCTAATTGCAATAGTTTAAATATTGTGTATTCAGCCTAATGGAGGCATTCAAAAATCTTGGATTTGTTTACAGTGGTTCATTAGGGTAAATTTCACCCCTCAGATTAATTGTGGGATTTTTGGAATCAGAAATCCCATTAATTGGAATTTTTTAAAATATAGCTCCTTTTGAAAATAAATTTGAAAAATAGGTTTTCCTCAAGCACAAATCCTCAAACTTTGCCAAGATGTAGATAAGGTTACATTTGACTTAGGAAAATTTGATCTCTCTGTTTGATGAACTTTTGGAATAAAATGTCTTAAAATGCTCATTTTACCCTTATTTCATTTATTCTTGAATTGATTGATATGCACCTCAGAAAAATTTGGAAATAATTCTAGTGCTGTAAAATTGTCTTATTAGTCTTGCATAAGTTTTTCAGAATTAATGAGTGTATTGATAGTTGTTAAATTAATATAATGGCATTTTTAGTAAATATGTAAGAATGGAAATTGATAGGCCATTACACAATCAAAGTTGATGAAACTCTGCCAATAGTCATAAATTAATGTTTTATATGTTCTGTAAATTTCCTGGAATTTTGGATTACATATTACCTGTACTTCATTTGGAAAATGGAAATTATGTGATTTTGGAATTAAATAAGGAATTGGTATAAATTTTCCAAGGAAAATTATGAAACTCTGTAGTCAGTAATATTTTATCATTATACAATTCAGGAAAAATTACCTAGGTAAGTGGTTGTTAAATCATACTACTTCATGTGTAAAGTGACCTAGTAATTAATTTAAAAGATTTAATTAAAGGATTATTTTGCCAAGGAAAATTATGAGAATTCATAGAGTAGTTCCCTTAGCCCATACCACCCTAGGATAAATATTTAGGGGCAAGATGCCTTAAAGATTGGAAGATTGCATTTTTAGGGTAATAATAGGACATGGTCTACATATAACATAAATAGGTCTTGCCTTAGGGGTTACCAGGGGATTGATTATCAGAAGAAATAAGAGAGTGCAATATGAATAATCCCTGGTGGGTAGTATGGTCTTAGTGATGGGTTAAAAGTGCAAGTCTTTAGGTAGCAATTGGAGTGGGGGTCGATGAAAGACCGTCGGTTTCCCGGTAACACCTTACGTTACTAGGGTTGTTCCAGAGCAACAAAGAAAGCTGGGGTAAAACATGGGTAGCCATCAATTAAGTAAATATCCTTGCAAAAGGGAATGCTGGGCGTAATCCCAACACAGTTCCTAGTGCCCCTTGAGAGCCCTTCACAGGGAATACCGGGGGCAGTCCTGGGATTAACCTTGTTGGAGTTACCATGGTGATCTAGAAGTGGTCAAACATATAATCTCACTGCCAACGCGATATGAGCCTGCAGGGTCGCACATAAGAGATGTGGAGAAGTTGGATGATTGACTGTGTTGGTAAAGGTTACCAATCACCGACCTGAATGGTGTTATGGGCAAAGTGTTGCCTTAAAGGATCGTCGGGTTGGACAAATGTTGCCTTGAAGGATTGGTAAGAATAGTCAACCGAGGGTCGACGATCGTCGACCGCGAGTCGACGTGTATCGTCGACCGCGGGTCGACGAGTATCGTCGACCGAAAGTTCATCAAACAGAGAGATCATCCACGTAAACCTTGTCAGGATTTGTCTCAACCCCCGCGGGTGTGAGGAGATGCCCCAAGAACTTCCCTCGGCTAGCCCCGAAAACACACTTCAAAGGGTTCAATCGCATCTTGTACTTGTGCATGGTAGCAAAGGTCTCCTCTAGGTCCTGGAGGTGGGAGTCCACATCCCGACTCTTGATCATGAGATCATCCACGTAAACCTCTAGGTTTCTTCCCTTTTTCTCTTTGAAGACCCTATCCATCATCTTCTAGTAGGTTGCCCCTGCGTTATTTAGCCATAAGGGCATCATCTTCTAACAGTAGCATCCGTCCCCCATGATGAACGAGACATCCTTGATGTCCGGGGGGTGCATCCTGATTTGATGATAACCTGAAAATGTATCTAGAAAACTCATTATAGAAAAACCAACGGCTGAGTCAACCAGCGCGTCGATCCGAGGCAAAGGATAACAGTCCTTAGGACAAGCTTTATTAAGTAAAGAGAAATTGATACACATTCGCCACCGACCGTCTTCCTTTTTGACCATGACCACATTGGAGACCCAGCCGGGGTATTGGATCTTGGACACGAAGCTGACCTTAAGGAGCTTTGCCACCTCCTCTCTGATGGGCTCTGCCAACTTGTCCGCAGTGGAACTCTTCTTTTGTTGGATGGGGCGTGTTCCCAGGTCCAAGTTGAGGCAGTGGCAGGCCACATCCGCGTCAACCCCCGGCATCTTCGCGGTATTCCATGCGAAGATGTCCACATTCTTCTGGATGCACTCCAGCATCCTGCCTTGGTCCTCCGTGGTCAGCCCTCCGCTGACGCGGACCTTCTCCACCCTGCCTCCACGGGTGAGGACCTCCAACTCCACCACTTCCTCTGCAGCCTCCAGCATAGACTGCTCCCACCATCCTTCAACATCCATTTCCTCCGGAACGGGGACCTCCACCTCCACCTCTTCTTCCATGGCCATCACTTCGGCCGTCTCCGCCTGATCTCTTCCTTCCGCCTCCTTCTCAGTGCAGCTCTCCACCTACAGCTCCTCCCTGCCAGCTTCATGCTCAGCCTCCTCCATTCTTCTCCCCATCTCCTCGGCTCCCTCCTACCAAGAGAAGGAGTTTATAGCGGTGACATAGCATTATCGCGCCACCTTGGGGTCCCCCCTGACCCTGACCTGAATCCCCTCAGTGTTGAACTTCAAGCACTGATGGAAGGATGAGGGGATGCAGCGGAAGGCGCTGATAATGGGCCTCCCGAATATGACACTGTAGCTTCTGGGGGCATCCACGATGACAAACCTACAGTTCCTGTACTGCCCCCCCCCCCCCCCCCCCCCAGGGTGACATGGAGACCGACTCCTCCTTCCACTTCCTTCCTCTCCCCCTAAAACCCGAACAAGGGTCCGTCCGAGGCCAGCACTCTCTTCGACTCCACCTTCATCGCGTCAAATGCCTTCTTGAAGATGACGTTGACGGAGCTTCCGTTGCCAATGAGGATCCGAGAGACGGTAAAATTTTTGATGGCTGCCTTGATGACCAGCGCATCACAGAATGGATCCTCGTGATCCGGCATGTTGCTTCTGGAGAAGGTGATCCTCTCTTCTAGGGGTGGGGCTTGGGATGTGTGGGCAACGCTCCGATGATACATGGTGTGGAGGCTCGCCTTTTGGGAAGCCTCGACCCCCACCGCCCCACCCCCACCCCCCCCCCCCCCCCCCCTCGTGGATCACTCCGATCCCTCCTCGGGTACCAACGTCCACACGGTCTTCGCAACGGTCCTCCTCTTCCCGAGGCAGGACCTCCTCGATCCTCACTTCCTGGCACCCCTACTGCTGCTGCTGCTATTGTTCCCTGTTCCCTCTCATTTCAAAGAACTCCGGGCACGTGGCCGTGGCGTGGCCCTCCTCCTGATGGAAGTCGCAGTAGGGCAACTCCACCCTAACTTCTCTCCTCCTTTGCCTTACTACTCTCCTCCTCTCCCCCAAGTCTATGGCCATAGCCTCTTCTTAATCGGGGAGTCGGGGCCTCTGGCCTGCCTCCAGCCCGGGGGGTGAAATTGATCTTGCCCCCCTTGATGGCGATCCCTTCCTGGGTATCCTCTCTGTGGCCCCTGCCCTTGCCACTCAGGCCTCCAGCCCAGCCGTCGGTTGGGCTCCTGACGCCCCCACCTAGGCTGCTGCGGCCCCTGGAGCTGCCTCTGCTACTTCTTCCGGGGCTCTCCTCTCCTCTCTTCCTGTTCCCTTCCTCCTCTAAATTCCTTCTCCTCCTCCGTGGCCCACCTGGCCAGTTTCCGCGCCAAATCTGCGTTTGATGCCTCCCCGTCAACTTCTCTCGCCTCCTCTCCACCAGCTCCTCGTAGGAGAGGGTGGGAACTCTCTTCAGCTCCATCCTAAAGAATCCCTGATGCAGTCCTAGGGTAAAGGCCATCATCAAACTATGGCCCGGCATCTCCTGGACCTGATTAACCTCCTCCTGGAACCGATCCACGTAGCTTCCCAGCGTCTCATTCACCTCTTGCTTGATGTGGAATAGGGACTCCGACTCCGTCTTCCTCCTCTTCGAGGTAGTGAACCTCAGCATGAACCCCCGACGTAGGTCCTCAAAGAAGTAGATGGAGCTGGCCGGTAGCTGATGGAACTACTCCCTTACCTTCTCCTTGAGGGTGATATCGAAGAGTCAACACTTGAACCCGTCTGACATCTGCCGAATGGAAACTACATCCTCGAACCATTGAACATGCTGGACCGGGTCTCCCTTCCCGGTGTAGTAGGACATCTCGGGTTCCCTGAACCCATCTGGAACTGGAGCTGAAGAGACCAACTCACTGAAGGGGCTGCCTCCCCTTGCTGGGAGAGCTGGCGAATCTCGCGAGCCTAGCTTGACGAACCGGCCTCGACCTGCCGAGCTGGGGAAGAGCTCGTGCCCGGGGAGCTCGCACCCCCGGCCTTCCTCGGCCACTTCCTTCCCAGCTCGCTTGCCTGGGGCATCTTTGCCCAAAGAGGGGGCGGCAGCGATCTGGACTGCTGGAGTCGAGCACTCGGCCCGCATGCCGAGTGCGAACTTGATGAGGTTCAGCACCTCATTTCTGAAATCCTAGAACATACCCACCGTGGCGAGAGGCGGTGGGGGGGGGAGGGTGGCGAGTCTGGCCTGTCAGATCCCTGTCCTCCTGTCATCGGGCTCGCTGAAACTTTTCTGTACTGACCAGGATCCACGCTCACCGCACCAAAATGTTGAAACCGAAACCTCGGTCTCCTGTGGAGTTCGCCCTCGGGGAAGGGGTGGTCTCATGCCTACATCACTCCTGCAAGCAAAACAACAAAGGAAACAGTGAAGGACTGACGCAAGGGCTCGGCGGGGAGGACCCACCACACACCCGGAAGATCTGAGAGTGCTTACCCTCCTTAACCAGAGGCCGAGCTAAGGTACCCTCAGAAAGCACTTGAAAACTGGAGCAAGGGAGCACATGAAGCATGCCTTCTGGGGTACCCCTTGGGTCCTATTTATAGTTTTTAGAATCTGGACTGCCAATAATAAAAGGAACTGACCTGAAATTACCAGAAAATCCCTGGATGGGTCTGTCAACAACCAAAATCCGCTGTTCTGAAAGGCTATAGGCAGACCAATGGGGGCAAAACAGTAAAAAGTGCCTCTTGTATCTGGGCGAGCTGGGGAGCCTGGCCACCTCGGCAAATCCTGCTCACCTGTTGTTGTCGAGCTCCTTTGCGCGAGTGAGATTCGGGATGGCGAGCTCTCCCATCAGTCGGCTCTCATTAGTCGACCTCAGCTCGACGAATCCTGGCCTAGATCGGCGAATACCGAGCTCGCGGTCGACGAATGCCGAGCTCGAGTTCGGCTTCTCCTTGCCGAGCTCGCCCACAATCTTCAGTCCTTTGTTGGGCTTGCCTGTCGCTTGGATGATCTGAACCGCCCGATATGGTCCTTGGCGACCTCACTCGCCAGACACGGGGTTGTACACGCAGCACCTGTAATCAACATTCCACCGCAGTGGTGGAAAACAAAAGCAACGGTCAGCTAAAGCTGACCAAATTATAACAACCCCACCCCTAATACAGGGCTGCGGTGCTCCTTCCCTGCAATTTATTAGTATAACAAAACAAGATAGTGAAAGTACAATTTAAGCACCAATCACCACAAGCGTAGAATCACACGACCATACACCCAGTGCTTTCAAGGCACATTCTCGGTGAACACGGTCCACAACCGCCCCCAGGACGGCAACATCGTGAGCATTATAGTCTTTCCGGCCTCAACCTAAGACTCTCCCTCTATGCCAACGGTAAGTTCCACGTGCCTTAGGTCTCTTTAATCGAACCACATAGAGCCGGTACGGTTCCACTCAACTAGTTGCTCACACAGCCACGTCAACTTAAGTCATCGGCGTGGGATAAGCTTCCCTGAGTCCCAAATCGATCACATAATCTTACATAACCCAATTATGTGCAGGTTGGCTCCCAGGACACCAAGATGACAAAATCACGCATCTGCCCATTTTTTCGGGTGCACCTTGGGGTTAGTCCCCAAGGCTCCCTGTTGCAATCTCTTCCTGAACGGCTCTACATGTACTTTGATTCCGGACTCTACATGTAAAACTAGGAGGACTATTCATGTCCACCCGTAGGAACACGTCACACTCACCGCATACTCATGAGAGCGGGTTTCCTATGCAGAAAGGAAGAGGACTTCACATGTCCAAGAAGAGAATCGTTACCCTAGATGTTTGCTTTGGCGCCATGAAAAACTAGTTGGATGGAAAGCACCGCAGCGACCTCGTCTCCACGGATCTGGACTCGGTTTACGATTTGGGGGCTCCGAAGCTCCACCGCATCTGGATCTCTCCATCTTCTTCTTCCTTGCTCTCCCCTCTCTCTAACACTTTAGAAAGAGAAACCCTAAGAGAAAATGAGGGTTTCACCCCTATTCTCGGCCTTATAACAACAGGGAAATCTCTGAGCCATTGGATCCCTTTTGAAGGAAATGAACGGCCACGATTCACAGTTAAAATCATTTTCTTGGGCCCAACACGGCTTGTGACACGCCCGTGTCACAGACCGTATCTCACGATCTGAACACGATCATCGAATGAAGAATAGGATATGGGCTCAGACACGCCCGTGTACTGATTGACATGCCCGTGTCAGAAGATGACACACCCGTGTCTCAGGGCGTGTCCTTCTAGTGACAGAAGAAACCATCGCGTCCCAACCAGGACACAGGCTTAGACATTCTTGTGTCGACACTTGACACACCCATGTTGTAACCCTTCCCCTGTAATGACCGTATTATATGTGTCCGGCCGGGGCCCCACAACATACAAGCACCACAGCTTCAGTATTATAAAATGATATAGCTACCCAATCTCAAAACTAAAAACACAACACAGAGGAAACAACAAATAAGACTAGAAGTTATCCACGCCTACAAGGTAACAAAATTGCCTTAAGGCCTTACAACAAGAGTGAATCTAATCTCAAATAATACATTAGTCAAGAAAGTGCATAAGCACACCTAGTCTACCTCGGCATGCAAGCCGGTAAGAAGTCGATCTCCCGCCGAGGAGGCGCTCCAGGAAGTTCATCCGGAAACACATCCTTGAACTCTGCCACTATGGGCACTTCCTCAATAGACAGCTGGGAGAGGCGAACCTCCAATAACGCTACTAGCGCTACACCACCCTGGTTAACTGCCCACATCAATTGCATGGCCGAAATCAGGGAATAGGCCACTCCACAAAGGACCTCAAATTTGACTTCCGCCTGCCCTTTGCTCCTTAGGGTCACTACCTTAGATAGGCAATCAATAATGGCGTGCTGCTCTGCAAGCCAGTCCATGCCCAAAATGACATCGAATTCAACCAATGGTAAAATCGCTGCTACCAAAATGAAGTCAACTCCGTCCAGCTTCCAACAGATGCGCCCTTTGGCCCCGGTGGTCATGGATGACCCATTGGGCATGCGCATTTTCAGCTCCAAATCCGCCGAGAAAGACTCAACTCCTATTCTCCAGATGAATCTCTCCGCAAGAAAGGAGTGTGATGCTCCCGTATCGAACAATACCCTAGCGGGGTATCCAGAAACTAATACGAAGCCTACAACATGGATATCACACATAAAAGTCTAAAAGTATGAAACACAAAATTAAACTTAAATTTCTTCATACCTGTCACCACATCGGTTTGGCGGATCGCTTCCTGCTGTCCAAGGTTGTAGGCCCTTGGCTGCACCGGTTGGAACCGAGAAGCTCTTGACTCCCAACAGATGCTCCTGCCTTACCTCTTGCTCCGCTCCTCCTAGAGGACAAACACAAGCTATGTGCCCCACCTTACCGTAGTTATAGCACGTTGGCGGTCCCCTAGAGTGAGAACCTCCAGGCGTCCACTTGTTCTTCTCACCGGACCTGGAAGTGTGAGGCTTTTTCCTCCACCTACTCCCTTCAGACTTTCCCTGTGATTGGGGAGGCTTCCTTTCCCCTTGCTTGGGAGTGAAACCCTTACGACGTTGGGTTTGCTCCAGATCACTCTCCAATATCCTGGCAGACTCAACTAGCTCATTAAAACCAGCTCTCTTCATTGAAATGAGGGGTTGCCTCAGACTCTCCCTCAGCCCCTGGTAGAAGAGGTTATCCCTCTCTACATCATCTGCCATCGTCGTTCCCGCGTAACGACCCAAACGGGTGAACTCCTGCACATACTCGTCCACCATCTTGTCTCGCTGCATTAAGTGCAGAAATTGCCTCTGAAGGGCCAACCGTGTAGAAACGGGAATGTAACTCTTTAGAAAAGCATCCCCAAATTCCTCCATCGACGGGTGCGTCCAGGGAACTAGCAGCCGCTATGGCTCACCCACCACAACTTGGCGTCTCCTTCCAACATGAACGCCGCATACTCAGATTTCTTTTCTTCTGGCGTTTCTGCTGCCCTCAAAAGCTCTTGAATTCGAACACACCAATCCTCTGCATCCGTTGGCGTACCAACTCCATTGAACGACGTGGGATGGAAGCTCAGGAAGTACTTCATGTGCCGGTCTCCATGTCCGACAACCACCCTTTCCGCCAAAGGCTCCACTCGCCTGGTGATGTGTCCACTTTATATACCTATTTTCGGACTCATCTGGGCTAGTTTTCACGCGGTTGCACTTCACTTTTAGTTCTATATCGTTCATATCTCATCTTATCTTTATTTCCATAGGAAGTGCACATTTATGCCCATGGTTGTGTAGTTTGTTATTTTTATAGTTTGTACTCCCTTTTGTGATTGTCTGGAATGTCTGCACAGATTAGTGATTAGTTTTTTTCCTTTCGGTACAGGGGTCGTGTGCGTGTTCCGGGATGGTTGTGAAACAGGAATACAGCACACGATCATGGGATCTAATGCGCACGACTACTAGTCGTGCGCCCCTGATCGTGCGCACTACTCTACGTTTTCCAAAATCAGCCTGGCATAAGTGCACGACCACTGGACATACTGCGCACGACCACCGGTCGTGCGCCACTGATCGTGTGCATTGATTCCTCTTTTCTGGAGTCCTGTCTGGGGTAATCGCACGACCATTGGACTTAGTACGCACGACCACTGGTCGTGCGCCACTACTCGTGCGCATTATCCCAGTTCTTCTTCCTGATATTCCATGCCAGTGCGCACGTGCACAGGACATAGTGCGCACGAGCACTGGTCGTGCGCCTGTGATTGTGCGCATTGTTCATTTCTGCTTTTGTATAAATAGTGCAGGTTACGGCCTAATTCGGGGTCGCTCATTTTCCTCCGCCGTTTTCATCTTCGAGGAGGGATTCCGCCGTCCTCCTTCAATCTCCACACTAGGGAGGTGCTCCGGGCAAGCTTTCACCGCCAAATCCAAGCCAGAGCTTCCTCTCGGCCTCCTCCATCATCTCTTGGGTTCATTTCAAGTTTCAACGCCACAGCCATCAAGCAAAGGGAAGCTTTCAACTTTCGTCCGCTGTCGTGAGACGAAGAAGATGGGCCATTGGAAGGTGGTGACAGCCCTTCTCTATCCCAGACGCAGTTGAGGACCGAGCTTGGACGCGGAATGACAACCCGACGATTCCAATCGTGAATCCTCAGCAAGACTTCAGATTCGGTCGATCTCTTGACTTGTTATTCCTTTATTGTTGTTTATGTGTTGTTGTAAACCTTATTTATAGATGATGTATGCTTATTTGTAAAACGTTCTTACAATTATGTCTATGTGATTGTTTGTGTTCGTTATTTACTTGAGGTGCGCCTATTATTCCATCCACCACCATCCACCCTTGCCGCACTAGCAATTGCTAGTGGCGTGCATTGCGAAGAGGTGCTCACGACCCTCATTCCGCCGTTCTCACCACCTCATCCGCGAGCCTACTCTTCCATCCTCCTAGCGATTCGGTGCATAGCGTCCCGACTAGTCTTCCATCCCGCCTGGCAAAGCATCGCATAGCGGCGTTGCATAGGAGTAGTTGTTAGCCTTTTATTTTCTGTTTCCGCCACATCAAAACCTCCCCTTAGTTAGCTCCGACCTGAGGATTTCAATCTCAAGTCTTCCTCGAAATTAACTCCACCTTCTGTATTCCTTGTGAGATCGATACTTGGGAAAACCCCCATTTTATATTACTTGTGCGAGCGGTTCACTGCCGTGATCTTCAGCATCAAGTTTTTGGCGCCGTTGCCGGGCAATACAGTCGTGTGAGTTTTTGTAGAGGAAGATAAGAGATAGAAGCCCTTTTTCATTTGTTCAT
Organism: Platanthera guangdongensis; assembly: GCA_039583875.1. Lineage (NCBI taxonomy): Eukaryota > Viridiplantae > Streptophyta > Magnoliopsida > Asparagales > Orchidaceae > Platanthera > Platanthera guangdongensis. The sequence continues at coordinate 83,495,998 of CM077161.1, forward strand.
ATCACTTTCTTCTTTGTTTTAGTTTTTAGCATTTGTGTTTGTTTTTCCTTGTTCCTATTCTAGTTTTAATTTTTCTGTAGCAGGCTATCCTATTCTTTTATTTGTGGTGTGTATTTAATTGTTGCTTAGAAACTTTCTGTTGGTGAATTATTCTTGTTGCACCATGTATTCTTATATGAATATCCGTTGCCGATGGTGCAGGGATTATAGGCATGTTAGTGATGAGTGCCGCACTGAAGAATGGGAGCATAATTCTCGTGGTTCTGTGTATGGAGCACCGTCTTCTTATGGTACTTCATACACCCAACCAGGTCTTATGGTCACTCCTCTTCTATGCCTTCATCTTTTTCTTATTCCTCTCCGGTCCCACCTGTACCGAGGAGTAATGGAAAACGATGTTTGTGTTGTCGTAGAACCGACAACGTGTTGAAAGATTGCGCAGAATTTCAGCGCTAGTTGGAGGAGGATGATGAACCGGGTATCCGATTCATTCTATCCACCTCTCAATCGGCTGCCTCTTCTGATTCTGATGATATGTTCGCAGCACCACCTTGTCTATGGAGGACTGCTGCGGATATACCCATCAGACTTTCTGCTGATCGGTGTGACGACATTGTGGCACCGTCTCTCCCCATGCACTCTTCCCCTCTTGTTGATTCACCCCCGGAGGAACCTGCACATATTTTCTCTGATGTTGTTGTTCCTCCGCCTTCTTTGCAAGAATTATCTATCCCTATTTTTAGTGAGTCGGTTGATGATGTTCGACCGGATTGTGATTCTGAGCCTGAGGATGTGGCCATATTTGACGAGGATATTATTTTCATTAATGGACAGTATTACGTCTTGGAACATGTGGACACACTGAGGTGTGTTGATGAGGATATCCTCTTTGTTGAGGAAGTTTCCACTTCCTTGATGGATGAGGAGGTCCAAACCACCACCGAGGACCTCGAGCTCGCGGATTCCCCTCGCCATGACTCATATGACGCCGTCGATGATCTATGACGGTATCCTGCTGGGAGTGAGACTGGGACCACTCCCCCTATTTCTGATTCTTTTAGTTATTCAACTCCTTTATTTCTTGATCCCATTTCTGTATCTGAGCCTGTGCGGGTTGAGTCTTCGCAGGTTCTTCAGGAGGACTTGGAGCTTTCAGCTCGAGTCATGGATGATAGCATCCTCTTTTGCGAGGAGGTTGATTCCTCCTCTGATTAGGAAGCTCCAATCATCGCTTTCTCCACCTACAGACTCCCTGTAGACGATACCTTGCTAGGCAAGGATTTCTTTTGTGATAAGATGAGTGAGGACCAGTGCTCCTCCTCTTCTTATTTCTTATTTCCTCTACCTGTGTTGGGTAGGTATTACTATTTAGGTAGAGGGGTAACTGTTCTATCGCCGTATCGGTACCCATTACCGAAACGGATATTGGAACAGTTACCTGTGCATTTTGCTTTTCATAGACCCATTAGCTAGAACCTTTTCATAGCCGAATAAGTCGTGCTGGGATGACAATAACCCCAATACTTATCTTTTATTTTCTGCAATTTTTATTTTTCATGTCTATTTTAGTTTTAGTATTTATTTGTATTTTTTATAGTTTTCTTTTATTTTTGCGGAGCTCACCCCTGCAGGTATTCATAGCAAATTGCATTGGCGGGGTTGTGATTCTTCGTATGGCGGGCCTGCTTCGGTTTCCACGCATCTTCTGGTATGCTCACTAGCTGAGCATGAGGTAAACACTTCCCTTAGCTCTTTATGATTTTAATTTCTCTATCTTATGATTTGTTGCTTAGTTTAAGTGTGGGGGAGAGATCTGTTACCTATTGCACGTACACATCTCATGTGCATACTAGAAGCTTTTATAGTTTTATTTTGATTAGTTCATTGCACTACACACCACTGCACCCACTTGAGCGTGTGCTTAACATTTTGCGTGCTGCGAGTTAAACTCATTTTTTCGTTAGATTTGGGAAAATTATGGTGCTGACATAGGATTGTGAGACGGAGTAAAATGTTGACCTTGCTGTACTCCTAGTCAACTGTTCTCGTCTCGTGTAGAAATTGGAGTAGATTTAATTTTTCTGTATGCTTTTAGTTTTATATTTTTCTAATTGCGTAAATACTTTTTATTCTACTCAAAAGTTGGTGAATCCGGTGTGAATCCGACGATAGCTTAGGGATGTGTGTAGACGGCCGTTAGGTTCGTATTGCTCGAGTCGGGAGGATGGATAGTCTTTCTCGTTGGCTAAGAACTTGCCCCAAGCTATTCTTGAAGCATGGGTATTGGTTAGTCATGGATGAGTGTGATGTAGGCCATCATTTTAGCCCGGTTGAGTTTTGTACTGTTCCTGCCGCCTTATCCTCGCTAGCCCCGTTGTGCCTACCCCTCCTTTTGATTCAGCTCCACCATGATTTCACCAAAGCCTCAAAACCGATCCTAGTCGCACTCGCAAGTCGAGCTTTAGAGTTTTACATTTTTTTCATGTTGGGGTGTTGATGTGGTGCTTGTATTTGTGAATATGTGGATGTGCTCCAAAGCTTATATTTGCTGAAATTGTTAAAGGAGAAGTATTTTGAAAAAGAAAAAAAGAAAAGTTAAAAAAAATGATGTTACTTGTGAAAAAGTGAAAAGAAAAAGTATAATTGAAAATCCTATTTGAGTTGTGATTATTTTTGGAGTAGGCGGTGCACACACCCATATGTTAAAAGTTAAGTTTGGGGGTGTGGTGTACCCGCGTGTATTTTGCTTAGTAGAGGGATTCATTTTTTTACTAGCTCATTTGGGTTAGGTGCATAGCCTTCCTGTATATCTTTGTTTACCTCACCGAAACCCAAGCCCCATCTCTTCACCTAAAGTCCTACTGATTCGTGTGTGAACCAAACCAGTGCCGTGGAGAGAATGCGAAAAGGCAAGCATATGGTCACCGACATTGGTGGATTCCTTTGGAGGTTATCCTGAGCCCCGATCTTTGGCAATGCTCGCCTAATGATTAGTCTACTTTCTCCCTACGCATGACCGGATGATTCACCGTGATTCCATTTTTGAGTAATAATAAAATTTTGATACGCATTGTGAAAAGTATAAACTATTTTGTATACTTAGAAATTTCTTCTATTATATTTTTACGCGCGCGAGCATGCGAATTCGCATGGTACTGCGTATCGCAATTTCTTTGTTAACTAGTATTTTTCCCTATCTGCTTAGATTTTGTTTGCTCGGGACGCGCAAACAGTTAAGTCTGGGGGTGTGATGAGTCCACTTTATATACCTATTTTCGGACTCATCTGGGCTAGTTTTCACGCGGTTGCACTTCACTTTTAGTTCTATATCGTTCATATCTCATCTTATCTTTATTTCCATAGGAAGTGCACATTTATATCCATGGTTGTGTAGTTTATTATTTTTATAGTTTCTACTCCCTTTTGTGATTGTCTGGAATGTCTGCACAGATTAGTGATTGGTTTTTCCTATCGGTACAGGGGTCGTGTGCGTGTTCTGGGATGGTTGTGAAACAGGAATACTGCGCACGATCATGGGATCTAATGCGCACGACCACTGGTCGTGCGCCCCTGATCATGCGCACTACTCTACGTTTTCCAGAATCAGCATGGGGTAAGCGCACGACCACTGGACATACTGCGCACGACCACTGGTCGTGCGCCACTGATCGTGTGCATTGATTCCTCTTTTCTGGAGTCCTGTCTGGGGTAATCACACGACCATTGGACTTAGTGCGCACGACCACTGGTCTTGCGCCACTACTCGTGCGCGTTATCCCAGTTCTTCTTCCTGATATTCCATGCCAGTGTGCACGAGCACAGGACATAGTGCACACGACCACTGGTCGTGCGCCTGTGATCGTGCGCATTGTTCATTTCTGCTTTTGTATAAATAGTGCAGGTTACGCCCTAATTCGGGATCGCTCATTTTCCTCCGCCGTTTTCATCTCCGAGGAGGGATTCCGCCGTCCTCCTTCAATCTCCACACTAGGGAGGTGCTCCGGGCAAGCTTTCACCGCCAAATCCAAGCCGGAGCTTCCTCTCGGCCTCCTCCATCATCTCTTGGGTTCATTTCAAGATTCAACGCCATAGCCATCAAGCAAAGGGAAGCTTTCAACTTTCGTCGCTATCGTGAGACGAAGAAGACGGGCCATTGGAAGGTGGTGACAGCCCTTCTCTATCCCGGACGCAGTTGAGGGCCGAGCTTGGATGCGGAATGACAACCCGACGATTCCAACCGTGAATCCTCAGCAAGATTTCGGATTCGGTCGATCTCTTGACTTGTTCTTCCTTTATTCTTGTTTATGTGTTGTTGTAAGTCTTATTTATAGATGATGTATGATTATTTGTAAAATGTTCTTACAATTATGTCTATGTGATTGTTTGTATTCGTTATTTACTTGAGGTGCGCCTATTATTCCATCCACCACCATCCACCCTTGTCGCACTAGCAATTGCTAGTGGCGTGCGTTGCGAAGAGCTGCTCACGACCCTCATTCCTCCGTTCTCACCACCTCATCCGCGAGCCTACTCTTCCATCCGCCTAGCGATTCGGTGCATAGCGGCCCGACTAGTCTTCCATCCCGCCTGGCGAAGCATCGCATAGCGGCGTTGCATAGGAGTAGTTGTTAGCCTTTTATTTTTTGTTTTCGCAACATCAAAACCTCCCCTTAGTTAGCTCTGACCTGAGGATTTCAATCTCAAGTCCTCCTCGAAATTAACTCCACCTTACAGTGTTCCTTGTGAGATCGATACTTGGGAAAACCCCCATTTCATATTACTTGTGCGACCGGTTCACTACCGTGATCTTCAGCATCACCTGACTTCTCCGCCTGAATGATGCAGAACTTCTGCAACTGCAGGACAACAAAGGAGATCTGGCACTGCCTGATTATCCTAATGGAGGGCACTGATGAAGTGAGGGATGATCGGAGATCCCTCCTGAACCAGAAATATGAGGCCTTCAAACAAGGGCCTAAGGAAGAGATCGGAGTCACCTTCGAGAACTTCCTCAAGATTGTCAATGCCCTCAAAGGATATGGAAGAGTGTTCACTGATGGTGAACTTAATGATAAATTCCTTAGGTCCCTTACTAAGGAATGGGACACAAAGATCTGCGCCATCCGAGAGTTTGGCAGACTTGCTGAAACAGACCCGCAAATTCTGTTTGGGAAGCTGATGTCCTATGAGCTTCAACTGAATACCAGGAAAGCAGAAGAAGAAGCAGCGAAGGCTGCAGCCAAGGAAAAGACTGTGGCCCTAAAAGTCATTAACTCCAGGAAGGGCAAGGGTGGGGTTTCATACCGTGCCGGGAAAAAGGATGAGGAGGAGGACTCCGAGCCATGCACCTCCAGCTCAGAGTTGTCAGAGGAAGATTTCTCCTTCATCACCCAAGAATTCAAGAAGTTCTTCAAGATGAGGAATCAAAGAAAGAGAGATGGCTCCTCATCGAGGCATGATGAATTGTAAATATACCTATTTTTCCGTACATTAATTTAGTTGTTTTCATTTATTTTTGTCATTTTTACTTTTTTTTATTCAATAAAATGCTCCTATTTTTGTAAATATTATACTAACTTGTTTTATTTTTATGTTTCAGAAAAAATGAAAAATCTGCCAAAAATTGTCATGTCACGCCCGTGACAAATTGGTCACGCCCGTGACCAGGGCGTGACGCGTCAAATTCCAGTGAAATCAGCAAATTTTGAAGTGAAAAGCTTGACACGCCCGGGGTCACGCCCGGGGTCACGCCCGTGTCACCCGACACGGGGCGTGACCCAAGCCCGTGTCCACCCGCTCGACGTTTCCAGCTTAACGATCGTCGACCTCCTCGACACGCCCAGAGTCACGCCCGTGACCTAGGGCGTGACTCAATCTCAGCTCAACGATTTCAACTCGACACTTTCCGCTCGACATTCGTCGAGTGTCGACACCAACTGACACGCCCAGAGTAACTCCTGTGACCTGGGGCGTGACCTTTCCACCTGGCCCGATAAGACCTGCCCGAAGACTTTCGGTGCAACCCGCGCCCAGATCCACCTCCATGACACGCCCAGCATCACGCCCGTGACCTGGGGCGTGACCACTGCGAGACCGACACGTGTCCAGCCCGAAGTCCACTTTCCCGTCAAATCGCCGGCTGCCTTCGCAAATAGTACTTACACGCCCCCTGTCACGCCCGTGACCGAGGGCGTGTACTTGTAAATTATTCCCTATAAATTCAGAGCTTCTGCTTAGGATTTCTGTTCCCCTTTTTAAACCATTTTGCCTTAGTGTTGTGCTGCTGGAATGCTTCCAAGTGTTATGTAAGAGATATTTTCTCCCCCTCTCCTTAGCTTTTAGTTTCATGTCTTTGTAACTTGTCTTTTTATTTAATGAAATATGTGTTTTCTTCTCTTATATTTTCTTTGGAATGTATCTATGCAACTCACACCTTATGCAATCTTATTCCCTTTTGTTTTAACTTAGTTTTTTTCGTTCTTCTTTATATGTGTGTGTGTGTGTATGAGATTAGTTTTCTTGTTTTTATGTTTAGTTATTTTTACATTGTTTTGGTTTAACTTAGATTTTTATAGTTTCTAATTCATCCCTATAGATCCGTAAAAACGTTTTCAAAGTGTTTTTCCTTTTTTTTAACTTAGCTTTTTATTTCGTAAAACTTTTTCGTTCTTTTCCCTTTATTCGCACTTTTTTAGCATTTTTACGGAATTATAGGAATGATAATATAGTCGTTTTAATTTTTCGTGCACTTTGATTTTTTTGTTTAAACTTTTGCTCCTTTTATTTTTCTGTCTTCATTTTAATCATTTCTACCGCATTCTAGCGGTAGAAATGTATTCATTTTTATTTTTCGAGCACTTGCATTTTCATTTTTATTTGCAAACTTTTTCGCTCATTTAATTTTTATTTTCACTTTTTATGCATTTCTACCGCATTCTAGCGGTAGAAATGCAGCTGTTTTAAATTTTCGGTAACTTAGTTTTTTTTGCAATTTTTTATGTATTCGCATTTATTTTCGCCTACTCGTTAAGAGTTAAATGACGCTTGCTTATTTTACTTTCTGTAGAGTGCGTGAGTTTGTAATTTTATTTATTTCCGCCTACTCATTCGAGTTAAATGGCAGGTCTTTATTTTCCCTACTCATTTGAGTAGGATTTGCGTGTGTGTGTTTTCATTTATGTCGAGAGAGCGTGTGCGTGAGTATTACTTTCTGTCGAGTGTGTGCGTGTGTTACATTTATTTAGTCCTACTCATTTGAGTAGGACCCGCTTTCTTTCACCCGCCCACGCACTTGCGCCGGGACTCGCAATTTACAGCTTTCTTCAGTCCTACTCGTTTGGGTAGGACTTGTAATTTTCAGCTTTCCTTTACTGCTTTCTGAAAGTCCACCTAGTGTCAACTATCTTCACCTATGGGGGGGGGGGGAATAGGTGACGTGCAGCGTTTTTGCGGAATTTAAAATTGTACCTGCACAATAAAAATAAACAGCACAGCACACAGAATACACAAGCTATTTATAGTGGTTCCCCGATTTGGGTACATCCACTTTCCCCCTTCGACCTATCTCCCAACAAGGGACGACTCGGTCTCTTCACCAACAGGATTGAAATCCAATCCTTGCACTATCGGAAGGAACCCTTCCACATGTAGGAGTCAACACTCCCACAACACGGGTTGCACCCAACCCTTACAACTAGGAACCAAAGTTCCTTTACAACAAAAGTAAAACTAGAATGTACAAGAGATACAAACTACGTTTGGAGACTAAGGTGTCCCTCTTCGTTGACGACGTGTTCTTGAAGTCCACGAGGAGTCCACAACCCTGGATCTCTCTTGGAGAGAATCTCCCCGGAACCGGCGGCGGCAAGATGGGCGGCGGCTAGGTTCACGGGATCGGCAGCGACAACGATGTGCGTCTGCTGTACTTTGGAGATCCAAACTTCGTAGCGAAGCTAGCTAGGTCTTCCAACGGTCACTCTAGGATCGATCGTCTCGATCGATTTGGACGGGGAAGTTTTTCCCGATCAATAAATCGAGAGACAAGGGATCTCTAGATAGACATGTGAGACTCTAAGCTTGGCTAAGCTTCTGTCACCGGAAGATCAGGAAGAAATCTCAATCAAGGTCGGCGAACGACTTGCTTGCGTGGCGACGACGGCGGCGGAGCAGATTCGCGATTTTAGGTCAAGATCGTTGCTCGGCTTCTTTCTGTGTGTCTCAACTGTTCAAAAATACTCGTATATTTATACGGTGGAAATACCCCATTATAACCGTTATGGGTCCCACCTGAAGAAACCCTAACCCCGGTTCAGAACAGTGTCAGCGGCAGAATCCGGTCCAGCGGTTTCCAGGAAATTGCCTAAGTCAAAATCGGCGAGAATCGAAGGTGATTATCGACGAATCGGCGAGAATCAGTTAGTGATTCTCGACGATTCGTCGAGAATCACTAGTGATTCTCGCCGAATCACTTGATGATTCTCGCCGAATCACTTGTTGATTCTCGACGAATATTACTTGGCCATGATCTGCTCAACGATGGGTTCGGCGAGAATCACTAGTGATTCTCGCCGAATCTTACTTGGCACCGCTTTGAGGTAGCCGGATAGAGTCGGCGAGAATCACTAATGATTCTCGACGATTCGGCGAGAATCACCAGTGATTCTTGCCGAATCGGCGAGAATCACTTGGTGATTCTCGTTGATTTATACTTAGACGATTTTTCGTCTTACGCCTCTGAGCTGCTCTTTGACTCATCCTTGCTCCTTGTCTGCTCTTGCATAAACACAGCCCTGTACTTGAAAGTAAGTGCACTCCAATAGAGAGAGTACACGTAGGCCAACACACTGATCTGCTCAACGAGGGATTACATCGTGCAGACCCGTGTATATTGACCTACTGCACCCTGACATTGGTGTGCACTTACCGTGGAATAACTGCAAGCACAACTTGAAATATTTTGTCAAAAACATTGCCTATTTACCTTAGCTAGTTCAGGGGCTTCTTCAAATCAGGTACGTTGTGGATATAATACCCAACAATCTCCCCCTATTTGAAGACGCCTAAACCCTACAAGCTAAGGTGAATAAAGCGTATGAGAATGAAAATCATAACCTTGAAATTTAGCTGAGAGAGATATTCATTACCAATACCAATTTCTTGAGAGCAAACTTGGAGCCACCTTAGCCGTAGCCGAGAGGGTAATCTCTCCCTTTTCGGCTTCTGCAAATCTGGGTCTGTAGCATTTAACCCCTTGCTCCCGCTCAGTTCTTGCACCTGTGCTCACAATGGAGTTCCTGACAGAGGCTCCCCCTAGAGGCATGATCGTGGAGCTTCTGTAGTCTTCATTCCTCATAATTTAGCATCCCCAATTCAGTTTTGAAAAGATTGAACTTGGTCTCGTCTAAGGGCTTTGTGAATATATCTGCAATCTGCTTGTCCGTGGGGACATAACAGAGAGAGATGTCCTTGTTTTCCACGTGCTCCCGAATGAAGTGGTAGCGCACTTCAATATGCTTCGTTCTGCTGTGCGATACCGGATTGTTGGCAATCGCAATTGCACTGGAGGAGTCGTAGTACATTGGAACTTCCTTGAACTGAAGGTCGTAGTCGGCTAATTGGTTTCTGATCCATAGGAGTTGTGCACAACAGCTGCTTGCCGAGATGTACTCAGACTCTGCTGTGGAGGCTGCAACACAATTCTGTTTCTTGCTATTCCATGAAATAAGCCTTCGTCCGAGGAATTGACACGTCCCGGAGGTGCTTTTCCTATCATCCCTACTGCCTGCAAAATCAGCATCTAAAAAACCTATTAGCTCGACATCATTGTTTCTCGGGTACCACAAGCCAAGATTGGGAGTACCTTTAAGGTATCTTAGAATTCGCTTCGCAGCGACATAGTGAGATTCCTTAGTGTTCACCTGATATCTGGCACAGAATACATGTGGAGAACATGATATCCGGTCTACTGGCAGTAAGGTAGAGCAGGGATCCAATGATGCTTCTGTATTTGGTTTCATCGAAAGGTTTACCTTTCTCATCCTTATCCAGAGACATAGTGGATCCCATTGGAGTCCTCATAGAGGTTGCACTCTACATGCCAAATTTCTTGAGGATTTCATTTATGAACTTCGTCTGAGAGATGAAGATTTCATCCTCAGACTGTTTCACTTGAAGTCCCAAGAAATACTTGAGCTCTCCCATACTGCTCATTTCAAACTTTCCTTGCATAAGTTTAGAAAACTTTTTGCAAAGATTGTTGTCTGTTGAGCCGAATATAATGTCATCGACATAGATTTGCACCAGCAAAAATCTTGCCTTTGACTTCCCTAAGAAACAATGTTTTATCTATTTTACCTCTAGAGAACTTGTTCTCAAGAAGAAAACTAGATAAAGTCTCATACCAAGCTCGTGGAGCTTGTTGTAAACCATATAGAGCTTTATTAAGGAAGTATACATGATTGGGATAAGTAGGATTGACAAAACCTGGGGGTTGAGCGACGTATACTTCCTCCTTCAGGTCTCCGTTCAAGAAAGCTGATTTCACATCCATTTTATAGACTGTGAATCCTTTGTGTGAAGCATACGCCAGGAACAATCCGATTGCCTCGAGCCTTGCAACTGATGCGAAGGTCTGGTCGAAGTCAATCCCCTCCTCCTGTCTGTAACCTTGAGCCCCCAGCCTGGCCTTGTTCTTTACGATGACACCATGTTCATCCAGTTTGTTTCTGAAGATCCACTTGGTTCCAATCACATTCTGCTTGTGTGTTCTGGGAACCAGCATCCACACGTTGCATCGTTCGAATTGATGTAGTTCATCTTGCATGGCCAAAATCTATGCCGCGTCTTTGTTCGCCTCGTCGAACTTCTTTGGCTCAACCTGTGACAGGAAGCTCAGATGCAATACTTCGTTAAAAGTACCTCTTCGAGTTCTGACACCGACACGAGGATCTCCGATGATCTGATCTCTAGGATGATCCCTCACGTGCCGGAGCTCTAGAAGTCTGGCGTCTGGAGCTTCGACTACTTCTTGGGCTTCTCCTTCTTCTAAGAGATTTGTGCCATTTTGATCTTCAACATTCCCAGATGTCGTGGAGGTGGAAACTTTGACGTACTTAGGAGTTTCATCTTTAGCGGTCTCATCGAGATCCAGCTGTTCAAGTCGTGCACCTGCATCTTCAAGAATACCACTGGAAGAATTGCTGTTAAGCAAACTTCCTTCATCAAATACAACATTGATTGATTCTTCTACCACTAGGGTTTTCTTATTGAAGACCCTATAAGCCCGACTGTGGGAACTATAGCCCATAAATATGCCTTCGAAGCATTTTCACCAAATTTAGTACGCGGGTACTTCCCATTATTCAGTACATAGCATCTGCAACGAAAGATCCTCAAGTAGGACATGGTTGGTTTCCTTCCTTTCAGTAGCTCGTAAGGCGTCTTACGATGATGCTTGTTGATCAATGCTCGGTTTTGTACATGACAAGCTGTATTGACAGCCTCTGCCCAAAAGTATTTTGGGAGAGAAGTGTCTTTCAACATTGTCGTGCAGGCTTCAATGAGAGTTCTATTTCTCCTCTCCGCAACTCCATTTTGCTGAGGAGTGCGCGGGGAGGAAAACTCATGAAAGATACCTTGTTCTTCACAAAACTCTGTCATAACACAAGATTCGAATTCTGTTCCATGGTCACTTCTGATTTTGACCACTGAGCAGTTAAATTCGTTCTGAACCTGCTTGACAAAACTAGTGAAAATGTCAAACGTATCTGACTTTCGTTTTAAGAAGAACACCCAAGTAAACTGAGAATGATCATCAACTATCACTAGCGTATAGGATTTGCCTCCCAAGCTATGAACTTGCATTGGACCAAACAAGTCCATATGTAGAAGGTAAAGACATCGGGAAGAGTCTTTGTCTGCAATGCTCTTAAAGGTAGCCCGAGTCTGTTTGCCCATCTGGCATGCAGGACAGGGGCTATCTTTGATGCACTTGATAACGGGGGCATCCCTTACTAAGTTTTTAGAAAACAGCATACTAACTGTTTTGAAATTAATATGTGCCAATCTCTTGTGCCATTGTTCACAAAGAGACGCACTGCCTGTTGCCACAAGGCATACGGGGGTAGATGAATCTAAACTGAGAAAATCTAAGCAGAAGATATTACTGCTCCTAATGCCTGATAATACCGTCTCAGAAGCGGTACGTGAAATTATCAGACATTTATCCTTGCAGAACTTAACGTCATAACTTTTGTCACATAACTGACTTACACTGATCAGGTTATGGTTTAACCCTTCAACATAAGCTACGTCGGTGATAGAGATTATACCGTTGGAAATCATACCGTAACCTCTGGTGACTCCTCGATCTGACCCTCCAAAGATGACTTTGGGTCCATTCTCGACTGGATTGTAATCACGCAGCAGGCTTCTTGTCCCAGTCATATGCCGGGAGCATCCACTGTCCAAATACCAGATCGGCGTTTTGGTGGCCTTTGGACATTCTTGCAAAACAAAATTAATTTCCCTTAGGAACCCAATCGAACTTGGGTCCTAGATTCCTAGTTAGCATACTCCCCCTCGGTTGGTTAACCCTACGAGGGGTCGGCCTCGCATTGCTAACATAGGGAGTCTCGTGATACCTTGGATTAAACCAACAATCAACGACAAAGTGACCGACTTTGCCACAACACCAACAGTCAAATCTGTTGTACCTCTTCCTAGGCTCCTGCTTTACCCTGGAAATGGTGGGTACAGCCGGGGCCTTGAATCTGGAGGTGGAGGCCTCATAGTGATTGCAGTCACATGACTTCTTCACCTTTTGTTCCTTCAGTATAACAGGCATGACTCTTGGTGCCTGCTTTCCATTATGGCCGCTAGAGAATTGACCATAATTTCCCATGTGGATTTCCTCATAAGGTGCCTTCAGGGCACTCTCACCGAAGTTCCGGGGAAAGGTCCAACCATCATATCGGCTCTTTGGCTTTGCAACCGAGGGCCGAAAATGATGACCAAAGGTTGATTCAAAGTCATGTTGGTTGCAAGGAAAGCTAGGCTTTCTGAACGCAACAGGACTGAGCGGAGCCTTTCCCTTTTCATCAGCAGAGGCCTTCTTGGCGGCCTTATTCTTACTCTGGTTCGTGTTTCTCCTGGATGAGGAACCAGATACCCCTACATGCCCCAAGCCAGCTCCTTTGGCCTGAGCAGAGAAGGTATCAACTACTGGAAGAACAGTTTTTGGCATAGAGAAGCTCTTGACGATCTTCCTTTATGCCGCAAGTTGTTCTTCCAACTTGTCGACTTTCTCCTGCTTAAGATCAAGGAGTTTAAGAGACTCTGAGTGCTTTGAAGTCAGGTCAAGGTGCTCCTATCGGAGAGAAATCAAACTGGTGACCTCTTCCCTTAGGGAGACAAACTCACCCTTAAGGAATTTAACTTCCTTTTTCTCAACCTTCAATCTCTTACGTCACTCCTCGAAAGTGTTGAGCAAAAGCTCATACTTCTTGAGGAGCTCTGCTTCACGGGCCAAAAGGGTATCTTCAGGTTCATCAACCTGAGACTCAGGATCAGATTCAGAGTCGGAGAGAGGGGTGTGAGCTTTTACCTTCCCAGTAAATGGGGGGCATTCTCCTTCTGAGTCGGAGCGACCCACCAGCCCGAAGTAGGCTTCCTCATCATCACTGGAGTCTGAGGAATCAGACTCACTCAGTGTCTTTGGCCTTTTGGCGATGTACCTCCGCTCTTTCTTCTTATCTCTAGAGGATTTGTGCTCCTCTCCTTTCCCTTTTTCTCTCTTGCCTTGATAGCAGTCGGCCACGACGTGTCCTGGCTTATTGCATCCAAAGCAAATAATGTCAGAGGAGCGATGTTTGTTCGGTTTAGAAGCATACCTGTCAGAAGAATAATTTTTCTTCTGAAGTCTGGAGGAGGAGCCGTCTTTCTTTCTTTGATTCCTCATCTTGAGGAACTTCTTGAACTCTCGGGTGATGAGGGAGAAATCCTCCTCCGATAGCTCTGAGCTGGAGGAGCATGACTCAGAGTCCTCCTCCTCATCCTTATTCCTGGCACGGTATGAAACCGCACCCTTGCCTTTTCTGGAGTGACTGGCTTTTAGAGCCACAGTCTTTTCTTTGGCCGCAGCCTTCTCTGCTTCTTCTTCTACTTTCCTGGTGTTCAGTTGAAGCTCATAGGACATTAGCTTCCCAAACAGAATTTGCGGGTCTGTTTCAGCTAGTCTGTCAAACTCTGGGATGGCGCAGATCTTTGTGTCCCATTCCTTAGTAAGGGACCTAAGGAATTTATCATTGAGTTCACCATTAGTGAACACTCTTCCGTATCCTTTGAGGGCGTTGACAATCTTGAGGAAGTTCTCGTAGGTGACTCCGATCTCTTCCTTAGGCCCTTGTCTGAAGGCCTCATATTTCTGGTTCAGGATGGATCTCCGATCATCCCTCACTTCATCAGTGCCCTCCATTAGGATGATCAGGCAATGCCAGATCTCCTGTGCTGTCCTGCAGTTGTAGAAGTTCTGCATCATTGAGTCATCAACCGCGCTGACCAGAATATTCTGCGCCTTCTTGTCAAGTCCCACAAGCACCATCTCGTCCTTGTCCATTTCAGAAATTTTCTTCGGCACTTTCTTGGTAGGATCAATGGTGGAGACCTTAGTGGGGACGTAAGGTCCCTCATCCACGATCATGAAGAGTCGAGGATTAACTGCTTCCATGTAGAAGCTGATCCTTTCTTTCCAGATAGGATAGTTGAGCCTGGTGCACACGGGGATCTTGCCTGTAAACTTGAGCCCGTCCATAGTAGATGTTTGCCTTCTTCTTGACACTAGCGGCATGATTTAACTCAAGGTGTTAACCTTTTTGATGAGTAACCTCGCTTTGATACCACTTGAAAGTCCACCTAGTGTCAACTATCTTCACCTATGGGGGGGGGGGGGAATAGGTGACGTGCAGCGTTTTTGCGGAATTTAAAATTGTACCTGCACAATAAAAATAAACAGCACAGCACATAGAATACACAAGCTATTTATAGTTGTTCCCCGATTTGGGTACATCCACTTTCCCCCTTCGACCTATCTCCCAACAAGGGATGACTCGGTCTCTTCACCAACAGGATTGAAATTCAATCCTTGCACTATCGGAAGGAACCCTTCCACACGTAGGAGTCAACACTCCCACAACACGGGTTGCACCCAACCCTTACAACTAGGGACCAAAGTTCCTTTACAACAAAAGTAAAACTAGAATATACAAGAGATACAAACTACGTTTGGAGACTAAGGTGTCCCTCTTCGTTGACGACGTGTTCTTGAAGTCCACGAGGAGTCCACAACCCTAGATCTCTCTTGGAGAGAATCTCCCCGGAACCGGCGGCGGCAAGATGGGCGGCGGCTAGGTTCACGGGATCGGCGGCGACAACGATGTGCGGCTGCTGTACTTTGGAGATCCAAACTTCATAGCGAAGCTAGCTAGGTCTTCCAACGGTCACTCTAGGATCGATCGTCTCGATCGATTCAGACGGGGAACTTTTTCCCGATCAACAAATCAAGAGACAAGGGATCTCTGGATAGACACGTGAGACTCTAAGCTTGGCTAAGCTTCTGTCGCCGGAAGATCAGGAAGAAATCTCAATCAAGGTCGGCGAATGACTTGCTTGCGCGGCGACGACGGTGGCGGAGCAGATTCGCGATTTTAGGTCAAGATCGTTGCTCGGCTTCTTTCTGTGTGTCTCAACTGTTCAAAAATAATCATATATTTATACGGTGGAAATACCCCATTATAACCGTTATGGGTCCCACCTGAAGAAACCCTAACCCCGGTTCAGAACAGTGTCAGCGGCAGAATCCGGTCCAGCGGTTTCCATGAAATTGCCTAAGTCAAAATCGGCGAGAATCGAAGGTGATTCTCGACGAATCGGCGAGAATCAGTTAGTGATTCTCGACGATTCGTCGAGAATCACTAGTGATTCTCGCCGAATCACTTGATGATTCTCGCCGAATCACTTGTTGATTCTCGACGAATATTACTTGGCCATGATCTGCTCAACGATGGGTTCGGCGAGAATCACTAGTGATTCTCGCCGAATCTTACTTGGCACCGCGTTGAGGTAGTCGGATAAAGTCGGCGAGAATCACTAATGATTCTCGACGATTCGGCGAGAATCACTAGTGATTCTCGCCGAATCGGCGAGAATCACTTGGTGATTCTCGTCTATTTATACTTAGACGATTTTTCGTCTTACGCCTCTGAGCTGCTCTTTGACTCATCCTTGCTCCTTGTCTGCTCTTGCATAAACACAGCCCTGTACTTGAAAGTAAGTACACTCCAATAGAGAGAGTACACGTAGGCCAACACACTGATCTGCTCAACGAGGGATTACGTCGTGCAAACCCGTGTATATTGACCTACTGCACCCTGACATTGGTGTGCACTTAGCGTGGAATAAGTGCAAGCACAACTTGAAATATATTGTCAAAAACATTGCATATTTACCTTAGCTTGTTCAGGGGCTTCTTCAAATCAGGTACATTGTGGATACAATACCCAACACTTTCATTTTATCGCTTTCATTTACTGCTTTCTTTATCGCTTTATTTACTGCTTTTCTCGCAAGCCGTCCCCATTCCGATGAGTGGCTAATCGTTCTTAGCCCTCGGCATCGAAGAGCATTGGGACAGATAAAATAGCTTAAAATAATTAAAGGTCATATCTTTCTAATTAATTAAAAGTACTTAAGGTTTTCCCGGGGTTAACGACGCGTAGGACCACATATCGATGTGTGAGCCCTATTTCCGTTTTCCATACGCTCGCCGAGAGGCCGTGCGTATGGACAGATCACCCCTTGGCAAAGAGAGTTCCGCACTAACCCTCGAGAGAGGAGGCGCGCCAACTCTACCAGATTGGGTTCCCCACCCAATAGCGGGGTTCTTAGCGTAATGCGAGCGTTAAGAGGAATCCTTTGTCGGACGAGAGCCCGGTCGAATAGTCTTAGCATTCAGGTGAGCGATAGCCCTATAGCTAGGTGAGCTCATTTTAGTGGAACCTCCACGGCCAAGTCTCCGCCTTAATTAATTAGAAATTTAGGATCTCTTTTTATTTAAAGTTTATTTTAGTTCATTTGTTTTTTCGGTGCCATCGAGCTAAGCTCTTCATCGGCACCACCTTCATGCTTTCATTTTCTTTCTGCCATTTTCTGCATTTTTATTATATATAAAATATAACCCGACAAGTTAATTATCGGTAAAATAATAGTCCCCTCCAGGGAAGAGTAGAAATAATCGAACCAACCCCGAGAACAATACGACCTCGATATTCCACCCGGAATATCCTGTACTACTCACGATAGGTGCACTTGCCTCCTTTCGTTAAAACTCGATCTAAACCGTTTTATATCCAAATAAATAAATACGCGCGCCCCGTTTTCTAAATAAAATCACTTCGCATTTTTCTCAAATAAAACCGCCGGGTCGCCGCGTGACCGTAAATAATTTTGGAGTGTTAACCATCAAGTTTTTGGCGCCGTCGCCGGGGAAGTTTTTGGTGTCGTTATTTTAAACCCTGGAAATCTATTAATTTTACCTATATCTATATATATACCAAAAATTAAAAATGGCCAACAAACATATAAAAATAATAATAATAATAAAAACTATAAAACAATATTACAAAATTATAAAACAAAACAAAAAATTTTTTTTTGAAAAACTTATAAAACTAAAATTTTTTTTGCAAAATCTTAAAAACTTAAAATTTGAAAAAAAAAAACTTTAAAACAAAAAAAAAACTATAAACCTAAAAAAAAAACTAAACTAAAAAAAAAAAAAACTAAAAATCCAAAAAATGAAAAAAAAAACTTAACAAAAAAATATTTTTATTTTCATTATTGATTTTGAAAAAAAAAACAAAAAACAACAAAAAAAAACACTATAAAACAAACAAAGCTAAAAAAAAATCAAAAAAATGAAAAACTTAACGAAACAACCAAAAAAATACATAAATAAAAAACTTATATTTTCATTATTTTTATGAAAAAAAAACTAACTAAAAACTAAAAAACCTACCTAAAAAAATCAACTAAAAAAATAAAAAAAAATTTACTTAAAAAACACCAAAAAAATATAATTTGATATTAATAAATCTATATATATTTTATTTAACTTCTTTTATTTTAATTTGTTTTATTTCGTTTCATTTTACTTCGGCACGCTTCCATTATTGTGCGAGGTAGGGGATCACATATTTATCACGCAGTGGTCGCTAAGGCCTTAGCTACCTTCGACTCCCTCACGCACTTGCCCCCCTACAACCTGCAACCCTTTAGCCGCATTTATCGTTTTTTTTTTGTTTTTTCTATTATTGTTTTGCTATTCTTTCCTTTTCTAATAATAATGCAGGGTTTCGACCTGGGCCTCCCGGACTTGTCTAAAGGTAAGCTCCTCCTTTTCTCTTTTTCTTTTCTGTACTTATTATATTTTGTATATTATCTGTTCCGCATACTTAGATTGCAACATTGGGGACAATGTTGGGTTTAAGTATGGGGGTGTTTTCCTATACTGCATTTTTTATTCTGTACTCATCAAAAATAAAAAAAATTTGCAAAACTTAAAATCTAAAAAAATTTTCCTTGTTTTTATTATCATAAAACTTCAAAAAAAATTCATAAAACTCAAAACATTCAAAAAATCTTTTTACTTCGTAAATATTTTTTGTAAAAAAAATTCTCTTTCCCCCCATCTTCTTATTTATAAAAGCTTGCATTTTGCTTGCCCGCGGCGTTCGACTCATCGAACCAACCATCCAAATAGAGTCTGTTCGCGGGAGCTGCAATCGAGTTTTTACTGTTGGGTATTGTATCCACAATGTACCTGATTTGAATAAGCCCCTGGACAAGCTAAGATCAATAGACTATGTATTTGATAAAATCCTTCTAGTTGTGCTTGCAGTTTTTCCACGCTAAGTGCACACCAATGTCAGGGTGCAGTAGGTCAATATACACGGGTCTGCACGACGTAATCCCTCGTTGAGCAGATCAGTGTGTTGGCCTACGTGTACTCTCTCTATTGGAGTGCACTTATTTTCTAGCACAGGGCCGCTCATATGCAAGAGAAGACAAGGAGCATGGAGGATCAAGGAGCAGCTCCTAGGTGGAAGACGAAAAATCGTCCAAGGCAAATTCGACGAGAATCACCAAGTGATTCTCGCCGATTCGGCGAGAATCACCAGTGATTCTCGCCGAATCGACGAGAATCATCAGTGATTCTCGTCGACTCCTTTTGGCCATCTCAAAATGGTGCCAAGTAAGATTCGGCGAGAATCACTTGTGATTCCCGCCGAACCAGTGGTCAAGCAGCCCTTGTATAAAGTAAAATTCGTTGAGAATCGACAAGTGATTCGACGAGAATCACAAACGATTCTCGACGAATCGTGGAGAATCACTTGGTGATTCTCGCCGATTCATCGAGAATCGTCTGCGATTCTCGCCGATTTTGACTTGGCGTTTTCTCAGATTGCTGCTGGACCAGATTCTGCTTCTGGACTTGTTTGAACCGGATTTTGGGGATTTCTTTTGTGGGTCACACAAACGGTCAAAATTGCTGTATCTTCAGAGTATAAATACATGGGTATTTTGAACAGTACGCAGACAGAAAAATACGCCGAGCTCACGGAAACCCTAAGATCGCGAAATTTTTCCGCCGCCTCCGTCGCCGCTCGCGCAAGTCCGTCGCCGCCACTGATCGATCTTCTTCCCGATCTCCGGCGACAGTAGCTTAGCAAGGTTTGAGTCTCACGCGTCTATCCAGAGATCCTTTGTCTCTCGATTTGTTGATCGGAAACACTTCCCATCCGAATCGATCGAGACGACCGATCCTCGTGTGACCGTTGGTAGACCGAGCATGCTTTGCAACGAAGTTTGGATCTCCAAGTTCAGCAGCTGCTCTTCACCGTAGCCGCCGATCCCGAAACTAGCCGCCGCTCGTGTGCCGCCGCCGGTTCCGGGGAAATCCTCTCCAAGAGAGACCAAGGTCGTAGACTCTTCATCGACTTCAAGAACACGTCGTCGAACAAAGAGGAACACCGTAGTCTCCAAGAGAAGTTTGTATCACGTGTACATTCTACATTTATTTTATTGTAAAGGAACTTTTGTTCCGTGTTGTAAGGGTTGGGTGCAACCCGTTTTGTGGGAGTGTTGACTCTCACGTGTGGAAGGGCTCCTTCCGTTAGTGCAGGGATTGGATTTCAATTCCGTTGGAGAAGTGACCGAGTCGTCCCTTGTTGGGGAGATAGGTCGAAGGGGGAAAGTGGATGTACCCAAGTCGGGGAACCACTATAAATTTGCTATGTATTCTGTGTGCTGTGTTTGTTGTTTTTATTGTGCAGGTACATCTGTAAATTCCGCAAAAGAACCACACGTCACTTATTCCCCCCCCCCCCCCCCCCATAGGTGCACATATCCGACACTTAGTGGACTTTCAAGTGGTATCAGAGGGAGGTTCCTCAACAAAAAGGTTAACACCTTGAGGTGAATCCTGCCACTAGTGTCAACAAGGAGACATACATCTACTATGGACGGGCTCAAGTACTCCGGCAAGATCCCAGTGTGCAACAGACTCAACTTTCCTATCTGGAAGGAAAGAATCAGGTTCTACATGGAAGCAGTCGACCCTCGACTGTTCATGATCGTGCTGGAGGGACCTTATGTCCCCACTAAGGCCTCCACCATTGATCCCACCAAGAAAGTGCCGAAGACACTCTCTGAAATGGACAAGGATGAGATGGTCCTAGTGGGCCTTGACATGAAGGCAAGAAACATCCTGGTCAGTGCAGTTGATGACTCGATGATGCAAAACTTCAGCAACTGCAGGACAGCTCAGGAGATATGGCAGTGTCTGATCATTCTAATGGAGGGCACAGATGAAGTAAGGGATGATCGGAGATCCCTCCTGAACCAGAAGTATGAGGCCTTCCAGCAAGGGCCTAAGGAAGAGATCGGAGTCACATACGAGAACTTCCTGAAGATTGTCAACGCCCTCAAGGGCTATGGAAGAGTGTTCACCAATGGTGAACTCAATGACAAATTCCTTAGGTCCCTTACTAAGGAATGGGACACAAAGATCTGCGCCATCAGAGAATTTGGCAGACTAGCAGAAACTGATCCACAAATCCTGTTCGGGAAGCTGATGTCCTATGAACTTCAGCTGAACACCAGGAAGGCAGAGGAAGAAGCAGAGAAGGCTGCTGCAAAAGAAAAGACTGTGGCCCTAAAAGCCAGTCACTCCAGAAAAGGGAAGCGTGCGGTGTCATACCGTGCCAGAAATAAGGAAGAAGAGGAGGACTCCGATCCATGCTCCTCCAGCTCAGAACTGTCGGAAGTGGATTTCTCCCTCATCACTCGAGAGTTCAAGAAATTCCTCAAGATGAGGAATCAAAGAAAGAGAGACGACTCCTCTTCCAGACATCAGAAGAAAAACTACTCTTCTGACAGGTATGCATCTAAACCTAACAAACATCGTTCTTCTGATATTATTTGCTTTGGATGCAATAAGCCAGGTCACGTCGTGGCCGACTGCCATCAAAGCAAAAGAGATAAAGGGAAAGGAGAGGAGCTCAAATCCTCCAGAGATAAGAAGAAGGAGCGGAGCTACATCGCTAGAAGACCAAAGACACTAAGTGAGTCTGATTCCTCAGACTCCAGTGATGATGAGGAAGCCTACTTCGGGCTATTGGGTCGCTCGGACTCAGAAGGAGAATGCCCCCCATTTACTGGGAAGGTAAAAGCTCACACCCCTCTCTCCGACTCCGACTCTGATCCTAAGTCTCAGGATGATGAACCTGAGGATGGCCCTTCGGCCCGCGAAGCTGAACTCCTCGAAAAGTATGAGCTTCTGCTAAACACTTTCGACGAGTGCCGCAAGAGACTGAAGGCTGAGAAGAAGGAAGTAAAATTCCTTAAGGGTGAGTGTGTATCCCTAAGGGAAGAGGTCACTAGCTTGATCTCTCTCAGACAGGAGCACCTTGACCTAACTTCAAAGCACTCAGAGGCCTTGAAGCTCCTTGATCTCAAGCAGGAGGAAGTCAACAAATTGGAAGAACTACTTGCGGCAGAAAGGAAGATCGTACAGAGCTTCTCTATGCCAAAAACAGTGCTTCCAGTCGTTGACACCTTCTCTGCTCAGGCCAAAGGAGCTGGCTTGGGGCATATTGGGGCATCTGGTTCTTCATCTAGGAGAAACAAGAACCAGAGGAAGAATAAGGCCGCCAAGAAGGCCTCTGCTGATGAAAAGGGGAAGGCTCCTCTTAGTCCTGTTGCGTTCAGGAAGCCTGGCTTTCCTTGCAACCAACATGACTTTGAGTCAACATTTGGGCATCATTTCCGGCCCTCGGTTGCAAAGCCTAAGAGCCGGTATGACGGTTGGAACTTCCCCCGGAACTTTGGTGAGAGTGCCTTCAAGGCACCTTATGAGGAAATCCACATAGGAAATTATGGTCCGTTCTCTAGCGGCCATAATGGAAAGCAGGCACCAAAGGCCAAACCAGTTATACAGAAGGTGACAAAGTCATGTGACTGTTGTCACCATGAGGTTTCCACCTCCAGATCCAAGGCCCCAGCCGCACCCACCGTTCCCAGGGTAAGGCAGGAGCCTAGGAAGAGATACAACAGGTTCGACTGTTGGTGCTGTGGCAAAGTCGGTTACTTTGCCGTGGATTGTTGGTTTAATCCAAGGAACTACGAGACTCCCCATGTTAACAATGCGGGACCGACCTCTCGTAGGGTTAACCAACCGAGGGGGAGTGTGCTAACCAGGAATCTAGGACCCAAGTTCGATTGGGTTCCTAAGGCAAATTAATTTTGTTTTGCAGGAATGTCCAAAGGCCACCAAAACGCCAATCTGGTATTTGGACAGTGGATGCTCCCGGCATATGACCGGGACAAGAAGGCTGCTGCGTGATTACACTCCAGTCGAGAATGGACCCAAAGTCATCTTTGGAGGGTCAGATCGAGGAGTCACCAGAGGTTATGGTATGATTTCCAACGGTATAATCTCTATCACCGACGTGGCTTATGTTGAAGGGTTAAACCATAACCTGATCAGTGTAAGTCAGTTATGTGATAAAGGTTATGACGTTAAGTTCGGCAAGGATAAATGTCTGATAATTTCACATACCTCTTCTGAGACGGTATTATCAGGCATTAGGAGCAGAAATATCTTTTGCTTAGATTTTCTCAGTTTGGATTCATCTACCCCCGTATGCCTTGTGGCAACAAGCAGTGCATCTCTTTGTGAACAATGGCACAAGAGATTGGCACATATTAATTTCAAGACAATTAGTATGCTATTTTCTAAGAACTTAGTAAGAGATGCTCCCAGTATCAAGTGCATCAAAGATAGCCCCTGTCCTGCATGTCAGATGGGCAAACAGACTCGGGCTACCTTCAAGAGCATTGCAGACAAAGACTCCTCCCGATGTCTTTACCTGTTACATATGGACTTGTTTGGCCCAATGCAAGTTCATAGCTTGGGAGGCAAGTCATATTCGCTAGTGATAGTTGATGATCACTCACGGTTTACATGGATGTTCTTTTTGAAACGAAAGTCAGATACTTTTGACATCTTCACTAATTTTGTCAAGCAGGTTCAGAACGAATTTAACTGCTCCGTGGTCAAAATCCGAAGTGACCATGGAACAAAATTCGAATCTGGTGCTATGACAGAATTTTGTGAAGAACAAGGTATCTTTCATGAGTTTTCCTCCCCGCGCACTCCTCAGCAAAATGGAGTTGCGGAGAGGAGAAATAGAACTCTCATTGAAGCCTGCACGACTATGTTGAAAGATGCTTCTCTCCCGGAATACTTCTGGGCAGAGGGTGTCAATACGGCATGTCATGTACAAAACCGAGCATTGATCAACAAGCATCATCGTAAGACGCCATACGAGCTACTGAAAGGCAGGAAACCAACCATGTCCTACTTGAGGATTTTTGGTTGCAGATGCTATGTACTGAATAATGGGAAGTACCCGCGTACTAAATTCGGTGAAAAATGCTTCGAAGGCATATTCATGGGCTATAGTTCCCATAGTCGGGCATATAGGGTCTTCAATAAGAAAACCCTAGTGGTAGAAGAATCAATAAATGTTGTATTTGATGAAGGAAGTTTGCTTAACAGCAATTCTTCCAGTAATATTCTTGAAGATGCAGGTACTAGACTTGACCAGCTGAATCTGGATGAGACCCCTAAAGATGACGCACCCAAGTACGTCAAAGTTTCCACCTCTACGTCATCTGAAAATGTTGAAGATCAAGATGGAACAAATCTTTTAGAAGAAAGAGAAGCACAAGAAGTAGCTGAAGCTCCAGACGCCAGACTTCTAGAGCTCCGTCACGTGAGGGATCATCCTAGAGAACAGATCATCGGAGATCCTCGTGTAGGCGTCAGAACTCGAAGAGGTACAACTAACGAAGTATTGCATCTCAGCTTCCTGTCACAGGTAGAGCCAAAGAAGTTCGACGAGGCGAACAAGGATGCGGTATGGATTCTGGCCATGCAAGAGGAACTACATCAATTCGAACGGTGCAAAGTTTGGACGCTGGTTCCCAGACCATACAAGCAGAATGTGATCGGCACAAAGTGGATCTTCAGAAACAAGCTGGATGAACATGGTGTCATCGTAAAGAACAAAGCCAGGCTGGTGGATCAAGGTTACCGACAGGAGGAAGGGATTGATTTCGACCAGACCTTTGCACCAGTAGCAAGGCTCGAGGCAATCCGGTTGTTCCTGGCGTATGCTTCACACAAAGGATTCACAGTCTACCAAATGGATGTGAAATCGGCATTCCTGAACGGAGACCTGAAAGAGGAAGTATACGTCGCTCAACCCCCAGGTTTTGTCGATCCTACTTATCCCAATCACGTTTATTTTCTCAATAAGGCCTTATATGGGTTGAAACAAGCTCCACGAGCTTGGTATGAGACTTTATCTAGTTTTCTTCTTGAGAACAAGTTCTCCAGAGGTAAAATAGATAAAACATTGTTTCTCAGGGAAGTCAAAGGCAAGATTTTGCTGGTGCAAATCTATGTCGATGACATAATATTCGGCTCAACGGACAACAATCTTTGCAAAAAGTTTTCTAAACTTATGCAAGGAAAGTTTGAAATGAGCAGTATGGGAGAGCTCAAGTATTTCTTAGGCCTTCAAGTGAAACAGTCTGAGGATGGAATCTTCATCTCTCAGACGAAGTTCACAAATGAACTCCTTAAGAAATTCGGTATGGAGAGTGCAACCTCTATGAGGACTCCAATGGGATCCACCATGTCTCTGGATAAGGATGAGAAAGGTAAACCTTTCGATGAAACCAAATCCAGAAGCATCATTGGATCCCTGCTCTACCTTACTGCCAGTAGACCGGATATTATGTTCTCCACATGTGTATGTGCCCGATATCAGGTGAACACTAAGGAATCTCACTATGTCGCTGCAAAGAGAATTCTAAGATACCTTAAAGGTACTCCTAATCTTGGCTTGTGGTACCCGAGGAACAATGATGTCGAGCTAATAGGCTTTTCAGATGCTGATTTTGCAGGGAGCAGGGATGACAGGAAAAGCACCTCCGGGACGTGTCAATTCCTCGGCAGGAGGCTTATCTCATGGAACAGCAAGAAACAGAATTGTGTTGCAACCTCCACAGCAGAGTCAGAGTATATCTCGGCAGGAAGCTGTTGCGCACAACTCCTTTGGATCAGAAATCAGTTGGCCGACTACAACCTTCAGTTCAAGGAAGTTCCAATGTACTGCGACTCCTCCAGTGCAATTGCCATTGCCAACAATCCGGTGTCGCACAGCCGAACGAAGCATATTGAAGTACGCTACCACTTCATTCGGGAGCACGTGGAGAACAAGGATATCTCTCTCTGTTATGTCCCCACGGACAAGCAGATTGCTGATATATTCACAAAGCCCCTAGACGAGGCCAAGTTCAATCTTTTCAAGACTGAATTGGGAATGCTCAACTATGAGGAGTGAAGACTACAGAAGCTCCAGGCTAGTGCAAGAACCGAGGGGGAGCAAGGAACTCCAGCGTGCGTACAGCTACAAGAACTGAGGGGGAGCAAAGAGTCAATCGCTACAGACCCCGATTTGTAGAAGCCGAAAAGGGGGAGATTACCCTCTCGGGGTCAAGGCTAAGGTGTGGCTCCAGCTTGCTCCCAAGAAATCGGTATTGGTAAGGGATGACTCCACCCAATGTTAAGTTTATGAATTTCATTTGCTTTCATTTTCATTCGCTCCATTCACCTTAGCTTGTAGGGTTTAGGCTTCTTCAAATAGGGGGAGATTGTTGGGTATTGTATCCACAATGTACCTGATTTGAAGAAGCCCCTGGACAAGCTAAGGTCAATAGACTATGTATTTGATAAAATCCTTCTAGTTGTGCTTGCAGTTTTTCCACGCTAAGTGCACACCAATGTCAGGGTGCAGTAGGTCAATATACACGGGTCTGCACGACGTAATCCCTCGTTGAGCAGATCAGTGTGTTGGCCTACGTGTACTCTCTCTATTGGAGTGTACTTATTTTCTAGCACAGGGCCGCTCATATGCAAGAGAAGACAAGGAGCATGGAGGATCAAGGAGCAGCTCCTAGGTGGAAGACGAAAAATCGTCCAAGGCAAATTCGACGAGAATCACCAAGTGATTCTCGCCGATTCGGCGAGAATCACCCGTGATTCTCGCCGAATCGACGAGAATCACCAGTGATTCTCGCCGACTCCTTTTGGCCATCTCAAAATGGTGCCAAGTAAGATTCGGCGAGAATCACTTGTGATTCCCGCCGAACCAGTGGTCAAGCAGCCCTTGTATAAAGTAAAATTCGTTGAGAATCGACAAGTGATTCGACGAGAATCACAAACGATTCTCGACGAATCGTGGAGAATCACTTGGTGATTCTCGCCGATTCGTCGAGAATCGTCTGCGATTCTCGCCGATTTTGACTTGGCGTTTTCTCAGATTGCTGCTGGACCGGATTCTGCTTCTGGACTTGTTTGAACCGGATTTTGGGGATTTCTTTTGTGGGTCCCACAAACGGTCAAAATTGTTGTATCTTCAGGGTATAAATACATGGGTATTTTGAACAGTACGCAGACAGAAAAATACGCCGAGCACACGGAAACCCTAAGATCGCGAAATTTTTCCGCCGCCTCCGTCGCCGCTCGCGCAAGTCCGTCGCCGCCACTGATCGATCTTCTTCCCGATCTCCGGTGACAGTAGCTTAGCAAGGTTTGAGTCTCACGCGTCTATCCAGAGATCCTTTGTCTCTCGATTTGTTGATCGGAAACACTTCCCATCCGAATCGATCGAGACGACCGATCCTCGTGTGACCGTTGGTAGACCGAGCCTGCTTTGCAACGAAGTTTGGATCTCCAAGTTCAGCAGCTGCTCTTCACCGTAGCCGCCGATCCCGAAACTAGCCGCCGCTCGTGTGCCGCCGCCGGTTCCGGGGAAATCGTCTCCAAGAGAGACCAAGGTCGTAGACTCTTCATCGACTTCAAGAACACGTCGTCGAACAAAGAGGAACACCGTAGTCTCCAAGAGAAGTTTGTATCACGTGTACATTCTACATTTATTTTATTGTAAAGGAACTTTTGTTCCGTGTTGTAAGGGTTGGGTGCAACCCGTTTTGTGGGAGTGTTGACTCTCACGTGTGGAAGGGCTCCTTCCATTAGTGCAGGGATTGGATTTCAATTCCGTTGGAGAAGTGACCGAGTCGTCCCTTGTTGGGGAGATAGGTCGAAGGGGGAAAGTGGATGTACCCAAGTCGGGGAACCACTATAAATTTGCTGTGTATTCTGTGTGCTGTGTTTGTTGTTTTTATTGTGCAGGTATATCTATAAATTCCGCAAAAGAACCACACGTCACCTATTCCCCCCCCCCCCCCATAGGTGCACATATCCGACACTTAGTGGACTTTCATTTACTTTGTACTTTTTTTTATAAAAATCTCTCTTTCCCCCCTATCTTCTTTAAATAACACTTCTTTCTCTCCTCATTCTTGTAAATTACTTATCGAAATACACTAAAAAAAATCAATCAAAAAAAATTAGAAAAACCCCAAAACCCTACAAAGATAAAAATCTAAAAATCCTAAAAAGATAATAATTAAAACACAAAAAATGATAAAAACTCTACAATTCCAAAAAAAAAGTTTTGTTAAATTATGTAACAAAATAATTCGAATATATCATATCTTAACCCTTTTTGCTTTCCAAAAATCTAGTTTCGAGTTAATTTATATGCGAATTTTAGTTATTCTTTGCTAACTATTCGTTTATTAATTAAAGTTTGATAGATTTAAGTGTCTGGGGTTATGATTTAAAGACTTTTTTATGTCTTTTCCTTATAATGGAGAACTTGTTTTTCACCACCACTTCTAATTTTATAAATAGAAGCTCATTTTTTATGTTAGAAAATAACATTCATGGATTTCAATTATTTCTACTCTTTGCTTTTAGAAATATTGGAACGTTCATTTTAAAAAGGTTGCTCTCAAAACTTTTTTATTAAAATCTAGTTTTCTTTTTGAAACAATAAACCCACTTCCATTTTTTTTCATGTCTTATTTGACATGTTTACCCCTATCCCTTTAAAAGATCTTATGTCAATGGGAATAAGATTTCATTCCGTAAACATAGGCACCCAATATTTAAAAAGATTGTATGTTATGAAGTAAGAGGATAAAATTCATTACTCCTACACATATACATTGGGTTATTTATTACTTATGAAGAAGAAAAAAATTTATTATGTGTTAGGAAAATAAGATTTCATTTTCCTAACTATACAAAAAGAAAAAAATTGGAGGTTCGAGAAAAAATTGCCCCGCCTCAATATTCAAGCCTTCTTCATAAACCACCAAACCACTTAGCATATTTCAATGATTCTAGAATTAATTTAAAATTTTTTGAGAGCATAACTTTTAAATTGCATTATTTTCTTTAACTTCTTTTAAGCTAAGGTTTTTTATATAAATCCAATCCATCTTTGTTAAACTAACAAAAATAAATTTTTGCTTTCTATTTTATTTTATCTAGAAGTATTTTTGAAACTCTTCCTCTATTCATAACATTTCATAAATTAGGATTTAATTCTTTAACCCCGGATGTTTATTTTGATCTTACTTTTAATTAATTCAAGCGATAGCTAAACTTAGGATTTCTTTAATTCCTTATAAGTTCATCTCCAACTTTTGCTCTGGAATAGCAAAAGCTTAAGTATGGGGGTATTTGATGAATTGTAAATATACCTATTTTTCCGTACATTAATTTAGTTGTTTTCATTTATTTTTGTCATTTTTACTTATTTTTATTCAATAAAATGCTCCTATTTTTGTAAATATTATACTAACTTGTTTTATTTTTATGTTTCAGAAAAAATGAAAAATCTGCCAAAAATTGTCATGTCACGCCCGTGACAAATTGGTCACGCCCGTGACTAGGGCGTGACGCGTCAAATTCCAGTGAAATCAGCAAATTCTGAAGTGAAAAGCTTGACACGCCTGGGGTCACGCCCGTGTCACCCGACACGGGGCGTGACCCAAGCCCATGTCCACCCGCTCGACGTTTCCAGCTCAACGATCGTCGACCTCCTCGACACGCCCAGAGTTACGCCCGTGACCTAGGGCGTGACTCAATCTCAGCTCAACGATTTCAACTCGACACTTTCCGCTCGACATTCGTCGAGTGTCGACACCAACTGACACGCCTAGTGTCACGCCCGTGACCTGGGGCGTGACCTTTCCAGCTGGCCCGACAAGACCTGCCCGAAGACTTTCGGCGCAACCCGCGCCCAGATCCACCTCCATGACACGCCCAGCGTCACGCCCGTGACCTGGGGCGTGACCACTACGAGACCGACCCGTGTCCAGCCCGAAGTCCACTTTCCCGTCAAATCGCCGGCCGCCTTCGCAAATAGTACTTACACGCCCCCTGTCACGCCCGTGACCGAGGGCGTATACTTGTAAATTTTTCCCTATAAATTCAGAACTTCTGCTTAGAATTTCTGTTCCCCTTTTTGAACCATTTTGCCTTAGTGTTGTGCTGCTGGAATGCTTCGAAGGGTTATGTAAGGGATATTTTCTCCCCCTCTCCTTAGATTTTAGTTTCTTATCTTTGTAACTTGTCTTTTTATTTAATGAAATATGTGTTTTCTTCTCTTATATTGCCTTTGGAATGTATCTATGCAACTCACACCTTATGCAATCTTATTCCCTTTTGTTTTAACTTAGTTTTTTTCATTCTTCTTTATATGTGTGTGTGTGTGTATGAGATTAGTTTTCATGTTTTTATGTTTAGTTATTTTTACATTGTTTTGGTTTAACTTAGATTTTTATAGTTTCTAATTCATCCCTATAGATCCGTAAAAACGTTTTCAAAGTGTTTTTCCTTTTTTTTAACTTAGCTTTTTATTTCGTAAAACTTTTTCGTTCTTTTCCCTTTATTCGCACTTTTTTAGCTTTTTTACAGAATTATAGGAATGATAATATAGTCGTTTTAATTTTTCGTGCACTTTGATTTTTTTGTTTAAACTTTTGCTCCTTTTATTTTTCTGTCTTCATTTTAATCATTTCTACCGCATTCTAGCGATAGAAATGTATTCATTTTTATTTTTCGAGCACTTGCATTTTCATTTTTATTTGCAAACTTTTTCGCTCATTTAATTTTTATTTTCACTTTTTATGCATTTCTACCGCGTTCTAGCGGTAGAAATGCAGTTGTTTTAAATTTTCGGTAACTTAGTTTTTTTTGCAATTTTTTATGTATGCGCATTTATTTCCGCCTACTCGTTAAGAGTTAAATGACGCTTGCTTATTTTACTTTCTGTAGAGTGCGTGAGTTTGTAATTTTCTTTATTTCCGCCTACTCATTCGAGTTAAATGGCAGATCTTTATTTTCCCTACTCATTTGAGTAGGATTTGCGTGTGTGTGTTTTCATTTATGTCGAGAGAGCGTGTGCGTGAGTTTTACTTTTTGTCGAGTGTGTGCGGGTGTTGCATTTATTTAGTCCTACTCATTTGAGTAGGACCCGCTTTCTTTCTCCCGCCCACGCACTTGCGCTGGGACTCGCAATTTACAGCTTTCTTCAGTCCTACTCGTTTGGGTAGGACTTGCAATTTTCAGCTTTCCTTTACTTCTTTCATTTTATCGCTTTCATTTACTGTTTTCTTTATCGCTTTATTTACTGCTTTTCTCGCAAGCCGCACCATTCCGATGAGTGGCTAATCGTTCTTAGCGCTCGGCATCGAAGAGCATTGGGACAGATAAAATAGCTTAAAATAATTAAAGGTCATATCTTTCTAATTAATTAAAAGTACTTAAGGTTTGCCCGGGGTTAACGACGCGTAGGACCACATATCGATGTGTGGGCCCTATTTATGTTTTCCATACGCTCGCCGAGAGGCCGTGCGTATGGACAGATCACCCCTTGGGAAAGAGAGTTCCGCACTAACCCTCGAGAGAGGAGGCGCGCCAACTCTACCGGATTGCGTTCCCCACCCAATAGCGGGGTTCTTAGCGTAATGCGGGCATTAGGAGGAATCCGTCGTCGGACGAGAGCCCGGTCGAATAGTCTTAGCGTTCAGGTGAGCGATAGCCCTATAGCTAGGTGAGCTCATTTTAGTGGAACCTCCACGGCCAAGTCTCCGCCTTAATTAATTAGAAATTTAGGAGCTCTTTTTATTTAAAGTCTATTTTAGTTCATTTGTTTTTTCGGTGCCATCGAGCTAAGCTCTTCATCGGCACCACCTTCATGCTTTCATTTTCTTTCTGCCATTTTCTGCATTTTTATTATATATAAAATATAACCCGACAAGTTAATTATCGGTAAAATAATAGTCCCCTCCAGGGAAGAGTAGAAATAATCGAACCAACCCCGAGAACAATACGACCTCGATATTCCACCCGGAATATCCTGTACTACTCACGATAGGTGCACTTGCCTCCTTTCGTTAAAACTCGATCTAAACCGTTTTATATCCAAATAAATAAATACGCGCGCCCCGTTTTCTAAATAAAATCACTTCGCCTTTTTCTCAAATAAAACCGCCAGGTCGCCGCGTGACCGTAAATAATTTTGGAGTTTTAACCATCAAGGTATTAGAAGAAAAATTATTCTTCTGACAGGTATGCTTCTAAAACGAACAAACATCGCTCCTCTGACATTATTTGTTTTGGATGCAATAAGCCAGGACATGTCGTGGCCGACTGCCACCAAGGCAAGAGTGAAGAGGGGAAGGGAGAGGAGCACAAGTCCTCTAGAGATAAGAAGAAAGAGAGGAGCTACATCGCCAAAAAGCCAAAGACACTGAGTGAGTCTGATTCCTCAGACTCCAGTGATGATGAGGAAGCCAACTTCGGGCTGGTGGGTCGCTCCGATTCAGAAGGAGAATGCCCACCATTTACTAGGAAGGTAAAAGCTCACACCCCTCTCTCCGACTCTGAATCTGATCCTGAGTCTCAGGATGATGACCTTGAGGATAGCCTTTCAGCCCGTGAAGTGGAGCTCCTCGAGAAGTATGAGCTTCTGCTCAACACTTTCGAGGAGTGCCGTAAGAGATTGAAGGCTGAGAAAAAGGAAGTGAAATTCCTTAAGGGTGAGAGTGTCTCCCTAAGGGAAGAGATCACCAGTTTGATCTCTCTCCGACAGGAGCACCTAGACCTGACTTCAAAGCATTCAGAGTCTCTTAAGCTCCTTGATCTTAAGCAGGAGGAAGTCGACAAGTTGGAAGAACAACTTGCGGCAGAAAGGAAGATCGTCAAGAGCTTCTCTATGCCAAAAACAGTTCTTCCATTAGTTGATACCTTCTCTGCTCAGGCCAAAGAAGCTGGCTTGGGGCATGTAGGGGTATCTGATTCCTCATCCAGGAGAAACAGGAACCAGAGAAAGAATAAGGCCGCCAAGAAGGCCTCTGCTGCTGAAAAGGGAAAGGCTCTACTCAGTCTTGTTGCGTTCAGAAAGCCTAGCTTTCCCTGCAACCAACATGACTTTGAGTCAACCTTTGGTCATCATTTCCGGCCCTCGGTTGCAAATCCAAAGAGCCGATATGATGGTTGGACTTTTCCCCGCAACTTCGGTGAGAGTGTCTTCAAGGCACCTTATGAGGAAATCCACATGGGAAATTATGGTCAATTCTCTAGCGGCCATAATAGAAAGCAGGCACCAAAAGCCAAGCCTGTTATACTGAAGGAACAGAAGGTGAAGAAGTCATGTGACTGTAATCACTATGATGCCTCCACCTCCAGATACAAGGCCCCGGCTGTACCCACCATTCCCAGTGTAAAGCAGGAGCCTAGGAAGTGGTACAACAGATTTGACTGTTGGTGTTGTGGCAAAGTCGGTCACTTTGCCGTGGATTGTTGGTTTAATCCGAGGTATAACGAGACTCCTTATATTAGCAATGCGAGGCCGACCACTCATAGGGTTAACCACCTGAGGGGGAGTATGCTAACCAAGAATCTAGAACCCATGTTCAATTGGGTTCCTAAGGGAAATTAATTTTGTTTTGCAGGAATGTCCAAAGGCCACCAAAACTCCAATATGGTACTTGGACAGTGGATGCTCCCGGCATATGACTGGGACAAGAAGCCTGCTGCGTGATTACACTCCAGTCTAGAATGGACCCAAAGTCATCTTTGGGGGGTCAGATCGAGGAGTCACCAGAGGTTTCGGTATGATTTCCAACGGTATAATCTCTATCACCGATGTGGCATATGTTGAAGGGTTAAACCATAACCTGATCAGTGTAAGTCAGTTATGTGATAAAGGATATGACGTTAAGTTCTGCAAGGATAAATGCCTGATAATCTCATGTGCCTCTTCTGAGACGGTATTAACAGGCATTAGGAGCAGAAATATCTTCTGCTTAAATTTTCTTAGTTTAGATTCATCTACACCCGTATGCCTAGTGGCAATAGGCAATGCATCTCTTTGTGAACAATGGCACAAGAGATTGACACATATTAATTTCAAAACAATTAATATGCTGTTTTCTAAAAACTTAGTAAGGGATGCTCCTGTTATCAAGTGCATCAAAGATAGCCCATGTCCTGCATGCCAAATGGGCAAACAAACTCGGGCTACCCTTAAGAGCATTGCAGACAAAGACTCTTCCCGATGTCTTTATCTTCTGCATATGGACTTGTTTGGTCCAATGCAAGTTCATAGCTTGGGAGGCAAGTCCTATACGCTAGTGATAGTTGATGATCACTCTCGGTTTACATGGGTGTTCTTCTTAAAACGAAAGTCAGATACGTTTGACATCTTCACTAGTTTTGTCAAGCAGGTTCAGAATGAATTTAACTGCTCAGTGGTCAAAATCAGAAGTGACCATGGAACAGAATTCGAATCTGGTGCTATGACAGAGTTTTGTGAAGAACAAGGTATCTTTCATGGGTTTCCTCCCCGCGCACTCCTCAGCAAAATGGAGTTGCGGAGAGGAGAAATAGAACTCTCATTGAAGCTTGCACGACAATGTTGAAAGACGCTTCTCTCCCAGAATACTTCTGGGCAGAGGCGGTCAATACGGCTTGTCATGTACAAAACCGAGCATTGATCAACAAGAATCATCGTAAGACGCCTTATGAGCTACTGAGAGGCAGGAAACCAACCATGTCCTACTTAAGGATCTTTGGTTGCAAATACTACGTACTCAATAACGGGAAGTACCCGCGTACTAAATTTGGTGAAAAATGCTTCGAAGGCATATTCATGGGTTATAGTACCCACAGTCGGGCATATAGGGTCTTCAATAAGAAAACCCTAGTGGTAGAAGAATCAATTAATGTTGTATTTGATGAAGGAAGCTTGCTTAACAGCAATTCTTCCAGCGGTATTCTTGAAGATGCAGGTGCATGACTTGAATAGCTGAGTCTCGATGAGACCGCTAAAGATGAAACTCCTAAGTACGTCAAAGTTTCCACCTCAACGTCAATTGGGAATGATGAAGATCAAAATGGAGCAAATCTCTTGGAAGAAGGAGAAGCCCAAGAAGTAGTCGACGCTCCAGATGCTAGATTTCTAGAGCTCCGGCACGTGAGGGATCATCCTAGAGATCAGATCATCGGAGATACTCGTGACGGTGTTAGAACTCGAAGAGGTACTATTAACGAGATTTTGCATCTTAGCTTCCTGTCACAGGTTGAGACAAAGAAGTTCGACGAGGCGAACAAAGATGCGGCATGGATTTTGGCCATGCAAGATGAACTGCATCAATTCGAACGATACAACGTTTGGACGCTGGTTCCCAGACCACTCAAGCAGAATGTGATTGGCACCAAGTGGATCTTCAGAAACAAACTGGATGAACATGGTGTCATCATAAAGAACAAGGCCAGGCTGGTGGCTCAAGGTTACAGACAGGAGGAGGGGATTAACTTCGACCAGACCTTTACACCAGTGGCAAGGCTCGAGGCAATCAGATTGTTCCTGGCGTATGCTTCGCACAAAGGATTCACAGTCTATCAAATGGATGTGAAATCAGCATTCTTGAACGGAGACCTGAAAGAGGAAGTATACGTCGCTCAACCCCCAGGTTTTGTCAATCCTACTTATCCCAATCATGTTTATTTTCTTAATAAAGCTCTATATGGTTTAAAACAAGCTCCACGAGCTTGGTATGAGACTTTATCTAGTTTTCTTCTTGAGAACAAGTTCTCTAGAGGTAAAATAAATAAGACATTGTTTCTCAGGGAAGTCAAAGGCAAGATTTTGTTGGTGCAAATCTATGTCGATGACATTATATTCGGCTCAACGGACAACAATCTTTGCAAAAAGTTTTCTAAACTTATACAAGGAAAGTTTGAAATGAGCAGTATGGGAGAGCTAAAGTATTTCTTGGGACTTCAAGTGAAACAATCTGAGGATGGAATCTTCATCTCTCAGACGAAGTTCACAAATGAACTCCTCAAGAAATTCGGTATGGAGAATGCAACTGATTGTCTCTGAGATATCTGCAAGGAGAAAATACCAAACTAACAATTCATCAAGGCAAGTATACCTATCGAAATGCAGCTAGGGGACACAAGTGTCGTATTGAAATCCGGGAACAGTTGATTAAGCTTACTCACACGAAATCTATTATTTTATCGACGGAAAAATAAGGTTTTTTAGAAGAAAACTAAATGTAGTAAATGAAGAGAACTAATTGCATGAAAAGATAAAGAGAGCTAAAAGAGCGATTAACTTAAGCTTAGTAACGATGAAGGGAAAATGCACTCGATCAGAAATCACCTCGGCAAGAGTGGTTAGAAAAATACGATAAATAAACCTAAGCTAATTAGGGTAAAGGTCCTTGACCGTGGAGGTTCCATGAATATTGACACGCTTCTCTCGAAGGCCGTGCCTAACTGAGTTTAGGAAAGTCCGACCGACTTTCGCCTAAATCGGAGGCCTAAAACTCGCTTTACGCGGTGAACCCCTTTATTGGATTTTACTCCAATCCGGGAGATTTGAACGTCTGCCTCTCTCGAGGGGTGCGAACAACTCCCTTTACTCTTGAGTGCTCATTTCAAACCTTCGGCCTCTCGGCTAGCCCAGAATGAAAGCAAAGGTGGAGAGTATATATCGATGATATACCTCCAACCCGTGATAAATCAAGAGTAATTCAAAGCCAAACCCTAAACAGAAAAGGTAAGATTCAAAGCATCATAACCTAATCACTCGAACCACGGATCAATTAGATCGAGTACATGGAGGATTAGTTAATCATGGTGAGGTGGAAGAGGGGGATGAGTAGAAGAAAAATACTGAAAACAGAGCAGTTACGAAAAAGAAAACAGCACTTTTTATTAAGAGAAACAGTGATCTTACAGCTTGAAAACCAGAGATTACAAGAACATGAAAAGGAAACTACACTATCATTAGCATCATACTATAGAAAGAAGCTAGGAGCTAATACAGGGAAAGCATAAAGCTAGAGCTACGAAATAAAAATGGAAAGACATGCTTAAAAAGTTCAGAAATACAAAGGACAGAACCTCCCCTCTCAAAGCGAAAAGTTTTTTGAAACCCCTGGAGTTGGGCTCTATTTATAGAATTTTTCGGGTCGGGTCACGTCCCCCTGTCACGCCCTGGTCGGGCGTGACCCTGGGGCGTGACACATTCGGCGCGACGTTTTCGGGCAGGAATTGAATTCTGACGGAGTTGTTGCGGTACACACCCACAAGTCACGCCCTGGCAGGGCGTGTACCTGGGGCGTATTGTTTGCGGCGCGACTTTGTTGAGCTGAAATTGAATGCTGGAGGTGACAGGCAGAATTGTTGAAGTACACGCCCATATGTCACGCCCGGGTCAGGCGTGACCCTGGGGCGTGACACTTTCGGTGCGACGGTGGAGCGGGAAAACGAGCGCGCTGCGGCGATTCCTCAGAACCTGGGGACACGCCTCTAGTACACGCCCGTGTCGGGTGTGACACGGGCGTGACCGAGGCCGTGTACACTACGTTTCCACGGAATGCAGTTTCGGACCAATTGCTTCATTCCTCTGGGTACACGCCCTAGGTACACGCCCTGGTAGGGCGTGACCTTGGGGCGTGTCACAGCAAACTTCGGCTGAAAGCCGTGAAAACCTGCAAAAAGCAGAAAAAATGCATTAGCGACAAAAATATATACAAAGGGGAATCAAAACAAGTACTTTACAAGACATGATTGGCTTTAAAACCCCGAAAATATCCTAATAAAATTGACTGCAAACGTATTATCAAATTCCTCCAAGCTTAAGTTTTGCTTGTCCCCAAACAAAGATATAAAGACAAGCTAATCATAAAAAGTGACTAATTCAAAAGGTTTTAATCATACTCACACAAGTACTATGCGAAATTCTAGGTAGGGAGAATGTAAAACGTAAAACTAAAACAATTATTTAGGTATGCTTTAACTTTTATAAACTTTACTTAATAAAAATAAATCATCCAGAATTTTGACGAAATTCTTTAAATAGATTTAAGTAAGGCAATGAAAATGAAAAGAACGTATTGAGTTATTACTAGATCCAAGCAACGCATTATAATTATATCAATTAAATAACAAAAATCTAAGTTTAAATCCAAAACTAAAACTGATTTACTTTCTTCTTTTCTTAGTTGTTAAATAAAATTAAAAAAAAGGGCGTGAATCAAAAGGACTTAATAGGAATGAAACGTTTGGTTTAGGAATATGAATATGAGTGGAATTCAAATATAAACATGGAGGCTTAAAAATCACACTAAACCAAAACAACGAGTTTCAAAAAAAATAAATTTATTTTAAACAAAATATGTATAAATAAATTTATTTTTTTTCTCTTTATGATTATTTATCTCTTTTTTTTATTATTATTTTCATTCATTTTTGTTTTTTTTTTATTATTGCTTTTGAGTACACCTTTTTCAACAATATCTCCACAGATAAGACAAAATTTCCTATCAAACAAAATTAGCGTGATTAGATAGGTAGGAATTTGGGCTTTGGTGAAAATGAAATGGTGTGTGGAGTTTATCAAATGAATTTGGAAAAAAAGGCTCAAAAGCGGCTAACTAGTGGTAAAAAAAGTTTAGGTTGGCAAGAAAGCTCAAACGTAAAAAAAAATGGCCTAAATCATTTTCACGCGTTTTTTTTAATTTATTTAAAACATAGAGTCGATAAATTTCAAAAAGCAAGTTCGAGATAATAAAAGAAGATTGATGAAATTATCTTGAAAATAAAAATAATATGTCACTTGGATCGTTCATATCTACTACGTTATTCAAAATATGTTCTTACAAAAATCATCTAAAGACGAAAAGGAAAATAGTGGATGATAAATTTTTAGAGAAAGTAAAGAAAATAAAGAACGGAAAACCATAATAGAAATGCACGGTTTAGAGAAATATTTTACCTTAACATGCTACCGTGAATTAGAAACACAGCATGACCAACATTTTACTTGTGAAATATGATTAAAAAGAATGATTAGAAAAATTATAATTAACTACGTTGTTTATAAAGAAGTTTGAGAAAAACAAAATATAAACATGGGGTACTTATTGAAATACCAAAATGCAGCTATATATATATAATAATTTTTTGAAATTTTTTGAAATTTTGGATTTTTTGGGATATTTACAAAACAAAAAGAAAACAAAAAGAAGGAGGAAGTCCTCCCCCAAGCTTAAAATCTACATTGTCCGCAATGGAGAAGGAGGTCCGAGAACGAGAGAAAAGTAAAGTACAGAAATAAAAGACAGAATTGAAAAGCAGGTACTTCCCCGGTTTTATTTTGCAGGGCAAGTTGAGTGATGCCGCTCCTCCATGCCTGTGCTGTGGATCTTCATGAAACGTCGTCCGGTGGACTTTGGCATGGAGGCAGAACCGTTGGAGCAGGCGATCGCAGAAGTTTCAGCTTGCCGGAGCCAGTCGGGGCAAAAAGTGTAAAAGAAAGAAAACAAAAAAAGATAACTTGGGTTGCCACCCAAGAGCGCCCTTTGTTTAAAGCGTCGTTTGAGCTCGACGCATCAAAATAATAATGTCCCAAATATTGTTTAAAAATAAAGTTCGAAAAAAGTCAAAGTGTTGAAGAAAAGGAAAGTTCAGATCAATCAAAAGTCAGGACCGGAAAGATAGAGTTAACAGGGTTGAGACTGACATCATCACAGAAATACAGTTTAAGACGCTGACCATTCACTTTGAAAGTACCCTTATCAGGGTGGGAAATTAAAACAGTACCATAAGAAAAGACTTCTAAAACAGTAAAAGGCCCAGACCAACGTGATTTTAATTTACCCGGGAATAAACGTAAACGAGAGTTATAAAGAAGCACTTGGTCGCCTGGCTTAAAGATTTTTGGGTGCCTAAGATGTCGGTCGTGTAAACGCTTCGTCCGCTCTTTATAAAGTCTGTTATTTTCATACGTGTAAGAGCGCCACTCGTCGAGTTCGTTAAGTTGAAATTTTCTAAAATCGTCGACGGAGTGGGGATCGAAGTTTAAAAATCGTAAGGCCCAAAAGGCGCGGTGCTCTAATTCTACGGGTAAATGACACGACTTTCCGTAAACCAACCGATATGGAGTACATCCGAGGGCGGTTTTGTACGCTGTTCGGTAGGCCCATAGAGCATCGTCTAATTTGGCTGACCAGTCTTTTCTAGATGTTGAAACAGTCTTTTCTAAAATTCGTTTTATTTCCCTATTGACCACTTCGACTTGTCCGTTAGTTTGGGGGTGATAGGCAGTGGAAAGCTTATGAGTAACGCCATATTTAGTTAGGATTTTTGAGAATTGCGCGTTACAGAAATGGGAACCCCTATCACTAACGATAGCGCACGGCGTACCGAATCGAGAAAATAATTTTTTTAGGAAATTAACTACAACTCGGGCGTCATTCGTAGGAAGAGCTTGGGCTTCGGCCCAACGTGAAACATAATCAACGGCAACTAAAATATACTTATTCCCGAAGCTAGAAGGAAAAGGGCCGACAAAATCAATCCCCCAGAGGTCGAAAACTTCGCACTCTAGGAAATAATTTTGTGGCATTTCATTTTTATTCGAAATATTCCCCGACCGTTGGCAACTATCACACCTACTCACAAAGGCATGCGCGTCTTTAAACAGGCTGGGCCAGTAAAAACCCGCGCTTAACACTTTGTGAGCGGTGCGAGCAGCTTGATAGTGCCCACCTGTCGGTCCTTCATGCAAATGTTTAATAATATCTAATCCTTCATCAAAGGAAACACACCTCCTGATCACTTGGTCTGCACAAATTCTGAAAAGATGCGGGTCCTCCCAAAAATAGTTTTTTAGCTCGAAAAAGAATTTCTTCTTTTGCTGAGATGAAAACTCTTTTGGGAGTACACGGGCCACTAGATAGTTGGCGATGCGGGCAAACCAAGGAGAAGTAGATGTGTTAATTATGAACAGCTTCTCATCAGGAAAATAGTAATGAAAAGAATTTTCGTCTAATTGCTCTATAAACGGGTTGTCTAGGCGCGAAAGGTGGTCGACGACCAAGTTCTCGGCACCTCGCTTATCACGGATCTCTAAGTCAAACTCCCGGAGGAGTAAGACCCAGCGAATCAAGCGAGGCTTGGCATTCGTTTTACAGAGAAGATATTTGAGGGCCGAGTGGTCCGTAAAAACAATAATTTTCGAAAGAGTAATATAAGGGCGAAATTTGTCAAATGCGAATACTACAGCTAAGAGCTCCTTCTCGGTTGTGGTGTAATTTTCCTGTGCAGATGTGAGTGTTTTACTAGCGTAATAAATGGGGTGGAAGTTTTTGGAAATACGTTGACCTAGTACGGCTCCCACCGCATAACTACTCGCATCACACATTATTTCAAATGGAAGATCCCACACCGGAGCTATCATGATTGGCGCATTAACTAATTTTTCTTTTATTAAATTGAAGGCAGCTAGACAGAGGTCATCAAAGATGAATGGGGCGTCTTTTTCTAAGAGATGGGTAAGGGGCTTGGTGATTTTGGAAAAGTCCTTTATGAAGCGGCGGTAGAAACCCGCATGACCCAGGAAACTTCTTATGGCTTTTATGTTCGTAGGTGGCGGCAGTTTCTCGATAGCTTCTATTTTCACAACGTCTACTTCAATACCCCTTTCAGAAATTTTATGTCCTAAAACTAACCCTTCCCTTACCATAAAATGACATTTTTCCCAATTTAAGGCGAGGTTAGTTTCTTCGCATCGCTCTAAGACTTTTTCAAGGTTCTCTAAGCAACTATCGAAGGAATTCCCGAAGACGGAGAAATCATCCATGAAGACTTCCATAATGCTTTCTACGTACTTGTCAAAGATGGCGAGCATACATCGTTGGAATGTAGCCGGCGCATTGCACAATCCAAACGGCATTCTTCGGTAGGCGAAGGTGCCGAAGGGACAAGTAAACGTAGTTTTCTCCTGGTCCTCGGGGGAGATGGGGATTTGAAGATACCCCGAGAGGCCATCGAGAAAACAATAAAAGCTATGTCCGGAAAGTCGTTCTAAAATTTGATCAATGAACGACAAGGGGAAGTGATCCTTGCGGGTGGCGTCATTCAACTTACGGTAATCTATACACATTCGCCATCCGGTCACCGTCCGAGTCGGGATTAATTCATTATTTTCATTACTTACGACCGTTATCCCTCCCTTATTTGGTACTACCTGTACTGGGCTAACCCACTTACTGTCGGATATAGGATAGATAATTCCTGCGTCTAATAATTTCATAACCTCCCCCTTAACTACGTCTTTCATGTTTGGGTTTATACGGCGCTGAGGTTGTATAGAGTTACGAGAATTATCTTCCATTAAGATTTTATGAGTGCAGAAAGATGGGCTTATGCCCTTGATATCAGATATATGCCAAGCAATAGCTTGGCGATGCTTTTGTAAAATTGAAAGAAGTTTATTCTTTTGTGCATCCGTGAGGTAGGCCGAAACTATGACAGGTAGCTTGGAGTCCTCTTCTAAGAAAGCGTATTGAAGGTGCTCTGGTAGTTCTTTCAGTTCCAAGGTAGGGGGGTCATCATACGAGGTTTT
Organism: Platanthera guangdongensis; assembly: GCA_039583875.1. Classification (NCBI taxonomy): domain Eukaryota; kingdom Viridiplantae; phylum Streptophyta; class Magnoliopsida; order Asparagales; family Orchidaceae; genus Platanthera; species Platanthera guangdongensis. Next base: position 83,538,534 of record CM077161.1, read on the forward strand.
GGAAATTTGTTCTTTTTCAAAAACTATGTCCTCGTACACTTTTTTATATGTAAAATTAAAAGGGGTGTTGCTAGCGGCCATGGAGGCTTCGTGCAGCGATTCAGTTGGAAAAGTAGAAGAGGAACAGAAATCAAAAAATTCTTTTTCAAAATCAGAGGTGCGAGTGGAGGATTCTTCACTTAGGTGTAGAGATTCAATTGGAAGAGTAGGAGAGGAACAAAAATTGGAAAATTCTTTGTCAAAATCAGAGGTGGGAGAGAAGGATTCTTCACTTATGCTATCCATGAAAAAACAGGAGTCATCATTAGCTAGTGTGTTCTTCATCGAGGGGGTGATAGAGAAAGTTACCTCATCATCGCCCACTCGAAGGAATAGCTTACCATTGCTTACATCAATGATAGCTCGGGAGGTGGCAAGGAAGGGTCGGCCAAGGATCAGGGGAACCTCGACGTCTTCTTCGATGTCTAAAATGACAAAGTCCACCGGGAAGATGAACTTGTCAACTTTGACTAGGACGTCCTCCACTATTCCTAACGGGTATTTGACTGATCTGTCGGCGAGCTGGATACTCATGCGTGTGGGGTTGAGCCTACCAATTCCTAACTTTTTAAACAACGAGAAAGGCATAAGATTAATACTCGCACCTAGGTCGGCTAAAGCGTGTTTGACATAGAGATCACCAAAGACACACGGGATAGAGAAACTACCCGGGTCACTGATTTTCTTTGGTAATCCGTTTGTCAAAACCGCCGAGCATTCGACATTTAACGTGACATGCGAAAGGTTCTCTAACTTCTTCTTGTTAGTTAGGAGGTCCTTAAGATATTTTGCGTACTTCGGCATCTGGGATATGGCTTTGTGGAAAGGCAGATTTACGTGGATTTGTTTAAACATTTCCAAAAAACGGGTGTATTGATCATCCTGTCGTTGTTTATTAAGTTCGGAAGGGTATGGCGGGGATGGATTATTTTTAAAGGTGGGTGGTGGAGTGAGTTCTTTTTCTACGATAGGGGTGATAATTTTTTCGGCAGAGGGTGGAATTTTTAAAACGGGAACGGAGCATTGATTTTTAAAAACGGGAGCGGAGCTTGCCTCGGGTTCTTCACTTACCATACCAAGAACTTTCTTCCCACTCCGAAGAGTTATAGCTTTCGCTTGCTCTCTCGGGTTGGGCTCGGTATTGGAAGGAAGAGACCCTACGGGTCGCTTAGAAATCATTTTAGCGAGCTGTCCTACCTGATTTTCTAAGTTTTTAACACTTCCGGTTAAGGTCCTAATCGTAGCGTCATTAGCATTCATGTATTTTGAAAACACTTCCTCCAAATTTGGAGGTTTTGGAAAACTTTGAGGAGGAGGTGGTGGTGGAGCAGAAAAATCACTTTGCGGTGGCGGGCGCACAACATTCGATGGATTGCTCCACGAAAAATTCGGATGATTTCTTAACGCAGGATTATAACTATTCGGAAAATTAAAACCAGGAGGATGATAATTCGCAGCAGAAAAATTATTAAAAGCAGTTCTAGGCATATTATTTACATAATCCAAATGTTCGGCGGGAGGAGTTGCAGATTCCCATACCTGAGGGGCGGAGGCAGCAGTCATCTCCGTAATTTTTTTGCTTAATATTTCAACTTGCAGTGCGAGTTGGGAGACGTTGTCCACTTCAAAGAGACCTGCAGGTTTGTTTGGGCGGGACCTAGGCACATTCCGCTGGTAAGTGTTCATGACCATGTCTTCAAACAGCTCAAGAGCTGCTTCCGGGGTCTTATGGTTTAAAGTACCGCCAGAAGCTGCGTCTATCATTTGCTTCGTGCTTTGATTTAGCCCATTATAAAACTTCTGTACCTGCAACCATACAGGCAGAGCGTGATGTGGGCTTCGTCTTAATAATTCTTTAAATCTTTCCCAGGTTTCGTAAAGGGTCTCTGAGTCTATTTGTCCAAAGGCAGAAATGTCATTCCTAAGTTTAGCAGTTTTAGCAGGCGGAAAATACTTGGCCAAAACTTTTTCAGTTAATTGCGTCCAAGTAGTTATGCTATTTTTAGGAAGGGTGTTCAGCCACTGCTTAGCCTTAATTCTAAGAGAGAAAGGAAATAATCTTAGCCTAATAGCATCATTTGTGACACCATTTATCTTGAAGGTGTCACAAATCTCAAGAAAGCTGGCTATGTGTGCGTTCGGGTCTTCATCTTGAAGCCCGTCAAATTGCACATACTGCTGCACCATTTGAATTATGCTAGGCTTCAGTTCAAAATTATTATTATTTATTGCAGGGCGAACTATACTAGTTTCTGTACCCTCGAGATTTGGTCGTGCATAATAGGACATAGGCCTTTGCACGACTTCCTCCACGTTGGGTTCTGCCATTCTTAAGGTAGAAAATGACTCGGAATCCTCAACCGGCACTTGGGTAGTAGGGCCTTGAAATCGCGATCTTCTCCGAAGAGTACGCTCAATTTCGTGGTCCAGGTCCAAAGTAACCGACGGACTTCCGCGGGTCATACACTAGAAGAAGAGAGGAGAAGCAAGACTAAAAAGTAAAAGAGCTAATGAAGTTGGAAAATTGTTTTGAAATAGATTTTTTTATATTTTAACTCCCGAACTTCCCAAGGGCTACCCGGTGAAGGGTTCGCAAGGTACTAGACAAGATAGTGGCATTTAGAGCCACTTTGCCCTTTTCGAGAGAGTTAGGTGGTGTAGAAAATTTTGTGATGTGGGTTTCTATTAAGAATGCGGTAATTAAAATCCAGCCATTTATCTCGGTGCGAGTAGGCGGAAATTAAAAGCTATACTCACGCACTCGACAGAAAATTAAAACACACCCACTCGACAGAAAGTAAACACACTCTACTGAAATAAAGCCTGCCAATTAACTCAAGTGAGTAGGCGGAAAAATAAAATACGCACACTCTACTGAAATAAATCCAGCCAATTAACTCAAGTGAGTAGGCGGAAAAATAAAAGATACGCACACTTGCTTGAAATAAATCCAGCTAATTAACTCAAGTGAGTAGGCGGAAAAATTAAAAATACGCACACTTAACAAAATCCAGCCATTTAACTCAAGTGAGTAGGCGGAAAAAATAAATTTAAGAAGGAGGCTGAGAAAGAGAAGTGATAAAATTAATATATTCGCGTTTTCAATTTATCAACAAGCGTTCGTTCCTTGGCAACGGCGCCAAAAACGTGATTTATCAACAAGCGTTGCTTCCCCGGCAACGGCGCCAAAAACTTGATTGTCTCTGAGATATCTGCAAGGAGAAAATACCAAACTAACAATTCATCAAGGCAAGTATACCTATCGAAATGCAGCTAGGGGACACAAGTGTCGTATTGAAATCCGGGAACAGTTGATTAAGCTTACTCACACGAAATCTATTATTTTATCGACGGAAAAATAAGGTTTTTTAGAAGAAAACTAAATGTACTAAATGAAGAGAACTACTTGCATGAAAAGATAAAGAGAGATAAAAGAGCGATTAACTTAAGCTTAGTAACGATGAAGGGAAAATGCACTCGATCAGAAATCACCTCGGCAAGAGTGGTTAGAAAAATACGATAAATAAACCTAAGCTAATTAGGGTAAAGGTCCTTGACCGTGGAGGTTCCATGAATATTGACACGCTTCTCTCGAAGGCCGTGCCTAACTGAGTTTAGGAAAGTCCGACCGACTTTCGCCTAAATCGGAGGCCTAAAACTCGCTTTACGCGGTGAACCCCTCTATTGGATTTTACTCCAATCCGGGAGATTTGAACATCTACCTCTCTCGAGGGGTGCGAACAACTCCCTTTACTCTTGAGTGCTCATTTCAAACCTTCGGCCTCTCGACTAGCCCAGAATGAAAGCAAAGGTGGAGAGTATATATCGATGATATACCTCCAACCCGTGATAAATCAAGAGTAATTCAAAGCCAAACCCTAAACAGAAAAGTTAAGATTCAAAGCATCATAACCTAATCACTCGAACCTCGGATCAATTATATCGAGTACATGGAGGATTAGTTAATCATGGTGAGGTGGAAGAGGGGGATGAGTAGAAGAAAAATACTGAAAACAGAGCAGGAACGAAAAAGAAAACAACACTTTTTATTAAGAGAAACAGTGATCTTATAGCTTGAAAACCAGAGATTACAAGAACATGAAAAGGAAACTACACTATCATTAGCATCATACTATAGAAAGAAGCTAGGAGCTAATACAGGGAAAGCATAAAGCTAGAGCTACGAACTAAAAATGGAAAGACATGCTTAAAAAGTTCAGAAATATAAAGGACAGAACCTCCCCTCTCAAAGCGAAAAGTTTTTTGAAACCCCTGGAGTTGGGCTCTATTTATAAAATTTTTCGGGTCGGGTCACGCCCCCTGTCACGCCCTGGTCGGGCGTGACCCTGGGGCGTGACATATTCGGCGCGACTTTTTCGGGCAGGAATTGAATTCTGACGGAGTTGTTGCGGTACACGCCCACAAGTCACGCCCTGGAAGGGCGTGTACCTGGGGCGTGTTGTTTGCGGCGTGACTTTGTTGAGCTGAAATTGAATGCTGGAGGTGACGGGCGGAATTGCTGAAGTACACGCCCATATGTCACGCCCGGGTCTGGCGTGACCCTGGGGCGTAACACTTTCGGTGCGACGGTGGAGCGGGAAAACGAGCGCGCTGCGGCGATTCCTCGGAACCTGGGGACACGCCTCTAGTACACGCCCGTGTCGGGTGTGACACGTCCGTGACCGAGGGCTTGTACACTAAGTTTCCACGGAATGCAGTTTCGCACCAATTGCTTCATTCCTCTGGGTACACGCCCTAGGTACACGCCCTAGTAGGGCGTGACCTTGGGGCGTGTCACAGCAAACTTCGGCTGAAAGCCGTGAAAACCTGCAAAAAGCAGAAAAAATGCATTAGCGACAAAAATATATACAAAGGGGAATCAAAACAAGTACTTTACAAGACATGATTGGCTTTAAAACCCCGAAAATATCCTAATAAAATTGACTGCAAACGTATTATCAAATTCCTCCAAGCTTAAGTTTTGCTTGTCCCCAAGCAAAGATATAAAGACAAGCTAATCATAAAAAGTGACTAATTCAAAAGGTTTTAATCATACTCACACAAGTACTATGCGAAATTCTAGGTAGGGAGAATGTAAAACGTAAAACTAAAACAATTATTTAGGTATGCTTTAACTTTTATAAACTTTACTTAATAAAAATAAATCATCCAGAATTTTGACGAAATTCTTTAAATAGATTTAAGTAAGGCAATGAAAATGAAAAGAACGTATTGAGTTATTACTAGATCCAAGCAACGCATTATAATTATATCAATTAAATAACAAAAATCTAAGTTTAAATCCAAAACTAAAACTGATTTACTTTCTTCTATTCTTAGTTGTTAAATAAAATTAAAAAAAAGGGCGTGAATCAAAAGGACTTAATAGGAATGACAATCTTGGCTTGTGGTACCCGAGAAACAATGATGTCGAGCTAATAGGTTTTTCAGATGCTGATTTTGCAGGTAGTAGGGATGACAGGAAAAGCACTTCCGGGACGTGTCAATTCCTCGGAAGAAGGCTTATCTCATGGAACAACAAGAAGCAGAATTGTGTAGCAACCTCCACAGCAGAGTCTGAGTACATCTCGGCAGGCAGCTGTTGCGCACAACTCCTATGGATCAGAAACTAGTTAGCCGACTACGACCTTCAGTTCAAGGAAGTACCAATGTACTGCGACTCCTATAGTGCAATTACAATTGCAAACAATCCGGTATCGCACAGCAGAACGAAGCATATTGAAGTGCGCTACCACTTCATTCAGGAGTACGTGGAGAACAAGGACATCTCTCTCTGTCATGTCCCGACGGATAAACAGATTGCAGATATTTTCACAAAGCCCTTATACGAAGCCAAGTTCAGTCTTTTCAAAATTGAATTGGGGATGCTAAACTATGAGGAATGAAGACTACAGAAGCTCCAGGCTCGTGCATCTAGGGGAGCCTCTGCCAGGAACTCAAGTGTGTGTTGGAGTTACCATTGTGATCTGGAAGTGATCAAACATGTAATCTCACTGCCAACGCGATATGAGCCTGTAGGGTCGCACATAAGAGATGTGGAGAAGTTGGATAATTGACTGTGTTGGTAAAGGTTGCCAATCACTGACCTGAATGGGGTTGTGGGCAAAGTGTTGCCTTAAAGGATCGTCGGGTTGGGCAAATGTTGCCTTGGAGGGCTGGTAAGGATTGTCGTCCGAGGGTCGATAACATTCGTCGAGAATCGTCTTCTGATTCCCGCCGATCGGCGAGAATCGTCTCTCTGATTCTCGCCGATCGACGAGAATCGTCGAGAATCAATATGCTGATTCTCGACGATCGACGACTTCGACATATATCGTCGACCGCGGCTCGACGGTCGACGAGATTCGACGTGTATCATCCAGTGAGGCTCGACGATCGGCGAGAATCGTCGAGTATTGTACTCTGATTCTCGCCGATCCATGGTGATGCTCGCTGATCGATTCTCGCCGACTCTCGCCGATTGATACTCGCCGATTCTGAACCTTATTCTTGGGTGGTCTGCGGATAGCGATAATCCTAGGTTTATTTATACCTTTGGTATAAATACAACACTTAGGGTTTTCGGATTCACGCTCGATTTTCTCTGGTAGCTGATCGAAACCCGCGACGGAAGAGTTCCGTTCCGCGATCGTTCCGCCGATCCCGAATCCCGCCGCCGACGGAAGGGTTCCGCCGCCGCCGTGTTCGCTCCGTCGACCTCTTCATTTCCGGCGATCGTCGCTGGTGTTGCTTTTCCTGGCGCGAACCTAGCAGTCCGTGGAATGCAAGGTGCGGTCCTTTCATCCTTCCCGATTTTCCGTGTGACGGAAAGCCCGGTGTTCTCCCGCTCGTGTGGACTTCTGCAGAAATGTGGATATTATTCCACATAGAACTCGCCACTAGCAAGAAGACAAAGTTTGGAGCATCTTCGTTGAGTTGTGACTCAATGCCACCGAGGTAATTTTTGCCTACTTGTTTTGCTAACTTCTTGATTCAACGTTCATGGCCCGATCCACATCTCTTTCGGTTTTTATTGATGTTTTTCATTCTGCTGCGTGCACAAGTGTTGTGCCATCCTCATAGAGAAACCCAACAGTGGTATCAGAGCCAGGTTTCGGCCATGATCGTTGTTTTGGAAGTTTGTTATTCAAGTGCGTGTAAACCTAGGGATTTAGAAGTGTTCTAAATGCCTAGATTTAGTCTTGGTTCCCCGCCAAGAACCTCTGGAATTGCGTGGAATTTCTAATTGTTAGAAATTGTGACTCCTTAGCAGTAACCATCCCTCGATTTTGTTTTGGATTTTGAATCCAACAAAGAGAGATGAGCTTGTCTACTGCTTTAAGTTGAGTTGTCTTTGCCTTTGTCCAATGCATGTAAATCTGAGGATTTGGAAGTTTCCGGATGTTCAGATTTAGCCCTTCCTTCTATCAATTGTTGATGGTGTTAGGATGTGCACATAAGGGATGCATGTGGTTTAGAATTGTTTTTCTTTGGATGTGCACATTGATCAAATGTTGATCATGGTTAATTGTTAACCTATAATTGAAAATCCCTTCATCTAATATTAAGTGTTCGGATGCCTTCCGATGGATGATACTCTTCCTGCCTCGATCGATGAAGTGTGGGCTTGCCAAAGCAAGGTGCATTAATCTATCTTGGTAAGGGTGCGAGCGGATAATTGTGATATCCCACTATCGACATCGGGTCCAGCTTAACTAGGTGACCTCAAAGGTTGAGTGCCTAGAGGCATAGGGTTGGCATGCACCATATGATGGATGCGAATAAGGAGTTATTCACCAACCATACAAGAATTGCATGAGGATGCAATTGGCAAGCGTTGCCTACCTAAATACCCGCATCGTGAGAGGAACGCCAAAGCAGACTCATAGTGTTGGTGAAATACGGATCTTGTCCACTAAGAGAGTAGCTCGCATGAACTCTCCGAATTGTTAGTAAGGGCTATCATTTCGAATAAAATAGTGGGAGTTTTTTAATTGAAGTCCAAATTAAAATAAATTGTATTTGAAATTTTGGTACTGATTTTATTCTGCATAAATTCTTGTAGAAATCCATGGCAAGTGTCTCACATTCCACGTTGTCTCTGAGAGCCATCCTTGAGAAGGATAAGCTCAGCGGGACAAATTACATGGACTGGTATAGGAACCTGAGAATTGTTCTCAGGCAAGAGCGAAAGCTCTATGTCTTGGAAGAAGAAGCCCCCGAGGTGCCGACCGGGAACTCTTCCCGTGCTGAGAAGGATACTTATAAGAAGTATACTGACGATGCTTTAGATGTCGAATGCCTTATGCTTGCCACTATGAACTCTGAGCTTCAGAAGCAACATGAGAACATGGTGTGCAAGGAGATTGACGAGCATCTCAAGAAAATGTTTCAAGGGCAGGCTCGTCAAGAGAGGTTCGACATCACTAAAGCGTTGTTTCAGTGCAAGATGGGAGTCCGAGACTCAGTAGGGACTCACGTACTCAAGATGATTGGGTATATAGAGAACCTTGAAAGGCTGGGTTTTCCTCTTGGTCAAGAGTTGGCCACGGATCTGATCCTGCAATCGTTGCCGGACAGTTATGAGCAGTTCGTCTTGAACTACAACATGAATGAAATAGACAATACACTGTCTGAACTCCTAGGCATGTTGAGAACTGCCGAAATCAATATGAAGAAGGCCAAGCCTGCCAGCCCCATACTGATGGTGCATAAGGGCAAGGGCAAGGCCAAGGGCTCTAAGAAGACGAAGGTGGGACCTAAGTCATACCTTGAGCCCAAGTCTTCAGCACTGATGAAAAAGAAAAGCACGGTGAAGGAAGGGAAATGCCACCACTGTGGCAAGGCTGGTCATTGGAGGAGGAACTGTCCTTCGTACATTGAGGGTCTGCAGAAATTGAGGGGAGGTATGACTTCCGCTTCAAATGTTTACGTTATAGAGATAAACCTTTCTGCTCCTTCATCTTGGGTATTGGATACCGGATGTGGTTCTCACATTTGTATAAATGTGCAGGAACTGGGAAGGAGAAGATTGTTGAGTAAAGGGGAGGTGGTCCTCCCCGTCGGCAATGGAGCAAGAGTTGCTGCTGTAGCCGTAGGGGTTTATCGTCTTTCTTTGCCCAGTGGGCTTGTAATAGAACTTGATAATTGTTATTTTGTTCTGGCCATAACTAGAAACATTATATCTATTTCATGTTTGGACATGATTGGATTTTCTTTTATAATTAAGAACAATTGTTGTTCTATATTTAAGAATGATGTTTGTTATGCTGTAGCCCAATTGTTTAATGGTCTCTATGTTTTGAACTTGGACCATCTGATCTGTAATGTAGAAAATAATAAAAGACTAAGAACAAATGACTCAAACCCTACGTATCTCTGGCATTGTCGTTTGGGCCATATCAACGAGAAGAGCATATCCAAGCTCCATAGAGATGGACTTTTGGACTCATTTGATTATGAATCATTTGAGCGATGCGAGTCTTGTTTGTTAGGCAAGATGACTAAAGCTCCTTTCACTGGTTATATTGAGAGGGCTGAGGATCTCTTGGGTGTTGTACATAGTGATGTATGCGGACCCATGAGTTCCATGGCTAGAGGTGGGTATTTCTACTTTGTTATATTTACTGATGATTTCAGTAGATACGGATATGTGTATCTTATGAAGTGCAAATCCGAGACCTTTGAAAAGTTCAAAGAGTTCAAGAATGAAGTAGAAAACCAGTTGGGTAAAAGGGTTAAAGCACTCCGATCTGATCGAGGTGGGGAATACCTGAGTCATGAGTTCCGTGATCATCTGAAAGAGTGTGGTATTGTATCACATCTCACTCCACCTAGAACACCACAACATAATGGTGTGTCTGAGAGGAGAAATCGTACTCTGTTAGACACGGTACGTTCGATGATGAGTCATGCAGACTTGCCTGTTTCCTTTTTGGGTTTTGCTTTAGAGACTGCTGCAATGACATTAAATCGCGCTCCAACGAAAACGGTTCTGAAGACACCATATGAGATATGGACTGGGAAGCGTCCTAGTATGTCGTTCATTAAAATTTGGGGCTGTGAGGCATACATGAGACGTCAAATGCCTGACAAGCTAGAACCCAAATCGGATAAATGTTATCTGGTGGGATATCCTAAGGAAACGAAAGGGTATTACTTTTACCTACCGATTGAGGGCAAAGTGTTTGTCACAAGGACTGGTGTCTTCTTGGAGAAAGAGTTTTTATCAAGAAAGACTGAAAAGGTAGAGCTTGAAGAAGTTCAAGAACCACATGTAGTGAATGAACCAGAATTGGATTCTGAGACAGGACTACAAGATGTTGTAGATAGAGAACCTGCTCAGGGAACACAAGTCCTACGTAGATCTGGTAGACCGAGGTTTGAGCCTGAGAGATATGGATTTCCCGTGTCTCAAATAGGTAATGTGTTGCTTATGGATCATGATGATGAACCAGCAACCTACCAAGAGGCTATGAATGGACCGGACTCCGACAAATGGCTTGAGGCTATGAAATCCGAAATGGACTCCATGTATGCAAACCAAGTTTGGAACTTGGTGGAACCACCTGAAGGGGTACGACCCATAGGGTGCAAGTGGGTCTTCAAGAAGAAGACCGACATGGATGGGAATGTACAGACATTCAAAGTGCGACTGGTGGCTAAGGGTTTCAAGAAAATTCATGGTATTGACTATGATGAGACCTTTTTCCCATGTTGTCATGGTTAAGTCCATAAGGATATTGCTTGCTGTTGCTACGTATTATGACTACGAGATCTGGCAGATGGATGTCAAAATGGCTTTCCTTAATGGAAACCTACTTGAGGAAGTGTATATGACACAACCCGAGGGTTTTGTATCCCCAGATGAAGCCACTAAAATATGCAAGCTGAATAAGTCCATTTATGGACTGAAACAGGCCTCTCGAAGTTGGAATCTTCGTTTTGATGAGAAAATCAAAGAGTTTGGTTTCATCAAGAATGAAGATGAGCCTTGTGTTTACAAGCGAGTCAGTGGGAGCATTGTTGTCTTCCTGATATTGTATGTAGATGACATACTGTTGATTGGGAATGACATTCCTACCCTGAAAGTTGTTAAGAACAACCTAGGGAACTGCTTTTCAATGAAGGATTTGGGTGAAGCGACTTATATACTTGGTATTAAGATCTATAGAGATAGATCGAAGAAGTTGCTGGGTTTGACCCAGAGTACGTACATCGAAAAGGTGTTGAAGCGGTTCAACATGCTTGAGTCCAAGAAAGGATTTTTGCCCATGTCTCATGGTGTGAATCTCTATAAGGACCAGTGTCCAAAGTCTTGTGAAGATAAGGACCGCATGAAGTTGATTCCATATGCTTCGGCAATTGGATCAATCATGTACGCGATGTTATGTACTCGACCCGATGTCTCCTTTGCTTTGAGCATGACTAGCAGGTATCAGTCAGACCCCGGTGAGTGTCACTGGATTGCAGTCAAGAATATCATGAAGTACTTGAGAAGGACTAAGGATGTGTTCTTGGTGTATGGTGGAGAGGAAGAGCTCGTTGTAAGTGGTTACACAGATGCTAGCTTCCAAACTGATAGAGACGACTCCAAGTCTCAGTCAGGTTTTGTGTTTTGCCTGAATGGAGGAGCTGTGAGCTGGAAGAGTTCCAAGCAAGAGACAGTTGCTGATTCTACAACAGAGGCCGACTATATCGCAGCAGCTAATGCGGCGAAGGAGGCTGTATGGATTAGGAAATTCATCGGCGAGCTTGATGTAGTTCCTAGGATTGTTGGTCCCGTAGTTCTCTACTGTGATAACAATGGTGCAATTGCACAATCTAAGGAACCTAGATCTCATCAGCGCTCCAAGCACATACTTCGGCGGTTTCATCTTATTCGTGAGATTGTCGAACGAGGAGATGTAAACATTTGCAGAGTGCCGACTGAGGAGAATATTGCGGATCCACTAACAAAGCCTCTCGCGTAGAGAAAGCATGATGGTCATACTAGATCGATGGGTATACGATACCTAAATGATCAACTCTAGCGAGAATCTTGTGGGTTGCATGTTATCTTGTATTTTGTTGGCTGTTTGTTCATATGATGAACTGTGTACCTAATTTTTCTCTTATAATTAATGGCAAGTTCTTTTATTGTGTCTTTTTCTATATGATAGTTAAATGTTAACATAATAGATACCCTTAGAATGTTCGCTTCCATGGGACATCAAGTACGTGACTTGAATGTGAGAGCCCATGATTTATTTGAAGCTTCATTCTTAAAGGTCCCTGGTCGAGTATCATCATAGAAGCTAAGGGTGATGATGGTACATGGAGACTAGCACGTGTGTTGACTGATGACCAGTTCTCACAGGTCATGATATTGTGATATCAAGTCATCACGTGGGTACTTGTTAGTGAACAAGTTGTACTGGACAGACCCAACCTGAGACTACTCTGTGGATTGTCATCCAATCGTGTCACGAGTAGGTCTCAATTGACAATGGTGTTGTGCTCCTTTGACCTGAAGTCACAGCATTCATCAAGTGAGGAAGAGCGTGCTTTGATGCCATCTAAAGTCTTCCTTGAGAAAGGTTGATGATAAGGGTGGTTGTTGGGCATGTTACGAATCATTTGGGTGTTTGTGTGTGAGCAGATATGAGATTTGTCCTCCTGTATGACAGGATTTGCATCCATGGGCCCCTTGATGGAACTGGACTGAGAAATGCATGGCCATGCTTGGTTGAGTCAATATGTGATATTGGACTCACCATTCTCTGGAAGTCCGTCCTGGATCAAGAAACTTGGATTGAGCTATTACGAGGGTGACACGGTCCATGCCTCTAGTTCTTTCCGGATGTAAGGGACAAAGGGACAAAAGACAATGCTGATACATTGGTCATAAAGGCTTATGAGTTATGAACTCTTATTGCTTGGGGAGCAATGATGCATTGCTAGATGCCGCTCATTGTTTGTGAGGTTTTTGCTTTGATACTTTCGAGATCAAGTGGGAGTCTGTTGGAGTTACCATTGTGATCTGGAAGTGATCAAACATGTAATCTCACTGCCAACGCGATATGAGCCTGCAGGGTCGCACATAAGAGATGTGGAGAAGTTGGATAATTGACTGTGTTGGTAAATGTTGCCAATCACCGACCTGAATGGGGTTGTGGGCAAAGTGTTACCTTAAAGGATCGTCGGCTTGGGCAAATGTTGCCTTGAAGGGCTGGTAAGGATTGTCGTCCGAGGGTCGATAACATTCATCGAGAATCGTCTTCTGATTCCCGCCGATCGGCGAGAATCATCTCTCTGATTCTCGCCGATCGACGAGAATCGTCGAGAATCAATATGCTGATTCTCGACGATCGACGACTTCGACATGTATCGTCGACCGCGGCTCGACGATCGACGAGATTCGACGTGTATCATCCAGTGAGGCTCGACGATCGGCGAGAATCGTCGAGTATTGTACTCTGATTCTCGCCGATCCATGGTGATGCTCGCTGATCGATTCTCGCCGATTCTCGCCGACTCTCGCTGATTGATACTCGCCGATTCTGAACCTTATTCTTGGGTGGTCTTCGGATAGCGATAAGCCTAGGTTTATTAATACCTTTGGTATAAATACAACACTTAGGGTTTTCAGATTCACGCTCGATTTTCTCCGGTAGCTGATCGAAACCCGCGACGGAAGAGTTCCGTTCCGCGATCGTTCCGCCGATCCCGAATCCCGCCGCCGACGGAAGGGTTCCGCCGACGCCGTGTTCGCTCTGTCGACCTCTTCATTTCCGGCGATCGTCGCTGGTGTTGCTTTTCCTGGCGCGGACCTAGCAGTTCGTGGAAAGCAAGGTGCGGTCCTTTCATCCTTCCCGATTTTCCGTGTGACGGAAAGCCCGGTGTTCTCCCGCTCGTGTGGACTTCTGCAGAAACGTGGATATTATTCCACATAGAACTCGCCACTAGCAAGAAGACAAATTTTGGAGCATCTTCGTTGAGTTGTGACTCAACGCCACCGAGGTAATTTTTGCCTACTTGTTTTGCTAACTTCTTGATTCAACGTTCATGGCCCGATCCACATCTCTTTGGGTTTTTCTTGATGTTTTTCCTTCCGCTGCGTGCACAAGTGTTGTGCCATCCTCATAGAGAAACCCAACAGTGTGAGCACAGGTGCAAGAACTGAGGGGGAGCAAGGGGTCAAATGCAACAGACCCAGATTTGCAGATGCCGAAAAGGGGGAGATGACCCTCTCGGCTAAGGTTACGGTGGCTCCAAGCTTGCTCTCAAGAAATTGGTATTGGTAATGAATATCTCTCTCAACTCAATTTTAAGTTTATGATTTTCATTCCCATACGCTCTATTCACCTTAGCTTGTAGGGTTTAGGCTTCTTCAAATAGGGGGAGATTGTTGGGTATTGTATCCACAGTGGACCTGATTTGAAGAAGCCCCTGAACAAGCTAAGGTAAATAGACAATGTATTTGATGAAATCTTTTAAGTTGTGCTTGCAGTTATTCCACGCTAAGTACACACCAATGTCAGGGTGCAGTAGGTCAATATACATGGGTCTGCGCGACGTAATCCCTCGTTGAGCAGATCAGTGTGTTGGCCTACGTGTACTCTCTCTATTGGAGTGTACTTATTTTCAAGTACAGGGCTGTGATAATGCAAGAGCAGACAAGGAGCAAGGATGAGTCAAAGAGCAGCTCATAGGTGGAAAGACGAAAATTCGTCTAAGTAATAATCGACGAGAATCACCAAGTGATTCTCGCCGATTCGGCGAGAATCAATAGTGATTCTCGCCGAATCATCGAGAATCACTGGCTGATTCTCGCCGTCTCTATCCGGCTAAATCAGAGCGTGCAAACAAGTCAAAATCAACGAGAATCACCTTTGATTCTCGCCGAATCGACGAGAATCACCTTTGATTCTCGCCGAATCGACGAGAATCACCTTTGATTCTCGCCGAATCGACGAGATTCACCTTCGATTCTCGCCGATTTTGCTTTAGGCGAATTTCTGTGCACGCTGGACCAGATCAAATGTTAAGGCTCTGTTTTGAACCGGTTTTATGGTTTCTTCTGGTGGGACCCACAACGATCATAAAGAGGTATACTACTGTATAAATACTCGCGTATTTTTGAACAGTAGACGAAGATTTGAAAAAGACGAAGCCGAGCCGCCGACCTTGACCTAGATCGTGAAATCCTCTCCGTCGCCGTCGCCGCTCGTGCCAGTAGATCGCCGACTTTGATCGTGGTTTCTTCCAGATCTCCCGTCGACAGAAGCTTAGCCAAGCACAACATATCACGCGTCTAACCAGAGATCCTTTGTCTCTTGATTCGTTGATCGGAAAGCTTTCACCTTCCGAATCGATCGAGACGATCGATCCTAGTGTGACCATTGGAAGACCTTGCTAGCTTTGCTACGAAGATTGAATCTCCAAAGTACAGCAGCAGCACTCCGTTGCCGCCGCTGATCCCGAGAACCAAGCCGCCGCACTTCTTGCCGCAGCCGGTTTCGGGGAGATTCTCTCCAAGTGAGATCTAGGGTTGTGGACTCTTCGTTGACTTCAATAACACGTCATCGAATGAAGAGGGACACCTTAGTCTCCATAAGTTGTTTGTATTTCTTGTACATTCTATTCTCTATTTTTGTTATAAAGGAACGTTGGTTTCTAGTTGTAAGGGTTGGGTGCAACCCGTGTTGTGGGAGTGGCGACTCCCACGTGTGGAAGGGTTCCTTCCTTTAGTGCAAGGATTGGATTTCAATCCTGTTGGTGAAGTGACCGAGTCGTCCCTGGTTGGGAGATAGGTCAAAGGGGGAAAGTGGATGTACCCAAATCGGGGAACCACTATAAATTGCTTGTGTCCTTTCTGTGCTGTGTTGTTTTGTTTTCTTGTGCAGGTACGATTTTTAATTCCGCAAAACGCTGCAAGACACCTATTCCCCACCCATAGGTGAAGGTAGTTGACACTAGGTGGACTTTCAGCAAGCTCCAAGAGCTTGGTATGAAACCTTAGAAAGCTTTCTCATAGAGCATAAGTTTTCTAGGGGTATAGTAGATAGGATATTATTCACTCGGCACCATAAGGATCAAACTTTGTTAGTACAAATTTATGAAGATGATATTATATTTGGGTCTATAGACTCCAAACTATGCAAGAGGTTTTCTGACCTCATGCATTCAAAGTTTGAAATGAGTAGCATGGGTGAGCTCTCCTACTTTCGTGGTGTACAACCCCGTATCCGGTGAGTGAGGTCGCCTGGAACAAGATCGGCTGGTTCAGATCGCCCAGGCAGCAGGCGAGCTCGACAGGGAAATCTGAAGACAGCAGGCGAGCCCGGCAGGGAAGTCTGAAGGCCGAGCTCGGCATTCGTCGACCCCGTGCTCGACACTCGCCGAGCTAAGCCCGGGCTTCATCGAGCTGAGCTCAACTAATGAAGACAGATCGAAGGGCGAGCACAGTAGCCAACTCGCACTTGCCCTATGGAACTCGGCAGACAGCAGGCGAGGAGGACCTTCAAGGGTGGCCGAGCTCCACATCTCTCCTAGGTCTATGAGGTATTTTTTACTATTTTCCCCCACTGGCCTGCCCATAGCCTTTCTGAACAATAGGGTTACGCTGTTGGCAAGCCAATCTGGACTGCACATAGCCGTTCAGAATAGCGAGAGTTGGCTATTTGCAGGCCGTTTTCTGAAATCTATAAATAGGACCCAAAGGGTACCTCAGAAAGCATGCTTCTTGTGCTCTCTTGCTCCATCTCTCAAGAGCTTTCTGAGGATACCTTAGCTCGGCATTTGGCTAAGGAGGGGAAGTGCTCTAAGATCTTTCTGGTGTGTGGTGGGTCCTCCCCGCCGAGCCCTTGGGTCAGTTCTTCCTTGCTTCCCTTTTTGTTTTGCTTGTAGGAGCGAAGTAGGTGAGCGATCACCCCTTCCCCAAGGTTGAACTCCACAAGAGACAGATTTTTGGTTTCAACATTTTGGTGCGGTGAGCGTGGACCGTGGTCAGTACAGAAAACCTTCAGCGAGCTCGATGGCAGGAGGGCAAGGATCTGGCAGGTCGGACTAGCCGCCCCCCCCCCCCACCTCTGGCCACGGTGGGAATGTTCAAAGATTTCAGGAATGAGGTGCTGGGCCTCGTCAAGTTTGCACTCGGCGCACGAGCCGAGTGCTCGACTCCAGCTGTCCAGATCACAGCCGCCCCCTCTCTGGGCGAGGATGCCCCCGATAGGCGAGCTGGGAAGGAAGTGGCGGAGGAGGGCCGAGGGTGTGAGCTCCACAGGCGCGAGCTCTTCCCCTGCTCGGTAAGCAGAGGTCGGATCGGCGAGCTGGGCCAGCGAGACGTGCTAGCTCTCCCAGTAGGGGGAGGTAGCCCCTTCAGCGAGTTGGTCTCTTCTGCTCCAGTTCCGGAGGGGTTCAGGGAACCTGAGATGTCCTACTACACCGGGAAGGGAGACCCGGTCCAACACGTCCAGTGGTTTTTGGACGTGCTCTCAATCCGGCAGATGTTGGATGGGTTCAAGTGTCGGCTCTTTGCCATCACCCTCAAGGAGAAGGTGATGGAGTGGTTTCACCAACTGTCGGCCAGCTCCATCTACTACTTCGAGGACCTGCACAGGGGTTCATGCTGAGATTCACTACCTCGAAGAGGAGGAAGAAGGAGTCGGAGTCCCTGTTACACATCAAGCAGGGAGTGAATGAGACGTTGGGGAGCTACGTCGACCGGTTTTAGGAGGAGGTCACCAGGTCCAGGAGATGCTAGGCCATAGCCTGATGATGGCCTTCACCCTGCGGCTGCAACCGGGATTCTTCAGGATGGAGCTAAAGGGAGTGCCCCTCTCTCCTACGAGGAGCTGATGGAGAGGGCGGCGAGAGAAGTTGACGGGGAGGCATCAAATCCAGAGTTTGTCCGGAAGCTGGCCAGGTGGGCAACGAAGGAAGAGAAAGAGCCAGGAGGTGGAAGAGGGCAGGAGGAGAGGAGAGCCAAGTCCCCGTAGAGGGAGCAGAGGCAGCTCCAGGGGAAGCAGTAGCCTAGGTGGGGGTGTTAGGAGCCAGACCGTCCGCTGGCTGGAGGCCTGAGTGGCAATGGCAGGGGCCACAGAGAGGGTATCAAGGAAGGGACCGCCATCAAGGGGGGAAGGATCAATTACACCCCCCTAAGCTGGAGGCATGCCTAGAGGCCTCGACTTCCCGATCAAGAATAGGCTATGACCATAGCCATAGGGGAGAGGAGGAGAGTAGCAAGGAGGAGGAGGAGAGTAGTTAGGGTGGAGTTGCCCTACTACGACTTCCATCAAGAGGAAGGGAACGCCACATCCATGTGCCCGGAGTTCCTCGAAATGAGGGGAAACTGGGAGCAGTAGTAATAGGGGAGCCAGGAAGTGAGGATCGAGGAGGTCCTACATCGGGCGGAGGAGGATCGTTGTGAAGACCGGGTAGACATCGGGACCCGAGGAGGGATCAGAGTGATCCACGGGGGGGGGGGGGGGGGGGGGGGGGGGTGGGTAGAGGCGCCCTAGAGGGAGAGACTCCGTACCATGTATCGTCGGAGCGTTGGCTCCACATCCCAAACCTCACCCCGAGAAGAGAGGATCACGTTCTCGAATAGTGATATGCCGGATCATGAGGATCCATTATGCGATGCGCTAGTCATCCAGATGGCCATCGAAAATTTTACCATCTCTCGGATCCTCGTCGACAACTGAAGCTCCATAAATGTCATATTTAAGAAGGCGTTTGACGCGATGAAAGTGGAGACGAAGAGGGTGCTGGACTCGGATGGGCCCTTGTTTGGATTTTTGGGGGAGAGGAAGGAGGTAAAAGGAGGAGTGGGGCTCCATGTCACCTTTGGGGGGGGGCAGTCAAGGAACTGCAGGTTCGTCATCATGGATGCCCCGAGTAGCTACAACGCCATGTTCGGGAGGCCCCTCATCAGCGCTTTCCGCTGCGTCCCCTCATCGTTCCATCAGTGCTTAAAGTTCAATGCCAAGGGGATCCAGGTCCGGGTCAGGGGGAGCCCAAGGTGGCGCGGGAATGCTACGTCATCGCCGTGAACTCCATCTCTTCGCAAGAGGGGGCCGAGGAGATGGAGCGAAGGATAGAGGAGGCGGAGCAGGGAGCTGGCAGGGAGGAGCTGGAGGTGGAGAGCTGCACCGAGATTAAGGTGGCAGGAGATTGGGAGGAGTCGGCCGAGGTTATGGCCGTGGAGAAAGAGGTGGAGGCAGAGTTCCTCTTCCCAGAGGAGAGGGATGTAGAAGAATGGGGGGAGCAGTCCAGGTTGGAGGGTACAGAAGAGGTGGTGGAGCTTGAGGTCCTCACCCGTGAAGGCAAGGTGGAGAAGGTGCGCATCAGCGGAGGGCTGACCCCAGAGGACCAAGGCAGGATGCTGACATGCATCCAGAAGAACATGGACATCTTCTCATGGAGTGCCGCAAAGATGTCGGAGGTTGACGCAGATGTGGCTTGCCACCGCCTCAACTTGGACCCAGGAGCGCGCCCCGTCCAACAAAAGAAGAGGTCCACCGCAGACAAGCTGGCCGAGCCCATCAGAGAGGAGGTGGAAAAGCTTCTCAAGGCCGGCTTCGTGTCCGAGCTCCAATACCCCAGCTGGGTCTCCAACGTAGTCATGGTTAAAAAGGGAGACGGCGATGGCGTATGTGTATCGACTTCTCTTTGCTTAATAAACTTGTCCTAAGGACTATTATCCCTTCCCTCGGATCGACGCGCTGGCTGACTCAGCCATTGGTTTTCTTATAATGAGTTTTCTAAATGCATTTTCGGGTTATCATCAAATCAGGATGCACCACCCGGACGTTAAGGACCTCTCGTTCATCACGGGGGATGTATGCTACTGTTACAAAATGATGCCCTTCGGGCTGAAAAATGCAGGGGCGGCCTATCAAAAGATGATGGATAGGGTTTTTAAAGAACAGAAGGGGAGGAACCTGGAGGTGCACGTAGATGATCTTATGATCAAGAGTCAGGATGTGCACTCTCACCTCCAGGACATAGAAGAGACCTTTGCCACCCTGCGCAAGTACAAGATGCGACTGAACCCCCTGAAGTGTGTTTTCGGGGCCAGTAAGGGGAAATTCTTGGGGCACCTCCTCACCCCCACAGGGGTCGAGCCAAATCCTGATAAGGTCAAGGCTATCATGGAGCTGGGGTCGCCGCGAAATACTAAGGAAGTGCAACAACTGACATGGAAGCTGGAAGGGTTAAGTAGGTTCCTCTCCCGGGCTGGGGAGAACTGCTCCCCCTTCTTCAAAACACTAAGGGGGGCCAAAAATTTGAGTGGACCAAGGAGTGCGAGGAGGCATTCCCGGCCCTCAAGATGAAATTGACGCGGGCTCTGTTGCTCCAAGGGCCAAAGGAGGGGGAGGACCTATTTTTGTATCTCGGGGTCGGGGCGGAGGACTTGAGCTCTATCCTGGTGCGTGAATAGGGTAAGAAGAAACTCCACATATATTACGTGAGTCGGGTCCTGAGAAAGGTCGAGCTCCGATATCCAATTTTGGAGAAGCTGGACTTCTCCCGAGTCATCTCGGCCCGAAGGTTGCGGCCTTATTTCCAGGCACATTCCATCCGAGTGGTGACTGACCATC
This sequence comes from Platanthera guangdongensis, assembly GCA_039583875.1. Lineage (NCBI taxonomy): Eukaryota > Viridiplantae > Streptophyta > Magnoliopsida > Asparagales > Orchidaceae > Platanthera > Platanthera guangdongensis. The sequence goes on from CM077161.1 coordinate 83,559,161, forward strand.
CCCTCTGCAACATCTTCGAGAGGTTGGAGCATTCTGGCAGGCTAGCCAAGTGGTCGGTGGAGTTGAGTGAGTTCGACAACTCCTTTGTCCCCCGCCTCTCGATCAAGGCTCAAGTGATGACCGACTTTTTGGACGATTATGTGATCGAGGTGGTGGAGGAAGAGCTCACTCTCCCGACTCCATGGAAAGTGAAAGTAGATGGCGCCTCGGGGAGGAATTCCCTGGGGGTAGGGTGATTTTGGAGAGCCCCCCAGGAAATTAGAATTGAGAAGACGGTGGTGGTGCACTTCCCCATCACCAACAATCAGGCCGAGTATGAGGCGTGATAGCAGGGCTGAGCTTGGCCAGGGAGCTGCGGTTGTTGGATATGGAGGTCCTCACCAACTCCATGGTGGTGGCTTCCCAGATCAACGGGGAGTTTGAGGCAAGAGAACCTACCCTGCGGCTATACTTAGCCAAAGTAAAGGGGGTCAATGACACGTTTGAAACCTTCTCCATCAGACACGTTCCTCTGGAGGAGAATAAATAGGTCGATCAACTAGCGAAGCATGGTCCCCGGGTGGAGGGAACTATCACCGACCTATTCCGCCCTTCCATCGAAGATGGAGAGCTCATGGAGATAGATCAACGACTCTCGTGGATGGATTCGGTCACAACTTTCCTTTCCACGAGAGAGTATCCATAGGGGGTGGACAAGAAGAAGCGCAAGTACAAATCACCGTACTACCTCCTCCGGGATGGGCAGTTGTACAGGAAGACTCTCTCAGGAATGTTGGCTCGTTGCATGGCTGAGGGGGAAGTACAAAGAATCTTGGAAGAAGTCCACTCCGGGGAGTGTGGGAGTCACTCCGGGAATCAGACCTTGGAAGGAAGGATCGTCAGGCAAGGGTATTTCTGGCCCACCCTGGTCCGCGATGCGACAGAGTTCGCGAGAAGATGCCACAAGTGCCAGGTGTTTGCCCCCGTCCAGCTACAGCCGGCTCGGCGACTCAAGAGTATCACAGCCCCCTGGCCCTTTGCCATTTGGGGGATGTACTTGGTTGGACCGTTCCCCCAGGCCAATGGGCAACGGAGGTTCCTCCTGGTGATGATCGATTATTTCTCTAAGTGGTTGGAGGAGATGGAGCTGGCCAAGATGACTTCCTAGGTCATCAGAAACTTTGTTTGGGGGGAGATCATCTGCCACCATGGGATGCCCCAGGCCATTGTTACGGACAACATGCCCCAGTTCGCCAGTGCGGAGTTCACTAGTTTCTATGAGCAACTTGGGATTGACCTCAAGTTTTCCTCGTTCCACCACCCCAGGAGCAACGGGAAGGTGGAGGTTGTCAATAAGATCATTATTAATCTCTTGAAGAAGATAGTTGAAAATCTGAAAGGAAGATGGGTGGAGCAACTTCCCGCGGTTCTCTGGGCCATGAGGACCACCCCCAACACAGTAACAGGGGAGACTCCTTTCAAGCTCTCCCATGGGTACGAGGCAGTACTCCCCGTGGAATTTTAAGTTCAAACGCATCGAGTCGTCACATCCGAGGAAGGCAGGGAAGAATGGCAGGCCAAGAACGAGGAAGAGCCGCGAATCTCTCTTTTTATGGTAGAGCAACTGCGGGACCTTTCCGCCATCCGACAAGAAGAGGTGAAGAGGAGGATGGCTAAGTACTTTGACAAGCACGTCATAGTCAAACAGTTTGCAGAGGGGGACTTGGTGCTGAAGAAGGTGGATGTAGCGGGAAGGTCAGCAACCGTGGGGAAGCTCAACCCGAGTTGGGAAGGTCCATTCATTGTAAAAGAGGCACTGAGGTTAGGAGGGTATCGACTCCGAAATGTGGAGGGCAATACCCTAAGTCTCACCTGGAGCGGTGATAACTTGAAGCATTTTTTTCCTTGAGACAAGTAAGTGGTGTTTTGTTCCTAACAAAATCTCATGATATATCAATTCTGCGGCGGAAATTCATACGATAGGATGTATTCAATTAATAGACCACGAGAAGATCCCGCTGTCAGGCTCTCACCTAGCTGGCAGCGACTCAATGGTGTCAACTTTAGACCCCGAGAAGATCCTGCAGTCAGGCTCTCACCTAGTTGCTAGAGCTGGAAGTCACTCGATGGTTTCAACCTTAGACCCTGAGCAGATACCGCTGTCAGGCTCTCACCTAGCTGGCTGGGCTGGAATTCACTCGTTGGTGTCAACCTTAGACCCCGAGCAGATCCCGCTGTCAGGCTCTTACCTACCTGACAGGGCTGGAAGTCACTCGATGGTGTCAACCATAGACCCCGAGCAGAGCCCACTATAAGGCTCTCATCTAGCTAGCAGGACTGGAAGTCACTCGATGGTGTCAACCTTAGACCCCGAGCAGATCCCGCTGTCAGGCTCTCACCTAGCTGGTAGGGCTGGAAGTCACTCAATAGTATCAACCTTAGACCCCGAGCAGATACCGATATTAGGCTCTCACCTAGCTGGCAGGGCTGGAAGTCACTCGATGGTGTAAACCTTAGACCCCGAGCAGATCTCGTTGTCGGGCTCTCACATAGCTAGCAGGGCTGGAAGTCACTCCGTGGTATCAACCTTAGACCTCGAGCAGATCCTGCTGACAGGCTCTCTCCTAGCTGGCATGGTTGGAAGTCACTCGATGGTGTCAACCTTAGACCCCGAGTAGATCCCGCTGTCAGGCTCTCACCTAGCTGACAAGGCTGGAAGTCACTCGATGGTGTCAAACTTAGACCCCGAGCAGATCCTGATGTCAGGCTCTCGCCTAACTGGCAGGGCTGGAAGTCACACGATGGTGTCAACCTTAGACCACGAGCAGATCCTGCTGTCAGGCTCTCCCCTAGCTGGCAGGGCTGGAAGTCACTCGATGGTGTCAACCTTATACCCCGAGCAGATCCCGCTGTCAGGCTCTCATCTAGATGGCAGGGCTGGAAGTCACTCGATGGTGTCAACCTTAGACCCGAGCAGATCTCGATGTCAGGATCTCACCTAGCTGGCAGGGCTGGAAGTCACTCGATGGTGTCAACCTTAGACCCCGAGCAGATCCCGCTGTCAGGCTCTCACCTAGCTTGCAGGGCTGGAAGTCACTCGATGGTGTCAACCTTAGACCCCGAGCAGATCCCGCTGTCCGGTTCTCACCTAGCTGGCAGGGCTAGAAGTCACTCGATGGTATCAAACTTAGACCCCGAGAAGATCCCGCTATAAGGCTCTCATCTAGCTGACAGGGCTGGAAGTCACTCGATGTTGTCAACCTTATACCCCGAGCTGATCCTGCTGCCAGGCTCTCACCTAGCTGGCAGGGCTGGAAGTCACTCGATAGTGTCAACCATAGACCCCGAGCATATCCCGCTGTTAGGCTCTCACCTAGCTGGCAGGGCTAGAAGTCACTAGATGGTGTCAACCTTAGATCCCGAGCAGATCCCGTTGTCAGTCTCTCACCTAGCTAGCAAGGCTGGAAGTCACTTAATGGTGTCAACCTTAGACCCCGAGCAGATCCCGCTGTCAGTCTCTCACCTAACTGGCAGGGCTGAAGGTCACTCGATGGTGTCAACCTTATACACCAAGTAGATCTCACTGTCAAGCACTCACCTAGCTGGCAGGGCTGGAAGTCACTCTATGGTGTCAACCTTAGACCCCGAGCAGATCTCGCTGTCAGGCTCTCACCTAACTGGTAGGGCTGGAAGTCACTCGATGGTGTCAACCTTAGACCCCGAGCAAATCCCGCTGTCAGGCTCTCACCTAGCTGGCAGGGCTGGAAGTCACTCGATGCTATCAACCTTAGACCCTGAGCAGATCCTACTGTCAGGCTCTCATCTAAATGGCAGGGCAGGAAGTCACTCAAAGGTGTCAACCTTAGACCCCGAGCAGATTTCGCTGTCGGGCTGTCACCTAGATGGCAGGGCTGGAAGTCACTCGATGGTGTCAACCTTAGACCCTGAGCAGATCCCGCTGTCAGGCTCTCACCTAGCTGGCAGGGCTGGAAGTCACTCGATGGTATCAACCTTAGACCACGAGCAGATCCAGCTGTCGGGCTGTCACCTAGATGGCAGGGCTGGAAGTCACTCGATGGTGTCAACCTTAGACCCCGAGCCGATCTCGCTGTCACGCTCTCACCTAGCTGGCAGGGATGGAAGTCACTCGATGGTATCAACCTTAGACCCCGAGCAGATCCAGCTGTCAGGCTCTTACCTAGATGGCAGGGCTGGAAGTCACTCGATGGTGTCAACCTTAGACCCCGAGCAGATCCCGCTATCAGGCTCTCACCTAGCTGACAGGGCTGGAAGTCACTCGATGGTGTCAACCTTAGATCCCGAGCAGATCCCGCTGTCAGGCTCTCACCTAGCTGGCAGGGCTGGAAGTCACTCGATGGTGTCAACCTTAGACGTCGAGCAGATCCCGCTGTCAGGCTCTCACTAGCTGGCAGAGCTGAAAGTCACTCGATGGTGTCAACCGTAGATCCCAAGCAGATCCTACTGTCAGGATCTCACCTAGCTGGCAGGGCTGGAAGTCACTCGATGGTATCAACCTTAGACCCCGAACAGATCCCGATGTCAGGCTCTAACCTAGCTGGTAGGGCTGGAAGTCAGTCGATGGTGTCAACCTCAGATCCCGAGCAGATCCCGCTGTCAGACTCTCACCTAGCTGGCAGGGCTGGTAGTCTCTCGACTGTGTCAACCTTGTACCCCGAGCAAATCCCACTATCACGCTCTCACCTAGCTGGCAGGGCTGGAAGTCACTCGATAGTGTCAACCTTAGACCTCGAGCAGATCCCGCTGTCAGGCTCTCACCTAGCTGTGAGGGCTGGAAGTCACTCGATGGTGTAAACCTTATACCCCAAGAAGATCCTGCTGTCAGGCTCTCACCTAGCTGGCAGTGCTGGAAGTCACTCGACGGTGTCAACCTCAAACCCCGAGAAGATCCCGTTGTCTGTCTCTCACCTAGCTGGCAGGGCTGGAAGTCACTCGGGGAATTCCTACACTATGCAGATGGTGTCTAACAAGCTTGTCATTTCTTCTAAGAATAAGAGAAGAGAGCTCTGCATAAGCAAGTCCGGGCTCGATAGATCAGCTCGGCCTCGGCAGAAGGGTGGCGAGCCAGGCACTTGGACCTCGCTGATGGGAGGCGGATCCCGCAAGGACGCTTCGCTCCCCACTTTGTTTTACTTATGGAAATTTGGTGAATTTGGTCTTATATTGATAAGGTTATGGGTAGCTCGCGAGCGAGCTGGGGGTGGTGCGCTCAGTGCGGAGAGTAGTCCATCCTGAATCATCTAAGATTCGGCAAGCTCTCAAAATGTACTCAGGAATGAGCTCTAACAACTATCCTACTCGCAAAATCTATCTACGTGAGGTCTCCAAGGGAAGGGCTCGCAAGCAAGCAAGACACAACAAAGACATAGAAAAAAGATAGAAAAGATGAACAAAGGGCATATCAAGAATGTATTTAATTAAAAGGTCATAATTACATGTGGAGCTCGCCTCGGCAAGATTACAAAAAAGAGAAACAAAAAATATATGCATGATCACCCTTTGCCCCCCTTGTCGGATTGGTGATCCTCCCCCCCCCCCCCTTCGCCGGACAGGTCCTGGAAGCCCTTTCGGAAGTGCGCGTCAAGACTATCCTCCTTCTCGCCGGGCGGCGTCGCCGGGAACAGGCTCGACATCAGGTCCCGGATTGAGATCTCCTTGTAACCCTCCACCAGCACTCCTGTATCCTTTATCATATGGAGGGTACATTCGGCGATTTGGATGGATTTGATCCGCAGCCTCTCAACGTCGTCAGCCTCACCGAAGATCCTCGGGCTCTTGTAGGGGAAGGTGGGCTCGACGTCGCGAGCCGGGAAGAAGATCTCCACCTGGCGGCGGACCTCACCGTTGAGGCTCATGTTCTCCTCCATTATCTTCACATTCGTCACCTCTAGCTCGGCAAGGCGGGGACGCAGCTGACCGATCTCCTCTTCCTGCCCGGCGGCGCGAGCCCGCAACTCCCCAGCGGCCTTGGCATCCTGATAAGGATGTACATTAGCAACAGAGCAAAAAATCCTAAAGTGTAAAAGGATGGGCAACAACCTGATACTTACCAGTCCGCCGGTGGCCTGGGTGAGAAGATTCTCAGCAATGCCGAGCTGCCTCGCCAGGTCAACAACCTTGTCGTTGGCGACGTCGCGTGCTTGCTCGGCCTTCTAGATTACGTTGTTGAGGTTGAAGCTGCGGCGGACCACCATGTGGTGGAGCTCCATGGCTCGCATATGGGCCTGCATTCCCTCATGGCCCAACTTCCACAGGGGGGCGCCCTTGTAGGTCTCGACATCCTCACGACCATAGGGGCCGAAGCCAAGTTCATAGGCATGACCGGTGGCGGGCTCACGGTCAGCCCTGGTGGGGTGGAGGGTAAATATGGAGACTCGGTGGGCCAACTCATCACACTGAACCATAGGCTCACCCGCCGAGTCCTTCCATCTCCCCCAGAGCCGAAGTGGGGGTGTTCCTTCGGCGTGGATGGCTCGCGAGTCGCCTGCTTCGCCGCGGGGGAGCAGAGGTTGTTGCGGGAGGAGCATGGGTCTCGCCACCTCCCTGCTTCTTGCTGGTGATATCTTTGAGCGGGCTCTCCGGCGACCCATCGGGGATGACCTCAGGCGTGCTCATGTATTTGGGGTTTTGTAGATGTTGTTGATGTTGTTTCGCCTGAGGAACCACCATGGCTCTCCTCATCTTTTTTGGTAGTTGGCGATGGGGTGGGCTCGACCCCGCATCGTCTGGTCGCCTCTTGCTGGAGGAGGGTTTGGAGAGAGCTGCCTCGTCTCGCCAGGCCGCCGTCGCTGCCTTCTCGCGAGCAAGAGGGTCCGCATATAACCCCGAGTCCATAAATGGCGGGTTCACGGAGATTAGCCGCTCCCCTGCATAAAATAACTTGAAAAAATTAGAAGATTTCCATGGCAATATGGTGGGCTCGGCAATGGGGGGAGAGAACAATACCTTCGTCGGGCAGAAAGGGGCGGAGCGAATCGAGGCCCCTTCGCAAAAAGGCGACCTCAAAGTCCTTATGGAGGAAGAACTTGTGGAGGTCGGCATCATTGTCGGATATGGCCGGAGGGCGGTAGACCTCCTCGACCTTCTACTGGGGGAGAAAGGGATGTTGCCCAGATCGCCCTTGATGAAGGCGATCTTCGTCATCCAATTATGGTGCTTGTTCACCACTTCGAGTACCTTGATCAGCGAGCCCATGAAGTAGGAAACTACATCTGGCGTCGCCTTGTAGGAAAAGAGTTTACTGAATAGTGTCAGGTTGAACTCTATCCTCTCTCACCGGAGGTAGCTCGCGAACTCCACCATCATGGCGATGGCGTTCGAGTTCAGCTGCGCGGGCACCATGCCGTAGTACTTCAATATTTTGCGGATTTCCGGCCAGAGGTGGAGTCGCAACCCCACCTCAAAGTGCGATATGGGGAAGGCGAGTTCGTCGTCATAGAAGGAGTTGATATCCTCCCCCTCCCTGGGCCGATGCCCTTCAAAGCCAGGCGGCACATGGCCGCCGATAAATTCAGCGAGCTCGGCCTCGCTGGTGTTTCCCTCAAAGAAGCAGTAGTCTCTGAAATGCTGAGCACATTTGCTGCGGCCGTCGGCATCAGGATTCGTCTTTCCCATGCTCGCAAGAGGTGGTGGAGCGCGAGTACGAAATAGAGAAGTGCGGGAAGAGAGAAAAAAAGCAGGCAGTTAAGGCGCCAGTACGAGGTTGGTGGGGGTGGGCTATTTATAGAAAAAGGAATCTGTGGCCAAGCTGTCCAATCGGCCCAGCTCGCCGTGCCAGCTCGCAAACCCCCAGCTCGCTGACCTCCGACGAGTTCCACCACAAGCCAAGATTAATAAGAAGCAATATAATTAATATTACTCAAATACCAGACACATCTAAGAATGTTTGAAGTTATTTATTACAGCAATCAAGTGCAGGAATAAAAAGGCAGGGCGCGCGGGCAGGGGGGAACCAGGAGGCGAGTACCGGTCGGCTCGACAAGGGAGCCACCTTCTATCTATCCCGGCCTCACATTCCCCGTCCCCTAGAATGCCACGCGTGGAGAAGAACGTGGATTCTCCCAGAATTCCTCTGAGCCACCGAGAGGCCGTTGTCGATCTCATCTAGAAGCCGAGAAGGAGATGTCATCTTTCCAGCTTGGTCGCTTTGCACCTCGTCAGCAAGGCGCACGTAGTCGCATTGTAACGCCTCGTTGACATCCTGCACCTCACGCAGCCCGCGCACAAGTTTCTTTAAGAGCTTGATCTACCTCCTCGACAGCTCGTCATTCTCCACTTTAGGGCCTAAGTAAGAGTCCAGTGAGCTCGGGCAGGGGAGGGGAGAGTAGTGGGCTGCCCGCTAAAACTCCATTTCTAAGGATTGGCTGGGGGGAGCTGTGAAGACAGAAACATCAGCAAGGTTAGGTATGCTAAAAAATCATATGACAAGAATTCAAGGACAAGTTTACCTGACGAGCTCGGCATCTCCAAGTAGGTGCGGGGAGGTACAAACCTCTAGTCCTTCCCGCGGCCTGGGCCGCACATTCCCGGTGAGAGGAGCTCGAATCCCGAGATGGGGATGGTTTCCACACCCTCCCCCGTAGTCACAACAGCTCGCTGAGGGGAGGGGGCGCACACCGGTGAGTTCGGCTTCTGCGAGCCCACCCCCAAGGTCCCAACGGGGGGGGGGGGGGGGGGGGGGACGGGTCCTGTGTACGGTTCTCCGGAGTTATGAATCGCGAGTCACCGAGTGTGGTCTTGGATTGCGGGGTGGAGTCTCGCGGCGCGACACACCCCATGCCATCAAGCTGGCTATTCGGGTCGTCGCAGAGGACAACAATATTCTTGCCCTTTTCAGGGGCAGGCAGAGTGGAGGAGCTGGTCCCATGCTCTAAGGTGGTTCTCAGGTCATCATAAATGGGCTCGGCCGTTTGAGGAAATTGCTTCACCCTCTTGGAATTGGGCTTGACCGAGTCACCCTGCGGGACAGCGGGCGGAACCGCGGTCAGGGCAGCTACGCGAGCAACTGAGGTCTAGCGAACCCGCGCGACCCACTCTTGGATCTCTTTGGGGATCGACATCTCGGCAGGGCTGGAGCAAAGGGAATGACAAGAGTCAAGCAGGTATGCAGGTGTATATATAGCCGCAGGTGGACTCCACCCGAAGATTCTCTCTGGTACACCCCGCACTGGCCGAACACTTGGAGTTGGATGTTTCTTTCCGAGCTCAAAATGAGTGGGGATTATGTACAACACCGTGTCCGGCGAGTGAGGTCGCAAGGAACCAGACCGGCCGGTTCAGATCACCCACGCAGCAGGTGAGCCCGGCAGGGAAGTTTGAAGGCAGCAGGTGAGCCCGGCAGGGAAGTTTGAAGGCCGAGCTCGGCACACGTCGAACCCGAGCTCGGCACTTGCCGAGTTAAGCCCGGGCTTCGTCGAGTTGAGCTCAACTAATGAAGACAGATGGAAGGGCGAGCACAGTAGCCAGCTCGCACTCACCCTATGGAGCTCGGCAAACAGCTGGCGAGCAGGACCTTCAGGGGTGGCCGAGATCCTCAGCTCACCCAAGTATATGAGGTATTCTTTACTATTTTGCCCCTGGTGGCCTGCCCATAGCCTTTCAGAACAGCGGGGTTACGCTGTTGACAGGACAATCTGGACTACACATAGCCGTTCAGAACAGCGGGAGTTGGCTATTTGCAGGCCGTTTTCAGAAATCTATAAATATTACCGAAGGGGTACCTCAGAAAGCATGCTTCTTGTGCTCTCTTTCTCCATCTCTCAAGCACTTTCTGAGGATACCTTAGCTCGTCCTTTGGCTAAGGAGGGGAAGCGCTCTAAGATCTTTCGGGTGTGTGGTGGGTCGTCCCCGCCGAGCCCTTGGGTCAGTTCTTCTTTGCTTCCCTTGTTGTTTTGCTTGTAGGAGCGAAGTAGGTGCGCGATCACCCCTTCCCCACAGTTGAACTCCACAAAAGACCGATTTTCGGTTTCAACACTTGGTCTCCAAGTGAAGCAGCTACCTGATGGAATCTTCAAATTCCAGGCTATGTATGCTAAGGAGCTTATCAGAAAGTTTGGGATGGCTGATCTCTCAGCAAAGAAAACACCCATGACCACTAATGCTATAATTCACTCTGATGAACATGACAAACTTGTTGATCAGAAACTATATAGGGGCATTGTTGGGTGCATGTTATACCTTACAATAAGCAGACCCAATATAATATATGCTATCTGTCTTTGTGCTAGGTTCCAGGTGAACCCCAAAGAATCTTATCTAATTTTCTTTAAAAGGATTTTGAGATATATAAAGAGTTGTCCTAGTCTAGGACTTTGGTATCCCACTGAGTCAGAGTTTGAGTTAACTGGATACTCAGATGCTGACTTTGCTGGATATAGAGTAGACAGGAGAAGCGCCTCTAAAACTTGACAATTCTTTGATGCTAGATTAGTCTCTTGGTTTTGCAAAAAGTAGTCATCTGTGTCTACATCAACTGCTGAAGCAGAATACATAGTAGCTGGTAGTTGCTGTTCCCTGATGCTGTGGATTCAAAACCAACTTCTATACCTTGGGTTCAACTTAAATAATTCAACTCTACTATGTGACAACACAAGTGCAATTTCTATTGTACTAAATCCAGTCCATCACAGTAGGACTAAACATATTGACATTAGGCACCATTTCATTAGAGAGTGTGTAGACAAAAATAAAATTAATCTTGTCTATATCTACACTGATTTGCAAAGAGCAGATATCTTCACCAAGCCCTTGGATGAGAGAAATCATCTGTTCTTCATAAATTAGCTTGTTATGATAAATGGAGAAGGCTTAATTTAATTTCTGTCTATGGTCGACGAATTTTTCAAAGTTCGTCGAACAGAGATCGACGAACTGTGAAACGTTCTAGAGAAATTCGTCGAACGGAGATCGACAAACTCTCTATGTGCGAAGCAATTTTCATCGACCGGAGATCGACAAATTTGTTTCAGAAAATTTTCGTCGAACTGAACTCGACGAAATGTTTTCACATCTTCTGACTGAGATCGACGAATTGTTTTGACTATAAAATATTTCGTTAACCACAGATCAAAGAATTTTTATTATTCATCGAATGGAGTCTGTCAGTTCATATTCTGAAAACCTTAAATCTAGGTTTTCTTCGAGCTCTGTCCCGCGCTTTCAGTTCCCTTGCACCTGATCTTTGTTTTTTTCTCTTGTAGGTGAACTCATGGTGATTCCGGTGAGCGCTCTTTCCGCAATGAAATTTGATATGGGATTCGATATTGACTTCGACTCTTTTCAACACACTGACCCAATCTTTGTCGAAATTCTGGAACTATTTGTAGAGCAGAATATGCAGAACTTCATGACCCATCGCATTAAGATTGTAATGACTGAAATAAAAGAATGGGTATATACATCTACAACATCAGAAGAAGATAATATGACGGAAATAATTTCTGGTAATCAAGTTTCCTTCTCCCCTACTATACTAACCGAAATTTTCGGTCTACTGAATGGTGATGAAGAGATAGGAATGGACAATGAGAAATATAATAATATGTTGATTAAAATGGGTCATTCTGGAGATAACCCAAACAAGCTGCTAAAGAAGAACTTGTCTGCTGAGTATAAATTCTTAGCAGATGTAGTTGGGAAAGTGTTACTGAGCAAACACACAACACATGACTACATCACCAGGCACCAGTTCTTGGTGATGGGTGCCTTGGTTGAAAAGAAAGGAGTAAACTGGGGCAAGTTATTATTTGACTTGATTAAAAAGAAGAACAACAAGAAAGAGGTCTGTTTTGGAAGGGTCTTAGGGTTCTTTCTGCAAGAAAAGGCATCTGAACATCTGGTTTCCACAACAGTATTCATAAATGCCTCCAAAAGTTTAACCTCTACCCTGTTTGGCATATGGGAGAGTAGAATCACAAAGCCAACAAAGGCTTCCTCATCTTCAAGATTTTCTGAGAGCACTAGGGCCATAACAGCCGCTCCTCCACCCCGAGAAGAAGTTCCCTCCTCCTCGACCATTCCATCTCCCCTCTACCTCAACAACAACAACAATAGCATCAAATTCCTCTACCCACACCAACTCCATCACCAGTTCACTCTCCAGTCCATACCTCACCAACTCACCAACAACATCAACCCACACCAGCATCAACTCCAGTTCCATCTCCTGAGCACGTCACTTCACCTCAATCTCCACTTCCACGTCATTTAACTGCCACACACCCTGACATATTTATCTCTTCCCACACCTTCAATGTACTGTTTCCTCCACCATCTCTACATCAGGAACCCATCTCCACTTCCACAATAACAGTTCCCCTTTCTATAACTACAACTCCCTCTATTCCCTTCCCTCTACTTATCCAAACTGACATTCCATCTTCTGTACCTGACTACACACACAGATATGTCTAGTGCATTCTCTGTTTGTTCAAATTGTGGTCATCACACTCCATACTCCTCCACTGCTCCAGAATTCCTCTACCTAAACATCTCTAATATTGCTAAAGATCTGATAGCATTCGTCTCTCCCACTCTTAATAAACTCCTAGCTGATGCTCTTGCTCCTCTCACTGTTTCCATCAATACTCTCTCTGCCAAAATTACTGCTCTATCCCCTATCCCTTTGATGAGTCCGATTTATATAGGGTTTTTTAGACTCATCTGAGCTAGTTTTCACGCGTTTGCACTTCACTTTTAGTTATATATCGTTCATATTTCATCTTGTCTCTATTTTTATAGGAAGTGCACACTTAGGCCCAGGGTTGTGTATTTTTGTACTTTTATTATTTGTACTCCTTATTGTGCTCATCTGGAATGTATGCACATATCAGTGCTTCGTACAGGGTTCGTGTGCGTGTTTCGGGGATGTTTGGAAGCAGGAATACTGCGCACGCTCACTGGATATAGTGCGCACAACCACTGGTCGTGCGCCACTCTCGTGCGCAATGTTCCCTGATTTCCAGAATCTGCCTGGGGTATTCGCACTACCACTGGACACAGTGCGCATGACCACTGGTCGTGCGCCACTGGTCGTGTGCACTATAATTTCTGCAATCTATAAATTCGCAGGTTCCGCCCTAATTCGGGATCGCTCATTTTTCCTCCGCCGTTTTCGTCTCCGAGGAGGGATTCCGCCATCCTCCTTCAATCTCCACACTAGGGAGGTGCTCCGGGCAAGCTTTCACTGCCAAATCCAAGTCGGAGCTTCCTCTCGGCCTCCTCCTTCATACTTGAGCTTCAAGAAGGGCTTGACCTAGCTTTCTCCATCAAGCTAGGGGAAGTTGTGCCATCCTCCACCGGATTATGATACAAAGAAGACGGGCCATTGGAAGGTGGTGACAACCCTTCTCTACCCCAGACGCAATTGCGGACCAAGCTTGGACGCGGATTGACAACACGACGATTCCAACCGTGAATCCTCAGCAAGGCTTCAGATTCGGTCGATTTCGCACACTTTTCTTCTCTTGTTGTTGATAGTTTAGTTGAACTCTTTGTATTTGATGAAGCTATGCTTAGTGTAATATACGTTTATGTGTAATCATGTCTATGTGATTGTATATTTTCGTTATATTTACTTGAGGAGCGCCCATATTCCATCCACCACCATCCACCCTTACCGTTCTAGCAATTGCTAGAAGCGTGCGCAGCGAAGAGGTGCTCACGACCCTCATTTTGCCGTTCTAACCACCTCATCCGCAAGCCTACTCGTCCATCTGCCTAGCGATTCGGTGCATAGCGGCCCGACTAGTCTTCCATCCCGCCTGACGAAGCATCGCATAGAGGCGTTGCATAGGAGTAGTTGTTAGTGTTTTATTTTCTTTTTCCGCAAATATCAAAGCCCCCCTCGTTACCGCCGACCTAAGGACTTCAATCTCAAGTCCTCCTCGAAATTAACTCCACCTTACTGTGTTCCTTGTGAGATCGATACTTGGGAAAACCCCCATTTTATATTACTTGTGCGACCGGTTCACTGCCGTGATCTTAAGCATCAAGTTTTTGGCGCCGTTGCCGGGGAACACAGTCGTGTGAGTTTTTGTAGAGGAAGATAAGAGATAGACGCCCTTTTTCATTTGTTGATATAACTTTCTTCTTTGTTTTAGTTTTTAGCATTTGTGTTTGTTTTTATTTGTTCTTATTCTAGTTTTAATTTTTTTGTAGCAGGTTTTCCTATTCTTTTATTTGTGGTGTGTAGTTAATTGTTGCTTAGAAACTTTTTGTTGGTGAATTATTCTTGTTGCACCATGTATTCTTATATGAATATCCGTTGCCGATGGTGCGGGGATTATAGGCATGGTAGTGATAAGTGCCCCACTGAAGAATGGGAGCATAATTCTCGTGGTTCTGTGTATGGAGCACCGTCTTCTTATGGTACTTCATACACCCAACCCAGGTCTTATGGTCACTGCTCTTCTACGCCTTCATCTTTTTCTTATTCCTCTCCGATCCCACCTGTACCAAGGAGTAATGGAAAACGATGTTTGTGTTGTCATAGCACCGACCACGTGTTGAAAGATTTTCAGAATTTCAGCGCCAGGTGGAGGAGGATGATGAACTGGGTATCCGATTCATTCCATCCACCTCTCAATCGGCTGCCCCTTCTGATTCTGATGATATGTTCGCAACACCACCTTGTCTATGGGGGACTGCTACGGATATACCCATCAGACTTTCTGCTGATCGGTGTGACGACATTGTGGCACCGTCTCTCCCCATGCACTCTTCCCCTCTTGTTGATTCACCCCCGGAGGAACCTGCACATATTTTCTCTGATGTTGTTGTTCCTCCGCCTTCTTTGCAAGAATTATCTATCCCTATTTTTAGTGAGTCGGTTGATGATGTTCGGCCGGATTGTGATTCTGAGCCTGAGGATGTGCCCATGTTTGACGAGGATATTAATTTCATTAATGCACAGTATTACGTCTTGGAACATGTGGATGCACCGAGGTGTGTTGATGAGGAGATCCTCTTTGTTGAGGAAGTTTCAACTTTCTTGATGGATGAGGAGGTCCAAACCACCACTGAGGACCTCGAGCTCGTGGATTCCACTCGCCTTGACTCATATGATGTCGTCGATGATCTATGTCGGGATCCTGCTGGGAGTGAAACCGGGATCACTCCCCCGATGATTTCTTTATGTTCTTCGTCTCTTTTATTTCTTAACCCCCCCTTCCGTATCTGAGCCTGTGCAGGTTGAATCTCCACGGGTAAGATGGGTTGACGTTGAGCCTTGCGCTCAGGCTGTCGACGAGTGCATCCTCTTGTGTGAGGAGGTTCCTACCTCCTTCATAGTGGATGCCCCTGCCATCACCTTTGCCCCCAGCGAACTTGTGGTTGACAAAACCTTGCTAGGCAAGGATTTTTTTTGTGGTGAGAAGAGTGAGGACCAGCGCTCCTTCTCTTCTTACTTCCTATTTCCTCTACCCATGTTGGACAGGTATTACTATTTAGGTAGAGGGGTAACTGTTCTATCACCGTATCGGTACCCGTTACCGCAACGGATAATGGAACAGTTGCCTGTGCACTTTTCTTTTCATAGGCCCATTAGCTAGAACCTTTTTGTAGCTGAATAAGTCGTGCTGGGATGACAATAACCCCAGTACTTATCTTTCATTTTCTGCATTTTCTTTTTCATGTCTATTTAGTTTTAGTATTTCTTTGTAGTTTCTATATTTTTGTTTAGTTTTTGCGGAGCTCACCCCTGCAGGTATTCTTGACAACATCACATTGGCGGGGTTGTGATTCTTCGTATGGTGGAACCTGCTTCGGTTTTTCACGCGTCTTCTGGTATGCTCACTAGCTGAGCATTGGGTAACCTCTTCCCTTAGCTCTTTATGATCTTAATTTCTCTATCATATGCTATGTTGCTTAGTTTAAGTCTGGGGGAGAGATCTGTTACCTATTGCACGTGCACATTTCTTGTGCATACTAGAAGCCCTTATTGTTTTATTTTGCTTAGTTCATTGCATCACACACCACTGCACCCACATGAGCGCGTGCTTTGCTTTTTGCATGCTGCGAGTTAAACTCATTTCTTCGTTAGATTTGGGAAAATTATGGTGCTGACTTAGGATTGTGAGACAGAGTAAAATGTTGACCTTGTTGTGTTTCTAGTCAAATGCTCTCGTCTCGTGTAGAAATTTGAGTAGATTAAATTTTTCTGTATGCATATAGTTTTATATTTTTCTATTTACGTAAAGACTTTTTATTCTACTCAAAAGTTGGTGAATCTGGTATGAATCAAATGATAGTGTTGGGATGTGTGTAGCCGCCACTAGCCTCGTTTTGCTCGAGTTGGGAGGAAGGATTATCTTTCTCGGTGGCTAAGAACTTGCCCCAAGCTACTCTTGAAGCATAGGTGCATGGTTAGTCAAGTGTAAGCGTGATGTAGGCCATCATTTTGGCCCGGTTGAGCTTTGTACCGTTCCTAACGTCTTGTCCTCACTAGCCCCGTTGTGCCTACCCTTCTTTTGATTCAGCTCCACCTTCATTCACCAAAGCCCCATAGCCTATCCTAGTCGCACACCCAAGTCGAGTTTAGTGTTTTATATTTTCATGTTGGGATGTGATGTGGTGTTATTATTTATGAAAATGTGCAAGTGCTCCCAAGTTTATATCTGCTGAATTGTGCAAATAAAATGAAGAAAAAGAAAAAAAAGAGAAAAAATATTTGTAAAGAAAAAAAAAGAAGTGAAAAGAAAAAGTTTAAATTGATATATTTGGAGTAGGCGGTGCACACACCCATTTGTTAAAAGTTAAAGTCTGGAGGTGTGGTGTACCTGCATATATTGTGGTTAGCGGTTGGATTCTTTTTAGGCTAGCTCATTTGGGTTAGGTGCATAGCCTTTCTTTTTATCATTGTTTACCTCACCGTAATCCAAGCCCCGTGATTATCCTAAAGTCCTACGGATTTGCGCTTGAGTCTAACTAGTGCCGTGGAGAGAGTGTGAACGGGCAAGCGTATGGTCCCCAACATTGGTGGATTCCTTTGGAGGTGATCCTGAGCCCCGATCTTTGGCAAAGCTCACCTTAGTGGCCTGCCTACTTTCTTCCTATGCGTGACCAGTTGATTCACCGTGATTCTATTTTTGAGTAGTAATAAAATTTTGATACGCATTGTAAAAAATATAAACTATTCTGCATACTTAGAGATTTTCTCTATTGTATTTTTATGCACGCAAGCATGCGACTTCGCATGGTACTTTGTTTTTCAATCTCTTTGTTAGCTAGTAATTTTCCCTATCTGCTTAGATTTTGTTTGCTCGGGACGCGCAAACAGTTAAGTCTGGGGGTGTGATGAGTACGATTTATATAGGGTTTTTCAGACTCATCTGGGCTAGTTTTCACGCGTTTGCACTTCACTTTTAGTTATATATCGTTCATATTTCATCTTGTCTCTATTTTCATAGGAAGTGCACAGTTAGGCCCAGGGTTGTGTATTTTTGTACTTTTATTATTTGTACTTCTTATTGTGCTCGTCTGGAATATCTGCACATATCAGTGCTTGGTACAGGGTTCGTGTGCGTGTTCCGGGGATGTTTGGAAGCAGGAATACTGCGCACGCTCACTGGATATAGTGCGCACGACCACTGGTCGTGCACCACTCTCGTGCGCAATGTTCCCTGATTTCCAGAATCTGCCTGGGGTATGCGCACTATCACTGGACACAGTGCGCATGACCACTGGTCGTGCGCCACTGATCGTGTGCATTGATTCCATATTTTTCCAAAATCTGCCTGGGGCAAACGCACTACCACTGGACATAGTGCGCACGACCACAGGTCGTGCGCCACTGGTCGTGTGCACTATAATTTCTGCAATCTATAAATTCGCAGGTTCCGCCCTAATTCGGGATCACTCATTTTTCCTCCGCCGTTTTCGTCTCCGCGGAGGGATTCCGCCGTCCTCCTTCAATCTCCACACTAGGGAGGTGCTCCGGGCAAGCTTTCAGCGCCAAATCCAAGCCGGAGCTTCCTCTCGGCCTCATCCTTCATCCTTGAGCTTCAAGAAGGGCTTGACCTAGCTTTCTCCATCAAGATAGGGGAAGTTGTGCCATCCTCCACCGGATTGTGACACGAAGAAGACGGGCCATTGGAAGGTGGTGACAGCCCTTCTCTACCCCGGACGCAGTTTGTTGGAACACCCTATTACTAATTTGGGTCAGGATCACTATGTCTCTAGGAAACCAATGTTTGACCTCCTGTATAGCTCAAAAGGTCAATTAGAATTGAGTCTAAGGGTTAGAAGTCTACGTTTGGAAGCTGCCCTCAAGACCAAGCCTTTTTCAGGTTGAGACTAAGTCTTATCGTCGAGCTCAGCACGACGATTCGTCGAACTCCGATCGACGATCATCTAGCTCAACTTCGACAGATCATCGAACTCCATTCGTCGATCGCTGAGCTCAACTTCATCATATCGTCGAACTCCATTCGACGATCAGTGAGCTCAGTTCGACGACTTTGACTCAGCATTAGATCTTTATCTCTGAGCTCAGTTCGACGATCTTTGAGCTCAGATCGACGATATTTTGTTGCAGTATAAATCCATATCGCTGAGCTCAGTTCGACGATAGCAGAGCTCAGTACGACGTTTTCAGATAACTTCAAGGATGTTTCAAGATTCAAATTCAAATCAGTTAAGGAGTTATTCTGCAATTAATTCAGAAGATTTTCTAGCCGTTTTCATTTATTTCTGGACCAAGTTTCAAGGGATTTTCAAGGAATATTTCTATGGACTTTCCTCCAGAAGACTTTTTGCAATTAAGGATGCAATTAATGCAGGCCAACAGCTATTCTTGACAGAGGATGTTTTTCCATTCAGTACCAGAGAATAAAAGTGAAGAATTTTTGAATCTCACACACAGAACACAGATACACAGACAGACAGAAAGACAGACATCAGTAATCTTCAGAACAAGAACAAATATTATTCTCTGTCTCAAAGAAATCTCAAGAACACACATCCAAGGAGATCAAATTTTTCTGAAATCTTCAGATCTCTCTAGTCTCAAGTGTTCAATGCCAACATCTTTCAAGACTCCAGACATCCCACATTTCAGCTGTTGCTGAAATCATCTTTTGCTGGAGCTCAACTTATGAAGGCCTATCACCCTACAACAAAGCTTCTTTTCCTGAAGATCTCAAGGAATCAGGGGGAGCTTTGACACCATCAATCCACATAGTATTCTCAGCTGTTTGAGAAAGAGAATACTTCCATCACTCTCTCACCCCCATCTCTATAAAGGGTTTCTCAAACTCCCTTCAAAAGTTTGAGTTTGGTTTTTGAGCACCTTGTCAAAAGCTCATTGGTGGCAAGACACCTGATCAAAAAATCTGGTTTGGTTTTTGAGCACCTTATCAAAAGCTCATTGGTGCCCAGGACACCTGATCAACTCATCCTGCAGTGGATTCCTACCTAGGGTGGTAGAAGAGTGGATGTACTCAAGTTTAAGGGAACCACTATATTTCCTTGTGTCATCTAGTTTTGCTTGTCTTTATTTTTGTTTCTTCCTGTGATTGTTCTGTGATTAGCTTTTGATTAGTTTAGTTTTGTGATTAGATTTATTGACTGCTTCCCTGCTCACTCACATTACAACAGTTGTTGTAAAAAGTTTTCAAGCACCATATACTCTATTCACCCCCCTCTAGAGTATATCAGATCTAGCTTCTCTTTCAATTGGTATCAGAGCCAGGTTGGTTAAACATACCACACCTTGATGGTTGCACAGACTAACACCTGAACCCAAAGATTCCTAGTTAGATCTGTTTTCTTTTGAATTTAGTATTAGAGTTTGTTTTCACAAATCATTGCCCAAAACAAAGATTATGCTAGCACCAGACCTCCAGTGTGCAATCTATCCAAGTTTGCACTTTGGAAAGCAAGGATCAGACTATACATGAATTCTATTGACGAGGATATTTTTAACTTTGTTTTGATAGTGTGTCCAAGACCTCCAGAGAACTCAAGTACAAATGCTGTTCCACCTCCATCAGGAACAGATGCTGACATCAAGAAATGGAAGGTAGATGATGCCAAGGCTATGAACATTTTAGCCCAGACAATGTCTGATGACATATTTCAAAAGATGGCTGAATGCAATTCAGCAAAGGAAATTTGGGACAAACTCTCTGAAATAGTCTCAGGCTCAGCTGATGAGAGAAAGGATAGGAGATCCCACCTCATATCTCAATATGAGAATTTCAAGAAGGGAGAAACTGAGTCAGTGGCAGATATGTACAACAGGCTCAGTCTAATAGTCAGTGAACTCAGGACATTGGATAAAGAGATCTCACTAACTGAACTCAATGACAAAATTCTAATGTGCTTCCCTAGCACTTGGGATTCAAGAATCTGGCCAATTAAGGATGCCAGAAGTTTGAATGAGATCACCACTGAAGCTCTATTGGGTAAGCTAAAATCTTATGAGCTACTTATCAAAAATAGAGAAGAAGAATAGAAGGCTGCCTCACCAGCCACAAGAAAAGAGAAGACCATAGCCTTCAAGGCAACTGAAGATCAGCCTGAAGATAAAGTTACAGGCAATGATGAACTGCTCAGTCTGTTGGCCAAAAGATTTTATAAGATGGCCAGAAAGGACTTCCGAAGGAGATCATACAAGGAGCATGATAAGCCTAGGTATGACAGGTCAATTAATAATAAAGAAATTGTTCGCTTTGGTTGCAGGAAACCAGGGCACATAGTTCCTGACTGTCCAGAAAAAAAAACAAGGACATAAGGGACAAGAAAGAAAGAAGAAAGGAGAAAGATTCTAAGAGGAATGGCAATGGCAAACCCTCATCAAGCAAAAACAAACATACAAGAAAGGGGTTTGTTGCTGAATCCTGGAGTGAGACTGAAGAGGAGTCAGAAGCCTCATCCAGCTCAAGTGATGATGAGGATGATGCAGAAGAGAAAGAGTTCTGCATGATGACAATCAATGCCTCACAACATAATTCAGAAGAAGAGGAGTCAGAGTCAGACTCAGAGACTCAACCTGAAGAAGATCAGGTAATTAGTTCTTTTGATTTTAATTCAGAGGACTTTAAATCTGAATTTAAAGCACTGTGTTTAGATCTGCTAAAATCTGAGAAAGAAATTATCTCTCTCAGAAATCATTTATCTGAACATAATAATTTAAAGTCAGAAAACCTCAAACTCTCTCAAGAGTTGGAGTGCTGTAGGGAGCAGATAGCTTCACTGAAAAGTGAGCTGTCTGAGGCCAAGAAGCTTGAAGAATCCCTTAATGGGAGAAGCATCAAGCTGATGGACATCACAAGCACAGTGAACTCCAGATTTAATAGTACACTTGGCTTGGGTGCTTCATCCAGCCAACCCATAGTTCTAACAACTCCAATCAAATTCATTTCTTACAAAGGAAAGGGAGTTGTAGAGGTAGCTAGGAAAAATTCTGATCTGCCCAAGAAAACTAAGTCCCAGCAGAAATCATCGAACGGAGATCGACGATCGCCGAATGCAGATCGACGACCGTCGAACGCAGATCGACGATCTCAGGCAAAATCGTCGAACTCAGGTTGACGATCTCAAGTTCCTGAACTCTGCTATATTCGACCGTCGAACGGAGCTCGACGATCTGACCCAAGATCGTCGAACGCAGCTCCAAGATCGTCGAACAGAGGTCAGAACTCTGGAAATTTTTTCAAGGGCAAATCAAAATCCAATCCTAAGGGTCCTTCATCCCACATCTTTAACCCTTATACTGAATTTGTCATACCTCCAAGGAGATATCATCCTGAAGGATATAAGAGTCAACCTGAGATGTCTTTTATTTCAGAATTTAAAGGTTATCAACCTAGGCCCAAGATAAACTGGGTCAAAAACAAATTTATTATTTTATGTGCAGGTGAAGACCTATCCAACATCTAACCAGCAATGGTACTTGGATAGTGGGTGCTCTAAGCACATGACAGGGAACAAGGACAACCTCACTTCCTTTAGAGCCAAGCTTGAACCCAAAGTTATCTTTGGTGACTCAAACTTTGGACAGAATAAAGGATATGGTGCAGTCCAGATTGGATCAGTAACATTCAAGAAGGTAGCTTATGTGGAAGGACTGAAGCACAACTTAATAAGCATCAGTCAGCTGTGTGATGAAGGCTACCAGGTGACCTTCAGCAAAGCATTATGCAAAATCAAGTCAGAGGACAACACAACTGTGTTGACAGGTAAAAGGAAAGGTAACATCTATCTAGTAGATTTTCTTTCACTGATGTAGATATTTGCCTGTTCAATTCTGTGTGTAGACCAAACATTTTATGGCTTAAGAGACTAGGACACCTAAACCTTAGTACTATTGCTAGGCTATCCAAGGACAACCTTGTTAGAGGACTACCTTCTGGCCCCTACAAGAAGGAAGGACTCTGCAGGGCTTGTCAATTAGGCAAGCAAACTAAAAATAACTTTAAGTCACTTAATAAGAGTGATTCACCTAGGATATTGTATCTGTTACACATGGATCGTTTTGGACCCATCACAGTACAAAGCCTAGGAGGGAAATCTTACACTTTAGTAGTTGTAGATGACTTCTCTAGATTCACTTGGGTGTTCTTTCTAAGGAAGAAGTCTGATAACTTTAAGTGTCTGACAGAGTTTCTCAAATGTATACAGATTGAGTTCAATACTCACATTGCCCTGATCAGAAGTGATCATGGGACAGAGTTTGATTCTCTTCTTATGCAAGAGTTCTGTCAGAGTGAAGGGATCAGGCATACTTTCTCAGCTCCTAGAACTCCTCAACAAAATGGGGTAGCTGAAAGAAAAAATAGAACCCTTATTGAATCTGCCACTACATTGTTGTCAGATGCTCATCTTCCTCTATCCTTTTGGGCAGAGGCAGTGAACACCTCCAACTATGTGCTGAATAGAAGTTTGATACATAAATTAAAGGGAAAGACTCCCTATGAACTACTCAAAGGGAAGAAACCTAAAGTTGATTATTTTAGAGTTTTTGGTTGTATCTGCTATATACATAATAATGACAAGAAATACTTAGCAAAATTACAAGCTAAAGCTGATGAAGGAGTGTTTCTGGGATACTCCATGATCAGCAAGACTTATAGGGTTTATAATAAATCATCTCTAAAAATTGAGGAATTTGTTCATATATCATTTGATGAATCTAACATGTCTTTCAAGGAGAAGATCCCTTCTACCATAGAACCTTTGCAGGAACATTCTCTTGTTGAAGACTTGAACAAGTTACAAGTTACTCAAAAGGATGAAAGCAGTGAAGATGAAGAAAGTGCTCAACATATTGAAGAACAACTTGAAGAGCCAGTTGTTGTACCATAAGAGGAAACAACAACACAGATTGGTGAACAATCAACACCCCATGTTGATTTAGTAACATCAAGAGACCATCCAATTTCCCAAATAATTGGAGACATCTCAGCTGGTGTGCAAACCAAAAATCAGGTCAACCAAAACCTGTTGCACACCTTCTTCCTATCTCAAATTGAACCTCAGTCCATTCAAGATGCAGAGCAAGATCCACACTTGATCATTGCAATGTAAGAGGAGTTGCATCAATTTGAAAGGAACAAAGTATGGGAACTAGTGCCAAAGCCTAAGGATCACTCCATTGTTGGAACAAAGTGGGTGTTCAGAAACAAACTGGATGATCAAGGAGTAATTGTAAGGAACAAGGCAAGGCTAGTTGCTCAGGGATATTCTCAAGAAGAAGGAATAGACTACGACCAGACTTTTGCACCAGTTGCAAGATTGGAAGCCATTAGAATATTTTTAGCTTATGCAGCACATAAAGGCTTCAAGGTATATCAGATGGATGTCAAAAGTGTATTTCTAAATGGAGACATCAAAGAGGAAGTATATGTCAGACAACCTCCAGGTTTTATCTCTCCAACTTATCCTGATTATGTTTTTAGATTGAACAAAGCATTATATGGTCTCAAGCAAGCTCCTAGAGCATGGTATGAGACCCTAGCATGCTTTCTTTTGGAAAATGGATTTATAAGGGGTAGAGTAGACCAAACTCTTTTCATTAGAACCCATAAGTCCCATACCCTACTAGTGCAGATTTATGTAGATGATATTATTTTTGGTTCTACTGACTCAAAATTATGTAGAAGGTTTTCCAACCTAATGCATTATAAATTTGAAATGAGTAGCATGGGTGAGCTATCCTTCTTCCTAGGATTGCAAGTCAAACAGCATGCTGAAGACATCTTCATTTCTCAAACCAAGTATGCAAATGAATTGGTTAAGAAATTTGGCATGTCTGAAGCATCTTGTATGAAAACACCCATGCCTACTAATGCTGTATTAGATGCTGATGAACATGGGAATCCTGTTGATCAGACAACATATAGATCAATGATTGGCTCTTTACTGTACCTTACAGCTAGTAGACCAGATATAATGTTTGCTACATGTATATGTTCTAGGTTCCAAGTAAGCCCTAGAGAGTCACACCTAACACTAGTAAAGAGGATTCTCAGGTATGTTAAAAGTTGTCCAAATCTAGGTCTCTGGTATCCAAAAGACTCAGCATTTGATTTAACTGGATTTTCTGATGCTGATTATGCTGGATGCAGAATTGACAGGAAAAGCACCAGTGGAACTTGTTAGTTCCTTGGTGACAGACTTGTCTCCTTGTTTTGCAAGAAACAAACCTCTGTGTCAACTTCAACTGCTGAAGCTGAATATATGGCTGTAGGCAGTTGTTGTTCACAAAACTTGTGGATTCAAAACCAACTCCTAGACTATGGCTACAACTTAGAGAAGTCTAAAATCTTTTGTGATAACACCAGTGCTATTTCTATAGCTCAAAATCCAGTCCTCCATAGTAGGACAAAACACATAGAGATTAGGCATCATTTCTTAAGGGATAATGTTGAAAAGAATAAAATTGAACTACAATATATCCCAACTGATTTACAAAGGGGAGATATTTTCACCAACCCCTTGGATGAAAAGAAACACACCTTCTTCCTAAATCAGTTAGGAATGTTAGATGGAGGAAGTCTAAAATAATATCCAAGATTTAAAAAGCTTAAAAATTGACCAAAACTAGGCAAACATCTTGATTTTTCTTAGTGTATAGAGTGTTTCTGGTCTCTGAACTGCGCTCGACGATTTCCCCCCAGATCATCGAACAGAGATCGACGATTTCTGAAATCGTCGACCTGAGTTCAGCGTTTCTCAGATAGTATGAACTATCTCTTCCGGTCAACGATCGTCGAACGACGCTCGACAATTTTGTTCTCTGAACGATCGTCGAACAGAGCTCGACGCTCTCCAATATCGTCGAGCGGAGATCGACGATGTTGAATACTCTTCAGATTCCTTTAGAAGCCTCGATCGTCGAACTGAGTTCAACGATCTTTCCTTTTCTGCGTCGAACCCTAATATAAAATTCATTTTTCGCCGTCGTTCTCCTTTGCGCTTTCGATTTATCTGCAAGAACTTTCTTTCCCTCCAAACATTTCTGCACTTGGTCATTTTGTTTGTTGAATTTTTGCAGGTACCTATGGCTGTGTCTGTTGCTGTTCTCGCCGCCATGAAATTTGATGCTGGCTTCGACATCGACATGGAATCCTTCAGCATAACAGACCAGGTTTTTCAGGACATCTTTGGGTTATTCAAAGAGCAGAACCTTACAGCAATCATGACTACAAGGATTAAGCTTTCTTCTGATGAGATTAAGGAATGGGTCTAGACTGCACACAATCAGAACAACAACACCATTGTTGGATCAATCTCTGGCACTCAGGTACCCTTGACTCCAGCAATTATAATAGAGGTTTTTGAGTTAAGAACTGGTGGAGATACTTCTGATTTGTCTGGAGAAGAATATGGTGACTTGCTTGCCAGAATGGGTCATTCTGAGGCTAACCCTAGCAAGCTATTTAAAAAGAATCTTTCTGTGGAATACAGATTCATGGCTGATGTAGTTGGGAAAGTCCTACTAGCTAAGCACTCTACTCATGATACAATTTCCAGGTATCAGCTCTGCCTAATGGGAGCCCTAGTAGACAGGAAGGATCTGAATTGGGGAGAGGTATTCTTTGACCTCATTAAGAAGAAGATCAACAAAAGTTTTGTAAACTTTGGAAGAATTCTAGGGGTGTTTCTGCAGAATAGGTGCCCTGCATTACTGGTCTCCTCTGGAATCCACATTAATTAATACAAGAGACTGTCTTGTGCCTTTTTTGGTAAATGGGACAGACAGATCATCAATCCCAGTAGGCCCTCCTCCAGCACTCCTTTAGGCACCAAGACTCTCAGAGTCACTTCCCCACAGGTCTCTGCCCCTGTAGATGACCTGCCTGCTGATGCCTCTCTTCCTCCTCCTCCAATTCCATCTCTTCCCATTCCATCTACCATTCAAACTCCATCCACCATCATCATCTCCAGCCCCTCTCCAACATCTACATCATCTCCTGTCCCTACTCTTCCAACCACAGAAGACCAATTCCATCCATTATTCTCCTACCCTCAACCAGATATCACTTCATCACCCTCCAATCCATCCTTCAACCTCCTTGAAGATTCCTTCATGGATGACTCACCATCCTCTCCTCCTGAGCTACCCTCATCCTCAACATCCTATCAAGATCTTCTGCAACAAATCATTGACCAACCCACCTTCACCCCATCTATCTCCATCCCACTGTCCTCCATATCCACCTTACCCACACCTCAGACATCTCTTCCCCCATTCACCAGCTCTCCACTACCATCCTCAACAGCTCCACCTCCATCCTCTACCTCTGCTCCAGTCCCTACTGAGCAAGTAGACATTCCAGCCCTTGCTGACAGGCTGTATGAATTGCTAGCCCCCAGACTATCTCTTCTTTTGGAGACCTCCTTGGCTCCATTACTCCTGTCAGTGGCAGCCCTTTCTGCCAGGCTCTCCTCTCTATTCCCTCAAGTAGCCCCTTCAGCAGTGTGCCTTGATCCAGCCATGTCTGAATCTAGGCAGGGGGAGATGCCCTATGAAGTAAGTCTGCCTGCTGCTGCTGCTGCTGTTGTTGTTGCTGTTTCAGTGAGCCCTCCTGCTGCTATTTCCTCAGTTCTTGCTACTGCTACTGCTCCTGCTGCAGTCTTTGCAATAGACCTCAGGTCTTTGCTCTCAGAATTTGACTCTATATATTTCAGATGTATGCCAAAGACAATTTCTATCCAGCCCCCAGAGGATCTGTCCAAGGCCCTTGTGCCATTCTCTTGCTGTGACCCCAGCATCATCACCTCATTTGTCCACTCAGTTTATGCTGCTGCTACTTCTGCTTAAAGCAGTGTGGTTGTTTCTGTTCTTACTGCCCCTCCTGCTGCTGAAAGTTTTGATACTGCTGTTGATACTTCTGTTACTGCTGATGAGCCAATTTCTAAGGAGATCCTTATGAGAAAGGCACATGAGTTTGAGCCTTCTGAATTTCCTACTGATATTTTTGCTACTGATGTTGCTGTTAGTGAAACTGTTGCTGCTGCTGTTGTTACTTCTCCAGAACCTGTAGTATCTGCTGCTGTTGTTACTGTTTCTATTTCAACTGCCACACCTTCACTATCTGCTGCAACAACTTCTGTATCTGCTGTTGTCACTACTGTTACTGCTTCAACTTCTGCTGCTACACCCTCTGCTGCCTCATCTGCTTCTATACAGCTCAAGAAAGATTTGATGAAGAAGATTGATGCCCTGTATGATGATCAGAGTTCTGAAAGTGATGATTCTTCTTCTACCATTGCCAGAAAAAGAAAGGCAAGGAGCAAAGCCATGAAAAGAGTACCTCCTGCCAAGGTCAAAGATAACAATGATATACCATACTATATTCTTCATGATTGCCCCATCACTGAGCACTGGATGCAGTACTCTAAGAATCAACTCAAAGCAATGAAAAAGAAAAGGAAATATGAAAAGGGCTCTTCTAAATTCCAACATTCTCATCCTCCTCCACCACCTCCTCCTGATGCAGGTGCAGGTGGAAGTTCAGCTACTCAACTCCCTGCTAGAAGTCAAACCCCTATCAGCCACATGCTAGATCCTACCATAGGGGAAGCCAGTCCAGGGGTTCTCAATCCAGGAGAGGAGGATATAGAGGCAATCAAAGAGAAGTCCAGGTCTACTCCAAAGGATACTCAAGGCAACATCCATACTCCAGGGAAGGACAAATTTCATCTGACAACACCTCTGGTCCTTTTCCCTATAAGCTGAAGGAAACTGTTTCATCCAGGCCTCCTCAAGATAATCCTTCTAATAGATGTGAGCCACCAGTACCTTTTGAAGACCCTGAGAACAATCCAGCTGCTTGGACTGCAAGGATGAAAGAACTTGTTGCACTGGATCAGATCAAGAAAGCTAAAGAGCAAGGAAGAGATTCCTCCAACATCTCTATAATGTCTGAACAAAGAAAAAAAGAGTTGGAAAGATATGGGTCAAGCAAATTTTTTGATTCTGACAGGTACATGGAACTGCATCCTGAGGCTGTAGTTCCCAGGCCCAAACAACAAACCACTTTAGGTGCAGCAGATGATACTAGATCAAAGAAGGAAGCCCTCAAACCCAACAGAGAAATCAAACTTGTTAAGAGCAAGGAAAAGAAATGATTATGTAAGGTGACAATCATCTTAACTTCTGGTTATTATCTGGGATGATATATATATATATATATCTGTGGTTCTGCATGTCCAGCTTTTCTTTTTGTTTTTCTGTATTGTTGCTTGTATGTTGTTATTTAAATTTTCCAAACTCTGTAAATAGTAATCCTAACCCAAATAGGGGGAGATTGTTGGAACACCCTATTACTAATTTGGGTCAGGATCACTATGTCTCTAGGAAACCAATGTTTGACCTCCTGTATAGCTCAAAAGGTCAATTTGAATTGAGTCTAAGGGTTAGAAGTCTAAGTTTGGAAGCTGCCCTCAAGACCAAGCCTTTTTCAGGTTGAGACTAAGTCATATCGTCGAGCTTAGCACGACGATTCGTCGAACTCCGATCGACGATCATCTAGCTCAACTTCGACAGATCGTCGAACTCCATTCGACGATCGCTGAGCTCAACTTCATCATATCGTCGAACTCCATTCGACGATCGGTGAGCTCAGTTCGACGACTTTGACTCAGCATTGGATCTCTATCTCTGAGCTCAGTTCGACGATCTTTGAGCTCAGATCGACGATATTTTGTTGCAGTATAAATCCATATCGCTGAGCTCAGTTCGACGATAGCAGAGCTCAGTTCGACGTTTTCAGATAACTTCAAGGATGTTTCAAGATTCAAATTCAAATCAGTTAAGGAGTTATTCTGCAATTAATTCAGAAGATTTTCTAGCCGTTTTCATTTATTTTTGGACCAAGTTTCAAGGGATTTTCAAGGAATATTTCTATGGACTTTCCTCCAGAAGACTTTTTGCAATTAAGGATGCAATTAATGCAGGCCAACGGCTATTCTTGACAGAGGATGTTTTTCCATTCAGTACCAGAGAATAAAAGTGAAGAATTTTTGAATCTCACACACAGAACACAGATACACAGACAGACAGAAAGACAGACATAAGTAATCTTCAGAACAAGAACAAACATTATTCTCTGTCTCAAAGAATTCTCAAGAACACACATCCAAGGAGATCAAATTTTTCTGAAATCTTCAGATCTCTCTAGTCTCAAGTGTTCAAGTCCAACATCTTTCAAGACTCCAGACGTCCCACATTTCAGTTGTTGCTGAAATCGTCTTTTGCTGGAGCTCAACTTCTGAAGGCCTATCACCCTACAGCAAAGCTTCTTTTCCTGAAGATCTCAAGGACTCAGGGGGAGCTTTGACACCATCAATCCACATAGTCTTCTCAGCTGTTTGAGAAAGAGAAGACTTCCATCACTCTCTCACCCCCATCTCTGTAAAGGGTTTCTCAAACTCCCTTCAAAAGTTTGAGTTTAGTTTTTGAGCACCTTGTCAAAAGCTCATTGGTGGAAAGACACCTGATCAAAAAATCTGGTTTGGTTTTTGAGCACCTTATCAAAAGCTCATTGGTGCCCAGGACAACTGATCAACTCATCCTACAGTGGATTCCTACCTAGGGTGGTAGAAGAGTGAATGTACCAAAGTTTAGGGGAACCACTATATTTCCTTATGTCATCTGGTTTTGCTTGTCTTTATTTTTGTTTCTGGCTGTGATTGTTCTGTGATTAGCTTTTGATTAGTTTAGTTTTGTGATTAGATTTATTGACTGCTTCCCTGCTCACTCACATTACAACAGTTGTTGTAAAAAGTTTTCAAGCACCATATACTCTATTCACCCCCCTCTAGAGTATATCAGATCTAGCTGCACTTTCACAGTTGCGGACCGAGCTTGGACGCGGATTGACAACCTGACGATTCCAACCGTGAATCCTCAGCAAGGCTTCGGATTCGGTCGATTTCGCACACTTTTCTTCTCTTATTGTTGATAGTTTAGTTGAACTCTTTGTATTTGATGAAGCTATGCTTAGTGTAATATACGTTTATGTGTAATCATGTCTATGTGATTGTATATTTTCATTATATTTACTTGAGGTTCGCCCATATTCCATCCACCACCATCCACCCTTTCCGTTCTAGCAATTGATAGAAGCGTGTGTAGCGAAGAGGTGCTCACGACCCTCATTTCGCCGTTCTAACCACCTCATCCGCAAGCCTACTCGTCCATCCGCCTAGCGATTCGGTGCATAGCGGCCCGACTAGTCTTCCATCCCGCCCGGCGAAGCATCGCATAGCGGCGTTGCATAGGAGTAGTTGTTAGTGTTTTATTTTCTTTTTCCGCAAATATCAAAGCCCCCATCGTTACCGCCGACCTAAGGACTTCAATCTCAAGTCCTCCTCGAAATTAACTCCACCTT
This sequence comes from Platanthera guangdongensis, assembly GCA_039583875.1. Lineage (NCBI taxonomy): Eukaryota > Viridiplantae > Streptophyta > Magnoliopsida > Asparagales > Orchidaceae > Platanthera > Platanthera guangdongensis. Next base: position 83,590,018 of record CM077161.1, read on the forward strand.
ACTGTGTTCCTTGTGTGATCGATACTTGGTAAAACCCCCATTTTATATTACTTGTGCGACTGGTTCACTGCCGTGATCTTAAGCATCACCCTTCTTCTGTGGGACTGGCTCCAGGACCCCCTGCAGCCAGTCAGGGGGAGATTCTCCATGATGAAGAAGTTCCAGTGGTAGCAGCAGAAGCAGAAACAGATTCAATAATGACTGATTCTTTAGAGGAAACAGCCACTCCTACAGATATAATATATTTAATTGATTCAGATACAGATATGGATAAGCCAGTTATAGCCGAAATAAAAACTGATCGTGATTATATTATAAATCCCACAGTTAGTCAACATTCTTTATTAGATTTATTCAATCTTGTTTAAAGAAACAATCTGCCCAGCTCTTCTTATAAGCCTTCTTTGGCCATTGTACCATACACTGCACCAATGAGTCCCACAGTTGCCAAGCAATTTAAGGACAGTTTTGCAGTTACAGAGATTCAAACAGTATCAGCACCCAAGGATATTTCTTCTCTAGAGACTGTCTCTGCTCCAACATACAAGATGGATGACATTCCTCTTCCTGATTTGGCTGAGATAATCATGGCAGATATAGAAGCAGAAAATTTATCAGTTGCTGAAACAGCTGTTCTAGAAGCTCCAGAACCGCAAGTACAGCCTCAGGCTGAAAAGCAGATTTCTAATGATCTTTTGAAAGCTCTGGATGACTTATATGATAATACTCAGGGATCCTCTTCTGATAAAGCTGATGATGGTAATGATGATTCTGATGATAGTTCCTCTGCTAAGAAGAAAATCTCTAAGAAGAGGAAGGCTCCTCCAGTTGCTGCTCCCAAACGAAATCCTACACATGACACTCCATACAATATTCTACAAAAAATCACTCCATATCCTGGGATGTCAGCTTGGATGTGGCTCTCAAAGAATGAACAGAAAGCTAGGAAGAAAAGCAGGAGGTACTCTCCTCCCCCTCCTCAAAGAAACTTGAAAGGTCCTCCTCCTCCTCATCCACCTGCTGCTTGTGCTTCAGGTAGCACTTCTCAGAGGTCTACCTCATATGCTCAAACTTATCATAGACATCATGGTAGATCCTTAACATCTCAAGGAAGCATCCAGCAGAGGTATTCCTCCAGCAAGCAACATCAGCAACAACAACATCAACAATAACAACAACAACAAACTCCTGAAATACAAAAAGCTGACAGTCCTAAAAGGCCAGAGTCTCCACCCAAACCATTTGTGAATCCAGAAACTGAGACAACTTCTAGAATGGCCAGGTTCTAGGAACTTGTTGGACTTTCATTGATAAATAAAGCTAAAGTTGAAGGGAAAGCTCCATCCCAATATTCAACAATGTCTACATACAGAAAGGAAGAGTTAAAAAGGTATGAAAAAGCAAATAAATTCTTTAATGTAGATGCATACATGAATCTACATCCAGAGGCTGTTGTGCCCAGAGCTACCTCTCTTAATATTATTGGAGCTGCTGATTTGACCATGTCCAAGAGGCAAGCAACTAATCCAAATAGATAAATCAGATTTACATAGCCTTCTTACAAAGAGAAAGATGACAAGCAAAAGGAGATGCTGAAGAAAAACAAATGATATATTTTGTTTAGTTTCTGTTGGTTTGAACTCTTTATCTATTTACAGTCACAAAGCTACTATGTAAATATCTGCTGCATATTTCAATTTTTCTGCCAGATATATTCTTCCCGTTTTGTGAATGTCTTTATTTCATTTGTATTGGTGACCTCACCCAAATAGGGGGAGATTGTTGGATTCCTAGTTGAATTTGTGCTAAGTTCACTAACTAGGATGATTGACCCACCATGTATAGCCAGTGTTATGTTTTTGTGTCATAGAGTTTGGCTAAGTCCTTAGAATCAACCACACATGAACCAGCCAACAGAAGACTGCAGAAGACTCAAGACTTAGAAGACTGCAGAATACAGTTTGCTGAACTCATGTCGACGAACTTGGATCTCAGGTCGATGAACAAGAATTCTCTAGTCGACGAACATGATTTCTCTAGTCGAAGAACTTTGATCTCAGGTCGACGAAATCTGTTCTCTGGTCGATGATTTCTGTGTTGTTCCAGACTTAGAATTTTCCCTCCTTTATGTCCATATTCCTTATATTATTTATCAATATTTTCCAAAGTAATTAATGCATATATTCTCTGAATATAGCCGTTACTAGCCGCATTGATTATGGTATTCATCAGGCTAAATACTTGCCTAATTAATTGGGACAGTTGGGGAAATTCATTAATGAAAATACTCTCTCCAACCGGTTTTAATTCTCTAAGTAGTCAACATTCAATGCAATGGAATTCAAAATTCAAAGGATAATTCGACTGAATATATAAAATGAACTTTTCTTTTCAGTCGACAATATGGATATAGAGAATATACAGAGAATATAGAGCTCTCAGTACACAAAAAAGATTCACAAAAACACTCAAGATCATGTGCTTCTCTGTATAGAAAACAGTTTGTTTTCTCCTTGACCTTACTGAAGAAGAAGAAGAACATCAACTACAAATCAAGAGTCTTGTTCAACCTTCACTCCAAGATTCTTCAAGGACAACATATTCATATCAGTCAGAAGTTCTTGGATCAACAATTTCAAGTCAAGGCTAAATACTGAAGACCTACACCCTGTGCAAGACTCCAAGTGATATTGAAAGGAGTTCTTGATAACAACAAATCCACTTGTCTTCTCTGTTGAATAGAGAAAGAGAAGACACCATCAATCTCTCTCCCCATCTGTATAAAGGGTTTATTAACTCCCTTCAAAAGTTTATTTTGGTTTTTGAGCACCTGATCAAAAGCTTATTGGTGGCAGTCACGTGATCAAAACCTGCTAGTGTATTCCTACCAGGGTGGTAGAAGAGTGGATGTACCCAGGTTGGGGAACCACTATAAAATTTCTTATGTAGTCTGGTTGCCATTTTTTCTTATTGTTCTTGTTGTGCTTGTGATAGATTAGAGTTGTTGTGCTGTGGTAGTTTAGCTTAGATTATCTTTTCTCTGTCAATTTTTGTATCACCTTTTTATTACTCTGATAATTTGTAAAACAACAAAAAAAATTTATTTACTCTATTCACCCCCCCCCCCCCCGCCTCTAGAATAAATCAGGTCTAACCCCATCTTTCAGCGACCAGGAGAACCTTATCGATCTCATCCAGAAGCTGGGAAGGGGACATCGCCTCGCCGGTTGGGTTGCCCCACACCTTGTCTGCGAGCCGTACGTAGTGGCGCTGTAGCGCCTCATTGTCCTCCTGCACCTGGCGTAGGCCGCGCAACAGCTTCTTGAATAGCCCGATCGCCCTCCTCATCAGCTCGTCGTTCTCTACTTCAGAGCCCAGATAGGAGTCTAATGAGCTCGGAGAGGGGAGGGGGGAATAGCGGGTTGGTCGCGAAGACTCTTCAGCCTCAGATTAGCTGGGAAGAGCTGTGAAGACAGTTAAGCATTAGTATGGAAGGCGAGTATCCCGAAAAATTACAGGACAAAAAACAGAGGCCGGCTTACCTGGCGAGCTCGGCACCCCCAAGAAAGTGCGGGGAGGGACCAATATCAGATTCTTACCACGGCCTGGATAGCATGTCTTTGGCGAAAGGAGATTAAAGCCCAGAACGGGCAAGACTCCAGCACTTCCCCCCGTGGTCCCGGCAGGTTGTTGAGGGGAAGGGGCGCGAACCGGCGAGTTCGGCCTCTACGAGTCCAGCCCAGGGTCTCGGAGGGGGTGACGGGTCCCGAGGGCGATTTTTTGGAGTTCTAAGCCGCGAGTCGCCAACGGTGTTCTTAACTCACGATGCAGAATGTTCGGCATCATCCCGTTGGCTATCCGGGTCGGTGTAGAGGTCAACAATATTTTTTTCATTCTCAAGGGCAGGCATATTGGTGGAGCTGGTCCCGTGCTCCAAGGTCATTTTCAGGTCATCGAATATGGGCTCGGCCGCCTGGGGAAATGGTTTCACACTCTTGGTGGGATTGGGCTCGCCCGAGCCGCTCTGCGGGACGCCAAGGGGAATCGTGGTCAGACTGGCAATGCAAGCAGAGGAAGCCTCATGAACTCCGGCGAGCCTCTCTTGGATCTCGTCGGGGATTGGCATCTCAGCAAGATTAGAGCGAAGGGAATGACAAAAGTCACTCAGGTACGCATACACATTTTTATTTCTGCAGGTGGATCCCACCCGAAGATTCTCTCTGGCTCCTGCCGCACTCGCCGAACACTTGGGGTTGGGTGATTCTTTCCGATCTTTGTCAAGCTCGAAAAGAGCGTGGATTGCGTACAACCTCGTATCCGACGAGTGGGGTCGTCAGGTACTAGACCGACCGACTCTCTTTTAGCAAATCTCGGGCGAGCACTAAGTGGGCAAGAGCTCGGCAGCCCCCAGCTCGCCCAGGCGAGCCCGGATAGTGGCCGCCGAGTAGGGCCAGCCGGGCACGCACCCACTGGTATGTGAGTAGAAGCGGTGAATACCAGCCAGTCCAGACACTCAACGCCATTCTGCCTTGGCATTGAGTGAATTCCAGACAATCAACACCATTCTGCCTTTGCGTTGAGTGAAGTATAGACACTCAACGTCATTCTGCCTTGGCGTTGAGTGAAGTCCAGACACTCAACTCCATTCTGCCTTGGCATTGAGTGAAGTACAGACACTCAAAGCTATTCTGATTTAGCGTTGAGTGAAGTCCAGACACTCAATGCCATTCTGCCTTTGCGTTGAGTGAAGTCCAGACACTCAACGCCATTTTACCTTGGGGTTGAGTGAAGCCTAGACACTCAACGCCATTCTTCCTTAGAGTTGAGTGAAGTCTAGACAATCAACGCCATTTTTCATTAGCATTGAGTGAAGTACAGACACTCAACGCCATTCTGCCTTAGCGTTGAGTGATGTCCAGACACTCAATGCCATTCTGCCTTAACGTTGAGTGAAGTCCAGATAATCAATGCCATTCTACCTTGGCATTGAGAGAAGCCCGCCTAGTCCACTCAGTTCGTCGAACGGAGCTCGGCGTTCGTCAAACGGAGATCGGCATTCGTCGAACGGAGCTCGGCGTTCGTCGAGCAAAACTCAGCATTCGTCGGGCTCAGTTTCTCATGAGCCGACCCGCATTATCATGCAGTCCTAGTCCCAGGAGAGCACTCAAGTGGCTAGAGCTCGACAGCCCCCAGCTTGCCCAGGCGAGGTGGAATCATCCGGGGCAAATAGAGCCAAAAGGCTCCCACTCGTCAGGTGGAGCCGGCGAGTAAGGCCACCCGGGCCCGTACTCGCCGAGGTCCGGCAGGATCAGCCAAACCCGTATTCGCCGCCCCAGGCGAGCAGAGGCTTCAGAGGGCCACTCGCCCAACGACCCATGATGTTTTTTACCATTTTGCCCCGACTGGCCTGCCCATAGCCTGTTAGAACAGGGGAGTTACGTTGTTCGCAGACCCGGTCGGGCTGCACATAACTGTTCAAAATAGCAGAGGTTGTCTATTTGTAGGCCGTTTTCAGAAATCTATAAATAGGATCCAAGGGGTACCTCGGAAGGCATGCTCACTCGTTCCCCAGTTTTCTATCGCTTTCTGAGGTAGCCTTAGCTCGGCCCTTGGCTAAGGAGGGGAAGCGCTCTAAGATCTTCCGGGTGTGTGGTGGGACCTCCAAATTGAACCCGTGGGTTAGTTTACTTTTGTCATTTGGCTTGCAGGAGAGAGGTAAGTGTGCGATCACCCCTCCCCCAAGGGTGAACTCCACAAGAGACCAAGTTTTCGGTTTCAACATTTTGGTGAGTTGAGCGTGGAGTGTGGTCAATGCATAAAATCTTATGCAGGCTCGATGATAGGAGGAGAAGGACAAGGCTAAGACAGGTCCGACTTGCCACCCCCACCCCCGCTGGCCATGGTGGGGATGTTCGAAGATTTCAGGAACGAGGTGATCAACCTCGTCAAGTTCGCACTTGGCGCGTAGGCCGAGTGCTCGACTCCAACAGTCCCAGTCTTGCCCGCCCAATCTCTGGGTAAGGACGCTCCCGACAGGTGAGCTGGGAAGGAGGTCGCCGAGGAAGGAAGGGGATGCGAGCTCCCTGTATGCGTGCTCTTCCACGGCTCTACAAGTGGAGGCCGGTTTGGTGAGGTGAGTGCGTGAGTCCCTCCAACTCGCCCGGCAGTGGGAGGCAGTCACTTCAGTGAGTTGGTTTCTTGTGCCCCAAGTCCAGAGGGGTTCAGGGAGCCCGAGATATCTTACTACACTGTGAAGGGAGACCCGGTCCAGCACGTCCAGTGGTTCGAGGACGTGGTCTCGATCCGGTAGATTTCAGTTGGCTTCAATTGTCGGCTCTTTTCCATCACGCTCAAGGAGAAGGCGAGTGAGTGGTTTCACCTGCTGCCTGCCAGCTCCATTTACTTGCTCGAGGACCTGCGCCGGGGGTTCATGTTAAGATTCACCACCTCCAAGAGGAGGAAGAAGGAGTCGGAGTCCCTATTCCACATCAAGCAGGAAGTGAACGATACGTTGGGGAGTTACGTCAACCGGTTCCAGGAGGTCACCCAAGTCCAGGAGATGCCAGGCCATAGGCTAATGATGGCCTTCACCCTGGGGTTGCAATAGGCTTTCTTCAGGATGGAGCTGAAGAGAGTGCCACCCCTCTCCTATGAGGAGCTGATGGAGAGGGCGGCGAGAGAGGTCAATGGGGAGGCATTGAATTCCAAGTTTTCCCCGAAGCTGGCCAGGTGGGCTACAGAGGAGGAGAAGGAGCCGAGAGGCGGCAGGGGTTAGGAGGAGAGGAGAGCCGAACCCCGACAGAGGGAACAACGACAATTTCAGTGGTAGAAGCAGCCCAAGTAGGGGCATTAGGAGCCATACCGTCAGTTGGGCTGGAGGCCCGAGTGGCAAAGACCAGGGTCCACATAGAGTTTACCAATGAAGGGACCACCACTAGGGGGTCCAGGATTGGTTCCACCCCCTTTGTTTGAGACAAGCACAAAGACCTCCCCTCCCCGATCAAAATCAGGCTATAACCATAGCCATAGGGGAGAGGAGGAGAGCGGCGTGAAGGAGGAGCAGAGAAGTCAGGGTGGGGTTGCCCTACTGTGACTTGGACCAAGAGGAAGGGCACACCACGACCACATACCTGGAGTTCCTTGAGAGGAGAGGAAACAGGGAGCAATATCAACAACATGGGCACCAGGAGGTAAGGATTAAGGATGTCCTACGTCGGGCAGAGGAGGATCGCTGTGAAGACCAGCATGACGTCAGGATCAGGGGAGGGATCATAGTGATCCAGGGGGGGGGGGGGGGTTGAGGCTTCTCGGAAGGCGAGCCTCCATACCATGTACCGTCGGAGCGTTGGTTCTGCATCCTAGTCCCCACTCCCAGAAGAGAAGATTACTTTCTCAAGGAATGATATACCGGATCTTGAGGATCCCTTCTGCGATACGCTGGTCATCCTAACGGCCATCGAGAATTTTGCCATCTCAAGGATCCTCATTAATAATGGGAGCTCCATCAACGTCATCTTCAAAAAGGCATTTTATGCGATGAAAGTGGAGGCGAAGAGGGTGATGGCTTCAGATGGCCCCTTATTTGGGTTCTTAGGGGAAAGGAAGGAGGAGTAGGGCTCCACGTTACCCTGGGGGGGGGGGGGGGGAGTCCCGGAACTGACAATTTGTCATTATGGATGCCCCCAGAAGCTATAACGTCATCTTCGTAAGGCCCCTCATCAGCGCCTTCCACTGCGTCCCCTCGTCCTTCCACCAATGCTCAAAGTTCAACGCCGAGGGGATCCAGGTCCAGGTTTGGGGTGACCTCAAAGTAGCTAGGGAGTGCTATGTCACCTCCGTGTACTCTATTTCCTGGCAGGAAGGAGCCGAGGAAATGAAGAGGAGAATGGTGGAGGCGGAGCAAGAGGCTGGCAGAGAGGGGATGGATATGGAAGGGAGATACACCTAGGTGGTTTCAGGAGGATACCAGGAGGAATCGGCTGAGTCGATGGCCACGGAGGAAGTGGTGGAAGCGGAGGTTCTTGTCCCGAAGGAGAGGGACGTCGGAGAATGTGGGAGCAGTCCAGGCTGGAGGCTGCAGATGAGGTGGTGGAGATGGAGGTTCTCAACCTTGGAGGTAGGGTGGAGAAGGTTCGCGTCAGCAGTGGGCTGGCCCTGGAGGATCAGGGCGGGATGTTGTCATGCATCCAAAAGAATGTGGACAACTTTTCATGGAGCACATTAGAGATGTCGGGGGTTGACGCAGACGTGGCTTGCCACAGCCTCAACCTGGACCCGGGATCACGGCCCTTCCAGTAGAAGAAGAGGTCCACCGCGGACAACTTGGCTGAGCCCATCATGGAGGAGGTGGCCAAAATACTCATGGCTGGCTTTGTATCTGAAATATATTACCCTGACTGGGTCTCCAATGTTGTTATGGTTAAAAAAGGAGACGGTCGGTGGCGTATGTGTGTTGATTTTTCTTTACTTAATAAATCATGTCCTAAGGACTGTTATCCCTTGCCTCGGATCGACGCGCTGGTTGACTCAGCTGTTGGTTTTCCTGTAATGAGTTTCTTAGATGAATTTTCAGGTTACCACTAGATCAGGATGCACCCCCCGGACATCGTGGATGTCTCGTTCATCACGGGGGTTGGGTGCTACTTCTACAAATGATGCCCTTTCGGCTGAACAATGCAGGGGAGACATATCAGAAGATGATGGACAGAGTCTTCCGAGAACAGAAGGGGAGGAACCTCGAGGTGTACGTAGACGACCTCATGATAAAGAGTCAGGATGTTGACTCTCACCTCTAGGACCTGGAGGAAACCTTCGCCACCCTGCGCAAATATAAGATGTTGTTGAATCCCCTGAAGTGTGTTTTCGGGGCCAACAGGGGAATGTTCTTGTGTCATCTCCTCACTCCCGCGGGTGTCGAGCCAAATCTTGACAAGGTCAAGGCCATCATGGAGCTAAGGTCACCACAAAATGCTAAAGAGGTGCAGCAGTTAACAGGGAAGCTGGCAGGATTGAGCAGGTTCCTCTCCCGGGCCGGGAGAAGTGCTCCCCCTTCTTCAAGACACTAAGGGGAGGCCAAAAGTTAGTGTGGACGAATGAATATGAGGAGGCATTCCAGGCCCTGAAGAGGCAGTTGATCCAGGCTCCGCTGCTCCAAGGGCCGAAGGAAGGGGATGACCTGTATTTGTATCTCGGGATCGGGTCAGAGGCCTTGAGCTCCGTCCTGCTTCGAGGAGAGGGGAAGAAACAACTCCCCATATACTACGTGAGTCGGGTCCTCAGGAGGGCCGAACTTCGATATCCGATATTGAAAAAGCTGGACTTCGCTCTAATCTTCTCGGCCCAGAGGCTCCGACCCTACTTTCAGGCACACTCCATCCGATTGGCGACTGACCATCCCCTCCGCAACATCTTTGAGGGGGTGAAGCATTTGGGTAGGCTAGCCAAATGGTCGATAGAGCTAAGAGAGTTTGATATCTCCTTCGTCCCCCGCGTCTCGATCAAGGCCCAAGCGATGGCTGACTTTTTGGCCGATTACGTGGTCGAAGTGGCAGAAGAGGAACTCACTCGTCCGACTTCGTAGAAGGTGAAGGTGGATGGCGCATCAGGGAAACATTCCTTGGGGGTAGGGGTAGCCTTGGAAAGCTCCCAAGGGGAGAGGATTGAGCAAACAGTGGTGGTGCACTTCCCGATCACTAATAACCAGACCGAGTATGAGGCCGTAATAGCAGGACTGCACCTAGCCAGGTAACTAGAAGTGCTAGACGTGGAGGTCCTCACCGACTCTATGGTGGTGGCTTCCCAGATCAACGTCGAATTCGAAGTGAGGGAACCTACCCTCCGGTTATACTTAGCAAAAGCAAAGGGGGTCATCTGATGACGACGACCATCATGACGGCCTAATTGGTGGTAAAGATGACGACGTTGGCGCACTTGGTGTTCATGGTGATCGCGGGATATTGGCGGAAGATGAAGATGTTGATCCACCGACCAAGGATTTGCGGCGCCGCAGCGACCATGGCTACAATCTTCGCCAACGCAAAAAGACTTATTATTAATATTAATTTTTGTTTGCTAGTTTATGAGCTAATGTTTAATTTTTGACATTTTTCATGTTGGTGTGCGTTTAGCCACTGTTATTGGACTGCTCATAGCTTCTATTGATGTAATCCTTATAAAAGGCCTTGACTATTGTATTTTTCATTTAGTTTTATGAATGAATTGAGAATCCACAAATCCCTAAACTTAATTCTCTCCTCTCCTCTCCCTTGGCCGCCGCCCCCCCCCCCCCCCCCTCCCCTCGTCCCCACCTTAGGGGTCTCCCTCCTTCATCCACTCGGCCGCCCCCCTTCACCCTAGCTCTCGGCCGCTCACCTCCTCCCTCTCCTTCTCTCTTTCCCTCCTTCAAATCCTCCACCAACGTGCCTTTCTCCACGGCTCCTTCTCCACCTATTATTTTCGGCCTCCTTTGATTTGAGGAGTCAAGTGCAAGGAAGAAAGAGTCCAACGGCGAACTTCTACGGCGAGAAGCGGGAAAGACGAACGAGTTCTTCATCCTTGGTGCATCTCCCGCCGCATCCAAGGAAAGCGATTGTCTCTTGTGGATCCAAACATCTCGGATCTACTTTTTCGAGCGGTGTAACGAAACTATCTACCTAAGAGATTTCTTTTCTTAGTTAGTTCTTGTGGTGGACGATTTTTGCTTGAAATTTGAATCGTTAATTTTCGCTGTATTACTTTTAATAGTTTGTCGTTTTCGTTTGGTTTTCCGAAGACCTTTCGGGAGGAGTGGCGATCCTCTCTTCTTTGTTTTAGTTGGGATAGATCCTACCATTTTCCGAAATCGTGAATTTTTCTTGGTGGATCTATTTTGGTACAACTCCAAGCATGCCAGAATCAATATTATTCCCTTTAACCGGAAAAGGATTTTGGCCTATAGCCATTCTCCGTTCCTTTTTGCGGATCGGCTATCCGTCTGTTAGAGCGAGAAAATAAATATAATCATTGTGTTGGCTGCGTTTTCATAGTGTGCGGGTTAGAGAGCGTTGAGAGTTGTGAGGGTCGTCGCCACACCGTCCGTGTAGGATCTTTTAGGACGGGGCCTACATGAAATTTTGTATCAAAGCGAGGTTGTGTTGGTTCCTCAATCAAAACCATCCCTTGCTCTCTCTGTAGTAGGATTTGCGATTCTCACTTGGGTGTGCACAACCCGTCAAAACCACATGCAAAATCTGAAATTTCTGAATTTGGTCTGCAATTAGTAAAAAAAACAAAAAAAATTCTGCAGAACATTAAAAACAAAATTCTGGAAATTCTCCATATTTTTCTAAGAATAAAAGTATAAAAAAAAGTTTTTTGCTCGCTCAACGGTTAAAGTGTTTAAAAATTCCAACATTATAAAATTAACCTGGACTAAGCCCCAAAATTTCTGTTGTTCATGCGCTCTAGGCGTGGCACGGAATATCACCAATCCACTTCACGTATGGTTGACCACCATGATGATGACCACACTCCGGCCACCATCGCGGAGATACGAGAAGAGTTTAACGCTAGGTTCGATGCAGTCACCCAACTAATACAAGGGTTGGCTCTAAATCAAGCGGCGCCTCGAAATCCCGCCGTTAGGAAAAACCGGTTGGGTCCCCAACCCCAGACCGCCCACCAACGCGATGATAGACAACCAATTTCAGGATCAGGATGATGAGCATATGCCTCGAGCCCCTTATGAGTTCGATCTAGCTAGGGCTGTTAAGATTGACCCACCATCATACGATGGTATGGGTGAACCGCAAATGTTTTTAGACTGGATCATGGAGATAGAGTGCTATTTTGAATGGCGCAACCTGACTGACGGTGAGAAGGTGCGAGTTGCACGGATGAAGCTTCTGGGTAGGTCCAAAACGTTCTTGTTGAATGAAGAGAGACGATTAGGCACCGTGAACGGATTACCCCTAATTGGGTGGAATGCCATGAAAGTGTAAGTGTATAGCGCCTCTCACAGAAAGCACTTTTGACTGACCAATATGTCCCCGCGTATCACCGCACTCAAATGTTCGACGAGTTAGCCTCCCTTCGCCAGGGGAGCAGCTTGGTAGCGGATTACATGGGTATCCTTAAGGACATGATGGTACGTTGCGATGTTAGAGAAATGCCCGAAGTTACACTCTCCCGTTTTCGTAAGGGACTCAATCCGGACATCCAATGCAAGCTTTTGGGTTATGGTCACACGGACCTTAACACGACCTTTAATGCAGCTTTGGATATTGAAAATCATAATGCCTACAAGTCCAAGGGACGAGCTTTTCAGAAAGGAAAATCTATTTTAGGACCCCCACCCTCGTCCTCCATGCGGGACAAAGGAAAGTTACGAACGACTGACTCAAACTCCATAGTAATTACCGCTAGGAACAACAAAAATCCCAATGGTGAGAGAGTTCCAGTAGGAAGAATTAATAAGACTAATGCCACATGTTATTCGTGCGGAATCCAAGGGCAGTACTCTAGTGAGTGCCCCACTAGGAGTAAACCACTGGCACTTTTAGATTCCACGTCTGAGCCTGCCGAGCTCGTCTATGAAGCTGGCGGTGAATCAGATGCCGAGCCGAGTGATATCGAAGATGATTCTTTTATGATGGTTATGAGGTGTATTCTGGCCACACCGCGTGCGTTGGATGAATATAATAGGACGAACATCTTATCATTAAATTTTAAAAGTGGTGAAAAGTGGTGCAAATTAATAATAGACAGCGGAAGTTGCATGACTGTCATTTCGGAAAATGCCATCAATCGTATGCACTTAGTCCCCAAACCGCACCCCCATCCGTATAAAATAGCATGGGTAAACAAAACGTCAATCGCGGTCTCTAAGCTTTGTTTAGTTCCACTTACGGTGAAGAGCTATATCGATAAGGTGTGGTGCGACGTCATCCCCATGGATGTTTGTCATGTACTACTAGGGCGCCCGTGGCTTTATGATTACGACGTGACCCATTTTAGACGAGCCAACACCTACGAGTTCAAGTTCAACGGTAAGACCATTGTTCTTAAACCTACACCGCCCAAGTATCTGTCGAGTGCCTCCAAAGACACAATTGTGGTTGCGGAACAGAAAACTATAAGCCTAATAAGCAAGAAAGAGTTAGAGCGCGAGACCTTCTTGGATGGCGTCATCTATGCGCAAGTATGCCTCCAAGCTAAGGAAGATTCACCCTCTTTAGAGAATTTGCCGTTATCCCTGCGAACGTTATTGGAAGAATATAAGGACGTCTATCCGGTGGACTTACCATCTGAGTTGCCACCCATGTGGGATATACAGCACGAAATTGATTTCGTCCCAGGCTCCTCTTTGCCTAACCTTCCCCATTATCGGCTCAATCCCTCCGCGCATGACGAGAAACAAATCTTGATTTCAGACTTACTAGCAAAGGGATTTATCCACCATAGTAAGAGCCCGTGTGCCGTCCCTGCCCTTTTGGTCCCGAAGAAAGATAAATCTTGGAGATTATGTGTAGACTATCGGGCCATAAATAAAATAACTGTCAAATACAGGTTTCACATTCCCCGTTTGGACGATTTATTAGATATGCTATCAGGAGCCGCCATATTTTCAAAATTGGATCTTAAAAGCGGTTATCATCAAATAAGGATACGGGAAGGGGATGAATGGAAAATGACATTTAAGTCTAAGGGTGGACTCTATGAGTGGTTAGTGCTTGGAGAGGGGCTTACCAACGGACCAAGTACACTCTCACGATTGATGACCCAAGTATTTAAACCATACATGGGTAAATTTGTAGTGGTCTATTTCGATGATATATTAGTATTTAGCCTCTCGCAGATGGATCATGAAACTCACCTAAGGACCATCCTTACAACACTGCGCCAAGAAAATTTATTTATTAATCTTAAAAAGTGCGTGTTTGGTGTGACTTCCGTGGAATTCCTAGGATACATAGTGAGTTCCGAAGGTATTCATGTTGACCCAAAAAAGGTCTAAGTTATTAGAGAATGGCCGGACCCTAAAAATATTCGGGAAGTTAGAGGTTTCCATGGATCGACCACATTTTATCGCAGGTTCATTCGAAATTTTAGTAGTATCATGGCGCCAATCACTGAATGCATGAAGAAGGGTTATTTTAGTTGGACAAAACGGCCACTAGTGCCTTTCAAACGTCTAAGGAACGGATGTCCGAAGCCCCACTACTCCGGTTGCCGGATTTTAATAAGGTGTTCGAATTATCCTGTGACGCATCGGGGATAGGAATCAGAGGCGTTTTAAGCCAGGAGGGACATCCGCTAGGGTATTTTAGAGAAAAATTAGTCGGTCCAAATTAAATTATTCCAATTATGATCAGGAGTTCTATGTCGTAATACGTTGTCTCCAACATTGGCGAAACTATCTAATTTCGAAAGAATTCGTGATATTATCTGACCATGAGGCGCTAAAATTCGTTAACTCCCAAACTAAAATCAGTCCTCGGCACGCCAAATGGCTCTCCTACCTGCAGGAGTACACATTCATTATCAAGCACCTTAAGGGTACGTTAAATCGTGTGGCGGATGCTCTTTGTCGGGTCACCTTGTTACTATCTACCATGGTGGTAACGGTCATAGGATTTGAAAGACTTAAAGATGAATATGCTCAATGCCCGGACTTTAAGGATATATACTTCGCCGCTCAGGACAATTCCCCATCCACTATCTCGGCATTCTACCTCCGTGACAGGTATTTATTTAAATGTATGCAGTTATGTATTCCCCTCTCATCGTTACGTCATTTTATTATTTGGGAGTTACATAGTGGAGGGCTAGGCGGACATTTCGGTCGAGACAAAATGATAGCACTTGTAGAGGACCAATTCTTTTGGTCGGGCCTCAAACCAATGGTCAATAAAATCGTAGGGAGTTGTCACGTCTGTCAATTGGCAAAGGGTAACAAGACCAACTCGGGTCTTTACACACCCATTCCGATCCCATCTGTACCATGGATGGACGTTAGCATGGACTTTATATTGGGCCTACCTATGACTTTTAGGCGACATGATTCCATTCTGGTCGTCTTGGACCGTTTCTTCAAAATGGCCTATTTTATCGCGTGTCATAACACTAACGATGCTTCGCATGTCGCAAAATTGTATTTCAAAGAAGCCATGGCACATTGGGGTGTCCCCAAAATGATAGTGAGTGATAGGGACGTTAAATTTACTAGTTATTTCTGGAAAACACTTTGGAAGCTCTTGGATACTAAACTTATGTTCTCATCGGCCTATCATCCCCAAACGGATGGACAAACGGAAGTAGTTAACCGTAGCTTTGGAGGTTTACTTCGTTGTTTAGTGGGTGATCATAAGGGTACGTGGGACCTTATTCATCTGCATGCTCAATTAGCGTACAATAATTCTAAGAATAGGTCCACCGATTTATCTCCGAACGAGATAGTGCATGGATATAAGGCGCCCGTGCCTCTTGACTTGGTTCTGTTACCTCCTATTGGATCCCTAGTTGATTTGGGCTAGGTTCACTGACTTAGGATGTGACCCATCATGTATAGCTAGGGTCAAGTTTGTGTCCTAGAGTCTAGGCCAAGTCCTTAGGTTCAATTTCAGATGGACCAGCTATCATCAAGACCTTCAGAGACTCCAGATTTAGAAGTTTTCAAGACTAAGTCAAGTGAGTTCGACATTCGTCGAACTCAGCTCGACAAAAGGTGTTCTGCGCTCGACGATCGTGAGACAATTCTTAGTGCTGAGCTCGACGATCCTTGTTCTCAGGTCGACGAATGTTGAGGCTCTTCATCAAGCCAAATTCAGGACAACTTCAGAATTTTTCTAAGTCCAGCTTCAAGCTTTGGTCGACGAATTAGATTCTGAGGTCGACGAATTCTGAACTCAGAGTATTTGTGTCGACACTTAGGGCATGTGTCGACACCAGTCAATCTATGTCGACACCAGAGGATTTGTGTCGACACCAGGATTTCATGTCGACACTAGAAGATTTGAGTCGACACCAAGATCAATCAGTCGACACTATTGGGTATTGTATCCACAATGCACCTGATTTGAAGAAGCCCCTGGACAAGCTAAGGTCAATAGACTATGTATTTTATAAACTCATTCAAGTTGTGCTTGCAGTTCCTCCACGCTAAGTGCACACCAATGTTAGGGTGCACTAGGTCAATATACACGGGTCTGCACGACGTAATCCCTCGTTGAGCAGATCAGTGTGTTGGCCTATGTGCACTCTCTCTATTGGAGTGCACTTACTTTCAAGTACAGGGCCGTTCATATGCAAGAGAAGACAAGGAGCATGGAGGATCAAGGAGCAGCTCCTGGGTGGAAGACGAAAATTCGTCCAAGGCAAATTCGACGAGAATCACCAAGTGATTCTCGCCGATTCGGCGAGAATTACTAGTGATTCTCGCCGAATCGACGAGAATCATTAGTGATTCTCGCCGACTACTTCTGGCCACCTCTAAATGGTGCCAAGTAAGATTCGGCGAGAATCACTAGTGATTCTCGCCGAACCGGTGGCCAAGCAGCTCATGCATACAAAGTAAAATTCGTTGAGAATCAATAAGTGATTCAGCGAGAATCATTAATGATTCTCGACGAATCGTCGAGAATCACTTAGTGATTCTCGCCGATTCGTCGAGAATCGCCTGCGATTCTCTCCGATTTTCACTTGGCGTTTTCTCAGGATGCTGCTGGACCGGATTCTGCCTTTGGACTAGTTTGAACCGGACTTAGGGATTTCTTTTGTGGGTCCCGCAAACGGTCATATTTGAGAATTCAACAGTATATATATTCCAGTATTTTTGAACAGTAAAGGTACGAAAAACGGAGAAAGAAACCGAGCCGCCTCGTAACCCTAATTCCGCGACTCCTCTCCGCCGCCGCCGTCGCGCTCGGGATTGTTGGTCGCCGTCAACATTTGAGACTCCTTCGTAATCTCCGGCGACAGAAGCCTAGCAAGGCTTGAGTCTCACGCGTCTATCCAGATATCTCTTGTCTCTCGATTTGTTGACTGGAAAACATTCCTCCGTCCGAATCGATCGAGACGACCGATCCTAGAGTGACCGTTGGTAGACCTAGTTTGCTTCGCTACGAAGTTTGGATCTCCAAGTTCAGCAGCCGCTCATCATCGTAGCCGCCGATCCCGAAGCTAGCCGCCGCTCGTGTGCCGCCGCCGGTTCCGGGGAGATCCTCTCCAAGAGAGACCAAGGTTGTAGACTCTTCATCGACTTCAAGAACACGTCGTCGAACAAGAGGAACACCGTAGTCTCCAAAAGAAGTTTGTATCACGTGTACATTCTATATTTAATTTTGTTGTAAAGGAACTTTTGTTCCGTGTTGTAAGGGTTGGGTGCAACCCGGCTTGTGGGAGTGTTGACTCTCACGTGTGGAAGGGCTCCTTCCGTTAGTGAAGGGATTGGATTTCAATCCCGTTGGAGAAGTGACCGAGTCGTCCCTTGTTGGGGAGATAGGTCGAAGGGGGAAAGTGGATGTACCCAAGTCGGGGAACCACTATAAATTTGCTGTGTTTTCTGTGTGCTGTGCTCTTTATTTTTATTGTGCAGGTACTCTCGTAAATTCAACAAAAGCACTACTCGTCACCTATTCCCCCCCCCCCATAGGTGCACATAGCTGACACTAGGTGGACTTTCAGACACCAGCTTATGTCGACACTGATTATTAGCAGATGCAGAATATTTGGCTTAGTCCACAATCTTTCTTCACTCGACGAATTTGGATCTCAGTTCAACGAATACTGTCTGACAGTGATAATTATCTGCTCGACGA
The DNA here is from genome assembly GCA_039583875.1 of Platanthera guangdongensis. Lineage (NCBI taxonomy): Eukaryota > Viridiplantae > Streptophyta > Magnoliopsida > Asparagales > Orchidaceae > Platanthera > Platanthera guangdongensis. Next base: position 83,607,813 of record CM077161.1, read on the forward strand.
ATGAAGATTGTCTGTTCGACTAATGAAGATTGTCTGGTCGACGGACTTCAGCTCAACTAGACGAACTCAAGCTCAGCTCGACGAACTCAAACTCATCTCGACGAACACATGCTCAGCTCGACGAACTAAAACTCAGCTCGACAAATTGCGTTCTTCGTTCGACGAAACCAGACTAGGTCATCTTTAGGTTTCCCGTCCCGTTTCTTGGCGATGATTCCGGAGTTATTAATGCCAGATCTTCTCGGAATGTTACCGTTAGAATGCGCATTGACTATGGACGATTTCATGCCATTTTTCCATGGGACAGTTGGGGAAATCATTGATTGTCGCTTCCTTCCAAGGCCGACTGCAATTACTGCTCAACATTCGAATTTTGAATGTTCTCAGTCAGTCAAAAAGATATTGACAAGAAAAGAAAGGATCAATATACAGTCAGTCTTACAGACACACAGACAACAAGCAATACAGTGATACAGACAGATAATCAGACAGACACTTTCAGATTGCACAGAAGAACAATCATACTGAAATCAAAAGTTCTACTACAATCAGCCTGACCAGAGAACAGTTTCAAGAAGAAGAAGAACAACCAATCATTATTAAGAGTCTTCTTCCTTCAACTCTACAGGACTACTTCAAAGGACAACAAACCTCCATCTGTCAAAGGAGTTCGTGAAACAAATTCTGGTCCAAGCATTCTAGGTCTTTGAAGACCTATCACCCTGAAGTAGTGCTCTAGCATTCCTGATTAATTCAAGATCTCAGGGGGAGCAAGATCTGCTACAATCAATCCGCAAGTCTTCTCAGCTGTTTTGAGAAAGAGAAGACACTATCTCTTTATTTCCAATTCTTGTACAGGATTTTAATTCCCTTCAAAATTATTCTGCTTGCAAGTCTCCCTCCAAAAGACTTGAGGTTTTGGTTTTTGAGCACCTGAACAAAAGCTCAATGGTGTCAGACACCTGATCAAAAACCTAAGTGGATTCCTACCAGGGTGGTAGAAGAGTGGATGTACCCAAGTTGGGGAACCACTATAAAACTTTCTTGTGTTGTCTGGTTGCCCTTCTTTGTGTTTTGGCTGTGCTGCTCTGTGATTACTTAGTTTGCTGTGCTTAGTTTTATTTACTTACTGACTTGTTCACTTAGGAATACAACAAAAGTTGTAAAGACTTTTTTAGTGAGCACTATACTATATTCACCCTCCTCTAGAGTATTTCAGATCTAACCTGCACTTTCACCTCCATCTTTTAAATCCAGTCAATTTACACAGGACTTCGCCTCGCACGTTCATGCTCTCCATGAGCACATTGGCAAGACGTTAGCTCAACAATATGATATTTATCAATCGAATGCTAACATACATAGGCGAGCAGTCTCCTTGAATATTGGTGATTTGGTAATGGTTCGACTTATCCCTAGACGGCTACCTTCGGGCACAATAAAGAAATTAGCGAATAAGAGAGCCCGTCCTTTTCGAGTTTTGAAGAAGCTAGACAAAAATGCATATTTATTAAAGTTACCCGCTGATTGGGGAATCTCTCCTGTTTTTAACATTTCGGATTTAATGATTTATGTCGCTCCACCACTTGAACTTTCTGTCTCTCCGTTTAATATTTCCACTATATCGTCTAATGGGGTGGGGGTGAGATTGTTTCTGGATCGCTCTCTCCTTCGGATTCTCCGGGAGGTATGTTGCCTACTGATGATGAAACTTGTTTTTCTTCTTCGCCTAATGCATTTCCAAAGTTCCCTCGGACCGATTTCTTGCCTGACAGGATTTTACAGGACGTGGTGTTTCCCACTCCCGACGGTGACATTCAGAGGTTTTTGATCCGCTGGAGTGGTCGTCCTGCTTCAGACGACTCTTGGCTCTCTGCTGCACAGGTGGATCTTCTAGATGCAGATCTCTTGCGCCGTTACTTTCCCGCCCACTCCTCGGTGATGAGTCCTTTTGAGTGGGGGAGGATTGATGGAGACGACCATCATGACGGCCTAATTGGTGGTAAAGATGACGACGTTGGCGCACTTGGTGTTCATGGTGATCGCGGGATATTGGCGGAAGATGAAGATGTTGATCCACCGACCAAGGATTTGCGGCGCCGCAGCGGCCATGACTACAATCTTCGCCAATGCTAAAAGACTTATTATTAATATTAATTTTAGTTTGCTAGTTTATGAGCCGATGTTTAATTTTTCACATTTTTCATGTTGTTGTGCGTTTAGCTACTATTATTGGGCTGCTCATAGCTTTTATTGATGTAAGCCTTATAAAAGGCCATGACTGTTGTATATTTCATTTAGTTTTATGAATGAATTGAGAACCCAAAATCCCTAAACCTAATTCTCTCTTCTCCTCTCTCTTGCCCCCCCCCCCCTTAGGGGTCTCCCTCCTTCATCCACTCGGCCGCCCCCCTTCACCCTAGCTCTCGGCCGCCCACCTACTCCCTCTCCTCCTCTCTTTCCCTCCTTCAAATCCTCCACCAAGGTGCCTTTCTCCACGGCTTCTTCTCCACGTATTATTTTCGACATCCTTTGATTTGAGGAGTCAAGTGCAAGAAAGAAAGCGTCCAACGGTGAACTTCTACGGCGAGAAGCGGGAAAGACGAACGAGTTCTTCATCCTTGGTGCATCTCCCTCCGCGTCCATGGAAAGCGATTGTCTCTTGTGGATCCAAATATCTCGGATCTACTTTTCCGAGCGGGGTAACGAAACTATCTACCCAAGAGATTTCTTTTCTTAGTTAGTTCTTGTGGTGGACGATTTTTGCGTGGAATTTGAATCGTTAATTTTCGCGGTATTACTTTTAATAGTTTGTCGTTTTTGTTTGGTTTTCTGAAGATCTTTCGAGAGGAGGGACAATCCACGCTTATTTGTTTTAGTTGGGATAGATCCTACCATTTTCCGAATTCGTGAGTTTTTCTTGGCGGATCTATTTTGGTACAACTCCAAGCTCGTCGGAATCAATATTATTCCTTTTAGCCAGATAAGGATTTGGTCCTATAGCCATTCTCCGATCCTTTTTGCGGATCGGCTATCCGTATGTTAGTGCAAGAAAATAAATAAAATCATTGTGTCGGCTGCATTTTCATAGTGTGCGGGTTAGAGAGCGTTGAGAGTTGCGAGAGTCGTCGTCATGCCGTCCATGTAGGATCTTTTAGGACGGGGCCTACATCACCATCGACACGTTTCAGACCTTCTCCATCCGACACGTGCCCAGGGAGGAGAAGGAGCAGGTCGATCCGCTGGCAAAGCATGCCCCCCAGTTGAGGTGTATCATCACTGATCTATTTCGCCCTTCCATTGAAGCGGGAGAGCTGATGAAAGTGGATCAACACCCCTAATGGACGGACCCGTTCAGGACCTTCCTTTCCATAGGGGAGTATTCTGAAGGGATGGACAAGAAGAAGTTCAGATACAAGTCGGCATATTATTTCCTCCGGGACAGGCAATTATATCAGAAGACTCTCTCGGGGATGTTGGCCCGTTGCGTGGCCGAGAGGGGGTACATAGGATCTTGGAAGAAGTCCACTCCGGGGAGTGTGGGAGTCACTCAGGGAGTCGGACACTGGAAGGGAGGATTCTAAAACAAGGATACTTCTGGCTAACCTTGGGACACGACGCTGCAGAATTCACCAGGAGGTTCCATAAATGCCAGTTATTTCCCCCCCCCCCCTCCAACTACAACCTACTCAACGCCTCAAGAGTATCACGACCACCTGGCCCTTTGTAATTGGGGAATGGACTTGGTTGAGCCCTTCCCTCAGGCTAACAGGCAGAGGAGGTTCCTGCTACTAATGATTGACTATTTTTTTAAGTGGTTGAAAGTGAAGGCATTGGCCAATGTGACTTCCCAGATCATCAGAAATTTTGTTTGGGGGGGGGGGGAGATCATCTGCCTCCATGGGTTGCCACAGGCCATCGTCACGGACAACGCGACTCAGTTCGCCAACGTGGAATTCACTAACTTCTGCAAACATCCGGAATTGACCTCAGATATGCCTCGGTCCACCACCCCAGGAGCAACAGGCAGGTGGAGGCAGTGAACAATATCATTGTGAACCTCCTGAAGTAGAAGGTAGAAAACCTAAAAGGGAGCTGGGTGAAGCAGCTTCCCTAGGTCCTCTGGGCCTTGAGGACCACCCCCAACACAGCCATAGGGGAGACCCCTTTCAAACTCTCCCATGGATGTGAGGCAGTACTTACCGTAGAATTTGACGTTCAAACACCTCGAGTGGTCACGATAAGGGAAGGCAGAGAAGAATGACATGCCAAAAATGAGGAGCTGCGACTTTCCCTTGACATAGTAGAGGAGATGCACGACATCTCTGCCATCAGACAGGAAGAAGTGAAGAGGAGAATGTCTAAGTACTTTGACAAGCATGTCAGAGTCAAATAATTTGCGGAGGGGTACTTGGTCTTAAAAAAGGTAGATGCAGCGGGAAGATCGGCAGACATAGTGAAGCTCAACCCAAACTCGGAGGGTCCATACATTGTAAAAGAAATCTTAAAATCAGGAGAGTATCGTCTCCAAAATGTGGAGGGCGAGACCCTAAGTCTCACCTGGAGCGATGATGACTTGAAATGTTTTTATCCTTGAGATATATAAGTGATGTCTTGTTTCTAATAAATCTTTTTGATGTGCTAATCCTCCTGTAGTAAATCGCGTGAGAGGCTGAAGTGTTCATTTGATAGACCCGAGCAGATCCCACTGCCATGCTGTCACCGAGCTGGCAGGGCTGGATGTCACTCAATGACATCTACCCAGACCCCGAGCAGATCCTACTGCTAGGCTCTCACCTAGCTGGGAGGGCTGGATGTCACTCGGTGGCATCTACCCAGACCATGAGCCGATCCCGCTGCTAGGCTCTCACCTAGCTGTCAGGGATGGATGTCACTCGATGGCGTATACCCAGTCCCCGAGCAGATCCCACTGCCAGGCTCTCACCTAGCTGGCAGGGCTGGATGTCACTCAGGTGCGTCTACCCAAGCCCTGAGCAGATCCCGCTGCCAGGCTCTCACGTAGCGGGCAGGGCTGGATGTCACTCAATGGCGTCTACCCAGACCCCTAGCAGATCCCGCTGCCAGGCTCTCACCTAGGTGACAGGCCTGGATGTCACTCGGTGGCATCTACCCAGACCCCGAGCAGATCCCGATGTCAGGCTCTCACCTAGATGGCAGGGCTGGATGTCACTCGATGGCGTCTACCTAGATCCCGAGCAGATCTCGTTGTCAGGCTCTCACCTAGCTGGCAGTGTTGTATGTCACTCGATGGAATCTACCCATATCCCGAGCAGATCCCACTATCAGGCTCTCACCTCGCTGGCAGGGCTCAATGTCACTCTGTGGCATCTACCCAGACCTTGAGCAGATCCCGCTGATAGGCTCCCACCTAGCTAGCAGGGCTGGATGTCACTTGATGGCATCTACCTAGACCCAGAGCAGATCCCGCTGCCAGGCTCTCACCTAGTTGGTAGGGTTGGATGTCACTCGGTGGCGTCTACCCAGACCCCGAGCAGATCCTGCCGCCAGGCTCTCAACTATTTAGCAGGGCTGGATGTCACTCGATGGCGTCTACCGAGACCCTGAGCAGATCCCGCTATCAGGGTCTCACCTAGCTGGCAGGGCTGGATGTCACTCAATGGATTCTACCTAGACCCTAAGAAGATCCCGCTGTCAGGCTCTCACCTACCTGGCAGGGCTGGATGTCACTCGGTTGCGTCTACCTAGACCTAAAGCAGATCCAGCTGCCAGGCTCTCACCTAGTTGGCTGGGCTAGATGTCACACGATGACGTCTACTGAGACCCCGAGCAGATCCCGCTTCCAGGCTCTTACCTAGCTGGTAGGGCTGGATGTCACTCGGGGAAGTTCTATACTCCATAAATTACTTCAGAATTTTGGCCTTTTTCCTAAAAATAGTAAGAGAAGAATCTTCACAGGCGAGTCAGGACTCGCGGTTCCAGCTCGGCAAAGGGATGACGAGCCATGTCCTTGGCACCCGTCGAAGAAGGCGAGCTCCAGCAGGGCACTTCACCTACCTTCAGTTTTACTGGTGAATTTTTTGGCAATTTCGGCTTCACATGGGTGAAAAAGGAATCAGCTCGCGAGCCAGCTGGGGGGTGGTGAGCCCTATGCGATGAGTGGTCCACCCCTGGATCGCCTGGAGCTGGCGAGCTCTTAAGGTCTACTCACGGGTACATGTCCTAACATCCATCCTAATGGTAAGATCTATCCTCGCGAGGTCTCCCGAGGAAGAGAGCTCTCAAGAGAATACGTCACAATAGGGAAGCCCAAAAAAAGATAGAAAAAGTAAAGACAAAATCCATATCAAAACTATTTTCATTTATATAATGTTCATTTAAAAAGAGAGCTCTCCTAGGCAAGATTACAAAAAGAGGGGAAAAGAATCAGCTTTCGCCTCCCCCGCCGGACTTGCGATCTTCGCCCCCTCCAGCGGACAAGTCATCTTGGATGCCCTTCATGAAGAGCAGGTCGAGGTTGTCCTCCTTCTCGCTAGGCGGCGTCGCCGGGAACAGACTCAACATGATATCCAGGGCTGTGATCCCCGCGCAGCCCTCCACCAGTAACCTCGTGTAACGCCCCGAAACTCAAAGGAGTGACGTGGGACATTTTGGGCCAGTTTTGGGTTCTGGCTGCAGGCACACGGCCTGGGACACGGGCGTGTCTCAGGGCGTGTCAAGCCTGTGTCGACACTAAGCCGGGAAGTCGACACTTTGGTCTCGACATTGTGTCGAGACTGGGCACAGGGCCTGCGATACGGGCGTGTCGCAGGGCGTGTCGACCCGTGTCGATACTTAGCCGCGAAGTCGACACTCTGCGTTTGACGAAGTGTCGAGACATGGCACACGGCCTGGGACACGGGCGTGTCGCAGGGCGTGTCAACCCGTGTCGACACTCGTCCCGGGAAGTCGACGGTTTGGTCTCGACATGGTGTCGAGACAAGGCACACATCCTAGGACACGGGCGTGTCCAAGGCCGTGTCATCAGGTCGACGATCTTCGCTCGACGAAGTGTCGAGTGTCGAGACCGTGTACATGGCCTGGGGTCCAGGCATGTTGAGGTGACATAGGTAAGGACACGGGCATGTCCTAGAACCCGTGCAGTGCTCGGGTTGTTTTCGGGGAAAAATGATGGGGGTACACGGCCAGCCACACGGCCGTGTCAGGTGGAACACGGGCGTGTCAGCTCGAACACGAGCATGTTCGATACCCATGTGAGGTTCCAGGCGATTCAATTTTGACGGCGAATGAGGCACACGGCCCTGGACATGGGCGTGTGCCAGGCCGTGTTCGGTCCAGATTGGGCATTTCAGTCCCGAATCAAAGTCGTTTGTTTCTTTATTTTGGGATCCAACGGCTGGGGGTTGTTCCTGAAGGGATATACCCGGGATTGGACTTATAAACCCTCACTTTTATTAAGTTGTTATCTTTCTAAAACCTTAGAGAGAGAAGAGAGCCAAGGAAGGAAGAAGGAGCTAGATCCGGCCATTGTAGGAGCTTCGAAGCTCCGAATCGCGAGCCGACTCCGGATCCACGGAGGCAAAGCTAGTGCGGTGCTTTTCATCCGATTACTTTTCAATGGCACCAAAGAGGAACGATAGGGTAACAATTCTCTTCTTGAGCATGAGTAGCTCTCTTTCTTTGCATAGGAAGCCCGCTCTCGCGAGTTTGCGGAGAGTTGGAGGCGTTCCTTCGGGTAGATATGTGAAGTCCCCGTTGTTTAGAGTCCGTAAGCGAGAACGGACATAGGCATGATGTGTGAAGCCTACCCGGACATGTTGGTCTGGATCAGTGATGTTGCATTGCATAAATGCCGGAGAAGACTCCGTGCCATGGATTGTTTTTCGCGTTTTCTACGCGGTAGATTGCAGCAGGGAGCCTTGGGGACTAACCCAAAGGTGCACCCGGAAAACTGGGCGGATACGAGATCTTGCCAACTTGGTGGCCTGAGAGCCAACTTGAACATAACCGTGTTATGTGAATTGTGATGGAAATGGGACTCGGTGGAAGTTTGACCCGCGCAAATGACTTAAATTGTCGTTGCGATGTGAGCACGGGTTAGATGGAACCGTACCCATTCTATGTCGTTCGGTTAAAGAGACCAAAAGGCACGTGGCACTTGCCGTTGGCATAGATTAGGGTCTTCGGCGGTCAATGGCTTAAATTGTCGTCACCCAGGCTAGGAAGACAAATTGCTCATAGGTTTGGCCGTCAAAGTGGCGGTGGTGAGTCCGGAATGTCTATGGCTTTAATTGACGTGACATCGACTGGTTCACCGAGAATGTGCCCTGAGAGAACGGGGCGTGTGGCCGTGCGAGCCAACGTCTGTGATGAAATGGCTATATATATATTGCTCGCTGATGCTAATGAAATGCAGGGAAGGAGCATCGCCGCCCCGAGTTGGGGGCGGGATCGTTATAATTTGGTCAGCATTGCTGACCATTGCCTTGTTTTGCCACCGTGCGGTGGTTTGTTGCTTGCAGGTGCTGCTGCACCAAGTGGTCAATAGCGGGCTAAAGCCCTTTTTGCGAAGCCGTCCCTCGAAGGCCCAAATGGAAGTGTTTACTGTTTTATTCATGTATGACCGGACTGCGTGCCGTGGTTTGTAAAACATGTAATATCAAGTGAACCATATTTGTAAGGCCTTAAGGCTTGTACTGGTGTATTTTGTAACATTCCTATTTTGGTATTTAGTGGACATTCATGCTTTAGTGCTGGGTTCTTATTTGCAACTTTTGTAAACTACTTCCGCTAGAATGCTCTGTGTAGGACGTTGATTGGTTGGATGGTTTCCATGAGTAACCACCCGGTCTGTCTGTGGCATACGACGTCGGGCCCCGGCCGGACCTACTGCTATATGCTATGTGACGGATAGGGGGTGTTACAATTTGGTATCAGAGGACTGGTTTTGGTCGGGCTTAAGATGAATTCGTGGATGAATTCTTTTTAAGGGGTGGTGCGCACATTGTGTGCATCATCGTTATAACAGTAAAAGAACCCATGAATGTCCACTTAGGAATGAAAATACTCGTGTTTGAGGAACCTACGTGTTCCTATAATTGTTGTTTGCAATTTTATTTGGTCTCTTAACGGTGTTTTGTACCACTATAGGTGACCAGAAGTGGTGTTGGGCCGTCAGAACGCCGAGTTTCTGAGGCTAGTAGTGCACCGCACGTTGCTCCTGCAACACCTCTGTCAGCTGAGAACATACGATTGGTGGCTGAAGCGGTGTTGGCCGTGATATATGCGCAGCCTGCAAGGCAAACGCAGCAGCCCGCTCCTGCGATGGAGCAGGAATCTCTTCAAGAGGCTGAGCCGAGGAGAGTGGAGCAAGTGGTTGTGGAACCGGTGGTGCCAAGGAGGGCAACTGAGAGGCAACTTAAGCATGTAATGAGCTTTAACCCTCCGGTATTCTCGGGGTTGGGAACCCCATCTCAGGCTGAAGACTGGCTCTCCAGGGTGAAGAGAGTCATGACAGCAACAGAGACGGAGGAGTGGAAAATGACCACCATCGCTACGTTCCTTCTGGACGGTGAAGCGAGGATGTGGTGGGAAGGATTGGAGCTGCATCATTTGAGAGGTATATAACTTGTAGACGTTCCGATGGAAGAGTTCTCGGAATTGTTCTTAGCAAGATACCTCCCTTCTACTCAGAGGATTTCGATGGAGAACGAATTTCTGAAGTTGGTTCAGGGTGAGAAGAGCGTGGATGAATATCTCCATGAGTTCACTCGTTTGAGTCGATATGCTAGCTCCACCATCATGGATGAGGAGAGCAAGACTAATCGCTTCAATGAAGGCTTGAGAGATGAGTTGAGATTACTACTCTCGGGGCCGATGACGCAGGGTTTCTTAACCTTGGTCAATACTACCCGGTCCTTGGAAAAGGACATGAAGAATGTACAAGGAAAGAAAAGCTTGGGTGAGAAGAAATCTGAATTTAAAGTGCCGACTACTTCAAAGTCCGGCTATCGGAGGTCTTTCAAGAAGCATAGGACTTCGGGTCCAGCTCCTTCTGGTGCTTCTAGGGCGACTACGGGTCGGACCCGGGGTGCGTGTTTTACTTGTGGAAAGACGGGGCACTTTGCCCGTGACTATTGGAGCGGACGTCCTAAGTCCGAGAGAAGGCCGGGAGCTACTTATGAAGAGAAGGGCAAGGCTGTGGAGTCGACCGCATCCCATTATGCTCCGGCCCAACCGAGGGTCTATAATCTTGGCCAACAGGAGGCCATCAAACAAGCTGATGTGATGGCAGGTACGATTTAATTTATAGCAAGTCAATTTCTTTAAATACTTGTTATGCACAAGTTACCTTACCACTACTTGATTAGGATTTGTATTAATTTGTGAAAATCTGGCACGAGCACTCTTAGATACGGGAGCTTCACACTCCTTCTTGTCTGAAGGATTTATATTACGCATCGGAGTACCTTCTTCGATGGCGAAGGATAAGTTGGATGTGTTGTTGCCCAATGGGTGTTCGATGCGAGCGGATAGGATCTGCGATGTTAAGATTCGTATTGGGAATAAGGAGTTCGATCTGCAGGCGTCTTTAATTCCGTTGGTGGAGTTCGACGTCATATTTGGCATGTACTGGCTCTCGGAGCAGCAGGCCCATATAGATTGCGGTAGCAAGGAAGTCAAGCTGGGAGCAAGTCGTGACACGACTTTTACGGGCTTAAAGGGGTCGAGCAAGACGCTGATGTCTTCTCTTTAGGTGGTGAAGGCGGTTCGTGCCGGAGCAGAACTGTTCTTTACACTAGTGGAGGTTGCAAAGCCGAAGCCCGCGTTGGATAGTATTTCAGTGGTATCAGAATACCCTGATGTGTTCCCCGCAGATCTTCCTGGAGCCCCGCCTCAGCGGGAGATAGATTTTACGATTGAGCTAGTGCTAGGTGCAAAGCCTGTGTCACGATCTCCTTATCGGCTAGCGCCTAAGGAAATGGCAGAGTTGAAAGTTCAACTGCAAGAGTTGTTGGTGCAAGGGTTTGTGCGCCCGAGTTCTTCGCCTTGGAGCACACCGGTCCTCTTTGTTAAGAAGAAGGACGGAAGCTTGAGGCTATGTATTGATTATCGGGAGCTCAACAAGTTGACTGAGAAGAACAAGTACCTGATCCCCCAGATTGATGATCTTTTTGATCAGTTAGTCGGGTTGACGGTGTACTCGAAGTTAGATCTCAAGGCTGGGTACTATCAGCTGCGAATAAGGGAGAGTGATATCCCGAAGACAGCGTTTAGTACGAGATACGAGCATTATGAGTTTACGGTCATGCCATTTTGGCTGACTAATACGCCGTCAGTGTTCATGGATTTGATGAACAGGACTTTCAGGGAGTACTTGGACCGTTTTATGATCGTCTTCATCGACGATATTTTGTTATACTCGTAAATTGAGGGAGATCACTTCAAGCATCTTCATTTGGTGTTGGAGATGCTAAGGAGAAATCAGTTGTATGCCAAGTTCTCGAAGTGCGAGTTTTGGCTATCCTCAGTGGCGTTCCTCGGGCATATAGTAAGTGGAGAGGGTATTGCTGTGGATCCGGCGAAGATTGTTGCGATACGGGATTGGCCTAACTTGTTACGGTAGCGGAAGTCCGGAGTTTTCTGGGGCTTGACGGCTATTATAGGCGCTTCATAGATAACTTCTCGCGGATAGCGTTACCTCTCACTACTTTTACGAGGAAGGAGCATAAGTTCGTTTGGACGCCGGAGTGCGTGCGAGATTTTGAGGAGTTGAAGTGTCGGTTGACCACGGCGCCTGTGCTGAGTTCTCCATGTGGGACCGAAGGCTATGAGATTTATAGCGATGCTTCGGGCAGCGGTTTGGGTTGCGTGCTACTGTAACACGGAAGTGTAATAGCTTATGGCTCGAGACAGCTAAAACTGCAGGAGAGGAATTATCCGGTCCATGACTTGGAGTTAGCGGTCGTGATTTTTGCCTTGAAGCTGTGGAGACACTATTTGTACGGTGTGAAGATTGATATCTACACCGATCACAAGAGCCTGAAGTATCTTATTGATCAGAAGGATCTGAATATGTGGCAGCGTAGATGGATGGAGTTCCTGGGGGACTATACATTCAAGATCCACTACGTGCCTGGCAAAGGGAATGCGGTTGCGGACGCGCTGAGTCGCGGAGCCCCAGCTCAAGCCAATTGGCTATCGGTGAATGATGAGCGGTTGGTGCGGGAGTTTGAGGCGTTGGATATTGTTTGTGTGGATAGGCAATCGGGTGCTGAAGCAGTTCTGAATTGGACTGAAGTCCAATATGACCTGGCTGATCGTATTCGGCAGGCTTTGGATATGGATGCTCATATGAAGCAGTTCATTGTAAAGGCTCTGGATGGGTTAAATTCCCAATTCGTCGTGGAGGAAGGATTACTTTGGAAAGACGGTCGTCTGTGCGTCCCAAGTGTGGGCAATTTGCGGGTGGAGTTATTGTACGAGGCACACCATACCAAGTACTCGATTCACCCGGGGAGCACAAAGATGTACCGTGATGTGAAGAAACTGTTTTGGTGGCCGGTTTTGAAGAAGGATGTGGCGCTATACGTAGCGAAGTGCCAAACTTGTGCCTTGGTAAAGGCGGAGTGCCAAAAGCCGGGAGAATTTCTTAAGTCCTTGCCTATTCCGGAGTGGAAATTTGACGACATCTCTATGGACTTTGTCCACGGTTTGCCAAGGTAGCAAAAGGGGAATGACGCCATTTGGGTGGTTGTTGATCGGTTAACGAAGGTGTCGCATTTTGTTCCGCATAGGAAGGATGATCCGGTGGAAAAGTTGGCAAAGCTTTATGTGGATAACATAGTACGGCTTCATGGTGTGCCCCGCAGCATCGTGAGTGACCGAGATGGGCGGTTCACGTCCAATGATTGGAGGCTAGTACAACAAATGTTGGGAACAAAGTTGAAATTCAGCACAGCCTTTCATCTGCAAATGGATGGGCAGACCTAGAGGGTCAATAGAACCATGGAAGACATGCTTCGCATGCGTGTCTTGGATTTTGGAAAGCAATGGGAAGACCACCTTTATTTGGTGGAGTTCGCATACAACAACAGCTACCAAGCGAGTATTCAAATGACGCCCTTCGAGGCCCTATATGGTAGAAAATGTCGCACGCCGTTGTCTTGGTTAGAAACGGGTGAGTCAAAGTTGTATAAGCGATCGGAAGTGGAGGATGATACTTCTTTGGTGAGAACCATTCGGGAGAGGTTGCTTATCGCTCAGGACCGGCAAGCAAAGTACTATAATGCCAAGCACAGGAACGTGGAGTTCGCTGTGGGCGATTATGTATACTTAAAGATCAAGCCATTCAAGGGTGTCTCGCGGGTGCGGCGATTGAAAAAGCTAAGCCCGAGGTACCTTGGACCGTTTGAGGTTTTGGAGCGAGTTGGTGAAGCGGCCTATCGGTTGAAGCTTTCAGTGGAGCTTAGTGGATTACATGATGTATTCCATATTTCGGTGCTTCGGAAGGCAGTGCAAGAGCCTACGTAAGTGATCGCGGTTGATCAAGTGCCGGTGGATAGTGGGCTGACGACAAAGGTCAAGCCCGTGCGGATTGAGGACTCGGAGGTCAAGCGGCTATGCAATAAAGAGATCAGGATGGTCAAGGTCCGGTGGGACAATTGCGGTCGTGAGGAGCTCTCTTGGGAGAGAGAGCAGACTATGCTTGATGAGTATCCGGAGTTGTTCAGCTCAGGTACAAATTTTGGTTTTGTACATGTCTTTCCTTTATATAATTTCGAGGACGAAATTCTTTTAAGAGGGGGAGAGTTGTAACGCCCCGAAACCCAAAGCAGTGACGTGGGACATTTTGGGCAGTTTTGGGTTCTGGCTGCAGGCACACGGCCTGGGACACGGGCGTGTCTCAGGGCGTGTCAAGCCTGTGTCGACACTAAGCCGGGAAGTCGACACTTTGGTCTCGACATTGTGTCGAGACTGGGCACACGTCCTGCGACACGGGCGTGTAGCAGGGCGTGTCGACCCGTGTCGACACTTAGCCGCGAAGTCGACACTCTGCATTCGACGAAGTGTCGAGACATGGCACACGGCCTGTGACACGGGCGTGTCGCAGGGCGTGTCAAGCCGTGTCGACACTCGTCCCGGGAAGTCGACGCTTTGGTCTCGACATGGTGTCGAGACAAGGCACACGGCCTAGGACACAGGCGTGTCCAAGGCCGTGTCATCAGGTCGACGATCTTCGCTCGACGAAGTGTCGGGTGTCGAGACCGTGTACACGGCCTGGGGTCCAGGCGTGTTGAGGTGACACGGGTAAGGACACGGGTGTGTCCTAGAACCCTTGCAGTGCTCGGGTTGTTTTCGGGGAAAAATGATGGGGGTATACGGCCGGCCACACGGCCGTGTCAGGTGGAACACGGGTGTGTCAGCTCGAACATGGGCGTGTTCGATACCCGTGTGAAGTTCCAGGCGATTCAATTTTGACGGCGAATGAGGCACACGGCCCTGTACACGGGCGTGTGCCAGGACGTGTTCGGTCCATTTTGGGCATTTCAGTCCCGAATCAAAGCCATTCGTTTCTTTATTTTGGGATCCAACGACTGGGGGTTGTTCCTGAAGGGATATACCCAGGATTGGACTTAGATACCCTCACTTTTCTTAAGTTGTTATCTTTCTAAAACCTTAGAGAGAGAGGAGAGCCAAGGAATGAAGAAGGAGCTAGATCCGGACATTGGAGGAGCTTCGAAGCTCCGAATCGCGAGCCGACTCCGGATCCACGGAGGCAAAGCTAGTGTGGTGCTTTTCATCCACTTACATTTCAATGGCACCAAAGAGGAACGCTAGGGTAACGATTCTCTTCTTGAGCATGAGTAGATCTCCTTCTTTGCATAAGAAGCCCGCTCTCGCGAGTTTGCGGAGAGTTGGAGGCGTTCCTTCGGGTAGATATGTGAAGTCCCCGTTGTTTAGAGACAGTAAGCAAGAACGGACATAGGCATGATGTGTGAAGCCTACACGGACATGTTGGTCTGGATCAGTGATGTTGCATTGCATAAATGCCGGAGAAGACTCCGTGCCATGGATTGTTTTTCGGGTTTTCTACGCGGTAGATTGCATCAGGGAGCCTTGGGGACTAACCCAAAGGTACACCCGGAAAACTGGGCAGATACGAGATCTTGCCAACTTGGTGGCCTGAGAGGCAACTTGAACACAACCGGGTTATGTGAATTGTGATGGAAATGGGACTCGGTGGAAGTTTGACCCGCGCAAATGGCTTAAATTGTCGTTGCGATGTGAGCACGGGTTAGATGGAACCGTACCGGTTCTATGTCGTTCGGTTAAACATACCTAAAGGCACGTGGCACTTGCCGTTGGCATAAATTAGGGTCTTCGGCGGTCAATGACATAAATTGTCGTGACCCAGGCCAGGAAGACAAATTGCTCATAGGTTTGGCCGTCAAAGTGGCGGTGGTGAGTCTGGAATGTCTATGGCTTTAATTGATGTGACATCGAACGGTTCACCGAGAATGTGCCCTGAGAGCACGGGGCGTGTGGCCGTGCGAGCCAACGTCTGTGATGAAATGGCTATAGATATATATATTGCTAGCTTATGCTAATGAAATGCAGGGAAGGAGCATCGCCGCCTCGAGTTGGGGGCGATATCGTTATAATTTGGTCAGCATTGCTGACCGTTGCCTTGTTTTGCCACCGTGCGGTGGTTTGTTGCTTGCAGGTGCTGCTGGACCAAGCGGTCAATAGCGGGATAAATCCCTTTTTGCGAAGCCGTCCCTCGAAGGCCCAAATGGAAGTGTTTACTGTTTTATTCATGTATGACCGGCCTGCGTGCCGTGGTTTGTAAAACATGTAATATCAAGTGAACCATATTTGTAAGGCCTTAAGGTTTGTACTAGTGTATTTTGTAACATTCCTATTTTGGTATTTAGTGGACATTCATGCTTTAGTGCTGGGTTCTTATTTGCAACTTTTGTAAACTGCTTCCGCTAGAATGCTCTGTGTAGGACGTTGATTGGTTGGATGGTTTCCATGAGTAACCACCCGGTCTGTCTGTGGCATACGGCGTCGGGCCCCGGCCGGACCTACTGCTATATGCTATGTGACGGATAGGGGGTGTTACACCTCGTGTCTTTCATCATCTGAAGGGTACACTCGGTGGAAGCGATCGAGTTGACCCGCAGCCTTTCAGCGACATCGGTCTCACCAAAGATCCTTGGGCTCTTATACGAGAAGGTGGGCTCATTGTTGCCCGGAGGAAAGAAGATTTGCGCTTGGCGGCGGACCTCACGATGGAGGCCCTTATTCTCCTCCTTCAACCCCTCTCCCCCTCCAGCCCGGCAAGGCGAGCGCGCAACTGGTTGTTCTCCTCTTCCATCTCGGTAGCACGAGCCCGCAAATCCTCAACGGCCTTGGCATCCTGAAGAAGAAAAAGGAAGCACATTTATAACAGAGGACAAAATTCAAGGTAAAAAGGGAAGCAGCCCGATGCTTACCAGCCCGCCGACGGCTTGGGTGTATAAGTTCTCGGCGATGCAAAGTTACCTCGCCAGGTCGACGGCCTTGTCCTTGGCGATGTCGCGTGCCTGATCGACATTCTGGAGGTGGTTGCTGAGGTTGAAATTGCGGCGGATTATCATAAGATGTAGCTGCATGACCCGCATATGGGCTTGCATGCCTTCGTGGCCAAGCTGCCGCAAGACCATACCCTTATAGGCCTCGGCATCCTCGCGGCCATAAAGGCCGAAGCCGAGCATGTAGGCATGACCGGTGGAGAGCTCATGGTCGACCTAGGACGGGTGAAGGGTGGAGATGGAGACTCGTTGAGCTAGCTAATCCAACTGGACCATGGGTTCGCCAGTCGAGTCTTTCCACCTTTACCCTGAAGCCAAAGAGGGGATGAACCTTCGGCGCGGCTGGCTCGTTGGCCATCTTCTTCGCAGTAGGGGGAGCAGAGGAATCTCCACCCCCTGCCCCTTGCTCGTAGTCTCCTTCAGCGGGCTCTCCGGTGACCTGTCCGGGATGGTCTCAGGCGAGCTCATATATTTAGGTTGTTGTTGTTGTTGTTATTGTTGTTTTCTAGCACGAGGGACCACCACAGCTTTCTTCAGCTTCTTTGGTGGCTGTTGGTGATGGGGAGGGCTTGGTCCCGCAGACTCAGGTCACTTCCTGCTGGATGAGGGCATGGAGGAGTCCAGCTCATCACGGTAGGCCACCGCACCCGCCCTCTCGCTAGCAAGGGGGTTAGAGAGTAATCCCTAGTCCGCGAATGGAGGGTTTACGGGAATCAGCCATTCCCCTGTATGAAAAAACTTAGAAAAATTTGATGATGATTCAGCGAGCTGAGCAAAAGGAAAGAGGAGAATACCTTCGCTGGGAAGAACGGGGCAGAGCAAGTCGAGGCCCCTTCACAGGAAGGCGACCTCGAAATTCTTGTGGAGGAAGAACTTATGGAGCTCGGCGTCATTGTCGGACACGGCGGGAGGGCGGTAGACGTCCTCGCCCTTTTGTTGGGGGAAGTAGGGGATGTTGTTGAGATCGTCCTTGATGAAGGCGATCTTGGTCATCCAGTTGTGGTGTTTGTTCGCGATCTCGCGAACTTTTATCAGGGAGCCCCCGAAGTAGGCGACACCATCCGGGGTCGCTTTATAGGAGAAGAGCATCCTGAAAATGTTCAGGTTGAACTCTATTCTCTCCTGGCGGAGGAAGCACGCGAACTCCACCATCATGGCGATGGAGTTCGAGTTAAGTTGCGCGGGCACCACGCCGTAGTATTTCAGTATCTAGCGGATTTTCGGCCAGAGTGGTAGGCGCAACCCCACCTCGAAATGCGAGATGGGGAAGGAGAGCTCGTCATAGTAGAAAGTGTTGATGGCTTCCTGCTCCTTGGGTTGGCGCGCCTCGAAGCCAGGGTGGACGTAGTCGGTGATGAACTCGACGAGCTCCAGTTTGGTCGTGTTCCCTTCAAAGAAGCAGTAGTCGGTGAAGTGTTGCGCGCATTTGGAGCGGCCGTAGGCATCGGGTTTGTCTTACCCATGCTCGTAGGAGGGTTAGAACGCGAATATAGAAGAAAAGAGGGCAAGAAGAGGAAGTATGAAGGCAGTAAAGATGGTGGTACGAGGTTGGTGAGGGGGGATATTTATAGAGAAAGAAATCTAAGGCTGAGCTGACCGATCAGTCCAGCTCGCCAACCCCAGCTCACCGACTTCTATGACTTGTCCCATCACATGTCGAGCTGAATATAAGGGGAGATATATTATTCAAATAGCAGACATTGGAATCAAATAAATGTTGAAAGTCCACCTAGTGTCGGCTATGTGTACCTATGGGGGGGGGGGAATAGGTAACGTGTGGTTCTTTTGCGGAATTTACAGATGTACCTGCACAATAAAAACAACAAACACAGCACACAGAATACACAGCAAATTTATAGTGGTTCCCCGACTTGGGTACATCCACTTTCCCCCTTCGACCTATCTCCCCAACAAGGGACGACTCGGTCACTTCACCAACGGGATTGAAATCCAATCCCTTCACTAACGGAAGGAGCCCTTCCACACGTGAGAGTCAACACTCCCACAAAGCGGGTTGCACCCAACCCTTACAACTCGGAACAAAAGTTCCTTTACAACGAAATGAAAATGTAGAATGTACACGTGACACAAACTTCTCTTGGAGACTCCGGTGTTCCTCTTTGTTCGACGACGTGTTCTTGAAGTCGATGAAGAGTCTACGACCTTGGTCTCTCTTGGAGAGGATTTCCCCGGAACCGGCGGCGGCACACGAGCGGCGGCTAGCTTCGGGATCGGCGGCTACGATGAAGAGCAGCTGCTGAACTTGGAGATCCAAACTTCGTTGCGAAGCAAGCTCGGTCTACCAACGGTCACACGAGGATCGGTCGTCTCGATCGATTCGGATGGGAAGTGTTTCCGATCAACAAATCGAGAGACAAAGGATCTCTGGATAGACGCGTGAGACTCAAGCCTTGCTAAGCTACTGTCGCCGGAGATCGGGAAGAAGATCTATCGGTGGCGGCGACGGACTTGCGCGAGCGGCGACGGAGGCGGCGGAAGGATTTCGCGATCTTAGGGTTTCCGTGCTCGGCGTATTTTTCTCTGTACCTTCTTTCGTTCAAAAATACCCGAGTATAAATACTGTAGCTACCCCCAATAAGACCGTTTGTGGGACCCACAGAAGTAGCCCCCAAGTCCCGGTCCAGATATTAAACAGCGGCAGAATCCGGTTCAGGAAATTAGCTGAGACAGAATCCGGTTCAGGAAATTAACTGAGAAAACGCCAAGGAAAAATCGGCGAGAATCGATTGTGATTCTCGTCGAATTACTTGTCGATTCTCAACGAATTCAACTTGTATTCATGGGCTGCATGACCACTGGTTCGGCGGGAATTACAAGTGATTCTCGCCGAATCTTACTTGGCACCATATTGAGATGGCCAGAAGGAGTCGGCGAGAATCACTGATGATTCTCGTCGATTCGGCGAGAATCACCAAGTGATTCTCGCCGATTCGGCGAGAATCACTTGGTGATTCTCGTCGAATTTGCCTTGGACGATTTTTCGTCTTCCACCTAGGAGCTGCTCCTTGATCCTCCATGCTCCTTGTCTTCTCTTGCATATGAGCGGCCCTGTACTTGAAAGTAAGTGCACTCCAATAGAGAGAGTACACATAGGCCAACACACTGATCTGCTCAACGAGGGATTACGTCGTGCAGATCCGTGTATATTGACCTACTGCACCCTGACATTGGTGTGCACTTAGCGTGGAGAAACTGCAAGTACAACTTGAAAAAGTTTATCAAATACATAGTCTATTGACCTTAGCTTGTCCAGGGGCTTCTTCAAATCAGGTACATTGTGGATACAATACCCAACAATCTCCCCCTATTTGAAGAAGCCTAAAACCCTACAAGCTAAGGTGAATAGAGCAAATGAAAAGGAAAGCAACTGAAGACCATAAACTTAACATCATTAAGTGGAGACATCCCTTACCAATACCGAGTGCTTGGGAGCAAGCTGGAGCCACCTTAGCCTTGACCCCGAGAGGGTTATCTCCCCCTTTTCGGCTTCGGCAAATCGGGGTCAGGAACCTTTGGCCCTTAGCTCCCCCTCAGTTCTTGCATCTGTACTCACGCTGGAGTTCCCGGCTCCCCCTCAGATTATGCACGAGTTGGGAGCCTCTGTAGTCTTCATTCTTCATAATTGAGCATCCCCAATTCTGTCTTGAAAAGATTGAACTTTGCCTCGTCTAGGGGCTTTGTGAATATATCAGCAATCTGCTTGTCCGTGGGGACATAACAGAGAGAGATATCCTTGTTCTCCACGTGCTCCTGAATGAAGTGGTAGCGTACTTCAATATGCTTCATTCTGCTGTGCGACACCGGATTGTTGGCAATGGCAATTGCACTGGAGGAGTCGCAGTACATTGGAACTTCCTTGAACTGAAGGTTGTAGTCGGCCAACTGATTTCTGATCCAAAGGAGTTGTGCGCAACAGCTTCCTGCCGAGATATACTCGGACTCTGCTGTGGAGGTTGCAACACAATTCTGTTTCTTGCTGTTCCATGAGATAAGCCTCCTGCCGAGGAATTGACACGTCCCGGAGGTGCTTTTCCTGTCATCCCTGCTCCCTGCAAAGTCAGCATCTGAAAAGCCTATTAGCTCGACATCATTGTTCCTCGGGTACCACAAGCCAAGATTAGGAGTACCTTTAAGGTATCTTAGAATTCGCTTTGCAGCGACATAGTGAGATTCCTTAGTGTTCACCTGATATCGGGCACATACGCATGTGGAGAACATAATATCCGGTCTACTGGCAGTAAGGTAGAGCAGGGATCCAATGATGCTTCTGTATTTGGTTTCATCGAAAGGTTTACCTTTCTCATCCTTATCCAGAGACATGGTGGATCCCATTGGAGTCCTCATAGAGGTTGCACTCTCCATACCGAATTTCTTAAGGAGTTCATTTGTGAACTTCGTCTGAGATATGAAGATTCCATCCTCAGACTGTTTCACTTGAAGGCCTAAGAAATACTTGAGCTCTCCCATACTGCTCATTTCAAACTTTCCTTGCATAAGTTTGGAAAACTTTTTGCAAAGATTGTTGTCCGTTGAGCCGAATATTATGTCATCGACATAGATTTGCACCAGCAAAATCTTGCCTTTGACTTCCCGGAGAAACAATGTTTTATCTATTTTACCTCTGGAGAACTTGTTCTCAAGAAGAAAACTAGATAAAGTCTCATACCAAGCTCGTGGAGCTTGTTTCAACCCATATAAGGCCTTATTAAGAAAATAAACGTGATTGGGATAAGTAGGGTCGACAAAACCTGGGGGTTGAGCGACGTATACTTCCTCTTTCAGTTCTCCGTTCAGGAATGCCGATTTCACATCCATTTGGTAGACAGTGAATCCTTTGTGTGAAGCATATGCCAGGAACAACCGGATTGCCTCGAGCCGTGCGACTGGTGCGAAGGTTTGGTCGAAGTCAATCCCTTCCTCCTGTCTGTAACCTTGAGCCACCAGCCTGGCCTTGTTCTTTATGATGACACCATGTTCATCCAGCTTGTTTCTGAAAATCCACTTCGTGTCAATGACATTCTGCTTGTATGGTCTGGGAACCAGCGTCCAAACCTTGCAACGTTCGAATTGATGTAGTTCCTCTTGCATGGCCAGAATCCATGCCGCATCCTTGTTCGCCTCATCGAACTTCTTTGGCTCTACCTGTGACAGGAAGCTGAGATGCAATACTTCGTTAGTTGTACCTCTTCGAGTTCTGACGCCTACACGAGGATCTCCGATGATCTGTTCTCTAGGATGATCCCGCACGTGACGGAGCTCTAGAAGTCTGGCGTCTGGAGCTTCAGCTACTTCTTGTGCTTCTCTTTCTTCTAAAAGATTTGTTCCATCTTGATCTTCAACATCTTCAGATGATATGGAGGTGGAAACTTTGATGTACTTGGGTGCGTCATCTTTAGGGGTCTCATCCAGATTCAGCTGGTCAAGTCTAGCACCTGCATCTTCAAGAAGACCACTGGAAGAATGACAGTTAAGCAAACTTCCTTCATCAAATACAACATTTATTGATTCTTCTACCACTAGGGTTTTCTTATTGAAGACCCTATATGCCCGACTATGGGAACTATAGCCCATGAATATGCCCTCGAAGCATTTTTCACCGAATTTAGTACGCGGGTACTTCCCATTATTCAGTACATAGTATCTGCAACCAAAGATCCTCAAGTAGGACATGGTTGGTTTCCTGCCTTTCAGTAGCTCGTAGGGCGTCTTACGATGATGTTTGTTGATCAAAGCTCGGTTTTGTACATGACATGCCGTATTGACACCCTCTGCCCAGAAGTATTCCGGGAGAGAAGCATCTTTCAACATAGTCGTGCAGGCTTCAATGAGAGTTCTATTTCTCCTCTCCGCAACTCCATTTTGCTGAGGAGTGCGCGGGGAGGAAAACTCATGAAAGATACCTTGTTCTTCACAAAATTCTGTCATAGCACCAGATTTGAATTCTGTTCCATGGTCACTTCGGATTTTGACCACGGAGCAGTTAAATTCGTTCTGAACTTGCTTGACAAAATTAGTGAAGATGTCAAAAGTATCTCACTTTCGTTTTAAAAAGAACACCCATGTAAACCGTGAGTGATCATCAACTATCACTAGCGTATATGACTTGCCTCCCAAGCTATGAACTTGCATTGGGCCAAACAAGTCCATATGTAGCAGGTAAAGACATCGGGAAGAGTCTTTGTCTGCAATGCTCTTAAAGGTAGCCCGTGTCTGTTTGCCCATCTGGCATGCATGACAGGGGCTATCCTTGATGCACTTGATACTGGGAGCATCTCTTACTAAATTCTTAGAAAATAGCATACTAATTGTCTTATAATTAATATGTGCCAATCTCTTGTGCCATTGTTCACAAAGAGAAGCACTGCCTGTTGCCACAAGGCATACGGGGGTAGATGAATCTATACTAAGAAAATCTAAGCAGAAGATATTTCTGCTCCTAATGCCTGATAATACCGTCTCAGAGGAGGTACGTGAAATTATCAGACATTTATCCTTGCAGAACTTAACGTCATAACCTTTATCACATAACTGACTTACACTGATCAGGTTATGGTTTAACCCTTCAACATAAGCCACGTCGGTGATAGAGATTATACCGTTGGAAATCATACCATAACCTCTGGTGACTCCTCGATCTGACCCTCCAAAGATGACTTTGGGTCCATTCTCGACTGTAGTGTAATCACGCAGCAGGCTTCTTGTCCCGGTCATATGCCGGGAGCATCCACTGTCCAAATACCAGATTGGCGTTTTGGTGGCCTTTGGACATTCCTGCAAAACAAAATTAATTTGCCTTAGGAACCCAATCGAACTTGGGTCCTAGATTCCTGGTTAGCACACTCCCCCTCGGTCGGTTAACCCTACGAGTGGTCGGTCTCGCATTGTTAACATGGGGAGTCTCGTAGTTCCTTGGATTAAACCAACAATCCACGGCAAAGTGACCGACTTTGCCACAGCACCAACAGTCGAACCTGTTGTATCTCTTCCGAGGCTCCTGCCTTACCCTGGGAACAACGGGTACAGCTGGGGCCTTGGATCTGGAGGTGGAGGCCTCATGGTGACGGCAGTCACATGACTTTGTCACCTTCTGAATAACAGGCTTGACTTTTGGCGCCTGCTTTCCATTATGGCCGCTAGAGAACGGACCATAATTTCCTATGTGGATCTCCTCATAAGGTGCCTTGAAGGCACTCTCACCAAAGTTCCGGGGGAAGTTCCAACCGTCATACCGGCTCTTAGGCTTTGCAACCGAGGGCCGGAAATGATGCCCAAATGTTGACTCAAAGTCATGTTGGTTGCAAGGAAAGCCAGGCTTTCTGAACGCAACAGGACTAATAGGAGCCTTCCCCTTTTCATCAGCAGAGGCCTTCTTGGCGGCCTTATTCTTCCTCTGGTTCTTGTTCCTCCTAGATGAAGAACCAGATGCCCCAATATGCCCCAAGCCAGCTCCTTTGGCCTGAGCAGAGAAGGTGTCAACGACTGGAAGCACTGTTTTTGGCATAGAGAAGCTCTGTACGATCTTCCTTTCTGCCGCAAGTAGTTCTTCCAATTTGTTGACTTCCTCCTGCTTGAGATCAAGGAGCTGCAAAGACTCTGAGTGCTTTGAAGTCAGGTCAAGGTGTTCCTGCCGGAGAGAAATCAAACTAGTGACCTCTTCCCTTAAGGATACACACTCACCCTTAAGAAATTTTACTTCCTTCTTCTCAGCCCTCAGTCTCTTACGGCACTCGTCGAAAGTGTTGAGCAGAAGCTCATACTTCTCGAGGAGTTCAGCTTCGCGGGCCGAATGGTCATCCTCAGGTTCATCATCCTGAGACTCAGGATCAGAGTCGGTGTCGGAGAGAGGGGTGTGAGCTTTTACCTTCCCAGTAAATGGGGGACATTCTCCTTCTGAGTCTGAGCGACCCACCAGCCCGAAGTAGGCTTCCTCATCATCACTGGAGTCTGAGGAATCAGACTCACTTAGTGTCTTTGGTCTTCTTGCGATGTAGCTCCGCTCCTTCTTATCTCTGGAGGATTTGAGCTCCTCTCCTTTCCCTTTATCTCTTTTGCTTTGATGGCAGTCGGCCACGACGTGACCTGGCTTATTGCATCCAAAGCAAATAATATCAGACGAACGATGTTTGTTAGGTTTAGATGCATACCTATCAGAAGAGTAGTTTTTCTTCTGATGTCTGGATGAGGAGCCGTCTCTCTTCCTTTGATTCCTCATCTTGAGGAATTTCTTGAACTCTCGAGTGATGAGGGAGAAATCCTCTTCCGACAGATCTGAGCTGGAGGAGCATGGATCGGAGTCCTCCTCTTCTTCCTTATTCCTGGCACGGTACGACACCGCACCCTTCCCTTTTCTGGAGTGACTGGCTTTTAGGGCCACAGTCTTTTCTTTTGCAGCAGCCTTCTCTGCTTCTTCCTCTGCCTTCCTGGTGTTCAGCTGAAGTTCATAGGACATCAGCTTCCCGAACAGGATTTGTGGATCAGTTTCTGCTAGTCTGCCAAATTCTCTGATGGCGCAGATCTTTGTATCCCATTCCTTAGTAAGGGACCTAAGGAATTTGTCATTGAGTTCACCATTGGTGAACACTCTTCCATAGCCCTTGAGGGCGTTAACAATCTTCAGGAAGTTCTCGTATGTGACTCCGATCTCTTCCTTAGGCCCTTGCCGGAAGGCCTCATACTTCTGGTTCAGGAGGGATCTCCGATCATCCCTCACTTCATCCGTGCCCTCCATTAGGATGATCAGGCACTGCCAAATCTCCTGAGCTGTCCTGCAGTTGCTGAAGTTTTGCATCATAGAGTCGTCAACCGCGCTGACCAGGATGTTTCTTGCCTTCATGTCAAGGCCCACTAGGACCATCTCATCCTTGTCCATTTCATAGAGTGTCTTTGGCACTTTCTTGGTGGGATCAATGGTGGAGGCCTTAGTGGGTACATAAGGTCCCTCCAGCACGATCATGAACAGTCGAGGGTCCACTGCTTCCATATAGAACCTGATCCTTTCCTTCCAGATAGGAAAGTTGAGTCTGTTGCACACTGGGATCTTGCCGGAGTACTTGAGCCCGTCCATAGTAGCTGTATGTCTCCTTGTTGACACTAGTGGCAGGATTCACCTCAAGGTGTTAGCCTTTTTGTTGAGGAACCTCGCTCTGATACCACTTGAAAGTCCACCTAGTGTCGGCTATGTGTACCTATGGGGGGGGGGGAATAGGTAACGTGTGGTTCTTTTGCGGAATTTACAGATGTACCTGCACAATAAAAACAACAAACACAGCACACAGAATACACAGCAAATTTATAGTGGTTCCCCGACTTGGGTACATCCACTTTCCCCCTTCGACCTATCTCCCCAACAAGGGACGACTCGGTCACTTCACCAACGGGATTGAAATCCAATCCCTTCACTAACGGAAGGAGCCCTTCCACACGTGAGAGTCAACACTCCCACAAAGCGGGTTGCACCCAACCCTTACAACTCGGAACAAAAGTTCCTTTACAACGAAATGAAAATGTAGAATGTACACGTGATACAAACTTCTCTTGGAGACTCCGGTGTTCCTCTTTGTTCGACGACGTGTTCTTGAAGTCGATGAAGAGTCTACGACCTTGGTCTCTCTTGGAGAGGATTTCCCCGGAACCGGCGGCGGCACACGAGCGGCGGCTAGCTTCGGGATCGGCGGCTACGATGAAGAGCAGCTGCTGAACTTGGAGATCCAAACTTCGTTGCGAAGCAAGCTCGGTCTACCAACGGTCACACGAGGATCGGTCGTCTCGATCGATTCGGATGGGAAGTGTTTCCGATCAACAAATCGAGAGACAAAGGATCTCTGGATAGACGCGTGAGACTCAAGCCTTGCTAAGCTACTGTCGCCGGAGATCGGGAAGAAGATCTATCGGTGGCGGCGACGGACTTGCGCGAGCGGCGACGGAGGCGGCGGAAGGATTTCGCGATCTTAGGGTTTCCGTGCTCGGCGTATTTTTCTCTGTACCTTCTTTCGTTCAAAAATACCCGAGTATAAATACTGTAGCTACCCCCAATAAGACCGTTTGTGGGACCACAGAAGTAGCCCCAAGTCCCGGTCCAGATATTAAACAGCGGCAGAATCCGGTTCAGGAAATTAGCTGAGACAGAATCCGGTTCAGGAAATTAACTGAGAAAACGCCAAGGAAAAATCGGCGAGAATCGATTGTGATTCTCGTCGAATTACTTGTCGATTCTCAACGAATTCAACTTGTATTCATGGGCTGCATGACCACTGGTTCGGCGGGAATTACAAGTGATTCTCGCCGAATCTTACTTGGCACCATATTGAGATGGCCAGAAGGAGTCGGCGAGAATCACTGATGATTCTCGTCGATTCGGCGAGAATCACCAAGTGATTCTCGCCGATTCGGCGAGAATCACTTGGTGATTCTCGTCGAATTTGCCTTGGACGATTTTTCGTCTTCCACCTAGGAGCTGCTCCTTGATCCTCCATGCTCCTTGTCTTCTCTTGCATATGAGCGGCCCTGTACTTGAAAGTAAGTGCACTCCAATAGAGAGAGTACACATAGGCCAACACACTGATCTGCTCAACGAGGGATTACGTCGTGCAGATCCGTGTATATTGACCTACTGCACCCTGACATTGGTGTGCACTTAGCGTGGAGAAACTGCAAGTACAACTTGAAAAAGTTTATCAAATACATAGTCTATTGACCTTAGCTTGTCCAGGGGCTTCTTCAAATCAGGTACATTGTGGATACAATACCCAACAATCTCCCCCTATTTGAAGAAGCCTAAACCCTACAAGCTAAGGTGAATAGAGCAAATGAAAAGGAAAGCAACTGAAGACCATAAACTTAACATCATTAAGTGGAGACATCCCTTACCAATACCGAGTGCTTGGGAGCAAGCTGGAGCCACCTTAGCCTTGACCCGAGAGGGTTATCTCCCCTTTTCTCCTTCGGCAAATCGGGGTCAGGAACCTTTGGCCCTTAGCTCCCCCTCAGTTCTTGCATCTGTACTCACGCTGTGAGTTCCCTGCTCCCCCCTCAGATTATGCACGTGTTGGGAGCCTCTGTAGTTCTTCATTCTTCATAATGGCATCCCTTTTCTGTCTTGAAAAGATGAAACTTTGCCTCGTCTAGGGGCTTTGTGATATATCAGCAATCTGCTTTGTCCGTGGGGACATAAAGAGAGAGATATCCTTGTTCTCCACGTGTCCTGAATGAAGTGGTAGCGTACTTCAATATGCTTCCTTCTGCTGTGCGACACCGGATTGTTGGCAATGGCAATTGCACTGAGGAGTCGCAGTACATTGGACTTCCTTGAACTGAAGGTTGTAGTCGGCCAACTGATTTCTGATTCAAAGGAGTTGTGCGCAACAGCTCCTGCCGAGATATACTCGGACTCTGCTGTGGAGGTTGCAACACAATTCTGTTCTTGTGTTCCATGAGATAAGCCTCCTGCCGAGGAATTGGACACGTCCCCGGAGGTGCTTTTCCTGTCATCCTGGCTCCTGCAAAGTCAGCATCTGAAAGCCTATTAGCTCGACCTCATTGTTCCTCGGGTACCACAAGCCAAGATTTAGGAGTACCTTTAAGGTATCTTAGAATCGCTTTGCAGCGACATAGTGAGATTCCTTAGGTTTCACCTGATATCGGCACATACGCATGTGGAGAAACATAATATCCGGTCTACTTGCAGTAAGGTAGAGCAGGGATCAATGATGCTTCTGTAATTTGGTTTTAATCGAAAGGTTTACCTTTCTCATCCTTATCCAGAGACATGGTGGATCCATTGGAGTCCTCATAGAGGTTGCACTCCCATACCGAATTTCTTAAGGAGTTCTTGTGAACTTCGTCTGAGATATGAAGATTCCATCTCAGACATTTTTCACTTGAAGGCCAAGAAATACTTGAGCTCTCCCATACTGCTCATTTCAAACTTTCTTGCATAAGTTTGGAAAACTTTTGCAAAGATTGTTGTCCGTTGAGCGATATTTATGTCATCGACATAGATTGCACCAGCAAAATCTTGCCTTTGACTTCCCGGAGAAAACAAAGTTTTATCTATTTTACCTCTGGAGAACTGTTCTCAAGAAGAAAACTAGATAAAGTCTCATACCAAGCTCGTGGAGCTTGTTTCAACCCATATTAAGGCCTTATTAAGAAAATAAACGTGATTGGGATAAGTAGGGTCGACAAAACCTGGGGGTTGAGCGACGTATACTCCTCTTTCAGTTCTCCGTTCAGGAATGCCGATTTCACATCCATTTGGTAGACAGTGAATCCTTTGTGTGAAGCATATGCCAGGAACAACCGGATTGCCTCGAGCCGTGCGACTGGTGCGAAGGTTTGGTCGAAGTCAATCCCTTCCTCCTGTCTGTAACCTTGAGCCACCAGCCTGGCCTTGTTCTTTATGATGACACCATGTTCATCCAGCTTGTTTCTGAAAATCCACTTCGTGTCAATGACATTCTGCTTGTATGGTCTGGGAACCAGCGTCCAAACCTTGCAACGTTCGAATTGATGTAGTTCCTCTTGCATGGCCAGAATCCATGCCGCATCCTTGTTCGCCTCATCGAACTTCTTTGGCTCTACCTGTGACAGGAAGCTGAGATGCAATACTTCGTTAGTTGTACCTCTTCGAGTTCTGACGCCTACACGAGGATCTCCGATGATCTGTTCTCTAGGATGATCCCGCACGTGACGGAGCTCTAGAAGTCTGGCGTCTGGAGCTTCAGCTACTTCTTGTGCTTCTCTTTCTTCTAAAAGATTTGTTCCATCTTGATCTTCAACATCTTCAGATGATATGGAGGTGGAAACTTTGATGTACTTGGGTGCGTCATCTTTAGGGGTCTCATCCAGATTCAGCTGGTCAAGTCTAGCACCTGCATCTTCAGAAGACCACTGGAAGAATGACAGTTAAGCAAACTTCCTTCATCAAATACAACATTTATTGATTCTTCTACCACTAGGGTTTTCTTATTGAAGACCCTATATGCCCGACTATGGGAACTATAGCCCATGAATATGCCCTCGAAGCATTTTTCACCGAATTTAGTACGCGGGTACTTCCCATTATTCAGTACATAGTATCTGCAACCAAAGATCCTCAAGTAGGACATGGTTGGTTTCCTGCCTTTCAGTAGCTCGTAGGGCGTCTTACGATGATGTTTGTTGATCAAAGCTCGGTTTTGTACATGACATGCCGTATTGACACCCTCTGCCCAGAAGTATTCCGGGAGAGAAGCATCTTTCAACATAGTCGTGCAGGCTTCAATGAGAGTTCTATTTCTCCTCTCCGCAACTCCATTTTGCTGAGGAGTGCGCGGGGAGGAAAACTCATGAAAGATACCTTGTTCTTCACAAAATTCTGTCATAGCACCAGATTTGAATTCTGTTCCATGGTCACTTCGGATTTTGACCACGGAGCAGTTAAATTCGTTCTGAACTTGCTTGACAAAATTAGTGAAGATGTCAAAAGTATCTCACTTCGTTTTAAAAAGAACACCCATGTAAACCGTGAGTGATCATCAACTATCACTAGCGTATATGACTTGCCTCCCAAGCTATGAACTTGCATTGGGCCAAACAAGTCCATATGTAGCAGGTAAAGACATCGGGAAGAGTCTTTGTCTGCAATGCTCTTAAAGGTAGCCCGTGTCTGTTTGCCCATCTGGCATGCAAGACAGGGGCTATCCTTGATGCACTTGATACTGGGAGCATCTCTTACTAAATTCTTAGAAAATAGCATACTAATTGTCTTATAATTAATATGTGCCAATCTCTTGTGCCATTGTTCACAAAGAGAAGCACTGCCTGTTGCCACAAGGCATACGGGGGTAGATGAATCTATACTAAGAAAATCTAAGCAGAAGATATTTCTGCTCCTAATGCCTGATAATACCGTCTCAGAGGAGGTACGTGAAATTATCAGACATTTATCCTTGCAGAACTTAACGTCATAACCTTTATCACATAACTGACTTACACTGATCAGGTTATGGTTTAACCCTTCAACATAAGCCACGTCGTGATAGAGATTATACCGTTGGAAATCATACCATAACCTCTGGTGACTCCTCGATCTGACCCTCCAAAGATGACTTTGGGTCCATTCTCGACTGTAGTGTAATCACGCAGCAGGCTTCTTGTCCCGGTCATATGCCGGGAGCATCCACTGTCCAAATACCAGATTGGCGTTTTGGTGGCCTTTGGACATTCCTGCAAAACAAAATTAATTTGCCTTAGGAACCCAATCGAACTTGGGTCCTAGATTCCTGGTTAGCACACTCCCCCTCGGTCGGTTAACCTACGAGTGGTCGGTCTCGCATTGTTAACATGGGGAGTCTCGTAGTTCCTTGGATTAAACCAACAATCCACGGCAAAGTGACCGACTTTGCCACAGCACCAACAGTCGAACCTGTTGTATCTCTTCCGAGGCTCCTGCCTTACCCTGGGAAAACGGGTACAGCTGGGGCCTTGGATCTGGAGGTGGAGGCCTCATGGTGACGGCAGTCACATGACTTTGTCACCTTCTGAATAACAGGCTTGACTTTTGGCGCCTGCTTTCCATTATGGCCGCTAGAGAACGGACATAATTTCCTATGTGG
Source organism: Platanthera guangdongensis (assembly GCA_039583875.1). Lineage (NCBI taxonomy): Eukaryota > Viridiplantae > Streptophyta > Magnoliopsida > Asparagales > Orchidaceae > Platanthera > Platanthera guangdongensis. The sequence continues at coordinate 83,638,987 of CM077161.1, forward strand.
ATCTCCTCATAAGGTGCCTTGAAGGCACTCTCACCAAAGTTCCGGGGGAAGTTCCAACCGTCATACCGGCTCTTAGGCTTTGCAACGAGGGCCGGAAATGATGCCCAAATGTTGACTCAAAGTCATGTTGGTTGCAAGGAAAGCCAGGCTTTCTGAACGCAACAGGACTAATAGGAGCCTTCCCTTTTCATCAGCAGAGGCCTTCTTGGCGGCCTTATTCTTCCTCTGGTTCTTGTTCCTCCTAGATGAAGAACCAGATGCCCCAATATGCCCCAAGCCAGCTCCTTTGGCCTGAGCAGAGAAGGTGTCAACGACTGGAAGCACTGTTTTTGGCATAGAGAAGCTCTGTACGATCTTCCTTTCTGCCGCAAGTAGTTCTTCCAATTTGTTGACTTCCTCCTGCTTGAGATCAAGGAGCTGCAAAGACTCTGAGTGCTTTGAAGTCAGGTCAAGGTGTTCCTGCCGGAGAGAAATCAAACTAGTGACCTCTTCCTTAAGGATACACACTCACCTTAAGAAATTTTACTTCCTTCTTCTCAGCCCTCAGTCTCTTACGGCACTCGTCGAAAGTGTTGAGCAGAAGCTCATACTTCTCGAGGAGTTCAGCTTCGCGGGCCGAATGGTCATCCTCAGGTTCATCATCCTGAGACTCAGGATCAGAGTCGGTGTCGGAGAGAGGGGTGTGAGCTTTTACCTTCCCAGTAAATGGGGGACATTCTCCTTCTGAGTCTGAGCGACCCACCAGCCCGAAGTAGGCTTCCTCATCATCACTGGAGTCTGAGGAATCAGACTCACTTAGTGTCTTTGGTCTTCTTGCGATGTAGCTCCGCTCCTTCTTATCTCTGGAGGATTTGAGCTCCTCTCCTTTCCTTTATCTCTTTTGCTTTGATGGCAGTCGACCACGACGTGACCTGGCTTATTGCATCCAAAGCAAATAATATCAGACGAACGATGTTTGTTAGGTTTAGATGCATACCTATCAGAAGAGTAGTTTTTCTTCTGATGTCTGGATGAGGAGCCGTCTCTCTTCCTTTGATTCCTCATCTTGAGGAATTTCTTGAACTCTCGAGTGATGAGGGAGAAATCCTCTTCCGACAGATCTGAGCTGGAGGAGCATGGATCGGAGTCCTCCTCTTCTTCCTTATTCCTGGCACGGTACGACACCGCACCCTTCCCTTTTCTGGAGTGACTGGCTTTTAGGGCCACAGTCTTTTCTTTTGCAGCAGCCTTCTCTGCTTCTTCCTCTGCCTTCCTGGTGTTCAGCTGAAGTTCATAGGACATCAGCTTCCCGAACAGGATTTGTGGATCAGTTTCTGCTAGTCTGCCAAATTCTCTGATGGCGCAGATCTTTGTATCCCATTCCTTAGTAAGGGACCTAAGGAATTTGTCATTGAGTTCACCATTGGTGAACACTCTTCCATAGCCCTTGAGGGCGTTAACAATCTTCAGAAGTTCTCGTATGTGACTCCGATCTCTTCCTTAGGCCCTTGCCGGAAGGCCTCATACTTCTGGTTCAGGAGGGATCTCCGATCATCCCTCACTTCATCCGTGCCCTCCATTAGGATGATCAGGCACTGCCAAATCTCCTGAGCTGTCCTGCAGTTGCTGAAGTTTTGCATCATAGAGTCGTCAACCGCGCTGACCAGGATGTTTCTTGCCTTCATGTCAAGGCCCACTAGGACCATCTCATCCTTGTCCATTTCATAGAGTGTCTTTGGCACTTTCTTGGTGGGATCAATGGTGGAGGCCTTAGTGGGTACATAAGGTCCCTCCAGCACGATCATGAACAGTCGAGGGTCCACTGCTTCCATATAGAACCTGATCCTTTCCTTCCAGATAGGAAAGTTGAGTCTGTTGCACACTGGGATCTTGCCGGAGTACTGAGCCCGTCCATAGTAGCTGTATGTCTCCTTGTTGACACTAGTGGCAGGATTCACCTCAAGGTGTTAGCCTTTTTGTTGAGGAACCTCGCTCTGATACCACTTGAAAGTCCACCTAGTGTCGGCTATGTGTACCTATGGGGGGGGGGATAGGTAACGTGTGGTTCTTTTGCGGAATTTACAGATGTACTGCACAATAAAAACAACAAACACAGCACACAGAATACACAGCAAATTTATAGTGGTTCCCCGACTTGGGTACATCCACTTTCCCCTTCGACCTATCTCCCCAACAAGGGACGACTCGGTCACTTCACCAACGGGATTGAAATCCAATCCCTTCACTAACGGAAGGAGCCCTTCCACACGTGAGAGTCAACACTCCCACAAAGCGGGTTGCACCCAACCCTTACAACTCGGAACAAAAGTTCCTTTACAACGAAATGAAAATGTAGAATGTACACGTGATACAAACTTCTCTTGGAGACTCCGGTGTTCCTCTTTGTTCGACGACGTGTTCTTGAAGTCGATGAAGAGTCTACGACCTTGGTCTCTCTTGGAGAGGATTTCCCCGGAACCGGCGGCGGCACACGAGCGGCGCTAGCTTCGGGATCGGCGGCTACGATGAAGAGCAGCTGCTGAACTTGGAGATCCAAACTTCGTTGCGAAGCAAGCTCGGTCTACCAACGGTCACACGAGGATCGGTCGTCTCGATCGATTCGGATGGGAAGTGTTTCCGATCAACAAATCGAGAGACAAAGGATCTCTGGATAGACGCGTGAGACTCAAGCCTTGCTAAGCTACTGTCGCCGGAGATCGGGAAGAAGATCTATCGGTGGCGGCGACGGACTTGCGCGAGCGGCGACGGAGGCGGCGGAAGGATTTCGCGATCTTAGGGTTTCCGTGCTCGGCGTATTTTTCTCTGTACCTTCTTTCGTTCAAAAATACCCGAGTATAAATACTGTAGCTACCCCCAATAAGACCGTTTGTGGGACCCACAGAAGTAGCCCCCAAGTCCCGGTCCAGATATTAAACAGCGGCAGAATCCGGTTCAGGAAATTAGCTGAGACAGAATCCGGTTCAGGAAATTAACTGAGAAAACGCCAAGGAAAAAATCGGCGAGAATCGCAGACGATTCTCGACGAATCGGCGAGAATCGATTGTGATTCTCGTCGAATTACTTGTCGATTCTCAACGAATTCAACTTGTATTCATGGGCTGCATGACCACTGGTTCGGCGGGAATTACAAGTGATTCTCGCCGAATCTTACTTGGCACCATATTGAGATGGCCAGAAGGAGTCGGCGAGAATCACTGATGATTCTCGTCGATTCGGCGAGAATCACCAAGTGATTCTCGCCGATTCGGCGAGAATCACTTGGTGATTCTCGTCGAATTTGCCTTGGACGATTTTTCGTCTTCCACCTAGGAGCTGCTCCTTGATCCTCCATGCTCCTGTTTTCTCTTGATATGAGCGGCCCTGTACTTGAAAGTAAGTGCACTCCAATAGAGAGAGTACACATAGGCCAACACACTGATCTGCTCAACGAGGGATTACGTCGTGCAGATCCGTGTATATTGACCTACTGCACCCTGACATTGGTGTGCACTTAGCGTGGAGAAACTGCAAGTACAACTTGAAAAAGTTTATCAAATACATAGTCTATTGACCTTAGCTTGTCCAGGGGCTTCTTCAAATCAGGTACATTGTGGATACAATACCCAACAAATGTTCTAAGTTATTACAGAACAGGAGCAGAATATAGTTCAAAGATATCATGAGCAGAAGAAAAAGGAACAAGATGCCCGAGCTGAGGGGTCAGGAGGCGAGTGTCAGTAGGCTCAATAAAGGAGCCGTTTTTATCTACCCCGGCTTGGCATCCCCCCCCCCAGATTGCCGAGAGCTGAGGAGCTCGCGAATCCGCCCCAAGTATCTCTGGGCGACCAGGAGGCCCTCATCGATCTCATCCAGAAGCCGGGAAGGGGACATCGCCTTGCCGGCCGTGTTGCCCCTCACCTCATCCGCAAGCCGCACGTAGTCGCGCTGCAGCGCCTCATTATCCTCCTGCACCTGGCACAGGCCGTGCACGAGCTTCTTGAAGAGCCCGATCGACCTCCTCATCAGCTCGCCGTTCTCCACTTCAGATCCCAGATAGGAGTCTAGCGAGCTCGGAGAGGTGAGGGGGAATAACGGGTTGGTCGCGAAGACTCTTCAGCCTTAGATTGTCTGGGAAGAGCTGTGAAGACACTTAAGCATCAGTATGGAAGGCGAGTATCCCGTAAAATTACAGGACAAAAACCGGAGGCCAGCTTACTTGACGAGCTCGGCACCCCCAAGAAAGTGCGGGGAGGGACCAATCTTAGATTCTTACCGCGGCCTAGACAGTGTGTTTTTAGCGAAATGAGATTGAAACATGGAACAGGGATGACTCCAACACCTCCCCCCGTAGTCCCGACAGGTTGTTGAGGGGAATGGGCGCGAACTAGCGAGTTATGCCTCTATGAGTCCAGCCCCAGGGTCCTGAAGGTGGGTGACGGGTCCCTAGGGCGATTATCTGGAGTTCTAAGTCGCGAGTCGCCAACGTTGTTCTTAACTCGTGACGCAGAATCTTTGGCTTCATCCCATTGGCTGTCCGGGTCGGTATAGAGGTCAACGATATTTTTTCCCTTCTCAAGGGCAGGAAGATTGGTGGAGCCGGTCCCGTGCTCCAAGGTCGTTTTCAGGCCATCGAATATGGGCTCGGTCGCCTGGGGAAATGGTGTCGCCCTCTTGGCGGAATTGGGCTCGGCTGAGCTGCTCTGTGGGGAGCCAAGGGGAACTGCGGTCAGACTGGCAATGCGAGCAGAGGAAGCCTTGCGAACTCGGGCGAGCCTCTCTTGGATCTCCTTGGGGATTGACATCTCAGTAAGATTAGGGCGAAGGGAATGGAAAAAGTCACCCAGGTACGCAGACACATATATATTGCCACAGGTGGACCCAACGCGAAGATTCGCTCTGGCTCCTGCCGCACTCGACGAAAACTTGCGGTTGGATGATTCTTTTCGAGCTTTTCCAAGCTCTAAAAGAGAGGGGATTGTGTATAACCCCGTATCCGGCGAGTGGGGTCGCAGGAACCAGACCGGCCTGCTATCTTTTCTCAAGTCTCGGGCGAGCACCAAGGGGACCAGAGCTTGTCAGCCCCCAGCTCGCCCAGGCGAGCCCGGCTAGTGGCAGCCAAGTAGGGCTAGCCGGGCCCGCACCCGCGGGGAGGTGAGTAGAAGAGGCGAGTACCAACCAGTCCAGACATTAAACGTCATTCTGCCTTGGCGTTGAGTGAAGTCCAAACACTCAACTCCATTCTTCCTTGGCGTTGAGTGAAGTCCAGATAGTCAACACCATTCTGCCTTGACGTTGAGTGAAGTCTAGGCACTCAATACCATTCTGCCTTGGCATTGAGTGAAGTCCAGACACTCAATGTCATTCTGCCTTCGCATTGAGTGAAGTCCAGACACTCAACGCCATTCTGCCTTGGCGTTGAGTGAAGTCCAGACACTCAACGCCATTCTACCTTGGCGTTCAGTGAAGTAGAGACACTCAACGCCATTCTGCCTTGGCGTTGAGTGAATTCCAGGCACTCAATGCCATTCTGCCTTAGCGTAGCCAACTCTGTCAAGAATGTTGCAGTAGCCAACTCTCAAGGCCATCCAATAAAGATCCAGACCAAGAGTAAGTCTATCTATAAGCCTGATATGGCTATCTCTGATGTTATCAAGAGCCTGTCCTATGCAAAGAGGACTGTTGTTAATGGCATTCAGAGCAAGCCAAGAAAGCCTAATGGAAGACTCACTTTCAGTCAGATCATTACTGAGGGGAACTTAAAGAAGGATGCTGCACCTCCTTCTGAACAGTCAGATACTACCAGACATACTCAGAAAAGAAGGTATAATATTTATGAGTGCTAGTGTTGTGGCATAGTGGGGAATTTTGCCTTAGATTGTAGGCATAATCTGTAATACCCCGAAAATCATTATCGAGCTGGTCGTGTCCAAAAGTAATTTTGGTGTTTGTATAGGGGTACACAGCCTAGGACACGGGTGTGTCCAAGGCCGTGTATGACGTGGTGTTTTGTCCGATTGTATCCCGAGAAGGACACGACAAGAAACACGACAGAATGACACGGGCGTGTCATTTGACACGGCTGTGTTCCTACCCGTGTCAGTACCCGTGTTCCCTAGAGTCGTGACGGTTGGCGTGACGGTTATTCGTGACACGCCTCAGATCACGGGCGTGTCCAAGACCCGACACGGGCGTGTCAGGTTGAGACACGGGCGTGTCTTGCCCGTGTGGTTTTTTCTGCATTCGACGATCGTGCCAGGATCAAGGCACACGACTTGGGACACGGCCGTGTGCGAGGCTGTGTTCGGCCCAGGTTTGAGGATTTCTGTACAGATCTAAGCCGTTCGTTTTCTTTAAGTAAGATCTGACGGCACAGGCCTGCTCCTGCTCTGTTAAGGCCGGGAATGGTGGTTGATGACATGTTTTAGTCATTGTTTTTGGGGTAGTTTAGTATGCAAATTTCCTAGTTTAATTATATGTTTTAAGTACTTTTATGCATGTTTTGTTTTATTTCTTCTTAAAGTCTTTTTGTGTTAGAATATTATAATTCCTAGTTTTATTATAGTTTTATTTGCTTGTTATGTTGCAATTTTATTTTGTTATGTTTTGATATAAAAATTTATAGTTTTAGTATATGTTTTATGTTTTATGTTTACTTGTGTTTTGTTATGAATATAATTAATTAATAGTATGATATGTTATGTTTGTAATGTTTAGTTTTATTTGTATTAACTAATGTTTTGTTTTGTTTTATTTGTAGGTTCAAAGCCCAAGCATGTGCAGCCCTCTAGTTCAAATTTAAAGCTAGTGCAGCCCTTTCACTTGATCAAGCCCTTCAACATTCAACTTAGCCCTTTGGAGCAGCCCGACCACTTTAAGAGAAACCCCTAAATGCAATCATAGCCGTACCCGAGCCCACAAAGACTACAAGCAGCCCCTCTACCTGAGCCCATAAAGGCCACACTAGCATCCCATTTTGCCTTTGCATGGCCGACCCCCTTCATTTATTACATACATGCACTTCCTTTGCATGGCCGACCACCCACATCATGTCCCTCTCTCTCCTTTTTTTTATTTTCTCTCTTCTCTCACTCATTTAATGCCATGCATGCATCTCCCCATACACATAGCCGGCCACCCTCCTCTTTCATCCCCCTTGTTTATTTTATTTTCTCTTTTCATTTCCATTAAATGCCATGCAATGAATCTCATCCTCTCCCTCTCCCTTCATTAAATGAAATGCATGAACCCTTTCCAAATGTAATGGCCGGTGACCTTATTATTCCCTTCATATTTCCTATTTTCTAGAACCTTCTCCCTCTCCTATAAAAGGAACCCCTTGCCTCTTGATTTTTAAAAAAGTAGTTTTGGCAGAGAAATTTCTGCGAGTAGTTTTAGTTCAAAGTAGTCTCTGTTAGCTAGTTCATGAGAATTTCTTTCCTTGTTGTAGTTTTTATTGTAATTTCCTTTTTGTAGTAGAATTGCATTGTCCTATTTTAATTTTTGTGTATTTCCTTTTCTTAAGAAATGCAAATGACTTCTCTTTCTTCTATTTTGTTTTCTTCCTCTTTTATGCTTAGCTAATTATATTTTGCGCCTGATCGCGATGAGCTTTGCGATAAAATAACACAACTTTAATTTTATGTTTGCATTTGTATTTTTCCTATTTTTTATCCTTCTTTGATTGTTATCGTGTCGACTCCGTATTCCGGTATACGGTAGTAGACAATTGATCTCATTTCATAGAAGTCAAGAGACTCATTGATTTGAAAGATCACTCAAAGAAGGAAGTAGTTGAACGAAACCCTAGAGATAGGATGACGTAAATTCTCTGGATTGGAGTCAAATCCAATAGTGCGGGTCACTTCGGTAGTACGACTTTAGGCCATTTTGACTTATAAAGAGATTTCGGTCAAAACGTCTATAAGTTAGGGGATTTAATGCTCTAGCGAGATTACCTCCTAATTTCGGATCCGTCACAGTCTTAATAGTATTGCAAATGCTAAACTAATTTATTTCATTATTTTATTTCAAAGTGAATCGTCGATCGAGCACTCTCTCGCAATATTTTATTTATCTTTTAATTAAGCTTAGTTCATTTTAATTTTCAAACACATCAATCGTTCGGTAGGATAATAGAATCGTTGTGAGTAATAGTACTTGCCTGCCCCAAGTTTTTTATACGACCTTGATATATTTTTATCACTATATTATAAAACGATAGACACACTTGCCTATTCAGATTGTAGTCCGTGAGACGATTTCTACACATCAAGTTTTTGGCGCCGTTTCTGTGGACTATTTTTGGAAATATTACAAAAGCATCGAGTTTATTACTTCTACTAAAAATCTAAAAACAAAAACATTTTTTTAACAAAAAAAATATCAAAAAATTTATGTTTTCTTTTTCTCTTTGGTAACAGTTTTTTTTATGGAATCGACTTATTTTGGCGCGTTTGGTAATTTTTGCGGGTCGCCGGACCACTTTTTTTCTGAATGTCTTTCGGGAACCCATCCCTATTTTGATTTTAATTTTTCCGGAGCAGGTCAAAGTGGCCAATTTGACCCTTACTCCAATTTTTATCCTACTTGGGAGATGGGGAACCCGTCTTATTTTTCTTATGATTTTGCCCCGCAAAGAGCCGCGCCTCTAAATTTTAATTCAATCGATAATGAGTATTTTGAATTACAAACTTCTCTTGATAATATTAATTCGCATTTCAAAACCATTATCGATTATTTTTCTCGTGAGGCCGCATCGTTTTCTTCGTCTTCTTCTCCATCTTCGTCTCCTCCAATTTCTTCATGTAATGAGTCACCGGATATCCCGACTTTTCTTTTTCCTCTCGAGGAGGATAACTATTCGGATATCCCGATTGTTTCCTTCCTCCTTTGGAAGACACCCCAATGGATACTCCGTTGTGCTTCTTACCTTTTGAGGATGACAAGAAGTCTCATCTTTCTCACTCTTTTTCTGAAGACGTTTGTGATTCCATTTTGCTTCAAATTTTAACTGTTCCAACTTTTTCTAGTTTTAGCGAGTCTTTTTCTTCTTCTTCTTCTTCTTCTTCTTTTATTTTAGATAATTCTTCTTTAGTCCTCTCTACGCATTCTTCTCCTGAAATTTCACTAGTCTCTCCTTCTCCTTGTGAAATTTTCGTTGATGAAATTCCTTTATCTACTTTTTCTTTTGACGACCCCTTCTTTCCCATTTTACATACGGCGGAGTTCTTCTATAACTCCGTCCGTTCATTTTCGGGCGTCATTCCTTTGAAGATTCCACCGCATGTCGATGCGATTCTTCACTTCTTCTTTTTTTTTAATTTACTCTCCTAAGCGTATACTTAGGGAGTTACCACTTCACCTTACTTTTTATTATCCATTTAGCTAACCAATAACGTCGGGCTTAGTCGACGTTAAAAAAAGAGCGCTCTTGGGAGGCACCCCTTGCTTATCACTTTTGTTCTTTCTTTTTCTTTTTGTTTGCTTATTTTGTTTTGTAGGAATAATGCCCCCGGCAGTTCATTTGGCTCCATCCTTTCCTCTCTTCTTTAGGCCTGAGCCGGTGTCCAGCTCAAGCATGGGGAGCGACATCTGCATTTGGCCTTACGAAATCGGGGAAGTCATTTTCTTTTTTAGTATTTACTTTATTGCATCTCCCCTCTTTTTTTTTCTTCCTTTTTCTTTATTTTTTTTATTTTTCATTGAGGGCAATGAAAAGTTTTAGCATGGGGGAGAGTTTAGTTAATTTTATTCTTCCTTCCTCTTTCAAAAAAAAATCCAAAAAAAATCTTTTGCTTTCTTAAATCAAAAAAATTACAAAACATTTAGTATAGTTATTTTAAGCTCTTTAGGAGTTTTTATCAAAAACCCAAAAAAAACTAGAAATACAAAACAAAATCAAAAAAACAAAAATTATAAAATCAAAATTCAAAAATTTGCTTAAATCTATTTGAAAATCAAAATCAAGTTATTTTCTTTCTTTCTTTTTATGTTTCTTCTAGTGAGGTGCAGGCCCGTGCGGTTTTGTAGTTCTATGTACATTTCTTTGAGAAAGTTTTCTAAATTTATCATTTTAACATAGCCTAGTTTTACTAGTTTCTTGTTCTTAAATATAGGCATCTGTTCTTTTTACATTGTAAGTTAGCACTTTGTAGTTTTCTTTTTATTCGGTTAGTTGCGTACGAATGATTGCTAGGTAACATTATCTCTTTTTCATTTGTGGTGTAATACTTTCTTGGTGTCTAGAACTTGTCTCCAGCTACTCTGGAAACATTTACATCGTTTTTACGTACTTTAGAAATGATTTAGGCCACCCTTTGACCCGTTTGAGCTTTTTGCCCACCCAAAAATTTCACCGTTGCAAAAACAATTTTGGGCCTTTTTCCTCTGTTTAAGCTCCACCTTTCATTATTCACCAAATCCAAATGCCTTTCCTATTTTCACACTAATCTTGAGCTTAAATATCATTTTTTGTGAAGGGTTATATCTTTGAAATGAAAGGAATTTTTAAAGCTTATATTTGAAGCTTTCCTTAAAAGTTATTAAAGAAGAAAAAATTATTATTATCAAAAAAATGTGAAATCAATCAAAAAGAAAAAAAAATGAAGTTTATTTGTGGCCAATTTATGAAAAGAAAAAAATTATATGGCCTTGTGTTAGTTTGAATTGGAGAAATGGCGTACTTGTCATTTCTCATTTTTTTATCATGTTTATGTTTATTTTGAGCTCACCCTTGATTTAGTGTGTTTTATCCATCATGTTTATCTTTGATTTTCAACTCCTAATCATTTACCTAAGCCAAGTCTTAATACCTATTTAAAGTCCTATTGATCTTCAGGACGTAAATTTGCGTAGTGGTGAGAGTGTGAACGGACAAGCATATGGCCACCATCATTGATGGATTTCTTTGGAGGTTATCTTGAGGTGATTTAAGGTTAATTGTTATTCTAGCAACCTAGTAGTTCGTCAATGCGCCATTTATTCAGAACTTCTACTTTTGCTTTTCTTATTTTCATTAATTTTGGATGCCTTGTTTTAGGGATTTAGAAATGTGTAACTCTTCTTTATGTTCTAATGAAAGTTTTAGGTTTCCATCTTCAAGTTTTCTATTGTGCATTTCTCACCCCACTAGTTGTTAGCATAGAAATTAGGATAGTTTAATTTTTCATGTTTTGGTTTTCTTAATTGTGAAATTTAAATAGCTTTGTTTACTTTTATTTCCTCTTCCCTAGTTTTAAATTATATTTGCTTGAGGGCAAGCAAATACTCTAGCATGAGGGAATTTGATGACATGTTTTAGTCATCATTTTTGGGGTAGTTTAGCATGCAAAATTCCCAGTTTAATTATATGTTTTAAGTATTTTTATGCATGTTTTGTTTTATTTCTTCTTAAATTCTTTTTGTGTTACGATATTATAATTCCTAGTTTTGTTATAGTTTTATTTGCTTGTTATGTTGCAATTTTATTTTGTTATGTTTTGATATAAAAATCTATAGTTTTAGTATATGTTTTATGTTTTATGTTTACTTGTGTTTTGTTATGAATATAAATAATTAATAGTATGATATGTTATGTTTGTAATGTTTAGTTTTATTTGTATTAACTAATGTTTTGTTTTGTTTTATTTGTAGGTTCAAAGCCCAAGCATGTGCAACCCTCTAGTTCAAATTCAAAGCTAGTGCAGCCCTTTCACTTGGTCAAGCCCTTCAACATTCAACTCAGCCCTTTGGAGCAGCCCGACCACTTTAAGAGCAGCCCCTAAATGCAATCCTAGCCCTACCTGAGCCCATAAAGCCTACAAGAAGCCCCTCTACCCGAGCCCATAAAGCCCACACTAGCAGCATATTTTGCCTTTGCATGGTCGGCCCCCTTCATTTATTACATACATGCACTTCCTTTGCATGGCCGGCCACCCACATCATGCCCCTCTCTCTCCTTTTTATTATTTTCTCTCTTCTCTCCCTCATTTAATGCCATGCATGCATCTCCCCATACACATGGCTTGCCACCCTCCTCTTTCATCAACCTTGTTTATTTTATTTTCTCTTTTCATTTCCATTAAATGCCATGCAATCAATCTCATCCTCTCCCTCTCCCTTCATTAAATGAAATGCATGAACCCTTTCCAAATGTAATGGCCGGCCACCCTATTATTCCCTTCATATTTCCTATTTTCTAGAACCTTCTCCATCTCCTATAAAAGGAACCCCTTGACTCTTGATTTAAAAAAAGTAGTTTTGGTAGAGAAAGTTCTGCAAGTAGTTTTAGTTCAAAGTAGTCTCTGTTAGCTAGTTCATGAGAATTTCTTTCCTTGTAGTTTTTATTGTAATTTCCTTTTTGTAGTAGAATAGCATTGTCCTATTTTAATTTTTGTGTATTTCCTTTTCTTAAGCAATGCAAATGACTTATCCTTCTTCTATTTTGTTTTCTTCCTCTATTACACTTAGCTAATTATATTTTGCGCCCGATCGCGATGAGCTTTGCGATAAAATAACGCATCTTTAAATTTTTTTTTTGCATTTGTATTTTTCCTATTTTTGATCCTTCTTTGATTTTTATCGTGTCGACTCCGTATTCCGGTATACGGTAGTAGGCAATTGATCTCATTTCATAGAAGTCGAGAGACTCATTGATTTGAAAGATCACTCAAAGAAGGAAGGAGTTGAACGCAACCCTAGAGATAAGATGATGTAAATCCTCCGGATTGGAGTCAAATCCAATAGTGCGGGTCATTTCGGTAATGCGACTTTAGGCCATTTTGACTTGTAAAGAGATTTCAGTCAAAACGTCTATAAGTTAGGGGATTTAATGCTCTAGCGAGATTACTTCCTAATTTCGGATCCGTCACGGTCATAATAGTATTGCAAATGCTAAACTAATTTATTTCATTATTTTATTTCAAAGTGAATCGTCGATCGAGCACTCTCTCGTAATATTTTATTTACCTTTTAATTAAGCTTAGTTCATTTTAATTTTCAAACCCATCAATCGTTCGGTAGGATAATAGAATCGTTGTGAGTAATAGTACTTGCCTGCCCCGAGTTTTTATATGACCTTGATATATTTTTATCACTATACCATAAAACGATAGGTACACTTGCCTATTCGGATTGTAGTCCGTGAGACAATTTTTACACATCAGTGGTTTAACTCCTCATTTCTCCCTTAAACTTTCTCTTTCCAAGGAGTTAGAGCAAGGAGGAAGAAGGAGGAGGATTCCGGCCACCTGCGGAGAATCGGAGCACCGTTTAGAGAACCGAGAGCGGATCCGTGGAGGAAATCCTATTGCGAAGACTTCTATTAGTGTAATTTTCCATGGCGCAAAAGCGTACTACAAGGGTAACGATTCTCTACTTGAGCATGTGAAGCTCTCTTCCTTTTTGCATAGGCAAACCCGCTCCCGCGAGTGTGCGGCGAGTGTGCGGTTTTCCTTGGGGTTGACGGGAATAGACCCCTTGTGTTGCATATAGAGTCCGGAATCGAAGTACGGGCAAAGGCATTGTGTGTGAAGCCTACCTGGACATGTTGGTCCTGATCGGTGATGTTGCATTTGTTATGATTTGCCGGAGAAGATTCCATGCTTTGGGTTTTCGGGTTTCTACGCGGTAGATTGCAGTAGGGATCCTTGGGGATTAACTCCAAGGCGTACCCAGAAAACTGAGCAGAATCGTTGTTCTGCTAACTTGGCGGTCTGGGAACCGGCTTTGAACATAACTGGGTTATGTGATTGTTTATAAATGGCAGGATCCGAGAGAAGCTGGCTCATGCGTACGTCTTAAGATGTACTACGCATTGTGAGCAACGGCAAGTGGAATCAGACCTGGGCTATGTGGTTCGGTGCGAGAGTCCCGAAAAGGGGACTGGCCGTTGGCATAGTCGGGAGCCTTAGACGGTGGTAAGAAAGGCTAAAATGCTCACATTGTTGTCATCCCGGGGGTGGTGGTGAAGACGCTGAAGTGTCAGGATTCACCGATAATGTGCACTGAGTGCACGGGTTGTTTGGTCGTGCGACCCTACACCCGTGGCTAGCATGTTTGTACTATATTATTTTAGCTGGGCTAATGAATTGCAGGGAAGGAGCACCGCCGTCCCGAGTTAGGGGCGGGGTCCTTATATTTTGGTCGGCTTTTGGATGACCGTTGCTTTGTTGGCTACCGTGCGGTGAAATGTTGCTTGCAGGTGCTGCAGAGCCGAGTGCCAAATAGCGGGTTGGATCCCATGTTGTTGTGCTGGCCCTAGAAGGCTAAAGAGAATAGTTTGTTGAAGTATTAGACCGGGCGGCTTGGCGGTCTGATCCAGCGGTTTGTTGACCGAGCGGCTTAGCGGTCTGATCCAGCGGTTTGTAGACCGGGCGGTCTGTCGGTCTACCTCTGCGGTTTGTTCTATCCTGCTGGAGTTGCCGAGCGGTTAGCCCATCTGTCTAACCGCGCGGCCTATGCGGTCTCCATTATTCTAGCCGCTCAGTACTGTAAATGTTTAGTCCCACATTGTTTGTATACTCTCTTTCTTATCTCCTCCATTCTATATAAGGGAGGCCATACCTTTGTAAATGATATCTTTTTTGGATAATAAAATTTCAATTATTCAAAAGTTTGTTCGCTTGTTCTCTACTTTTCGCTTCTTGTTCTCTACTTTCTAACATGGTATCAGAGGACACGGTCATTTCCTCTTGATTCTGTGCGCCCTCTGTTGTTCGCGACTTCTTTTCCGCGCTCTGCGACTTGATTCACGGCTTGCCCTCTCTTCTATCCGCGCGGCCTGTTTCTATCCGCGCGGCTTGGTTTTGTCCGCCAACCTGTTCGCGCGGCTTGCTCCTTCTTGGTTCTCTTCTCCTTCTCCTTGTTGTCACAGCGACCTGTTTCGTTGTCGCCGCGCTCCTTGTTCTTTCTTGCCTCTCCGACTTCCTAGTCGTTGCGGTCTGTCCCTGTCCGCGTGTGTATTGTCTCTCTACTCGCGGTTTGCTGCTGTGATCTGCCTGACCGTGCGGGTTGTTCCTTTCTCACCCGCATCTTGGTCGCGGTCGCCAGCTCTTCTCCTCTTTTCTGTTCGCTCGGGCTTCTCAGTTCGTGCGACTTCTTCCCCGCCGAGCCTTTGACCACCTTCTAGCCGCTGCTGTAATCTGCCTGACCGTGCGGGTTGTCTCTTTCTTACCCGCATCTTGGTCGCGGTCACCTACTCTTCTCCTCTCTTCTGTTCGCTCGGCCTTTTCAGTCTGCGCGACCTCTTCCCCGCAGTGCCTCTTTCTAGCCGCTACTGTTCGCGCGGCTTCCTCTGTTTTCTAACCGCTCCTGTTCGTGCGGCTTCTTCTGCTTCCGGGTTCTATGACTACCTCCGGTCTCACCACTACTCCTGCAGCTCCTTCTCCTCCTCCTCCTTCGGGCAACCTTGGCACCCTTTCCAAGCTTGTGGGCTCCAACTATCCCGATTGGAGCGTCTCTTTCACCTTTCTCCTTCGTTCTCAACGCAAGCGTCATCACCTCACCGATGACCCTCCTCCTCGCACCTCTCCTGCGTTTGATGACTGGGATGCGAGTGATGCTCTTGTTCACACCTGGCTGGCCAACAGCCTTTCTGATGAGTGCCTTCCCATCATTCGCCATGATGAGACGGTCAAGGCCGCATGGCTTCACCTCGCTGCTCTCTATTCTAAGGGGGGCCAGACGTCCCGCATTTATACTCTCTATGCGGACCTCTTCGCCCGCCCTTCCATGTCCCCAGCTGCGGCTTATCAGCAGGTTCAGGCCCTTGGGGCTGAAATCCTCCAGAATCGCCCCTTCTCCGCGGACTTGGCCGACCAGCACAAACACTTCCAGGAACTCCTGGTTGTTTGTTATCTTCTTCGTCTTCCCGACTCTTATGATATGATCCGCCAGCAGATCTTGGGTGAGGCGGAATCTCCTACTTTGGATGCCACTGCGGCTCGCATTGCCGCCGTTACTTCGCTCCTCCAGCGGCCTCTGTTGGCCTCCCCCCCTTCCCAGGACTCCTCTGCTCACCAAGCTCAGCGGGGGGGGGGGGGGGGGGGGGGGGG
Organism: Platanthera guangdongensis; assembly: GCA_039583875.1. Lineage (NCBI taxonomy): Eukaryota > Viridiplantae > Streptophyta > Magnoliopsida > Asparagales > Orchidaceae > Platanthera > Platanthera guangdongensis. The sequence continues at coordinate 83,654,997 of CM077161.1, forward strand.
GGGGGGGGGGGGGGGGGCCGAGTGGCCGAAGCTCCTCTGGCGGACGGGGTTCCTCCCGGTTCTTCTGCTCTCACTGTAATCGTACTGGTCATACTGTTGACCGCTGCTGGCAGAAACATCCTCATCTTCGCCCTTCCGGTGATGCTCCTTCGGCCTCCGCCTCTTCTAGGCCGTCTGCCTCTGTGGCCACGACGTCAGGTAGTGCCCACGTCGTTACCCAAGGTAAATGGCTGATTGAATCTGGTGCCACCAATCATATGACGGGCGACCCTCATTGCTTCTCCCATCTTGAGACCCATGATCGCTTACCCCCAGTTCGTGTGGCGGATGGTTCCCCGTCTCCGGTTCATGGGACGGGCATGGTTCAACTCACTCCATCGCTTTGCTTGGAGGATACCCTCTATGTCCCGAAGTTCCCGTGCAATTTGTTATCTGTTACTACTTTATGCCGGCAACTTCAGTGCTCCGTTTTATTCACTCCCACTACTTGTTCTTTTCAGGACCCGAGGACCCAGCGGACGATTGCTACTGGGACTGAGAGCGGCGGCCTCTACTTCCTCGACGATGTTTCCGCTCTTTCTTCCTACTCCTCCTCCACCGATCTCCTTCAGTGGCATCTTCGTCTTGGACATCATCCTCCTTGGCTTATTCGTCAGCTTCTGCCCCACTTACCTCCCACCAGTTCTCCGCTCAACTGTGATGCGTGTCAGCTTGGCAAACATCATCGCTCCTCCTTCCCGCCGAAGCAAGGCCGTGGCTCCTCTCGCATTTTTGATCTTATTCATTCTGATGTATGGGGTCCTGCTCCTACCCTCACAGTTGGTCGGGGCAGTTCCTATTTTGTCACTTTTATCGATGATTTTACTCGATGTACCTGGGTGTATCTCTTAAAGGATCGCTCTGAACTATTTTCTGTTTGGCAATCTTTTTACTTTATGATTAAGACTCAATTTGCTATCTCTATTAAAGTCTTACGTTCTGATAATGCCAAGGAATATCTGTCTCATGAGTTCTCCGCGTTCTTTCACCAACACGGCCTCATTCATCAAACGACTTGTGTTTACACCTCCCAACAGAATGGGGTGGCGGAGCGTAAAAACCGTCACCTGCTTGATGTTGCGCGTACTCTCATGGCGCAGATGCACGTCCCTCGCTCCTACTGGGGCTACGCTGTGCTCCTCGCTTGCTATCTTATCAATCGCATTCCCTCCACGGTCCTCCACGGCCGGACTCCCTTCTCCCTTCTCTACCCCCACCAGGAACCTTTTCCTCTTCCTCTCCGTGTCTTTGGCTGTACGGCCTTTGTTCACGCTCCCTCCGCTACCCGCGACAAGCTTTCCCCCCGTTCCACCAAATGTGTCTTTTTGGGGTACTCTACCACTCAAAAAGGCTATTGCTGCTTTGACCCCCTTCTCCGCAAGCAGTTTGTCTCCGCAGATGTGACTTTTTTCGAAAATGCTTCCTATTTCTCTCCTTCCTCTTCTCTTCCTTCTCTTCCTTCTGATATCTCCGTTCCTTCCACACCTCTCGACGTTTTCCCACCTTCGTCTCCTCCTCCACCGACTCCTTCTCAGTCCGTCTCCCCACCCACCCCTCCACCCTCCTCTCCGCTGCCGTCTCTCTCTAGTCCCGGGCCAGCCTTCTCCGCCACGGACGCTCCGGTCGCTGACGCTCCCGTCGCCGACGCTCCCGATGATCTGGATGTTCCCATTGCCCTTCGCAAAGGGGTGCGGGCGTGTACTCAACACCCGCTCACGGCTGTTGTTTCTTATGATCAGCTTTCTCCTTCTCGCAGGTGTTTTGCCTTGGCTATCTCTGCTACTTCTACTCCTCGTACCTACCAGGAGGCTCTCGCTCTCCCTCATTGGAAGTCTGCCATGGATGAGGAGATGGCTACTCTTACTGAACGGGGTACCTGGACCCTGGTTCCTCCTCCCGTGGGCACTGATGTGGTTGGCTGTCGCTGGGTCTTTGTTGTGAAGTTTCGCCCCGACGGCACTGTGGATCGCTACAAAGCCCGGCTGGTGGCCAAGGGCTTTACTCAGACTTATGGCGTTGATTACTTTGATACCTTCTCTCCGGTTGCTCGCCTCAGCACCATCCGGGTTCTCTTTTCTGTGGCTGTTAAGCGGGCTTGGGCTATTTCCCAGCTTGATGTGAAGAATGCCTTTCTCTATGGCGATCTTCAGGAGGACGTCTATATGGAGCAACCTCCTGGGTATGTTGCTCAGGGGGAGACACGTGTCTGTCATTTGAAGAAGGCCATTTATGGCCTAAAGCAGAGCCCTCGGGCATGGTTCGAAAAATTCAGTGGTATTGTGGCAACCATCGGCTTTCAAAGGAGTTCGGCCGATCACTCCTTATTCATTCGCAAAACGGCCTCGAGACTGGTGGTTTTGGCCGTATATGTGGATGATATTCTCCTTACTAGTGATGACCGAGATGGGGTGGACTTGACGAAGAAGCACCTCCGTCAGCACTTGGTCACGAAGGATATGGGCTCCCCAAAATACTTTTTGGGGATAGAAATCTCTCGGAAACCTGACTCCTTGGTTCTCTCTCAACGGAAGTATGCCCTTGATCTTCTTCGAGAAGCAGGCTTGACAGGTGCCAAACCAGCTCATCTTCCCATGGCTGTTGGAGAAGACAAAACGTGGACGGATGAATCGCCTCCTCTATCTGATGTCACACGGTACAGACGTTTGGTAGGGAAACTCATCTATCTCACGGTGACTAGACCCGACATCGCCTATGCTGTAGGAAAGGTCAGTCAGTTTATGCAAGCTCCCAGGGAGTGTCATCTTCAGTCCGCCCTGAAGATTTTAGAGTATATCAAAGCAGCACCGGGCAGAGGGTTACTCTTCCAGAAAAATGGCCATCTGAGGGTTGAGGCCTACTCAGACTCAAGTTACGCGGATGACAAAGGCGATCGTAAATCCACGTCAGGTTTTTGTACCTTTGTTGGAGGTAATCTCGTGAGTTGGAAGAGCAAGAAACAGTCTGTTGTTTCCAGATCTAGTGCCGAAGCAGAATACCGGAGTATGGCGTTAACTACGTGTGAGTTAAAGTGGTTGCGGGCTCTCATGCTTGACCTGGGCGAGGTATATGATTGTCCTCTCCCTATGTTCTGTGACAACAAGGCCGCTATACACATATCCATAAATCCGGTCTTCCATGAGAGAACGAAGCATATAGAGGTTGACTGTCACTTCATTCGGGAGGAGATTTTGAAGAATCAGATTTGTACTCCTTTTGTCACCTCTGACAAGGAGTTGGCAGATATCTTCACCAAGCCGGTTTCTACTTCCTTCTTCCGCATTTGTGACAAGCTAGGCATGATTGATATCTATGCTCCAGCTTGAGGGGGAGTGTTGAAGTATTAGACCGGGCGGCTTGGCGGTCTGATCCAGCGGTTTGTTGACCGAGCGGCTTAGCGGTCTGATCCAGCGGTTTGTAGACCGGGCGGTCTGTCGGTCTACCTCTGCGGTTTGTTCTATCCTGCTGGAGTTGCCGAGCGGTTAGCCCATCTGTCTAACCGCGCGGCCTATGCGGACTCCATTATTCGAGCCGCTTAGTACTGTAAATGTTTAGTCCCACATTGTTTGTATACTCTCTTTCTTATCTCCTCCATTCTATATAAGGGAGGCCATACCTTTGTAAATGATATTTTTTTTGGATAATAAAATTTCAATTATTCAAAAGTTTGTTCGCTTGTTCTCTACTTTTCGCTTCTTGTTCTCTACTTTCTAACATAGTTGTACTTTATTTTGTCATGTGTGGCCGGCCTGCGAGCCGATGTATGGAAAACATTATTTAATTAAGTGAACCTCTATAAGGCCATAAGGTTGTGTAACTTTCTGTGTATTTGTTTTCATTCCAATTGTAGTGTTGTTGGACATTCAAGATTATTGGATACAAGTTTGGGTTATTTCAACTGTTTAAAGCTTCCGCTAAAATGCTCTATGTTAGGACTAGTAGTCTTAATTGGATAGTTTTGTTATTCATACGTAACCCTTCCGACTGTCCGTGGTATATGGTGTCGGGTTCCAGCTGGACCTTCTACTATATGTCATACGACGGATTGGGGTGTTACAATTTTGTATCAGACTTCTAGTTATGGTCAGGCTTAAATGAATTCGTGGGCGAATTCTTTTAAGGTGTGGTGAGCACATGTGTGCGTCACCGTTATAACATTAAAAAGAACACATGAATGTCCACTTAGGAATGAAAAATACACTTGTTTTGTGGAACCTGAGTGTTTTAATGATTACTTTTAGCAATTTGTGTGTCGTCTAATCTAGGTTCTTTGTTATTATAGGCAGCTAGGAGCGGTGCTGGTCAATCGGAGCATCTGCAATCAGCAAAAAGTAGTGCACCGAGGGATGTGCCTATAACATCTCCTTCAGCAGAAACCATCAGGTTGGTGGCTGAAGCAGTTTTTGCCATGATAAATGCCCAACCTGTAGGGCAAATGCGTCATGCACCTCCTGTGAATAAGCAAGAACCGATTAGGGTGGTAGAGCAGAGAGTGGTGGAGTGCTTGGTGGTGGATCAGGTAGAGCCGAGGAGGGCTACGGAGAGACAGCTCAAGCATGTAATGGGCTTTAATCCTCCGAGGTTCGATGGGGTTGGAACACCAGCTCAAGATGAGGATTGGCTCTCTATGATAAAGAGGGTTTTCATGGCCACGTTAACAGAAGAGTGGCAGAAGAGCACCATAGCGACCATCATTTTGGATGGTGAGGCGAGGCTGTGGTGGGATGAGTTGGAGTTTCATCTCTTAGTGGGAAGGTAGCTAGCTGATGTGCCTATGGAGGAATTCTCAAGATTGTTTTTGGCTAGTTATATACCCTCTTCTCAGAAGTTTGAGATGGAAAATCAGTATCTTGCGTTGACTCAGGGAGCCAGAAGCGTGGACGAGTATCTCCACGAGTTTACACAGTTGGGTCGATATGCTGGTGCTATTTTTATGGAAGAAGAGAGGAAGACCAACCGATTTTATGAGGGTCTACACGGTGACCTACAGTTACTCCTTGCTGAGCCTAAGGCTTAGGGCTTCCTAGCCTTGGTCAATTCGGCCCGGTCATTGGAAAAGGTTGTGAAGAAATTCCAAGAGAAGAAGGACCTAGGGGAAAAGAAGGCAGAGTTCAAAGTTCCAAATGCAAAATCAGGATTCCGCAGATGGAGCAAGAAGCAGAAGACTTCGAACTCAGCCCCTTCGTCTGGTGCGTCGGGGGCAACCACAAGTCGAGTTCCAGGAGCTTGCTACAACTGTGGGAAGACGGGGTACTTTTCTCGTGAATGTTGTAGCGGACGTGCAAAGTCCGCGAGGAAGCCTGGAGCGACCTATGAAGTGAAAGGGAAGGCAGTGGAATCAAACCCATCCCATCATGGTCTAGCCCAGCCTAGAGTTTATAATTTTGGTCTGCAAGAGTCCATGAAACAAGCTGACGTGGTGACAGGTATGAGTTAAATTATAGCAGTTTAACTTTATGTAGTTGTTACCTTTTTATAAGTTAGCTTATGTTTGTTGGTGCTAGGCTTCGTGTTGATTTTCGATCGTCTGGCAAGTGCCCTATTTGATACGGGAGCATTGCATTCCTTCTTGTCCGAAAGGTTCATATCGCACGTCGGGGCCCATTCCTCGATGGCAAAAGATAGGTTAGATGTGTTATTGCCCAATGGGTGCTCAATGCGAGTAGATAAGTTCTGTGTGGTAAAGATTCAGATTGGGGACCAAGTGTTTGATTTGCGAGCATTGGATCTACCGTTAGTGGTGTTCGACGCAATCTTTGGTATGGACTGGCTCTCAGAGCAGCGAGCTTACATCGATTGCAATCAAAAGGAGGTTAAGTTGGGACTGCATACTGAATGGGAGACTGTGTTTACATGCATGAAGGGTTCGGGTAAAGTTTTGATGTCAGCCCTTCAAGTGATTAAGGCGATTTGGTCTGGTGCAGAGCTGTTTGTCACCTTAGTGCAAGCTTCAATGCCTTGGCCAAGTCTGGACATTATCCCATTTGTGTCCGAGTATCCTGATGTGTTCCCAGATGATCTCACATGAGCCCCTCCTCAGCAGGAGATTGATTTTACCATTGAGCTGGTACCAGGTGCCAAACCGGTGTCACGCTCTCCGTATTGGATAGCACCGCGAGAGATGGTGGAGTTGAAGGTGCAACTACAGGAGTTGTTGGAGCAAGGGTATGCACGTCCAAGTTCGTCGCCTTGGAGCGCATCGGTTCTTTTCGTTAAGAAGAATGATGGGAACTTGCAACTCTGTATTGACTATTGGAAGTTGAACAAGCTTACGGAGAAGAACAAATATCTGATCCCCAAGATTGACGATCTATTTGATCAATTTGTTGGGTCAACAGTATATTCGAAGTTAGATCTGAAGTCCAGCTACTACCAATTGAGGATAAGGGAAAGCGACATCCCGAAGACAGCGTTCAGCATGCGGTTTAGTCATTACGAGTTCACGGTCAAGCTGTTTGGGCTGACCAATGCACCATCCGTGTTTATGGATTTGATGAACAGAACGTTCATAGAATACCTGGATCATTTCGTGATAGTATTTATCGATGATATCATGGTATACTCGCAGTGTGAGGAGGACCATTACAACCATCAACACTTTGTGTTGGAGACTTTGAGGAGGAATCAGTTGTATGCAATGTTCTCCAAGTGTGAGTTTTGGTTATCCTTAGTAGCGTTCCTTGGTCATGTTGTAAGTGGAGAAGGGATAGCGGTGGATCCGGCGAAGATAGCAGCGATACGAGAGTGGCCTATATTGTCTTCAGTGGCGGAAGTTCGGAGCTTTCTAGGGCTTGCCGGCTACTACAGGCGCTTCGTAGAGAACTTCTCGCGGATAGCGTTACCACTCATGACGTTGACAAGGAAAGATCAAAAGTTCGTGTGGTTGCTGGAGTGTGAGCAGGCTTTTGAAGTGTTGAAGAGGCGGTTGACCACGTCGCCTATTTTACGTTCGCCAAGTGGAACCGGGGAGTTTGAGATTTATAGTAATGCTTCGGGCAGTGGTTTGGGCTGTGTTCTACTACAGCATGGGAGCATGATAGCCTATGGTTCACGATAGTTGAAGGTTCACGAGAGGAATTATCTGGTCCATGACTTAGAGTTAGCGGCCGTGATATTTTCTCTAAAGCTGGGGAAGCACTATCTATACGGGGTAAAGGTCGATAGATACACCGACCATAAGATCCTGAAGTACCTGCTAGATCAGAAGGATCTGAACATGAGAAAACGGAGGTGGATGGAGTTCTTGGGGGACTATACCTTCAAGATACATTATGTACCTGTGAAAGGAAACGCAGTGGCGGATGCGTTGAGCCGCAGGGCTCCTGCCCAGGCTAGTTGGTTATCGGTACATGATGAGAGATTGGTCCGTGATTTGGAGGCATTAGAGATTTCCTGTGTCTATAAGCAGTCTAGTGTCAGGGCTATATTGTGTTCGACAGAGGTGAAGTATGACGGGGCTGATAGAGTCCGACGGGCTTTAATTCATGGTAGTAATATGAAGCAGATCTTGGATAAATCTTTGGATGGGTCAAATTCCCAGTTTGCGGTTGAGGATGGACTGCTAAGGAAGGACGGTCGTCTATACGTCCCTATTGCGGATAATCTTCGGGAGGAGTTGATGTACGAGGCTCAACATACCAAGTACTCAATCCACCCGGGTAGCACGAAGATGTATAAAGACATGAAGAAGTTATTCTGGTGGCCAGGATTAAAGAAGGAGGTAGCACTTTATGTGGCCAAGTGCCAAACTTGTGCCTTGGGGAAAGCGGAGTGCCAGAATCCCGGAGGCTTCCTAAAGTCCTTGCCTATCCTGGAATGGAAATTCGACGACATTTCTATGGATTTTGTGCATGGTTTGACAAAGTCGCAGAGGGGAAACGACGCCATCTGGGTGGTCGTAGATAGGTTGACGAAAGTGTCGCATTTCATCCCGAATAGGAAGGAAGATCCAGTGGAAAAGTTAGCCAAACATTATGTGGATATTATCGTATGGTTGCTTGGTGTGCCGCGCAGTATTGTTAGTGACCGAGATGTACGCTTCACGTCAAAAGGACTGGAGTTTGGTGCATAATTTGTTGGGAACTAAGCTGAGTTCCAGCACAGCTTTACACCCACAGACGGATTGTCAGACCGAGAGGGTCAATAGGATGATGGAGTACATGCTTCGCATGTGCATCCTAAATTTCGGAAAGCATTGGGAAGATCACCTGTACATGGTGGAGTTTGCGTATAACAACAACTTTCAAGCGAGTATTGGAATGGCACCTTTCGAGGCCTTGTGTGGGAGGAAGTGTCGTACGCCGTTGTCTTGGTTGGAGACAGGCGAGTCGAAGTTGTATAAATGTAAAGCGGTGGAAGACGCCACTTCAATGGTACGTATAATTCAGGAAAGGTTGAAGATCTCTCAGGATAGGCAAGCAAAGTAGTATAACTCCGAGCATAGGAACGTGGAGTTCGGTGTTGCCGACTGGGTGTATTGAAAAATCAAGCCGCTCAAGGGTGTTTCGCGGGATCGACGCTTGAAGAAGCTGAGTCCGAGATACCTTGGTCCATTTGAAATCCTGGAGCATGTTGGTGAAGCAGCGTATAGATTGAAGCTGTCGGTGGAGTTGAGTGGGCTATACGATGTGTTCCACGTTTCTTTATTGCGGAAGGCGGTGCAAGAGCCTTCGCAGTTTGTTGCGGTTGATCAAGTGCTAGTGGATTACGAGTTGACGACAAAGGTCAAGCCTATGCGTATAGAAGACGTTGAGGTCAAACGACTCTGCAACATGGAAATCGGAATCATTAAGGTTTGTTGGGATAACTGCGGACGTGAGGAGCTTTCTTGGGAGCGAGAGCAAACTATGTTGGAGGAATACCCCGAGTTATTCTGCTCAGGTAACATTTTATTTTTGTATACCTTTTCTTAATTTCGGGACAAAATTCATTAAGGGCGGGGGGGGGGGGGGGGGAGATTTGTAACGCCCCAAAAATCATTATCGAGCTGGTCACGTCCAAAAGTAATTTTGGTTCCTGTATAGGGGTACACGGCCTAGGACACGGGCGCGTCCAAGGTCGTGTCTGTCGTTGTGTTTTGGCCGATTGTATCCCAAGAAGGACACGGCAAGAAACACGGTAGAATAACACGGGTGTGTCATTTGACAGTGGCGTGTGCCTACCCGTGTCAGTACCCGTGTTCCCTAGAGTCGTGACGCTTGGCGTGACGGTTATTCGTGACACGCCTCCGGTCACGGGTGTGTCCAGGACCCGACACGGGTGTGTTAGGTTGAGACACGGGCGTGTCTTGCCCGTGTGGTTTTTTATGCGTTCGATGATCGTGGCTGGATCGAGGCACACGGCCTGGGACACGGCCGTGTGCGAGGCCGTGTTTGGCTCAGGTTTGAGGATTTCTGTACAGATCTGAGCCATTCATTTTCTTTAAGTAAGATCAGATGGCACATGCGTGCTCCTGCTCTAATAAGGCCGGGAATGGTGGTTTAAATCCTCATTTCTCCCATAAGCTTTCTCTTTCCAAGGAGTTAGAGCAAGGAGGAAGGAGGAGGATTCCGGCGGCCGGCGGAGAATCGGAGCACCGTTTAGAGAACCGAGAGCGGATCCATGGAGGAAATCTCGTTGCGAAGACTTCTATACGTATAATTTTCCATGGCGCAAAAGCGTACTACAAGGGTAACGATTCTCTACTTGAGCATGTGAAGCTCTCCTCCTTTTTTCATAGGGAAACCCGCTCCAGCGAGTGTGCGGCCAGTGTGCGGTGTTCCTTGGGGTTGACGGGAATAGTCCCCCTTATGTTGCATATAGAGTCCAGAATCGAAGTATGGGCATAGGCATTGTGTGTGAAGCCTACCTGGACATGTTGGTATGGATCAGTGATGTTGCATTTGTTATGATTTGCCGGAGAAGACTCCGTGCTTTGGGTTTTCGGGTTTCTATGCGGTAGATTGCAGCAGGGATCCTTGGGATTAACTCCAAGGCGCACCCGGAAAATTTAGCGGAATCATTGTTATGCTAACTTTGCGGTCTAGGAAGCGGCCTTGAACATAACTGGGTTATGTGATTGTTTGGAAATGGCAGGATCCGAGAGAAGCTTGGCTCGTGCGTATGTCCTAAGCTGTACTACACGTTGTGAGCAACGGGCAAGTGGAATCGGACCTGGGCTATGTGGTTTGGTGCGAGAGACCCAAAAAGGGGATTGGCCATTGGCATAGGCGGGAGCCTTAGACGGTGGTTAGAAAGGCTAAAATGCTCATGTTGTTGCCATCCCAGGGGTGGTGGTGAAGACGCTGAAGTGTCAGGATTCACCGATAATGTGCCCTGTGTGCACGGGGTGTTTGGCCGTGCGAGGTTACACCTGTGGCTAGCATGTTTGTACTATATTATTTTAGCTGGGCTAATGAATTGCAGGGAAGGAGCACCGCCGTCCCGAGTTAGGGGCGGGGTCGTTATAATTTGGTCACATTTGGCTGACCATTGCTTTATTGGCCACCGTGCGGTGGAATGTTGCTTGCAGGTGCTGCGGAGCTGAGTGCCAAATAGAGGGCTGGAGCCCATGTTGCTGTGCTGGCACTAGAAGGCCAAAGAGAATAGTTGTACTTTATTTTATCATGTGTGGCCGGCCTGCGAGCTGATGTATGGAAAACATTATTTAATTAACTGAACCTCTGTAAGGCCATAAGGCCGTGTACCTTTCTGTGTATTTGTTTTCATTCCAGTTGTAGTGGTGTTGGACATTCATGATTATTGGTTACAAGTTTGGGTTCTTTCAACTGTTTAAAACTTCCGCTAGAATGCTCTGTGTTAGGACGAGTAGTCTTAATTGGATAGTTTGGTTATTCATACGTAACCCTTCCGACTGTCCGTGGTATATGGTGTCGGGTTCCAGCTGGACCTTCTACTATATTCCATACGACGGATGGCGGTGTTACATAATCTAACTATGCCCAGTGCTAGTGTTAGTCTTCCTGTCAGAAAATTTGCAGGAAGACATGTTCATTTTCTGGCTAATCAGAACCTAGTGTGGGGTTTTGCTATGATGGCACAATACTTGTGCATGCAGCGAAATAAGAACAAGAAAACCCAAAAGAGTTCGAATTTGCCAATGAACATTAATCAAGAAGTAAATGTACAACCTCGGGCTCGCAAGAAGCTCTCAAGGAGCAAATAGGTCGAGGCAGGCGAATGGGACCAGGGGGCCCACTCGCAAGAGACGAGATGATTGGCTCTCTAGTGGGCAAGATACCCCACCCAGAGGCGAGAGGGTCTCCAGAGGCGAGAGGGCCTCCAGAGGCGAGAGGGCCTCCAGCGGCGAGAAGACCTCGTATCAAAGGGCGCAGGCGAGATGGGCAGTGGCGTCCATCTCGCCGACAGGTGCTTCTCCACTCGCCAGGGCGAGAAGAGACCATTTTCATATTTCCATGACAACAGGTGTTTTTGATCTTCTACTCCGGGTATTTTTACCCTCTTACCCTTAGTGGCCTGCGCACAGCTCCTCAGAACAGCGGAGTTTGGCTGTTGGCAGACCCAGCCAGGGGTACCCCGGTAATTTCAGACCAGTACAGTTTTGTTATTAGTAGTTCAGATTCCGAAATCTATAAATAAGCCCATAGGGGTTCTTCAGAACGGGACTTTTTTCCACTCCCAGTGAATCATAGGCATTGTCTTCTGAGGAACTCCAAGCCCAACTTTTGACTTTGGTGGGGAAACTCTCATTGACCTTCCGGGTAAGCGGTGGGACCTCCCTGCTATGGCTTTGGTCCAGTTTTCTAGTCCTTCACGACCAGTCGGAGGTCAGAGCTTGAGCCAAGTAGGTATCGGCTACGCCCCTATTTTGCGAACATTTGTCGGACTCAAATTTTGGCTTCAACAGTTCTGGTGCGGTTAGCGTGGAAGGTAGCTGATACAAGAAAAGTTTGAGTTTGGTCCCATGGCAGGAGGTGAAGGTGAAGGATCTGGTTCCGGAGGTTCCCCCTCTCAGGTAGAAGTGGCGAAGAGGAAGATGCTAGAGGACTTCAGGCGAGAGGTCATGCAGACCATAAGCTTGGCCTTCTCGGCAAGGAGCGAGTGGGAGATGTCTCAGGTCCCGATCGAGGTGGTCTCGCTCTTAGGCGAGAACGCCCCTGGACAGTACCCGGGGAAGGAGGTCCCGACGGAGGCTGGCGAGAGGGACGTGGCGGCGCGAAAACTCTTCCCAGGCCAGCTCCACGGGAAGGAGATACTGGAAGAAGACGGCGAGAAGGAGGCAGCTGTGCGAGAGCTCTTCCCTGGGCACGGTCTCGCGGATCAGGCCAGCCAGCCGAGGCCGCATGATGTGCCCTCTTGGCAAGCAGCCGGCGAGAGCCTGTTCAGTGAACTCGTCATCTCGGCTCCAGTGCCGGAGGGGTTCCGGGTGCCCGACATGTCCTACTACTCGGGGAAGGATGATCCTGTACAGCATGTGCAGTGGTTTGAAGATGTGGTTTCGATAAGGCAGATGATGGATGCGTTTAAGTGTCGGCTATTTGCCATCACCTTGATGGAGAAGGTGCGGGACTGGTTCCACCAGTTGCCGACGAGATCGATCTATTGTTTTGAGGATCTATGGAGGGGTTTCTTGTTGAGGTTTTCAACATCAAAGAAGCGTAAGAAGTAGGCGGAGTGCTTGTTCTCGGTAAGGCAGAGGCAGGATGAGACATTGGGACACTACGTAGATCGGTTTCAGGAGGAGATCCTCGTGGTCCAGGAGGTCCCTGGATATACGCTGATGCTTGCGTTTACCCTGGGACTGAGGCCAGGCTTCTTTAGTATGGAGTTGAAAAGGGTGCCCCCCTCTCTTTTGAGGAGCTCTTGGAGAGGGCGGCGAAGGAGACATATTTTGAGAGGGCCAATCCGGCGTTTGCAAGGAAGTTGGCCAGGTTGGCAGAAGACGATGTAAAGGAACCTGGAGCGGGAAAGCAGAAGGAGAAGAGGGAGCAGAGAAAAGAGAGAAGGAGAGAGGAACCCCGAGGCCAGGGGCAGCAAGGACAACATCATCGGGGGGCCCGAGAGCCAAACAACCGGATAGGTTGGAGGCCTCAGGAGGGTCGCCCATAGGAGTTAGGAGGAGGCTTCCAGGGAAGGGATAATTTCCGTGAGCCAAGGAGGTTCGATCAATCGGCATGGAGACAGGGGGTGAGGGATCTTTTTCAGCACCAGCAGGAGGCAATGGGGATCAGTCGAGGAAGAGGAGCTCGAGGAGGAGGAAGAAGAGGAAGAGGAGAAGGAAGAAGGGGTTGGGTGGCGTTGCCTTTCTGTGACTTCCATCAGGAGGAAGGTCACGCAACGGCCACCTGCCCAGAGTTCTTGGAGATGAGGGAGGCCAAAGGATAGAGGAGGCAGGATCCGCCAGTAAGGATCGTGGAAGTGCAGCAAGGGGAGACGAAGGATAGGTGCGAGGACCGGGTGGATGTGGGAACCCGGGGAGGAATCGGGGCAATCCATGGAGGGATTGGGATCGAGGCCACCCGATAGGGGAGCCTCCAGACCATGTTCCGAAGGGGGGTAGCCTCGACCTCCCAAACCCCGCCCCCGGAAGAAAAAATTACCTTCTCTTCAGAGGACATGCCGGAGTATGAGGACCTGTTTTGCGATGCCTTGGTAATCCAGACGGCGGTGGAGAACTTTACGGTCTCCAAGATCCTGGTGGATAATGGGAGCTCTGTAAACGTGATCTTCAAGAGGGCCTTCGATGAGATGCAGGTGGAAGCCAAAAGGATCTTGGTCTCGGATGGACCGTTGTTCGGGTTCTCTGGAGAGAGAAAAGAAGTGGAAGGGGGAGTAGGGCTGCATGTGAGGTTGGGGGGCGTGTCTCGGAACTGCAGGTTCGTGATTGTAGACGCCCCGAGCAGCTACAGCGCCATCTTTGGGCATCCCCTCATCATTGCCATTCGCTGCGTCCCCTCCTCTTTTCATCAATGTCTCAAGTTCAACAACCGAGGGTTGCAGGTCAGGGTCAGGGGGGACCCAAAGGTGGCAAGGCAATGCTACGTTACAGCGGTTAACACCATATCTTGGATAGCAGAAGCAGAGGAGTTGGAGAAAGAGATGGCAGCACGTGAAGAAGCTGTCGGGGAAGAGGAGGTGAGCCCAGAGGAAATGAGAGAAGGAACCGAAGAGGAAGTCAGGGGAGAGGAGACTGAGAAGTAGCAAGGAGGAGATGTGCAGGAGGCCCAGGGGGTGTAGAGGTCGAGCAGCAGCAAGAGAGCCCGGAGGGGGCCATGGAGATTGAGGAGGAGCAAAGAGGAGGAGGTGTGCAGGAGGTCCGGAGGAGCGAGGAGTTGAAGCCACACGAGGGAAGGCAGGAGGAAGTGGAAGGAGAAGGGGCTGAGGAGGAAGCCCTAAGAGGCGTGGAAATTGAGCTGCAGCAGGATGAGCTGATGGAAGTTTAGGGAGCAGGAGGGGAGGAAGAGCCGGAGCTGGAGGAAGAAGCAAGGGACGGCTGGGAGCAGTCACGGCTGGAGGTGGCCGAGGAAGTGGTGGAGATGGAGGTCTACACCAGCCAGGGATAGGTACAAAGGGTGCAGATCAGCGGGGGCTTGAGCCCCGAGGACCAGGAGCGGATGCGGGCCTGCATTCAAAGCAACATCGACTTCTTCGCTTGGAGCACGACAGACATGCCGGGCATCGATGCGGACGTGGCCTACGACCGCCTGAATCTGGACCCTCGGACGCGCCCCATACGCTAGAAGATGAGGACCATCGCAACAAAGCTGGAGGAGCCAATACATGAGGAGGTCAAGAAGCCCCTGAAGGCGGGCTTCATCTCAGAGATCCAGTATCCAGACTGGATCTCCAATGTGGTAATGGTGAAGAAGGGAGGTGGAAAATGGAGAATGTGTATCTACTTTTCTTTATTAAATAAATCATGCCCTAAGGATTGCTACCCCCTGCCTCGAATCGACGCGCCGGTTGATTCAGCCGTCGGTTTTTCCACTATGAGTTTTCTGGATGCTTTTTCAGGTTACCATCAGATCCGGATGCACCCTCCTGATGTCAAGGATGTCTCCTTCATCACAAGGGAAGGGTACTTTAGCTATAACATGATTCCCTTTGGGTTGAAAAACGCAGGGGCTACTACCAACGGATGATGGATCGAGTTTTCCAGGGCCAGAGGGGCCGGAACCTAGAGGTCTACGTTGATGATCTCATGGTGAAGAGCAAGGGAATGTACTCGCATCTCCAGGATCTGGAAGAGACGTTCGCCACTTTGAGGAAGTTCAAAATGAGGTTGAACCCCTTAAAATGTGTTTTCGGGGCAAGTCGTGGGAAATTCCTTGGGCACCTTATGACCCCGGCAGGGGTAGAACCTAATCCAGATAAAGTAAGAGCCATTCTAGAGCTAGAATCACCCCGAAATGCTAAAGAGGTGCAGCGCTTGATAGGAAAGCTAGTCGGCCTTAGCAGATTCCTCTCCAGATCAGGGGAGAAGTGCTCACCTTTCTTTAAAGTACTACGAGGGAACCAGATGTTCGAGTGGACCGCGGAGTGTGAAGAAGCCTTTCAAAAGCTAAAGGAGCAACTCTCCCTGGCTCCTCTGCTTCAAAACCCAAAGGAGGGGGAGGATCTGACATTGTATCTAGGAGTAGGAGCAGAGGCGGTGAGCTCCGTCCTAGTCAGAGAAGAGGGGAAAAAGCAGCTGCCCATATATTATGTTAGCAGAATCCTAAAGAAGGCGGAGCTTCGTTACCCTATCCTAGAAAAGCTGGCATACACCTTGATTGTTTCGGCCAGGAAGCTCCGGCCATATTTCCAAGCACATTCGATCAGAGTGGTGACGGACAATCCACTCCGTAAGATTTTCGAAGGAGTGGAGCACTCGGGTAGGCTGGCCAAGTGGTCTATCGAGTTGAGTAAGTTCAACATTTCATTCGTACCAAGGCTCTCCATTAAGGCACAGGAAGTGGCCGACTTCTTGGCAGACTACGTCATGGAAGTCGGGGCCGAGGAGTCGCGGCCACGAGAAGCATGGAAGATGATGGTTGATGGGGCCTCGGGAAAGCACTCCCTCGGAGCGTGGGTGGTACTAACAAGTCCTCAAGGGGTGACCATAGAACAAGCGGTCGCTTTGCATTTCCCCACAACCAACAACCAAGCAAAGTACGAGGCAGTGATAGCCGACCTTCGCTTGGCAAAATAGCTTGAGATTAAGGACGTTGAGGTTTTCACCGATTCATTGGTGGTGGCATCTCAGATACGTGGAGAGTTCGAGGCTCGGGAGCCCACCGTTGTGAAATATTTGTCCAAGGTGAGGGCAATCATCGGGGGTTCCGGACGTTCTCCATTCAGCACGTCCCCAGAGAAGAGAGTGCTGCTGCCGATCGATTGGCTAAGTTCGGACCTCGAGGAGGGGGTACCCTGACTGATTTATTCCATCCAGCGAACGAAGAGGGGGAGCTAATGGAGGTGGATCGGCGACCCTCGTGGATGGATCCCTTCGTTACCTTCTTCTTGACATGGACCCTCCCTAAGGGGATCAAGGAGGGAAGAAACCTCCGGCATAAAGCAGCTCATTATCTCATGCATGAAGGAGGATTGCACCGGAGGATGCTTTCGGGTCTCCTAGCTCGATGCGTGACGGAGGAGGAGACCAGACATGTTTTGGAGGAGGTGTACTCTGGGGAATGTGGTAGTCATTACGGAGGGAGGACGTTGGAAGCAAGGTGGTCAGACAGGGGTATTTCTGGCCCACCCTGAGGAAGGACGCGGCAGAGTTTGCAAGGAAGTGCAGAAAATGCGAGCTCTACGCCCCCTCCAGCTCCTGCCGGCTCAAAAGCTCTGAAGTATCACAGCACCATGACCTTTCGCCATCTGGGGAATGGATTTAGTTGGTCCTTTCCCTCCAGGTAGTGGACAAAGAAGATTCCTCCTTGTTATGATAGATTACTTCTCCAAGTGGCTGGAGGTTAAGGCGTTAGCAAAGGTGACCTCCCAAGAATTAGGAACTTTGTCTGGGGGGAGATCATCTGTAGGCACGGGTTGCCTCAGGCCATCGTCACGGATAACGGTCCCCAGTTTGCTAGTGAAGAGTTCATCAGCTTCTGCACTCAGCTGGGCATCGACCTCAGGTTTGCCTCCGTCCACCACCCCAGGAGCAACGATTAGGTAGAGGCGGCAAACAAGATTATCGTAAACCTGCTAAAAAAGAAGGTGGAGAATTTGAGAGGAAATTGGGTAGAGCAGCTCCCCTTGGTCCTGTGGGCCTTGAGAACAACCCTGAACACGGCCACAGGCGAGACTCCCTTCAAGCTTTCCCATGGATGTGAGGCAGTCCTACCCATGGAGTTCGAGGTGCGATCCCCATGAGTTGTGGCCGCATGTGATGGAGACGAGACGTGGAGGATGGAAATTGAAGAAGGCCTATGCCTATCGCTAGACTTGGCAGAGGAGCTGTGAGACATGGCAACCATCAGACAAGAAGAGATCAAGCGAAGAATGGCAAAGCACTTCAACAGGCATATCAGGATAAAGCAATTCGCGGAGGGAGATCTGGTGCTAAAAAACGTTGATGCGGAAGGGAGGTCCGCAACGGTGGGAAAGCTCAATCCAAATTGGGAGGGACCCTATATTGTAGAGAGAGTGTTAAAAGCAGGAGGCTACTACCTCCAGGATGTGGAGGGTAGGACCTTGAGCCACTCCTGGAGTGGGGATGACTTAAAACGCTTCTACCCATGAAAAGGGAGAGCGGTAGATATGTACTCAAAGCATGGTCAATATAATGTACTTCTTGAATTATTTCCTGTTTATTGTTTATTGTGAAGTCCTAATGACAGGAAGAGGGAACTTCATCGGCACCCCGAGCTCGGCTCGGCCCCAGGTAGACCCGCTGCGCAGGCTCTCATCTAGCTGGCAGGTCCGAAGGCTCGCCTGTGGGGGATAGGTTTGTATTGAGGTATCTTCATCGGCACCTCGAGCTCGGCTCGGCCCCAGGTAGACCCGCTACGCAGGCTCTCATCTAGCTGGCAGGTCCGAAGGCTCGCCTGTGGGGGATAGGTTTTGTTTGAGGTATCTTCATCGGCACCCGAGCTCGGCTCGGCCCCAGGTAGACCCGCTGCGCAGGCTCTCATCTAGATGGCAGGTCCGAAGGCTCGCCTGTGGGGGATAGGTTTTGTTTGAGGTATCTTCATCGGCACCCCAAGCTTTGCTCGGCCCCAGGTAGACCCGCTGTGTAGGCTCTCATCTAGCTGGCAGGTCCGAAGGCTCGCATGTGGGGGATAGGTTTGGATTGAGGTATCTTCATCGGCACCCCGAGCTCCGCTCGGCCCCAGGTAGACCCGCTGCGCAGGATCTCATCTAGCTGGCAGGTCCGAATGCTCGCCTGTGGGGATAGGTTTTGTTTAAGGTATCTTCATCGGCACCCCGAGCTCGGCTCGGCCCCAGGTAGACCCGCTGCGCAGGCTGTCATCTAGCTGGCAGGTCCGAAGGCTTTCCTGTGGGTGAAAGGTTTTGTTTAAGGTATCTTCATCGGCACCCCGAGCTCGGCTCGGCCCAAGGTAGACCCGCTGTGCAGGCTCTCATCTAGCTGTCAGGTCTGAAGGCTCGCCTGTGGGGGATAGGTTTGGATTGAGGTATCTTTATCGGCACCCCGAGCTCGGCTCAGCCCCAGGTAGACCCGCTGCGCAGGCTCTAATCTAGTTGGCAGGTCCGAAGGCTCGCCTGTGGGGGATAGGTTTTGTTTGAGGTATCTTCATCGGCACCCCAAGCTCGGCTCGGCCTCAGGTATACCAGCTGCGCAGGCTCTCATCTAGCTGGCAGGTCCGAAGGCTCGCCTGTGGGGGATAGATTTGGATTGATGTATCTTCATCGGCACCCCGAGCTCGGCTCGGCCCCAAGTAGACCCGCTGTGCAGGCTCTCATCTAGCTGGCAGGTCCGAAGGCTCGCCTGTGGGGGATAGGTTTTGTTTGAGGTATCTTCATAAGCACCCCGAGCTCGGCTCGGCCCCAGGTAGACCCGCTGCGCAGGCTCTCATCTAGCTGGCAGGTCCGAAGGCTCGCCGGTGGGGGATAGGTTTGGATTGAGGTATCTTCATCGGCACCCCGAGCTCGGCTCTGCCCCAGGTAGACCCGCTGCGCAGGCTCTCATCTAGCTGGCAGGTCCGAAGGCTCGCCTGTGGGGATAGGTTTTTTTTGAGGTATCTTCATCGGCACCACGAGCTCGGCTCGGCCCCAGGTAGACCCGCTGCGCATGCTATCATCTAGCTGGCAGGTCTGAAGGCTCGCCTGTGGGGGATAGGTTTTGTTTGAGGTATCTTCATCGGCACCCCGAGCTCGGCTCGGCCCTAGGTAGACCCGCTGCGCAGGCTCTCATCTAGCTGGCAGGTCCGAAGGCTCGCCTGTGGGGGATAGGTTTGGATTGAGGTATCTTCATCGGCACCCCGAGCTCGGCTCGGCCTCAGGTAGACCCGCTGCGAAGGCTCTCATCCAGCTGGCAGGTCCGAGGGCTTGCCTGTGGGGGATAGGTTTGGATTGAGGTATCTTCATCGGCACCCCGAGCTCGGCTCGGCCCCAGGTAGACCCGCTTCGCAGGCTCTCATTTAGCTGGCAGGTCCGAAGGCTCGCCTGTGGGGGATAGGTTTGGATTAAGGTATCTTCATCGGTATCAAGCTGACAGGGCAGTAAATTCACTTTGGCAGAATAATGGAAAAAGTCTCCTTGAAAGCGACATTACACCTTAGTATCTCAGCTTGGTCCAGGGAACAAAAAATGAACTAAGGTAAAAGGGGGAAGAGTAAGGCGAGTAGCGGCACTCGCAGCAGGCGATCTCGAGGATCGTCTCGCCTTTTGCGAGTGGGACACTCGCGAGACAAGGTATCGCACCGTCTCGTGGGTGTAAGGGTATCAAGGAGGCGTCTCGCGTAAGTCAGAGGAAAAGGCAAAACAGAAAAGGCTAGGCAGCGAGACGGAGGGATAGCACCATCCCGCAGGCCGGAGCCAGCCAAGGATTAACTTCACAAAATAAAGAATAAAAATAAAGACAGGACAAAAATGAGCATTCGCTCGTCACTTGACATATCACAAAAAATATGTATGATTAAAAGTTTTACAACAATGAAAGGTGGAGAGAGTGATTCTAAATCTTGGAAACGGCACATCAGTCCTCCTCGCCAGATGAAGAATCATCGCTCTCCTCGCTATAGAGTTTAGGGACCAAGTCGCGAGCAGTCACAGTCTCGGAATCGTCTTTTACAACCCCCAGATCCTTCATCATTTGCAACACCAGCTCTGCCGCACGGACACCAGCATCTCGGCACTGCTCCTCGACTTCCTCATGAGAATAATGAGGCGGAGGCGTCTGGAAGGGCTCGCGGCGAGACGATGAGGCGACATCAGCCTGAAGATGCGCATCTCAGCTGTCAATACCCGAACCTCTTACTCCAAAGCCGCCACGCGCGAGCGCAATTGTTTCGCCATCTCGGCATCCTGTGGGACGACCCAGCAGTTAGCCAAGAATGATGGAAAAAGAAAAAGACCAAAGTAAAAAAGTCTTATGGCTTACCACGCCGCCTTGGGCCTTCGCGAGGAGGGACTCGGCATCAGATAGCCTTCTCGCTAGCCCGGTGGACTTCTCCCGCTCCACCTCCATATTCTCCTCGCTGGCTTTCCACTTTGAATTGATATAAATGAGGCGGCGAGAGGAGCGGTGCGAGAACTCCAAGGCCCGCATTTGATGATGGGAAGTTTTCAGCACAAGATCCTTGGTGGACTCGCTTTCAGGCGAAACAGCGTCAAGGCCGCCGTAGAGGCCGTACCCCACGGCGAAGGCATGGATGGTGGGGACCTCTTGCTCCTTCAGGGAAGGAAGGAGAGTAGAGATGGACACGCGGTTGGCGTCCCGCCCCCACAACAGAACTGGGTCGCCGACGACATCATAAACCACGGGACCCAGGTTGTAATTCATATGGGAGGAGGGGGCGGGACGGCTAGAGGAATCGCCTTCGCGAGAGGAAGTGGCAGCCGCCTATTCAGGAACAGCAGCTTGCGGGTTGGACGTCGTAGCAGGCAGGTTGGAGGCGGCGACCGGTTGATCAGGGAGTACCGTCCCGCGAGTAGGCGAGATGGCCTGGTGATTAGGCGAGAGGGGCGGTGGAGTTTCCACTATAGAAATGGGGCTCCCTTGGGTAGCATTCTTCTTTTACTTAGAGATAACTACGAACTTTTTCATCTTTTTCTTGGGAGGGCTGCAGTGAGAGGGGACCGTGTCATGTGCGGGCCTCTTCGGCGGGATGGGCGCCAAGGACTCTCTCGCCGCCTCTGCCGCTGCGTTGGAGAGATCAAGACCCTTCGCGGGGTGGATGTTGCTCTTGTAAGGAGGGAGGGCTGGAACGATTCGCTCACCTAAAAGCAAGCAATGGTTATTAAGCACCGAGACGGCAAATAGCGAGACGCGAGAACGGAAGAATGAGAATACCTTCACCAGGGAGCACTGGGAGAAGCGAGTCGAGACCTCACCGCAAGAAGTTGACCTCGAAGTTCTTGCCGACTAAGTATTCGCACAGCAGTTTCTCTGGGCCAATGACTTGGGGGTGGCATAGAAGCTCTCTGGCGGAGACACCGGTGCGAGAGGGATGCCGCTGAAATCAGCACGATCTCCCCGGATGAAGACGAATCGAGTGAGCCTGTGGTGGTTCTTATTGGGCGTCTCGCACACTTTAAGCCCCTGCCCAGTAAAGTACGAGATGCCATCGGCGTTGGCGTGGTAGATAAAGAGCTTGCGGAAGGCCGTCAGGCTGAATTCGATGCGCTCCCGGCGCATATAGCAGGCGAAAGCGATCAACACCGAGATGGCGTTAGGGTTGAACTGTGCCGGGACGACACCAAAATATTTAAAGACCTGTTTTACCTCAGGAGAAAGGGGCAGCCGCAACCCCGCCTCAAAATGCGAGACGGGGAAGGCGAGTTCTCCCGGGTAGTAGGTATTGATGCACTCGCCGACTTTGAGGGGACGCGACTCGACACCATCCCCCAGGTACTCGTGGGCAAACCTATGATAATCTTCTTGAGGGAGCCGGCCAAGCGGAAAGTCGTGGTCTGTGAACCTCTTCCCGCAGCGGCTGCGCCCCTCACCTTCCTCAAACTTCTTATTACCCATCTTCTTCGGCGAGACGGTCTTCGGCGAGACAAAGGAAAAGAAGAAGTTGGCGAGAGAACCAAGAGAGAAGGGCGAGAGGGGCCGGCGAGACGAAAGAATCAGAGAACCAAGAGCTTGGGTAGCAGTGGGAGAGAAAAGTGCGGTATCTATCGGACCCCGAGCCAGACATATTTATAACCAATACAGAGCAATGATTGATGGGCGGGAAAAAATATAAGGGGAGGGGAAGAGTTGGCGTTCGTTTCTCTCTCCTCAACCTCGATCGGCACGACCTGTCGCAATCAAAAAAGAATATATGCATAGTATAATCAAAAACATAAATTATAAAAGGAATAAAAAACAAGCAATTAAGATATCTATTCAGAGATGATCCCGCGTACAGCAGGCAGCCAGTTTCTTCACGATTAGGCGAGACGACGTTACAAGACAGCTATTATTACAACATTCAAAAATAAAAAGAAGCGGCGAGACGAACGTCTTTCAATACATGCGCCATTCCCGGCGGCCACCGCGAGCACCCATGCAGGGAGGTCTACTCCACGAGTGGAAGGCGCGAATGGATTCAAGACCACGGCGTGCGAGACGGAGCTGCATATCAGTCTCATTAATGATGGCTTCGAGGTTGGTGCCATCGACATCTAGCTCAGCATTAGCTCTAGAGGATAGGCGAGCGCATTCGTTCTCCAACGATTCAATGCGCTTCTCTACGGCTTGCTTATCCTGCGCCAAGGAGTGGATGATGCACGCGAGCTTCCGAAAAAGCTCAGCTGTCTTGCGCTTCATTTCCGCTGGATTCGAAGGGTCACCCAGATAGTCTTCAATCCCATCTACGGGAGGAGGCGTGACAGAGAGTCGCTTTGGTTGTTCCTCAACAGGTGAGTTTGCCCGAGAATCTGTGCAAGGGGTGCAGAGGCAGGGTGGAAGAGGCACTCGAAGAAGGGTGTGAGAATAACGAAGAGGATTCAAAAGGGCGAGGGAAGGTCTCTTACCAGGAAGGCGAGAGGTCTCGACGGCCGGGGAAGGGTCGTCCCTCCTCTCGCTAGGAGTAGTTGGGGGAGTAGAAGAGGGCTGCGAGTCGTACTGCTCGCGGTGGACGACAGAACCATCTCGCGGGCTCTCCGGGCGCCGCGAAACCACAAGGACTCCCTGAAATAACACTAGTCGACAGAAGAGAGCGTACGATCGCAGAGATAACAGTGGCAAAAGCAAGTACCCACCTCTTTCTCCTTGGAAGACGCATGATGAGTGGGGATGGTTTCCAAGGCGGTGCGAGACAGATCTCCTGCGGCAGGCGACGGACCACCAGCCTTCATCCTTTTTAGGCGAGACGACGGGGGGAGAGGGCGAACTAAGGAAGAGGCAAAAGAGGCCACGTTGGCCTTGTGCTGCTCTCGCACCAATGCAAGAAGTTCACGGAAGCTCTGGCTGTGCGTCATACCGAAAGATTCAAGCTAGGGAAGAAGAATATGCAAAGCAAGACGCCCGGTGTGCGGAGCAGGAATCATATATTTATAGGCCCCGGTGGGGGCCTCAAAAGATTCCTCATAAATACGTTTTTTAATGCGCCTTAAATAACGAGCCTCGGTTGGACATTCTTTTCGAGCTTAGAATAATCTCGAAAAGAGCGAGGATTGTGTACAACCTCGGGCTCGCAAGAAGCTCTCAAGGAGCAAATAGATCGAGGCAGGCGAATGGGACCAAGGGGCTCACTCGCAAGAGGCGAGATGATTGGCTCTCCAGTGGGCAAGATACCCCACCCAGAGGCGAGAGGGTCTCCAGAGGCGAGAGGGCCGCCAGAGGCGAGAGGGCCTCCAGCGGCGAGAAGACCTCATTGCAAAGGGCGCAGGCGAGATGGGCAGTGGGGTCCATCTCGCCGACAGGTGCTTCTCCACTCGCCAGGGCGAGATGAGACCATTTTCATATTTCCATGACAACAGGGGTTTTTGCTCTTCTACTCCGGGTATTTTTACCCTCTTACCCTTAGTGGCCTGCGCACAGCTCCTCAGAACAGCGGAGTTTGGCTGTTGGCAGACCCGGCCAGGGGTACCCCGGTAATTTCAGAAAAGTACAGTTTTGTTATTGGCAATTCAGATTCCGAAATCTATAAATAAGCCCATAGGGGTTCTTTAGAAGGGGACTTTTTTCCACTCCCAGTGAATCATCGGGATTGTCTTCCGAGGAACTCCAAGCCCAGCTTTTGGCTTTGGAGGGGAAGCTCTCAGTGACCTTCCGGGTAAGCGGTGGGACCTCCCTGCTGCGGCTTTGGGCCAGTTTTCTAGTCCTTCACGACCAGTCGGAGGTCGGAGCTTGGGCCAAGTAGGTGTCGGCTACGCCCCTATTTTGCGAACATTTGTCGGAGTCAAATTTTGGCTTCAACAGTAAAGGCAGTAAATAAAATTAACTATGAGAGATTGAGTCTATACTCAACCTTGGTGCTCCAAATAAATCGGCTGGTCACTAAGTGTCTTGAGTACTGAGCATAGAAAGAATATCTGCGCCTCTACAGGAATTCCACAAGATCGGGAGAACCCATTGCTACTTGTCGAACAAGCACTAGGTCGGGAGAGGACACTCAGCATCTCCACAGACTTCTAGATCTTATGAAGGAGAGCGGCGGCGAAACTCGCCTGGTCCGAGATTAGCAACAATGATGCCAAAAGGCGGAATAGCTTCTGTCAGGATTCTTGGGCTTCCGTCTTTTGACACAGTATGGCTCATATGTTTACATAGAATGAGCAATTAGGATATATATCTCGAAGAAATGTTAAAGGCTTATATTTATTCCCAAGGAATAAACAAAACAGCACTCGTCACTATTGGCAGAACCAAGACTTAGAGTACAAGATTCGGCTAGACAACCCTTGTCTCGACGAATCGTAGAGTATTTATAATATACTCGACGAATCGTCAAGTATCATTCCATACCTCACGAATCGTTAAATATCCATAGGATACACGATGAACTTAATGCCATCCGCAACTGAATGAACATTTGACACCTCAAAGGCATCTAGTCGACCAAACTCTATCAACTCCTTCTCCGCCATACTCGACTAATCGTCGAGTATCATTCATACTCCACGAATGGCATTGAGTGCACTCAACGCACTTAACGCCAAAAGCCAGGTTCGTTGAATGGCGATGAGTGAACACAATACACTTAACGCCTAAGTCCCAGATTCGTCAAGTAAACTCTTTACTCGACGAAGGAGTTGAGTGAACTCAACGCACTCAATGTCTTAGACCCAAAATCATCAAATTAATACCTTAACTCAACGAATTGTCGTGTATAGTCAACACACTCAGCGTTTAAGTATCATATTCATCGAATCAACACTTTGACTCGATGAACCATTAAATATACTCAACACACTCAACGCCGCCATTCGACGGGTTATTTCTTAACTCGACAAAGTCTTTGACTGGTCTCAACGCACTCATCACCATTAAGCTAGGTTGAACTAAGTCTTATCAACTCATCATATTTGCTAAACCATACAAATCCAATCTACCAATTTCTCCACAATTTTATGTGTGACCCTGATAGGCTCATACTGAGTTGACAGTGAGGCCACATGCTTTATCACTTACAGATCACAAGGGTAACACCAACACCTAGGAGACAATAAATATTAGGGTCCTAAGGTAAATTAAATAATGTTTTGCAGGTTAGTCAACGTGCCCATAACCCTATATGGTATTTGGATAGTGGTTTTTCCAGGCACATGACTGGAACAAGGAGCAATCTAAAAGATTAGACTCCTCTAAAAGATGGACCCAAAGTAATATTTTATGGTTCAGATAGAGGAGTGAGAAGAGGTTTTGTAAGATTACCAATGACATAGTCACCATCTCAAAAGTGGCTTATGTTGAAGGATTGCAAGACAACCTGATATGCATAAGACAACTCTGTGATCTTGGCTATGTCATTGCATTCCACAAGGATGAGTGCCAAATTAAGAGGTCAAGTGACCAAGAGGTCATCTTGATAGGCAGTAGGAGTGAGAATGTTTATTGCTTAATATTTCTATGTGTAAATAGTGACTCCCTTATATGTCTAGTTACAAATGAGAAAGTCTTATATTATGTACAATGGCATAAGAGCCTAGCTCATTTGAACTATAAGACCATTGGCAATCTCTTCAGTGAAGAGATAGTTAGGAATGGTCATAAGATGAAATGCACTAAGGAAGGCATTTGCTTTGTATTCTAAAAGGGCAAGCAGACAAAGGCTTCCTTCAAGAGAATTGAGACAATAGACTCTGTAAGGTATTTATACCTCCTGCATATGGACTTATTTGGTCTTATCCATGTTCATAGTCTAAGTAGAAAAGACTACACCCTTATGGTTGTTGATGACTTTTCTAGATTTGCTTGGGTTTTCTTTCTTAAGAAAAGTATGAAACCCTTGATGTCTTCAAGACTATTATCAAGCAGATTCATAATTAGTTAAATAGTGCTGTGGTCAAAATCAGAAGTGAACATGGGACTGAATTGCAGTGTGAAGGCATGACAAGATTCTGTGAAGAGCAAGGGATTCTTCAAGAGCCATAAGAAGACTCCCTATGAGATCTTCATGAACACACCAGCAAAATGGGATTGCTGAGAGGAAGAATAGAACTCTCATAGAATATGGTAGAACTTTGCTAAGTGACACATCTCTCCCAGAATATTTCTGGGTTGAGTCAGTAAATACTGCATGTCATGTCCTAAATAGAGCTTCTATCACCAAGAGACACAAGAAGACTCCATATGAGATCTTGAAGGGAAAGAAAGCACACCTAGCCAATCTCGGGTCCTTTGGTTGCAAATGCTATGTGTTCCATAATGGTAAGTCCTATGTAACTAAGTTTGCTGCCAAGTCCTATGATAGGATTTTTGTTGGGTACACCAATCATAGTAATGTTTATAGAATCTACAACTTGAAAAGTATAGTTGTAGAAGAGTCTATACATTTGGAATTTGATGAGTCTACCATGATTAACAGTGAGCTACCAAGCTCCTCAACTAGACTTGCAAGTATAGGGCTGATGATGGAAAAGCTAAGCATCAAGGAAGCTGCTCAAAATCCCCAAGATAAAGATAAAGGAGTGTGCATTCCTGAAGAACGACAAAGCTCACATGATATAGATGAAGATTAGCAAGATGCAGACACTAAAGGTCAATATGCTGAAGGAAGATTGCCTCCAACTATCAGGAATCAAGGGATCATCCAAGACACCAAATAATTTGAGATGCCAACCAAGGATTGATGACTAGGAGTAGAAGCCTTAATACAACTTTGTATTCAAGTTTCATGTCACAGGTTGAGCCCAAGAGATTTGAAGAGGCCAACATAGATCAGTTCTAGATTGTAGCAATGTAGGGGAACCATGTGGATCCACGGGAATAAGCTTGATAAAAATTGCATTATAATCAAGAACAAGGCTATGCATGTATCTAATGGGTATTGACTTTGATCAAACCTTTGCTCCTGTAGCAAGATTGGAAGGCATGAGACTTTTCCTTGCATATACTGCATACAAAGGATTTAAAGTCTACCAGATAGATGTGAAGTTAGCTTTTATGAATGCTGACTTAAAGGAGGATGTCTATGTTGAACATCTGTCAGGTTTTGTTGATTCTAACCCTCATTATTTTGTTTATAGACTTAAGAAAGCTCTATATGGGTTTAAGTAATCCCTAGAGCATGATATGAGATATTGTGTTGCTTCCTCTTTATGAACAAATTCTCAAGGGGGAAGATAGACAAGACCCTATTCCAAATAGAATGTAAGTGCAATATCATCCTTGTCGAAATTTATGTAGATGACATAATTTTATGGTCTATTGATGACAACCTTTGTAGGAACTTTGCCAAGCTTATGCAAGGGAAGTTATAGATGAGCAGTATGTGTGAGCTTAAGTACTTCTTGGGCCTCTAAGTAAGGCAGACTGATGATGGATTATCCAATTCATAGTCTAAGTTCACCAGGGAGTTGATTAAAAGGTTTGGAATGGAGAATGACTCCCCCATGAAAACTCCCATGGGTTCAAGTAAGCCTATAGACAAAGATGAGGCATGAAAACTTGTTGATAAAATACTGTATGGAGGGATAATTGGCTCCCTTCTATATCTTACTACAAGTAGACCATACATCATGTATGTTATATGTGTTTATGCTAGATATCACGCTAGCCCTAAAGAGTCTCACTACTCTACTGCTAAGTGTATTTTGAGATATCTTAAGGGCACACAACATCTTGGCCTATGGTACCCTAAAAATAGGTATTTTGGACTAACAGGCTATTCAGATGCAGATTTTACAAGCTACAAAGGGGACAAGAAGAGCACATCTGACACCTTTCAGTTCTTGGGAGGAATACTTATGTCTTGGAGCAGCAAGAAGGAGACTAGTGTTTCATTCTCAATAGCTGAGTCAGAGAATATCTCAGTAGGAATTTGCTGTGCACAATTACTGTGGATCCAGCATCAGCTCTAGTACTAAAACATCAAGATAAGTAACACCCCCATGTACTGTGATTCATCTAATATAATCTCCATTACTATGAATCCTATCTCACAAAGCAGAACTAAGAATATTGAGATTAGGTATGAATGTGGGGGATAAGATCTACCTCAACTCTAGAGGGGGCGGGGGGTGAATAGAGTTTATTATAATAAATTTTCAAGTAATAAATTATTTTGCTGTGGAAGACTTAATTTAAATATATGTGTAAAGTGCTTGCAGTAAATAAAAATTATGAAAGTAAGAAATAAAAGCACAGCACACAGCAAACATAATATAGGAACCAGAAGACACATGGAGCTATAGTGGTTCCCCAAATAATCTGGGTACATCCACTCTTATACCACCCTAGGTAGGAATCTACTATAGGATGAGTTGATCAGGTGTCCTGGGCACCGATGAGCTTTTGATAAGGTTCTCAAAAACCAAACTAGATTTTTTGATCAGGTGTCTTTCCACCACTGAGTTTTGACAAGGTCTCAGAAACCAGCACAAAACATTTGAAGGGAGTTTTGAGAAACCCTTTTACAGCAGAAAAAGAAAGAGGTGAGATGTTCTTCTCTGTCAACAATCAGAGAGAAGACTAGTGGATGATGTTGTCAAAGCTCCCCCTGAGATCTGGAAGTTGTTCAGGAAAAGAAACTTTGCACTAGGGTGATAGGCCTTCAATAGATGAGATCTCTAGCAAAGAATGATTCCAGCAGTTGCTGAAATGTGTAATGTCTGGAGTCTTAATTGATGAAGCCTTTGAACACTTGAGTCAATAGAGATCTAGAAAATCTTCTTTTTTGTATGTTGATCTCTTTCAGTGGTGTGTCTTCTGAATGAATTCAGTCTGTGTGTCTGTCTGTGATTGTTCTCTTTTTCTTAGTGTAACTGTTTGTAATATTATGA
Source organism: Platanthera guangdongensis (assembly GCA_039583875.1). NCBI lineage: Eukaryota > Viridiplantae > Streptophyta > Magnoliopsida > Asparagales > Orchidaceae > Platanthera > Platanthera guangdongensis. The sequence goes on from CM077161.1 coordinate 83,684,535, forward strand.
GTAGCATAATTAAAATCCTCTTTTATTCCTTAGATCTGAAAAGAATGAATTGAATCTTTGTCTCCAATATAGCCATTAACCACTCATTAATGACTTCCTTAAATGAATTTTGTCTCTGGAGGAAAGTCCTAGAAAACATTCCTTTAAATCTCCCTTGAAACTTGCTCCAGATTAATTGAAACGGCTACAAGATCCTTGAAATAAATGTTGGGAATAAATAAGATAGAATTCCATAATTGTCTGAATTTGAATCTTGAGAATCGTTGATCTCTCCAGAAAATCGTCGACCTGAGCTCAACTATCGTCGACCTGAGCTCAGAGACTGGAACTAGACTGGAAATAGAAATCGTCGATCTGAGCTCAACTATCGTCGACCTGAGCTCAGAGAATGGGAAAACAGCTAGAGACAGATACGTCGATCTGAGCTCGAAGATCGTAGAATGGCGTTCGACGACTCGTCAAACTGAGCTCATAGATAGTCGAACTGAGTTCGACGATTCGTCGACCTGAGCTCGGCGAAAAAGACTTAGTCTCCTGAATTTGAATATCTGATTTCAGGGTCTTGGGGGCAGCTTTCAAGCCTAAATTCTAACCCTTAGACTCAATCTAACTGACCTTAGAAACTATACAAGGATGTCAAAACATTTTTCCTAAGGACATAGTGATCCTTGCCCAAATCAGTAATAGGGTGTTCCAACAAGGTATCATTTTATTAGAGAGAATGTGGAGAAGGAGGACATTAGTCTTGAGTTTGTCCCTATAGACAAGCAAGTGACTGACATCCTCACTAAGCTACTAGATGAAGTCAAGTTCAACACCTTCAAGTTTGAGTTGGATATCTTGAACTTGTTATAGCTTCAGTTGCTCCATATGTTGTTTTTGTTGCGAGAATCACTCTTCTTGGAGGTTGATAAGTCTCTCAAGTGGTATCATGTCTTTCAAATCTTTTAATTGGTAGCAAGAATTAAATGGACGTAAGTGTCCGGTAAAGAGGATGACTAAAGATGCTCCTGTTAAGGGGGAGCATGTCAATATGCTCCTGTTGAGGGGGAGCAAGTCTAGAAGTTACAGGAATAGGTTCAGCTTCCTGATTAAGAGGGATCAAGCAGTTGCAACAGTGGACAAAGATGAACATTGTTGATCTATATGTCCTCAAGACAATGCACACACTGAAGGGGAGATCAACACTAGTGATTGTTGCTGCTAACATGACAAAGCTGTTGTAGGAAAATTGGAAAAGTCTGCACCTTCCTGACTCAACTATTTATGTATAAGTCATAAAGGGACAGGAGTGGCATTAGCTCAAGTGGATCAATGATAGCAGCTAGCTCAAATGTATCAATGGACCACTCAAGTGTCAAGTGGTTGCATTGAAGTGTCAACACAAGAGGTATCAACACAAGAGGTATGATCTCTTTTCAACTAGTTTTATCACTACAATAGTGGAATATGGCTAGGATCAAGAGATAAATTCTCCCATGATCCTTTCACATCCCTCATTATGAAAATGTCTTTTTTGAAGAAGCCAAAAAGGGGAAGGTGTGGGCAATACTTGACATGACCAGTTCATGTTGAGTCTGTGCATATTACTTAGAAACATTCAAGTAGGATGATGAGTGCAATGAGTACATGTTTAGCCATTGCATATTACTTTCTCACCTCCAAGTGGTATGAGGAAAGTGCTTTAAGTGGTATGAGGAAAGTGCTCCATTTAAGTTGTATGAGAAAAGTGCATATTACTTGAGCAAATGTTCAAGTGCTATGAGAAAGCAATGACTTTACATGTTGAGTCAACGCAATAAAATGGAGAACATTGAATTAATATATTGGAGAGATAGAAATTCAAGTTGTATGAGGAAGCTATATCTGCTAGCTTACAATTACATTGAATAAATATGTTTTATGTGATAATGCTTCTTAGTATTGTTGTGTGTTCTGCCTTCTTCAAATAGGTGGAGATTGTTCGAAATATTGCCCTCAATGTTCCCTATATTTGAAGAGGCATCACCATCAATACAAAGAGCATAATTGTATTTGATGTATGTTCTAGTACAGTATATGCAGGATGTTCGTTAGAATAATTTTAGACAGGTTGCCTAAGAGTTTATGACAGATGTGTTGATGCGTGAGGAAAGAGAGATGAGCACCACTAGCCAATGATTAAAATACGGGGGAATGGAAGGGAAAAGAGGCGACTGCAAGTTGCTATCTACTAAGTGGATGAGAAAGAAAGTAGATCCGTGAGACATGAAAAAACCAGAATTCACCCGTCGCGGCTTAAATGCCTATCATGCGACGGGCTTTCCTTTGATTGAAAATGAATTGATTACAGGTAGAGGAAAGGAAACGTGCAGGAGCAGAGAAAGCTGGAGACCGCAAAGCTTGAGATTCCAGTCCGCAACCTTTAACAAGTAGGGTCTATGGCTCGAGTCAGCGTGCTTTGGGTGAACCACTTCCACCTATTTATAGGATCGGGGGCCTGCCCAAACAGGCAGGGCTAAAATAACTGTCTGCCCGGGTTACTGGAGAACTAGGCAGCGGTGATAGGAAGCAAAAAGAAATTACACGCCAGTCCGCACAAGAGGGGAGGATTGGGCTCACGGGCTGGAGCTTTCGTGTGTTGCTGCAATGTGCGATCCTTGCAGGTTGTCACGACCTATGTGGACTGAGGACTGAGTCCTCCTGAAGAGGTAACAGAGTGATCCTGAGGATTATCTCCTAAGACAGGACAACCTAGGCGGACTGAGAGCTGAGTCCACCGCCGGAGCTGTATCTTGCAGAACATGCCAATGCTTGACGATCAGGGCGGACTGGAGTTTCGAGTCCTCTGCTTAAGCAGCATATGACCTTTGAACATTGTAGAATATATTGCGGACTTTTGGTTAACACAATCCCACACATTTTTACGTTTCTGGAATCTTCGAAAATGTTAGCTTAACCAGCGAGTCTGCAACCCTCATTAATGCTGTCAGCGCTATAAATATCATTTTAAGCTCTGCATTTGTCAAAAGCTGTTCATTGCCACGGGTCACTTTTCACCACTTCCGCTCTATGCTTTGTAGTCGGCCATGACAGGACTAGGTGCATTCTTCGACAGCCTCACTTCCAGGGTAGAGAAGCCTAGGTCACAAATGAAAACCAAGAAGGTGTTGAAAAGAACTGGGGCGGTGATCCATTATGCAGGAGAAAACTCCCGTAAGGATAAACCATCAATGGAAGCAGTCTACCAGATTGACGAGCCTGCTGACGAGAAGTCTGCAGATGTCATCGCTCATTCAAAAAAGTCCACCACAAAGCACGGACAAAGCGCTGAATCCGCTAGAGACTACTGAACAGATCCCCGCTAACTCTGCGGACATGGACTGTACCCATCTGAATCGGGTACACTCATGTTCCATATAAACACGAAAACTGAGGTCTCTTCGCTAGATGCCCAGCAGCCCATCGTCGACCTGGATCAAGATAGGCGGCTTGCTGGAGAAGGGGTTGTGGAGGTGCCCTCACAGGCACTAGTTGCTGTTAATCCATAGGCAGTCCACGAGATTCTGTCAGAATCAAATGTGTAAGAAGGCCCCTCTAAGAAGAAGAGGAAGAGGGATAAGTCCACTGTTGCCGAACGAGTTGAGAAGAAACTATGAGCCAGGAAGGAGAAAATTATCTCTATGCGGACTGGGGCTGCGAGCTTACAACACAGGCCACGAGAAAAGGAGGTTTCTGAGTCCGGCTTCGTCATACCGGAGGATACACACCCGACAAGTGATTCCCTCTCGACGGTTAGTTTGTCAACTGATGAAATGCTCAACTCCATTGATACCGACCAACTTGATCTCCTTAATTGATCCTTGTTTGAGGTATTGCAGCACGAAGACCAGATTCTGGCGGTTAAGATTGGCGACAACCCCCCCCCCCCCCCCCCCCACATCTGCAGCTGAAGGAGATTAGAAGGAGAAGCTAAGGAAGTAGATCGCCTAGCAGAAGGAGAAGATCACTGCCCAGAAAGTGATGGAGGAAGCGGTCGCTAACATATCACCACAGACACGCAAGATGAGGATCTGCGGGATGCTGCTGAGCTGTTGCGGTCAGGTAAACTACAATCAGTGCCTAAGCACTTTAAGCGTCAGTGGCTTTATAGTTCGCCACAGTGGAAGTCGAGGCCAATAAAGATTATCACCTAAACCGATGGCATAGTTGTTTCAACGTGCTCGGCGGCCAAGAAAAGAACAAAAGTCCATTGCGAATGGAGGAAGCGACTAAGTGTCTTTTACCCAGAGTGGATACGGCGGTCTATATTCGATAGTCGCCATCTCGCCACGGTGATTGCTCAAAGTTTGATTTTATATCTTTGCATTTTTAGTCTCCCGCTGGCTTTATTTGAGTATGAACTTTGCTCCCATTGTTGAAGAACGAAAGTCGCCGCCTGGTTATGTTGAGACTGGAGAGATCGTGCCGACTCTGTATGCAACTTCTTTAGAGTGACCTGGCGTGACCTCCCTTGGTGAGTCCGCCGAGGGCGAGCAGTCAGGCCTGGACAACATATCAGTGTTGGAGAAGAAAAGGCTCGAAGAAGAAATTAAAGAAGTTTGAGCTGAGTTGAAGAAGAGAGTAGAGCGAGGGAAGGCTCTGGAGGACAAGGTTTCCAGTATCTCTATGGCACTGGAGAGGTGACAAAGAAAGGAGGTGACTTGGCGATGACGCCCGCTTCTACAAGGGAAAGTACATGACATTGATGCGGGAAGGAAAATTCAAGCGTGCTGTTGAACTCCCGGTGGAAAGGTTGCGATTTCCAGATCGCGCTGCTCCATCGGAGGCTCCGGCTTCGGCTAAAGGCAGCCCGCCCACCGTGAATGAGGTATCGAGGCTGGCAACGGAGCACATGGTTCCTCAGAGCTGGGTGGACCGGGAAGCCGCGCACATGCACCGGACCATCAACTCCATGCACCGCCACATCTACCTGCTGTACGGTGAAGTAATTCAAATGAGCGATCAAGCGGCACATCTGTGCATGGACAGGCCAGAGCGGCCAGCTCGATCCGACAATAGATATCGCTGAGTCCACTAGACTGCAAACAATTTGATCTTTTGATGTATAATTTGTACTTGAACAATGCTTTTATTTGCACTGCCATGTGATTTGTGTATGAACTGTGATATTGCATTGTTGTTTGAGTAATGCTTCAGCCTGCATGACTTGAAATCTTTGTGCAGGATTATCGTTTGTATGCGAACTGTGCGGACTGATGTTGTGTCTGCTTATTTGAAATGTGCTTGAGAATTTAGGAACATGTAGGAAAAACGGTAAGCTGCGCGGACTTGGTTCTGTGTCCGCGACATTTTATTTTAACTAGTATGCTTTGCTGTATTAATTGCGAGCTGGGGTGGAATAACTGACCAAAATGTGCGATCTAGCTGAAAAGCTGTCAGACCCATCTGCTATAAATACGGCTTCATTGTTTCTTCAATGCAGGAAATGCAATTGAAGCAGAAGTCCCAATGGTCTTATAAGATGGTGTCCGCCCCAACTGATGCTGCAGTTTCTTTCCACGCAGCCGACCACAAAAAGTGCAAGTTTACAGAGGCCGACCTCAAGGCCTTCAGTGAAAACTATATGGCGGACTCACCTGGGCTCGTTAGGCTTCCTGCAGATCAAGAGAGAATAAACTTCTCCACTGTGAGCCAGATCATAGTGCTGATCGACCACTTCGATTTTGGATTCAAATTCCAAATACTGTGGGAAATTGCTAAGATCTTTGAACATTACGTAATGGTGCCAGGCCAGCTCGCGCCGAACACCCTGGCCTCCATCTACAATTTCATCTCTAACTTGCAATCTGAGAAGATCAGATTCTCCATGAATATCTTCAGAAATGTCTTCTCAGTCCGCTCCATAACACCAACTGGAGGCCGCCTATATAAGTTTGTGATATACTTCTATTGACGAGGAATGAAGGTGATGGGTCTGCCGAATAAGATACACAACTGGACCTCGAGGTACCTGATCTTCGAAGGCAACCTGGGGTCCACGCAAACCCTTCCGCAGGAGCACGTGGACTCCGCCTTCAAGAGTGTCTAGCTTACTGAAGTGGAGGTCGCCATCGTTGACTTCTTGGCGGGAGCAAGGCTAGATATAGAGCACTATATCCTGTTGCTCGCGAGCTTGGACAACATAGATCGTCGAGACAGTAACCTTTGCGACCTGCATTTGTAGTCGCTACGACCTGCAGTTATCTGACTAATTTCATCCTTTTTGCAGCGGTCTTGGCGGTACCATCGAATTTGCCTCAAACGCCAAGCGGACTGACCACTACGCAAAGGGAAATAAAACAAGAGATTGCAAAGAAAAGAAAAGAGGAGGGGGATCACGCCACATGCTAATCCACCTCAGAAAGTTTCGATATGCAAGGCTTCAGTAGAAGCCAGAAGGATCTGTGAGGAAACCCGATGATCCACTAGCACAACAAGAATAAGCTTGTCCGCCTATCCATCGAGCTTCCCTCTTGCAGAAGTCCAAGAATATCCCTCCACGTGAATGTGGCGATTTCTGCGCTTTACGGGAAGCACAATCTGCGCAACCTGAAGAATATTCCCGCTGCCGACCTCCCTCTTCTAGCCTGTTAAGCCCGGAATACGCGACCAGTTCCCACAGCTTGCAAGACCGGGCGACCTGTGATTTCTAGCCGCCACACAGGTCAACTCGGCTGATTTTGAGAGAAGCTGGGCGTTCTCCACATCAAGCCGCTGTCAGTACCAGCACCGCTCAATGCCTAGTCCCAGGGCCCAGTTGACCAACTAGCAAGGAGGAATCCGCCAGGCCATGCGGTTTCCCTCCTTTCTTCTCTTTTGCTTATTTGTTTCCCCTCACCTCTGCCCGGTTCTCCTGTACCACGGGCAGCCGGTAACTTTAGCCCTTCCCGCTTGGGCAGGCCGCCGAGCCTATAAATATGTGGGAGGTAGCACTCTAATGGCTCGACCAACGCTTAAGAAAAGAGAGCAGCCGAACTAGAAAACCAACTAGGAAAGTATAGCTATCGAACTGTAGTAAGGGGACACAAGTGTCGTATTAAAATCAGGGAACTGTTGAGTATTCTTACTCACAAGAAGGCTAGTATTTTATCGACGGAAATCTTAGGTTAAAAGAAAGTTAAATGCACTAAAGGAAATATTGCATAAAAAGTGGACTACTTGCAATAAAAGTAAAGAGAGCATAAAAGAACTGATTACATTGAAGGGTTGAAACGATCAAATAGAAATGCACTCGATCAAGAATCACCTCAGCAAGAGTCGATTAAAAACACGATAAATAAACCTAAACTTAATAGGGAAAAGGTACTTGACCGTGGAGGCTCCTAAATCTTGAACACGCTTCTCTCGAAGTCGTGCCCAACTGAGTTCAAGAAGGTCCGACTGACGCTTGTCTAAATCGGAGCCCTAAAGCTCGCTTTACGTGATGAACCCCACTATTGGATTTTACTCCAATCCGGGAGATTTGGACGTCTGCCTCTCTCGAGGGGTGCGTACAACTCCCTTTACTCTTGAGTGCTCACTTCAATATATTGGCCTCACGGCTAGCCAAGAATGAAAGCAAAGGTGAAGAATATATATCGATGATATATCCCCAACCCATGATAAATCGAGAGTATTTCAAGGCTAAACCCTAAAAAGAAAAGGTAAACTCAAAGCATCATAACTTAATCACTCGAACCTCGGATCATCAAGATGGAGTACAAGGAGGATTAGTTAATCATGGTGAAGTGGGGGAGGGTGGAATGAGTAGTAAAGCATAAAGAACACAAGTTAAGAAAGAGAGCAAACAACACTTTTATATTAATCTAAAAGAGAGCTTACAACTTGGAAATGAAAATTACAAGTGTAATGAAAATTGAAATCCTATTCTAGCCCTACCATTAGCAAATAAAGCAATTACAAAGGCTACTACAAAAGCTTAAACTAAACTAGAATTAGGAAAAACTAAAATGAGAAAGAGAGAGAGAGAAAAAAAAAGCATCAAAAACTTTAGAAAACAAAAGGACAACACTTCCTTACACACTCCAAAAAACTATCTGGACTCAAAGGGGGGGGGGGGGGCTGAATTTATTGAAATTCAAGAGAAGGCGACATGGCTGATGACACGGCCGTGTTGGTGGCCATGTCCCGGGCTGGTTGACTTTGGGCTCTAGTTATGGCGGGAAATGATCATTGCAACGTCGACTGGCATGCACGCCCATACTGACACGGCCAACGACACGACCTTGTTGGTGGTCGTGTCCTCTACGGTTGATGGCCTTCGATGGGGGGGGGGGCATTAATGGTGAGCTGTATGCACTGAGGAGGTGGCGACACGCCTTGCAACATGGCCGTGTTGGTGTCCGTGTCCTGCTCTGGAAATTCCTCGACTCCTGGTAACACAGTCCATGTTGATACGACCAACTTGATATGGCCAGAGACACGGCCAGCGACACGGCCGTGTTGGAGGCCGTGTCCTGGTCGGGATGAACTCCGGACTTTCCTCTGGTGGTTGATTCTTTGGGAACACGTGACACGCCCCATGACACGACCGTGTTCGTGGTCGTGTCATGTCATTTTGGGTGAAAATTGTGAAAACCTGCAAAAGAGCTCAAAAACATTAGTGGCATAAATAAATACAAGAAGAAGGGACATATAAGCTAATAAGACAAGATTTGCACAATAAAGTCCTAAACAAAACTCTAATAGCTTAAATACAAAACAAACTATCAAATTCCCCGAAGCTTAAGCTTTGCTTGTCCCCAAGCAAAAATATAAAAACTAGATAACCATAAAATAGGACTAATCAAAAAGTTCTAATTATGCCTACACAAGTACTATGCAAAATTCTAAGTAGGGAAAAGATGAAACGTGAATCTAAAAAAATTATTTGGGTATGGTTTAACTTTTATAAACTTTACCTAACGAAAATAAATCATCCAAAATTTTGACGAAATTCTTTAAATAGGTTTAAGCAAAGCAACGAAAATGAAAAAAAATGCATTGAGTTGTTACTAGATCCAAGCAACACATTATAATTCTATTAAATAATTAACAAAAATCTAAGTTTACATCCAAAACTAATATTGATTTAATTTTCTTTTTTTCTTAGTTATTAAATAAAATTCAAAAAGGCGTGAATCAAAAGGACTTAATAGGACCGAAGCGTTTGATATAGGATTATGATTAGGAGTGGAATTCAAAGATAAACAGGGAGACTTAAAATCACACTAAATCAAAACAAAGAGTTTCAAAAAATTTCATTTTGAACAAAATATTTTTCTTCCTTTTTTATTTTCCATTTTTTTCTTTTTCAAAACAAAGGCCATAAATATTTTCATTTTCATTTTGAATTGGCCAAACAAAAACACACATTTCTTTTGAGCATACTTTTTTTTTAAAAAACAAATCTCTAAAAATATCACAAAATAACCTATCATAATCATAAAAATTCTTTATGAAACTCAAAAAGGCTAGTGTGATTAGATAGGTTGAAAATTTTGGCTTTGGTTAAAATGATATGAAAAGAGGAGCTATCAAATGAAATTGTAAAAAGGCTCAAAAGCGGCTAACTAGTGGTGAATGTTTTTAGGTTGGCAGGAAAGCTCAAACGAAAACAAAAACGTCCTAAAACATTTTCACGCTTTTAAATTTATTTAAAACATAGATTTGAAAAATTTCAAAAAGCAAGTCCTAGATAATAAAAGAAGATTGATGAAATTATCTTAAAAATAGAAATAATAGGTGACTTGAATCGTTCACATCTACTACGCTATTCAAACGTCAACCTTTCAAAAATTATCTAAAAACGAAAAAGAAAATAGTGGATGATGTATTTTTGAGAAAGTAAAGAAAATAAAGAACGAAAAACCATAATACAAATGCAAGTTTTAGGAAAATATTTCACCTTAATATGCTACTGTGAATTAGAAACACAACATGACCAACATTTTAGTTGTGAAACATAATTAAAAAGAAGGATTAGAAAAACTATAATTAGCTAAGTTGTTTATAAGGAATTTTGAGAAAAACAAAGCAAAAACAAGGGGTGCTATTTAAATACCAAAATGTCTAAACTATATTTAAAAAAACAAAAAACATATTTTTAAAATTTTGAAATATTCTCTTTTTTTTGGATTTTAGTAATATTCTCTTTTTTGGATTTTGGAAATGTTAAGATATTCATTTTTTTGGATTTTTTAAAAATATTCACAAAAAATATGAAAAATATTCACAAAAAGCAAAAAGAAGGAAAAAGTCCTCCCCCAAGCTTAAAATGGACATTGTCCTCAATGGAGAAGGAGGTTAGAGAGCGAGAGAAAATTAAAGTACAAAATTAAAAAAACAGGGTTGAAAAATAGGTACTTTCCCGGATTTATTTGCTGCAAAAGTTGAGTGATGCCGCTCCCCCATGCTTGCGCTTTGGATCTTCATGAAATGTCTTCTTTGGACTTCATGATGGATTCAGCAGCGCTGGAGCAGGCGATCGCAGAAACTTCAGCTTGTCGGAGACGTCCTGGGCAAAAATTGTAAAATAAAGAAAACAGAAAAAAGATAACTTGGGTTGCCTCCCAAGAGCACGCTTTGTTTAAAACGTCGTTTGAGCTCGACGCAACAAAATAATATTGTCCAAAAATGTTATCTAAAACAAAGTTCTAAGAAATAGTTCAAAGTTTTAATAAAACAAAATTCCAAACTAATCAAAAGTTAGATCATGAAGGATATAGTTAACACGGTTAGGACTGACATCATCACAGAAATACAGTTTTAGACGCTGACCATTCACTTTGAAATTTCACTTATCAGGGTGGGAAATCAAAACAGTACCATAAGGACAAACTTCTAAAACAGTAAAGGGCCCAGACCAACGTGATTTTAATTTTCCAGGAAATAAACGTAAATGAGAATTATAAAGAACAACCTGGTCGCCCGACTTAAAGGTTTTTGGGTCCCTTAAGTGCTTATCTTGAAAGAGTTTAATACGCTCTTTATAAAGTTTGTTATTTTCGTATGCAAAAGAGCGCCAATCAACGAGTTCGTTGAGTTGAAATTTTCTAAGGTCGCCGACGGAGTGGGGATCGAAGTTTAAGAATCGCAAGGCCCAAAAAGCACAGTGTTCTAATTCTACGGGTAAATGACACGATTTTCCATAAACCAACCGATACGGCGTACATATGAGGGCGGTTTTGTACGCTGATCGGTAGGCCCATATAGCATCGTCTAATTTGGTTGACTAGTCTTTCCTAGAAGTTGAAACAGACTTTTCTAAAATTCTTTTTATTTCTTTATTCATTACTTCGACTTATCCATTAGTTTGGGGATGGTAGGTGGTTGAAAGCTTATGCGTAATGCCGTATTTAGTAAGGATTTTAGAAAACTGCGCGTTACAGAAATGGGAACCAATGTCACTAACGATGGCACACGGCGTACCGAATCGAGAAAATAATCTTTTTAAAAACGTAACCACGACTCGGGCATCATTCGTAGGAAGAGATTGGGCTTCAGCCCCTCGTGAAACATAATCAATGACAACTAAAATAAACTTATTTCCGAAGTTAGAAGGAAGAGGGCCAACAAAATCAATTCCCCAGAGGTCAAAAATTTCGCACTCAAGGAAATAATTTTGTTGCATTTCATTTTTATTGGAAATGTTCCCCAACCGTTGGCAACTATCACACCTACTCACAAAGGCTTGCACGTATTTAAACAGCCTAGGCAAGTAAAAAACCCACGCAAAGCACCTTATGAGCGGTGCGAGCAGTTTGATAGTGCCCACCAGTCAGACCTTCATGTAAGTGTTTTTAAATATCCAATTTTTCTTCATAAGAAACATATCTCCTTATCACTTGGTCCGCACAGACTCTGAAAAGATGCGGGTCCTCCCAAAAATAGTTCAACTAAGAAAAGAATTTCTTCTTTTGTTAGGAGGAGAACTCTTTTGGGAGCACACGAGCAACTAAGTAGTTGGTAATGTGTGCAAACTAAGGAGAAGGAGAAGTGCTAATTGAAAGCTGCTTCTCCTCAGGAAAATAATTATTAAAAGATTTTTCATCTAGATTTTCAATAAAAGGATTATCTAGGCGCGAGAGGTGGTCGGCGGCCAAATTCTCGCCTCCTCGTTTATCACGAATTTCTAACTCAAACTCCTGGAGGAGTAAGACCCAGCGAATGAGGTGCGGTTTGGCATCCATTTTGGTAAGAAGATATTTGAGAGGCGTGTGGTCCGTAAAAACGATAATTTTTGAATGTGTAATATAAGAGCGGAATTTATCAAAAGCGAATATTAAAGCTAGGAGCTCCTTCTCAGTTGTGGTGTAATTTTCCCGTGCAGATGTGAGTGTCTTACTTGCATAATAAATGGGGTGGAAGTTTTTAGATATGCGTTGACCTAATACGGCTCCCACTACAAAACTACTTGCATCGCACATTATCTTAAAGGGAATGTCCCACACCGGAGCTATCAGAATCGGGGCATTAATTAATTTTTCTTTTATTAAATTAAAAGAAGCTAGGCAGAAGTATGCCAGAATAAGAAAACATTTCTTCGAGTGCGACGATGCAGTCATCCAACGCCATGAAGTCTGCCCTACCATCATACGTAGGAGGTCCTAGTCGCTGGAAGTGAGAAATAAAATTCATCTCTAGCGGTAGTGAAACTGGGGGTACTAGAGCAGCAGGAGGAGTAGGAACAACTTGACCCACAACAGGGTCCTGCGCTCTAGTCTGCAGCCCAGCGATGACAGCCAAGAATGATTGTATCTTCAATTGCATGTCCACCATCTGCCTTGTCAGGGCCTCAATACTCTATCGTAGTCCTTCAATCACCGCTTCACTATGCGCTATAGAACAAACAAATATCAAGGACCTAGCTTAAGATACTTAAAGTGAGGGATAGATCTGATTAACTCTAGGGTGGGGGTGAATAGAGTATTTTAAAACATTAATTAATTTTTATAGAGGATTAAAATAAGTGATAAGTATATGTATAAAGAGAGATGAAAAAATAGACAATCAAATCACACAAAAATAAACAATAGAGCATTCCAAATGATACAAGAAATTTATAGTGGTTCCCCTAAACTTGGGTACATCCACTCTTCTACAACCCTGTTAAGAATCCACTAACAGGTTTTTTATCAGGTGCCCTACAACCATAGGTTTTTTTGCACAGGTGCCATGTCTCCACAAGATCTATTTTTTCAAGGGAGATCTCACAACCCTTTTGAGCTTTTGGTCAGGTGGCCAAAAACTAAACTAAGTCTTTTGATCATGAGACTTAACAATCAAAGGTGTTAACTTTTGAAGGGAGTTATAACCCTGTACACAGTTTGAAATGAAAAGTGATGTTGTCTTCTCTTTCTCAAACAACTGAGAAGACTTTAGTGGATGATGTTGTCAAAGCTCCCCCTTAGATGTAAAATGGTTCAAGAAGATGAGAGATTTGCTCAGGGTGTAAGCCTTTATGAAGATCTTCAAAAACTTCATGGACTGATGTTGATGAGTTGTCCTTTTGAAGTCTGAAGCAGAAACTGAAGAAGACTGAAGATCTGTATGTTGATGTTCTTCTTTAATTTCATGTAGATAGCAATCTGTTTCTCTGTAAAACTTGTATCAGTTGTTGTGTAACAGATCTCTTATCAATCCTTTTTTTGTTCTAAAGAGAAGAATTTTATTTTTATATTCTGAAGGATTTCTGCCATATGAAATTTGAAAAAGAATTCCTGAAATTAATGCTGAAATCCAGGGAGTTGAACGTCTGGAATTTGTCTTAAATGTATTTCCTCAAATGTTTTAGTAAATAAGTAATTAATTACTCTATAAAATCAATAATTAATGTTGTCAAGCAACGACCATATTCTTGAGAATATATGCATTAATTATCAGAGAATTACTGGCTTAGAGTAATCCAAACTGAAATTAAACTGAGAGAAAATGCAAAATTGATACTAAGAGAAATCTTCGAACTCAGGACAGATTTCGTCCACCTGAACTTCAAGTCCGTCTTGATGAGAAATCGTCTTCCTCGAGCTGAGCTCGGAGAAAGTTGATCTGTAAACTAGTCTATCAAGGCTAAGCTCCAAGTTCGTCGACCTGAGATAGAATTTCGTTGACCAGAGAACTTGAGAGAAGATGGAAGATCATCGACCTGAGCTCCAAGTTCGTTGAACTCAGCTCAGAGTAGGGACTTTGAGTTCGTCGATCTGCGATCGATGATCGTCGAGCTCAGTTCGAAGAACTTTTAAATGATTCTCTGAACTCTTAACGACTGCTATTCTTGTATGTCTGGATCTCTGATTTCTTCTGAGGGCTGGATCAATATTTATCTAACCTAGTCAAACTGACCTAGACCTTAGAAATAACAATTTGACCCTAGGCTATACATGAAGGGTCAATAACCTAATAGTGAACCTAGACCAAATCCAAACTACGGATGCAACAATCACCTCCTAATTGGGTGAGGTCACTATGAACAACAGAAAAAGTAAAACCACAAAGCATAAAAAGATATTTGGCAGAAATATGATTGTTCAGCAGATATTAGCAACAATGCATCGTGAAGAATAAATAACAGATAACAGTTCAAATCATAATATAGAAATAAAATCTTTCAGGCTTTCTTAGAATCTTTCTTCTATTCAGCTAAAGCTGGTCTGGTGAAGATGATTTCTCTTTTGGGATCTGCAGATTATAGTTTAGTCATTTTCATATCACCTGCTCCAAGGATTGTCACATAAGCAGCTCTTGGTAGCACTGCTTCAGGATGTAATGATATATAAGCATCAACATTAAAAAGATTATGTACCTGATGTTTGTCTAGCTCTATCTTCCTGTAGGAGGACATTGTATTATACTGTGAGATGTCTTGTCCTTCTTCCTTTGCTTTTCTGATTTGAGAAAGAGCTATTAATTCTTGAAATCTGTCCATTCTAGAGTTGGGGTCCATTTCTGGATCACAAACTGGAGATAGAGGCCTTTTTGGACTTGCTTTATCTGGTTGAGCATCTTCATAAGTTTTCTGCTGGCTGCTGTGCTTTTGGTATTGTTGATGCCTGTTGCTGCTGCTGGAACTATGTTGTTGTCTGTTGTAGGAAGGTTTGGACTAATGAGAGGATGTAGATTTTTGAACTTGAGCAACACTTCCAGATGATCCTGCTGCAGGAGGAGGAGGAGGCCCTCTCCTGAATTTAGGAGGTGGAGAGTATCTCTTGCTCTTCTTCCTTTCTTTTAGTTCATTTTTGGAATATCTCATCCAGTTTGGGGTGGCTGGAGTGAGAGTTATATTATGCAGGATATTATAAGGAATATAAGTAGATGGATTAGGCTTAGGAACAGCCTTGGCAGGAGCAGCCTTCTTCTTTGCCTTTCTTTTATTAGTAATTGTATTTTCTGAGTCATCTGACTCATTATCATTATCATCAGAAGAATTTTTTGGATTATCATAAAGATCATTCAACTTCTTTAGCAATTCAGCTGAGATTCCTTGAACCAGTAGCTATACTTGACTTGCTAGCTCTGCAAAACTTTCTGTAGCAGTCTGAACAATTTCTTCTTCTTCTTCCATATCTGCAAACATAATATCATCAAGATTGGGCATTGGAGATTCACACCAGCCATAAGTTGGTGGAGAGAAGGCCTTATGCTCAGGAGATTCCTCACTAATATCTTCAATAGCTAAGCTGTCTGTAATTATAGGAACTACAAAACTTGACTTTAGTTGATCTACAAATTCAGGTCTTATTGGAGTAGTATAAACCACAATAGCCTTAGAATACTGAACATCAAAAGTTGGTAGGGTATTTCTATAAAATAAATTAAAAGAATTTAGTAAAGAATCCAAATCAACTATGAGATTTAAAATAAAATCAACAACAGTGGTTATTTCATCAACTATGTCACAAGTCATGTCAATATCTGAATCATCAACTACATTTATTATTTCAGTGGGAATGTATGCCTCTGCTGAATCATCAATCATATATAAATATGGTACTGCTGCTGCTACTAGAGCTGGAGGAGGAACTGGAACTTCTTCAGGGAACATCTACCACTGGCTGGTTTCAGAGGGTCCTGAAGCCAGTGCCCTAGAAGAAAGAACAGAGGTGAGAGCACCAACTCCGGTAGAGAGAGAAATGATGGAGGTAGAAAGAGGAGCAAGAGCTTGTGCTATTAATTTCTCCATAGTTGGAGAAATGAAAGCCAGAAGATCTGTGGCAATGTTAGAGAAATTTAGGTATAGAGGTTCAGGAGTAGAGGTAGTGTAAGGTGTATGATGGCCACAGTTGGAACATATAGAGAAAGCATAGCAGAAATCTGTATGGGTGTATTCAGGAAATGTGGAAGTAGGTTTGAATGGAATTTCAGTAGTGGAGGTTGAAAGATATGGTACCTAAACACCTAGAGGGGGGGGGGGTGAATAGGTGACCTAATCCTTTCTTAACTTTTGTTTGGCAGTCAACAGTTTATAACACAGATTTCTGAATAAGTTATCACAGCACACAGCAATTCTCAACACAGTACAATCACAGCACAGAATACACAAGATTTTATAGTGGTTCCCAACTCTTTGGGTACATCCACTTTCCCCCTTCGCCTATCTAGCAGTGTACTAGATTCGGCCAAACTTCTCCACTAGCTCAGAACCCAACAAGGTTCCTACCTCAGGCCCAAAGCCTTACACTCAGCCAAAAGGCCTACACTCAGCCACCCAGGCCTACACTCAGCCAATTAAAGGCCTACACTCAGAGTTCTTCAACTCCTACACTCAGGCACTAAGCCCTACCCTCAGCCTTTATAAAATAGGCTTACAATCACTCAGATCCAATGGATCTTACAAGTTTAAAATAGAAATTACAAATTCTAACTCTACAACTCAAAAAGGATGAGAGGAGTTGAGAGTTTCTTGAAGAGTTCTTGGAAGAACTCAGCTTGATCCAAACTGACTTAGCTTTCTTCAAAGCTTCTTGAGTAGAACTGAATTAGTCTGAATCTTCTGCAGTTGATCCTTGATCTCTGCTTCTTGAAATCCAGATGACTCTGAATTGTTCTTCTCAGCCTTAGTTCCAAAGACTGAATCCTTGGATGGAGCTCTCTCTCTCTCCAACTTCTTAGATCTGCAGTTGGACTGCCTGATCTTCTTGTGTTGATCCTCAGTGTATCACTTCTTGATTTAATCTGATCAACCACTTCAGTTATTCTCACAACATGTAATGATAATGAACAACCTTCTATATATTACTGTAAACTATGGGTGCCTATTTATAGGCTTCCTTCATGGTAACCGGCTGATCCGGTTTATAACAGACTTTTGACTTCTCTGACAGTTGCTGTAGACCGGCTGGATTGGCAGCTGTCATGTCAACCAGTCACTTCTTGAAATTCTCTAACTGTCAGTTAGTGTCGAGACTTTCTGTTCTTAAGTGTCGACACTTATAGACCAAGTGTCGACACATGTTGTGTAAGTGTCGACACAAGTCTACAAGGTGTCGACACAATTCCTTGTATGTCTCGACACAGTTTCTTCTGCATGTGTCGACACTAAAATTGAGTGTCGACACAAGTACTTCATTCTTAATCTGTATTCTTCTAAGTGTCGACACATCTCCTTTGTGTCGACACATCTTCATGTGTTGAAACTGTCAAGTGTCGACACTGATTCTTGGTGTCGACACAAGTCTTCATTCTTGATTCTTCAGCTGAGTGTCGACACATTCCCTTAGTGTCGACACTTATACTTAGAATAATTTACAACTTTTCTGTTCTTTGCTAAGTGTCGACACAGCTCCTTGTGTCGACACTTTCTTCAAGTGTAGAGTCTTCAACTAAGTGTCGACACATTGTGCTGAGTGTCGACACTTTCTCCAAGTGTTGACTCTTCTGATTGTGTGTCGACACATTGTGCTGAGTGTCGACACATTCTTCAAATACTGAGTCTTTAGCTAAGTGTCGACACATTGTGTTGAGTGTCGACACTTACTTCCAGTGCTGAGTCTTCTGCATAGTGTCGACACACTGTGTTGAGTGTCGACACTTGTACTTAGAATCTGTAGACTTTTGCTGAGTGTCGACACTCACTTCAAGTGTCGACACTTTCTGGTGTAGACACAGCTCTTCTGGGTGTCGACACTTCTGCTAAGTGTCGACACAGCTTTTCTGCATTCTTCTACACTGAGTGTCGACACAGCTCCAAGTGTCGACACTTACTGACTGGTGTTGACTCTTCTTCCCAGGTGTCGACACAATGACTCCAAGTGTCGACACTGCATGTCTGGGTGTCGACACAAGCTTTCTCAAGTGTCGACACTTTGCCTCTGGGTGTCGACACATGGACTTAGAAATTTTCAGCTTCAGTCCAGTGTATATCTAACCTGCACAAGTAACTCAAACAAACATCAAATACATTCTGATGTATATCATTGAGTTAGGTGAGGCTTCTTCAAATCAGGTACATTTGACCAATGTACCCAACAATCTCCCCCTATTTGGAGAAGTCATAACCCTTAGTCAATGATATACACCACTCATAATTAAAAAATTACAAAATGATGTAAAGCATATAAATGACAACAGGGTAAACTTGAACATGTAATAAAGCACACATGTATACTTATTAAACATTGCAGAACAATTAAGAAACACACATATTTCAGAACATTCATACTATATTTATCATATACTGTCCCAATAATGTTCCTTATACATTTTCAATGAAGTATTACAATGTTTATCACTTAACAGATTACAACAAGCATCAAGTTAATTCCTAATCTAGTGCTGATCAGGTTCTTTAATAACAATGCCTTTTCCAGCTTTGACTTGAGCTTTCACAGCAGCAGCAGCAGCAGGCTCAGCTTCAGCAGTCTTCTTCCCTTTAGAGTCCTTCTTCTTCTGTTCTTCAGCCTTGATCTTTTGTCTTTCAAAATAATGATAGGGCTTAGGAAAGTACTTGCTAGGCTCCACAGCTGTTGGAGGTAGCTTTCCTAACTTAGCCTTCCTTCTAAATTGGACAATTGCTTCCTGCCTACTCTCATGCTTTCTCCATTCAGCCTCTGAGAACCACTTGTTCCTCTCATGGGCATTGTCCTTGGCAGCTTTCCAGGCTGTGAGAATTATGTTTCTAGAAGTAGGGCTCCATTGTTCAAAATCTGGCTTTTGCTCAGCAATTTCCCTAAACTTCTTCTTTGACAGCCTAGTTTCTTCTTCCTTGTCCAAAGCCTCTTGCATTGCAGCTGTGATAGGTTGAACAACCTTTTCCAGAATAATATTAGGCTTGCCAGCAGGTGGACTATACATTGTGCTAATATCTGCATGAATCATTTCAAAGTCTGGAGGTGGATAGATTACATCAGCCACTGCTTGTTGCTCACCTCCAAGATATGTGCCTTGAATACCAGATTCAGCTACTTCGTTGTCATCACACAGGGGAGGATATCCAAGTGTAGACCTGATAGAATTTGAAATCCATTTTGCATGCTCAGAACTGGCCTTGACTAACACTCTCTCCCCCTTTATGACTTCTTGGGCCACATGATCTCTCACATCATCTTTCTGGAATCTAATTTGGCTATCCAAATACCTTATGCCCTCTTTAAAGAAAGGTCTAAGCTTTGTAAGCTGTTCTGATATGACCTTCTGTGAGTCTTTTATGGCAGTCTTGACAGCAGCAATCTCTGCTTGAAAGAGTTTATCAAAATCAGCTTTGGCAGCAGCAGAGGAAGTTGAAGGTTCATTTGTCTTATTCTTGAGTTCAGTGACTATTGCATTGTGAGATGCAGTCAGATTATCATTCATTCTCAACTGATTTTCCAGCACATAGCCTTGCTTGAGTGCTATATCATCCACTTTCTCTTTAATTGTTTCTTGATGTTTAGCCAGATATACCACAGCATTAGCACCCATGGTAAAACAATCAGTCATTTCCCTTTTATTAAGGTTCATTTCAAACCTTATGGACTTGATTTCCTGGCCCAGATCAGATTGTAGTGCTTTGTGCCCTTCATCAACATAAGTTTCTAAGGCTTTCCTTTGTTCATCCATCTTGATTTGCATTGCAAGCAGTAGAGCACTATAATCAGTGGATGGAGCTTGTTGGACCAGTGAGTGTTGAGCAACTGTTTGAAGAGCCTTCTTGTAGCTCTGGCTTCTTCTTTTAAAAACAAAGAACTTCTTTTTCTTAGCTTGCTCAGCGTCCTCATCTTCAGATTCTGATGTACTGGCTATATCCACCCTGTCTTTAGGGCTGGATTGTTTTTCAGTTTGCACATCCTGTGCCTTCTCAGTATCTAGCCTTATACGCTCTTCTTGTATATCCAAAATCTCCCCCTCAGCAGCAGCATCCTTTACTGCATCAGCAGCATTCTTTTCCATATCAAAATCTTCTTGATCCAAGTTCAAAAACAGATCTTCCATTGTATATTCTGCTGGAGACTGTGCAGGAGATGTACTTGGTTCTTCAACCACTGTATCAGGTATCACAACAGATGTGTCTGGAAGAACAACATCTGGTTCTTGGTTTGCTGGCTGATTTTGCTGATGGACATCAGACAATTCAGAATCTATTACAGAAAAATCTAATGTATTAAGGTCAGTAAGTACCTCTTGAATGAGGAGGGTGGCCTGTTCACTCTCCAGTGTAGATGGTTGTGCTACACCTGGAAGCTCCCCCTGAATGTCAGCTGCCTCCTGAGGAGCAGGTGTCTTCTCTGCAGCCTCATATACTGGACTTTCAGGAGTGAAGACCACATGTTCTTCACTGCCTGAGCTGCTTGAGGACTCTTGAGGCACAGCAGCAGTCTTCCTCTTTTTCCTGGGAGGAGAGTCTCTCTTAGAAGCTTGTTTCTCAGGGGTGGTCAATTCCTTTGACACCAGCACCCTTTCCCATCTAGAGAATATCCTGGAGTCCATTCTCCTCATATGATTGATCTTAGATCCTGCAGCAGAGCTCATTACCTCTGGAATTGATCCAGCCAGGTAGAGACTTATTATCCTGCCCAGATTGGGCTTTTTCAGGCTTTCCTTTACTTTCTCATAAACCACCATTGACCAATCTGTCTTCAGAGTGAAGATGATTCTGGTCATGATATTAAACATAGAGGCTGACACCCTGTCATGCCCTCCTGGTTTGCTTAGAAGAACCTTGCCTACAACTTCAGACAGGAATTTGCCTTGATTGTTCATCCCCTTCCTGTTGAAGACTGATCCCACTTTCATCTTTGGATCCAGTCCACACCAAGTAAGAGCTTCCCTGGTCTTAGAAGCAGTTACTTCCTCTTCTTCTTGAATCTTAGGTAGTTGAAGTACCTTTCTTAAAGATTTGGGTGATAGTTTGACCTTGGTGCCATGCACCCTTGACTTAATCCTGAAGCCTGAGTCATCTATGGACGCACCAGAAAGGAATTCAATGACTTCCTTCTTCCAGATTTTCGTTGGTTCTGAAACCAAGAACTCCAATCCTGAATTGGCAATTAGGGTTATCACTGATTTGAATTCCTGATCACTGTCGTCGAAGGCGCCTCGCACGAGCTCATAGCCCTCGTTGACGTTCTCTTCCAGCTTGGGAGCCATTAGGGTTTTGAGAATTAGTCTTGAGATGAGAGAAATGTTGACACAAGAGTTTAGGTCTCGAAACTTTGAAAGCGTGTCGACAATCAAAGACAGAACCCTATTTATACCTTTCTTGTTTGAAGACGAACAGGCGGGATGAATTTCTAATGATGTGTCGACACTGTCAATAAGTGTCGACACTGACTTATAATGTCTCGACACTCATGTGTCGACACAAATTTAGTCAACAGATTTTATGTGTCGACACTTGGTTAAGTGTCGACACCACTATACCCGACATGTGTCGAGACTTTACTTAGAAAAATTCTGAGTAAAACTTAAGTGTCGACACTTTATTGGATGTGTCGACACCTACTCGACATGTGTCGACACTAACATTCTGAAGTGTCGACACTAACTTCCTAGATGTGTCGACACCATTTTCCTGAAGTGTCGACACTTACTATTCTGTGTCGACATAGACTTGTCTATGTGTCGACACCTTTTTACTTAGCCAATTTCTGTTCTGTATACTTAGTCTAAGTTTATCATACCTAGTTCAATTTTGAACCTATTAAACTTAGCTTCTTCTAAGGGCTTAGTAAACATATCAGCTATCTGATTATCTGTTTTAACATATTCAAGTGCAATATCATTTCTTTCTACATGCTCCCTAAGAAAGTGATATTTTATCTCAATATGTTTAGTTCTACTATGTGATACAGGGTTATTAGCTATGGAAATAGCACTTGTAGAATCACAATAAAGTGGAGTTCTACTTACCTGACATCCATAGTCTTCTAGCTGATGTTGAATCCACATAAGTTGAGCACAGCAACTTCCTGCAGCTACATATTCTGACTCAGCTGTGGAGATGGCCACACTGGTTTGCTTCTTACTACTCCATGAAATGAGTCTTCCACCTAGGAATTGACAGGATCCAGTTGTGCTCTTTCTATCTTCTTTGCATCCTGCAAAGTCTGCATCTGAATAACCTGTTAGATCAAAATCTCCATTCCTAGGGTACCAGAGGCCTAGATAAGGTGTGCCCTTTAGATATCTCAAGATTCTCTTGACTGCAGTCAAGTGAGACTCTTTAGGGCAGGCTTGATACCTGGCACAAACACATGTAGCATACATAATGTCAGGTCTACTTGCAGTCAAGTAAAGTAGGGAGCCAACTATCCCTCTATACAAGGTTTCATCCACAGGTTTCCCTGCATCATCCTTGCTTAGAGACATACTTGACCCCATAGGAGTCTTCATGGTACTGGAGGAATCCATACCATATTTCCTTATGAGTTCTAGGGTGAACTTAGACTGACATATGGATAATCCACTTTCAGTCTGTTTAACTTGGAGACCCAAGAAAAACTTCAGCTCTCCCATACTACTCATTTCAAATTGACTCTGCATAAGCTTTGCAAACTTTTTGCAAAGGCTACTTTCAGTAGACCCAAATACAATGTCATCTACATATATTTGGACAAGTATTACTTTGCCTCTAGATTCCCTAAGGAATAGAGTCTTATCTATTTTCCCCCTTGTGAACTTGTTCTCAATGAGGAAACTAGATAGGGTTTCATACCAAGCTCTAGGAGCTTGCTTTAACCCATACAATGCTTTCCTAAGTCTATAGACATAATGAGGAAGAGTAGGATCAACAAAACCTGAAGGCTGCTCCACATATACTTCTTCTTTTAAATTACCATTAAGGAATGCTGACTTCACATCCATTTGGTATACTTTGAATCCTTGGTAGGTTGCATAGGCCAAGAACATCCTGATGGCTTCCAGTCTGGCTACTGGAGCAAAGGTTTGATCAAAATCAATACCTTCTTCTTGCATATATCCTTTTGCAACCAGTCTTGCCTTATTCTTAATGATGACTCCTTGTTCATCTAACTTGTTTCTGTAGATCCACTTTGTTCCTATCACATTGTGATCTTTAGGCTTAGGAACTAAGTCCCAAACCTTGCACCTCTTGAACTGGTTTAGCTCTTCCTGCATAGCTTCAGTCCACTGTGGATCTTGTATTGCTTCTTCAAATTTCTTTGGTTCTATTTGAGACAGAAAACTTGAATATACTGCAGCATTCTGATTTCTGCTCCTTGTCTGAACACCTTGTCTTGGATCTCCAATGATCAGCTCCACTGGATGATCTCTTAGATGCCTGTTGGCTGGAGGCATCCTTACTTCTGGTTGTACTTCTTCAGCATCTTCATCATGCTGAGTTCCTTGAACTTCTTCAGCTCCTGGTACATGTAATTCTCCCCCTGGACATAAGCCATCTTCTTCTACTTGCTGTCTTGCAGCAGGTACATCTTCCATGGTTAGCTTGTCCATCTTCTTAATAAGACCTGAGGGGCTGCACACACTACTAGACAACTCATTGTTAATTAGTTGTGACTCATCAAAAACTACATGCACAGATTCCTCTACAACTTGTGTAGTCAAGTTGTAGACTCTATAAGCCTTACTATTACTGCTGTACCCAACAAACACTCCCTCTTGGGATTTGGCAGCAAACTTAGTTAAGTAAGACTTCCCATTGTTAAGTATGAAGCATTTACAACCAAAAATCCTGAAATAGGATAGATTTGGTTTCCTGCCTTTCACTACTTCATAGGGGGTCTTGTTTAACCTTTTAGTGATGGTAGCCCTATTTATCACATGGCATGCAGTGTTTACTGCTTCAGCCCAGAAATATTCTGGCAGTGATGAATCACTTAATAGGGTTCTACCAGCCTCTATCAAGGTTCTATTTTTCCTTTCAGCAATGCCATTTTGCTGAGGTGTTCTAGGTGAAGAGAATTCTTGAAATATCCCATAGTCTTCACATAATTTTGTCATGCTTTCAGATTGAAACTCTGTACCATGGTCACTTCTAATTTTGACCACTGTACAGTTTAATTCATTCTGAATTTGCCTAACAAAACTGTGGAAGACACTAGGTGTTTCAGATTTCTGCTTTAAGAAGAACACCCAGGAAAACCTTGAGTAGTCATCAACAACTACAAAGGTGTAGACCTTCCTACCTAAGCTGTGAACTGGCATTGGACCAAATAGATCCATATGCAAGAGGTATAAACACCTCACAGCATCCTTGTTGTCAATGCTTCTAAAGGTGGATTTAGTCTGCTTGCCCTTTTGACAAGCTGAGCAAATGCCATCTTTGACACACTTAACTTGAGGACCATTCCTCACTAACTCTTTACTAAAGAGTTTGCCAATAGTCTTGTAATTAAGATGAGCAAGCCTCTTGTGCCACTTGACACATTGAGAGACTGTCTCATCAGCTACAAGACAAACTGGAGAACTATTGTTCTCAACCATAATGTCTAAACAATAGACATTTCTCTTCCTATAACCTGTCAAAATGATCTTTTGATCACTTGACCTCTTGATATGACAACCATTTTTAACAAATGAGATGTCATACCCTACATCACTTAATTGACTTATACTAATGAGGTTATGTTTCAAACCTTTAACATAAGCCACTTGAGTAATGGTAACAAGGTTAGAAGAAATGTTACCAAACCCTTTGATGATTCCTTTTTCAGAACCACCAAAGGTCACCTTTGGACCATTTTTGATAGGGATGTAGTCCTTCAGTAGTCCCCTAGTTCCAGTCATGTGTCTGGAACATCCACTATCCAAGTACCATGTAGGGGTATGGCCACTTGGATTCTCCTGCAAAACAAATTAATGAACCTTAGAACCCAAAGTAAACTTGGGTCCTTGGTGATTGTTAGTTTGCAAATTGACATAGCTACCTGCTGTCTTTCCAACAGGTAACTTGCTACTCAACTTGGCACTGGCATTGTGCCAACAATCCAAAGCAAAGTGGCCAACCTTGCCACAGCACCAACATTCAAATTTGTTGTACCTTTGCTTAGGTTCTGACTTAGCTGTCTTAACTACATCAGTCTTGTTGAATGTTGGGGCTTTGCCCTTGGACTTGGACTGATCCTGAACAGTCCTAGCTGGATTAACAAAACCCAGTCCAGTCTTTCCTTTATGATGAACAAAATCATCAATCAAGGGTAGCACTGATTTAGGTTTTGAATACCTAGCTGCTAGCTCTTTCTCCTTCTGAAGATTAATCTCCAGTTTCTTAATTTGATCATTCTTAAATGTAATAGTACCCATCTGAATCACAGTAATGTGTTTCAGCCTGGCCACTTCATTCAGTTTTTGATCATAATTCTTCTCATAATCTATTGCAGCTGCCTTGAGATCAGCAATTTCCTTGGCCAAATTTTTGGCTAGGGTCTTGCTTTTCTTATAGGCTTGCAATAGTACTTGATATTCATCTAGGAGTTGATGAATATCTCCCTCAGACTCAGATATATTCTCATCACTTGATGAAGAATAATCTGACTCTGAACTAGAACTGGAATCAGAACTTTGAGTTAAACCTTGTACCTGACTGGGTCCTGGCTGCTCCAGGTTTTTGGTATTTTCAGTCAAAGCCATCAGTCCTTGGCTGTGACAGTCTTCTTGCTCATAGATAGATTCCATGATCTGCATAAACTCTTCTTCTTCTTCAGCAAATAGCCCAATATAGGCTTCAGCATCTGTCTCAGTGTCTGAAGAAGACATATCTGAAAGAGTCTTCTCATTCTTTGCAACAAAGGACTTCTCCTTCTTTCCTTTGAAGTGTGTTTTCTTTTTGTCACTGGATTCTTTCCTTCTTTCAGGACAGTCTGCAATAACATGGCCCTGTCTATTGCAGCAGTAACAAATTATCTTGGATCCAGTTGCCTTACTAGTCTTGGTCCTTTTCTTGTCCTTCTTTGAAGGCTTCTTTTCCTGATACTGAACCTCTTTCCCTTTGGAAGATGAAGGTCTAGACCTCCACTGTTTCTTCTTAAGGAACTTCTGAAAATGTCTGGTGAATGCAGCAAAGTCTTCATCACTTTCACTGCTTGTAGATTTTGTACTTTCTGACTCTTCAGATTCTGATTCAACTACCTCAGGAGGAGGAGTTGATGACTTGGTCTTGCTCTTTCTGGGTACATCTGACTTAAAGGCAACAGTCTTTTCTCTGTATTCAGTCCTTGTTGACTTTTCTTCTTCTTTTCTCACTGACAATTGCATCTCATAAGATAACAACTTGCCAAAAAGTGTGGGAGGAGGAATTTCTCCCAACTTTGCCATTTCTCTGATGGCACAGATCTTGGTGTCCCAGTCTTTGGTGAGGGACCTTAAGAATTTATCATTCAACTCATAGTTTGTGAACTCTCTTCCATATGACATGAGTTCATTTACAATTCTATAAAATTTCTTGTAGCATTCAGTGATGCTATCTCCTCTTCCTTGCCTAAAGCTCTCATATTCTTGATTAAGCAAGGACTTCCTATCTTGCCTTACTTCTTCAGAACCTTCCATATAGACAATGAGGGTGTCCCACATTTCTTTTGCAGTTTTACAGTGAATAAGGTTCTGGAAGGTGGCATCATCAATTGCACTAACTATTATATTCTGTGCTCTTTTGTCCATGGTTGCTAGGACAATCTCATCCTTGGTCATTTCAGAGAAATCCTTTGGAGTCCTCTGATTTGCATCCAATACTGAAATCTTCATGGGCACATATGGCCCTTCTTTGACTGTGATGTATATCCTAGGGTCAGAGGCTTCCATAAAAAGCCTAACCCTCTCTTTCCAGATCCCAAAGATCTCTTTTCTGCATATAGGTAGTTTCATTGAACCCAACTCCTTATGATTCTCTGAAGAACCCATGTTCTTGATTTTCTTGAAACTGTTTCCTGTTTCCTGACTTATACTGAATCTGCCAAACTGGATCTCCTCTGACAGTTAGTCCTGATTTTGAGGAACCTCGCTTTGATACCACTTGAAAGATATGGTACCTAAACACCTAGAGGGGGGGGGGTGAATAGGTGACCTAATCCTTTCTTAACTTTTGTTTGGCAGTCAACAGTTTATAACACAGATTTCTGAATAAGTTATCACAGCACACAGCAATTCTCAACACAGTACAATCACAGCACAGAATACACAAGATTTTATAGTGGTTCCCCAATCTTTGGGTACATCCACTTTCCCCCTTCGCCTATCTAGCAGTGTACTAGATTCGGCCAAACTTCTCCACTAGCTCAGAACCCAACAAGGTTCCTACCTCAGGCCCAAAGCCTTACACTCAGCCAAAAGGCCTACACTCAGCCACCCAGGCCTACACTCAGCCAATTAAAGGCCTACACTCAGAGTTCTTCAACTCCTACACTCAGGCACTAAGCCCTACCCTCAGCCTTTATAAAATAGGCTTACAATCACTCAGATCCAATGGATCTTACAAGTTTAAAATAGAAATTACAAATTCTAACTCTACAACTCAAAAAGGATGAGAGGAGTTGAGAGTTTCTTGAAGAGTTCTTGGAAGAACTCAGCTTGATCCAAACTGACTTAGCTTTCTTCAAAGCTTCTTGAGTAGAACTGAATTAGTCTGAATCTTCTGCAGTTGATCCTTGATCTCTGCTTCTTGAAATCCAGATGACTCTGAATTGTTCTTCTCAGCCTTAGTTCCAAAGACTGAATCCTTGGATGGAGCTCTCTCTCTCCAACTTCTTAGATCTGCAGTTGGACTGCCTGATCTTCTTGTGTTGATCCTCAGTGTATCACTTCTTGATTTAATCTGATCAACCACTTCAGTTATTCTCACAACATGTAATGATAATGAACAACCTTCTATATATTACTGTAAACTATGGGTGCCTATTTATAGGCTTCCTTCATGGTAACCGGCTGATCCGGTTTATAACAGACTTTTGACTTCTCTGACAGTTGCTGTAGACCGGCTGGATTGGCAGCTGTCATGTCAACCAGTCACTTCTTGAAATTCTCTAACTGTCAGTTAGTGTCGAGACTTTCTGTTCTTAAGTGTCGACACTTATAGACCAAGTGTCGACACATGTTGTGTAAGTGTCGACACAAGTCTACAAGGTGTCGACACAATTCCTTGTATGTCTCGACACAGTTTCTTCTGCATGTGTCGACACTAAAATTGAGTGTCGACACAAGTACTTCATTCTTAATCTGTATTCTTCTAAGTGTCGACACATCTCCTTTGTGTCGACACATCTTCATGTGTTGAAACTGTCAAGTGTCGACACTGATTCTTGGTGTCGACACAAGTCTTCATTCTTGATTCTTCAGCTGAGTGTCGACACATTCCCTTAGTGTCGACACTTATACTTAGAATAATTTACAACTTTTCTGTTCTTTGCTAAGTGTCGACACAGCTCCTTGTGTCGACACTTTCTTCAAGTGTAGAGTCTTCAACTAAGTGTCGACACATTGTGCTGAGTGTCGACACTTTCTCCAAGTGTTGACTCTTCTGATTGTGTGTCGACACATTGTGCTGAGTGTCGACACATTCTTCAAATACTGAGTCTTTAGCTAAGTGTCGACACATTGTGTTGAGTGTCGACACTTACTTCCAGTGCTGAGTCTTCTGCATAGTGTCGACACACTGTGTTGAGTGTCGACACTTGTACTTAGAATCTGTAGACTTTTGCTGAGTGTCGACACTCACTTCAAGTGTCGACACTTTCTGGTGTAGACACAGCTCTTCTGGGTGTCGACACTTCTGCTAAGTGTCGACACAGCTTTTCTGCATTCTTCTACACTGAGTGTCGACACAGCTCCAAGTGTCGACACTTACTGACTGGTGTTGACTCTTCTTCCCAGGTGTCGACACAATGACTCCAAGTGTCGACACTGCATGTCTGGGTGTCGACACAAGCTTTCTCAAGTGTCGACACTTTGCCTCTGGGTGTCGACACATGGACTTAGAAATTTTCAGCTTCAGTCCAGTGTATATCTAACCTGCACAAGTAACTCAAACAAACATCAAATACATTCTGATGTATATCATTGAGTTAGGTGAGGCTTCTTCAAATCAGGTACATTTGACCAATGTACCCAACAGAGGTAGGAATTCTAGTAGTGGGCGTTGAGGTGGTTTCCTGAACATGAGATGGAACTAGTGAATGGTATGGAGATGGTGGAGGGGGAGATAACAGATTGAAATTAGGCTGAGTGGATGTGGATGGAATATCAGATAAATGAGTTGGAAGTGGAGATGGAGGTGGTGTCGATGGAATGTCCTCATGGATGATGATTGGAGAATGTGGAGCTGATGGTGGTGGAAGAGGTGAAGATGGTTGTTGTTCTTATTATGGAGGAGGTGAAGGAATGATGGAGGATGGAAGAACTTCTTCTAGAGGTGGTGGAGAGGCTATTACTGCCCTGGTGTCCTCAGAAGTTCTGGAGGAGGGAGTCCCAGAGGGATTAGGGATAGACCTCTCCCATATGCCAAACAAGGTAGAGGTTATCCTCTTGGAGACATTTATGAATATGGTCTGAGAGACCAATAATTCAGGTGCCTTTGGCTGGAGGAAAATTCCTAATATCCTCGAAAAACACACCACTTTCTTAGAATTTTTCTTCTTAATCAACTCAAACATTAATTTCCCCAATTTACAGCTTTCTTATTTACTAGAGCACACATCACCAAGAACTGGTGTCTGGTTATATAATCATGGGTCGTGTGTTTGCCCAGCAAAACCTTACCAACAACATCTGTCAGAAATTTATACTGAACAAATAGATTCTTTTTCATTAGCTTATAAGGCTTTCCTTCAGAGTGACACATTTTAGTCAGCATATTTTCATATTCAGAACTATCTATTTCAATTTCCTCTTCTCAATTTGATAAACCAAAACCTCAGTTAAAATATCAGGGGTTAGGGTAACCTAATTGCTGCTGATGGTACCAGTCATAGTTTTTGTGTCTGGAGAGGTTGAAGTATAAATCCATTCCCTTATTTCAGTTGTTGGCAACTTGATCCTGGTGGTCATGATTTTCTTTAGTTGCTATTCTTCAAATAGATGTAGAATGTCTATGAAAATCTGATCAGTATGGTTGAAGTAATCAAAGTCGATGTCGAAACCGGTGTTATACTTCATTCTGGAGATGGAGATCGCCGGAATCGCCATTGGTTTTCCTGTAAAAACAAGAGAGAGATCAAGTGCAAGAGAACAAAAAGTGCGAGATAGAGCACAACGAAAACCTAGTTATAAGGTTTTCAGAATATGAGGCGGCGGGCTCTGTCCTGCGAAAAATAAAAAATCTTCGTTCTCAGGTTGACGAAAAAATTTCATGAAGAAATGATATCGTCGATCTCAGTTCGAAGAGGGGAAAACTTTTCGTCGTTCTCAGGTCGACGAAAACTTTTCTGAAGCAAGATTGTCAATCTCCGCTCGACGAAATAACTTCACGCAGAGAGTTCGTCGATATCAGGTCGACAAAATTTCTCAAGAACAGTTCTCAGATCGTCGATCTCCGTTCGACGAAATGTGATCAATTCTTCGACCTTGGACAGAAATTAAATTAAACTTCTCCATTAATCATACCTAGCAAATTCAAAACGAACAGATGTTTCTTCTTATCTAAAGGTTTAGTGAAGTTGTCTGCTCTTTGCAAATCAGTAGAGATAAAGACAAGATTAAATTTCTTTTTGTCCACACAATCTCTAATGAAATGATGTCTAATCTCTATATGCTTAGTCCTACTATGCAGTACTGGATTTTGTGTAATAGAAGTTGCACTTGTATTGTCACAAAGTATAGTTGAATTATTTAAGTTGAGAGCATAATCCAGAAATTGGTTTTGAATCCATAATATTTCTGAACAACAACTGCCAGTTGCAATGTATTCAGCTTCAGCAGTTAAAGTTGACACAGATGTCTGCTTCTTACAAAACCAGGACACAAGCCTATCTCCAAGGAAATGACATGTTCCTGATGTGCTTTTTCAGTCCACTCTGCATCCAGCATAGTCAGAATCTGAAAATCCAGTAAAGTCAAATTCTTACTCTATTGGATACCAATGTCCAAGATTAGGACAACCCTTTATATATCTCAAAATATTTTTAAGGAAAATAAGGTAAGAATCTTTAGGGTTCACCTGAAACCTAGCACAAAGGTATGTAGCAAACATAATATCTGGCCTACTAGCTATGACATACAACAAGGACCCAACAATAGCCCTATATGTTTTCTGATCAACTGGCTTGCCCTGTTCATTAGAATCAATCATAGCATTGGTGTAACCCCCTGAAACTCAAAAGAGCGATGGGAGGCATTTAGAGCCAAGTTTGGAATTTGTTAGGGGTCACACGGCCTAGGACACGGTCGTGTACCAGGGGCGTGTCGTGGTCAGGTCAACGATCTGGCCGAGAGGTCGACAAATTTCGGAGTCGACGATCGACGAGCAGCGAACACGGCCTGAGACACGGGCGTGTCTTATGACTTGTCCTTTACAGGGTGAAGCCACAACATGGAGGGGGTGATACACGGGGTCAGCACACGGGCCGTATCAGGTATACACGGTCTTGTCAAAATGCGATACGGGCGTATTGGGTATCTGTGTCCCTTTCGGGCATTTTCGGTCCTTTGTCGATGGAGTAACACGGCACACTACACGACCGTGTACTGTATGACATGGGCGTGTTAAGTTTGACACGGGCGTGTCGCGTGCCCGTGTTATTTTCGGGACGCGTCGGTTTCGATGGCGAATGGGGAACACGGCCCTAGACATGGGCGTATCACAAGCCGTGTTCGTCCCAGATTTTGGATTTCAAGTCTGGATCGTGGCCGTCTGTTTCCTTATTTTGGATCCGACGGCTGGGGGTTGTTCCTGCTAGGTTATACCCGGGAATAGGGTTTCAAAACCCAAATTTCTCTTACTCAATCTCTTTCTAAAGTTCTAGAGAGAGGGGACATCAAGGAAGAAGAAGGAGGCTAGATTCGGTCACCGGCGGAGCTTCGGAGCTCCAAATCGCATGTCGACTTCGTATCTACGGAGGCGAGGACAACGCGGTGCTTTCATCCACATAGATTTCCATGGCGCCAAGGAAAAATGCAAGGGTAATGATTCTCATCCTAGGACATCTGCAGTCCTCTTTTCCTTTGCATAGGAAGCCCGCTCTCGCGAGTTTGCGGTGAGTTTGAGGCGTTCCTTCGGGTAGACATGAACAGTCACCGTTATGTACATGTAGACTCCGTATTCAAGAACGGACATAGGTATGATGTATGAAGCCTACCCGGACAAGTTGGTCTGGATCGATGATGTTGCATTGCATGAATGACCGGAGAAGATTTCATGCCGATGGTTGTTTTTTGGGTTTTCTACGCGGTAGATTGCAATAGGGAGCCTTGGGGATTAACTATAAGGTGCACCCGGAAAACTGGTGTTGGGTATTGTATCCACAACGTACCTGATTTGAAGAAGCCCCTGAACAAGCTAAGGTGAGTAGGCAATGTTTTTGACAAAATATTTCAAGTTGTGCTTGCAATTTTTCCACGCTAAGTGCACACCAATGTCAGGGTACAGTAGGTCAATATTCACGGGTCTGCACGACGTAATCCCTCGTTGAGCAGATCAGTGTGTTGCCCTACGTGTACTTTCTCTATTGGAGTGTACTTAATTTCAAGTACAGGGCTGTGCTAAGGCAAGAGCAGACAAGGAGCAAGGCTGGGTCAAGGAGCACATCATGGGTGGAAAGACGAAAATTCGTCTAAGTGTAAATCGACGAGAATCGCCAAGTGATTCTTGCCGATTCGGCGAGAATCACTAGTGATTCTCGCCGAATCGTCGAGAATCAGTGGCTGATTCTCGCCGAATCGTCGAGAATCAGTGGCCGATTCTCGCCGACTCGATCCAGCTACTTCAAAGCGCGCAAATTCTGATGCCAAGTAAGAATCGTCGAGAATCACCAAGTGATTCTCGCCGATTCGGCGAGAATCTCACTGAATCGCCGAGAATCACTGGCTGATTCTCGACGTCTCGACCCGGCTAAATCAGTGCGTGCAACCAAGTCAAATTCGATGAGAATCATCTTTGATTCTCGCCGAATCGTCGAGAATCACCTTTGATTCTCGATGACTCGACGAGATTCACTTACGATTCTCACCGATTTTGACTTGGCGATTTTCTGGAAATCCCTGAACCGGATTCTGCCGCTAACAATGTTCTGGACCGGGATTTAGGGTTTCTACTTGTGGGACCCACAACTGTCATATTGAAGTTGTCTACAGTATATATACGGGTATTTTTGTACAGTAAAAACACACAGAAAGAAGCTGAGCCGATCTTGACCTAAAATCGCGAGTTTCGCTCCGCCGCCGTCGTCGTCCTCGAGCAAGTTGGTCGCCGCTTTTGATCGAGATTTCTTCCTGATCTTCCGGCGACAGAAGCTTAGCCAAGCTTAGAGTCTCACGCATCTATCCAGAGATCCCTTGTCTCTCGATTTGTTGATCGGGAAAAACTTCCCCGTCCGAATCGATAGAGACGACTGATCCTCGTGTGACCGTTGGAAGACCTAGCTAGCTTCGCTACGAAGTTTGGATCTCCAAAGTACAGCAGCCGCACATCGTCGTCGCTGCCGAACCCGTGAACCTATCCGCCGCCCATCTTGCCGCAGCCAGTTCCGGGGAGATCCTCTCCAAGGGAGATCTAAGGTTGTGGACTCTTTGTGGACTTCAAGAACACATCGTCAACAAAGAGGGACACCTTAGTCTCCAAACGTAGTTTGTATCTCTTATACATTCTAGCTTTACTTTTGTTGTAAAGGAACGTTTGTTCCGAGTTGTGAGGGTTGGGTGTAACCCGTGTTGTGGGAGTGTTTACTCCTACGTGTGGAAGGGTTCCTTTCGATAGTGCAAGGATTGGATTTCAATCCTGTTGGTTAAGAGACCGAGTCGTCCCTTGTTGGGAGATAGGTCGAAGGGGGAAAGTGGATGTACCCAAATTGGGGAACGACTATAAATATCTTGTGTATTCTGTGTGCTGTGCTGTTTATTTTGATTGTGCAGGTACATTTTTAAATTCCGCAAAAACGCTGCACGACACCTATTCCCCCCCCCCCCCCCCCCCATAGGTAAAGATAGTTGACACTAGGTGGACTTTCAAGTGGTATCAGAGGGAGGTTACTCATCAAAAAGGTTAACACCTTGAGTTGAATCCTGCCGCTATTGTCAAGAAGGAGGCAAACATCTACTATGGACGGGCTCAAGTTCACAAGCAAGATCCCAGTGTGCACCAGGCTCAACTTTCCTATCTGGATGGAAAGGATCAGGTTCTACATGGAAGCTGTTGATCCTCGACTCTTCATGATCGTGGAGGAGGGACCTTATGTCCCCACTAAGGCCTCCACCATTGATCATACCCAGAAAGTGCCAAAGAAACTTTCTGAAATAGACAAGGATGAGATGGTGCTAGTAGGACTTGACAAGAAGGCGCAAAACATTCTGGTCACCGCGGTTGATGACTCAATGATGCAGAACTTCAGCAACTGCAGGACAACTCAGGAGATCTGGCATTGCCTGATCATCCTAATGGAGGGCACTGATGAAGTGAGGGATGATCGGAGATCCCTCCTGAACCAGAAATATGAGGCCTTCAGACAAGGGCCTAAGGAAGAGATCGGAGTCACCTACGAGAACTTCCTCAAGATTGTCAACGCCCTCAAAGGATACGGAAGAGTGTTCTCTAATGGTGAACTCAATGATAAATTCCTTAGGTCCCTTACAAAGGAATGGGACACAAAGATCTGCGCCATCCGAGAGTTTGGCAGACTAGCTGAAACAGACCCGCAAATTCTGTTCGGGAAGCTGATGTACTATGAGCTTCAACTGAACACCAGGAAAGCAGAAGAAGAAGCAGAGAAGGCTGCAGCCAAAGAAAATACTGTGGCTCTAAAAGCCAGTCACTCCAGAAAAGGCTAGGGTGCGGTCTCTTACCATGCCAGGAAAAAGGATGAGGAGGAGGACTCCGAGCCATGCTCCTCCAGCTCAGAGCTGTCGGAGGAGGATTTCTCCCTCATCACCCGAGAGTTCAAGAAGTTCCTCAAGATGAGGAATCAAAGAAAGAGAGACGACTCCTCATCCAGGCATCAGAAGAAAAATTATTCTTCTGACAGGTATGCTTTTAAACCGAACAAACATCGCTCCTCTGACATTATTTGCTTTGGATGCAATAAGCCAGGACACGTCGTGGCCGACTGCTATCAAGGCAAGAGAGAAAAAGGGAAAGAAGAGGAGAACAAATCTTCGAGAGATAAGAAGAAAGAGCCGAGCTACATCGCCAAAAGGCCAAAGACACTCAGTGAGTCTGATTCCTCAGACTCCAGTGATGATGAGGAAGCCTACTTCGGGCTGGTGGGTCACTCCGACTCAGAAGGAGAATGTCCCCCATTTACTGGGAAGGTAAAATATCACACCCCTCTCTCCGACTCCGACTCTGATCCTGAGTCTCAGGATGATGAACCTGAGGATAGCCCTTCGGCCCGTGAAGCGGAGCTCCTCGAGAAGTATGAGATTCTGCTTAACACTTTCGAGGAGTGCCGTAAGAGACTGAAGGCTGAGAAAAAGGAAGTGAAAATACTTAAGGGTGAATGTGTATCCCTAAGGGAAGAAGTCACTAGTTTGATTTCTCTCCGATAGGAGCACCTTGACCTGACTTCAAAGCATTCAGAGTCTCTTAAGCTCCTTGATCTTAAGCAGGAGGAAGTCGACAAGTTGGAAGAACAACTTGCGGCAGAAAGGAAGATCGTCAAGAGCTTCTCTATGCCAAAAACAGTTCTTCCAGTTGTTGATACCTTCTCTGCTCAGGCCAAAGGAGCTGGCTTGGGGCATGTAGGGGTATCTGGTTCCTCATCCAGGAGAAATAGGAATCAGAGCAAGAATAAGGCCGCCAAGAAGGCCTCTGCTGATGAAAAGGGAAAGGCTCCTCTTAGTCCTATTGCGTTCAGAAAGCCTAGCTTTCCTTGCAACCAACATGACTTTGAATCAACCTTTGGTCATCATTTCCGGCCCTCGGTTGCAAAGCCAAAGAGCCGATATGATGGTTGGACCTTTCCCCGGAACTTCGGTGAGAGTGCCTTCAAGGCACCTTATGAGGAAATCCACATGGGAAATTATGGTCAATTCTCTAGCGGCCATAATGGAAAGCAGGCACCAAGAGTCAAGCCTGTTATACTGATGAAACAGAAGGTGAAGAAGTCATGTGACTGCAATCACTATGAGGCCTCCACCTCCAGATCCAAGGCCCCGGCTGCACCCACCATTCCCAGGGTAAGGTAGGAGCCTAGGAAGAGGTACAACAGATTCGACTGTTGGTGTTGTGGCAAAGTCGGTCACTTTGCCGTAGATTGTTGGTTTAATCCAAGGTATAACGAGACTCCCTATGTTAGCACTGCGAGGCCGACCACTCGTAAGGTTAACCAACCGAGGGGGAGTATGCTAACCAGGAATCTAGGACCCAAGTTCGATTGGGTTCCTAAGGGAAATTAATTTTGTTTTGCAGGAATGTCCAAAGGCCACCAAAACGCCGATCTGGTATTTGGACAGTGGATGCTCCCGGCATATGACTGGGACAAGAAGCCTGCTGCGTGATTACACTCCAGTCGAGAATGGACCCAAAGTCATCTTTGGAGGGTCAGATCGAGGAGTCACCAGAGGTTACGACATGATTTCCAAAGATATAATCTCGATCACCGACGCGGCTTACGTTGACGGGTTAAACCATAACCTGATCAGTGTAAGTCAGTTATGTGACAAAGGTTATGACGTTAAGTTCTGCAAGGATAAATGTCTGATAATTTCACGTACCTCTTCTAAGACGGTATTATCAGGCATTAGGAGCAGAAATATCTTCTGCTTAGATTTTCTCAGTGTAGATTCATCTACCCCCGTATGCCTTGTGGCAACAGGCAGTGCATCTCTTTGTGATCAATGGAACAAGAGATTGACACATATTAATTTCAAGACAATTAGTATACTGTTTTCTAAGAACTTAGTCAGGGATGCGCCCATTATCAAGTGGATCCACTTGGTGCCAATCACATTCTGCTCCGCGAGCTTGGTATGAGACTTTATCTAGTATTCTTCTTGAGAACAAGTTCTCTAGAGGTAAAATAGATAAAACATTATTTCTCAGGGAAGTCAAAGGCAAGATTTTGCTGGTGCAAATCTATGTCGATGACATAATCTTCGGCTCAACGGACAACAATCTTTGCAAAAAGTTTTCCAAACTTATGCAAGGAAAGTTTGAAATGAGCAGTATGGGAGAGCTAAAGTATTTCTTGGGACTTCAAGTGAAACAGTCTGAGGATGGAATCTTCATCTCTCAGACGAAGTTCACAAATGAAATCCTCAAGAAATTCGGCATGGAGAGTACAAACTCTATGAGGACTCTAATGGGATCCACTATGTCTCTGGATAAGGATGTGAAAGGTAAACCTTTCGATGAAACCAAATACAGAAACATCATTGGATCCTTGCTCTACCTTACTGCTAGTAGACCGGATATTATGTTCTCTACATGTGTCTGTGCCAGATATCAGGTGAACACTAAGGAATCTCACTATGTCGCTGCAAAGCGAATTCTAAGATACCTTAAAGGTACTCCCAATCTTGGCTTGTGGTACCCGAGAAACAATGATGTCGAGCTAATAGGTTTTTCAGATGCTGATTTTGCAGGGAGTAGGGATGATAGGAAAAGCACCTCTGGGACGTGTCAATTCCTCGGCATGAGGCTTATCTCATGGAACAGCAAGAAACAGAATTGTGTTGTAACCTCCACAGCAGAGTCTGAGTACCTCTCGGCAGGCTGCTGTTGCGCACAACTCCTATGGATCAGAAACCAGTTAGCCGACTACGACCTTCAGTTCAAGGAAATACCAATGTACTGCGACTCCTCCATTGCAATTGCAATTGTCAACAATCCAGTATCGCACAGCAGAACGAAGCATATTGAAGTGCGCTACCACTTCATTCGGGAGCACGTGGAGAACAAGGACATCTCTCTCTGTTATGTCCCCACGGACAAGCAGATTGCAGATATATTCACAAAGCCCTTAGACGAATTCAAGTTCAGTCTTTTCAAAACTGAATTGGGAATGCTAACCTATGAGGAATGAAGACTACAGAAGCTCCAGGCTCGTGCAAGATCTGAGGGGGAGAAAGAAACTAAAGTGTGAGCACAGATGCAAGAACTGAGGGGGAGCAAGGGGTTAAATGCTACAGACCCAGATTTGCAGAAGCCGAAAAGGGGGAGATTACCCTCTCGGCTAAGGCTAAGGTGGCTCCAATGTTTGCCCGCACGAACTTGGTATCGGTAATGAATATCTCTCTCAGCTTATTTCAAGGTTATGATTTTCATTCCCATACGCTTTATTCACCTTAGCTTGTAGGGTTTAGGCTTCTTCAAATAGGGGGAGATTGTTGGGTCTTGTATTCACAACGTACCTGATTTGAAGAAGCCCCTGAACAAGCTAAGGTGAATAGGCAATGTTTTTGACAAAATATTTCAAGTTGTGCTTGCAGTTTTTCCACGTTAAGTGCACACCAATGTCAGGGTACAGTAGGTCAATATACACGGGTCTGCACGACGTAATCCCTCGTTGAGCAGATCAGTGTGTTGCCCTACGTGTACTCTCTCTATTGGAGTGTACTTAATTTCAAGTACAGGGCTGTGTTAAGGCAAGAGCAGACAAGGAGGAAGGCTGGGTCAAGGAGCACATCATGGGTGGAAAGACGAAAATTCGTCTAAGTGTAAATCGACGAGAATCGCCAAGTGATTCTCGCCGATTCGGCGAGAATCACTAGTTATTCTCGCTGAATCGTCGAGAATCAGTGGCTGATTCTCGCCGACTCGATCCAGCTACTTCAAAGCGTGCAAATTCTGATGCCAAGTAAGAATCGTCGAGAATCACCAAGTGATTCTCGCCGATTCGGCGAGAATCACTTCTCGTCGAATCGCCGAGAATCACTGGCTGATTCTCGCCGTCTCGACCCGGCTAAATCAGTGCATGCAACCAAGTCAAATTCGACGAGAATCATCTTTGATTCTCGCCAAATCGTCGAGAATCACCTTTGATTCTCGACGACTCGACGAGATTCACTTACGATTCTCACCGATTTTGACTTAGACGATTTTCTGGAACTCCCTGAACCGGATTCTGCCGCTGACAATGTTCTGGATCGGGATTTAGGGTTTCTACTTGTGGGACCCACAACGGTCATATTAAAGTTGTCTACAGTATATATACGGGTATTTTTGTACAGTAAAAACACACAGAAAGAAGCTGAGCCGATCTTGACCTAAAATCGCGAGTTCCGCTCCGCCGCCGCCGTCGTCGTTCGAGCAAGTTGGTCGCCGCTTTTGATCGAGATTTCTTCCTAATCTTCCGGCGACAGAAGCTTAGCCAAGCTTAGAGTCTCACGCGTCTATCCAGAGATCCCTTGTCTCTCGATTTGTTGATCGGGAAAAACTTCCCCGTCCGAATCGATCGAGACGACCGATCCTCGTGTGACCGTTGGAAGACCTAGCTAGCTTCGCTACGAAGTTTGGATCTCCAAAGTACAGCATCCGCACATTGTCGTCGCCGCCGAACCCGTGAACCTAGCCGCCGCCCATCTTGCCGCCGCCGGTTCCGGGGAGATCCTCTCCAAGAGAGATCTAAGGTTGTGGACTCTTTGTGGACTTCAAGAACACGTCGTCAACAAAGAGGGACACCTTAGTCTCCAAACGTAGTTTGTATCTCTTGTACATTCTAGATTTACTTTTGTTGTAAAGGAACATTTGTTCCGAGTTGTAAGGTTTGGGTGCAACCCGTGTTGTGGGAGTGTTGACTCCTACGTGTGGAAGGGTTCCTTCTGATAGTGCAAGGATTGGATTTCAATCCTGTTGGTGAAGAGACCGAGTCGTCCCTTGTTGGGAGATAGGTCGAAGGGGGAAAGTGGATGTACCCAAATCGGGGAACCACTATAAATAGCTTGTGTATTCTGTGTGATGTGTTGTTTATTTTGATTGTGCAGGTACATTTTTAAATTCCGAAAAAACGCTGCACGTCACCTATTCCCCCCCCCCCCCATAGGTAAAGATAGTTGACACTAGGTGGACTTTCAACTGGGCAGATGCGTGATTCTGCCAACATGGTGGCCTGAGAGCCAACTTGAACATAACCGGGTTATGTGAAGTGTGTGATGGAAATGGGACTCGGGGAGGTTTTACCCGCGCATATGGCTTAAATTGACAATGCAGTGTGAGCAACGGGTCAGGCTGAACCGTACCTGTTCTATGTCGTTCGGTGGGAGTCGTTGGCATAGATGGAGGGTCTTCGGCGATCTTTGGCTTAAATTTACGTGACCCATGCAAGTAAGACAAAAATGCTCGCAAGATTGGCCGTCCAAGTGGCGGTGGTGAGACCGAGATGTCTATGGCTTAAGTTGACGTGACGTTGACCGGTTCACCAAGAATGTGCCCTGAGAGCACGGGGTGTGTGGTCGTGCGTGCCCATACCTGTGATGAAGTGTTTACACTATACTGCTTGATTATGCTGACAGAGTGCAGGGAAAGGAGCATCGTCGCCCCAAGTTTGCGGGAGGGATCGTTATAATTTGGTCAGCATAGTTGACCGTTGCTTTTGTTTGCCACAGTTGCGGTGGATTATTGTTTGCAGGTGCTACGGAGTCAAGGGGTAAATAGCGGGCAAAAGCCCATGTTGCTGAGCCGGGCCTCGAAGACCTAACTATTGAGTGTTTACTTGCTTTATTCATGTGTGATCGGCCTGCGTGCCGAGGTTTGGAAAACACTGTAATTTGAGTAAACAATTGTAAGGCCTTAAGGCCATTGTACTTGTGTATTGTACGTTCATTCCTATTGGGTTTTGTAGTGGTCATTCATGCTAATGCTGGGTTCTTTGTTCTGCAACCTTTTAAAATTACTTCCGCTAGAATGTACTCTGTGTAGGACGTTGATTCTTAGTCAGATGGTTTCCATTGAGTAATCTCCTGGTCTGTCTGTGGTATATGGCGTCGGGCCCCGGCCGGACCTATTATATATATTATGCGACGGATAGGGGGTGTTATAATTTGGTATTAGACTACTGGTTTTGGTTAACTTAAATGAATTCGTGGACGAATTCTTTTAAGGGATGGTGAGCACATGTGTGTGCGTCATCGTTATAACATCAAAAGAACCCATGAATGTCCACTTAGGAATGAAAATACACGTGTTTGAGGAACCTGCGTGTTCCTATAATTATTTTTTGCAATTTAGTTTGGTCGCTTAATGGTGTTTTGTATTACTATAGGTGACCAGGAGTGGTGCAAGGCCGTCAGAACACTCGCTTCCTGAGGAAAGTAGTGCACCTATGGACATGACTGCAACCCTTCCATCTACCGAAACCAAAAGAATGGTGGTTGAAGCAGTCTTGGCTGTGATGGATGCACAAAATTAAAGACATGTGCAGTCCCCTATTCCTGAGTTAACTCTAACGCCGGGTGGAGTGAAGAAGCAAACGACATTTAAAGGACCATTGGGTCAGCAGTTGAACATGGTTCTAGTGCAGGGTACGCACTCAGTTGTGGATTATTTGCAGGCATTTCTTATGATAAGACGCTACCCAGGCTCTTAAGTGGAGAGCGAGCAGTCTATGGTTGATAGATTTTATAATGGCCTACGCGGAGAATTACAAATTTTACTGCTAGGACCAAAATTATTGGGATTCCGAGCCTTGGTGGAGTCGGCTAGATCGTTGGAAGTAGAGATGGCAAAAGCCAAACGAACATTGGAGTTCAGGGTACCGAACTCTCCAAATTCTACAAAGTCTGCATACCGAGGGAGGGGGAAAAGGAGTCTAAAATATCTACTGGACAGGTGGATATGATTGTTTTAATTATGGCAAGGTAGGGCACTTTGCCCTAGATTGTCGTAATGGCGCACAAAAGATAAAGAGACTCCAATGTAAAGAGGTTGGAGTTCAAAGTGTCAGCTACCCCAAAGTCTGGATATCATAAGTGGTATAAGAAGGCTAGGACTCCTGGTCCAGCCCCTCCTTTTGGTGCTTCGGGGGCAGTTATAGGCCGAACCCCGGGCCCATGTTATAATTGGGGGAAGCCGGGGCATTTTGCCCGTGAGTGTTGGAGCGGACGCCCAAAGTTCGAGCGGAAGCCTAAAGAGCACAGCTTGGGCCAGCAGGTGGCCAGGAAGCATGCTGGCGTGGTGACATGTACATTTTAAAGTTATAGTAGTTAGCTATAAATACTTGTTGACATTGCCCTTGTTCGCTTAGGACTTCTTGTGCTAGGGTTTGTTTCGATTTTCGTTTATCCGGCGAGGGCACCATTCGATTCCGGAGTTTCACATTCTTTTTGACCGAAGAATTTGTATCGCGCATCGGAGTATCTACTTTGATGACAAATGACAAACTGGATTCGTTGTTGCCGAATGGGTGTTCGATGCGCGCGGACAAGATCTGTGGCATTAAGATTCGTATTGGGAGTGAAGAGTTCGATTTACAAGCATCGTTACTATCGTTGGTGGAGTTCGACGTAATATTTGGCATGGACTGGCTCTCGGAGCAGCAAGCTTATATTTATTGCAGTATCAAGGAGGTTAAGTTGGTGGCATGTCGTGAGACGACCTTTACGGGCTTGAAAGGGTCGAGCAAGACTTTGATGTCTGCTCTTCAGGTGGTGAAGGTAGTTCGTGCTGGTGCAGTGCTGTTCTTTGCGCTAGTGGAGGTTGCAAAGTCTAAGCCTACGTTGGATAGTATTTCAGTGGTATTCGAGTACCCTGATGTGTTCCCTGGCGATTTTCCTAGAGCCCCGCCTCAATGGGAGATTGATTTCACTATCGAGCTAGTGCCAGATGCGAAACCTATGTCACGTTCTCCGTATCGGCTAGCGCCTAAGGAAATGGCGAAGCTGAAGGTTAAACTTCAAGAGTTGTTGGAGCAGGGGTTTGTGCGTCCAAGTTCGTCGCCTTGGAGCGCACCGGTCCTTTTATTAAGAAGAAGGATGAAAGCTTGAGACTTTGTATCGATTACCGAGAACTGAACACGCTAAGAGAGAAGAACAAGTACCTGATCCCAAGGATTGATGATCTATTTGATCAGTTAGCCGGGTCTATGGTGTACTCAAGATTGGATCTTAAGTCTAGTTATTATCAGCCGAGGATAAGGGAGAGTGATATCCCCAAGACAGCGTTTAGCACGTGTTACAGGCATTTTGAGTTTACGGTCATGCCGTTAGGGCTGACTAATGCACTGTCGGTGTTCATGGATCTGATGAACAAGACTTTCAGGGAGTACATAGACCACTTTGTGATCATCTTCGTTGACGACATATTGGTGTACTCGCAGAGTGAGGAGGATCACTTTACGTATCTACATTTGGTCTTGGAGACACTGAGGAGGAATCAATTGTATGCCAAGTTCTCTAAATGCGAGTTTTGGTTGTCCTCAGTAGCGTTCCTTGGTCATATAGTCAGTGGAGTGGGAATTTCTTTGGCTCCGATGAAGATTGTTGCGGTACGAGAGTGACATGTGCTGTCTAAGGTGTCGGAAGTCCGGAGTTTTTTGGGGCTTGCCAGCTATTACAGGCACTTCGTGGAGAACTTCTCGCGGATAGCATTACCCCTCACGACTCTAACGAGGAAAGAGCGAAATTTTGTTTGTATGCCGGAGTGCTCACAAGATTTCGAGGAGCTGAAGAGTCGGTTGACCACGACGCCTGTGCTGAGTTCGCCGAGTGGGACAGAAGGTTTTGAGATCTACAGCGAGGCTTCGGGCAGTGGACTGGGTTTTGTCCTACTACAGCATGGAAGTGTGATAGGGTATGGCTCGCGACAGCTGAAAGTGCATGAGAGGAATTATCCGGTCCATGACTTGGAGTTAGCGGCCGTGATTTTTGCATTGAAGCTATGGAGGCACAACTTGTATGGGGTGAAGGTCGATATCTATACCGACCACAAGAG
This sequence comes from Platanthera guangdongensis, assembly GCA_039583875.1. Classification (NCBI taxonomy): domain Eukaryota; kingdom Viridiplantae; phylum Streptophyta; class Magnoliopsida; order Asparagales; family Orchidaceae; genus Platanthera; species Platanthera guangdongensis. Next base: position 83,728,927 of record CM077161.1, read on the forward strand.
CCTGAAATACTTGTTGGATCAGAAAGATCTGAACATGCGACAGAGGAGATGGATGGAGTTCCTGGGGGACTACACGTTCAAAATTCTCTATGTGCCTGGGAAAGGTAATGCGGTTTCGGACGTGTTGAGTCACATGGCCCCAGCTCAAGCCAATTGGCTGTAGGTCCATGACGAGTAGTTGGTTCGGGAGTTGGATGCGTTGGAGATCTCTTGCATTGACAAGCAGACAAGTGCCGAAGCGCTATTGAACTGGACAGAAGTTCAGTATGACCTGGCTGATCGGGTTCGGCAGGCTTTGGATATTGATGGCTGCATGAAGCAAATCATGGTAGAGGCTTTGGATGGGTCAAATTCCCAATTCGTTGTTGAGGATGGTTTGATGTGGAAAGACTGTTGTCTGTGCGTCCCAAACATGGGCAATTTGCTGGTGGAATTGTTGTACAAGGCGCATCATACTAACTACGCGATTCACCCGGGGAGTATGAAGATGTACCGTGATGTGAAGAAATTGTTCTAGTGGCCAAGACTTAAGAAGGATGTGGCACTGTACGTGTTGAAGTGTCAAACATGTGCCTTAGTGAAGGCGTAGTGCCAAAAGCCGGGATGATTTTTGAAGTCCTTACCTAATCCAGAGTGGAAGTTCAACAACATTACTATGGACTTTGTGCATGGTTTGCCAAGGTTGCAGAAAGGAAACGACGCCATCTGGGTGGTCGTGGATCGTTTGACGAAGGTGTCACACTTCATTCCACATAGGAAGGATGATTCTGTGGATAAATTGGCAAAGTTATATGTGGATAACATAGTACGGCTTCATGGTGTGCCCTGCAGCATTGTGAGTGACCGAGATGGGCGGTTCACGTCCAATGATTGGAGGCTGGTGCAGCAGATGTTGGGAAGAAAGCTGAGATTCAGCACAGCCTTTCATCCGCAGATGGATGGTTAGACCGAGAGGGTAAATAGGATAATGGAAGACATGCTTCGCATGTGCGTCCTGGACTTTGGGAAGCAGTGGGAAGACCACCTATACTTGGTGGAATTTGCACACAATAATAGCTACCAGGCGAGCATACAAATGGCGCCCTTCGAGGCCCTTTATGGTAGAAGATGTTGCACGTCGTTGTCTTGGTTGGAAACGGGTGAGTCAAAGTTGTACTAGCGCCAATAGGTGGAAGATGCAACGTCGTTGGTTCGAAGGATTAGAGAGAGATTGCTAATCGCTCAGGACCGGCAAGCTAAGTACTATAACGCCAAACATAGGAACCTGGAGTTCGCTGTCGGCGAATGGGTGTACTTGAAGATCAAGCCGATCAAGGGTGTCTCGCGGGTGCGGCATTTAAAGAGGCTAAGCCCGAGGTACCTTGGACCGTTTGAGGTTCTGGAGCGGATTGGTGAAGTAGCTTATCGATTGAGGCTATCAGAGCAGCTAAGTGGTCTACATGACGTATTCCACATATCGGTGCTGCAGAAGGTGGTGCAAGCGACTTCGCAAGTGATTGCGGTCTATCAAGTGTCGGTCGATAATGGGTTGATGACGAAGGTCAAGCCTATATGCATTGAGGACTCGGAATTCAAGCAGCTATGCAACAAAGAGATCAGGATGGTCAAGGTCTGTTGTGACAACTGCGGTCGGGAGGAGCTCTCGTGGGAGCGAGAGCAGACCATGCTTGAGGAGTACCTAGAGTTATTTCACTCAGGTACCGTTTAAGTTTTGTTTTTATCTTTCCTTTATGTAGTTTCGGGACAAAATTCTTCTAAATGGGAGAGAGTTGTAATGCCCCGAAACTCAAAAGAGCGACGGGAGGCATTTCAAGCCAAGTTTCGAATTTGGCAGGGGTCACATGGCCTGGGACACGGGCGTGTACCAGAGGCGTGTCGTGCTCAGGTCGACGATCTGGCCAAGAGGTCGACGAATTTCAGAGTCGACGATCGTCGAGCAGTGAACACTACCTGAGACATGGGCGTGTCCTAGGCTGTGTCCTTTACGGGGTGAAGCCGGGCCATGACGGTGGTGATATATGAGGTCAGCATACGGGCCGTGTCGGGTAGACACGGGCGTCTCAAAATGCGACACGGGTGTGTCGGGTACCCGTATCCCTTTCGGGCATTTTCGGTCCTGCGTTGATGGAGTAATACGGCACACTACACGGCCGTGTACTGTATGACACGGGTGTGTCAAGTTTGATATGGGCTTTTCGGGTGCCCGTGTTCTTTTTGGGATGCGTCGGTTTTGACGGTGAATGGAGAACACGGCCCTAGACACGAGCATGTCACAAGGCGTGTTCGGCCCAGATTTTGGATTTCAAGTCTGGATCTGGCCTTCCGTTTCCTTATTTTAGGATCTGACGACTGGGGGTTATTCCTACTGGGATATACTCGGGAATAGGATTTCAATGCCCTCATTTCTCTTACTCAATATCTTTCTAAATTTCTAGAGAGAGGGTAGAGCAAGGAAGAATAAGGATGCTAGATCCGGTCCCCGGCGGAGCTTCGGAGCTCCAAATCGCAAGCCGACTTCAGATCTACGGAGGCGAGGACAACGCGGTGATTTTCATCCCCATAGATTTCCATGCCGCCAAGGAAAAATACTAGGGTAACGATCCTCATCCTAGGATACGTTAAGTCCTTTTTCCTTTGCATAGGAAGCCCGCTCTCGCGAGTTTGCGGTGAGTTTGAGGCGTTCCTTCAGGTAGACATGAATAGTCCCTGTTATGTACATGTAGAGTCCATAAACGAGAACGGACATAGGCATGATGTGTGAAGCCTACCCGGACAAGCTGGTCAGGATTGGTGATGTTACATTGCATGAATGGCCGGAGAAGACTTCGTGCCGATGGATGTTTTTTGGGTTTTCTACGCAGTAGATTGCAATAGGGAGCCTTGGGGATTAACTCCAAGGTGCAACCGGAAAACTAGGCAGATGGGTGATTCTGCCAACATGGCGGCCTAGGAGCCAACTTGAACATAACCGGGTTCTGTGAAGTGTGTGATGGAAATGGGACTTGGGGAGGTTTGACCAACGCATATGGCTTAAATTGACGTTGCGGTGTGAGCAACGGGTCAGGCATATCCGTACCAACTCTATGTCGTTTGGTGATAGCCGTTGGCATAGATGGAGGATCTTCGGCGGTCCATGGCTTAAATTGACGTGACCCATGCCGGGAAGACAAAAATGATCGCAAGATTGGCCGTCCAACTAGCGACGGTGAGACCTTGATGTCTATGGCTTAAATTGACGTGACATTGACCGGTTCACCGAGAATGTGCCCTGAGAGCACGGGGTGTGTGACCGTGCGTGCCCACGCCTGTGATGAAGTGTTTATACTATACTGCTTGGTTATGCTAATAAAGTGCAGGGAAAGTAGCATCGTCGCGCCGAGTATGGGGGCGGGATCATTATAATTTGGTCAGCATAGCTGACCGTTGCTTTTGTTTGCCACTGTTGCGGTGGATTATTGTTTGCAGGTGCTGTGGAGCCATGTGGTAAATAGCGGGCAAAAGTCCATGTTGCTGAGCCGGCCCTCGATGGCCTAACTATTGAGTGTTTATTCATGGGTGATTGGCCTGCGTGCCGAGGTTTGGAAAATACTGTAATTTGAGTAAAAAATTGTAAGGCCTTAAGGCCATTGTACTTGTGTATTGTATGTTCATTCCTATTGGGTCTTGTAGTGGACATTCATGCTAATACTGGGTTCTTTGTTCTGCAACCTTTTAAAATTGCTTCTGCTAGAATGTACTCTGTGTAGGACGTTGATTCTTAGTAGGATGGTTTCCATTGAGTAATCTCCCGGTCTGTCTGTGTTATATGGCGTCGGGCCGCGGCCGGACCTACTGCTATATGCTATGCGACGGATAGGGGGTGTTACAATTGGAAGCTAAGGGTGTTTTCATAACTGAGGCATCAGACATCCCAAATCTTTTAACTAGCTCTTTAGAATTTTTTGATTGGGATATGAAAATTCCATCAGGAGATTGATTCACTTGAAGTCCAAGGAATTAAGAAAGCTCACCCAAGCTACTCATTTAAAACTTGGGATGCATCAGGTCAGAAAACTTTTTGCATAGTTTGGAATCAGCAGAGCCAAAGATGTTGTCATCTACATATATTTGTACTAACAATATTTTATCTTTATGATGCTTAATGAACAAGGTTCTATCTACAATGCCCCTACTGAACTTATGCTCTAAGAGAAAGCTAGATAGGGTCTCATACCAAGCTTTTGGAGCTTGCTTTAAACCATAGAGAGCTTTATGCAATTTGAAAACAAAAGAGGAATGATTTAGAGAGATAAAACCTGGTGGTTGTTCAACATATACTTCCTCTTTGAGTTCAGCATTTAAGAAGGCACTCTTGACATCCATTTGGTAAACATTGAACTTCTTGTAGGTTGCGTAAGCAAGAAATATCCTGATAGCTTTTAGTCTTACAACAAGTGCAAAGGTCTAATAAAAGTCAATTCCTTCTTCCTGTCTATATCCTTGTGCTACCAGCCTTGCTTTGTTTTGGATGATAGCTCCTTGTGCATACAATTTATTTCTAAAAACACATTTAGTTCCAATGACTGGGTAGTCTTTGGGTCTTGGAACTAAATCCCAAACTCTGCATATCTCAAACTAATTGAGCTCTCTTGCATGACAATAATCCAGTGGGGATCTTACTCTGCATCTTTTATGGATTGGGGCTTAAGTTGAGATATGAAGCAAGAATGCATCAAGTCTTGGTTTTGTTGATGTCTTGTTTGCACACCAACTGATATGTGTCCAATCACTTAAGATATAAGGTGATCTCTAAGTGTGACAAGATCAGTAGGAGGAGTTGGTTCAGCAACAACATTTGGAATTAATTCCTCTTGTGGAATTATGTTTGCTGTCAGAGGTTCAACAATCATTTCATTTAAATCTTCTTCACTCTCTTCTTGAATATGTGAAGAGGGATGTGATGTAGCCTCATTGGTGAGGATTAAATCATCAAATATCTCACATAGTTGGGGTACCTGCAATAAATATTTTGGTAGAAGAATCCTTCTCCTTGTAATACATATTAGCTTCATCAAAGGTTATATGTACAGATTCTTCCATTTTAAGGTTGATTTATTAAAACCTTATAGACATTGCTGACTTGGGAATGTCCAAGAAAAATTCCCACTTCAGCTTTAACTTCAAACATTCTAAGATGTTTCTTGTAATTATTATGAATATAACATCTACAGCCAAAAATTCTAAAGTAATCTATTTTAGGTTGCTTCCCATTGAGTAGTTCATAGGGAGTCTTGCCCTAAAGTTTATGTATTAAAGTTCTATTCAGGACATAATTTGATGTGCTTACAACCTCTACCCAAAAGGATATGGGCAAGTAAGCATCTGCAAGCAATGTACTTGTAGCTTCAATGAGGTTTCTGTTTTTTCCTTTTTGCTACCGCATTTTGTTGAGCAGTTCTAGGAGCTGAGAAGCAATGCTTGCTACCTTCCATCTCACAGAATTCTTGCATAGGAAGTGATTCTAACTCAGTACCATCATCACATCTGATCAATGTAACTGGAGTAGAGTAGTCAATCCTTATGCTCGTAAGAAAGTCTGTAAGAACTTTAAAGTTATGTAACCTGTTTCTCAAGAAGAACACCCAAGTGAACCTAGAGAAGTCATTTACAATAACTAAGGTAGAAGATTTCCCTCCCAATCTTTGTACAATAATGTGTCCAAATAGATACATATGTAGCAGGTACAGAATCCTGGGTGAATCACTCTTATTAATAGATTTAAAGATATTTTTGGTTTGCTTGCCTAATTGACAAGCACTGCAAAGGCTTTCCTTCTTGTAGGGGCAAGAAGGCAATCCTCCAACAAGGTTGTCCCCGAAGAGTTTAGCAATATTTTTAATATTAACATGTCCTAATCTCTTATGCCATAATTCATTATTATTACTGATTTGATTAAATAAACAAATTTCTGACCTAGCAGATTTAAAGTTTACTACATAGATGTTTCTATGCCTAAGACGAGTTAAGACAGTTTTATTATCTATAGAAGATATAATGCCAGAAGAATGGTTAAAGGATACCTGATAACCTTCATCACATAATTGGCTTATGGATATCAGGTTATGTTTTAAACCACTCAAATAGGAAACTTTCCTGAAGGTGATAGATCCAATCTTAACATTCCCATAGTCTTCAGTTTGACCACAATTGGAGTCACCAAATATCACCTTTGGACCAAGCTTGGACTTGTAGTTTGTTAAAATTACCTTGCTGTCTGTCATTTGATTTGAGCATCCACTATCCAGGCATGACTGTTCCTTTATGGTAGGATAACCTTTCACCTGAAAAATAAAAATTATGTGTTCTTGACCTAGGTAACCTTGGGTCCTTGACTCTTTACAAATTTAAAACTAGAGATGTAATAACATTCACGTTGGTTTTTATATCCTAAGGGGTGAACTTTCCTAGGTGGAATTGTCCATTGGGTAAAAGGGTTAACAAATTCTTTTGATTGATTAAATGTTTTTGAATAATTAATATTTCTGCTAATCTGAACTGGGATCGACGAATTCTGATAAGTTTGCCGAACTGAGTTCGATGAATAGGGATAAGTTCGTCGAAATCCGCTCAGAGAATGGAAATATTCATTCTTTGTGCCCCAATATCGTCAATCTCGGCTCGACGAACCATATTGGTTTGGTTGATTGCTGTTCGAAGAATAATTATAATAAAAATCTGCGTTCAGACTTCGTCGACTTGAGTTTAATGAACTACTTGAGTTCGACGAACTATAAACATTTTATCGATCCGAGTTCGATGAAATCTGTTGAACATTGTTATGCTTAAGGCTTTTCTTGTTCTTTCTCCTTTTCTTGGGTTTCTGACCTAATTCAGTTGGTTTTTTATTCTCATCTGTCTTTTTTTTACCCTTTTCAGATATGAATTTAATGAGGGTTAAGAGAATGTTTTTCTGAATTAAATGAGGTTGGCTTGATGAAGCACCCAAGCCCAGCTTCATATTAATCCTGACATTTATAGTGCTTGTGATGACCATCAATTTGATGCTTCTCCCATTTAGGGATTCTTCAAATTGCTTAGCCGCATTCACTTTAATTTTTAGAGAATTGTTCTGTTCAGAAGCTATAATTAATTTATCTTTTAGTTCAATATTTTCAGATAATAGATTTTCTTGTTAAATTAGCTTATCCCTAAGAACTTTGATTTTCTTCTCAGATTTGATTAGATAATTACATAATAATTTAAATTCAGTTTTAAAATGATCTGAATTAAAATCAAATGAGGATATTACCTGGTTCTCTTTAGTCTCAGAATCTTCTGCTTCTGTTTCTTTAGCTTCTAATGGATTGCTTGATGCATTGATAGCGATCAAGCAAGCTACTTTTGCTTTTGCCTCTTTTTCATCTTCACCGGAGCTATAAGATGAAGATTCTTCTTCTATCTCACTCCAGGTTTCTGCCACAAAGCCTTTATCCTTCCTCTTATGCTTACTTGAGGACGGCTTGCTATAGTGCTTTCTGGAGTCCTTGTCTCTTCTTTTCTCCTTTTTTTGATTCTCTGGACACTCGGGGAGAATGTGTGTAGTTTTTCCGCAACCAAAGCAGACAATCTCCTTTATAGGAGTTTTGTCATATCTTGGTCTGTCATCTTTTCCGTATGAATTTCTTTTGAAATCTTTTCTGGCCATCTTATAGATTCTTTTGCCTAGCAAGCTTAAGAGTTCGTCATTTGCTGGAGGAGCTTTTGGTTCTTCTGATGCCTTGAAAGTAATGTTTTGCTCCTTCCTTCCTGATGAGGAGGTCTTCTGCTCAGCTGCCTCTCTTGTATTTATATGCTACTCATAAGATTTGAGATTTCCTAGAAGAGCATCAGTAGATATTTCATTTAGGCTTCTGGCCTCCTTGATTGGACAAATCCTAGAATCCCATGAGCTAGGGAAGCACATTAGGATTTTATCATTTATCTCAGTCAGTGAGATATTTTTGTCATGGTTCTTTAGCTCAGTGATAATTAAGCTGAGTCTGTTGTACATGTCAGCAACTGACTCAGATTCATCTTTCTTGAAATTTTCATATTGAAAGATGAGATGAGATCTTTTGTCCTTTCTCTTATCTGCAGAGCCTGCAACCATTTGGTTGAGAGAATCCCAAATGTCCTTAGCTGATGTGCATTAAGCGACTTTTTGAAAGATGTCATCATGCATAGTATGAGCTAGGATATTCATGCCTTTAGCATCAGCCATCTTCAACTTCTTCTGAGCTTTTGTCCACTCAGGTGGTGGAAAAGCTAAGGTACTTGTTAAAGTTATTGCAAAAGGGGTAGGGGGACCTGTCAAAATAGAATTGTAGATATCTTCATCAATAGAGTTCATATATAATCTGATTCTTGTCTTTCAGATTGCAAACTTATTCAGATTGCAGACTAGAGGTATGGTGCTTGAGTATTCTTTATTCTGTACCATGATATGAGTGAGACACTAGAGATAATAAGATCTATCAAAGATCTTTTGGTTCAGGTGTTAGCCTGTGAAACCAAACAACCTTACTGTAACGCCCTGAAACTCAAAAGAGCGACTGGAGGCATTTTGAGCCAAGTTTGGAATTTGGCAGGGGGCACACAGCATGGGACACAGGCGTGTCCCAGGGCATGTCGTGTTTGGGTCGACGATACGGCCGAGAGGTCGACAAATTTTGGAGTCGATGATCGTCGAGCAACGAACACAGCCGGAGACACGAGCGTGTCCCAGGGGGTGTCGTGCTCGTGTCGACGATATACCAGGGAAGTCGACGATTTTCGCTCGACGAAGTATCGAGATAGGGAACACGGCCTAGGACACGAGCATGTCTAAGGCCATGTCAGGTGGTCGACGACTGTACTCGATGAAGTGTCGAGACAGTGAACATGACCTGGAGCCCAGGCATGTTTGGGTATGACACGGGCGTGTCAAATAGGATACGGGCGCGTCCAAGACCCATGTGAGTGTCGGGTTAGTGTAGGTCCTTTGTTGATGGAGGAACACGCCTGGGAATACGGGCGTGTACTGGATGACACGGGCGTGTCAGGTCAAATACGGACGTATTGACTGCCCGTGTGCTTTTCGAGATGTGTCGATGTCGACGGTAGATGGGGAACATGCCCGTGGACACGGGCGTGTCACAGGCCATGTTCGGCCCAGATTTTGCATTTCAGCTCCGGATCGTGGCCGTTCGTTTCTTTACTTTGGGATCCGACTGCTGGGCGTTGTTCCTACTGGGATATACCCGGGAATAGGGTTTCAAATCCCTCATTTCTTTCACTTACTCACTTTCTAAACTCTAAAGAGAGGGGAGAGCAAGGAAGGAGAAAGGAGACTAGATTCGGTTACCGGAGAAGCTTCGGAGCTCCAAATCGCGAGCGAACTTCAGATATACGGAGGTAAGAAGATTGCGGTGCTTTCCATCCTCATACATTTCCATGGCACCAAGTAAAAATGCTAGGGTAACGATTCTCATCCTAGGACATGTGAAGTCCTCTTTTCCTTTGCATAGGAAGCCCGCTCTCGCGAGCTTGCGGTGAGTTTGAGGCGTTCCTTCGGGTAGACATGAATAGTCCCCATTGTGTACATGTAGAGTCCGTAATCGAGAATAGATATAGGCATGATGTGTGAAGCCTACCAGGACAAGTTGGTCTGGATCGGTGATGTTGCATTGCATAAATGGCCGGAGTAGACTACGTGCGGATGTTTGTTTTTCGGGTTTTCTACGCGGTAGAATGCAACAGGGAGCCTTGGAGATTAACTCCAAGGTGCACCAAAAATACTGGGCGGATGCGTGATTCTGCTAACATGGTGGCCTGGGAGCCAACTTGAACATAACCGGGTTATGTGAAGTGTGTGACGGAAACGGGACTCAGCGAGTTTTGACCCGCGCATATGGCTTAAATTGACGTTGTGATGTGAGCAACGGGTCAGGCGAAACCATACCCGCTCTATGTCATTCGGTGGGAGCCGTTGGCATAGATGAGGGTCTTCGGCGGTCTACGACTTAAATTGACATGACCCATGCCGGAAAGACAAAATGCTCGCAAGATTGGCCGTCCAAGTGGCATTGGTGAGACCGGGGTGTCTATGGCTTAAATGAAGTGACATTGATCGGTTCACCGAGAATGTTCCCTGAGTGCACGGGGTGTGTGGCCGTGCGTGCCCACGCCTGTGATGAAGTATTTATCTATACTTCTTGGTTATGCTAATAAAGTGCATGGAAAGGAGCATCGCCGCCCCGAATTTGGGGGCGGGATCGTTATAATTTGGTCAGCATAGCTGACCGTTGCTTTTGTTTGCCAACGTGCGGTGGAATGTTGCTTGCAGGTACTGCGGAGCCGAGAGGTAAATAGCGGGCGAAAGCCCAAGTTGAGAAGCTGGCCCTCGAAGGCCTATTTTGAGTGCTTACTTGTTTACTCATGTGTGACCGGCCTGCGTGCCGTGGTATGGAAGACACATTTTATTTGAGTAAATAATTTGTAAGGCCTTAAGGCCATTGTACTGGTGTATTGTACTTCATTCCTATTGGTTTGTGTATTATAAATTCATGCTCGTGCTGGGTTCTTTTTATTGCAACTTTAAATTGCTTCCGCTAGAATGACTATGTGTAGGACGTTGGATATTAGTTTGATGGTTTCCATTGAATAACCACCCAGTCTGTCTGTGGTATATGGTGTCGGGCCCTGGTAGGAACTACTACTATATGATATGCGACGGATAGGGGGTGTTACAATTTGGTATCAGAGGGAGGTTACGATCCTCCGACCTGTGGGTTATGGTATCAGACTACTGGTTTCGGTCAGTCTTAAAATGAATTCGTGGACGAATTCTTTTTAACGGGTGGTGAGCACATGTGTGTGCGTCATCGATATAACATTAAAAGAACCCATGAATGTCCACTTAGGAATGAAAATACACGTGTTTGAGGAACCTGCGTTTTCCTATAATTGCTTTTTGCAATTTTGTATGGTCGCTTAACGGTTTTTTGTACAACTATAGGTGACTAGAAACGGTGCTGGTCCGTTAGAACATCCAGTTTCTGAGGATTATCGTGCACCTAATGACGTGCCTGCAACCCTTCCCTCCGCTGAAACCATAAGAATGGTGGTGGAAGCAGTGTTCGCTGCGATTGGGGTACAAAATGAAAGACGTGTGCAATCCCCTATTTTTGAGGTAACTTCAACGCCGGGTGGTGTGATGGAGCAAACGTCATTTATAGGACCTTTAGGTCAGCAGTTGAACATGCTTTTAGTACTAGGTACGCACTCAGTTGAGGAATATTTGCAAGGGTTTCTGATGATAAGACGCTACCTGTTCTCTGAAGCAGAGAGCGAGCAGTCGATGGTCGATAGGTTTTATAATGGCCTGCACGGCGAATTGCGAGTTTTGCTGCTAGAACCAAAATTATTTGGATTTCGAGCCTTGGTGGAATCGGCTAGATCTTTTGAAATAGATTTGGCAAAAGTCAGTCGGACGTCGGTGTTCAGGGTACTAGACTCTCCAGATTCTACAAAGTTCGCACACCAAAGGATGAGGAACAAGAAGTCTACAATTTCTAATGGTCGGGCTCCATATGGTTGTTTTAAGTGTGGCAAGGAAGGGAACTTTGCCCCAGATTGTCGGAATGGTGCTCAGAAGTTAAAGGATGCTATGTCAGGAGGAGGTATAGGACAAAGTGCCAGAGATCTGAATCGAAGCAAAGGAAGCATGGACTTGGATATGCAGAAGACGGAGTTCAAAATGCTGAACTCCTCAAAGTCTGCGTACTGTAGGTGGTATAAGAAGGCTAGGACTTCGGGTCCAGCTCCTTCTTCTGGTGCCTATGGGACGACTACGGGTCGAACCCCGGGTGCATGCTTTAATTGTGGAAAGCCGGGGCACTTTTCCCAAGACTGCTGGAACGGATGCCCCAAGTCCGAGAAGAAGCATGCTTTCGTGATGACAGGTACGGCTTAAAGTTATAACAGTTTAGCTTTAAATACTTGCTGCCCCTGTGCATGTTAGCTTAGAACTGTTTGTGCTAAGCTTTGTTCTGATTTTTTATTAATTCGACGAGAGCACCGTTCGCTTAGGGAGCTTCACATTCCCTTTTAACCAAAGGATTTGTATTGCGCGTCAGAGTACCTCCTTCAATGGCAAAAGACAAATTGGATGCGTTGTTGTCTAATGATGCTCATTGTGCGCGGGTAGAATCTGTTGCGTTTAGGTAAGGATTGGGAGTCAAGACTTTGACTTACAAGCGTCGTTACTACCGCTAGGGGAGCTCGACGTAATCTTTTTTATGGACTGGCTCTCGGAGCAGCAATCATACATTGATCGAAATCGCAAGAACGTCAAGTTGGGAACTGGTCGTGAGAAGACATTTATAGGCTTGAAAGGGGTCGAGCATGATGTTGGTGTCTTCTCTTCAGATGGTTAAGGCGGTTCGGTGTGATGCCAAACCAGTCATATGCTCTTCGTATCGGTTAGCGCCTAAGAAGAAGGACAGAAGCTTGAGACTTTGTATTGATTATTGAGAGCTGAACAAGCTAACAGATAAGAACAACTACCTGATCCCGAGGATTGATGATCTGTTCGATCAGTTAGTCGGGTCAACGGTGTACTCAAAGTTGGATCTCAAGTCTAGATATTATCAGCTGAGGATAAGGGAGAGTGTTATCCCCAAAACAGCTTTTAGTACGAGATACAGGCATTACGAGTTTATGTTCATGCCGTTTGGTATAACGAATGCGCCGTCAGTGTTCATGGATTTGATGAACAGAACTTTGAGGGAGTACTTAGACCACTTTACGATAGTCTTGATCGACGACATATTGGTGTACTCGCAGAGTGAGGAAGATCACATTAAGCATTTACATTTGGTGTTGGAGACACTGAGGAGGAATCAATTGTACGGCAAGTTCTCCAAATTCGAGTTTTGGCTGTCGTCAGTGGCGTTCCTTGGTCATATAGTAAGTGGAGAGGGCATTGCGGTAGATCCGACGAAGATTGTTGCGATACGAGAGTGGCATGTGCTTTCTACGTTAGCGAAATTCCGGAGCTTTCTGGGGCTTTCCGACTATTACAGGCGCTTCGTGAAGAACTTCTCGCGGATAGCATTACCCCTCACTACTTTGACGAGGAAGGAGTAGAAGTTCGTTTGTGCATCGTAGTTTGCACGAGCTTTTGAGAAGTTGAAGTATCGGTTGACTACGGCGCCTGTGCTAAGTTCGCCGAGTGGGACCAAAGGCTTTGAAAGTTATAGTGATGCTTTGGTCAGTGGCTGGGGTTGTGTGCTGCTGCTGCACGAAAGTGTTATAGCGTATGGCTCGAGACAGCTGAAAGTGCACAAGAGGAATTATCCGGTCCATGAATTGGCTTTAGCGGCCGTGATTTTTGCCTTGAAGCTGTGGAGGCACTACTTATATGGGGTGAAGGTCGATATCTATACTGACCATAAGAGCCTGAAATACTTATTGGATCACAAAGATCTAAACATTCGTCAGAGGGATGGATGGAGTTCCTGGGGGACTACACATTCAAGATCCATTATGTACCTGGGAAAGGCAATGCGGTTGCAGACGCATTGAGTTGCCGGGAGCCAGCTAAAGCCAATTGGATGTCTGTCCATGACGAGCGGTTGGTTCGAGAGTTGGAGGCGTTGGAGATCTCTTGTGTAGACAAGCAGTCAAGTGCTGAAGCGCTATTGAACTGGAAGGAAGTTCAGTATGACCTGGCTGATCGAATTCGACAGGCTTTGGTTGTGGATAGCAGCGTGAGGCAGCTCATGATAGAGGTTTTGGATGGGTCAAATTCCTAATATGAGGTTGTGGATGGATTGCTTTGGAAAGACGGTCGTTTGTGCATTACAAATGTGGGCACTTTGCAGGTGGAATTGTTGTACGAGCCGCATCATACCAAGTACACGATTCACCCGGGGAGCACGAAGATGTACCGTGATGTGAAGAAATTATTCTGGTGGCCAGGACTGAAGAAGGATGTGGCACTGTACGTGGCGAAGTGTCAGACATGTGTCTTGGTGAAGGAGGAATGCCAAAAGCCGGGAGGATTCTTGAAGTCCTTGCATATTCCGGAGTGGAAGTTTGACGACATTACTATGGATTTTGTGCACGGGCTGTCATGGTTGCAAAAAGGGAACGACGCCATTTGGGTGCTCGTAGATCATCTAACGAAGGTGGTGCATTTCATTCCGTATAGGAAGGATGATCCGGTTGATAAATTGGCAAAGATGTATGGGGACAATATTGTGCGGCTTCATGGTGTGCCCCACAACATCGTGAGTGACCGAGATGTTGGGAACAAAGCTGAGTTTCAACACAGCCTTTCATCCGCAAACAGATGGGCAAACCGAGAGAGTCAACAGGACAATGGAAGACAGGCTTCGCATGTGCGTCCTGGACTTTGGAAAGCATTGGGAAGACCACCTATACTTGGTGGAGTTTGCGTACAACAATAGCTACCAGGCAAGCATACAAATGGCACCCTTCGAGGCCCTCTATGGTAGAAGATGTCGCAAGCCATTGTCTTTGTTGGAAACGGGCGAGACAAAGTTGTACAAATGCCAAGTGGTGGAGGATGCTACGTCGTTGGTTCGAACGATTCGAGAAAGGTTGCTAATCGCTCAAGACCGCCAGGCTAAGTACTATAACGCCAAGCACAGGAACGTGGAGTTCGCTGTTGGCAACTGGGTGTACTTGAAGATCAAGCCGTTCAAGGGTGTCTCGCGGGTGCGGCGCTTGAAGAAGCTAAGCCCGAGGTACCTTGGACCGTTTGAGATTCTGGAGCGGATTGGTGAAGCAGCTTATCGGTTGAAGGTATTAGTAGAGCTTAGTGGTCTATACGATGTATTCCATATATCGGTGCTACGGAAGGGGTTGCAAGAGCCTTCGCATATGATCGTGGTCGATCAAGTGCCGGTCGACAATGGGTTGACGACGATGGTCAAGCCCGTTCGTATTGAGGACTCGGAAGCCAAGCAGTTACGCAAAAAAGAGATCAGGATGGTCAAGGTCCGTTGGGACAATTGCGGTCGGGAAGAGCTCTCTTGGGAGCGAGAGCAGACCACGCTTGAGGAGTACCAGAGTTATTTCACTCAGGTACCGTTTAAGTTTATGATTATCTTTCCATTATGTAATTTCGAGGACGAAATTTTTTTAAGAGTGAGAGAGTTATAACGCCCCAAAACTCAAAAGAGCGATGGGAGGCGTTTTGAGCCAAGTTTGGAATTTGGCAGGGGGCACACGGCCTGGGACACGAGCATGTACCAGGGCGTGCCATATTTGGGTGGACAATTTGGCCTAGAGGTCGACGAATTTTGGAGTCGACTATCGTCGAGCAGTGAACACGGCCTAAGACACGGGCTTGTCCCACGGCGTGTCGAGCTCGTGTCGACGATCTGCCTGGGAAGTCGACGATTTTCGCTCGACGAAGTGTCAATACAGGGAACACGGACTAGGTCATGGGTGTGTAAAAGGCCGTGTCAGGTGGTCGACGACTGTACTTAATAAATTGTCGAGACAGTGAACATGGCCTTGAGACTAGACGTGTTCGGGTATGACACAGGCATGTCAAATAGGACATGGGCGTGTCCAAGACTCGTGTGAGTCTCGGGTTGGTGTTGGTCCTGTGTTGATGGAGGAGCACGCCCGGGAACACGGGCATGAACTGGATGACACGGGCGTGTCACGTCGAATACGGGCCTGTCAGGTGCCCATATGTTTTTCGAGACACGTCGATGTTGACGGCGGATGTGGAACATGGCCCTGGACACGGGCGTGTCACAGGCCATGTCCGACCCAGGTTTTGCATTTCAGCTCCGGATCGTGGCCGTTCATTTCTTTACTTTGTGATCCGACGGCTGGGGGTTGTTCCTGCTGGGATATACCCGGGAATAGGGTTTTAAATCCCTCATTTCTTTCACTTACTCTCTTTCTAAACTCTAGAGAGAGGGGAGATTAAGGAAGGAGAAAGGAGATTAGATCCGATTACCGGCGGAGCTTTGGAGCTCCAAATCGCGAGCCGACTTCGGATTTACAGAGGTTAGAAGATTGCAGTGCTTTCCATCCGCATACATTTAAATGGCGCCAAGGAAAAATGCAAGGGCTATGATTCTCATCCTAGGACATGTGAAGTCCTATTTTCCTTTGCATAAGAAGCCCGCTCTCACGAGCTTGCGGTGAGTTTGAGGAGTTCCTTCAGGTAGACATGAATAGTCCCTATTGTGTACATGTAGAGTCCGTAATCGAGAATGGATATATGCATGATGTGTGAAGCCTACCCGGACAAGTTGTTCTGGATCAGTGATATTGCATTGCCTAAATGGCCGGAGAATACTCTGTGTAGATGTTTGTTTTTCGGGTTTTCTACGCGGTAGATTGTAACAGGGAGCCTTGGGGATTAACTCCAAGGTGCACACGAAAAACTGGGCGGATGCGTGATTCTGCTAACATGGTGGCCTGGGAGCCAACTTGAACATAAATGTGTTATGTGAAGTGTGTGACGGGAACGGGACTCGGGGAGGTTTGACCCACGCATATAGCTTAAATTAACATTGCGACGGGATCAACGGGTCAGGCGGAACCGTACACGTTCTATATCGTTCGGTGGGAGCCGTTGGCATAGATGAGGGTCTTCGACAGTATATGGCTTAAATTGACGTGACCCATGCCGGGAAGACAAAATGCTCGCAAGATTGGTCGTCCATGTGGCGGTGGTGAGACCAGGGTGTCTATAGCTTAAATTGACGTGACAATGTCCGGTTCACCGAGAATGTGCCCTAAGTGTACGGGGTGTGTGGCCGTGCGTGCCCACGCCTATGATGAAGTATTTATCTATACTGCTTAGTTATGCTAATAAAGTGTAGGGAAAGGAGCATCGCTGCCCCGAATTTGGGGGCGAGATCGTTATAATTTGGTCATCATAGCTGACCATTGCTTTTGTTTGCCACTGTGTGGTGGATTATTGCTTGTAGATGCTGCGGAGCTGAGCGGTAAATAGCGGCCAAAGCCCAAGTGGAGAAGTCGGCCCTCGAAGGCCTATTTTGAGTGTTTACTTGTTTATTCATGTGTGACCGACCTGCGTGCCGTGGTATGGACGACACATTTTATTTTAGTAAACAATTTGTAATGCCTTAAGGCCATTGTACTGGTATATTGTACTTCATACCTGTTGGTTTGGATAGTGGACATTCATGCTCGTGTTGGGTTCTTTTTATTGTAACTTTAAATTGCTTCTGCTAGAATGACTCTGTGTAGGACGTTGGATATTAGTTGGATGGTTTCCATTGAGTAACCACCCGGTCTATCTGTGGTATACGGCGTCGGGCCCCGGCTGGACCTACTGCTATATGCTATGTGATGGATAGGGGGTGTTACACTTACCCTCTGATACCAATTGAATGTGAGGGATAAATCTGCTTAACTCTAGAAGGGGTGAATAGAGTATTTTAAACTTTAATTAATTTTTAAATTGGATTAAAATAAGTGAGAAGTATATGTATAAAGAGAGATGAAAATAAAGACAATCACAGCACATGGAAATAAACAATAGAGCATTCCATACGACACAAAAAATTTATAGTGGTTCCCTTAAACTTGGGTACATCAACTCTTCTACCACCCTGGTAGGAATCCACTACTAGGTTTTTGATCAGGTGCCCTGCCACCATAGTGTTTTTTGCTCAGGTGCCCTGTCACCACAAGATCTATTTTTTCAAGGGAGATCTCACAACCCTTTTGAGCTTTTGATCAGGCGCCAAAAAACCAAACTAAGTATTTTGATCAGGATACTTAACAACCAAAGGGGTTAACTTTTGAAGGGAGTTATAACCTTGTACACAGTTGGAAATGAAAAGTGATGTTGTCTTCTCTTTCACAAACAACTAAAAAGAAGTTAGTGGATGATGTTGTCAAAGCTCCCCCTGAGATATAAAATGGTTTAGTAAAATGAGAGCTTTGCACAGGGTGTAGGCCTTGATGAAGATCTTCAGAAACTTCTTGGACTACTGTTAATGAGTTTTCCTTTTGAAGTTTGAAGTAGAAACTGAAGATGACTAAAGATCTGTGTGTTGATGTTCTTCTTCAATTTCCTACAGATAGCAATTTGCTTCTCTGTAAAACTTGTATCAGTTGTTCTGTAACAGATCTCTTGTCAATCCTTTTTTTCTTCTGAAGAGAAGAATTTTCTTTTTATATGTTGAAGGATTTCTACCATTTGAAATTTGAAAAAGATTTCCTGAAATTAATACTGAAATCCTGGGAGTTGAACTGCTGGAATTTATCTTAAATTTATTTCCTCAACTATTTCAGAAAATAAGTCAAGTAATTACTCTATGAAATCCATAATTAATGCTGCAAAGCAACGACCATATTCTTGAGAATATAATCATTAATTATCAAAGAATTACTGCATTAGAGTAATCCAAACTGAAATCAAACTGAGAGAAAATGCCAAACTGATACTAAGAGAAATCGTCGAACTCAGGATAGATTTCGTCGACCTGAACTTCAACTTCATCGAGTTGAGATATCGTCTTTGTCGAGCTGAGCTTAGAGAAAGTTGATCTGTAAAGTAGTCTATCCAAGCTAAGCTCCAAGTTCGTCGACCAGAGAGAGAATTTCGTCGACCAGAGCACTTGAGAGAATAGGGAAGATCATCAACATGAGCTCCAAGTTCCTTGAGCTCAGCTCAGAGTTGGGACTCTGAGTTCGTTGATCTGAGATCGACGATCGTCCGGATCTATGATTTCTTCTGAGGGTCGAATCAATGTTTGTCTAACCTAGTCAAACTGACCTAGAACTTAGAGCTAATAATTTGACCCTAGGCTATACATGAAGGGTCAATAACCTAATAGTGAACCTAGACCAAATCCAAACTATGGATCCAACAGAAACCTATGCTAGCAAACTCGAATACCCTGACTCGAATCAGATCAGGAACAAACATACTCAAATCAGATCGGAAACGAACAGATACTTGCTCTTGCTGTTACCTTGCTCTAGAAAATCATGAAATGATGTTATGCTTCTAACTTGTTCCTATAATATGAATGCATGAATATTTAAATTTCATTTCAAATCATGGGTATACATATGTCATCATGCAGATCTATAACTTGGCATGTGTGCTTATGCGATGATATGTTATGTATGCAGTGATATGCATTCTAAAAAGGCCTTAGTGCATGTTATGAGCGACGTACACATCAAATATTATGCATCCTATACTACATAATATTGTATGTAATGAAAAAGTAAAACGTGCTAGTGGGCATTCATGTGATGATGGTTATGCATCCCATACTATATAATCGTCACATGTTGCCACCTATGGTGGATCCATATACAAACACATATTGTGCATCCTATATTACATAATATGCCCCATATACTTCTTATCATGCTATGAGTGAAGTGTTCATGCTTCCATAAAGATCTACTGATGACATATCAGTGTGTGTATGCAATGAAATAATACGATTAAAGTTTTGCTTAAGGGAAAGTTATTTGACTGGCTTTCCAAACCAACCAACCCTCCTGCAAAACCTCCCTCTGATACCAACTATCACAACCCGTATTTTCTCTGTATTAAATAATACATCAGAGTAAGAGAAAATATGCGTCGTGATGCCATGCCATGCAGGGGACAACTGTAGATGCTCCGGCGACTTGTCCTCATATTTACTTTAAGTAAAATACTTATGAAATTAAGTTTTAAAAAAATATAAGTTATTTGAGTTACTGACCGTGTCTCTCGGTCGGGTGGATCAATAGTCCATATGTGAGAAAATATATAAGTTTATGCAGCGGAAAATACTTAGTTTGATTCATTTATTATCCTATGTGAGAATGAAAGCCTAACATATTGTATTGATGATGTGACTTCTACATTTAATATAAATAAAAAAAACTTTTATAGAGCATAAAAGTAGTATGTTTTGCAGTTAAAAATTATGTCATGACAATATTTCAGAATGCAGTTTTGTATACTTAAAAGTAGCTATATGCATCTTAACGTAAATCCTTCCGAGGGAGCAAGTATAAACAAATAATAAGTAACAGCTATAAAAGTAACAAGTAAACTGTCATAAGAAATCTAAGACTATGGGCGTCAAGAACTGACACGAACACATAGAGAAACAGTCATGTCTAATAAAATAACTACCTCAATACTCTGAGGTGGAAACAAACAGCTGCAGCAACTCGCAGCACCAGAAGCACAACTCTGTCAGCTAAAACTACTACTGCTCTGGACCTGAGGCATTGAAAAGAAGAACACCTCAGAAGCAAGTTAGAAGTGGTGCAAAAGAGTAAAAGAAAGACCAACAAACCTCGAAGTGAACGAGGGACAATAAATCGACTGCAACAAAAGTCAGTAGCAAAGTAATATAAAAAAACGTTAAATCTAGGTGAGTAAGAAGGGCTAAATCACAACAACTGGACAGAACAGTGTCAAACATCAGAAGTTCATATATTCATCTTTCTTTATTATTCATATCATTCATCAATTAAATTGAGACTGATCAACTCAATAGTAAAGAATACTATGCCGGGGAAAATTGTCCACAACGTGCATAATCCCAGCCAAAAGGCACCATGCCTAGGGAGAAACCACAACACGCACAGACCTACAACTAAGGTAAAGTGTCGGGGATGAAGGTCCACAACGCGCACAGACTCAGCCATAAGGCACTGTGCAGAGGGAGAAACACCAACGCGTACAGACCATCAGAGTTTTCTTTGGTTACATAATTATACACGTAGAGTTTCTTTTATTCAACATGGATTAACGATCAACAAACGATTTGGACTACATAAGAACATTGCAAGGGTTAAGCAAAGTGAGGTACGATCAAAACAACGGGACACACGAGGTGTCGTAATGATCATAATGACTCGATAATTAATGTGGCACGATAACCAAATTTGTTTACCAAATCTACGGAATAAAATTTGGGAGTAATGTTTCTAGGTGAAACACACTTCATAATCCAAGAGAATAAACTAGCAATTCGAGGATAATGTTAACTTAAACATGTCAAATCTACAACATATGACAAAGATTTGGAAGAAAAGAGCAAGAGTGAGGGCAACAACACCACTTGCCTCGGTTTTTACTCCAATCGGTCTTCCAACATACTCCAGGTCGTGGATCTAGCCAAAAGAAGGCGCGAGGAAGCAGAATCTACAAGGATTTGGCCAAAAGAGAGGTTAGGGCCGAAAACCCTAACGAAAAACTTCCACAAAACGAGAAATACTTACCACAAACGTGAAGATCTCGACGAGAGCTTTCCGGATCTATGCTCGATTCGCGATTCCAAGCACCGTAGCTCCGACGGCGGTGATCCGAAGTTCACAACTTAGAACCCTTGCCGTCACTCTTGCTCTCTGGTTCGGTCAAGAAGAAGATGAAGTTGTTGTATTTATCCTTAACTATATGAATATATATATCTGAATCAATATAAAGAAAATATGAAATGGATGAATTTTAAACTCATTAAAGCCATTATGATCGTCGGATCTGTCCTGCTATTTCATCAGCCGTATGATCAAACTACACCCTCTCTGAAAGGGACAGATCTTAACTAAACTAATTATAGTAATAAATATCACAACACAAAAATAATGAAAGAAGAGCAAGAAACCAGAAGACACAAGGATTTTATAGTGGTTTCCCAAATCTGGGTAGTCCACTCTTCTATCACCATAGTAGGAATCCACTCAGGTTTTGATCAGGTCACTGCCACCAATGGGTTTTGATCAGGTCCCCAAAAACCAACTCAAGTCTTTTGGAAGGAGACTTGCAACCAGCAATCACTTTTGAAGGGAGATGACAACCCTTTATACAAGAGGTGGAAAAGAGAGATAGAAGTCTTATCTGTCAACAATCAGAGAGAAGACTATCTGGATATTGATAGTAACAGCTTTTGCTCCCCCTGAGATATTGAATGTATCAGGAAAGCTAGAGCACTTCTTCAGGGTGATAGGCCTTCAATCTTCAGGCCTGGACCAGAGTACTTTTTAGGAACTTCTGACAGAGAGATTTTTTGTCCTTGAAATTGTCCTGCAGTGATGATGAAGAAGAAGACTCTAGATATGAATGGATGTTGTTCTTCTTCTTGTTATTGTTGTCTACTCTAGTCTAGGGCTTCTAGTTACTGTAGAGATATTGCCTTTTCTGTATATGTTTTTCTCTGTCTGCCTTGCTGTGTGTCTGTTCTGTTCTATTCTCTTCTTCTATATTGTTCTGTATCCTTCTTCTATATTTGAAATCCTTAACCTTGATGGCGGAAGAAACATTCCCGAGAGTGAAGATGCTTTGGAAATTGATCCTCACTTAATTCCTCTGTAACTGTCCGTTTGAACGACTATTTTCACTGAGAATGTTAACTGAAATTAATCTCCAATTAATTCTGCCAACTGTTACTGATTCCACAGAAATCGTCGAACTGAACTTTCGTCGAGTTCATGAATCGTCGACCTGAGTTCGACATTCGTCGAACTCAGCTGGAATCGTCGAGCTGAATATCTTGCCTGCATTCGTCGACCGTTGCTTGTAGTTCGTCGAGCTCAGTTTTTGTGTTCGTCGAGCTGAATATCTTTCCTGCATTCGTCGACCGGAGATCGCCGTTCGTCGAACTGCGTTCGACGATCGTCGATTTGATTTTTTGACTTTGCCTAAACTGCATTTCTTTCACTTCTTTTCTGCAATGCTGGAGAGTCCTTCTGAATGACTTGTCCTGGAACTAATCCTGTAAGACCCCCTTTTTTTTTTCCTTTTTGACTCCGGGGTCTTAGGCCCAGAACCGCCGTTTTGCGGTGACTCCTTCACGCCCTGAAGGGTCATCACCACAAAGCGCCGATTCTGCCGGCCAATTCGATCACATAAAAGTAGCATAATGAAGTAAAATGAAAAACTATCTGTCCACAGAGAATCACATGACATATATAAATATAACTCCACGAAGGGAGTGTCCACAGAAGATAACATCAGAGTAGCAAAATACGGGCTTATGCCCGGTACAACATATCCTCACTACAAAATCACTCATGCGGAAGCAAAAGCTGAAAAACTACTCAGGGTCGAGACTCACAGTCCCGGCTGTATGAACTCCGGAGCTAGACTGCCCCACCTCCAAGCGCACCGGCCTCTGGGGCTGCTCCTCCATGCTGGTCTCCACGATCCCCTAAATGGTGCGGTTCGAAAACCGTTAGTCTAAAAGACTAAGTCCTATCATCCCCCACCCCTTCCCCCACGGCTCCTAGGCACCGAGCGGAGAGGAAGAAAGGGGAGGACTTGAAGGTGGAGAATATCAAAAGCAGATGGCAGCGGTCCTATTCTAGCAAGTTCTATAGCATATAAAGACAATAAAATGTAAGCTGAAATGTAACCTTCACTTATGTGGAAAAACACATAAGCCAAGGGGTCTCTTGCAAGGCTCCCATCGTATAAAAAGTCCCATACTGATTTATACGTTGGGGTGTCGGTGGTCAAACAGCAGTAACTAAATATATCAAAATTAACCTTAATTTATAAACTTGCCCACACAAGCTTATAGACTAAGGGGTCGTTTTGCAGGTCCTAAAGTATAAGCGTCCCATTCCACTTATACTTTAGGTGTCAAGGTTTAAGGTAACGATTATGCTATGACATGCAAGTGGGTATGATGGATCATGCAAGTGCAACGCACACACCCGACTCTGTGCACACAGACCTTTAGTTCCCCCTTTCTGGAGCCGTAACCTCCCAGGATACCTCCGTAGTGGCAGACGGAAGCGGTGGGTTGGGCCTCGCCCACCTCTAAACCAGTAAAGCACTACCGGTCAGACCTATCGTACGCCTCAACGCTTGGTGCACGAAGCGGACTCCTGCGTACTCTTGCCGGCTGGCGCACCGGACTTCTGTTGGCGAAGTGCTAACCACACTTGCCGAGTCAACGTATTGGCGTCGGTGCATCGACCCTCCAATACCGAAGACCCACCACCTTAATTTACTTTCCTTTTATGCACATGCAAATTTAGCGTGATCAAAACCCGAGCCGAAGCTCCCCGGACCAACACGTCCGTCACAAACAATCGAGCCGAAGCTCCCAGCTAACATCCCGTGCCATCAGTGTCTGTGAAATGTGCAACCCTAATTACTAAGTTACTCTTTTCAGCTTGTTAAACAGTTTACGTTAACCCAGGACTGCCCCCGGTATTCCCTGTGAAGGGCTCTCAAGGGGCACTAGGAACTGTGTTGGGATTACGCCCAGCGTTCCCTTTCGCAAGGTACTTATTTTATTATTGGTTGATCCCCTTACCCATTATTTTCTCATGTTTCGATACGCTAATCCTAGGGTGATTTGACTCCAACTCTCCTTGGGTAGGACGATCTTTCGTCGGACCCGAACGCCTTTAAACCCTAGACAAAACCACACCCTACTCACTCATCTTCCAAAGATGCAGCCCATTCCACTTGTCCTTACAGCAAACCATCAAGACCCATCATACGTGCCCTAATTCATATCCAAATGAAATCCTGCAGTTTTGCTATATGCAGACCACTTAAGCTACGTGACCCGTAAAAAGGGAAGTACATGAAATACTCATCTAGTACCCTCATGATAATTATCAGAGGTCTATTATGATAAATATAGACTAAATTCAGAAAATCATATTTTTCCCAATTAATCTACTATTTATTGAATTTTCCTCAAAAACTAGGCCATAGTCAATTTGAACATGAACCATAAGATTTTCTCAGGTAATGGCCTCCTAAAATTTGTATTCACTAAATAACAGAGAAATATCATTGGTTGCCAATTTTCATAATTTTCCAGATAATTCTTAACCTCTAAAGGATTTATTAAAATAATTCCTAAAATCAAATATAATGAAGGAAGTGCCACATATATGTCTCCAATAATTATGTAAAAATTACTATGGCTTCATAGGGAACTAGAAACATCATGATGAAGAAATTAGAATTTTTCAGATAATCTAAAAGTCATTATTAAATTTCCCAAGGTTCCATGGAATTAAATAATTAAAGAAGCAACTACTAAATATCATTCTTCAAAAATTTCATAAAAATTTACAGAGATGGGTATCATGACTATAAGCACCTTTGCTAAGTTTTATCAAGTTTAAACAAGTATAGTTCTCTGCAAAAATTCTTAAGTGGAAATTATAAAATATGACTTTGTGAATAAAGTACCAAACATATTCATCCAAAATTTATTATATAATTTCCAGAGACATGTATGCCCTAAGCAACTACCCATTCAAAATCTCAGGCCTTTTCAGATAGTTTTGGTATTAAATCTTATGGTTTCAAAGCTAGTGCCCTAAACTAGGGTTATGGATTTAAGGGGTCTTAAGTCTTCCAAATGCCCTAAAATTTTAACCACAGGACCATAGTAACCCTATGGACATCATTCCCAAGTTTCAAGTCCATCCAAGGTCTTTTGACCTCAATTTCTTCAAACCCTAGAAATTTACCCTAAAGGGCCTACCCTAACATTCTAGGGCTACCCTAGTCCAATCCACTCCAAACTCCATAAGTGAGTGTAAAAAGTCAAATTATATCTGTGGCCAAAATTTCAGCCTCTGTTGAGGTGATTTGGTCACTCAAAACCAAAAGTGCAACTTTTGACCAAAATGCCCTTCATAGGGTATAAATAGGGTTGGGTCAAAACCTATTCAAAACACATCCAATCTAAATGAAATTTTATACAGGAACCTAATTGGAGCCCAGGGACCACTCACCAAAATTTGGGAGGGTTTGGATGTGTTTAGGGCACCTATTTAATTTATCTAATGATTATTAAATTTTTACCAAAACTATAGAAATATTTTCCCCAAAAATTCCCATTTTTTGGCAGGCCCTAGGTATGTCTAGGATAGCCTCTCTGCCAGAATTTTACCCAATTTGGGATTGGGGTGAAGAGTGGGCACTCATTTTAGTTACTGCCTAGCCCTAAGGGTATGTCCCACCAAAATGGGTGCCCTGGTCTAACCAGTGACCCAAAAGGGTCCAAACAATTTTTTCTGCAAACTAGACACCCTAAGCTACAATGTTCATGTTGGGCAAATTTCCACTCAGGGTCCCTAAGTATTTTTAAAACTTAAATACATTAAATACATCCAGTGTGACAGAAATGAAATGATTCTTATTTAATTCCTATAGTATTTGATCTGATGCCGCACGAATCTTGGCGCAGATCGACGGCATCTGGTCATCGTCCCCACTGAGCCAACGGCTGGGATTGGTTCTGCCTGGAGCGATTTCCAAGCTCTGCCGCCGGCAATCCAGCCCCTTCCCCGGCCGGCCACCGCCACCAACACCTCCGTCGAGGTGGTGGCTATCGTCAGACGGCGGCTCCGCCGCCGGAGAGGCGTTTTCCGGCGGATTAAGCAAGAATTTTTCTTGCCGAAACCAGGAGAAATCCCGGATTCGATCGGGCTCAATTGAGCCCGAAACTCAAGCCTAAGGATTCCTAGGATCTACCCGCGAGTTAAGGAGAGGAGGAGGACCTTCCTGGCGGCCTGGATGCGAGAGGAGCGGCGGGATGCCATTGGCGATGGCGGCGGCGCTCGGCTTCTGCAACTGCACAGTGGAAGGGCTCGTCTCCTCCAGGTAAGTGCTCCAAAATGATCCCCTCGGCTTCCTGATGGTGTTTAAATGGCAATTGGGGGAGGGGAGAGGCTGGTTCTTCAATGGCCATTATCTCCATTAATGGAGTGGCTCGGGTTGTGTGGAGGGGGGCTGAACCCACCCCTTGGTGGCCGGGAAACGGCTGGAATCAACTCCTCTCCCCTAGAGGAGTTGATTGCAGCCATAATGGGTGGCTGTTAGTCTCCCTTGGCCGGCCTCTCACTTCCCCCTTCTCCTTCCTCATTTCTCTCTCCTCCATTAAAGAGAAAAATGGAGCTTTCTCTCTCCTACTCACCATGGCCGAATTTTTGATCTCTCCTCCAGTCTATTGGCAGCCCAATAACTCATATTAATAATAAAAACGAGGTTAGCCCAAGTGGGGGAAATGGGTTTGAGCTTGGGTTAGCCCATTTAGGCTAATTTGACCTAACACTAGAATAGAGTTGACCTTGGTCAACATGACCAAGTGAGTTGACCCCAATGGATCCTTGGTGACCCATTGACTTCCCTTAGGGTCTAGGTAGGGTTACTCTGCACTTTGGAGGTCACATACCCTTAGTAAGGGTACTTTGACCAGATTAGGAGCTTGAGTTGACTTGGGTCAACCTGGCCTCTAGGGCTGACCCCAATGTGTCCTTAGTGACCCATTGATCCCACTTTAGGGTTAGGAGGGCATGGGTGGGGTCCTCTGGACTAGGAGTAGGTCAATTGGCCCTAAGTGGGCTAGGTTGACCTATTTAGGGCTAGGGTTGACCTTGGTCAACTGGGCCTCTTGGGTTGACCCTAATGGGTCCTTTTGGCTCTAATGGGTCTCCCAAAATGTTTGGGAGTGTTGTGGTAGGGTCTTGGGGTCATGGTGAAGCCCCATTGTCATCATAAATTATTGTTCAGAATTCTACTATCTGCAGACCATGGTGATCCCTACCTTGGCCTCCTATCTCTTGGCCCATTTCTGGCTTCCCAGGGTTTTGTCATGACCTAGTCATGGCCAAAACCACTCTTAGGGGTCTAGTTGGAAATGGGATGTTACAAATCCCAATAAACAAAACAAAGATTTCGTCCCCGAAATCAAGGTTGGACCTACGGGTCTTATTACCGAAGGAAAGAGTCTTGTAACATCCCATTATGACGCCTTGTTTGTTAAATTTGATTTAAGGGAAAACTTAGATCTAAGACCCCTTTCGCCCAAACGGCGAACCAAAATCCCAATAAACAAAGTTAAGCCCCCAATAAACAAAGATAAGCCCCTATCTACCTAGAGCAGCCCTTAGTATACTTAAAGCAGGAAAAATAAATTAACACCTTGAGGGGTCTGAGAGGTGTACCTAACTGAATAACTCGGGGTATCTTTGTCGCATCAGGTCCTGTGGCTCCCAGGTATGCTCCTCCTGGCCGTGGTTCCTCCACAGGACCTTGACAAGAGGGACCTTCTTGCGTCGCAAGACCCGCACTCCTCGGTCGTCGATCCTCACAGGCTCCAAATGGACCGACCGGTCTGAAGCTACCGGCCCTTCCGTAGTCAGAATCTGCTGCTCCGGGCGTAATAGAGCCCTCCTCAAGGAAGAAATGTGGAAGACGTCGTGCAGCGCTCCTAGCTCTGGTGGTAACTCCAGCCGGTAGGCTAGGGGTCCGATCCGCTCCAGGATCCTGTAAGGGCCCATGTACCTAGGGCTGAGCTTCTTCCTCCGACCACACACCCGTGAAACTCCATGCATGGGCCGGATCTTCAGAAATGCCCGGTCCCCCACCTGGAACTCCACCTGCCGATGTCGGGCGTCATAATACTTGGCCTGTCTACTCTGCGCCTCGAGCATCCTGTCTCTGACCAGCCTCACTTGTGCCTCGGTGTCTTTAACAAACTCTGACCCCAATACCTTCGGATCTTCGTTCTGCACCCATGAGAGTGGGGTCCGGCATCTCCTCCCATACAAGGCTTCGTAAGGCGCCATCTTGATGCTGGACTGGTGGCTGTTGTTATAGGAGAACTCGACAAGGGGTAAGAGTTTCTCCCACGGTTCCCCGCGATCTAAGATGCATAGCCTCAAAAGGTCCTCCAGCGTCCGGTTGGTGCGTTCTGTCTGCCCGTCTGTCTGGGGGTGGAATGCAGTGCTGAAAGTCAATCGCGTGCCTAAGTAAGCTTGCACGGACCTCCACTCCCTGGAGGTGAACCTGCCATCCCGATCCGACACTATCGTCCTGGGCACACCATGATAACGAATGAACTGCTCCACAAACTTCCGCACCAGTATTCCTACTGAATCATCCTTCCTGATCGGTATGAATCGAGCCACCTTGGTCAACCGATCGACGATTACCCAGATCGAGTCATTCCCTGTCCGAGACCGGGGAAGCCCATGTATGAAGTCCATGGCTATGTCATCAAACTTCCACTCCGGCACCGGGAGTGGCTGCAATAATCCTGCGGGGTTCCTGCACTCTGCCTTCACTAGCTGACATGCCTCACAATGGGTCACGAAGTGTGAGACATCCTTCTTCATGCCCGGCCAGTACATCGTCTTCTTCAAATCAGCCGTCATCTTTGTGATCCCCGGGTGTACAGAATACCGGCTGCAGTGCGCCTCCATCATAATATCCTCCCGGATCTGGCCTCCCTCCGGTATATACACCCGTCCTCTGAAGCACACCAGATCGTCCCTCAGTGTGTAATCTCCTGCAGTGCCTGCCTTCAGAGCTTGGAAGATGGGTTCCAACTTGGCATCCTGCCTCTGTCCCTCTCTGACCCGGTCTCTGATGTCATCGGTAACGCCTATCGCGGCCAAGTACTCCTCATAGAGCTCAGGATCATCAGACGATACCAGAGTAATGTGCATGTCCTCTAGTCTCTGCAGCAGCTCCATAGACATCAACTGAGGCTCTGCTCCTGCTGTGGCGGCTCTCCGACTCAGTGCATCTGCTACCACGTTTGCCTTCCCCGGGTGATAGTGCATCTCATACTGATAGTCAGATAGAAACTCCACCCACCGCCTTTGCCTGATGTTCAGTTCCTTCTGCGTGTCCACGTACTTAAGGTTCTTATGATCGGAATATATATCACAGTGGACTCCATAAAGGTAGTGCCGCCATATCTTCAGTGCGAATACAACTGCCCCCATCTCAAGGTCATGTACTGGGTAGCTCTTCTCATGGGTCTTCAGCTGGCGGGAGGCATAAGCTATGACGTGTCCGTTCTGCATCAGCACCGCTCCCATCCCCTGATATGATGCGTCGGTGTAGACCTGAAATCCCTCCCTCCCCGAGGGGAGAGTGAGAATGGGAGCCGAGGTCAGCCGATCCTTCAGCTCCTGGAAAGCTGTCTGGCACTGCGGGGTCCACACGAACGGTGCCTCCTTCTTCGTCAAGGATGTGAGCGGGAGGGCGATTCGAGAGAATCCCTCTACGAACTTCCGGTAATAACCGGCAAGTCCTAGAAAACTCCGTACGTCAGTGGCTGTTTTCAGCTGCGGCCACTCCGAAATAGCTCGAATCTTTGCCGGGTCCACTGCCAGCCCGGCTCCGCTGATAATGTGACCTAAGAAAGCCACCTCCTTCAGCCAGAACTGACACTTACTGAACTTCGCATAAAGATGATGCTCTCGCAGTCTCTCCAGGGTCAATGCTAGATGTCGTGTGTGCTCCTCCTCCGTCTTAGAATAGATAAGGATGTCGTCTATGAACACTATGACGAACACATCCAAATAAGCCTCGAAGACCCGGTTCATGAGGCTCATAAACGCTGACGGAGCATTCGTGAGCCCGAAGGGCATCACGATGAACTCATACAATCCATATCGGCTACTAAAGGCCGTCTTCGGAATATCCTCCTCCTGGATCCGCAGCTGGTAATAGCCTGACCTCAAGTCCAGCTTCGAAAAATAATGGGCTCCCTCCAGCTGATCGAACAACTCGTCTATCCTGGGGAGCGGATAGGTATTTCGGACGGTCAGCCTGTTTAGTGCTCGATAGTCGATGCACAGGCGTAAAGTACCGTCCTTCTTCTTCACGAATAGGACAGGAGCTCCCCATGATGAGGAACTCGGCCTAACAAATCCTGCTTCCACCAGCTCCTGCAACTGTGTCCGAAACTCCGCCAATTCCTTCGGGGCCATCCGATAAGGGGCCTTGGATACCGGCTTAGCCCCTGGTACCAACTGAATCTGGAAGTCCTTTTCCCTATGCGGAGGTAGTCCTGGCAGCTTATCCGGAAAAATGTCGGCGTAGTCACGAACCACCGGAATGTTAGCAATCAGGTCCTTCTCCTCAGTCATCTCGAACAATACTTGATATACCTCGTCCCCTTGCATATGAGCCTTAATGGCCTGAATAGATGAAAGCAAGCGACGGGAGACCGGTGTAGTACCTTCGAACGTTGCATAAGTATCGCCGTGGCTGAGCACGACCCTCCCTGCCGGGCAATCAATATGGGCATGGTTCCAGACAAGCCATGTCATGCCCAAGACGAGGTCGAAGTCCGGCATCCTCAGGATCGTCGCCGGGGCCTCGAGTGTCAACCCGTCTATGGTAACCTCCAGGAGGCACTTTTCTGTGGACTGGATCTCCATCCCATTGGGGAGGCGCACCCTCCTGGGTAGTCCCGTATAACAACGAATCTGATCCAGGTCCTTGACGAAATCCTCCGACACAAAGTTGTGCGATGCACCCGTGTCGAACAGGGTGTGGGCAGGCTTGCCGCACACCATCACCATTCCTAAATCAGTTGAAAGAAATTCTAGTGTAAGGTTTTCTAACCTAGGTTGTGTAGCAGTTCTATTAACGCTTAATACGAGCAAGGAATAATTCCAAAAATTAAGATTACTCTCATACCTGCAATAACCCTGTCCGGGTTCCGGGGCTGTGCTAAGTCCAGAGCGTAAATCTGCTCCCCATTCTGCCTGCGGTCGCCTCCCTGGTAACCACGTCCTCGGCCGCGTCCTCGGCCTCCGAAATGCTGGGCCGGTGGGCCACCCCGTGGTGCTGGAGGTGGTGCCCCCCTCATAGGGCAATCTCTCCGGAGGTGTCCCACCTGGTGACAGTGGAAGCACTCCGGCGGGGGATACGCCATACCCCGGGGTCTCTGCATCTCCTGGACCTGGAGAGGTTGAGGGGCCAAGACCACCTGCTCTCTCGGCTCCTGCCTTAACTCCTGACGAGGCTGCTCCTCTGCCCTTCTTCCATCTGGTACGATGCCTCGCCGCTGATCATTTCGGGCCCTCCGGCCCTGGTCCTCCGTTTGCCGTTTCCGGCCCCGGGTGGTGTGCCAGTCGGCCTCAATCCTCTTCGCCATCTCTAAAATCCGGGAGATGGGCCCGTCAGAGACAAAAAGCAAAGCCTCTCTCAACTCCTCTTTTGGGCCCTTATAAAACCTCTTGACGTACACTGCTTCATCCAGCTGATAAGAGCCCGCATATCGGGCCAAATGATCGAACTCTCGGTGGTACTCCACCACTGTCCTGGTGCCCTGCCTCAGCTGCAAGAAACGCTCCTCCAACTCGTCCCTGGCCGACTGCGGAACAAAGTGCTCCAGCAGCGTGGCCCTGAACTCTTCCCAGGTGATTTCTGCAATCTCTCTATCCGCAAAGGTCGTGTCCAACAGCGTCTTCCACCACCGCTTGGCATGTGACTCCAAGCAAGATACCACTAGGGCCACCCTCTCCTCCCAAGGGCATCGTATCCCAGTCAACATCTCGTACATCACATCCAGCCACTCCTCTGTCCGTACTGCCGACTCCATCCCCAAGTAAGATGGGGGAGAGAGTCCTCGGAAGGTGCTCATCCAGTTGGCCCCTGGGTTTGGCTGCTGGACTGGGGCTTGCTGAGCTCGGAAGGCCTCAAGGATAGCTTTAAGGGTCTGCCCCATGTCTGACTGGAGGAAAGGTGTGGGGACCATGGGAGGTGGTGCAATGTCTGGAGTCTGCTGAGCTCCACCTTGTGGGGTGGGCTGAGCTGGGGGCTGCAAAATGAAGTACATTAGTAGACAATCGACTCAATGCCTAATGAAAGTGGACAACTTACATGTGATTTCCCCTGTATGGGCACACCACTGCTTCCGCTGCTTAGTTTGTCCCCAAACTAAACCCGCGCGGGGGTGACCCAGGGTTGTGGACGGCTACTTTTCGATCGAGGTTTGCCTCTGATACCACTTGTAAGACCCCCTTTTTTTTTCCTTTTTGACTCCGGGGTCTTAGGCCCAGAACCGCCGTTTTGCGGTGACTCCTTCACGCCCTGAAGGGTCATCACCACAAAGCGCCGATTCTGCCGGCCAATTCGATCACATAAAAGTAGCATAATGAAGTAAAATGAAAAACTATCTGTCCACAGAGAATCACATGACATATATAAATATAACTCCACGAAGGGAGTGTCCACAGAAGATAACATCAGAGTAGCAAAATACGGGCTTATGCCCGGTACAACATATCCTCACTACAAAATCACTCATGCGGAAGCAAAAGCTGAAAAACTACTCAGGGTCGAGACTCACAGTCCCGGCTGTATGAACTCCGGAGCTAGACTGCCCCACCTCCAAGCGCACCGGCCTCTGGGGCTGCTCCTCCATGCTGGTCTCCACGATCCCCTAAATGGTGCGGTTCGAAAACCGTTAGTCTAAAAGACTAAGTCCTATCATCCCCCACCCCTTCCCCCACGGCTCCTAGGCACCGAGCGGAGAGGAAGAAAGGGGAGGACTTGAAGGTGGAGAATATCAAAAGCAGATGGCAGCGGTCCTATTCTAGCAAGTTCTATAGCATATAAAGACAATAAAATGTAAGCTGAAATGTAACCTTCACTTATGTGGAAAAACACATAAGCCAAGGGGTCTCTTGCAAGGCTCCCATCGTATAAAAAGTCCCATACTGATTTATACGTTGGGGTGTCGGTGGTCAAACAACAGTAACTAAATATATCAAAATTAACCTTAATTTATAAACTTGCCCACACAAGCTTATAGACTAAGGGGTCGTTTTGCAGGTCCTAAAGTATAAGCGTCCCATTCCACTTATACTTTAGGTGTCAAGGTTTAAGGTAACGATTATGCTATGACATGCAAGTGGGTATGATGGATCATGCAAGTGCAACGCACACACCCGACTCTGTGCACACAGACCTTTAGTTCCCCCTTTCTGGAGCCGTAACCTCCCAGGATACCTCCGTAGTGGCAGACGGAAGCGGTGGGTTGGGCCTCGCCCACCTCTAAACCAGTAAAGCACTACCGGTCAGACCTATCGTACGCCTCAACGCTTGGTGCACGAAGCGGACTCCTGCGTACTCTTGCCGGCTGGCGCACCGGACTTCTGTTGGCGAAGTGCTAACCACACTTGCTGAGTCAACGTATTGGCGTCGGTGCATCGACCCTCCAATACCGAAGACCCACCACCTTAATTTACTTTCCTTTTATGCACATGCAAATTTAGCGTGATCAAAACCCGAGCCAAAGCTCCCCGGACCAACACGTCCGTCACAAACAATCGAGCCGAAGCTCCCAGCTAACATCCCGTGCCATCAGTGTCTGTGAAATGTGCAACCCTAATTACTAAGTTACTCTTTTCAGCTTGTTAAACAGTTTACGTTAACCCAGGACTGCCCCCGGTATTCCCTGTGAAAGGCTCTCAAGGGGCACTAGGAACTGTGTTGGGATTACGCCCAGCGTTCCATTTCGCAAGGTACTTATTTTATTATTGGTTGATCCCCTTACCCATTATTTTCTCATGTTTCGATACGCTAATCCTAGGGTGATTTGACTCCAACTCTCCTTGGGTAGGACGATCTTTCGTCGGACCCGAACGCCTTTAAACCCTAGACAAAACCACACCCTACTCACTCATCTTCCAAAGATGCAGCCCATTCCACTTGTCCTTACAGCAAACCATCAAGACCCATCATACGTGCCCTAATTCATATCCAAATGAAATCCTGCAGTTTTGCTATATGCAGATCACTTAAGCTACGTGACCCGTAAAAAGGGAAGTACATGAAATACTCATGTAGTACCCTCATGATAATTATCAGAGGTCTATTATGATAAATATAGACTAAATTCAGAAAATCATATTTTTCCCAATTAATCTACTATTTATTGAATTTTCCTCAAAAACTAGGCCATAGTCAATTTGAACATGAACCATAAGATTTTCTCAGGTAATGGCCTCCTAAAATTTGTATTCACTAAATAACAGAGAAATATCATTGGTTGCCAATTTTCATAATTTTCCAGATAATTCTTGA
Source organism: Platanthera guangdongensis (assembly GCA_039583875.1). Classification (NCBI taxonomy): domain Eukaryota; kingdom Viridiplantae; phylum Streptophyta; class Magnoliopsida; order Asparagales; family Orchidaceae; genus Platanthera; species Platanthera guangdongensis. The sequence goes on from CM077161.1 coordinate 83,763,794, forward strand.
CCTCTAAAGGATTTATTAAAATAATTCCTAAAATCAAATATAATGAAGGAAGTGCCACATATATGTCTCCAATAATTATGTAAAAATTACTAGGGCTTCATAGGGAACTAGAAACATCATGATGAAGAAATTAGAATTTTTCAGACAATCTAAAAGTCATTATTAAATTTCCCAATGTTCCATGGAATTAAATAATTAAAGAAGCAACTACTAAATATCATTCTTCAAAAATTTCATAAAAATTTACAGAGATGGGTATCATGACTATAAGCCCCTTTGCTAAGTTTTATCAAGTTTAAACAAGTGTAGTTCTCTGCAACAATTCTTAAGTGGAAATTATAAAATATGACTTTGTGAATAAAGTACCAAAAATATTCATCCAAAATTTATTATAAAATTTTCAGAGACATGTATGTCCTAAGCAACTACCCATTCAAAATCTCAGGCCTTTTCAGATAGTTTTGGTATTAGATCTTATGGTTTCAAAGCTAGTGCCCTAAACTAGGGTTATGGATTTAAGGGGTCTTAAGTCTTCCAAATGCCCTAAAATTTTAACCACAGGACCATAGTAACCCTATGGACATCATTCCCAAGTTTCAAGTCCATCCAAGGTCTTTTGACCTCAATTTCTTCAAACCCTAGAAATTTACCCTAAAGGGCCTACCCTAACATTCTAGGGCTACCCTAGTCCAATCCATTCCAAACTCCATAAGTGAGTGTAAAAAGTCAAATTATATCTGTGGCCAAAATTTCAGCCTCTGTTGAGGTGATTTGGTCACTCAAAACCAAAAGTGCAACTTTTGACCAAAATGCCCTTCATAGGGTATAAATAGGGTTGGGTCAAAACCTATTCAAAACACATCCAATCTAAATGAAATTTTATACAGGAACCTAATTGGAGCCCAGGGACCACTCACCAAAATTTGGGAGGGTTTGGATGTGTTTAGGGCACCTATTTAATTTATCTAATGATTATTAAATTTTTACCAAAACTATAGAAATATTTTCCCCAAAAATTCCCATTTTTTGGCAGGCCCTAGGTATGTCTAGGATAGCCTCTCTGCCAAAATTTCAGCCAATTTGGGCTTGGGGTGAAGAGTGGGCACTCATTTTAGTGACTGCCTAGCCCTAAGGGTATGTCCCACCAAAATGGGTGCCCTGGTCTAACCAGTGACCCAAAAGGGTCCAAACAATTTTTGCTGCAAACTAGACACCCTAAGCTACAATGTTCATGTTGGGCAAATTTCCACTCAGGGTCCCTAAGTATTTTTAAAACTTAAATACATTAAATACATCCAGTGTGACAGAAATGAAATGATTCTTATTTAATTCCTATAGTATTTGATCTGATGCCGCACGAATCTTGGCGCAGATCGACGGCATCCGGTCATCGTCCCCACTGAGCCAACGGCTGGGATTGGTTCTGCCTGGAGCGATTTCCAAGCTCTGTCGCCGGCAATCCAGCCCCTTCCCCGGCCGGCCACCGCCACCAACACCTCCGTCGAGGTGGTGGCTATCGTCAGACGGCGGCTCCGCCGCCGGAGAGGCGTTTTCCGGCGGATTAAGCAAGAATTTTTCTTGCCGAAACCAGGAGAAATCCCGGATTCGATCGGGCTCAATTGAGCCCGAAACTCAAGCCTAAGGATTCCTAGGATCTACCCGCGAGTTAAGGAGAGGAGGAGGACCTTCCTGGCGGCCTGGATGCGAGAGGAGCGGCGGGATGCCATTGGCGACGGCGGCGGCGCTCGGCTTCTGCAACTGCACAGTGGAAGGGCTCGTCTCCTCCAGGTAAGTGCTCCAAAATGATCCCCTCGGCTTCCTGATGGTGTTTAAATGGCAATTGGGGGAGGGGAGAGGCTGGTTCTTCAATGGCCATTATCTCCATTAATGGAGTGGCTCGGGTTGTGTGGAGGGGGGCTGAACCCACCCCTTGGTGGCCGGGAAACGGCTGGAATCAACTCCTCTCCCCTAGAGGAGTTGATTGCAGCCATAATGGGTGGCTGTTAGTCTCCCTTGGCCGGCCTCTCACTTCCCCCTTCTCCTTCCTCATTTCTCTCTCCTCCATTAAAGAGAAAAATGGAGCTTTCTCTCTCCTACTCACCATGGCCGAATTTTTGATCTCTCCTCCAGTCTATTGGCAGCCCAATAACTCATATTAATAATAAAAATGAGGTTAGCCCAAGTGGGGGAAATGGGTTTGAGCTTGGGTTAGCCCATTTAGGCTAATTTGACCTAACACTAGAATAGAGTTGACCTTGGTCAACATGACCAATTGAGTTGACCCCAATGGATCCTTGGTGACCCATTGACTTCCCTTAGGGTCTAGGTAGGGTTACTCTGCACTTTGGAGGTCACATACCCTTAGTAAGGGTACTTTGACCAGATTAGGAGCTTGAGTTGACTTGGGTCAACCTGGCCTCTAGGGCTGACCCCAATGTGTCCTTAGTGACCCATTGATCCCACTTTAGGGTTAGGAGGGCATGGGTGGGGTCCTCTGGACTAGGAGTAGGTCAATTGGCCCTAAGTGGGCTAGGTTGACCTATTTAGGGCTAGGGTTGACCTTGGTCAACTGGGCCTCTTGGGTTGACCCTAATGGGTCCTTTTGGCTCTAATGGGTCTCCCAAAATGTTTGGGAGTGTTGTGGTAGGGTCTTGGGGTCATGGTGAAGCCCCATTGTCATCCTAAATTATTGTTCAGAATTCTACTATCTGCAGACCATGGTGATCCCTACCTTGGCCTCCTATCTCTTGGCCCATTTCTGGCTTCCCAGGGTTTTGTCATGACCTAGTCATGGCCAAAACCACTCTTAGGGGTCTAGTTGGAAATGGGATGTTACAAATCCTATGACCCATGACTATATATGGTGGGTCAATCTAATATTCCTAATAGTTTTCCTTACCCAAATCCCAACTGGGGTTCCAACACACTCTCTTCACTTTTTCGTAGGACTCCTAAACCCACTATTAGGGGTGTCCTAAAGCTATATTAAAATTATGTAAAAATTAAAAGTCAGCCCACCCGCTCTGCATTTAAACTGCATGCTTTGGCAAGCGCGTCATTTAACACGCCCGCCCATTCTACAATATTGATGTTGCACTTCACGCATGCTATATAAACTATATGGGTATAAAATTTTAACCGATGTGGGACTATTCTGCGATATAATGGCAGGCAGAGAGAAGTGCTATATGATAAGATATATAATATAATTAAAAGAGAGAGACGGGGGAGAGAGACGGGGGAGAGTGAGGGCGTCATAGATTATAATATATGAGAGACGAGCCGGGAGAAAAAGTTAAAGCCATCAATTATAAGGTATATAATAGAGAATGACGGGGGAGAGAGAGTCCACATATGATTGGTATATAATAATATTATTAAAATATTAAATATTAAATGAGAGCCTGTATATGAAAGAGAGGGGAAAGAGAGAGACGGGCGGGGAGAGAGAGAGGCGAACCCCGGGGTCGTGCTGATACCGTCGTTGCCGGCCAGGTACTGTCGCGTTTGGACGTAGGGGCAGAGCCCCGTGTCGGGAACTCGTATATATATAATTTTTTTTGTCTAAACAGGAAGGAGGCTGGCAATTTAAGTGTGGCTGCGCGGAAAATGAAATTAGAGGCTTAAGATATCCTCGAATCGAAAAGTGATCAAAATGCAAGTTGTAGATCTCATCGCGATGAACAAATTTCATATTAACTATTTTTTCATTTGATGTCGTTTTGACTCTCAAAATGGCGCCCGGACGTTCACGAAAAGTGTAGGAATGACCTTCTCGAGAAACGTTGATGTTTCTCGAGAAAGAAAGATTTTTCTCGAGAAATATTGCTGTTTCTTGTTTCTCAAGAAACATTGCTGTTTATCGAGAAACAAAACTGTTTCTTGAGAAAGAAAGCTTTTTCTCGAAAAACATTGCTGTTTCTTGAGAAATAAAGTTGTTTCTGGAGAAACAGCAAAACATTGCTGTTTCTCGAGAAACAATGCTGTTTCTCGAGAAAGAAAGCTGTTTCTCGAGAAACAAAGCTGTTTCTCGAGAAACAAAGCTGTTTCTCGAGAAACAAAGCTGTTTCTCGAGAAACATTGCTTTTTCTCGAGAAACAAGGCTGTTTCTCGAGAAACAAGGCTGTTTCTCGAGAAACAAGGCTGTTTCTCGAGAAACAAGGCTGTTTCTCGAGAAACAAGGCTGTTTCTCGAGAAACAAGGCTGTTTCTCGAGAAACAAGGCTGTTTCTCGAAAATGACCTATTTTCTAGGGAAATGACATTATTTCTCGAGAAATCAATATTATTTCTCGGGAAATCAATGTTATTCTCGAGAAATCAGTTTTGTCTCATACTTCTGGATAAAATGACGATACGGGGGACTAAACCTACCACGATTCGAATGAAATTCGCAAAGTAAGTGAATGTCAGTGCTACAAATCTAACAACGAAGACAAAACTAAAATCCGACAAGCCGTTCTCGAGATATAAATTTTCAAAGCGTACGACAAACATAAATTCTGCAAAACTTCAAAAATTCGCCGTGGCTCGAATATCACTCGGATCGCTACTGAACTTGACGAGCATGTCAAAAATAAATTGATTTAATTTTTTAAGGTGAACGTTTACATTTTCGTCAAGGATTCTCGAATTTGTCCGCCCCGACCGAACAAACGTGAAAACGCACTAATGGCAACGCGCATCAACTCCACGTTAACGTAACGCCCCCTTACGTCATTATGACATCACTGAGGGGATTAAATAATTATCGAAAAATCATGGGTGTTACAATGTGTGTATACAAATTGACCTACACAATGAAGGATTACATTGTATAGTCATGTGTTTACTGGCCCACTATAACCTGACATTGATGTGTACTTAGCAATATAAACCTGTAAGTAAATAATTAAAATTGCAGCATCAAATACAGTCACAATTTATCGTAGCTTAACTGGACCCGTCTTTAAATCCGGGTTATTATGGATACAATATCCAATAATCTCCCCCTATTTGAAGAAGTCAGAACCATATAAGCTAAGGTGAATTCTACATAACAAATAATAAAACATTAAGACTTTAAAAGATAAATGAAATAAAAAACAACACGCATTCCCAGTCAACAAAGGAATTATATATATATATATATATATATATATATATATATATATATATATATATATATATATATATATATATATATATATATATATATATATATATCAAGAAAGTTCATAGTTGGGGGGGGGGGGGCAACCCACAACACTCAAAATAAAACACATATGACTTTCAGATATGCTCACTCTACATCTTCAATCCCTGCCTGTCAAAATATGCCCTTGGCTTTTAAAAGTACTTTGGAGGTGCTGGATGCATAGCATCATCATTTTGGTTACTTCTAAAGTGTATCCTTCTCTTTGTGCAAGCAAGATTATACTTGTTCCACTCTTCTTGATCGTAGTAGTGTTTACGTTTTTCACCGCCAAGAATGACCAAGGAGAAGGTGTCCAAGATAATCCCTTTCGAAATAAGACTCCACACCTCCTCCATCTCTCTGTTGGGATCTTACCTGGCTACTAAAGGGACATCCCCATATGTTCTTTTCTTGTGAATTGGAGTAGCTGGAATGTCTTCAACAAGTTGAACTTCTGGCCCCTCAGCAGCAGCAGTAGTAGTCGCAGCAGCATTTGCGTTTGCCCAATATTGATAGTAATCCTCTGTAGGATGAACCTCATCATGAGCAGGAACAATAGGTATTTGAACCTCCTGGCCTTGCCTACCAAAGATCTCCTTATGAAGCAACAAGAATTTGTTATAGCTGTAATTATTTACAGCTTCAAAGTTCGCTAGCATGGCTTCCTTAAGTGCATTTACCTTTGCTACCACCTTAGCAGCCATGGTCTCCTCCCCCATTCTGACTTCTTCAGCCAAGGAAATTGCATAAGCTTCCATGTTGGTTTCATAATGTACCTTTGAGTTATTATGAGCTTCAATCATTGTTTTGGCATTTGTATCAACATTGCACAGAACATTCAGATTGCTCTTTAGTCCTTTCATGACAAAACTAACCTCTTTTTCACCTTGAGTAAACCACGAGTCTAGCTTGGCATCTAGCTTATCAAATCTGACCTTAACCTCTGCTAGCCCATTATTCAGATCTTTTCTATTTCCTTGACCTTTGTTTAGAACTCTTTGCATGGAGGAATCAAAATAAGCTTTCTGATTGGATAACATTGCTTCTACGCTCTACAGAATTGTATTATCATCACTAGAACTTAAGATATCAGGAATAAGAGTGCTAGGAAGATCCTCACTAGAAGACTCATCTATCAGAGATAAACGAGCTTTTGAAGTTATGACACAGTCTTCAGTAGCAGTCAGAACAGGAGTCAGCACCTCCACATCTCCCTCCTTATTTGAAAGAACCACAACCTCCACTGTAGCAGCAGGAGGTGCATCTAGTATCTTGCCTATCCTTTTCTCAAGGTTGCGTATGAGCCTAGTAACCTCAGTAGCAACTGATATTGAGGTCCTGGGCACCCCCATCATAAGATGTAGTAGGAATTACCTTTGAGAGAGGGACTATCAAGTTCTCCATTACTATTAGTTCATCGGCTACAATAACATTTGCAGTAGTAGTAGAGGTCATACCAGCAGCATTCTCAATCTCATAATCCACCACAGTGAGGTCATCGACAGCAGCACCATCATTATCCAAGTCATCTTCAACATCAGCACCATCATCCAGGCTATCAACAGCCTCTTGCCCAGATGGAGCTGAGACCTATACAACAACATTCTCTTCCTTAGCAGTAGAAGGCACAAGCTATAAGATAGCTGTAAGGCCTATGGAAGCCACCTCAGAGAGGAAAACCACTATATCTACCTCTATAACTGGAGTATCTGGTACAACCACTGACCCTGAAGCTGGAATATCTATATCTGAAGCTTCTATCACTGATTCTTAAGGCACACTCAAGGGCACTAAGCTAGTAGCCACTTGTGGTTCTGCTGTCTTTGTTGGATCTTACGGCACCCTAAGAGGGGGGTGGGTGGTGAATAAGGGTCAATTAATTTTCGTTAACTAGGCAAAGTTTACATGATGAACAAAAACAATGAAATTATGAAATAGAGACTAATTTTTCAAAAGCAGACTCAAACACTCTGAAATATATAAAAGCTAAAACAATAACAATTTAATTCAAAAGTGCTAAAAGTGAATATAAGGTATTTCTATAGTGATAGAGACAAAGGCTTATGAAAAATACCATTTACTTTTGTCTTCGCCAGTCCTTCTACCAAGAACCGGCAAGTTAAAGCGTATCTCTCCCTAGATCTTGCTACAAGCCTCCCTTAGATCTACCTCAATCTAGACGCTGCACACAAGGCAATGATTTCACCCTAAGAGACACAAGAACTTGGATGCCACATACAAGGAGGCGATTTTCCCCTAAGCCACACAAGGACTTCGGAGCCACGCACAAGGCGGCGATTTCCCCTAAGCCATGCAAGGAATTAGATGCTACACACAAGACGGTAATTTACCATCTCGATTATAAAAGGTTTACAATATGAATAAGAACAAAACAAATTGAAAAATTCTGAATTAAAACTCCCTTTAAACAATGCGTTGAAGGTGACGACGAATCCTAGCCAGGGTTGCTTTGAATGATGTGTATGTGTCGTCGATCTTTTGTGCTTCGGCCTTCTTGAGAGTATGGAGTAAATCTGGAATCTGGAGCTCTCAGGTTCGTCTAAACAGGAAGGTGCACTTCAAGTAATGAATTTCATGATCTCCTCAAAAAATTGAATGGCTTTTATACTTTGGCGATATCGCCTGGCGACACCGGGTATCGCCACCTAGAGATATCAGTAACTGCTACCACATGTCCCACAAACTCCTCATTTTCACATTACAGATCCGTCGATAGTCAAACATGGATAATCGCCTGGCGACACTGGGTATCGCCCGACGATATCTTCTAAGCTCATCTATTCTGACCCAAAACATCACCCAAAATCCATTAGAAATAGAACTGCGATATCTACACATCATAAACATGCAAAGATAAAATATAAATGAGATTTGTTATTAGCAAACCAAAGTATAGTGGAACGCATGCTCCAACAATCTCCCCCTTTTGATAATAACAAATCCACAGAGAAAGAAATCATGAATGATATATGAGGTGTTAGAAACTATGAGTATCAAGTCTAAGCATTTGTACGTGCATAAATTTCTCTTGGATGAAGCACTCCCCATACAGGGGTACTCTCCCTAAAGCTAAGCATAGTTGGCTGAAATTTTAGTGAACGTAAAATTTAGTCGTAAACCTTGAGTATTAATGATTTCTGTTGGATCCCTAGTTGATTTGGGCTAGGTTCACTGACTTAGGTTGTGACCCATCATGTATAGCCAGGGTCAATTTGTGTCCTAAAGTCTAGGTTAAGTCCTTAGGCTCAACTCCAGATGGACCAGCTTTCAACACGAGCCTCAGAGACTCCAGACTCACAAGTTTTCGAGACTAAGTAAAGTGAGTTCGACATTCGTCGAACTCAGCTCGACGAAAGGAGTTCTGCGCTCGACGATCATGAGACAATTCTTAGTGCTGTGCTCGACGATCTATGTTATCTGTTCGACGAAAACTCAGTTTCTATATCAAGCCAAAGTCAGGAGGACATCAAATATTTCTAAGTCCAGCTTGATGCATCGGTCGACGAATTATATTCTGAGCTCGACGAACTTGGACCTCAAGTTCACAGCTTCTCAGGTCGACGAATGCTAAACTCTACTCGATGATTTCTGGACTCAGAGAATCTGTGTCGACACTTAGGGTTTGTGTTGACACCAGATGATATGTGTCGACACCAGGATTTCAGTCGACACCAGCTTATGTTGACACCAGGATTTCAGTCGACACCAGCTTATGTCGACACCAGGATTTCAGTCGACACCAGCTTATGTCAACACCAGAGGATTTGGGTCGACACCAAGATCAATCTGTCGACACCAACTTATGTCGACACAACATTTCAGCAGATGCAGAGTATTTTGTCTAAGTCCAGAACTTTTCTCAGCTCGATGAATTTTATTCTCAGCTCGACGAATGAAAACTGTCTATCAGATAAATGAAGATTGTCTGGTCGACGAACTCTATCAAGCTCAGCTCGACGAACTCAAGCTCAGCTCGACGAACTACAGCTCAGCTCGACGAACACAAGTTCAGCTCGATGAATTGTGTTCTTTGTTCGACGAATCTATATTAGGTTTTCTTCAAGGTTCCCGCTCCGTTTCTTGGCGCTGATTCCTGAACATTTAATTCCAGATCTTCTCGGAATGTTACCGTTAGAACGTGCATTGACTATGGACGATTACATGCCGTTTTTCCATGGGACAGTTAGGAAAGTCATTGATTGCTGATTCTTTCCAAGTCCGACTGTAATTACTGCTCGACATTCAAAAGTTTGAATATTCCTCAGTGAGTAAGACACACAGACATACACAAAAAAATAGTGATACAGTAAGAGAACAGAATCAAGCAGTGAAAGAGTTCAAGAATCACAATACGGAAAACAATCTTACAGACACTCTGAAGCTGCAGAAGAATAAAACTTTCTCAACAATCTAAAGTTCTTGACTGCAATCAGCCTTGACCAGAGAACTTTTGAAGAAGAAGAAGAACAACCAAATTCAATCAAGAGTCTTCTTCTTTCTATTCTCAGGACAACTTTAAAGGACAACAGAACTTTATCAGTCAAAAGAAGTTCCTGAAGCAGTTCTGGTCCAGGCATTCTAGGTCATTGAAGGCCTATCACCCTAAAGCAGTGCTCCAGCATTCCTGACCAATTCAAGATCTCAGGGGGAGAAAGATCTGCTACATCAATCCACAAGTCTTCTCTCTGACTGTTGATAGAGAAGACACTATCACCCTCTCTCTAATTCCTGTACAGGATTTTAAATCCCTTCAAAATTATTCTGGTTGTAAGTCTCCTTCCAAAAGACTTGAGGGTTTGGTTTTTTGGGACCTGATCAAAACCCATTGGTGCCTAGGACACCTGATCAACTCATCCTATAGTGGATTCCTACCTAGGGTGGTAGAAGAGTGGATGTACCCAGATTGTTTGGGGAACCACTATAGCTCCTTGTGTCTTCTGGTTGCTTATTTTCTTTTGTTTTCTGGCTGTAGTCTGTGATTGCTCTGTGTTTAGTTAGTTGTTGTGTTTACTTTATGTTATTTGCTTCCCTGTCCACTTAGGTATACAACAACAGTTGTAAAACATTTTTAGTAAGCACTATACTCTATTCACCCCCCCCCCCTCTAGAGTATATCAGATCTAACCTGCACTTTCAATTAGTATCAGAGGGAGGTTGGTTAAAATACCACACCTTAGTGGTTGCACAGATTAACACATGAACCACAAAGATCCCTCTAGTTAGATCTGTCTGTTTTAAGTTTGTTGTTAGATTTATTTCTTCACAGAACATGACCCAAAACAAAGATTATGCTAGCACCAGACCTCCAGTGTGCAATCTATCTAAGTTTGCACTTTGGAAGGTAAGGATTAGATTGTACATGAACTCTATTGATGAAGACATTTTTAATTCTGTTTTGACAGTGTGTCCAAGACCCCCAGAAAATACAAGTACAAGTGCTGTTCCACCTCCATCAGGAACAGATGCAGAAATCAAGAAATGGAAAGTGGTAGATGCTAAGGCAATGAAAATTTTAGCCCAGACTATGTCTGATGTAATATTCCAAAGAGTAGCTGACTGCAACTCAGCAAAGGACATCTGGGACAAGTTATCTGAGATAGTCTCAGGAACTGCTGATGAGAGAAAAGACAGAAGATCTCACCTCATAACCCAATATGAGAACTTCAAGAAAGGAGAATCTGAGTCAGTAGCAGATATGTATAATAGACTCAGTCTCATAGTCAATGAGCTGAAAACATTGGACAAAAAGATCTCATTGACTAAGCTCAACGAAAAATCCTAATGTGCTTCCCAAGCACTTGGGACTCAAGGATCTGGCCAATCAAGGATGCCAGAGGCCTAAATGAGATCACAACTGAAGCTCTCTTGGGCAAGCTCAAGTCTTATGAGCTGCTCATCAAGAATAGAGAAGAAGAGCAGAAGGCTGCCTCACTAGCTACAAGAAAAGAAAAATCAATAGCTTTCAAAGCCATTGAAGATCAGCCTGAAGACAAGGTCATAGGAAATGAAGAGCTGCTAAGCCTACTGGCCAAAAGATTTTACAAAATGGCCAGGAAAGATTTCAGGAAAAAGTCTACCAGAGGGCATGACAAGCCAAGGTATGACAAATCAAATAACAAAGAGATTATTTGTTTTGGATGCAGGAAAACAGACCACATGGTGTCTGACTGTCCATAAAGTCAGCATAAGGACAAAAAGGACAGGAAAGAAAGAAGAAAAGACAAAGACTTCAGGAAGAACACCAATGACAAACCCTCCTCCAGCAAGAACAAACACACCAGGAAGGGGTTTGTAGCTGAAACTTGGAGTGAGACAGAAGAAGAATCTGAAGCTTCATCCAACTCAAGTGATGATGAAGATGATGATGAAGAAAAAGAATTCTGCATGATGGCTATCAATTCCTCACAACAAAATTCTGATGCAGAAGAGTTAGAGTTAGAATCAGAGACTCAATCTGAAGAGGACCAGGTAATAAGTTCTTTTGATTTTAATTCTGAGGACTTCAAGTGTGAGTTCTAAGCACTGTGTTTAGATTTATTAAAATCTGAGAAGGAAATCATTTCCCTTAGAAATCAGCTATCTGAACACAGCTCTTTAAAATCAGAAAACCTCAAACTCTCTAAGGAGTTGGAATGCTATAGGGAGCAGATAGCCTCAATGAAAAGTGAACTATCAAAGGCCAAGAAGTTTGAAGAATCCCTTAATGGGAGAAGTATCAAACTAATGGACATCACAAGCACAGTGAACTGAAGATTCAACAGTACACTGGGCTTGGGTGCCTCATCTAGCCAACCTGTAGTATTAACAACCCCAATCAAGTTTATCACTGATAAAGGTAAGGGAGTTGTAGAGGTAGCTAGGAAGAATTCTGATCTACCTAAAAAACCATAGTTCAACAGAAATCATCGAACGGAGCTCGATGATTGCCGAATGGAGCTCAACAATCTCAGGCTAAATCGTCGAACTCAGGTCGACAATCTTTGAACCCTGAACTCTGGCACAGTCGATCTTCGAATGGAGCTCGACGATCTGACCCAAGATCGTCGAACTCAGCTCAGAGATCATCGAACAGAGCTCAGAGTTTTGAAAACTCTTTCAAAGGCAAATCAAAGTTCAATCCTAGAGGTTCTACATCTCAATGGTTTAACCCCTATACTGAATGGATAATACCTCCTAGGAGATATCATCCTGAAGGCTATAAGAGTCAACCAGAGATGTCTTTTATTTCTGAATTCAAAGGTTATCAACCTAGGCCCAAGGTAAACTGGGTCAAAAACAAGTAAATGTGCAGGTGAAGACCTATCCAACATCAAACCAGCAATGATATCTGGATAGTGGGTGCTCAAAGTACATGACAGGAAAAAAGGACAATTTCACGTACTTCAAAGCCAAGATTGGACCTAAAGTAATATTTGGTGATTCAAACTTTGGACTAATAAAAGGACATGGTGCAGTCCAGATTGGCTCAGTCACATTCGAGAAAGTAGCCTATGTGGAAGGACTGAAGCACAACTTGATCAGTATCAGTCAACTGTGTGATGAAGGCTACAAAGTGACTTTTAGCAAATCCTCATGCAAGATCAAATCAGAGGACAACACCACTGTGTTGACAGGTAAAAGGAAAGGTAACATCTATTTAGTAGACTTTCTTTCAACTAAAGTAGACATATGCTTGTTCAATTCTGTTTGTAGACCTAATGAATTATGGCATAAGAGATTAGGACATGTAAACCTTAGAACCATTGCTAGGCTATCCAAGGACAACCTTGTTAGAGGACTACCTTCTGGCCCCTACAAGAAAGAAGGACTTTGCAGGACTTGTCAATTAGACAAGCAAACCAAATATATCTTCAAGTCACTTAATAAGAGTGATTCACCTAGGATTTTATATCTGTTACACATGGATCTCTTTGGACCCATTACAATACAAAGCTTAGGAGGGAAATCTTATACCTTAGTAGTTGTAGATGACTTCTCTAAATTCATATGGGTGTTCATTCTGAGGAAGAAGTATGATAACTTTAAGTGTTTGACAGAGTTTCTCAAATGCATACAGATTGAGTTCAACACTCACATTGCCCTGATCAGAAGTGATCATGGGACAGAGTTTGATTCTCTTCTTATGCAAGAGTTCTGTCAAAGTGAAAGGATCAAGCATACTTTCTCAGCTCCTAGAACTCCTCAACAAAATGGGGTAGCTGAAAGGAAAAATAGAACCCTTATTGAATCTGCTACTACATTGTTGTCAGATGCTCACCTTCCTCTATCCTTTTGGGCAGAGGCAGTGAACACCTCCAACTATGTGTTGAATATAAGCTTGATACATAAGCTGAAGGGCAAGACTCCCTATGAATTACTCAAAGGGAAGAAATCTAAAGTAGATTATTTTAAAATCTTTGGTTGTATTTGTTACATTCACAATAATGACAAGAGATGCATAGCAAAATTTCAAGCTAAAGCTGATGAAGGAGTGTTTTTGGGATACTCCATGATCAGTAAAGCTTATAGGGTATATAATAAATCTACTCTCAAAATTGAAGAATATGTTCATGTAACTTTTGATGAAACTAACATGTCATACAAGGAGAAAGAAATTTCTACCATAAGCTCTTTGCAGGTTCCACCATTGTGTGAGTCTATGGATGGACTGAACCTTACCCAAGAGGTATCAAACCATCCCACTCCACAGGATGCTGAAGATAGTGATGAGGAAAGTCAAGAGGAAGTGGGTGAACTTTCCCCAACAGCTAGTATCACTCCCCAAGAGGAATTAAATACTGAAGCTGTTGCTCAACCAACTCCACCAACTAATCTTGTCACACTTAGAGATCACCCTAGATCTCAAGTGATTGGAGACATCTCAGTAGGTGTACAAACAAGGCATCAACTCAACCAAGACTTGATGCATGCCTGTTTTCTCTCTCAAATTGAACCTCTCACCATACATGAGGCAGAGCAAGATCCCCACTGAATCATTGCAAGGCAAGAGGAACTCAATCAGTTTGAGAGATGTAGAGTTTGGGATTTGGTTCCAAGACCCCATAACTACCCAGTTATTGGAACTAAATGGGTCTACAAGAACAAGTTGGATGCTCAAGTCAACATAGTGAGAAACAAGGCTAGGCTTGTTGCTCAAGGCTACAGACAAGTGGAAGGAATAGACTATAACCAAACCTTTGCCCCTGTTGCAAGGTTAGAGGCCATTAGGATATTCCTTGCCTATGCAGCTTACAAGAGATTCAAGGTCTATCAGATGGATGTCAAAAGTGCATTTCTGAATGGAATACTTCAAGAAGAGGTTTATGTAGAACAACCTCCAGGTTTTATCTCTCCAACTCAACTCTCTTTTCTTTTTAAATTGCATAAAGCTCTCTATGTTTTAAAGCAAGCTCCAAGAGCTTGGTATGAGACCCTAACAAGCTTTCTTTTAGAGCATGAATTTACAAGAATAAGCATAGATAAAACACTTTTCACTAGACATCATAAGGACCAAATATTGTTATTACAAATATATGTGGATGACATTATTTTTGGGTCTACTGATCCCAAATTGTGCAAGAGGTTTTATGACCTCATGCATTCAAAATTTTATATGAGTAGCATGGTTGAGCTTTCCTACTTCCTTGGTCTCTAAGTGAAGCAGCTCCTAGATGATATCTTCCTCTCTCAAGCTAAGTATGCTAAAGAGCTTATAAAAAAGTTTCGGATGGGTGATGCTTCAGGGATGAAACCCCTATGACTACAAATGCTGTTGTGGATTCTGATGTAGCAGGGAAACCTGTGGATCATAAAAGGTATAGGGCAATTGTTGGATCCCTATTTTACCTAACAGCTAGCAGACATGATATAATGTTTGTTACATGCCTCTGTGCTAGGTTCCAATTGAACCCTAAAGAATCTCATCTTATTTTCTTAAAAAGAATTTTGAGATATATAAAGAGTTGCCCTAGTCTAGGACTCTGGTATCTTGCAGAGTCAGAGTTTGAGTTAACTGGATAATCAGATGCTGACTATGCTAGATGTAGAGTGGACAGGAAAAGTACCTCTGGAACATGCTAGTTCCTTGGTATGAGACTTGTCGCCTGGTTTTGTAAAAAGCAGGCATCTGTCTCTACATCAACTGCAAAAGCAGAATACATGGCTGCTGGTAGTTGCTGTTCACAAATGCTATGGATACAAAACCAACTCTCAGATTATGGTGTCAACTTAAATAATTCAATATTATTCTGTGATAATACTAGTGCTATCACTATAGTATAGAATCCAGTTCACCATTCTAGGACAAAACATATTGAAATAAGACATCATTTCATTAGAGATAATGTGGTCAAAAAGAAAATTAACTTGAACCATATTCCTACTGATCTACAAAGAGCAGACATTTTCACTAAGCCAATGGATGAGAAAACCCATCTGTTCTTTATAAATCAACTGGGAATGATTAATGGAGAAGAGTTAACCTAATTTCTGTCTGCATTTGACGAATTTTCCAGAGTTCGTCGAACGGAGTTTGACGAATTAGGGAAAGTTTGAGAGATTCTCGTCGAACGGAGATCAACGAATTCTCTGTGTGAGGAAACAATTTTCGTCGACCAGAGATCGATGAACTTTGCTTCAGGAAGACATTTCGTCGTACGGAGTTCGACGAACTGTTTTTGATTCTTCTGGATGAGATCGATGAATTATCCGTCTATAATTTATTTCGTCGAGCTCAGTTCGAAGAATTTTTCTTTTTCGTGGAACGAAGTTTATCGATTCATATTCTGAAAATCTTATATCTAGGTTTTCTTCGACCTCCGTCCCGCACTTTCAGTTCCCTTGCTCTTGATCGCCGTTTCTCTCTGTGTTTTTCTTGCAGGACATCAATGGAGATTCCCTCAGGTTCTTTGGTTGCAATGAAGTTTGACACTGGATTCGACATGGATTTTGAGTCATTTCAACATTCTGACCCCATCTTTCTATACATCTTAGAACTACTGGAAGAACTCAATTTAAAGGATTTCGTGAACAGGCCCATTAAACTTCATGGAACGGAAATACAAGAATGGGTATATACATCTACAGTTTCTGAAGAAGATGTTTTGAGCGGCAATATAGGGAACACTGTCGTTTCCCTCTCTCCCGCAGTTCTCACTGAAATATTTGGATTAGTGAATGAAGAAGACAATCTGGAAATGGATTCTGAGGAATTCAGTGATATGCTGAAACTCATGGGCTTCTCTAGTAACAACCCTAATAGGTTCTTGAAAAAGCAATTATCCGCCGCCTACCAATTTCTGGCAGATATTACGGGAAAGATACTGATGGCCAAGCACTCTGCTCATGACTATATTACGCGTCGCCAATTTCTGATAATGTGTGCAGTAGTGAATAAGCGACAGGTTGATTGGAGTAAGGTGTTCTTTGAATTGATCAAGAAGAAGAACAACAAGAAGGAAGTCTGCTTTGGCAGAATATTGGGAATATTTCTCAAAGAGAAGGCTGCTGAATGTATGGTCTCCCCGACCATCTCCATTAACGCCAGCAAGCGCCTCACTTGTGCTCTGTTTGGCCGGTGGGAGAGGACTATCTCCAAGCTCTCAAAGGCTTCTTCCTCCTCCCAACAAACTTCTGAGAGTACAAGGGCTGTAAAGGCCGCTCCCCAC
Source organism: Platanthera guangdongensis (assembly GCA_039583875.1). Taxonomy (NCBI): domain Eukaryota; kingdom Viridiplantae; phylum Streptophyta; class Magnoliopsida; order Asparagales; family Orchidaceae; genus Platanthera; species Platanthera guangdongensis. The sequence goes on from CM077161.1 coordinate 83,780,634, forward strand.
CCTGTTGAAGAGGTTCCTCCATCTAAACCATCTCTTCCAACACCACTTCCTCCAAAGAAGCCTCCTCATGTCCCTACCCCTCCTTCATCTCCACCACTTGACCTGACAAACATTCCATCTTCACCTCCATCATCCCCTCTACAAGTTAATCAACAACCCACTCCTCCAGATTCCCCTCATGAGACAGTACTTCCTACACCTCCACAGTCCCCTCTTCTCCCACACTTATCCACCATTCCATCTTATCAAATACCATCAGACTCAATCATGCTAGATGCCCCCACTCCATCTGTTATTCCTCCTCCCATTCCATCCCCTTCTCCTTCCCCATTTGATCCATCTACCCTCATTTCTTTGCTCACCCCTCTCATAAAATCTTTGATCCAAGAGGCAATTACACCTCTTGTGACCTCCATTAATTCCTTATTTGCCCAGCTCTCTCTTCTATCTACTGTCCCCTCTTCATCTAGGGGCCCGGATCCAGGTATTCCTGAACCTAAGCAGGGGGAGATGCTCTGTGATGAACTTGCAGCAGCAGCAACAGCAGCAGTCACAGCAGTTCCTTCCCCATCAGATTCAGATTCAGATGAGGATACAACAGTCTTGACAGACTTTGATGTTGAGATGTTTGAGTTAATTCAATTCATGGATACTGACATTGACTTGGATGAGTTAGTTGCTCAAATATCTCCTGTTGGTGATTTCTATTTAAGTCCCACGGTGAATTTATCAGTTTTGCTGAGTAATTTTGATACTGTACATATGCAATTCCCTCCAGCAGGTTTCTCTAAGCCATATTTGGCTATGCTACCCTATACCTCTCCAGCTAGTCCAGCAGTTGCCAAGCAACTCTATGACAATTTTGCTCTCTCAGCTTTAGCCTCCATCTCACCTTCCAGCCCAGAGGTCATTCCAGACGATACAACAGTGCCTGTTTCAGCACCAGACTTTATTATGGATGACTCTCCAGTGCCTACTCTAGATGAGATTATTCAGGTTGACATTGAAGAAGAGAATAAGGCAGTAGCTAATAGCTTTGTCTCCTTTGTTTCTGATTCTTGTACAGATATTTCTTCTCTTGTTGTTGATACCTCTTTTCCTGAACCTTCTGCCTCTCCTCCAGCAAAGGCAGTTGTTTCTGATAAAGCTTTAAAAGCTTTGGATGCTCTTTATGACATCCCTCAAGGTTCTGAGTCAGAAGATGATGATGATTTTGATGAAGATGCAGCTAGTAAGAAAAAGAGACTGTTGGCAAAGAAGAGAAAGTCTACTCCTCCTCCAGCTCCCAAGCCAAATCCCAATGCAGACACTCCCTATTATATTCTGCACAAGGTGACTCAATATAAGGGAATGCCAGCATGGATGTCGCTCTCCAAAAACAAGCAGAAAGATAGGAAGAGAAGCAGGAGATACTCCCCTCCTCCAGTGCACAGATACAGGAAGGATCCTCCTCCTCCTCCAGCAGCTGGTGCTAGTGGATCTAGCTCCCAGAGATCTGCCCCAATGCAAACTTATCAGAGACAATCAGGGAGATCTTCTGGAAGCAGCCAGCAGAGGCTATCCTCCTCAGGTAGTCAACAACATAAGCAGCAGCAGCAGCAACAAAGTTCTGAAGTACAAAAAGCTGAAAGCCCAAAGAAGCCAGACTCCCCTTCAATTCCTTTTGAAGATCCAGAGACTGCTAATACTGCAAGAATGGCTAGGTACCAAGAGCTGATTGGTCTATCTTTGATAAATAAAGCCAAAGCAGAAGGAAAAGATATCTCTGGTCTTTCAACAATGTCAAAATATAGAAAAGAAGAGTTGAAAAGGTTTGACAAAGGTAATAAATTATTTAATGTTGATGACTATATGAAACTTCATCTAGAAGCAGTTGTCCCCAGGGCTACATCATTAAATATTATTGGGGCAGCTGACATGACTATGACAATAGCTCAAGCTCGAGATCCAAAGAGAGAAATCATTTTCAATAAGACAGGAGAGCAGAAAGCAGAAGACAAACCTCCGCAGAAGAAGCCAAAGAAGTAATTTTTCTTGTTATTTCATTTTTTGTCTGTTTTTATTTTTAAACTATGCTATCTGTAACAAAGTTGTGTATATATATATCTGTTGCATGTGTTATAATTATCTGCCAGATATATCGCTTCTCTTGCTTAGTTTTTCTATTTTGAGTCTCTGTTAGTGACCTCACCCAAATTGGGGTGATTGTTGGATCCCTAGTTGATTTGGGCTAGGTTCACTGACTTAGGTTGTGACCCATCATGTATAGCCAGGGTCAATTTGTGTCCTAGAGTCTAGGTTAAGTCCTTAAGCTCAACTCCAGATGGACCAGCTTTCAACAAGACCCTTAGAGACTCCAGACTCACAAGTTTTCAAAACTAAGTAAAGTGAGTTCGACGTTCGTCAAACTCAGCTCGACGAAAGGAGTTTTGCGCTCGACGATCGTAAGACAATTCTTAGTGCTGTGCTCAACGATCTATGTTCTCTGTTCGACGAAAACTCAGTTTCTACATCAAGCTAAATTCAGGAGGACTTCAAATTTTTCTAAGTCTAGCTTCATGCTTCGGTCGACGAATTATATTCTGAGCTCGACGAACTTGGACCTCAAGTTCACAAATTCTCAGGTCGACGAATGCTAAACTCTACTCTACGATTTCTGGACTCAGAGAATCTGTGTCGACACTTAGGGTTTGTGTTGACACCAGACAATCTGTGTCGACTCCAGGATTTCAGTCGACACCAGTGAAAGTCCACCTAGTGTCAACCACCATCACCTAGGGGGGGGGGGGGGATAGGTGACGTGCAGCGTTTTTGCGGAATTAAATTTGTACCTGCACACGAAAATAAAACAGCACAGCAAAGAAAGTACACAAGCAATTTATATTGCTTCCCCGATTTGGGTACATCTACTTCCCCCTTCGACCTATCTCCCAACAATGGACGACTCGGTCACTTCGCCAACAGGATTGAAATCCAATCCTTGCACTATCGGAAGGAACCCTTCCACACGTAGGAGACAACACTCCCACAACACGGGTTGCACCCAACCCTTACAACTAGGAACCAACGTTCCTTTACAACAAAAATGAACTAGAATGTACAAGAAATACAAACTACTTATGGACACTAAGGTGTCCCTCTTCGTTCGATGACGTGTTCTTGAAGTCAACGAAGAGTCCACAACCCTAGATTTCTCTTGGAGAGAATCTCCCCGGAACCGGCAGCGGCAAGAAGGGCGGCGGCTTGGTTCTCGGGATCGGCGGCGACGACGATGTGCGGCTGCTGTACTTTGGAGATTCAAACTTCGTAGCAAAGCTAGCAGGGTCTTCCAACGGTCACACTAGGATCGATCGTCTCGATCGATTCGGACAGGGAAGGTTCTCCCGATCAACAAATCAAGAGACAAAGGATCTCTGGTTAGACGCGTGAGACGCTATGCTTGGCTAAGCTTCTGTCGCCGGGTGATCTGGAAGAAACCACGATCAAGGTCAGCGAACAACTTGCACAAGTGGCAACGGCGGCGGAGCAGGTTTCGCGATTTTGGTCTAGGTCGGCCGCCCGGCTTTTTCAAATCTTCTTCGCTGTTTTTCTGTTCAAAAATACGCGTGTATTTATACAGTAGAATACTCTTTTATGACCGTTATGGGTCCCACCTGAAGAAACCCTAAAAGCGGTTCAAAATAGAGCCTTAACATTTGATCCGGTCCAGTGGGATCCAGAAAATTGCCCAAGTCAAAATTGGCGAGAATCGAAGGTTATTCCCGTCGAATCGGCGAGAATCAGCAGGTGATTCTCGCCGATTCGGCGAGAATCACTAGTGATTCTCGCCGAATCATTTGATGATTCTCGACGATTATGACTTAGCGCCATATTTGCACGCCTTGATGTAGCCGGATAGAGACGGCGAGAATCAGCCAGCGATTCTCGACGATTCGGCGAGAATCACTGGTGATTCTCGCCGAATCGGCGAGAATCACATGGTGATTATCGTCGAATAATACTTGGATGATTTTTCGTCTTTCCTCCTCTGAGCTGCTCTTTGACTCATCCTTGCTCCTTGTCTGCTCTTGCAATATCACAGCCATGTACTTGAAAATAAGTACACTCCAATAGAGAGAGTACACGTAGCCCAACACACTGATCTGCTCAATGAGGGATTACGTCGTGCAGACCCGTGTATATTGACCTACTGCACCCTGACAATGGAGTGCACTTAGCGTGGAATAACTGCAAGCACAACTTAAAAGATTTCATCAAACACATTGTGAATTCATCTTAGCTTGACAGGAGGCTTCCTCAAATTCGGGTAATTGTGGATACATTACCCAACAATCTCCCCCTATTTGACGAAACCAAAATCCTACTAGCTAAGATGAATGCCACCATCCAGATAATATATACATCATATAGAATTTAAAAATGCGGCACAAGGAAATAGAGGTAAACAGATCAAAGCTTGAGTCAATAATAAATTCATATACATATATATATTTATTCCCAAGATTGTTCAAATAATAATAAGAAAAGATAGAAGTGTTTAGGAGACAATGACAAGCCATAAATTTCTGTCTATTGATCTTTGGCTAGGTCATCCTTATGTTTTTGAGCCAAAAACTTCTTTCTTTGCCTCTCAACGTACTCCTTGGGCTTTGGATAGTATCTAGGAGGAGGAGCTTTATCTGCCGCAGTGTTGGTCCTGAAGAAGATGTTCCGTTTAGCTTCATATGTCTTGTGCAGCTCCCACTCATGCTGGCTGTATACGTCGTTCCGATTGATTTCCCCGTTTTCTTGTAGCCAAAATGTGTCCAAGATGATACTCTTTGATACCGGACTCCACCTTTCGTTCCTTACTTCCTCCTCCTTCAATCTGATTCTCTTTTCAGCTTGCGTTTCCTTAGATGTCCCTTCTTGAAATTTTCTCTTGTCCCTAGCTTTTGCTAGGGCTCCTTGGTCAAACATTGCCATCAGTTTTGCCTTGGAGGTGGCCCTAGCAGCCCTATGAGCATCAACTTCACTTAAAGGAGCTTCTTCAGCACTGGCTCCTTCATCAGCCGCAGTATTAATTTCAGGAGCAGGAGTACCCTCAGGATTCTCAGGGATGTTAGCGCCTAACGCTTGTTTGAGCATCCACCAACAACTGTCATAAACATATGTGTTTGACTGCTCAAAATTTTTGATTATGATTTCTTGAAGCTCGGCCATCTTAGTTGTATATTCTTTCTCCCACTTTTTGGCTTCGACTGCAATGGAGTTTGCATAAGAATGCAGTGACTCATCAATGTGCTTTTTAGTCTTGGAAAACTCGGTAACCAAGGCTTGTTGATTGCTGTTAAGAGTCACCATATTGCCATCAAACTTTTGAATATTATTTGCTACGACATGAGCATTCTGATTTACTACGGCGAGAGTATCGGTGTTCTTTTTTAATCTGTCCATAAGAAGAGTTACAGCTTGGTCGGCCGCTGTATACTTGTCTTCAAACTTCTTTTCCATCAAATCCAGTTTGTGATTGATTTCCACAACATTCCTGAGCATGAGATTCTCAGATTTCTTAATTCTTTTTAACATTTTATTTTGTGCTTTCTCAAAAGATGCTTTGAGCTCATCCACGATACCTTGAATAACATTCACGGTGTGATTGGCTAGATCAGCTCGTAGTGGATGATCATGAGGCATGCCTTGGCCTTGCTCTTCAGCAGATGCACTTGTAGAGCTGGACACTAGCACAGTCTCTAAGGGGGGAGTACTTGCAGCCTCAGTAGATTTCTCGGAAGTACTTAGCAGTCTCTGCTGAGAGGACTCCCCCTCCACTGTTGCACCAATGTTCTCAGGAATGATCTCAGGAGCGTGCTTGTCAGATGGAACTTCAGTGATGTCCTGAGGATCCAATGCTTCCTGTCCCACATTTACTTCTTCCTCATCCTCATCATCCATGAAATCATTCTCAGCTGCATCATATTTCAAACCTCCCTCATCATTTTCCTCTACATTACCTTGGGCTCCTAGATCATGCACGTTCAGTGCCGCCTCATTTTCCATCACAGCTTCACTTTCTTCTTGTATATCTGCAACTGCATCTCTAGCTATCTGAGAGATGTCAGATATGATATTAGCAGAAGCGGGTAGAGGCTCCCCCTCAATTCCTGCAGTTAGTGCATCAGGAATTTCACTGGGGATAACCGAGGAATCAGCTACAATTCCGTCCTCGGCAGGAGATTCTTCTTGTTCTTCTACCATGACAGCCTGCCCGATGCCTCTCTCCCATCTGTCAAATACGCTCGAGTGCATTTTCTTCAAATAATGCAGTGGAACTCCTTTACTCATGTCAAACCTATCTCCGTTTAACTGATTGAGATATAGGCTGATAATTCTTCCAAAACTTGGAGATCTGAGAGTGTCCTTTATCTTCTCAAAAAGTAATGCCCCCCAGTTGAATCTCTTTCTGCAGACAATTGCCACAAGGATCTTGAACATGTCCGCAGAGATGTGGTCATGAGAGCCCGATTTGCATATGAGTACTTTCCCAATGATGTCTGACAGAAGTTTCCCCTCCTCATTCACATCCTTTCGCTTTATCGATCTAGTTCCTCGAGCGAGTCCATAGAATAATATTGTCCTGGTTTTATCCTATTCCTCCAGATAATCCTCGTGCGCAGAGCTAGTGAGCTACAAGTTTTGGGTCAGCTTGCTTGCAGACATCTTGATCTTTGCCCCTGCAACCTTACTCTTGATGAGAGAGTCTTCATTCCGGAGTTTGGCGGTTGCGAAGAACTCCATCACTTCCTTGTCCAAGATTTTGCAGGGGTGCTCCAGTATGAAGGAGAGTCCAGCCTCTTCAAGCATGACGATGATGTTTCTGAATTCATCAGAAGCATGTGAGAACCCTGTTCGTACCAACTCACATCCAGTGACCAGGCCGACGGTTGTCCTTGGATCCATTGCAAGACTGAAATCCCAAGACTACGCCTAATCAGAAATCAAGAGGGAAGGTACACTAACAGTAAGTCACTGTAAGGGTGAGAAAGTGGTTACCCAAGAGCGTAGAAGGTGAGAATCGACGGAAACGACGGGAAACTGGAAGACAATCGCGACTTTGGTCGATCGAACCCGCCGAGACTTGGACGAGCACCCTGGACGTGAGAGGAGTGATCTACGAAGGGAAGAATCGGCGAGTTGCCTGCTTGATATCAACGGAAGAAAAGGCGGGATTCCTGCGGTTGTCAACAAAAGGGGAAGAATCGGCGAGTTTCCTTCGGTGAGTTTCCTTCGGTGAGTTTCCTGCGGAATATGAAGGGTCGGCGGGATTCCTGTGCGATATCGACCGGTTTAACAGGGTTTTAACGGGGTTTCCGTGTGAAGAGCGAGATGCTAAGGATCGGCCGGGGTTTGTCTAAGTCGAAATCGAAGGGATTCTTTAATAGGAATCTACGGGTTAAGAGGCATGCATGATTCTCGAAGTCTTCTGATATCAAGACAATTTTAAAAATCTTCTAAGTATATATATATTTCTTAATGCCAATCTATTTAGGGTTTGAACCGGGTTTTTCCATACATTTCTTGATGTCAATTGTAAGTTGTAGTGATTTCCAATGACGTATCTTCGTTAGTTTTCAGTGAACTGATTTACGCCTGTAGATGTTAGTTCTCGAATCTACCAGTGGAATTACAGATAAATCTTTATTGATGTATCTAAGGTTTATGTTTACCGCGTTAACCTATCCTTAGGTGTACACACATATATGTGTATATATATATAAATATATATATATGTAAATGTCGATACAATATGACTCAAGTCTTGGAGCTGATCAAAAATACCTGGGATTATGAGAGTTATCATTTAGCCCTTCTGGTTAAAACATACCAGGTGCTCAATGTGAGTATGCCAATGTAGATATCACTTCTGTTATTCCAGATGCTTGTTCCAATACAGTCTTGAAACCTCTACTGTCTAGTTCCCATCATATTTACGGGAACCTAGACTACCCTGCAAAAGAGAGTTACCTTACCTTAGGAACCCAATACATATTGGGTCCTAGGTTCTTGTTAGCATAAACACTCGAATGGCTTCCCTCAGAAATCCTGTCAGGAAGATTACCTCTGCCCAGAAGATGTGGATAGGCCCTTGCCCTTGACACAGAGGGGTTGTGCCAACAGTGTATGGCAAAGTGTCCCACCTTGCCACAACACCAACACGTGTGAATGTTGTATCTCCGTTTCTGACCTGATCCAGTGACTGAGGTAGTCATGAGCCTAGGTCCAAACGGGATAGATCTGGATCTGCTCCCAAAATTTCCTCTTCCACCGTGACACATGGAAGGGTGGAAGGAATGCATGTAGTGAGCGTCATGAGGCCTGGGAGGTGGTGCCTTCCTTTCAGTCAGCCCCCTTCCTAAGGCCCCATGAGAACTTACTGCATGACTTCTAACCTCCCTTTCCTGTGTCCTTGGGTGGAGAGAAGCGTACTGAGAGCTGATACTAGCAGATTCCTGCCGAGTAGGGGCAGTGGCCGAGAATACAAAGGGCTCAGAATGAGCCTTAGGTATTCTCTCATGGGTGGCCATGACAGCCCTTGCACTATGGGTGTCTCCACATGAGGACAGATCACCCTTGCAGTGACCACGATTGTTCCTGTGATCATACCTGAAGGCATGATGAGTACCTTTCCTTCCTGGAGTGGGGGGTCGGAATACTGTTTCCCCATTTCTCCATGAATTGATAATTCTGGAGATCCACCCATTTTCTTCCTTTCTCTTCATAGCATCAACCTTGGAAAAGTTAGATACTATCCTTTTCTCATTCTCTAGACTACTCTCTAGATCTGAGATTTTAGAGTCCTTGACCTTGTTGGTTTCCAATTGGAGAACCAACAAGATCTTCAGCCGAGCAATCTCCTGAGCTTGCTCCTCAACAAGTAGGTTGCTTTTCTGAAGGGCTCTCTTCATGGAATCAGGATTTTCTGAAGGGAAACAGTTCCTGTCTTCAGGAACTTCAAGATAGAAGGGGCAAGATGAAGAAGTTACCTGCTCTTCAGAGTTATTGTCACTAGCGCCAGAGACCGTTATGTCAGCCTCATCAGAACCGCTTTCCTCAATTTCTTCTTCAGTCTCTGACAAGGACACTGGAGCCCTGATGCTGTCTGATTCATCCTTGCCTGAATCTTCAGAGGCGAGGACCCCCACATAGGCTTCATCCTCTTGCTAACAGCAGATCCCTGCTTTCTTTGATCCTCCCATAAGCTCTGAGATGGTTACCCACATAGATTTGGCCCTCTCACATTTTTCCAATCTAGATCGAGAAGGTCCAGACCAGACATCTATGATGATCTGACCAATCATCTTGTCCAGGTTAAATAATGAGAGTTCAGTCTCTGACATCTCAGTAATACCCTTGGGGATTGGGATATCCTTTCCAGAGCTGGAGGTCTTCATAGGAATGAAAGGACCCTCTTCTAAGATGAGAGATACTCGAGGATCGATAGCCTCCAGGTAATAGGATACTCTCATCTTGCAGACGGGATAATACTCCTTAGTGCACGTGGGAAGTCTTAGTGGAGAGATCCCATGATCCAGCTCCATGCTTTTGACACAGGTGGCAGGATTCTACTCAAGGTGTTAACCTTTTTGATGAGTAACCTGCCTCTGATACCACTTGAAAGTCCACCTAGTGTCATCCACCTTCACCTAGGGGTGGGGGGGGGGGATAGGTGACGTACAGCGTTTTTGCGGAATTAAATTTGTACCTGCACACGAAAATAAAACAGCACAGCAAAGAAAGTACACAAGCAATTTATAGTGGTTCCCCGATTTGGGTACATCCACTTTCCCCCTTCGACCTATCTCCCAACAAGGGGCGACTCGGTCACTTCGCCAACAGGATTGAAATCCAATCCTTGCACTATCGGAAGGAACCCTTCCACACGTCGGAGACAACACTCCCACAACACGGGTTGCACCCAACCCTTACAACTAGGAACTAAGGTCCCTTTACAACAAAAATGAACTAGAATGTACAAGAAATACAAACTACTTATAGAGACTAAGGTGTCCCTCTTCGTTCGATGACGTGTTCTTGAAGTCAACGAAGAGTCCACAACCCTAGATCTCTCTTGGCGAGAATCTCCCCGGAACCGGCGGCGGCAAGAAGGGCGGCGGCTTGGTTCTCGGGATCAGCGGTGACGACGGTGTGCGGCTGCTGTACTTTAGAGATTCAAACTTCGTATCAAAGCTAGCAAGGTCTTCCAACGGTCACACTAGGATCGATCGTCTCGATCGATTCGGACCGGGAAGGTTCTCCCGATCAACAAATCAAGAGACAAAGGATCTTTGGTTAGACGCGTGAGACGCTATGCTTGGCTAAGCTTCTGTCGTCGGGAGATCTGGAAGAAACCACGATCAAGGTCGGAGAACAACTTGCACAAGCGGTGACGGCGACGGAGCAGGTTTCGTGATTTTGGTCTAGGTCGGCCGCCCGGCTTTTTCAAATCTTCTTCGCTGTTTTTCTGTTCAAAAATACGCGTGTATTTATATAGTAGAATACTCTTTTATGACCATTATGGGTCCCACCTGAAGAAACCCTAAAAGTGGTTCAAAATAGAGCCTTAACATTTGATCCGGTCCAGTGGGATCTAGAAAATTGCCCAAGTCAAAATCGGCGAGAATCGAAGGTGATTCTCGTCGAATCGGCGAGAATCAGCAGGTGATTCTCGACGATTCGGCGAGAATCACTAGTGATTCTCGCCGAATCACTTGATGATTCTCGACGATTATGACTTAGCACCAGATTTGCACGCCTTGATGTAGCCGGATAGAGACGGCAAGAATCGGCCAGTGATTCTCGACGATTCGGCTAGAATCACTAGTGATTCTCGCCGAATCGGCTAGAATCACTTGGTGACTCTCGTCGAATAATACTTGGATGATTTTTCGTATTTCCTCCTCTGAGCTGCTCTTTGAATCATCCTTGCTCCTTGTCTGCTCTTGCAATATCACAGCCATGTACTTGAAAATAAGTACACTCCAATAGAGTGAGTACACGTAGCCCAACACACTGATCTGCTCAACGAGGGATTACGGCATGCAGACCCGTGTATATTGACCTACTGCACCCTGACATTGGAGTGCACTTAGCGTGGAATAACTGCAAGCACAACTTAAAAGATTTCATCAAATACATTGTGAATTCATCTTAGCTTGCAGGAGGCTTCCTCAAATCCGGGTAATTGTGGATACATTACCCAACAACCAGCTTATGTCGACACCGGGATTTCAGTAGACACCAGCTTATGTCGACACCAGGATTTCAGTCGACACCAGCTTATGTCGACACCAGAGGATTTGGGTCGACACCAAGATCAATCTATCGACACCAACATATGTCGACACAACATTTCAGCAGATGCAGAGTATTTTGTCTAAGTCCAGAACTTTTCTCAGCTCGACGAATTTGATTCTCAGCTCAATGAATGAAGACTGTCTATCAGATGAATGAAGATTGTCTGGTCGACGAACTCTATCAAGCTCTGCTCGACGAACTCAAACTCATCTCGATGAACTCAAGCTCAGCTTGACGAACACAAGTTCAGCTCGACAAATTGTGTTCTTTGTTCGACGAATCCAGATTAGGTTTTCTTCAAGGTTGCCGCTCCGTTTCTTTGCGCTGATCCTGAACATTTAATGCCAGATCTTCTTGGAATGTTACCGTTAGAACGTGCATTGACTATGGACGATTACATGCCATTTTTCCATGGGACAGTTAGGAAATTCATTGATTGTTGATTCTTTCCAATGCCGACTGTAATTACTGCTCGACATTCAAAAGTTTGAATATTCCTCAGTGAGTAAGACACACAGACATACAAAAAAAATAGTAATACAGTAAGAGAACAAAATCAAGCAGTGATAGAGTTCAAGAATCACAGTACAGAAAACAATCTTACAGACACTCTGAAGCTGCAGAAGAACAAAACTTTCTCAAAAATCTAAAGTTCTTGAATGCAATCAGCCTTGACCAGAGAACTTTTGAAGAAGAATAAGAAGAACCAAATTCAATCAAGAGTCTTCTTCTTTCTATTCTCAGGACAACTTCAAAGGACAACAGAACTTTATCAGTCAAAAGAAGTTCCTGAAGCAGTTCTGGTACAGGCATTCTAGGTCATTGAAGGCCTATCACCCTGAAGCAGTGCTCCAACATTCCTGACCAATTCAAGATCTCAGGGGGAGCAAGATCTGCTACATCAATCCACAAGTCTTCTCTCTGACTGTTGATAGAGAAGACAATGTCACCCTCTCTCTTATTCCTGTACAAGGTTTTAAATCCCTTCAAAATTATTCTAGTTGCAAGTTTTCGTCCAAAAGACTTGAGGGTTTGGTTTTTGGGGACCTGATCAAAACCCATTGTTGCCCAGGACACCTGATCAACTCATCCTGCAGTGGATTCCTACCTAGGGTTGTAGAAGAGTGGATGTACCCAGATTGTTTGGGGAACCACTATAGCTCCTTGTGTCTTCTGGTTGCTTATTTTCTTTTGTTTTCTGGTTGTGGTCTGTGATTGGTCTGTGTTTAGTTACTTGTTGTGTTTACTTTATGTTATTTGCTTCCCTGTTCACTTAGGTATACAATAACAGTTGTAAAACGTTTTTTGTTAGCACTATACTCTATTCACCCCCCTGCCCCCTTCTAGAGTATATCAGATCTAACCTGCACTTTCAATTTCCTTACTAAATTTTCCCCCTTTGGTATTGTCAAAAGAGATAGCTGAGTAGTGCGGAAGATAAAGATGAAAAACACCATGGCGAAATTAAGGATAGAACATGTGAATCAATGTATAGTAAAGAAGTAAATGAGTAAACACAAACAGGGGTAACGTTCATCCATTTATATCACAGAAACATACACTAATGAAAACTATGGTGGAAACATTTTTGGTACAATTCTCATAAGAAGACATTTTAGAGAAGATAATGTTGTGTACAAGTAATAGGTTGATGAAAAACATATATGTAGAGGCCTTACAACCAAATGAACATGTGGAATGTGAAAAAACAACATAACATAGAGGTATACATGACAAGCTGTGCTTGTACCCAAGAATTTAGAGCACATATAAATAGAACATCCAGATATATAGTTGCACAAAATACTTTACAATTTTTTTCAAGTTGCTCAACCTCATAATGTTTATTAACACTTATCAGGACGGTAAGTAGTGCTTGGTGAAAGTTCCTTGTTAGTCCCTTTTTATTTTAATTTTGAATGACATCAACAATGGTGTTGAATTTTTTTGAATTTTTTGAACATGTTTTGTTTGGCATGACAAAGAAGTCTGAATTCACTTGTGAGCATACATGATAATCAAATATGAGCAATGTAATTAATAAATAAGGATAAAGCATTAGGTGCAGCATGCAATTCTAGTGGTTATGGTAGAGCATTCCCAATTCACATATGCAGTAAGGTGAATCCATATGATGTTTTTAACAAGTGCGAGTGAAAGAACATTATCAGAACTAAAACATTTCTCATACTTAGAGGCATGCGAAAACAATTTCACAAGTATATAAACACTAGGACTTATGTATGTAGAAAAGGATATGTGATGGTTGAACAATTGACCTATGCTATTTGGAACCCAACATCAAAGAATATACATTGAACCATGTCTAAACCGGAGAAAAGAAGGAAAATAGGCTTAAAAGTGAATTTTCACTGTCGCCCGACGATACTTGGTATCGCCGATCGGCGATACTGGGTCCTGAAGACTCGATGCGGAAGATGAAGCTGTACAACCCCATATCCGGTCGAGCGGAATCCTCCCCAAGTGGCAGACTTGGGGCGCGCTATGAGCGACGTTTTGGTGCAGCCCCGTTCGAAGACGTGCGGGTCGTCATACGTGCATGCGGAGGTTTTATGTGCATAGGTTTAGAATTTATATATATATTTATGTGGGGAATATTATAATATATGTATATTATAATATATATATATATATATATATATATATATATATATATATATATATATATATATATATATATATATATATATATATATATATATATTATATAATACGAAGAAGTGAGGTGGGATGAAGAAAAAGGAGAATGGGAGCAGGTGGGGTACGGGCAGGAGAAAAGAATAATAAAAGAAGAAAGACAACAATTTTGATTTGACTCCCCCGGCTAGGGTTCGGCCTGGAGCTGGACAACCCCGCCCCTCCCTCTCTCTCTCGTCGGCTGGAGCATCACCCCTCCCCCTCTCTCTCTCTCGTCGGCCAGAGGAGAAACCGCCCGCCCTCTCTCACTCTCTCTCTCTCTCTCTCTCTCTCTCTCTCTCTCTCTCTCTCTCTCTCTCTCTCTCTCTCTCTCTCTCGGCCTGGAGCAGCACCCCACCCCGGCACTCTCTCTCTCTCTCCGGCCTCCGCCTCAGCAAGGAGCCGCCTGCCATCTCTCTCTCTCTCTCGGCCTAGAGTAGCACAACCCTGCCCCCCCAGATCCTCTTACTGTCCAGGCCGCTGTCGTGAGGAGGAGTGCAGCCCGGCTCCCTCCACCTCTTCCCGTCCAGGCTGCCGCTAGGAGTGCAGCTCGAGCCCCCCTTTCTACCCTCTGTCCACGCCGCCGCCGGCAAGTGCAGCCCGAGCTCCGCTCTTTTTCATCGTAGCCTCCAGGAGCAAGAGCTAGCCGAGCCCTCCCCCTCTCCTCGTCACCGCCGCCTAGGGCAAAGCAAGCACGACCAGGAGCTCCTCTCCCGGCGCCGCCTACAGTATGGCCGGTTGGGAGCTCCTCTCCCGGCGCCGCCTATAGCAAGGCTGGCCGGGAGCTCCTCTCCCGGTGCTACCTACAACAAGGCTTGCCGGGAGGTCCTCTCCTGGCATCGCCTACAGCAAGGCCGGCTGGGAGCTCCTCTCTCGGCGCTGTCTACAGCAAGGCCGGCCGGGATCTCCTCTCCCGGAGCCGCCTACAGCGAGGCCGGCCATGAGCTCCTCTCCCGACGCAGCCTACAGCGAGGTCGGCCGGGAGCTCCTCTCCCGGCACCGCCTACAGCAAGGTCGGCTGGGAGCTTCTCTCCCGGCACCACCTGGAGCTCGAATCGGCCACCACCATGGAAAAATGGAGCTAAAGATGGAGATTTACTTCCTCTTCCAACAAGGGCTCGACCACCAAAAATATTCAGTAAGGGTTTAGTCATTAAGAGGAAGATGAAGATTTCTTACCTCTCAAAACAGGGCTCGGTCTAGAGTGGAGATCGGCCTCCCCCGCAGCTAGCCAGGGCCAAGCTAGCCAGGGGCTCCTCTCCCGGCACTGCCACCAAGCACGTGTCAATGGTAACGATGTTTCTACTTGGGCAGGTGAAGCCCTCAGTTTACATATTTGCACGGAAGCCCCTCTCCACCAACGGGTGGGTGAAGGGAGCTCTCCAACAGGTTGACGTGTACGTCCCCGAAATTAACACTATTAGCACCCGAAAGCGTGAGTACGGGTTTAGGCATGCTGTGTGAAGCCCATCCGGACGTGTGAGCCGGATTGGTGATGTTCTAGGGTTCCCGGAGAAGACTCCGAGGAAGTTGTATATTATCCATTTGCAGGGAATGCGCGCCGCAGCCCCGAAAAAGGGGTGGGTGCAATATATTTGGTCCGCTCATGTTAGCCGACTAGCGTTTAGCTGACTGCCGCCATTTGAGACATTGACGTACAGGTGTTGCAGTACCAAGCGGGGAGTAGCGGGCTTAAGCCCAAGCTTTGGCCGGCCCCCGAAGGCCTATGTTTTGCTTATATTGTCGGGCTGCGTTCCGAAGTATGGAATTCATATTCCTGTAATATATTATAATATCTTTGATGCTCTGTGTATGCATAGTTTACTTCTTCTTCCTATTAGACGGGCGGTGTTCTCATGAACCGCTTGCCCCATGGGAACCCCGAGATATAGTTGTCGGGAAGCTCCTGATGACTTGTTGACAGCTTTTTAGAATAGCAGAATTACGTTGTTAGTGGCCCAACTTGTGCAGTGTGTCGTGGAATTGCTCGGCGAGTTTGCGCCATCATTAGGGCGGGTGGGGAGCATTTTGTGTAGACCCAAGGAGACATATCTAGATAGGAGAGAGTTGGTCTTGAGATCCTCCTTAGATGTTCCGGTCGGCCTAGAGCGCCCTACAAAGGAGTCTTAGCTCAGTCTTTGGCTTGGGAGGGGAAGAGTTTGTTAGTCTTCCGGGTATGCGGTCGGTCCTCCACGCTGAGACCTTGGGTATTTCCCTTGTGTTCCTACTCTTGTGCCTAGATCGTTCGCTTGAGGGTAGTAGGTGTGCGGTCACCCCTCTTTTGGGACCCCGAACTCCACAGAGTTTATTTTTGGCTTCAACAGTTATGGTGCGGTGAGCGTGGAGAGTGGCCTGCACGAAAAAACTCAGCCGAACGTCGTGGCTATCGAACATTAGCCAAGTGATGACCAGAGTCATGTGATGAAAGAAGTCCCCTCTCATACCCCTGTTGTCGCTAGGATGTTCAATCCTGGAGATCAAAACGTGCCTTAGGGAGAATATTATATGATCGACCCTGGTTCTCAGTAGGGTGGACGTAGCGAGTAGAGATGCCCCGTGTCGAACTTTGACTTGATTGACCGGGTTAACAGTTCTTTTGAGTTATTTGTTTACCTTTATGTTTGCTTTATATTTGTGTTGGAGAGGAGACCCCGAGAAGACCCGCTGACCAGACTCTCATCAAGCTGGCAGGGCTGTAGGCTCACTCGGGGGTTGGAGTTGGGTTGGAGAGGAGACCCACAGGTAGACCCGTTGCCTGGCTCTTACTAGCTGGCAGGTCCGAAGGCTCGCCTATGGGGGAGATGTCCTGGTTCTTCTAGCTGGCAGGTCCGAAGGCTCGCCTGTGGATGATAGGTTTAGTTTGAGAATTTCATCGGCAGCCCGATCTCGGCTCGGCCCCAGGTAGACCCGCTGCGCAGGCTCTCATCTAGCTTGCATGTCCAAAGGCTCGCCTATGGGGGATAGATTTAGTTTAAGAACTTCATCGACACCCCGAGCTAGGTTCGGCCCCAGGTAGACCTGCTACGCAGGCTCTCATCTAGCTGGCAGGACCGAAGGCTCGCCTGTGGGGGATAGGTTTAGTTTGAGAACTTCATCGGCACCCCGAGCTCGGCTCGGCCCCAGGTAGACCCGCTGCGCAGTCTCTCATCTAGCTGGCAGGTCCGAAGGCTCGCCTATGGGGGATATGTTTAGTTTAAGAACTTCCTCGGCACCCCGAGCTTGTCTCGGCCCCAGGTAGACCCGCTGCGTAGGCTCTCATCTAGCTGGCAGGTCCGAAGGCTTGCCTGTGGGGGATAGGTTTAGTTTGAGAACTTCATCGGCACCCCGAGCTCGGCTCGGCCCCATTTAGACCCGCTGCGCAGGCTATTATCTAGCTGGTAGGTCTGAAGGCTGGCTTGTGGGGGATACGTTTAGTTTGAGAACTTCATCGGCACCCCGAGCTAGGCTCGGCCCCAGGTAGAGCTGCTGCGCAGGTTCTCATCTAGTTGGCAGGTCCGAAGGCTCGCCTGTAGGGGATACATTTAGTTTGAGAACTTCATCGGCACCCCGAGCTCGGCTCGGCCCTAGGTAGACCCGCTGCGTAGGCTCTCATCTAGCTGGAAGGCCCGAAGGCACGCCTATGGGGGATATGTTTAGTTTAAGAACTTCATCGGCACCCCGAGCTCGGCTCGGCCCCAGGTAGACCCGCTGCGCAGACTCTCATCTAGCTGGCTATTCCGAAGGCTTGCCTGTGGGGGATAGCTTTAGTTTGAGAACTTCATCGACACCCCGATCTCGGCTTGGCCCCAGTTAGACCCGCTGCGTAGGCTCTTATCTAGCTAGAAGGTCCGAAGGCTGGCATGTGGGGGATAAGTTTAGTTTGAGAACTTCATCGGCACCCCGAGCTAGGCTCGGCCCCAGGTAGACCTGCTGCGTAGGCTCTCATCTAGCTGTCAGGTCCGAAGGCTCGCCTGTAGGGGATAGGTTTAGTTTGAGAACTTAATCGGCACCCCGAGCTCGGCTCGGCCCCAGGTAGACCTGCTGCGCAGGCTCTCATCTAGCTGGCAGGTTCGAAGGCTCGCCTGTGGGTGATAGATTTATTTTACGAACTTCATTGGCCACTCGAGCTCGGCTCGGCCCTAGGTAGACCCGCTACGCAGGCTCTCATCTAGTTGGCAGGTCCGAAGGCTCGCCTGTGGGGGATAGGTTTAGTTTGAGAACTTCAACGGCACCCCGAGCTCGGCTCGACCCCAGTAAGACCCGCTGCACAGTCTCTCATCTAGTTGGTAGGTCTGAAGGCTCGCCTGTGGGGGATAGGTTTAGTTTGAGAACTTCAACGGCACCCCGAGCTCGGCTTGGCCCCAGGTAGACCCGCTGTGCAGGCTCTCATCTAGCCGGTATGTCTGTAGGCTCGCCTGTGGGGGATATGTTTAGTTTGAGAACTTCATCGGCACCCCGAGCTAGGCTCGGCCCCAGGTAGACCCGCTACGCGGGCTCTCATCTAGCTGGCAGGTCCGAAGGCTCTCCTGTGGGGGATAGGTTTGGTTTGAGGAAACTTCATCGGCACCCCGAGCCTGGCTCGGCCCCGGGTAGACCCCCTGCGCATGCTCTCATCTATCTGGCAGGTCCGTAGGCTCGCCTGTGGGGGTAAGGGAGCCCTAGTGCTGCTCGACCCTGGGTAGACTCGCTGCTCAGTCTCTCATTAGCTGGGCTGGGTGGTAGTCACGCCTTGGGGGAAAGGATTAGCTCCGCGTGTTCAGCACATTGCAAAAATATACGGCTTTGATTGTTTGACAATATCTTGAGGAATCTTGTACTTATTGTAAGTAATGGTATAAGGGAAATTCAATAGCAGGGAGCATTTTCATGTATCGAATGGTTCAACAAGATCAAAAGGGGCATCAAAAGATTAGTTTTCTAAGTGCAGTTTGCAGTTTCCCTCAAATTGTTTCTTTGGGTCGGCTCCCACTCGCCGGATACTTGGGGTTGGACATTTCTTTCCGAGGTTGTGAAACTCTCGAAAAGAGCGGGGATTATGTACAACCCCATATCCGGTCGTGCGGAATCCTCCCCAAGTGGCAGACTTGGGGCACGCTATGAGCGACGTTTTGGTGCAGCCCTGTTCGAAGACGTGCGGGTCCTCATACGTGCGTGCAGAGGTTTTATATGCATAAGTTTAGAATTTATATATATACTTATGTGGGGAATATTATAATATATGTATATTAAATTATATATATATTATATATACTATATGATATGAAGAAGTGAGGTGGGATGAAGAAAAAGGAGAAAGGGAGCAGGGGGGGGGGGGGTACGGGCAGGAGAGAAGAATAATAAAATATGAAAGACAGCAGTTTTCATTTGACTCCCCCGGCTAAGGTTCGGCCTGGAGCAGGACAACCCCGCCCCCTCCCTCTCTCTCTCATCGGCTGGAGCAGCACCTCGCCCCCTCTCTCTCTCTCGTCGGCCAGAGGAGAAACCGCCCGCCCCCACTCTCTCTCTCTCTCTCTCGGCCTGGAGCAGCACCCCACCCCGACCCTCTCTCTCTCCGGTCGCCGCCTCAGTAAGGAGCTGCCCACCATCTCTCTCTCTCTCGTCCTAGAGTAGCACAACCCTGCCCCCCGATCCTCTTCCTGTCCAGGCCCCCGCGGCGAGGAGTAGTGCACCCCGGCTACCTCCACCTCTTACCGTCCAGGCTGCCGCTAGGAGTGCAGCACGAGCCCCACTTTCTACCCTCTGTCAAGTCGCCGCCGAAAAGTGCAGCCCGAGCTCCGATCTTCTTCATCGCAGCCGCTAGGAGCAAGAGCTGGCCGAGCCCCTCCCCCTCTCCTCGTTTCCGCCGCCTATGGCAAAGCAAGACTGGCCGGGAGCTCCTCTCCCGGCGCCGCCTACAGTAAGGCCGGTCGGGAGCTCCTCTCCCAGCATCGCATACACTAAGGTCGGCCGGGAGCTCCTCTCCCGGCGCCGCCTACTGTAAGGCCGGCCGGGAGCTCCTATCCCGGCGCCACCTACAACAAGGCCTGCCGGGAGCTCCTCTCCCGGCGCCCCCTACAGCAAGGCCGGCCGGGAGCTCCTCTCCCGGCGCCTCCTACAGCAAGGCCGGCAGGGAGCTCCTCTCCCGGTGCCGCCTACAGCGAGGCCGGCAGGGAGCTCCTCTCCCGGCGCCGCCTACAGCATGTTATGCTGGGAGCTCCTCTCCCAGCACCGCCTATAACAAGGTCGGCTGGGATCTTCTCTCCCGACGCCACCTGGAGCCCGAATTGGCCAACACCATGGAAAAATGGAGCTAAAGAGGGAGATTTACTTCCTCTTCCAACAAGGGCTCCGCCACCAAAAATATTCAGCAAGGGTTCAGTCATTAAGAGGAAGATGAGGATTTCTTACCTCTCCCAACAGGGGTCAGTCTGGAGTGGAGATCGGCATCCGTCGCAACTACCCAGGCCCAAGCTAGCCAGGGGATCCTCTCCAGGCACCGCCGCCAAGCATGCGTCAAGGCTAACTATGTTTCTACTTGGGCAGGTGAAGCCCTCAGTTTATATATTTGCACGGAAGCCCCTCTCCACCAACGGGTGGGGGAAGGGAGCTCTCCAACGGGTTGACGTTTACGTCCCCAAAATTAACTACATTAGCACCTAGAAGCGTGAGTACGGGTTTAGTCATGCTGTGTGAAGCCCATCCAGACGTGTGAGCCGGATTGGTGATGTTCTGTGGTTCCCGGAGAAGACTCCGAGGAAGTTGTATATTATCCATTTGCAGGGAATGCGCGCCGCAGCCCCGAAAAAGGGGTGGGTGCAATATATTTAGTCCGCTCATGTTAGCCGACTGGCGTTTAGCTGACCGCCGCCATTTGAGACGTTAACGTACAGGTGGTGCAGTACCAAGCGGGGAGTAGCGGGCTTAAGCCCAAGCTTTTGCCGGCCCTCGAAGGCCTATTTTTTGCTTATATTGTCGGTCTGCGTGCCGAAGTATGGAATTCATATTCCTGTAATATTTTATAATATCTGTGATGATCTGTGTATGCGTAGTTTACTTCTTCTTTGTATTAGGCGGGCGGTGTTCTCATGAACCGCTCGCCCCATGGGAGCCCCGAGATATAGTTGCCGAGAAGCTCCTGATGACCTGTTGACAGCTTTTTCGAATAGCAGAATTACGCTGTTAGTCGCCCAACTTGAGCAGTGTGTCATGGAATTGCACGGCGAGTTTGCACCATCAGTAGTGCAGGTGAGGAGCATTTTGTGTAGACCGAAGGAGACACATCTGGATAAGAGAGAGTTGGTCTTGAGATCCTCCTTAGATGTTCCGGTCGGACAAGAGCGCCCTCCCAAGGAGTCTTAGCTCAGTCTTTGGCTTGGAAGGGGAAGAGTTTGTTAGTCTTCCGGGTATGCGGTGGGTCCTCCACGCTGAGACCATGGGACTGTCCCTTGTGTTCCTAATCTTGTGCCTAAATCATTTGCTTGAGGGTAGTAGGTGCGCGGTCACCCCTCTTTTGGGACCCCGAACTCCACAGAGGTCATTTTTGGCGAGCCTTCCCTCAGGTAGACACGCTGCGCAGGCTCTCATCTAGCTGGCAGTTCTGAAGGCTCGCTTGTGGGGGATATGTTTAGTTTGAGAATTTCATCGGCACCCCGAGCTCAGCTCGGCCCCAGGTAGACCAGCTGCGCAGGCTCTCATCTAGCTGGCAGGTCCGAAGGCTCGCCTGTGGGGGATAAGTTTAGTTTGAGAACTTCATCGGCACCCCGAGCTCGGCTCGGACACAGGTAGACCCGCTGCGCATGCTCTCATATAGCTGGCAGGTCCGAAGGCTCTCCTGTGGGGGATAGGTTTAGTTTGAGAACTTCATCGGCACCCCGAGCTAGGTTCGGCCCCAGGTAGACCCGCTGCGTAGGCTCTCATCTAGCTGGCAAGTCTGAAGGCTTGCCTGTGGGGGATAGGTTTAGTTTGAGAACTTCATCGGCACCCCGAGCTCAGCTCGGCTGCAGGTAGACCCGCTGCGCAGGATCTCATCTAGATGGCAGGTCCGAAGGATCGCCTGTGGGGGATAGGTCTAGTTTGAGAACTTCATCGGCACCCCGAGCTCGGCTCGGCCCCAGATAGACCCGCTGCGCAGGCTCTCATCTAGCTGGCAGGTCCGAATGCTCGCCTGTGGGGGATAAGTTTAGTTTGAGAACTTTATCGGCACCCCGAGCTCGACTCGACCCCATGTATACCTGCTGCGCAGGCTCTCATCTAGCTGGCTTGTCTGAAGGCTCGCCTGTGGGGGATAGTTTTTGTTTGAGAACTTCATCGGCACCCCGAACTCGGCTCGGCCCCAGGTAGACCCGCTGCGCAGGCTCTCATCTAGATGGCAAGTCCAAAGGCTCTCCTGTGGGGGATAGGTTTAGTTTGAGAACTACATCAGCACCCCGAACTATGCTCAGCCCCAGGTAAACCCACTGCACAGGCTCTCATCTAGCTGGCAAGTCCGAAGGCTCACCTATGAGGGATAGGTTTGGTTTGAGGAAAATTCATCGGCACCCCGAGCCTAGCTTGGCCCCAGGTGGACCCGCTGCGCATGCTCTCATCTAGCTGGCAGGTCCGTAGGCTTGCCTGTGGGGGTAAGGGACCCCGAGTGCTGCTCGGCCCTGGGTAGACTCGCTGCTCAGTCTCTCATTAGCTGGGCAGGGCGGTAGTCACGCCTGGGGGGAAAGGATTAGCTCCGCGTGTTCAACACATTGCAAAAATATACGGCTTTGATTGTTTGACAATATCTTGAGGAATCTTGTACTTATTGTAAGTAATGGTATAAGGGCAATTCAATAGTAGGGAGCGTTTTTCAGGTATTGAATGGTTCAATAAGATCAGAAGGGGCATCGAAAGATTAGTGTTCTAAGTGCAGTTTGCAGTTTCCCTCAAAGTTTTTCTTTGGGTCGGCTCCCACTCGCCGGATACTTGGGGTTGGACATTTCTTTCCTGACTTGTGCCAACCTCGAAAAGAGTGGGGATTATGTACAACCGTCGAGCGGAATCCTCCACAAGTGGCAAACTTGGGGCGCGCTATAAGCGACGTTTTGGTGCAGCCCCGTTCGAAGACGTGCGGGTCCTCATATGTGCGTGCATAGGTTTTATGTGCATAAGTTTAGAATTTTTATATATATTTATTTGCGGAATATTATAATATATGAATATTATATTATATATATTATATATATTATATGATATGAAGAAGTGAGGTGGTATGAAGAAAAAGGAGAAAGGGAGCAGGGGGGTACGAGCAGGAGAGAAGAATAATAAAAGAAGAAAGGCAGTAGTTTTGATTTGACTCCCCCGGCTAGGGTTTGGCCTGGAGCAGGACATCCCCGCCCCTCCCTCTCTCTCTCGTCAACTGGAGCAGCAGCCCGCACCCTCTCTCTCTCTCTCTCGTCGGCCAGAGGAGAAACTGCCCGCCCCCTCTCTCTCCCTCGGCCTGGAGCAGCACCCCACCCAAGCCCTCTCTCTCTCCGGCCGCCTCCTCAGCAAGGAGCTGCCCGCCGTCTCTCTCTCTCTCTCTCTCTCTCTCTCTCTCTCTCGGCCTAGAGCAGCACAACCCTGCCCGCCCCCCGATCCTCTTCCTGTCCAGGCCGCCACCGTTAGGAGGAGTGCAGCCCGGCTCCCTCCACCTCTTCCCATCCAGGCTGCCACTAGGAGTGCAGCCCGAGCCCCCCTTTCCACCCTCTGTCCAGGCCGCCACCGGCAACTGCAGCCCGAGCTCCGCTCTTCTTCATCGCAGCCGCCAGGAGAAAGATCTCGCCGAACCCCTCCCCCTCTCCTCGTCGCCGCCGCCTAGGGCAAAGCAAGCCCGGCTGGGAGCTCCTCTCCCGGCGTCGTCTACAGCAAGGCCGGCCGGGAGCTCCTCTCCCGGCGCCGCCTACAGCAAGGCCTGCCGGGAGCTCCTCTCCCGGCGCCACTTACAGCAAGGACGGCCCGGAGCTCCTCTCCCGGCGCCGCCTACAGTGAAGCCGGCCGGGAGCTCCTCTCTCGGCACCGCCTATAGAGAGGTCGGCCGGGATCTCCTCTCCCGACGCTGCCTACAGTGAGGTCGGCTGGGAGCTCCTCTCCCGGCACCTCCTACAACAAGGTAGGCTGGGAGCTTCTCTCCCGGCGCCGCCTGGAGCTCGAATCGTCCACCACCATGGAAAAATGGAGCTAAAGAGGGAGATTTACTTCCTCTTCCAACAAGGGCTCGACCACCAAAATATTCAGCAAGGTTTCAGTCATTAAGAGGAAGATGAGGATTTCTTACCTCTCCAAGCAAGGCTCGGTCTTGAGTGGAGATCGGCCTCCGCCGCAGCTACCCAGGGCCAAGCTAGCCAGGTGCTCCTCTCCCGGCACCGCCGCTAAGCACGCGTCAAGGGTAACGATGTTTCTACATGGGTAGGTGAAGCACTCAGTTTACATATTTGCACGGAAGCCCCTCTCCGCCAACGGGTGGGGCAAGGGAGCTCTCCAACGGGTTGACGTGTACGTCCCCGAAATTAACTGCATTAGCACCCGGAAGCGTGAGTACGGGTTTAGGCATGTTGTGTCAAGCCTAACCGGACGTGTGAGCCGGATTGGTGATGTTCTGGGGTTCCCGAAGAAGACTCCGAGGAAGTTGTATATTATCCATTTGCAGGGAATGCGCGCTGCAGCCCCAAAAAAGTGGTGGGTGCACTATATTTTGTCCGCTCATGTTAGCCGACTGGCATTTAGCTGACCGCTGCCATTTGAGACGTTGACGTACAGGTGTTGCAGTACCAAGCGAGGAGTAGCGGGCTTAAGCCCAAGATTTGACCGGCCCTCGAAGGCCTATTTTTTGCTTATATTGCCGGCCTGCATGCCAAAGTATGGAATTCATATTCCTGTAATACTTTATAATATATGTGATGCTCTGTGTATGCGTAGTTCACTTCTTTTTCGTATTAGGTAGGTGGTGTTCTCGTGAACCGCTCAACCCGTAGGAGCCCCGAGGTATAGTTGTCGGGAAGCTCCTGATGACCTGTTGATAGCTTTTTAGAATAGCGGAATTACGCTGTTAGTGGCCCAGCTTGGGCAGCGTGTCGTGGAATTGCTCGGCGAGTTTGCACCATCAGTAGGGCGGGTGAGAAGCATTTTGTGTAGACCCATGGAGACACATATGGATAGGAGAGAGTTGGTCTTGATATCCTCCTTAGATGTTCCGGTCGGCCAAGAGCGCCCTCCGAAGGAGTCTTAACTCAGTCTTTGGCTTGGGAGGGGAAGTGTTTGTTAGTCTCCCAGGTATGCGGTGGGTCCTCCACGCTGAGACTTTGGGTCTGTCCCTTGTGTTCCTAATCTTGTGCCTAGATCGTTCGCTTGAGGGTAGTAGGTGCGCGGTCACCCCTCTTTTGGGACCCCAAACTCCACAGAGGTCATTTTTGGTTTCAACAGAAGCAGAAACAGGAGAAAACCCTAGATCAATGTAATTTTCATGAAATGTTTCTTTCATCTTGTACATTTTGTAGATCCAAATGATTGTAAGATAGTTAATGGTGCTTTTGATGGAAAAACTTTCAGGTTTTCAAGTATGTTTTATCATGGTTAGGGGTTTGTTCAAAACTACATTTTGCTTGATAAAGTAGACTAAAATCTTATGTATTTGAACTAGTGATTGCATAGATTGATAAAATTAAACACCCTAATCTCAGATCTAGTTGTTTTGAAGAAAACATTTTAGTTGAGTTATGGTGTTAGGGAAGAAGAGAATGAATTGTGTTGTGAGTAAAAAAAATTTCAATTAGCCTTAGTGAATGTGTTAAATAGCCTTAGAAATTTCAGATCTGGTATTAAAAGTAGGGGAAAAGTGTAGATCTGGAATCGGAAATTGGATTAGAGCAATTTCCACTATCTCCCGATGACAATGGGTGTCGCCGACTGGCAATACTGAAAATTTCTGCAAAATTTTGTTTTAAAGTTTGGCCTGTTAACTGCAGCAATGACTTCCAATTCTAGAGCCCACAGAAGTACCGGTAGTGACACGCACTCATCCTATCAAACGTTCCCGGGGATACAAAATGCGAATATGGGGATTGGATGGGTCATCAAATTCGATCCCTCCCGTCACGCACACATCCATGATCTGTTAGCAATGGCAGGAATAATGTCTGTCATTTCTCCGGATACATTTACGTCGATGTTGATAAGGGAATTTTATAATTATTTACAAGATCCTGATTCACGGAGCTAAATGGTGGTGTGCTATCATGCATATAAGGGCAAATAGTTGAGATAACTCACTACGATCTTAGGGAAGATTTCGGGTTAATAGAACATGATAATGTCTTAGATGTTGTAGAGAATTATCTGAAGGATAGAGACTAGACACTCTTGAAATTGGTTTTGCATAGGAATTCCATCAAAACCCTTATTCAATCTACGACCAATCTCACTTGGGATGCACGACTAGTGTAAGACATATTGAGACACACTATTTTACTTAAGTTCGGTGATACATGCAATAATAACAACTCAATTAAGCTATGTCTCATACATGATCTTGGAGCGGGAGCCATTCGATATGGCGGACTTAATCCATTCGATAATTCGTTACAAATTTAGACTAAAGAGCTTGTCTTTGGAAAAATTAAACACACTACCACTTGGAGTGGACATCCAACGCATATTATATAAGAAGTACACATGGATAGACTTAGACTTTTATTTCAATGATTGTGTGCCATCTATCTACTCTATGAGTGGTACTCCTTTTATCGACCGATTAGCACGAGGAGGGTCTACAAGGAGCAGTGAACATGTGTCCACTATTCAAAACCCATCAATTCGAAGAGCTGGATCGTTGCGAGAAGGGTTGGATGACTTGCGAGAGTAGTTCGAAGAACATATGAGGGAGGTGAAGAAGAACTTTTTGGGAGTTCTGAAATTCTTTAAATTTCTGACCAAAAGTCTTAAATTGAAGCCCATTCCAGCAAAAGCGGCAGATTGGGAGAATCTGATCATGGAGCCTCCCCGAATATCTCTTCGCCGACCTCTGTGGATGAGAAGTAGTGAACACAGTTTAGCTGATGATCACTGGGACACAAGTGCAGGTGACATCAGGAATTTCTGAAGTTTTCAGGATGATTTGAGAAGGTGATGTTATAGCCCGACGACAGTCACTATCGCCGGCAACAGTGAAGTTTTTTTTTAATTTTCATATTATTGTCTAAGAAATTTGTGCTATAGTAATATAGGACTTCTTATGTGATGTAGTGCTGCTGTAAGATTATTATTGACTCATAACATTTATGGTTTATTTAATGTTTAATCATCATTTTCTTGTTTATTAAAGTTTTTTTGGTTTACTTATTATGTCGATTCATTAGCTTGAAAAGTCCAGGATTCCTAGTTTTAATCATAATAATGAAAAACGGGAATCTAGTAGTGGCTTTGTGAAAATATCGACAAGTTGTGAATCAGTGCCTATAAAGCTGACTTAATCGTATTTTGCTTAATGTGCTCTCTAATGAAGTGATGACGTACATCAATGTGTTTGGACCTAGAATGATGAACGGGATTATATGTTAAGTCAATTGCACTTTTGTTATCACATTTTAATTCAATTATTTCATGAATAATTCCAAAGTCTTCTAAAGTTTGCTTCATCCAAAGAGCATGTGCACAACAACTACCTAGTGCAATGTACTCGGCCTCAGTGGTGGATAAGGCAACAAAATTCTGTTTCCTACTCCACCACGAAATTAGTGAAGGGCTAAGAAAGTGACATGTGCCACTCGTACTCTTACGGTCTAATGAACAGCCAACATAACTAGAATCAGAAAAGACATGTAAAATAAAGGCATCATTGTGAGGATACAATAAACCTAACTTAGATGTGCCAATAAGATATCTACAAATACATTTAACCGCTTTTAAAAGAGATTCTTTGGGATTATCTTGAAATCTAGCACATAAACATACAACGAACATAATGTCAGGTGTAGAAGCTGTGAAATATAATAGCGATCTTATCATACCTCTATATAGTGTTCGATCTAAAGAAATTCCACTTTTATCCTTTCCTAACTTCAATGAGACACTCATGGGAGTATTTGCTTGCTTGAGATTTTCAAATCCAAATCTTTTTAAAACATCATGAATATATTTAGATTGACAAATAAAAATTCCATCATTCTTTTCAGTAATTTGAAAACCAAGAAAATATGTTAGTTCGCCTACCATGCGCATTTCAAATTCATTTTTCATAATTTCTATAACATTATCACACAATCTTTCATTTGTGGATCCAAAAATAATATCATCAACATATATTTGTAAAACTATAAGGTCATCAAGAACATGTTTAATAAATAGAGTACAATCAGCACTACCCATGTTGTAATCATTATTTAACAAATTAATAGTCAATATATCATACTAGGCTCGGGATGCTTGTTTCAAACCATAAAGGGCTTTTTATAATTTAAAAACATGATCAGAAAATTTAACATCAACAAAGACTGATGGTTATTCTACATAAACCTCTTCCTTAATATACAAGTTAAGAAAAGCTCTTTTAACATCCATTTGAAATAATTTAAACCTTTTTAAGCTAACAAATGAAAGAAAAATTGTAACTTTTTCTAAACGTGCTACTGGTGCAAAAGTTTCATCAAAATCTATTCCTTCAATTTTTGAATAACCTTTAGCTACAAGTTTAGCTTTGTTTCTTGTGACCCTAGACTCACTATCCTTTTTATTCTTAAAGATCCACTTAACACCTATAACAGGATGATTTGGTGGTCTTTCTAATATTTTCCAAACCTTATTACGTTCGAATTGATTAAAATCGCCAGTCATATCTAAAAACCAAAATTATCATTTAAAGCGGTTTCAACATTTTTAGGTTCTATATCAGAAATAAAGCACATTTTTGCGAATAAATCATGTAATGATGAATGAGTACTTACCCATCTTAACTATTCTCCAATAACCAAATCTTGTGGATCATCTCTGGAGAACGTTAGCTCGCTTGGAGGCACATATTCTTGCACTTCTTCATCTTCTTATTCTTTTTCTTTTTCTTCTTCATTGTATCCAAGGATTTCATCATCATCCGACTTTTGCAGGGGGAAGGGATCTTCATCTTGACCTGTACTATTAGTTTCTACACAAGTAAAATGCTCATCAAATTTAACATGAATAGATTCTTCAACCATTTTTGTCCTTTAGTTGTAAACTTTATAAGTCTTACTAGTTAGAGTATAGCCAATAAAAATGCCTTCATCACACGTCTCATCAAATTTGCCTAAATTATCCTTTATGTTCAAAAAAAATATTTACAACCTAAAACTTTAAAATAAGACACATTCAGTTTCTTTTGAAAATATAATTCATAAGGTGTTAATTTTAAAAAGGGTTGAAGCACAACGAGATTAATAACATAACAAGCAGTACTAATAGCTTTTACAAAAAATGATCTAGGTAATTTGTATTCTGATAGCATAGTACGAGCTAGTTCTTGCGAAGTTCTATTTTTCCTCTCTACCATATAATTTTGTTGCGGCGTGCGAGGAGCGAAAAATTCATGTTTAATATCTAACTCATTATAAAAAGATACAAATATTTCATTATCAAATTCATCTCCATGATCCGAACGAATGCATTTTATTTTTGAATCTAGTTCATTTTGCACTCGGATACATAGTTTGGAAAATTCTAAAAATACATCTAATTTATACGTTAAAAAAATTGTGTAACATAAATGAGAATAATCATCAATCAGAACAAAAGTGTATTTTCTACCACCAAGACTTAGTGTATTAATAGGACCAAATAAATCCATATGAATCAACTATAACGGTCTAGTAGTGGAAATAACATTTTTCGCCTTAAATGAAGATTTTGAAATTTTTCCTTTTTGACACGGTGAATATAAAGAAGATAGATTTCCATGTAAAATAGGTAAACCTTTAACTAGTTTGTTATGAGACAATTTTATGATTAGTTTGGAACTACAATGTCCAATACGCCTATGCCACAAATCTAATTCATTATTTTTAGACATAAAACATTTTAGTGAAGAAAGTGACAAATCATTAAATTTAATCATGTAAATATTTTGAAATCTAGGAGCAGTTAGAAAAGTATCATTTGTTTTAGAATCAATAACTTGGCATAAGTTTGAAGATGAGTCAAATAAGATATTTAATCCAATATCATATATTTGACTTATAGAAATTAAATTATGCTTCAAACCTTTAACATACAAAATATTTGAGATAGTAAATGACTTATTACCGACTACTCCAATGTCTATGATCTTTCCTTTGCCGTTATCACCAAACATAACAACTCCTCCTTTCTTCATCTCTAGGCTAAGGAAATTTGATTTGTTGCCCGTCATGTGCTTGGAAGACCCTGAGTCCAAGTAGCACACGTCTTCTTTGTCCTTAGACTGCCAACACACCTAGAAAAAGGATGAGAGTAAAGATCTGGTTACCCAAGTGGTTCCCCCATAGTATAGTTGAAAGCCTTAGGTACGTAGTTTTGTCTAACAGTATAATGTTCCATATTCTTACAAGTGTGTGTTGTGTAACCAAACTTATTACATTTGGTACAGGTGATGAAAGGAGATGACGGGTTTTTCAAAATAAGTTTTGAACTTTGCTGGGAGCAGCAGTGACAGTAGATTTATTATTTTTAATTTTAAAAAAGGAATTTTTGGATTTTTCCTTATCGCCGGCGACAGTGGATGTCGTTGGACGATACTGTTCTAGAGAGTAACCAAGTCCAAATTATGCCGAACCATAGCACTGGCTCGCCAAGATCATATTCAGTGACTTTTGGCATATTCCAAACTTGTTAGTGGTCATTTATAGATCACGGACTCATCCTCTCAATGCAGTGTTTTCAACAGCAATGGTGCCGCTACGGCTTGCGAAGGACTTTTTGATGCATTCCAATGGAGACATTGAAAGCTTTAGAGATCTCTCTAAGGCCTCTTTCTCTCTTGTAAGAGATTCAACCAGAGACCGAGACTTAAAGAGATCTTTCTCAAGTCCTAGTATCCTTATCAAAGACGTGCAATTCTCTTGACAAGTCACTTTCTCCTTCCCAAGTATTTTTACTTCATTTTTCAATTTTTTTTTCAGATTTTAGCAATTTAATTTCATTCAAACTTTTATCAAAATACTAGCACATTTGTAAAAATTCATTATACAAATCTTCATAAGGAGTATTTACCTCAATGTCGCTTTGTACACTACTTTCATCATCGGATGATGAGAAGTCCTTTCCCATCAGACACATGTTGGCCTCCTATTCAGTCTCTGAGCTTGAACTTCTTGACTTCTCAGATGTGACATCATCCCATGTTTCATCCTTCAGAACTTTCTTCTTATCCTTCTTCTTATGCCGCTTCTCCTTCTACTCTTTCATATATTTTGGGCACTTTTTCTTAATGTGGACAACTCTCCTGCAGTGATAGCACTCAAGTGGTGATCCCACTTCATCATCCTCTCCTTCAGCTTGGCGTTTCCTTTCCTATATCCAGACTGTTGCTTCTTGAAGAATTATCTTAAAGAATTTCTTCTTTCTGGATTTCTCATGAACTTCCTAAATTTCTTGACGAATAGGCTCTCTTCATCTCCATCGTCACTCTCATCGGACTCACTTTCCACTTCCTTCTTGGACTTCAATGCCAAAACTTTCTTGCTTGGCTCCAGGCTATACTCCTATTGTTGAATCCTTAACTCTACTTCGTGGTTTTTTAGATTGCTTATTAAATTTAGTCCTATCTAACGCGCAGAATAAGACATTCATTACCTTAGAGTTATTCTTACAAAAAAGCTTATCAACTTCATCCCATTTGTCCTTGGGTTTTTTTCCATTGTGACACTTCATACTACAGTTATAGGGGCAGTGTGGCATGTTTCTAGAAAGCCCCATACGTCGATATCTAGAGCTATTATAAAGCATCGCATCCGAGCTTTTCAATAGTTGTTGTTAGTGCCTGTGAATAAGGGAGGTCTACTTATACCTTGCCCCTCAGAAAATATGTAAGTGTTTATTGTCATTAATCTTGGTGGTCAAACTAATTTCCGAGCAACCTCCCGTTGATACCAAGTGTTGGATCTTACGGCGCCGTTAGAGGGGGGAGGGGGGTGAATAAGGGTTAATTAATTTTTGTCAACTATACAAAGTTTATGTGATGAACAAAAACAATGAAATTTTGAAATGGAGACTAAATTTTCATAAGCAGACTCAAACACTCTGAAATATATAAAAGCTAAAATAATAACAATTTATTTCAAAAGTGCTAAAATTGAATACAAAGTGTCTCTATAGGTCTAGAGATAAAGGCTTATGAAAAATATAATTTACTTTTATTTTCGCTAGTCCTTCTACCAAGATCCGGCATACTAAAGCGTATCTCCCCCTAGACCTTGCTAGTACCCTCCCCTAGATCTACCTCGATATAGACGCTGCAAACAAGGCAACAATTTCACCCAAAGCCACATAATGACTTCGACTCCACGCAGAAGGCGGCCATTTTCCCCTAAGACAAATAAGGACTTAGACGCCACTCACAAGGCAGTGATTTCCCCTAATCCACGCAAGGACTAAGACGCTATGCACAAGATGGCGATTTCCCCTCTCGATTACAATAGTTTTACAATAGGAATAAGAACAAAACAAATTGAAAACTTCTGAATTAAAACTCCCTTCAAACAATGCGCTGAAGATGACGATGAATCCAAGCCAGGGTTGCTTTTAATGATGTGTAGGTGCTGTCGATCTTTTGCGCTTCGGTCTTCTTGAGAGTATGGATCGAGTAAGTCTAGAATATGGTGCTCTCTGGTTAGTCTAAACAGGAAGGTGCACTCCAGGTAATGAAATTCATGATCTCCTCAGAAAATTGAATGGCCTTTATACTTTGGCGATATCGCCAGGCGACACGGCGTATCGCCACCTGGCGATATCGTTAACTGCTGCCACATGTCCCACGAACTCCTCATTTTCACATCGCAGATCCGTCGATCATCGAATGTGGACTGTCGTCTGGCGACACTGGGTATCGTGCGGTGATATCTTCTGAGCTCATCTGTTCTGACCCGAAACATCACCCAAAATCCATTAGAACTAGAACTGGGATATCTACACATCATAAACAAAACAAAGATCAAATACAAATGAGATTGGTTATTAACAAACCAAAGAAGCTTGTAATGCATGCTCCAACAGTCTCCCCCTCAATTCCTACACTCGAGCTATCAGGAATCTCACTGGGGTGTGGAGAGGTAATCCTGACATCAGAAGCATGTTCTACATCCTCCAAAGGCAACTCTGGGGCTCCCCCTGCCTAATGATACTTCTATCCCACCTGGAATATATAGATAAGTCTATTTTCTTCAATTGATGGATAGGCACACCTTTGTTCATATCAAACTTGTCACAATCTAGTTGATTTAGGTACAAGCTGATAATCCTCCCAAAGTTTGGAGTGCGGAGGTTGTCATTGATTTTCTCAAATAGTAGAGCACCCCAGTCCATTCTCTTCCAGCAGATGATCACCACAAGAATTTTGAACATCTTAGTAGAAAGGAAGTCATGGGAACCGGTTTTGTACAACATCACTTTACCAATGATGTATGATAGAAGCTTTCCTTCCTCATTCATTCTTTTACACTTTACAGCCTTTATGCCTCGGTGAAAGTCTTTATTTCAAGGATAGCTAAATCACCTGTGGGGTGAATAAGTTTCTTAATCCTTTGTGACTTATCTTTTTTTCCTTCCTTTAGGTGTGTAACACCCCGAAATTTTTCGGTATTTATTTTTTTCTTGTAGTGGCGTAATTTTGACATCTGGGCGTTACGTGGATGTGTGATGGCTTGTGCCATGGTTAGAGCGTGGTTTTGCTCTTTGAGTTTTCGGTGTGGCTGGGTTTAACCTATTTTCAAGATTCCCTTGCGAGCTGGGTCTGTTTCGGTGACTCGATGGAGCCTTTTTGGGAATGCTCGTGTTTTAGCTTCGGGAGGTGTTTTCCCGAGTTTGGTTTGTCAGATTTGAGTTTCGACTTCTCCATTCGATTCTTAACGACGGTATTTAGCTACGGTACGATTTTCGTTAATTTCTGAGTTGTTATGGACTTTGGATCATTTGGGATGGTTAATAGTGATTGCAATGAGATATTTTATTATAAATTAATTAATTATTATTAGAATATTTACATATATATATGCGTAAAAATGAAGACCTACTGTTCATTATCTTCCCCAACCCAACAGCGGTTGTTCTTTTTCGCGGAAGTAGTTCGTCGGATTGGCGGAGTTTTTGGCCGGTGAAATTGGGAGTTCGGGTCGTCGATTTTGACGTTTGAGTAGAGATTTGGAAAGCTATCGGGGAGGGCTTCACCATCGTGTTAAGATCTTCCTGTTTCACGAACTTTTGTGAGTTAGGGTTTAAGTTTTTGACCTCCTTTCTCCTCCAAACTTTTCAGGAAATGTTGCTTGGGCATTTTACGGCCGATCCTTGAAGCGCCGCGAGTGGGTGGCATTTCTCCGGAGTTTCGAGTCAAGTGGATATTTCACCCTTGCTTGTTCTTTTTTACTTGATCTCCCTTCTCTTTTTCCTCCTCCCATAGAGAATAGGAGTATTTTAGGAAGCCTGAAAATATCCCTATAGGTTAGATCTTGATTTTTGGCCAAACCAAAGAAATTAGGAAAATTTGAGACAAGTAAAATTTGGCGTGTATCAGTTTGAATTTCGACGAGTATCGCCGGGTTTAGGTTAGGAGTTCTCATTGAGCATCGGTACATAGCCTAAGTAGAATTCAGCGGGTATCGAGTAGAATTCGACGAGTATCGCCAAAATTAGTTAAGTCATTTTCGGCTAGAATCAAATGTTAGCTTAAGGTAGATTCGACAAGTATCACTGAATTAGTTAAGTCATTTTCGGCAAGAATCATAGGTTATCTTAATGCATTTCGACGAAGGTAGTGTGTCCGTTCGGCGAGTGTCGACAGGAAAATCGTCGATTATCGCCGGCGTCAATGGGTATTCTCGCCGAGTATCGTCTAGAATTCGTCGAGGATGCAGGTGTTTCGTCCCGTATACTCACCGAATTTGCTAGGACTTAGAAATTTTTGCTGTTTTTGTCTGATTCGGCGGGTTTGGTCATTAGGATGGTTTTAGGACTGGTTTATGTTTTCTTAAGGTTTAGACTGGTCATTAGGATTTGGGTAGGATCTGATGTTTTTTCGGATGTGAAGGTTGGCAGTGGATAAAGGACCACCAACTGGATGTCAGTTTGTGGATCGTTGCACTTGGCGGATGTTTTGTCTCTATTTTTTGAGGACTGTTGGTTAGGTTAGGACAATTGGTCACCAACGCAGGGCCTTCTGTTTTTGAGACATTTGGGCTTGGGATCCTGGTATGGGATAATTGGTCACTGACTCTGCCCGATTATTTTTGCCAAGTGTTAATGATTCACATTTTTTCGAGCTCCTTTATTCTTAGTTTTCTTCTAGATCAATCAATGCTTTTTATGCTAATCCTTGCAGATATTGTCGAAGTATGGTTTCGTTCCGCACTTGGTGCATTTATTCAATTGACTCATTTACTACAGATTTTACTGTACTTATAATTATTTGGCTATCCAGCTATGGTATTGAACATTTTGTACTCGGGTTTGGCAAACCCATCTCTTACTTTGCACTTATTCCCTGATTTTTTTCCTTTGCCACTTGTATTTTCTTGCTGTGGTGTTCTTCTTTTGAATGCCTCAGGTTCAGGGATGTAGCTAGTTGAACGGCTAGGTTGGTGTTGCTAGTGGACTACTGTGTTGCAGAGGTCTTCCTCACCGTTGTGAGGTAGTTTTTGGTTGTTCTCTTGTTAGTACATACATATATGCTCACCATTGGGTTCTTGCCAGGTTGTTGAGGCCCACTGGTGGTTTTCTTTTGAAATGCTAATTACTTTGCTAAGCTGCTGAGTATGCCTGTTTCTGTGGCTGTTTTTACTTGCTCATTGGGAATATTTTATGCTAAGTTGCATGTTAGGTATTTTAACTTATAAAAACATTACTACTAATATTTCATACATACCATCTTTTTAAAACTAATATACTATTTTTTAACCAAACATAAAGGCCATTTCTATACTTATAATAAATCTAGAGTCTTCCATGTAGCTGGTTGTCCTTCGGGGATGTTCATGCTCGCATAGGATGTCAAATCAATCTAATCAATGTATTTTCCGTAGTGTATAGCTATATTTTTACTCGTGGACTAGTTGATCCACTAGCAGAGGGATATGTCTAACTGCTTAACTTAAAACTGGATTTCCCTTAAATAATATATAAATCATTCTAAAATGGTGTTTAGTTGTGGTCTCTCGTGAGCATCTAAAGTTATCCCATGCTGATGTGGCATCATGACGCATATATTCTCCTTACTCTGATATATCATTTAATGCAGAGAAAATGTGGGTTATGAAAATTGGTGTCAGAGGGATGGGTTGTTAGACAATTGTTTGAACAACCGTCTCTTGTTAGTGTTAGTTGTCTAGTTTTATCTCATACACAAACCGATGTGTCATCAGTATGTCTTGGCAAAATCATGAACACTACACTCATAGCATGATGAGAAGTATACGGGGTATATTATGTTGTATGAGATTCATAATATATGTTTGTATATGGATGCACCATAGGTGGAAACATGTGATGGTTATGTAGTATGGGATGCATAACTATCATCACATGGGTGCCCATTAGCACGTTTTCTTTTTCGTTGCATGCGATGTAATGTAGTATGGGACACATAACATTTCATGTGTATGCCGCTCATAACATGCATGATGCGTTGGACGGCAAGTGTACCGGTTGCACAAGTAATATAAAATGGGTGGCTTTCCCAAGTATCGTGCACTTAAAGGAACACAGTAAGGCGGGAGTTAATATCGAGGAGGACTTGAGATTGAAGTCCTTAGATCAGAGTTAACTATGAGGGTTTTGATGGTTGAGATAAAATAAAGCAAAACACTAACAACTACTCCTATGAAATGTCGTTAGACGATGCTTCGCCAGGCGGGATGGAAGACTACACGGGCCGCTATGCACTGATTCGCTATGCGGATGGGCGAGTAGGCAAGCGTAAGAACCAAACGAACCGAGGAATATGAGGGTCGTAAGCACCTCTTCGCTACGCACTCCACTAACAATTGCTAGTGCAACAAGAACAGATGAATGGCGGATGGAAAATAAGTGTACACCTCAAGCAAATAACAAAAACATACAATCACATAGACATGATTACACATAAACATATATTACAATAAGCATACTTCATCAAATATAAGAGATCAACTATACTATCAACAACAAGAGAATAAAAGTTTGCGAATTCAACCGAATCCGATGTATTGCTGAAGATTCATGGTAGGATTCGTCGGGTTGTCATTCTGCATCCAATCTCAGTCCTCAACTACGTCCGGGGTAGAGGAGGCTGTCACTCACTCCCAATGGACCCGTCTTCTTCATGTCACGATCTGGTGGACGATGTCACAACTTCTCTAGCTTTGTTGAGAAAGCTAGATAAAATTCCCTTTTGAAGATCTAGGATGAAGGAGGAGGCTGAGAGGAAGCTCCACCTTGGATTTGGCATTGAATTCTTGCCCGGATTTTCTCTACTTGGTGGAACGGCGGATTTCGCCCTAAAAATGCAGAGGAGTTGGCGTAGAAGAAGTCTTTCCAAAAACCATCCTCAAATGGCAGAAAATCTTCTCTTAAATAGAAAAAGAACAGAAAATTGGTCACACACGGCCTGGCGCACGACCATGCGTGAACCGTGCGAAATTCGCGAGCAGATAATGCTTGAGGAAGAAGAAGCGTTGACTAGTGTGTTTTAATCACGCACGAGCGATTTTACCCGTGCGTTAAGGAAATCGCACGGGTAAACACTGAGCGCAGGAATGCAGGAGAAAATAGTGGAACCGTGCATTTTACTCGCGCACGGGCGCTGTTGCCCGTGCGTAAAGGAAACGAACGATTAACCACAGATCACATGAAAGCTTGGCAAAAGGTGCAGGCCGTGCGATTCCTTCTCGCACGGTTTGG
Source organism: Platanthera guangdongensis (assembly GCA_039583875.1). Taxonomy (NCBI): domain Eukaryota; kingdom Viridiplantae; phylum Streptophyta; class Magnoliopsida; order Asparagales; family Orchidaceae; genus Platanthera; species Platanthera guangdongensis. Next base: position 83,818,713 of record CM077161.1, read on the forward strand.
CCGAAACCGTGCGGGAACAAATTGCACGGGTAGAAACAGATGCCCCAGGAAAGCTGTATAAAATGCACGATTGGACTGGAACCATGCGCGAAGAAATGCACACGACCGTGCGATTTACACAGAAACTGGAAGTGGAATTCGGGACATACCGACTACCTGCACAATAATAAAACCAGGCTGGAGCACAAGCTTCCAGCACCAAAATGCAAACAAAACTAAACAGAAAGATAACGAGGAGCACCTTGTGCATACCATCGACAAAAGAATGTGCAATTGCACACCCACGGGACCAAAACAATGCACTATTGGTGAAGTGAAGCCCTAAACAAAAAAATAACCTTTCCAATTGAAAAAGTAGTTTACATGCAAGAAAATAAGCCCAGATTAGTCCTAAAAACCCTATATAAATCGGACTCATCACACCACCAGACTTACCTGTTTTCGTGTCCCGAGCAAACATAATCTATGCAGATAAAGAAAATATAATAGCTAACACAGAAACTGAGATACGAAGTACCATGCGTAGTCGCATGCTCGCACGCGTAAAAAGATAATAGAGGAAATTTCTATGTATACAAAATAGTTTATACTTTCCACATTGCGTATCAACATTTTATTACTACTCTAAAATGAAATCACGGTGAATCTTCAGGTCACGCATAGGGAGAAAGTAAACTAGTCACTAGGCGAGCATTACCAAAGATCGAGGCTTGGGATAACCTCCAAAGGAATCCACCAATGTCGGTGAGCATATGCTTTCCCTATCACACTCTCTCCTCGGCACTGGTTTGGTTCAGACACGAATCAGTAGGACTTTAGGTGAAGAGATGGGGCTTGGGTTTCAGTGAGGTAAACAAAGATAAACAGGAAGGCTACACACCAAACCCAAATGAGCTAGTATAAAATGAATCTATCCACTAACCAAAATATATGCGGGTACACCACACCTCCAGACTTAATTTTTCAAATATGGGTGTGCACACGGCCTACTCCAAATACAATCTCATCACAAATAGGATTTCAATTATATGTTTTCTTTTCTTTTTCACAATTAACATAATTTTTTGTTTCTTTAAGCAGTTTCAGCAAATAGAAGCTTTAGAACACATCCACATATTCACAAGAACTAACACCACATCAACACCCCAAAGTGAAAATGTAATACACTAAAGCTCAACTTGGATGTGCGACTAGGATCGGCTTTGAGGCTTTGGTGAAATATTGGTGGAGCTGAATCAAGAGAACGGGTAGGCACAATGGGGCTGGCGAGGATAAGACATTAGAAACGGTACAAAGATCAACCGGGCCAAAATTGTAACACCCCCATCTATCGCATGTCATATAATAGAAGGTCCAGATGGAACCCGATGCCATATACCACAGACAGTCGGAAGGATTACCAAATGAATAATCAAACCATCCAATTAATACTACTCGTCCTACACAAAGCATTCTAGCGGAAGTTTTTAAAGTTGAAAGAACCCAAACTTAAATCCATCAAGAATGAATGTCGACAGCTACAACAACAGGAATGAAACCCCAAATACACTGAAACAGGTACATGACCTTATGGCTTTACAGATGTTCACTTAATATAACATGTCTTACATACATCGGCTCGCAGGCCGGCCACACATGATAAATGTAAAAACAACTATTCTACGTCCTTCTAGGGATAGCACAGCAACATGGGCTCCAGCCCACTATTTGGCGCTCGGCTCCGCAGCACCTGCAAGCACATACCACCGCACGGTTGCAAACAAGGCAACGGTCAGCTAAAAGCCGACCAAATTATAACGACCCCGCCCCTAACTCGGGACGGCGGTGCTATTTCCCTGCATAGCATTAGTCCAATAAAATAATTTAGCGCAATTATATTTCGCCACAGGTGTAGGATCGCACGTTCAAACACCCCGTGCACTCAAGGCACATTCATGGTGAACCCTGACCAATCAGTGCATTCACAACCACCCCCAGGATGGCAACAACATGTGAGCATTTAGCCTATCTGACCACCGTCTAAGGCTCCGACTATGCCTACGGCCAGTACCCGTCTTCGGATTTCTCGCACCGTACCACATAGCCTAGGTACAATTCCACTTGCCCGTTGCTCACGCTGCAAATATAATTTAAGTCCTACGCGCGGGCCAAGCTTCTCTCGGATCCCAAATTTTTCCAAAACAATCTCATAACCCAGTTATGATCAAGGCCGGTTCCCAGACCGCCAAGTTAGCGGAACATGTTTCCGCTCAATTTTCCGTGTGCTCCTTGAAGCTCACCTCCAATGATCCCTGCTGCAATCTACCGTGTAGAAACCCGAAAAACCAAAAGCACGGAGTCTTCTCCGGCAAATCATATCAAATGCAACATCACCGATCCAGACAAAACACGTCCGGGTAGGCTTCACACACAATGCCTATGCCCGTACTTACGATTCCGGGCTTTATATGCAATACGAGGGGGACTATTCACATCAACCCCAAGGAACACCACGCACTCACCGCACACTCGCGGGAGCGGGGTTTCCTATGCAAAAGAAAGAGCTTCACATGCTCAAGTTGAGAATCGTTACACTTGTAGTCCGTTTTGGCGCCATGGGAAAACTATGCGGACAGAACTCTTCGCAACGACCTTCCCTCCACGGATCCGCTCTCCGATTTCGAAACGGTGCTCCGGTGCTCCGTCGGCGGCCGGAAACCTCCTTCTTCTTCCTCTTCTCTCTCACTTTGGAAGGAGAAAGCTTTGGAGAGAAAATGAGGAATTAACCCCCTATTCCTGGCCTTAACAGAGCAGGATCTCAGCTGGGCCGTCGGATCTTAATTAAATAAAATGAACGGCTCAGATCTGCACAAAATTCTCCAGACCTGGGCCGAACACGGCTTGGCACACTGCCGTGTGCCTCGATCCAGGCACGATCGTCGAACTGAGAAACGACACACGAGCTAAGACACGCCCGTGTCTCACCTGACACGCCCGTGTCGGGTTCCTCGACATGCCCGTATTCGGGGGCGTGTCACGTATAACTGCCATGGCAACGGACACGACCCTACTGCACACGGGTAGGGACACGGGTTGGAACACGCCCGTGTCGGAGGACACACCCGTGTCATCAGGCCGTGTTCCTGGCCGTGTACTTCTCGGATTGAAAACGACCAAAAATCACCAGCCAGACACAGCCTTTTACACGCCCGTGTCCTAGGCCGTGTACCCCTATACTGACACCAAAAACCCTTTTTTTTGCGACCGACACACACACAATTTTCGGGCGTTACAAATCTCCCCCACTTAAGGAATTTGGTCCCGAAATTAAGCAAAGGTACACAAAATATAAATGATACCTGAGTGGAATAACTCGGGGTATTCCTCCAACATAGCTTGCTCTCGCACCCAAGAAAGCTCCTCACGTCCGCAATTATCCCAACGGACTTTAACCATTCGGACCTCCTTGTTGCGGAGTCGTTTGACTGCAACATCTTCAATTCGTATTGGCTTGACCCTTGTTGTCAACTCATAATCAACCGGTACCTGATTGTCTGTAACGATCTGCGAAGGCTCTTGCACTACCTTACACAACACCGATACGTGGAACACGTCATGCAGCCCACTTAACTCCGTCGCACACTTCAACCTATATGCCGCCTCGCCAACACGCTCCAGGATTTCAAATGTTCCAAGGTATCTCAGACTCAGCTTCTTCAAGCGTCGAACCCGCGATACACCCTTGAACGACTTGATTTTTAGATATACCATGTCGCCAACGTTGAACTCCACATTTCTATGTTTGGCGTTGTAATACTTTGACTGTCTATCCTGAGCAATCTTCAGCCTTTCCTGAATTGTCCGTATCATTGAAGTGGCGTCTTCCACCGCTTGACGTTTATACAACTTCGATTCGCCTGCCTCCAACCAAGATAACGGTGTACGACACTTCCTCCCGTACAAGGCTTCGAAAGGCGCCATTCCAATACTTTCCTGAAAGCTGTTGTTCTACGCAAACTCCACCATGTACAAGTGATCCTCCCAATTCTTCCCGAAATCTAGGATGCACATGCGAAGCATGTCCTCCATAGTCCTGTTGACTCTCTCGGTTTGGCCATCTGTCTGCGGGTGAAAGGCTGTACTGAACTTTAGCTTAGTACCCAACAGACGATGCACCAACCTCCAGTCATTCGACGTGAAGCGTCTATCACGATCACTAACAATACTGCGAGGCACACCATGCAATCGTACAATATTATCCATGTAGAGTTTGGCTAACGTTTCCACCGGATCTTCCTTTCTGACTGGGTTAAAGTGTGACACCTTTGTCAACCTATCTACGACCACCCAAATGGCGTCGTTTCCCTTCCGCGACTTCGGCAAACCGTGCACAAAATCCATAGATATGTCGTCAAACTTCCATTCTGGGATAGGAAGGGATTTCAAGAAACCTCCGGGCTTCTGGCATTCCGCTTTCACCAATGCACAAGTACGACAATTGGCCACATAAAGTGCCACATCCTTCTTCAAAACCGACCACCAGAATAATTTCTTCATGTCTCTATACATTTTCATGCTTCCTGGGTGGATTGAGTACTTGGTATGATGAGCCTCATACATCAACTCCTCCCGAAGATTATCCGCACTAGGAATGCATAGACGACCGTCCTTCCTTAGCAACCCATCTTCAACCACGAACTGGGAATTTGACCCATCCAAAGATTCTTCCAAGATCTGCCTCATGCTGCTATCCTGAACCAAAGCCCGCCAAACTTTATCCGCTAGGTCACACTGCACCTCTGTCCAAAACAGTTTCGCCTCGGCACTAGACTGCTTATCGACACAAGATATCTCCAATGCCTCCAACTCTTGGACCAATCTCTCATCATGTACCGATAACCAGTTGGCTTGTGTGGGAATCTTACGACTCAACGCATCAGCCACTGCATTTCCCTTCCCAGGCACATAATGTATCTTGAAGGTGTAGTCCCCTAAGAACTCCATCCACCTCCGCTGCCTCATGTTCAGATCCTTTTGGTCCAACAGGTACTTCAAACTCTTATGATCGATGTAAATATCGACCTTCACACCGTACAGATAGTGCCTCCAAAGCTTTAGAGCAAATATCACGGCCGCGAACTCTAAGTCATGGACCAGATAATTCCTCTCGTGAACCTTCAGTTGTCGTGAACCATAAGCTATCACTCTCCCATGTTGTAGCAAAACACAGCCCAAACCACTGCCTGAAGCATCACTATAGATCTTGAACCCTTCGGTTCCACTTGGCGAACATAAAATAGGCGCCGTGGTCAATCGCCTCTTTAACTCTTCAAAAGCCTGTTCGCACTCCGGATACCACACAAACTTTTGATCCTTTCTTGTCAACATCGTGTGTGGTAGTGCTATCCGCGAGAAGTTCTCTACGAAGCGCCTGTAGTAGCCAGCAAGCCCCAGAAAACTCCGGACCTCTGCCACCGTAGTCAATGTAGGCCACTCCCGTATCGCCACTATCTTCGCCGGATCCACCGCTATTCGTTCTCCACTGACAACATGAGCAAGGAACGCTATCGAGGATAACCAGAATTCACACTTGGATAACTTTGCATATAACTGACTTTTCCTCAATGTCTCCAACACCATGTGTAAATGCTTGTAGTGATCCTCCTCGCACCGCGAATACACCAGGATATCATCGATAAATACTATCACGAAATGATCCAGATATTCTCTGAACGTCCTATTCATCAGATCCATAAACATGGATGACGCATTCGTCAACCCAAACGGCATGACCGTGAACTCGTAATGCCCAAACCACGTACTGAATGCTGTCTTTGGGATGTCTCTCTCCCTTATCCTCAACTGATAGTAGCCGGACTTCAAATCTAACTTCGAATATACTATTGACCCAACCAGCTGATCAAACAGATCGTCAATCCTGCGAATAGGATACTTATTCTTTTCCGTAAGCTTGTTCAATTCCCGGTAGTCAATACAAAGCCGCAAGCTCCCATCTTTCTTCTTAACAAACAGAACTGGTGCGCTCCAAGGCGACGAACTCGGACACACATAACCTTGCTCTAGCAACTCTTGCAGTTGCACCTTTAACTCTACCATTTCTCTTGGGGCTATCCGATAGGGGCAGCGTGACACCGGTTTGGCACCCGGTACCAACTCTATAGTAAAGTCTATCTCCCGCTGAGGAGGGGCTCCTGGGAGATCATCTAGAAATACATCAGGATACTCGGACACAACTGGGATGCTGTCCAAACTAGGCTTAGGCGTCGAAGTATGCAATAGAGTGACATATAGTTCTGCCCCAGACCGAACTGCCTTGAACATCTGAAGGGCTGACATCAGAACTTTCCCTGACCCCTTCATGCCCGCAAAAGTAGTCTCTCGATCAGTGTCCAGACCCAACTTGACTTCTTTACGGTTGCAATCAATACATGCACTTTGCTCCGAGAGCCAATCCATACCGAAGATTACGTCGAGCTCCACTAATGGTAGAATCAACACCCCCAAATCAAACTCCCGGTCTCCAATCCGAATCTTCACAACGCAAATCCTATCCGCACGCATTGAGCACCCATTAGGCAACAACACATCCAACTTGTTTTCTGCCATCGAGAACGGAACTCCGATGCGCGATATGAATTTTGCAGACAAGAAGGAATGTGATGCTCCCGTATCAAAAAGGGCTCTCGCCGGAAACCCAAAGATTAGCACAAAGTCTAGCACTACCAAACGTAAGCTAACAAATATGAAGGTAACAACTATAAAAGTTAAACCACTGTAATTTAACTCATACCTATCACCACGTCCGCTTGCTTTATTGCCTTCTGCAGACCAAGGTTGTAGACTCTAGGCTGGGCTGGAGCATGATGGGATGCAGTTGACTCCACTGCCTTCCCTTTCTCCTCATAAGTCGCTCCAGGTCTCCTCTCGGACTTTGAACGTCCGCTCCAACACTCCCGAGCAAAATGCCCCGTCTTCCCGCAGTTGTAGCAAGCTCCGGGGACTCGACTTGAAGTTACCCCCGATGCATCAGCCGAAGGGGCTGAATTCGAAGTCCTCCGCTTCTTGTTCCACCTGCGGAAACTTGACTTGTTGTTTGGCACCTTGAACTCGGTCTTCCTTTCTCCCGGGTCTTTCTTCTCTTAAACTTTCTTCGCAACCTTTTCCAACGATCGGGCCGAATTGACCAAGGCTAGGAAGCCGTGCGTTAGGCCCAACAAGGAGTAACTGTAAATCGCCGCGAAGACCCTCATAGAATCTGTTGGTCTTCCTCTCTTCTTCTGTAAACATAGCACCAGCATAACGACCCAACCATGTGAACTCATGCAGATATTCGTCCACGCTTCTAGATCCCTGAATCAACCCGAGAAACTGATTCTCCGTCTCTAACTTCTGGGCAGAGGGTACAAATCTGGCTAGGAATAATCTTGAAAATTCCTCCATCGGCACAAACGCAAGTTGCCTTCCCACTAGAAGGTGAAACTCCATCTCGTCCCACCACAGCCTCGCTTCACCTTCCAAAAGAAAAGTCGCTATGGTGGTCTTCTGCCACTCCTCAGTTATTGTGGCCATCAAGACCCTCTTTATGTAAGAGAGCCAGTCCTTAGCTTGAGTTGGCGTTCCAACCCCATTGAACCTCGGAGGATTAAAGCCCATCACATACTTTAGCTGCCTCTCCGTAGCTCTTCTCGGCTCTACCAACTCCAATGCTGCGCGTTCCACTACTCTCGGCTCTGCCACCCTAACCGGTTCTTGCGCATTCACAGGAGGTGCGTGATGCATTTGCCCTACAGGTTGGGCATTTATCATTGCCAATACGGCCTCAGCCACCATCCTGAAGGTTTCCGCTGAAGGAGGTGTAGCAGGCACGTCCCTTGGTGCACTACTTTTCGCTGATTGCGGACGCTCTGACTGACCAGCACCACTCCTATCTGCCTATAGTAGCAAAGACACACGATTAGACGACAAACAAATTGCTAAAAGCAATCATTAGAACATTCAAATTCCACAAAACAAGTTTATTTTCCATTCCTAAGTGGACATTCATGGGTTCTTTTAATGTTATAACGATGACGCACACGTGTGCTCACCACCCGTTAAAAGAATTCGCCCACGAATTCATTTAAGCCTGACCGTAACTAGAAGTCTGATACCAAATTGTAACACCCCCATCTGTCACATGGCATATAACAGAAGGTCCAGCTGGAACCTGACGCCATATACTACAGACAGTCGGAAGGATTACCAAATGAATACTCAGACCATCCAATTAATACTACTCGTCCTACACAGAGCATTCTAGCGGAAGTTTTTAAAGTTGAAAGAACCCAAACTTAAATCCATCAAGAATGAATGTCCACAGCTACAACAACAGGAATGAAACCCCAAATACACTGAAACAGGTACATGGTCTTATGGCCTTACAGATTTTCACTTAATATAACATGTCTTACATACATCGGCTCACAGGCCGGCCACACATGATAAATGTAAAAACAACTATTCTACGACCTTCTAGGGCCAGCACAGCAACATGGATCCAGCCTGTTATTTGGCGCTCGGCTCCGCAGCACCTGCAAGCACATACCACCGCACGGTGGCAAACAAGGCAACGGTCAGCTAAAAGCCGACCAAATTATAATGACCCCGCCCCTTACTCGGGACGGCGGTGCTCTTTCCCTGCATAGCATTAGTCCAATAAAATAATATAGCGCAATTATATTTCGCCACAGGTGTAGGCTCGCACGGCCAAACACCTCGTGCACTCAGGGCACATTCATGGTGAACCCTGACCAATCAGTGCATTCACCACCACCCCCAGGATGGCAACAACATGTGAGCATTTAGCCTAACTGACCACCATCTAAGGCTCCGACTATGCCTACGGCCAGTGCCCGTCTTCGGATTTCTCGCACCGTACCACATAGCCTAGGTACAATTCCACTTGCCCGTTGCTCACGCCGCATATACAATTTAAGTCCTACGCGCGGGCCAAGCTTCTTTCGGATCCCAAATTTTTCCAAAACAATCTCATAACCCAGTTATGATCAAGGCCGGTTCCTAGACCACCAAGTTAGGAGAACACGTTTCCGCTCAATTTTTCGGGTGTGCCTTGAAGCTAACCTCCCAGGATCCCTGCTGCAATCTATCGCGTAGAAACCTGAAAAACCCAAAGCACAGAGTCTTCTCCGGCAAATCATATCAAATGCAACATCACCGATCCAGACAAAACACGTCCGGGTAGGCTTCACACACAATACCTATGACCGTACTTACGATTCCGGGCTCTATATGCAACACAAGGGGGACTATTCACATCAACCCCAAGGAACACCATGCACTCACCACAATATCGCGGGAGCGGGGTTCCCTATGCAAAAGAAAGAGCTTCACATACTCAAGTTGAGAATCGTTACACTTGTAGTCCGTTTTGGAGCCATGGGAAAACTACGCGGACAGAACTCTTCGCAACGACCTTCCCTCCAGAGATCCGCTCTCCGATTTCGAAACGGTGCTCCGGTGCTCCGCCGGCGGCCGGAAACCTCCTTCTTCTTCCTCTTCTCTCTCACTTTGGAAGGAGAAAGCTTTGGAGAGAAAATGAGGAATTAACCCCCTATTCCCGGCCTTAACAGAGCATGATCTCAGCTGGGCCGTCGGATCTTAATTAAAGAAAACGAACGGCTCAGATCTGCAAAAAATTCTCCAGACTTGGGCCGAACACAGCTTGGCACACGGCCATGTCCCAGGCCATGTGCCTCGATCCAGGCACGATCGTCGAACTGAGAAACGACACACGGGCTAAGACACGCCCGTGTCTCACCTGACACGCCCGTGTCGGGTTCCTCGACACGCCCGTATTCGGGGGCGTGTCACGTATAACCGCCATGGCAACGGACACGACCCTACTGCACACGGGTAGGGACACGGGTTGGAACACACCCGTGTCGGAGGACACACCCGTGTCATCCGGCCGTGTTCCAAGTCGTGTCCTTCTCGGGTTGAAAACGACCAAAACTCACCAGCCAGACACGGCCTTGGACACGCCCGTGTCCTAGGCCGTGTACCCCTATACTGGCACCAAAAACCCTTTTTTCGCGACCGACTCGCACACAATTTTTGGGGCATTACATAAATGATGGCCTACATCATGCTCATGCATGACTAACCTATACCCATGCTTCAAAAATATCTTGAAGCAAGTTCTTAGCCAACGAGAAAGATTATCCATCCCCCCGACTCGAGCAATATGAATCTAACGGCTGTCTACACACATCCCTAAGCTACTATCGGATTCCCACCAGATTCACCAAATTTTGAGTAGAATAAAAAGTCTTTACGCAAATAGAAAAATATAAAACTATAAGCATACAGAAAAATTAAATCTACTCCAATTTCTACACAAGATGAGGGCACTTGACTAGGAGCACAACAAGGTCAACATTTTACCCCGTCTCACAATCCTATGCCAACACAAAAAATTTCCCAAATCATACAAAAGAAACGAGTTTAACTCGCATCACGCTAACAGCTAATCATGCACTCATGTGGGTACAGTGGTGTGCAATGCGACGAATTAATTAAAAAAAAATAATAAAAACTTATTGTATGTACATGAAATGTGCGCGTGCAAAAGGTAACACATACTAGCTCTCCGCAGACTTAAACTAAGCTACACAGCATATGATATGGAAATTTAAATCAAATAGAGACAAGGGAAGAGGTTACCCAATGCTCAGGCAGTGAGCATACCAGAAGACGGGTGAAAAACACAGAAGCAGCTCCGTCATATGAAGAATCACAACCCTGCCAATACGATTTGCCATGAATACCTGCAGGGGTGAGCTCCGCAAAAACAAAAGAAAAATATACAATATATAAAGAAATACTAAGCTAAGATAGACATGAAAAATAAAAGTACAGGAAATGAAAGATAAGTACTGGGGTTACTATCATCCCAGCACGACTCATTCAGCTAAGGAAAAGGTTCTAGCTAATGGGTCTATGAAATAATAATGCACATGTAACTGTTCAAATATCCATTGCGGTAACAGGTACCAATACGGTGATAAAACAGTTGCCCCTCTACCTAAATAAGAATAGCTGCCCAACACAGGTAGAGGCAATAAGAAATAAGAAGAGAAGGAGTGCTAGTCCTCGCTCATCTTATTACACAAAAAATCCTTGCCAAGCAAGATATCATATACAGGGAGACGTCCGGAGGAGAGAGCAATAAATGGAGCTTCCTCAGCAGAGGAGGAACCAACCTCCTCGTGAAAGAGGAGGCTATCATCCATGACTCGAGCTGAAAGCTCCAATCCTCCTAAAGCACCTGCGAAGACTCAACCCGCACAGGCTCAGATGCTGAAAGGGGATCAATAAATAAAGGACAAGAAAAACTTAAATAATCAGAAATAGGGGGAATGGTCCCGGTCTCACTCCCAGCAGGATCCAAACATAGATCACTATCGGTGTCATATGAGTCATAGCAAGGGGATTTCAATAGATCGAGGTCCTCGGTGGTGGTTTGGATCTCCTCATCCAACAAGGAAGTGAAAACTTCCTCATCAAAAAGGATCTCATCATCATCCCACCTCGATGCGTCATCATATTCCAAGGTGTCACACTCTTCATGGTAGAGAATAACGTCCTCGTCCCATATTGGCGCAACCTCAGGCTCTGAATCACTATCAGGCATAACATCATCAACCGACTCACTAGAAATGGGGATAGATAATTCATATAAAGAAAGCGGAGGAACACCAACATCAGAGAAAATATGTGCGGGTTCCTCCTATGGTGAATCCAAAAGAGGGGAAGAATGCGTAGGGAGAGACGACACTACAATGTCCTCACACAGATCAGTAGAAATTCTAATAGGTATATCCACAGCAGTCCCCCATAGATAAGGTGGTACTGCGAATATATCATCAGAATCAGAAGGGGCAGCGAGTTGACAGGTGGATGGAATGATTCAGATATCCAGTCCATCAGCCTTCTTCAACTGGCGCTGAAATTCTGTGCAATCTTTCAATACGTGCTCGGTGCTACGACAACACAAACACCATTTTCCATTACTCCTTGGTCCTGATAGGACCGGAGAGTAATAAGAAGAACGTGAAGGCATAAAAGAGAAGTGACCATAAGACTGCGACATGGTCTATGAAGTACCATAAGAGGATGGTGCTCCATACACTTAACCACGAGAAATATGTTCACTATCTTCAATGGGGCACTCATCACTACAATGTCTATAATCCCCGCACCATCGGCAACAGATATTCATATCAGAATACATGGTGGAACAAGGAAGAATTCACCAACAGAAATAATCTAAACAAAAATTACTACACATAAGTAGATAAAAGAATAGGATTAACTGCAGCAGAAAAATAAAAACTAGAAAAGTAACAAAGAAAAATTAAACAACAAATTCTAAAAACTAAAACAAATAAGAAACATGAAATGTACAAATGGAAAGGGATTTGATATACTATCTCCCTCTCCAAAAACTCACACGACTGTGGTTTCAGGCAACGGCGCTAAAAACTTGATGAGTTGGACGACAAGTGTACCGGTCGCACAAGTAATATAAAATGGGTGGATTTCCCAAGTATCAATCTCTTCAAGGAACACAAAAAGGGGGGGTGTTAATATCGAGGAGGACTTGAGATTGAATTCTTAGGTCGGAGGTAACTATGGGGGTTTTGATGGTTGCAATAAAATAAAGCAAAACACTAACAACTACTCCTATGCAACGTCGTTATGCGATGCTTCGCCAGGCAGGAAGGAAGACTACACGGGCCGCTATGCACCGATTCACTAGGCGGATGGGCGAGTAGGCAAGCGTAAGAACAAAATGAACCGAGGAATATTAGGGTCGTAAGCACCTCTTCGCTATGAACACAACTAACAATCGCTAGTGCGACAAGAACAGATGGATGGCAGATGGAAAATAAGGGTGCACCTCAAGCAAATAATGAAAACATAAAATCACATAGACATGAGTACACATAAACGTATATTACAATAAGCATACTTCAAAAAATATAAGAGATCAACTATACTATCAACAATAAGAGAAGAAAAGTGTGTGAAATCCACCGAATCTGATGTCTTGCTGAGGATTCACGGTAGGATTCATCGGGTTGTCATTCCGCATCCTAGCTTGGTCCTTAACTGCGTCCAGGGTAGAGGAGGATGTCACTCACTCCCAATGGACCCGTATTCTTCGTGTCACGATCGGATAGAGGATGGCACAACTTCTCTAGCTTGGTGGAGAAAGCTAGATAAAATCCCCTTTTGAAGCTCTAGGATGAAATAGGAGGCCGAGAGGAAGCTTCAGCTTGGATTTGGCGTTGAATGCTTGACCGGATCTTCTCCCCTTGGTGGAACGGCGGATTTCACACTAAAAATGCGGAGGAGTTGGCGTAGAAGAAGTCTGTCAAACAACCGTCCTCAAATGGCAGAAAATCTGCTCCTAAATAGAAAAAGATCAAAAAATTGGTCACACACAGTCTGGAGCACAATCGTATGTGAACCGTGCGATATTAGCGCGCCGATAATGCTTGAGGAAGAAGAAGCATTGACTCGTGCGTTTTAATAGCGACGGGCAATTCTGCCCGTGCGTGAAGGAAATCACATGGGTAAACACAGAGCGCAGGAATGCAGGAGAAAATAGTGGAACCGTGCGTTTTACTCGCTCAAGGGCGCTGTTGCCCATGCGTGAAGGAAACACACGATTAACCACATATCACTGGAAAGATTGGCAAAAGGTGCAGGCCGTATGATTCTTTCGCGCACGGTTTGGCCGAAACCGTGCGGGCACAAATAGCACGGGTAGAAACAGATGCCCGAGGAAAGTTGCGTAAAGTGCAGGATTGGTCTGGAATCATGCGTGAAGAAATGTGCACGACCGTGCATTTTACACAGAAACTGGAAATGGAATTCGGGACATCCTGACTACCTGCACAACAATAAAACTAGGCTGGAGCACAAGCTTGCAACACCAAAATGCAAACAAAACCAAACAGAAAGATGACGAGGATTACCATGTGCATACCCCCAACAAAAGAATGCGCAATTGCTCACCCATGGGCCCAAAACAATGCACTATTGGTGAAGTGAAGCCCTAAATAAAAATAAAACTTTCCCAATTGAAAAAGTAGTGCACATGCAAGAAAATAAGCCCTGATGAGTCCTAAAAGCCCTATATAAATCAGACTCATCAATGCACTGAAGCCTTTTTAGACTGCAAAACACAACATGCATGACATAACATTGCATCTGCACACGTGCCAAGCTAAAGATATACATGATGACATATGTATATACACGGTTTTGAGTAAAAAAGAATATGAAATTCATGCATTCATAGTTTAGGCACATGAGCCAATTGGGTGATGGTGTATCATCCTAAGTTTAGGCATGACATCATTATTGAAAATCCTAGTGCAAGTTAGCAACTTTAACAAGTACTTTAGTATGTTTTATTTGGACTATGTTGTTTGGTGCTAGAAGTTGGTCTGGGTTTTGATTAGTATTCATTGTTTTATTAGAATGGCCCCTAAGATTGTGCATACTAGGTCGACTCCCCAGTCAGAGGGTGAGTCTTCTGGTGCGTACAGCGAAACGATAATTGGAATTCTGCGGCAGAGTAACGAGACTTTATCCAGACAGATGGTAGAGATGCAGTCGCAGATCCAAGCATTGTTAACGGTTGTGTTAGGACAGTTGCCGCGAATGCAGGACACAACTATGGGTCAGGATGTTCCTATTATCCCTACTCCTATGGTGCCCCCGATGTTATTACCACCAGTGATGAAGTTTATCTCACACTTCCAGAGACTAGGACCCCCGACTTATGAAGGTAGGGCAGATTGTATGGCTTTGGAAGATTGGATAATAACCATCGAGGAGATGTTTGCTTACTCGGGAATTTCAGCGGACCAGAGGGTGATGGTCGCTCCGTATCAACTCAAGGGACTTGGTAAGATTTGGTGTCTGAGAGAGAAGGAGAATCTTAAGGATGGAAGCTCATGGGAATCCTTCAAGGAGTTGCAGCTAAAGACGTTTCTCCCACCAGTCAAGAGAGATCGCCTGATGAATGATTTTCTACATTTAAAGCAAAGACAGCTTACTATTATCGAGTATGAGGTGGAGTTCAACAAACTAAATCATTTTTCCTCGGACATGTTGTCTTCAGAGTCAAACCAAGTTAAATGATTTTTGGGTGGTCTTAGGAATGACATCCAACAGCTAGCTAGTGCGTACGGATCTGAAAGCTATGATGAAGTTGTGTAGGCTGCTCTGAAGGTTGAGGCGATAGACAATGCCAAGAGTCGAGGTCAACAACTGAGGAAGGATAAGAGGAAGATCAGTGATGGTAAGACTTCTCAAGAATCTGACACTGCTTCAGGGAGAAGAAGCAAAGAGAAATGTAGTTTCTATGGCTGGCCAGGCCATCCATATGAGAGATGTTCCCAGAGATTAGGAGCCCAGAAGGAAGAACAGGTTCATGTGATTCAGGGTACTCGTAAAGGAGATTTGGTTTATTCTTCCTATAAGCAGAGGGGTCACGACGCTGCCCGTTGTTGGTATAAGGACTTGACCTGCCTCTAGTGTGGGTAGAAGGGACATGTTAAGCCAAAGTGCATGCAGGCTCAGCCCCCGTTGCAACCAGTTCCACTTCAGGCCTTACCGCCGGTGCGGCTATTGGACAAGGGGAAGAGGACGCTGAACGTGGTGTCTTTGGAGGAAGCTCAGACTTCTTCGCAAGTTATTTCAGGTTAGATCTTAATCTGTTCCTTGCTTTCAGTTTCTAGCTGTAATTCGATGTTTGTTTCCTTTGTTGTGTATATGATTTTATATAGGAAAGTCTAAGGTAAAGAACCATTGGGAGAGTGTTCTTTTTGATTCCGGTGCTACCCACTCATTTGTGTCTAGGGATTTCATAGAGCATCACCGTTTGACCCTTGATCTTGTTCGCGACGCATTTAGTGTCAAATTTCCTTATGGTGATTCTATTGTGTTGGAACAATGCATCCAGAGATGTCTGATTCTGTTAGGTGATTTTCTAGCGGTTGCAGATTTGAAGATGATAGACTTAGATGATTTTGATGTGATTCTGGGCATGGATTAGTTGTCCAAGAATGTTGCGGTTATCCATTACAAGGTCAAGCGTTTGGACTTCATGATGGACAACAGTGAACCCCGGAGTATTTATGGATTTCCTGCGAGGTTTCTCCGATTATTTCTGCAGTACGTTCTCGGAAGTTGGTAGATTCTGGATATTTTGCTTGTTTGGTTTCAGTATTGGCGACCGATTGTAGTTTATTGTGAGTGGAGCAGATTGCTGTTGTATGCGAGTTTTCAGATGTATTTCCTGATAATCTTACTGGTCTTCCACTCGAGAGAGACATGGAGTTCGTCATAGATCTGGTGTCGGGTCTCATCCTATTACTAAGGCGTTGTACCGTATGGCCCCGTGTGAGCTGGTGGAGCTGCGTTCCGAATTGGATGATTTACTTCAGAATTATTTTATTAGGGCGAGTTCTTTTGTGTGGGGTGCTCTTGTGCTATTTGTAAAGTAAAAGGATGGATCGATGAGGCTTTGCATCAATTATAGAGAGCTCAATAAGGTCACCATGAAGAATAGATATCCCATGCCAAGGATTGATGACATGTTTGACCAGTTGTGTGTTAGTTCTCTGTTTTCGAAGATTGACCTTCGTTCAAGCCACCACCAGTTGAGGATTCGTGAGGCAGATATTCCACAGACTGCTTTCCATTCACGACATGGGCATTTTGAGTTTTTAGTAATGTCCTCCAGATTAACTAATGAGCCCTCTTCCTTTATGGATATGATCAATAAGGAATTTAAGGATTACCTGGATTGTTTCGTGGTTATATTCATAGATAATGTCCTGGTATACTCCCGCAGTGCTGAAGAGCATGCACAGTACTTGCGCTTAGTTTTGTCTACCTTGAGGGAGCATAAGTTGTATGCCAAGCTATGTAAATGCGAGTTTTGGCTTCTGAAAATGTCTTAAGTGGTCTTACCTAAATCACCTAGAGGGGGGCGGTGAATAAGTGAGTTGTGCGTATTTTTGCGGAATAAAAAATATAACGAGCTATGCACAGAATAACAATCAAGCAATCACAGAGGATACAAATATTTATAGTGGTTCCCCAACCTTGGGTATATCCACTTTACACTCACTGATCTAGCAAAGCATTAGACTCGACTACTCCACTAATCTCGTATTGAAACCAGTCCTACACCTCGGAACGACGTTCTTATAACTTGATCCCAAATCTGGATCTACACTCGGAAGATAAAAACTTCCTACAAAAACTCGGAGAAAATAACTCCTACAACTCGGAGAAAGATCTCCTACAAGAATAAAATGAAATAATGTATACAAACAGTGATTTATTTTCAGATCTAAAATACTTCTGCCTATTCTTCCTTCTTTGAGATTTACGGCTTTATCAGAATATGTTGAAGAAGAATTGACAAACTCTGGATCTGAAAATTTCTGGACTAACACGATCAAGAAGAGGAATTGTCATTTACAGTAATCTCAATTTGTGAATCAATCTTCTCTAAATCTGTCTGAATCGAAAGCCCTTGTTGATGAAGAAGAAGATTTGCAACTCTCGATTTGGAAATAAAGAATGGATTTAGAAACTTGAAATTTCTTCTAGCGGTGGCTGAAAAATTCTTCTTAAAACTTCTTGAAAACTTCTTAGTGTTAGTCGAAATGACAAGACCTTTTATAGGATTACCCTAACGGTCATAATCAGCATTAATGACATCCATGTGTACCAATCACGTGTTAATTATGTTTGAAATAATCATCTGTCTGGACTTAGAGATTTTCAGAAAAATATTCCAGTGTATTCTCGAGAAGAAAGCATTTACTCGAGAACAAATGAGTTCTGTTACTCGAGAATAATAAGACAGTTCTCGAGAGAAAGACTTAAAGAAATATGATGAGGAAGAAGAAAACAGCTTACTCGGGAAAGAAGAAAATTACTCGAGAAAATTGTTGATTGTTCTCGAGAAGAAATTATTATGTACTCGAGAACAAAAGACTGTGTCGAGAAATATACGTAGAAAAATATGTGGAGGTGGAAAACTGCAGTGTCGAGAAAGAAAGGAAGTACTCGAGATAGATGATGTATTGTTCTCAAGAAGAAACATTCTGGTTCTCGAGAACAAAAAATCATCTCGAGAACAAAAGTTTGGTTCTCAACAAATACATTCAGAATCTCGGGAAAAGAAAATAGCCTTCTCTAGAAAAACATTGGTCTTCTCGAGAAAAAGACAGAAAAATTTTTATCTGGAAAACAAATATCCCAAGAAGAAATGCCATATATTACTCGAGAACAAAAGCTCTTCTCGAGAACAACAAGAAGCTTTCTCGAGAAAAACTTCTGTTACTCGACATGAAGGCAAGTCTTACTCGAGAATAGCCATAAGTCCTTCTCGAGTAGAACTTATAGTACTCGAGAAGAAGACTTAGACTTTTTCTAAAAACTTAAAATCTTGATTCTTTATAAAATTCAGCATCGACCTTTTGCTCTAGCCCTTAGTTCTTAAAAAGAAAGTGTGTCCCAAAAGAGAGGCTACACATGAGTCAACACAATGGATCACACAATGAAGGATTACATTGTATGGTCCTGTATTTGGTGACCAATTATAAACTGGCATTGGTCTACACCTAGCAATTAGGTCCTGTAAACACTTAACAAAAAGAAGCATCAAATACAAACTTAATTAATCTTAGTTCAAGGGTGACTTCATACAAATCTAAGCTATTGTGGATGCAATACCCAACAATATCCCCCTATTTTTAGAAGTCAGAACCCTCTACACTAAGGTGAATTACATTAAGAGAAAAACACATAAAGATAATAATAACATGAAAATTTAAAGAAATGCAATAATATGTAAAAATCAGATCAGAATTAAAAGTTCATATAAGTAGAAAATTGTCCAAGTGTATTAAATCCTACAATTTCAAAAGTGAACTTCTATCATCTTCGGTTTACTAATCCTGAGAAGGTTGCTTTCCTTGTCTATCAAGCATGTCCTGTTGTCTCTTCTGATAACTAAAAGGCTTTGGGAAGTACTTGGGTGGTCCTGGAGGAACCTTAGGATTGTTTCTGCCATGAATTCTATCACAAATCCTTCTTTTAGTCAGAGACTTCTCATATAGTTCCCATTCATCTAAACTGTAGTGCAAGATTCTGTTCTCATTAAAGTCAACCACTAGCTTCAAGGTTTCTAAAATAAGGGATTTGGAGGTTGGACTCCAAACTTCAGTATATTCTTGGGGTCTTCTCCCTTCAGCTTCTAGATGAGGAGCAGATCTGCTTGCAGAGGCTCCTTCACCATACTTTCTTCTATTGGCTTTATGAATTTTAGGAGGATGAGGAGGCAGTCCTGTCTATTCAGAATCCCATACCTATTCATAGACATCAGGAGGAGGTCCTTCAAAATAATCTAGAGGAGGTCCTTCAAAGCATGCTGGAGGAGGTCCTTCAGAATAGTCTAGAGGAGGAGAGAAAGTAGGCATGTTGACATCTAGGTTAGCAGGAGGAGGGGCATTAGGATCCATAGCAAATTTAGTAAATAGATGATTGTGCATCCATATAGAGGTATCATAAGTGTATAACTTAGTACTCTTGATTTCCTTTAGAATAGAGGTATGAATTTTTTTTAATTGATCATCTCATTGAGTTTTCATAGTAGCAGCTTATTTTTCTAACAATTCCTTCACTTTGTCCTCCCCCTTTTTGAATTCTATAGAGAGGGTGTTGATGACATCTTCTTTTAACTTACCCACTTCTTCACAAGTTTTAAAATTTCTTTCAACACCTCTTTTGTCAAGCAGAATTTGATTATTGGCAAGAGTAACAGATTGCACCATGACTGTGCCAATGCTTGTAATGGTGTGGTCAATGGCTTTGCCACCTATTTGCAGAACCTTTTTAAATTCATCAGTATTGTCTTGGATACCAATTTGCAGAACCTAGCTCTGATACCAATTGAAAATGTGAAGGAGGAGATGGGGTCCTGTCCACCTCTTCGGTATTCTTTGGAGCTATGTCAGTCTTCTTAAACTTGACTTACCATCTCTGGATGGTGTGTACAGACACCTCCTTCATGTGATGGATGGCTGTACCCTTTTTCATGGGAAAAATAGTTGGATTCATTTGATTCAGGTCTAGAGAAATAATTCTTCCATAGTTGGGGCTCTTAAGGCATCCCTTAATCTTTTCAAATAACATCATTCCCCATTGGAATTTCTTTCTGCATATAATATCAGTCATAAGATCAAAAAATTCTGGAGCGATATAGCTGATAGAAGACTGATCTATTCCACAGAAACTGTAGGCTCTCTCATAATCACTGCCTATTATATCATCTTCTATATCTATAACTGGAAGATGGAGAAAGTGAGAAATAGACTGAGCAGACATCTTAACCTTAATATTTTGAACCTTAGACTTAATGAATTTGCCATTCCTCTTTATCTTGGTATTCTGGAAGAATTCTTCTACTTCAGAAGTGAAAATTCTGTAAGGATGTTCAAGAGCAAATGACAAACCGGTTGTGTCTAGCAGTAGAAGAACATTTCGGAAATCGTCTGATATCTCGGAAATCCCAGAAGAACATAGTTCACTTCCAATCCATAGCTTTGAGGATGATGCCACTGAAGTAGAGAAATTGATCTAGGGCTGGCCGACGAATGAGAAAATGGACCGACGGCAAATGGCGGATATAGAGAAGACGAAACGGTTTTACTCGACAAGGGTTTTGAAATCGAGACTCAAAATCTCTTGGACTTATTTATATTTATATTTACTGCTAATTATGATGATTAAACATATAAATAAGCATTAAAATACCTGGAACGGGGGGCTAAGGGCCTGGGTGCCAATATGAAAATTTGGCCTTGAAGAAGAAAATGACACCACATTTCTCGAGAGAAATGGTTGTTCTTGAGAAGAAATCCAAAAGCACTCGAGTATAAGAAGCCTTTGTCTCGAGTAGAAATAAGCCTTGGTCTCGAGAAGAATATTTGTGTTCTCGAGTAGAGATAAGTTGTTCTCGAGTAGAATAAATAGTACTCGAGTAAAATACTTATACTCGAGAAGTATTCTAGAGAATTAGTTTCCTTGTACTTGAGAAGTCTTCTAGCAGTTCTGATGGAACACCCTATTACTAATTTGGGTCAGGATCACTATGTCTCTAGGAATCAATGCTTGACCTCCTGTATAGCTTAATATGTCAATTAGAATTGAGTCTAAGGGTTAGAAGTCTATGTTTGGAAGCTGCCCTAAAGGCCAAGATTTTCTGTTTGGAGACTAAGTCATATCGTCGAGCTCAGCACGACGATTCATCGAACTCCGATCGACAATCGTCTAGCTCAACGTCGATAGATCGTCGAACTCCATTCGACGATCGTTGAGCTCAACCTCATTATATCGTCGAACTCCATTCGACGATCGATGAGCTCAGGTCGACGATTTTGACTCTGCTTTGGATCTTTATCTCTGAGCTCAGTTCGACGATCTTTGAGCTCAGATCGACGATATTTTGCTGCTGTATATTTCCAGATCGCTGAGCTCAGCTCGACGATAGCAGAGCTCAGTTCGACGATTTCAGATAACTTCATGGATGTTTCTAGATTCAATTTCAAATCAGTTAATGAGTTATTCTACAATTAATTCAGAGATTTCCTAACCGTTTTCATTCATTTCTGGACCAAGTTTCAAGGGATTTTTCAAGGAATATTTCTCTGGCCTTTCCTCCAGAAGAGATTTTGCAATTAAGGATGCAATTAATGCAGGCTAACGGCTATACTTGACAGAGAATGTTATTCTATTCTGTATCAGAGAATAAAAGAGAAGAATTTTTTTTGAATCATCAGTAGAGATACACAGATAACAGAGATACATTCAAAAATATTCTGTCTCAAAGAATTCTCAAGAACACTCATCCAAGGAGATCAATCTTTTCAGAAATCTTCAGATCTCTTTAGTTTCAAAGTGTTCAAGGCCAACATACTTCAAGACTCCAAACATTCAACATTTCAGTCATTGCTGAAATCATCTATTGCTGGAGTTCAATCTTTGACGGCCTATCACCCTCAGCAAAGCTTTTCTTCCTGAAGATCTCAAGGATTCAGGGGGAGCTTTGACATCAACAATCCACATAGTCTTCTCAGTTGTTTGAGAAAGAGAAGACTTCCATCACTCTCTCACCCCCTCTCTGTAAAGGGTTTCTCAAACTCCCTTCAAAAGTTTGAGCTTGGTTTTTGAGCACCTTGTCAAAAGCTCATTGGTGGCAAGACACCTGATCAAAAAATCTGCTTTGGTTTTTGAGCACCTTATCAAAAGCTCATTGGTGCCCAGGACACCTGATCAACTCATCCTGCAGTGGATTACTACCTAGGGTGGTAGAAGAGTGGATGTACCCATGTTTAGGGGAACCACTATAGTTCCTTGTGTCTTATGGTTTTGCTTGTTTTTATGTTTGTTTCTGGCCTTGATTTCTCTGTGATTAGCTTTTGTTTAACTTAGTGTTGTGATTAGTTTTATTACTGCTTCCCTGCTCACACATATTACAACAACTGTTGTAAAAAGTTTCAAAGCACCATATACTCTATTCACCCCCTCTAGAGTATATCAGATCTAGCTGCACTTTCAATTGGTATCAAAGCGAGGTTGGTTAAAAATACCATACCTAATTGGTTGTACAGGCTAACACCTGAACCCAAAGATCCCAAGTTAGATCTGTTTTTCTTTTGTATTTTATTGTTAGATTTACTTTCACAAATCATGGCCCAAAACAAAGATTATGCTAGCACCAGACCTCTAGTGTGCAATCTATCCAAGTTTGCACTTTGGAAAGCAAGGATCAGACTGTATATGAATTCTATTGACGAAGATATTTTTAATTCTGTTTTGACAGTATGTCCAAGACCCCCAGAGAACACAAGCACAAATGCTGTTCCACCTCCATCAGGAACAGATGCTGATATCAAGAGATGGAAGGTAGCTGATGCCAAGGCTATGAACATCTTGGCCCAGACAATGTCAGATGACATATTTCAAAAGGTGGCTGAATGCAATTCAGCAAAGGAAGTTTGGGACAAACTCTCAGAAATAGTCTCAGGCTCAGCTGATGAGAGAAAGGATAGGAGATCCCATCTCATCTCTCAATATGAGAATTTCAAGAAGGGAGAAACTGAGTCAGTGGGAGACATGTACAACAGGCTAAGTCTAATTGTCAATGAACTCAGGATATTGGACAAAGAGATCTCTCTAACTGAACTCAATGACAAGATCCTAATGTGCTTCCCTAGCACTTGGGATTTAAGAATCTGGCCAATTAAAGATGTCAGAAGTCTGAATGAGATCACTACTGAAGCTCTATTGGGTAAGCTCAAATCTTATGAGCTACTCATCAAAAATAGAGAAGAAGAACAGAAGGCTGCCTCACCAGCCACAAGAAAAGAGAAGACCATAGCCTTCAAGGCAACTGAAGATCTTCCTGAAGATAAAGCCACAGGCAATGATGAACTGCTCAGTCTGTTGGCCATAAGGTTTTACAAGATGGCCAGAAAGGACTTCAGAAGGAGATCATACAAGGAGCAGGACAAGCCAAGGTATGACAAGTCCATTAACAATAATAAAGACATTATTTGCTTTGGTTGCAGGAAAACAGGGCACATAGTTCCTGACTGTCCAGAGAACAAGAACAAGGACAAAAGAGACAGGAAAGAAAGAAGAAAGGAGAAAGACTCCAAGAGGAATGGCAATGGTAAACCCTCTTCAAGCAAAAACAAACATACAAGAAAAGGGTTTGTTGCTGAATCCTCGAGTGAGACTGAAGAAGAGTCAGAAGCCTCATCCAGCTCCAGTGATGATGAGGATGATGCAGAAGAAAAGGAGTTCTGCATGATGGCAATCAATGCCTCACAGCATAATTTAGAAGAAGAGGAGTCAGAGTCAGACTCAGAGACTCAACCTGAAGAAGATCAGGTAATTGGTTCTTTTGATTTTAGTTCAGAGGATTTTAAATCTGGATTTAAAGCACTGTGTTTAGACCTGCTAAAGTCTGAGAAAGAAATTATCTCTCTCAGAAATCAATTATCTGAACACAATACCTTAAAGTCAGAAAACCTCAAACTCTCTCAGGAGTTAGAATGTTGTAGGGAACAGATAGCTACACTGAAAAGTGAGCTCTCTGAGGCCAAAAAGTTTGAAGAATCCCTTAATGGGAGAAGCATCAAGCTGATGGACATCATAAGCACAGTGAACTCCAGATTTACCAGTACACTGGGCTTGGGTGCTTCATCCAGCCAACCTATAGTTCTAACAACTCCAATCAAATTCATTTCTGACAAAGGAAAGGGAGTTGAAGAGGTTGCAAGGAAAAATTCTGATCTGCCTCAGAAAACTAAGTCCCAGCAGAAATCGTCGAATGGAGATCGACGATCGCCGAATGAAGATCGACGATCGCTGAACGCAGCTCGACGATCTCAGGCAAAATCGTCGAACGCAGATCAACGATCTCAGCCAAAGTCGTCGAACGCAGGTCGACGATCTCAAATACCTGACCTCACCCATAGTCGACCGTCGAACGGAGCTCGATGATCTGACCCAAGATCGTCGAACGCAGCTCCAAGATCGTCGAACAGAGGTCAGAGCTCTGGAAATTTTTTCAAAGGCAAATCAAAATTGAATCCTAAGGGTCCTTCATCCCAAATCTTTAACCCTTATACTGAATGGATTATACCTCCAAGGAGATATCATCCTGAAGGATATAAGAGTCAACCTGGGATGTCTTTCATTTCAGAATTTAAAGGTTATCAACCTAGGCCCAAGGTAAACTGGGTCAAAAACAAATAAATTGTCTTATGTGCAGGTGAAGACCTATCCAACATCTAACCAGCAATGGTACTTGGATAGTGGGTGCTCTAAGCACATGACAGGGAAAAAGGACAACCTCACATCCTTCAGAGCCAAGCTTGGACCCAAAGTTATCTTTGGTGATTCAAACTTTGGACAGACTAAAGGATATGGTGCAGTCCAGATTGGATCAGTAACTTTCAAGAAGGTAGCTTATGTGGAAGGACTGAAGCACAACCTAATTAGCATCAGTCAGCTCTGTGATGAAGGCTACCAGGTGACCTTCAGCAAAGCATTATGCAAAATCAAGTCAGAGGACAACACAACTGTGTTGACAGGTAAAAGAAAAGGTAACATTTATCTAGTAGATTTTCTTTCAACTGATATAGATATCTGCTTGTTTAATTCTGTCTGTAGACCAAATATTTTATGGCATAAGAGATTAGAACACCTAAACCTTAGAACTATTGCTAGGCTATCCAAAGACAACCTTGTTAGAGGACTACCTTCTGGCCCCTACAAGAAGGAAGGACTCTGTAGGGCTTGTCAATTAGGCAAGCATACTAAAAACAGCTTTAAGTCACTTAATAAGAGTGATTCACCTAGGATATTGTATCTGTTACACATGGATCTCTTTGGACCCATCACAGTACAAAGTCTAGGAGGGAAATCCTACACTTTAGTAGTTGTAGATGACTTCTCTAGATTCACTTGGGTGTTCTTTCTAAGGAAGAATTCTGATAACTTTAAGTGTCTGACAGAGTTTCTCAAATGTATACAGATTGAGTTCAATACTCACATTTCCCTGATCAGAAGTGATCATGGGACAGAGTTTGATTCTCTTCTTATGCAAGAGTTCTGTCAGAGTGAATTGATCAGGCACACTTTCTCAGCTACTAGAACTCCTCAACAAAATGGGGTAGCTGAAAGGAAAAATAGAACCCTTATTGAATCTGCCACTACATTGTTGTCAGATGCTCATCTACCTCTATCCTTTTGGGCAGAGGTAGTGAACACCTCCAACTATGTGCTGAATAGAAGTCTGATACATAAACTAAAGGGAAAGACTCCCTATGAATTACTCAAAGGGAAGAAACCTAAAGTTGACTATTTTAGAGTCTTTGGTTGTATTTGCTATATTCATAATAATGACAAGAAATATTTAGCAAAATTTCAGGCCAAAGCTGATGAAGGAGTGTTTCTGCGATACTCCACGATCAGCAAGGCTTATAGGGTCTATAATAAATCATCTTTAAAAATTGAGGAATCTGTTCAAATATCTTTTGATGAATCTAACATGTCTTTCAAGGAGAAGATTTCTTCTACCATAGAACCCTTGCAGGAACATTCTCTAGTTGAAGACTTGAACAAGTTACAGGTTACTCAAGAGGATGAAAGCAGTGAAGATGAAGGAAATGCTCAACATATTGAAGAACAACTTGAAGAGCCAGTTGTTGTACCACAAGAGGAAACAACAACACAGGTTGGTGAACAATCAACACCCCCTGTTGATTTAGTAACATCAAGAGACCATCCAATTTCCCAAATAATTGGAGAAATCTCAGGTGGTGTGCAAACCAGAAATCAGGTCAACCAAAACCTGTTGCACACCTGCTTCCTATCTCAAATTGAACCTCAGTCCATTCAAGATGCAGAGCAAGATCCACACTGGATCCTTGCAATGCAAGAGGAGTTGCATCAATTTGAGAGAAACAAAGTATGAGAACTAGTGCCAAAGCCTAAGGATCATTCCATTGTTAGAACAAAATGGGTATTCAGAAACAAGCTGGATGATCAAGGAGTGATTGTAAGGAACAAGGCAAGGCTAGTTGCTCAGGGATATTCTCAAGACGAAGGGATAGACTACGACCAGACTTTTGCACCTGTTGCAAGATTAGAAGCCATCAGAATATTTCTAGCTTATGCAGCACACAAAGGCTTCAAGGTATATCAGATGGATGTCAAAAGTGTATTTCTAAATGGAGACATCAAAGAGGAAGTTTATGTCAGACAACCTTGAGGTTTTATCTCTCCAACTTTTCCTGATTATGTTTTTAGATTGAACAAAGCATTATATGGTCTCTAGCAAGCTCCTAGAGCATGGTATGAGACCCTAGAATGCTTTATCTTGGAAAATAGTTTTATAAGGGGTAGAGTAGACCAAACTCTTTTCATTAGAACCCATAAGTCCCATACCCTACTAGTACAAATTTATGTAGACGATATTATTTTTGGTTCTACTGACTCCAAATTGTGCAGAAGGTTTTCTAACCTGATGCATGCTAAATTTGAGATGAGTAGCATGGGTGAGCTATCCTTCTTCCTAGGATTGCAAGTCAAGCAACATGCTAAAGGCATCTTCATTTCTCAAACCAAGTATGCACATGAATTGGTTAAGAAATTTGGTATGTCTGAAGCATCTTGTATGAAAACACCCATGCCTACTAATGCTGTATTGGATGCTGATGAACATGGGAAACCTGTTGATCAGACAACATATAGAGCAATGATTGGCTCTTTACTGTATCTTACAGCTAGTAGACCAGATATAATGTCTGTTACATGTATATATGCTAGGTTCCAAGTAAGCCCTAGAGAGTCACACCAAACACTAGTAAAGAGGATTCTCAGGTATGTTAAAAGTTGTCCAAATCTAGGTCTCTGGTATCCAAAAGATTCAGCATTTGATTTAACTGGATTCTCTGATGCTGATTATGCTGGATGCATAATTGACAGGAAAAGCACCAGTGGAACTTGTCAGTTCCTTGGTGACAGACTTGTCTCTTGGTTTTGTAAGAAACAAACATCTGTGTCAACTTCAACTGCTGAAGCTGAATATATGGCTGCAGGCAGTTGTTGTTCACAAATCTTGTGGATTCAAAACCAATTCCTAGACTTTGGCTACAACTTAGAGAAGTCTAAAATCTTTTGTGACAACACCAGTGCTATTTCTATAGCTCAAAATCCAGTCCTCCATAGTAGGACAAAACACGTAGAGATTAGGCATCATTTCTTAAGGGATAATGTTGAAAAGAACAAAATTTAACTATAATATATCCCAACTAATTTACAAAGGGGAGATATGTTCACCAAGCCTTTGGATGAAAAGAAACACACCTTCTTCCTAAATCAGTTAGGAATGTTAGATGGAGGAAGTCTTAAATAATATCCAAGACTTTGAAAGCTTAAAATTGACCAAGACTAGGCAAACATTCTGATTTTTCTTAGTGTCTAGAATTTTTCTGATCTCTGAACTGCGCTCGACGATTTTCCCCAAGATCGTCGAACGGAGATCGATGATTTCCAAAATCGTCGAATTGAGTTCACCGTTTCTAAGATAGTATGAACTATCTCTTCCGATCAACGATCGTCGAACGGCGCTCGACGATTTTGTTCTCTGAATAATCGTCGAACGGAGCTCGACGCTCTCCAATATCGTCGAACGGAGATCGACGATGTTGAAGACTCTTCAGATTCCTTTAGAAGCCTCGATCGTCGAACTAAGTTCAACGATCTTTCTAATTCTGCGTCGAACCCTAATATAAAACTCATTTTTCGCCTTCGTTCACTTTTGCGCTTTCGATTTCTCTGCAAGATTTTTCTTTCCCTCCAAACAGTTCTACACTTGGTCGTTTTGTTTGTTGAATTCTTGCAGGTACACATGGCTGTGTTAGTTGCTATTCTTGCTGCTATGAAGTTTGATGCCGGTTTTGACATCGACATGGAATTATTCAGCACCACTGACCAGGTCTTTCAAGATATATTGGGATTGTTCAAAGACCAGAATCTGACAGCAATAATGACCACCAGGATCAAGCTGGCATCTGATGAGATAAAGGAATGGGTTTATACTGCCCATAATCAAGATAACATCACCATTGTTTGGTCTATATCTGGAACCCAGGTACCCTTAACCCCAACAATTCTATCAGAAGTTTTTGAATTGAGGAATGGAGAAGAATCGGCTGACTTATCTGGAGATGAGTATTCTGAACTGCTTGCCAGAATGGGTCATTCCGAGGGAAACCCTAGCAAGCTCTTCAAAAGGAACCTGTCTGTAGAATACAGATTTATGGCAGATGTTGTTGGGAAAGTGCTACTGGCTAAGCACTCTGCCCATGATACAATTTCAAGGTATCAGCTATGCCTCATGGGAGCTCTTGTAGATAAGAAGAATCTGAATTGGGGAGAAGTTTTCTTTGACCTCATCAAAAAGAAAATCAACAAAAGTTTTGTTAACTTTGGGAGAATCATTGGAGTGTTTCTGCAACACAGGTGCCCTGCCTTGTTGGTCTCCTCTGAAGTTCATATAAATGCCTCCAAGAGATTGTCTTGTGCCCTCTTTGGAATGTGGGACAGACAAATCAGCAAGCCTAGCAGGCCCTCCTCCAGTACTCCTTCAGGCACAAGGACTCTAAGAGTCACTCCTCCACAGGTCTCTGACCCTGCAGATGACCTGGCTGCTGTTGTTTCCTCTCCTCCTCCTCCTCCAATTCCATCCCTTCCCCTACCATCTACCATCCCAACTCCATCCACCATCATCATATCCAGCCCCTCTCCAACATCCACACCATCTCCAGTACCTATTCTTCCACCACCAGAAGAACCTTTCCATCCATTATTCTCCTACCCTCCACCAGATGTCACTTCATCACCCTCTCATCCATCCTTCACCCTCATTGATGATTCCTTTATGGATTATTCCCCATCATCTCCTCCTGAGTTACCTTCTTCCTCCACTTCCTTTCAAGACCTTCTACACCAAATCATAGACCAACCAACATTCACCCCATCTATCTCCATTCCCCTATCCTCCATATCCACCTTACCAACTCCTCAGCCATCCCTTCCACCCTACTCCAGCTCTCCTCTACCAGAACCCTCAGCTGCTCCTATATCTTCTACCTCTACTCCAGCCCTTGAGCAAGTAGACCTCCCAGCCCTTGCTGACAGGCTGTATGAGTTGCTTGCCCCCAGGCTCTCTCTGCTGTTGGAGACCTCCTTGGCTCCACTACACCTGTCAGTGGTAGCTCTCTCTGCCAGGCTCTCTTCCCTCTTCCCTCAGGCACACCTACAGCAGTGTTCCTTGATCCAGACTTATCTGCATCTAGGCAGGGGGAGATGCCATATGAAGTGAGTCTTCATGCTGCTGCTGTTGCTGCTGCTGCTGCTTCTGTGACTGCTTCTGTGAGCCTGTCTGCTGCTGCTGCTGCTGCTATCTTTACTGCCTCTTCATCTCCTCCTCTTGTTGCTATTGCTGTGCCTCAAGCACAAAGTCCTCCTGCTGCAGTCCTTGCAATAGACCTCAGGTCTTTGCTATCAGATTTTGATCAGTTTTACTTCAGCTGTCTGCCAGAGGTCAATGCTGTCCAGCCTCCAGAAGATTTATCCAAGGCACTTGTGCCATTTTCTTGCTGTGACCCAACCATTATCACCTCCTTTATCAATTCAGTGTTTGCTGCTGCTGAAAATGTTGATGCTGCTGCTTCTTCTGAAGAATGTGTTATTGTTGCTTCTGATATTATTGCCTTTACTGCTGCTGAAGTCTCTGCTATTTCTGATGAACCAATTTCCAAGGAAATTCTGATGTCAGAGGCACCTGAATTTGAGCCTTCTACAGTTTCTGATGTTATTCCTGCTGTTGATATTGTTGTTAGTGAATCTGTTGTTACTGCTGTTGTCACCTCTCCAGTATCTGTTGCTGCTGTTGTTTCTGCTTCTACTCCTAGTGCAACACCTTCAACATCTGCTGCTGTCATTTCTGCTTCTGCTTCAATATCTACTGCTATCTCTGCTGTTACCACTTCAACACCTGCTGCTACAACCTCTGCCTCATCTGCTTCTGTACAACTCAAGAAGGATCTAATGAAGAAAATAGATGCTCTTTATGATGACCAGAGTTCTGAAAGTGATGAATTTAGAACAGACTCTGTTGACTCTTCTGCTACCATTGCCAGGAAAAGAAAGGCAAGGAGCAAAGCAATGAAGAGGGTACCTCCTGCCAAAGTTAAGGACAACAATGATATTCCATATTACATTCTACATGACTGCACTATTACTGAGCACTGGATGCAGTACTCCAAGAATCAGCTGAAGGCAATGAAGAAGAAGAGAAAATATGAGAAGGGCCCCTCTCAATTTCAACACTCTCATCCTCCTCCACCACCTTCTCCTGATGCAGGTGCAGGTGGAAGCTCTGCAGCTCAACCCCTAGCCAGAAGTCAGGCCCCCTATCAGCCTCATCCCAAATCTTACAATAGGGGAAGCCAATCCAAGGGATCTCAATCAAGGAGAGGAGGATATAGAGGAAATCAAAGAGATCTTCAAGTTTACTCCAAAGGGTACTCCAGGAAACACCCATATTCTAGGGGAGGACAAATTTCAACTGATACAACATCTGGTCCTTTCCCTTACAAGCTGAAAGAAGCTGTGTCTGTCAGGCCTCCTCAAGATAGTCCCTCAAACAGATATGAACCACCTGTACCTTTTGACGATCCTGAGAATAATCCAGCTGCTTGGACTGCCAGGTTAAAAGAACTAGCTGCACTGGATAAGATTAAAAAGGCTAGAGAGCAAGGAAAAGATTCTTGCAACATTTCAACTATGTCTGAACAGAGACAGAAAGAGCTAGAGAGATATGCATCAAGTAAATTCTTTGATTCTGAAAGGTATATGGAATTACATCCTGAAGCTGTAGTTCCTAGGCCTAAAAAGCAAACATATTTGGGTGCAGCAGATGATACCAGATCAAACAAAGAAGCCCTCAATCCCAACAGAGAGATTAAACTTGTTAAGGGCAAGGAAAAGAAATGATATTGTAAGGTGACATTCTCTGATTTCTGATTATCTGGATGCTATATATTTCTGTGGTTCTGCTATGTCTAGCTTGTTGTTTTTATGTTTTGCTGCTTGTATGTTGTTATTTAAATTTTTCCAAAGTCTGTAAATAATAATCCTAACCCAAATAGGGGGAGATTGTTGGAACACCCTATTACTAATTTGGGTCAGGATCACTGTGTCTCTAGGAATCAATTCTTGACCTCCTGTATAGCTTAATAGGTCAATTAGAATTGAGTCTAAGGGTTAGAAGTCTAGGTTTGGAAGCTGCCCTGAAGACCAAGATTTTTTGTTTGGAGACTAAGTCATATCGTCGAGCTCAGCACGACGATTCGTCGAACTCCGATCGACGATCGTCTTGCTCAACTTCAACAGATCGTCGAACTCCATTCGACGATCGCTGAGCTCAACCTCATTATATCGTCGAACTCCATTCGACGATCGATGAGCTCAGGTCGATGATTTTGACTCTGCTTTGGATCTTTATCTCTAAGCTCAGTTCGACGATCTTTGAGCTCAGATCGACGATATTTTGCTGCTGTATATTTCCAGATCGCTGAGCTCAGCTCGACGATAGCAGAGCTCAGTTCGACGATTTCAGATAACTTCAAGGATGTTTCTAGATTCAATTTCAAATCAGTTAAGGAGTTATTCTACAATTAATTCGGAGATTTCCTAGCCGTTTTCATTCATTTCTCGACCAAGTTTCAAGGGATTTTTCAAGGAATATTTCTGTGGCCTTTCCTCCAGAAGAGATTTTGCAATTAAGGATGCAATTAATGCAGGCTAACGGCTATACTTGACAGAGAATGTTATTCTATTCTGTATCAGAGAATAAAAGAGAAGAATTTTTTTGAATCATCAGTAGAGATACACAGATAACAGAGATACATTCAAAAATATTCTGTCTCAAGGAATTCTCAAGAACACTCATCCAAGGAGATCAATCTTTTCAGAAATCTTCAGATCTCTTTAGTTTCAAAGTGTTCAAGGCCAACATACTTCAAGACTCCAGATATTCAACATTTCAGTTATTGCTGAAATCATCTATTGTTGGAGTTCAATCTTTGAAGGCCTATCACCCTCAGCAAAGCTTTTCTTCCTGAAGATCTCAAGGATTCAGGGGGAGCTTTGACATCAACAATCCACATAGTCTTCTCAGTTGTTTGAGAAAGAGAAGACTTCCATCACTCTCTCAACCCCTCTCTGTAAAGGGTTTCTCAAACTCCCTTCAAAAGTTTGAGCTTGGTTTTTGAGCACCTTGTCAAAAGCTCATTGGTGGCAAGACACCTGATCAAAATATCTGCTTTGGTTTTTGAGCACCTTATCAAAAGCTCATTGGTGCCCAGGACACCTGATCAACTCATCCTGCATTGGATTCCTACCTAGGGTGGTAGAAGAGTGGATGTACCCATGTTTAGGGGAACCACTATATTTCCTTGTGTCTTCTGGTTTTGCTTGTTTTTATGTTTGTTTCTGGCCTTGATTTCTCTGTGGTTAGCTTTTGTTTAACTTAGTGCTGTGATTAGTTTTATTACTTCTTCCCTGCTCACACATATTACAACAACTGTTGTAAAAAGTTTCAAAGCACCATATACTCTATTCACCCCCCTCTAGAGTATATCAGATCTAGCTACACTTTCATGTTCTCAAGAGGAAGTTTTTGTTCTCGAGTAAAATACTTGTAGTCGAGAAATGAAGTCCGAGGTCTGAATTTTTTTGATTTTTTAAGTAAAACGAGATCTTGACCTTGTTTGTCACCTTTGTCTTGATTCTCCTTCATCCTTGTTGAGCATACCAAGTTGTGTTTTGAAAAATGATAACTTAGTCTCGTCCAACGACTTCGTGAAAATACCTACAATTTGCCTATCTGTTGGGACATATTGAAGATCTTGGTCCCCATGGTCCACATGCTCCTGAGTGAAATGATATCGCAGCTCTATGTGCTTTGTCCGGATGTGAGAGACTGAATTATTGTCTATTACAATTGCACTGGAGGAGTCGCAAAACAAAGAGATGTTTTGGACTTTGAGATTATAATCTTCCAGCTGATTTTTTATCGACAGCAATTGTGTACAACAACTGCAGGCAGAAATGTATTCTGACTCGGCCGTTGAGATTGCGACACAATTCTACTTTTTGTTGCTCCATGATATGAGCCTCCTTCTAAGGAATTATCAAGTCCCGGAAGTGCTCTTTTTATCATCTTTACTACCTGCAAAGTCTGCATCTGAAAAACCAATTAGTTCGCAGTCATTACTTCTTGGGTACCATAAGCCAAGATTTGGTGTACCTTTAATGTATCTCAAAATCCGTTTTGCAGTAGCATAGTGAGATTCCTTAAAGTTCACTTGAAATCTAGCACACACTCATGTTGAAAACATTATATCAGGTCTACTAGCAGTAAGGTTAAGCAAGGATGCAATTATGCTTCTGTACTTGGTTTCATCAAAAGGTTTCCCTCTCTCATCCTTGTCCAGAGACATAGTTGAACCCATTGGAGTCCTCATAGAGGTTGCGTTCTCCATTCCCAATTTTTTAATCAACTCCTTTGTGAACTTCATCTGAGAGATGAAAATTCGATCATCAGATTGTTTCACTTGAAATCCAAAGAAATACTTCAGCTCCTTCATACTGCTCATTTAAAACTTTCCTTGCATAAGTTTGGAAAAATTTTTGTAGAGGTTGTCGTCAATAGAGCCAAATATAATATCATTGACATAGATTTGCACTAGCAAAATCTTGCATTTTATTTCCCTAAGAAATAATGTCTTATCTATCTTTCCTCTTGTGAACTTGTTCTCAAGAAGAAAGTTAGATAACATCTCATACCAAGCTCGAGGAGCTTGTTTTAGACCATATAATACTTTAAACAGAAGGTTGACATGATTATAAATCTTAGAATCAACGAAACCTGGAGGTTGTTCCATATACACTTCTCCCTTTATGTCACCATTCAGGAAGGAAAACTTCATGTCCATCTGATAGACGGTGAAGCTCTTAAGTGCAGCATATGCTAGGAACAACCTAATTGTCTTCAGCCTTGCCACTGGAGTATATATCTGGTCGATGTCGATTCCTTCTTCTTGTCGGTATCCTTTGGCGACGAGTCCGGCCTTGTTCTTTATGATAGTTCCATCCTCATCCATCTTATTCCTGTAGACCCATTTTGTCCCGATAACATTCTTGCCTTTGTGTCTTCGAACAAGCTTCCAGACTTGGCAACGCTCGAACTGATTCAGTTCTTCTTCCATTGCCATTATCCATGAAGCGTCTGAGTTTGCTTCCTCAAACTTATTCGGTTCAACCAGTGATAGAAAACTCAAAAAATAAATTCTCGTTAGCTGTACCTCTTTGAGTTCTGACACCATCTCAGGGATCTCTTATGATTTGGTCCATTGGGTGATCCTTCAAGTGTCTGAGCTCTAAGGTCCTTACATCTGGAGCTTCTTCAACCACAGGAGTGACTTCATCAACTTGAATGGTCTCTTCATCTTGATCATCAGCCTCTCCAATTGGGGTTGGATTGGTGATCTTGATGAACTTTTCACCTTTTTCTTCAATTGGCTCATCCAAGTTTAATTCTTTCAGCTTTGAACATGCATCTTCAATGAACACACTAGAAGAGTTGCATTGCAGCAAACTTGTCTCATCAAATACAACATGAATAGATTCTTCTACAACCTGTGATTTTCTATTAAATATCGTATATGACTTGCTATGTATACTATATCCTACAAAAATACCTTCAAGACTCTTCTTGCTAAATTTGGTAGTGTGATACTTTCCATTGCTAAGTACGAAGCACTTACAGCCATAGATTCTAAAATATGCAACAGTCAGTTTCCTGCCCTTTAGAAGATCGTAAGGTGTCTTATTGTTTTTCTTATTTATGAGTGCTTGATTTTGCATGTGGCATGCAGTGTTGACAGCTTCAGCCTAGAAGTATTCTGGTAGTGAGGCATCACTCAACATGGTCCTGCAGGCCTCTATGAGTGTTCTATTCCTTCTCTCATCTACTCTGTTCTGTTGAGGAGTACGAGGAGAGGAAAACTCATGAAAGATACCTAAGCTTCCACAAAATTCTGTCATGGCCCAAGACTTGAACTCTATTCCATTATCACTTCGGATTTTGACTACGGAATAGTTGTATTCATTCTGGACTTGCCTGACAAAATTAGTAAAGATGTCAAAGGTATCTAACTTGTGTTTTAGAAAGAACACCCATGCAAAGAGTGAGTAATCATCAACAATAACTAATGTATAATCCTTACCTCCCAAACATCTAACTTGTAGTGGACCGAACAAGTCCATATGAAGTAGATGTAAACATCTATTAGAATCTTTGCCAATA
The DNA here is from genome assembly GCA_039583875.1 of Platanthera guangdongensis. NCBI lineage: Eukaryota > Viridiplantae > Streptophyta > Magnoliopsida > Asparagales > Orchidaceae > Platanthera > Platanthera guangdongensis. The sequence goes on from CM077161.1 coordinate 83,854,831, forward strand.
ACGCTTTTAAAGGTGGCCCTTGTTTGCTTACCTTTTACACATGCGTGACAATATCTATCTTTAGCATACTTGACATTTGGGGCATCACGTACTAAATTAAGTGAAAATAATTTATTAATAGTTTTGAAATTAATATGTGGTAGTCTCTTGTGTCATTAGTCACCAAGAGACGCACTATCTTTAGCCATAAAACACACTGGTATAGAAGAGTCTATTCAAATAAAATTTAAACAAAATATATTTCTGCTTTGAGTGCCTGGTAGAATCATTTCCATATTGTCAACCGATTTTATCAAGCACTTATCTGCATTAAATTCAACAACGTATCCTTTATCGCCGAGCTAACTTATGCATATGAGATTGTGTTCCAATCCTTCAACATAAGCCACATCTGAGAAGGATACACTACCGTTAGAGATCATACCATAACCTTTAGTAATTCCTCGATCTGAACCTCCAAAGATGACCTTTCACAAATTCAAGACTGGAGAATAATTCTGAATAAGGCTTCTTATCCCGGTCATATGCCGAGAGCATCCATTGTCCAAATACCAGATAGGATTTTTGGTGGCCTTTGGACATAACTGCAATTACAATTAAATTTTCCTTAGGAACCCAAACACGTTTGAGTCACTGGTCTCTTCTTAGAACACTTCCCCTACGAGTATTAGGATTATTAGTGGTTCTTTTCACATTGCTAACTTGAGGAGTTGCAAAATTTCTGGAATTAAACCAGCAGTCAATGACAAAGTGACCAATTTTACCACAGCACCAACAGTCAAACCTGTTGTTTCTTTGCCTTAAATTCTCCTGCTTGACCTGTTGAGATTGTGGTCTAGCAGGGGCAGCAGTCTTAGAGGAAGAAGCTTCATGGTGATGGCAATCACATGTCTTATTCTCGTTGAGTGACTTTTCTACAATAGGCTTTATCCTTTGGTGCTTTCTTGATGTTATGATCATGATTATAAGGACCATAAACTGAAAAGTAATTTCTTCATATGGTGCCTTAAAGACAATCTCACCAAAGTTTTGGGGACAAGTCCATCCATGGTAACGAGACTTGGACTCTACATAAGTAGGCCTAGCAAAGTGATCGTAGGAAGAGTCAACATCAAACTTGTTCGTTGGAAATATGACCTTCTTAAAAGTAGTCTGATCTTGAGGAGCTTTCACCTTTTCTTTGGCCAAAGCCTTCTTGGCCGCTTTTTTTAGCCTTATTCCTCCTAGAAGATTTACTAGGAGCTTCAACATGGCCTACCCTAGTACCTTTGGCCTTAGCTGAGAATTCAGCAATGAAAGGAAGGACAGTCTTGGGCTTTGAGAAACTTTCAACAAGTTTCTTTTTTTGCTTCAAGTTATGCTTCCAGTTCTTTTATGATTTCTCCTTCAGATCTAGGTACTCGAGAGCCTTATTGTATTCTTCAATGGAAGCATTGAAGTTCTCTCTGAGTAAGTCCATCTTAGTGACTTCCTCTCTCAAAGTGCTCTCTTCAGCCTTGAGAGACTTTATCTCTTTGCCTTGAGTTTTCACGACTCTATAACATTTATCGTAAGTCTTGATCAACTCCTTATATTGGGCCTGAGTTTAGACTCATCGTTAGAAGAGCTATCCTCATGATCATGATCAGAAACATCAGATTCAGAAAGAGGAGTATTAGAATTTACCTTCCCAGTGAACTGGGGTTCTTGTTCATCATCAGTTTGAGTCATTAGCCCGAAGTATGCTTCCTCTTCTTCACTTCACTCAGATGAGTTAAAGTCGCTAAGAGTTTTGCCCTTCTTGGCTACAACGCTTCTCTCTATTCTCTTCTTATTGTAAGAAGATTTCTTTCCCTCTCTCTTTCCACCCTACTTCTTCTTGTGAGGGCAATCAGCGATGACATGATCTGGCAATTACAACAGTAGCAAACTATGTTAGTAGAAATATGTTTATTCTGTTTAGTATTATACTTGTCATGGCTGCTTGAGATTTTTTTGCGTCGATCACCATCATGACGTGATCTTCTGTGTGAGGCATCCTTGCCTCTCCATTGCTTCTTATTGTTCAAGAATTTCTTGAACTGCCTTGAGAGTAGAGAAAACTCTCCTTCAGATAATTCTGAGTCTGAAGTGCTTGGTGAAATTGAGCTATTAGATCAGGAATACTGTAGAGGGGGGGGGGCTGAATAGAGTATTCAGGGTTTATAAAATTTTCTTCTGATTTAATATAGTGCAGGAACAAAGTTAAAACAGCAATCCTAACAAATAGCCACAGCACAAAAACAAAAGAAATGAGCAATCCAGACAACACAAGAATTTATAGTGGTTCCCAAAACTTGAGTACATCAACTCTTCTACCACCCTGGTAGGAATCCACTCAGATTTTTGATCAGGTGCATGACACCAATGAGCTTTTGATCAGGTGCTCAAAAACTAATCCTCAAGTATTTTGATCGGGTGACTTGCAACCAGGAATAACTTTTGAAGGGAGTTATAACCCTTTATATAGTGGGGGGTGAGAGATGATTGTGTCTTATCTTTCTCAATATACAACTGAGAAGACTGGTGGATATTTGATTTTAGCATAGGCTCCCCCTGAGATATAGAATGGTTCAGGTAGAAGAAACCTTGCTGCAAGGTGTTAGGCCTTCAGTAGTACATCCTTGATCAGCAACTGTTCAGGAACTTCTTTGACAGATAGTGATGTAGTTGTCCTTTGAAGTATCCTGGAGTGTTGAAGACAGAAGACTCTTGATTTTGATTGGGTGTTCTTCTTCTTCATATAGCTGATTATCTTCAGGAATATGGCTTCTTATTGTATCAGAATTCTATGTTGACAGACAACAGTGAATCTCTTATTTCAGACTGACTTTTTTCTATGTATGTCATCTCTCTGTATTGTGTATCTTGTTCTGTCTATCTATCTATCTACAAGAAGACGAGAGAAACTCTCTTCTATATTTCCTATCAAAAATGGTCTTTCAAAATTTTGAAATCCTCTGCAATCAATGTTGACGGCCTTGAGAATAAACGTCATTGAATTATTTCCCCAACTATCCCATGGAAAAATGACAGGCAATAATCCTAGAGAAGACCATGATCAATGCTCTGTCTAACAGTTATATTCCAGAGAATATTTGAGCATTAATGACTCAGGAATTATTGCAGTAAGAAGGGGACCGAAGGATGGAAAATAACTAAGTCTGGATTCGTCGAACTGTTAACAGATATCATCGAGTTGAGTTCACAATTCATCGAGCTGAGTTGTTGAGTTCGTCGACCAGATGACTTCTGTTCGTCGAGCTGAGTTCCAAGATTGTTGAGCAGAGAGCAGAACTATACTCTCTAGAAACTTTGCCTTTTCTGTGTATGAAGTTCATCGAGCTGATATCTGGTGTCGTCGACTGAAGTTCGGCAAAATATTTCTGGACTTAGAATAATTTCAGATGCTTCTGGAAGAAGGTGTTGTTGAAGTGAAGTATCCACAATTCGTCGACCTAAGAATTGGTTTCGTCGAGCTGAGGACCACTTAACTGCTGCTGGATAACTCTAGCCATTGTGGTCACAGTTCGTTGAGCTGAGAATCAAGTTCATCGACCAATGTCTGACTCTGGACTTAGAATAAAGAGATGTTTTCTGATCTTGAAGTGTTGAAGTATTGTGTGCAAAGTTCGTCGACCTGAGTACCAAGTTCGTCAAGCTCAGCTCAGAGAATTTACTCTGAGATCGTCGAGCTGAGCACGACTATCATCGACCTGAGTTCGACGAACGTCGAACTCATTTTACTTGGTCTTTAGAAAAACTCTAAGTCTTGAGTCTCTGATAGTATTGTTGATAGATGGTCCATGTGATGTTGATTCTAAGGACTTGGCCTAGACTCTAGGACACAACCATGACCATGGCTATATATTGTGGGTCATATGATCCTAACTTAGTGAACCTAGACCAAATCTTAATATGGATCCAACAATCTCCCCCTATTTGGGTGAGGTCACTAATTACAGACTCAAATCAAAATTGAAAATCACAAGGCAAGAAAGCATATATCTGGCAGAGATCAATAACACATGCAGCAGATATATATATGTACATAAGCTTTGTTCAGAAATAGAAAGTAGTTATAAGAACATAACAGAAGTAAAGCAGTTCAGAATTACTTCTTTTGTTTCTTCACTTTGGGCATTACTTCTTTACATTTATCTCCAGGCTTGGTAAAGACAATTTCTCTGTTTGGATCTGAAGCTTGCACTTTTGTCATGGTCATATCAGCAGCCCCTGTAATCTTCAAAGATGTGGCTCTGGGGACAACTGCTTTTGGGTGCAACTTCATGTAGTCATCAACATTGAAAAACTTGTTTGCTTTCTCAAACCTCTTAAGCTCTTCTTTCCTGTACTTAGACATTGTGGAATACCCAGAAGGATCCTTTCCTTCAGCTTTGGCCTTGTTTATCATAGAAAGGCCAACAAGTTCTTGGAACCTGGCCATTCTAGTTGTATTAGCTGTTTCAGGATCTTCAAAAGGAACAGGAGGAGAATTCGGTGTTTTAGGACTTTCAGCTTTCTGATCTGCAGGGAATGATAGCTATTGTTGATGCTGCTGCTATGGTTGATGCTAAAATTGATGTTGCTTGTCTGAAGAGTAATGTCTATGCTAGATGCTTTTAGAAGAAGATCTCCCTTGATGTCTATGATATGTTTGGAATTGGGTAGATCTTTGGGAAGTTGTGCCTGAAGCACCTACAGCTAGAGGAGGAGGAGGAGGTGGATCTTTTCTGTATTTCTCAGATGAAGGAGGAGAGTATCTTCTGCTTCTCTTCCTCTCTTTCTGTTCATTTTTGGATAACTACATCCAAGCTGGCATCCCTTTATATGGAGTTATCTTCTGGAGAATATAGTAGGGAGTGTCATTGGCTGGATTTGTCTTAGGGGTAGGAGGAGGAGGGGCTTTTCTCCTTTTAGATACTAGCTTCTTCTTTTTCTTAGCATCCTCATTAGAATCCTTATCATCCTCCTCATCATCATCATCACTGCTATCCTGTGGATTATCATATAAAGCATCTAGCTTTTTCAGTGTTTCATCAGATATAATGGGTTTCTCAACTTGGGATAGAGCTGGAGTAGATGCTGGAGCTGGAGCTGGAAGAAAAATTTCAAGAGGAGCTAGAGAAATAACTGTGATAGTGCTTTCAGCAGCTGCCTTATTTTCTTCTTCAATGTCAGCCCTGATTAACTCATCAAGATCAAGCAAGGGTGAGTCATCCATTACAAAAGTTGGGACTGAAGGGGAAGAGACAATTGGGGGAAAACTTTAGGTAGAGGTGAAGTAGGAACCTCTTGAGAAGCAAAGTTGTCCTTAAGCTGCTTAGCCACTTTAGGGCTTATTGGAGAGGTGTATGGGATAATAGCCAAAGATGGCTTAGTGTATTCTGCTGGAAATAATCTCAAGTTTGCAGTATCAAAAATACTAAACAAATTAACCAAATCTACTGTCGGATTTAAAATGAAATCACCAGCAGTAATTAACCTTTCTGGGACTGCATCTTCCATAACCATGTCAGTCTCAATAAATTGAATTAAATCAATTAAATCTGTATCTGTATCTTCTACTGTTGCTGCCTCTGCATCTGCTGGAGCTGGAGTTTCTGCTGCTAGAACTGCTGTTGCTACTAGAGATGCTGCAGCTTCTTCATCAAGCATCTCCCGCTGCTTGGTTTCAGTAATAACTGGAGCCAGTGATGAGTCCACTTTATATACCTATTTTCGGACTCATCTGGTCTAGTTTTCACGCGTTTGCACTTCACTTTTAATTCTATATCATTCATATTTCATCTTATCTTTATTTCCATAGGAAGTGCACATTTATGCCCGTGGTTGTGTATTTTGTTATTTTTATAGTTTGTTCTCCTTTGTGTGATTGCCTGAAATGTCTGCACATATCAGTGATTGATTTTTCCTTTCGGTACAGGGGTCGTGTGCGTGTTCCGGGATGGTTGTGAAACAGGAATACTGCGCACGATCATGGGATCTAATGCGCACGACCACTGGTCATGCGCCCCTGATCGTGCGCACTACTCTACATTTTCCAGAATCAGCCTGTGGTAAGCGCACACCACTGGACATAGTGCGCACGACCACCGGTCATGTGCCCCTGATCGTGTGTATTGATTCTTCTTTTCTGGAGTCCTGTCTGGGGTAATCGCATGACCATTGGACTTAGTGTGCACGAACACTGGTCGTGCGCCACTACTCGTGCGCGTTATCCTAGTTCTTCTTCCTAATCTTCCATGCCAGTGCGCACGATCACCGGACATAGTGCGCACGACCACTGGTCGTGCGCCTGTGATCGTGCGCATTGTTCATTTCTGCTTTGTATAAATAGTGCAGGTCTCGCCCTACTTCAAGAGAGGATCCGGAGCTCGACATTTCTCGGCCGTTTTCCGCCTTCTCCGCCGTTTTTCTTCATCTTCCACCCTAGGGAGGTGCTCTGGGCAAGCTTTCACAGCCAAATCCAAGTTGAAGCTTCCTCTCGGCCTTCTCCTTCATTTGTGAGCTTCAAGAAGGGTTTGACGCCATAGCCATCAAGCAAAGGAAAGCTAGCAAACATCGTCCGCTATCGTGAGACGAAGAAGACGGGCCATTGGAAGGTGGTGACAGCCCTTCTCTACCCCGGACGCAGTTAAGGACCGAGCTTGGATGCGGATTAACAACCCGACGATTCCAACCTTGAATCCTCAGCAAGACTTCAGATTCGGTCGATCTCTTGACTTGTTCTTGCTTTCTTGTTGAATATTGCTGTTTAAATCTATTTATATTGATGAAGTGAACTTTGGTTGTATATGTTATGTGTTTCATGTCTATGTGATTCCTATTTCATTTTACTGCTTAAGTTGCTCGAGTTACGCCATATTCCATCCACCACCATCCACCCTTGCCGCACTATCAATTGCTAGTGGCGTGCGTAGCGAAGAGGTGCTCACGACCCTCATTTCGCTGTTCTAACCACCTTATCCACAATCCTACTCGTCCATCCGCCTTGTGATTCGGTGCATAGCGGCCCGACTAGTCTTCCATCCCGCCTCGCGAAGCATCGCATAGCGGCACTGCATAGGAGTAGTTGTTAGCCTTTTATTTTCTGTTTCCGCAAATATCCAAACCCCCTAGTTAGCATCGACCTAAGGACTTCAATCTCAAGTCCTCCTCGAAATTAACTCCACCTTACTGTGTTCCTTGAGAGATCGATACTTGGGAAAGCCCCCCATTTTATATTACTTGTGCGCCCGGTTCACTGCCGTGATCTTAAGCATCAAGTTTTTGGCGCCATTGCCGGGGAACACAGTCGTGTGAGTTTTTGGAGTGAGAGATAATAGCTTGAAGCCCTTTTCCATTTGTGCATATCATTTTTTTTATTTGCTTTGGTTATTAGAATTTTTATTTTGCTTATTTCTTTTTTCCCTTTTCTGATTTTTTATTTAGATAGCAGATCCGTGCTATTTTTATTTTAGTTGTGTATCACTTTTTCAGCAATTATTTTTATTCGTGATGGATCCTGATGCTGAGTGCTGTCTACATGACACTTTATGCCGATCCATCGATGCCATTGTTGTTATGAATATCGAGCATTGCATTCGATGTTTGTTATGTCAATATGTGGGCCACATGTTGAAGAATTGCTCTCATTTGTGCAAGCCTTCTCCCTCTGAGGGCGTGTGCACAATAACCTCCCGTCCGCGGAAGACTGTTGCAGACAGGCCTACTAGGGTGTTGCCTGGCCCATACACTAACATGATGCACTTTGCTAGTTCTCTACCTGTTGAGATTACTGAAGAATCTCTGGTCGCATACAGCTCTTTCATGGGTCCCTCGATCCCTTTTTACGAGCTTTCCTTGAGTGATGATGATCACTCTGGTGTTAGCCAACAAAAAGAGGAGGAGGAACTCATGGACACTCCTATATGGGACGATGAGATTATTCCGGTCGTCGATGGGGTGGCGTCAGTGAATGATTTTGCGATGGGGCCTACTCATTCAGTGCTTGATTTTGAGAGCAGCCTTGCCCCTCTGCAATTTTTGCCGGATTGTGCTATTCCTCTTTCTTGTGAGTCGGTTGATGATGCCGTGATTGTGGCTGATTCGGTGCCCGAGGTTGCGCTGAAGTGGGATGATGATTCCTCAATCTCCGACGGAGAAGGTGGATCTTTGGAACACTTTTATGCACCCCTGTGGGATGAGGAATATCCCCTTTCCGATGCGGAGGTTTGCACCTCCTTATTGGATGAGGTCGTTCCTCTTACCACCGCGGACCTCGAGTTCTCGGATTCTCCCCGATACGACTCAAATGACACCGACAGTGATCTATGCTTGGATCCTGCTGAGAGTGATACCGAGATCACTCTCCCATTTTCTGATTATTTTAGTTCTTATTCCCCTTTATTTCTTGATCCCCCTTCTCTATTTGAGCCTGTGCAGGCTGAGTCTCCTAGGGTATGCTGGGATGATGATGAGCCTGGTGTTCTTGCCGTTGCCATCACACCCTGCACACCTATGATAGACGATACCTTGCTAGGCAAGGATTTGTTTTGTGGTGAGATGAGTGAGGACCAGGCCTCCTCCTCATCCTACTTCCTATTTCCTCTGCCTGCGAGGAGCATGTATGATTATTTAGGCAGAGGGGTAACTATTTTATCACTGTATCGCTACCCATAACCGCAACGGATATTAGGACAGTTACCTGTGCATTTTTCTTTTCATAGGCCCATTAGCTAGAACCTTTTCGTAGCAGAATAAGTCGTGCTGGGAGGACAATAACCCCAGTACTTATCTTTCATTTCCAGTATTTTTATTTTCATGTCTATTTAGTTTTAGTATTTCTTTGTAGTTTGTATATTTTTGTTTTGTTTTTGCGGAGCTCACCCATGCAGGTATTCATGGCTAATTGCATTGGCGGGGTTGTGATTCTTCGTATGGCGGGCCTGCTTCAGGTTTCCACGCTTCTTCTGGTATGCTCACTGGATGAGCATTGAGTAACCTCTTTCCTTAGCTCTTTATGCTTTTAATTTCTCTATCATATGCTGTATTGCTTAGTTTCAGTCTGGGGGAGAGATTTGTTACCTATTCCACGCGCACATTTCATGTGTATACTAGAAGCTTTTATTGCTATATTTTGATTAGTTCTTTGCATCACACACCACTGCACCCACATGAACGCGTGCTTAGCTTTTTGCGTGCTGCGAGTTAAACTCATTTCTTTTGTATGCTTTGGGAAAATTATGGTGCTGGCTTAGGATTGTGAGACAGAGTAAAATGTTGACCTTGTTGTGCTCCTAGTCGAGTGCTATCGTCTCGTGTAGAAATTTGAGTAGATTTAATTTTTCTGTATGCTTTTAGTTTTATATTTTTCTAATTGCGTAAATACTTTTTATTCTACTCTAAAGTTGGTGAATCTGGTGTCAATCCGACGGTAGCTTAGGGATGTGTGTAGACGGCCATTAGTTTTGTATTGCTCGAGTCGGGAGGATGGATAGTCTTTCTCGTTGGCTAAGAACTTGCCCCAAGCTATTCTCGAAGCATGGGTATAGGTTAGTCATGCATGAGCATGATGTAGGCCATCATTTTGGCCCGGTTGAGCTTTGTACCGTTCCTAACATCATATCCTCGCTAGCCCTGTTGCGCCTACCCCTCCTTTTGATTCAGCTCCACCATGATTTCACCAAAGCCTCATATCCAATCCTAGTCGCACACCCAAGTCGAGTTTAGTGTTTTATATTTTCATGTTGGGATGTGATGCGGTGTTATTATTTGTGAAAATGTGGAAGTGCTCCCAAGTTTATATCAGCTGAATTGTGAAAATAAAATGAAGAAAAAGAAAAAAATAATATATTTGTAAAGAAAAAAAAAGTGAAAAGAAAAAGTTTTAATTGAAAATCATTTTGGAAATGAGATTGTATTTGGAGTAGGCGGTACATACACCCATTTTTGAAAAATTAAGTCTGGGGGTGTGGTGTACCCGCGTGTATTTTGCTTAGTAGAGGGATTCATTTTATACTAGATCATTTGGGTTAGGTGCATAGCCTTCCTGTATATCTTTGGTTACCTCACCGAAACCCAAGCCCCATCTCTTCACCTCAAGTCCTACTGATTCATGTGTGGACAAAACCAGTGTCGTGGAGAGAATGCGAAAGGGCAAGCATATGGTCACCGACATTGGTGGATTCCTTTGGAGGTTATCCAGAGCCCTGATCTTTGGCAATGCTCGCCTAGAGATTAGTCTACTTTCTCCCTACGCGTGACCGGGTGATTCACCGTGATTCTTTTTTTGAGTAATAATAAAATGTTGATACGCAATGTGAAAAGTATAAACTATTTTGTATACTTAGAAATTTCTTCTATTATATTTTTACGCGTGCGAGCATGCGACTTTGCAAGGTACTCTGTATCGCAATTTCTTTGTTAACTAGTATTTTCCATATCTTCTTAGATTTTGTTTGCTCGGGACGCGCAAACAGTTAAGTCTGGGGGTGTGATGAGTCCACTTTATATACCTATTTTCGGACTCATTTGGGCTATTTTTCACGCGTTTGCACTTCACTTTTAGTTCTATATTGTTCATATTTCATCTTATCTTTATTTCCATAGGAAGTGCACATTTATGCCCGTGGTTGTGTATTTTGTTATTTTTATAGTTTGTACTCCTTTGTGTGATTGCCTGGAATGTCTGCACATATCAGTGATTGGTTTTTCCTTTCGGTACAGGGGTCGTGTGCGTGTTCCGAGATGGTTATGAAACAGGAATACTACGCACGATCATGGGATCTAATGCGCACGACCACTGGTCGTGCACCCCTGATCGTGCGCACTACTCTATGTTTTCCAGAATCAGCCTGGGGTAAGCGCATGACCACTAGACATAGTGCGCACGACCACCGGTCATGCGCCACTGATCGTGTACATTGATTCCTCTTTTCTGGAGTCCTGTCTGGGTAATCGCACGACCATTGGACTTAGTGCGCATGACCACTGGTCGTGCGCCACTACTCGTGCGCATTATCCCAGTTCTTCTTCCTAATCTTCCATGCCAGTGCGCACAATCACCGGACATAGTGCGCACGACCACTGGTCATGCGCCTGTGATCGTGCACATTGTTCATTTTTGCTTTGTATAAATAGTGCAAGTCTCGCCCTGATTCAAGAGAGGATCCGGAGCTCGACATTTCTCCGCCGTTTTCCGCCTTCTCCGTCGTTTTTATTCATCTTCCACCCTAGGGAGGTGCTCCGGACAAGCCTTCACCGCCAAATCCAAGCTGAAGCTTCTCTCGCCTTCTCCTTCATCCGTGAGCTTCAAGTAGGGTTTGACGCCATAGCCATCAAGCAAAGGAAAGCTAGCAAACTTCATCCGCTATCGTGAGACGAAGAAGACGGGCCATTGGAAGGTGGTGACAGCCCTTCTCTACCCCGGACGCAGTTGAGGACCGAGCTTGGACGCGAATTGACAACCCGACGATTCCAACCGTGAATCCTCAGCAAGACTTCAGATTCGGTCGATCTCTTGACTTATTCTTGCTTTCTTGTTGAATATTGGTGTTTAAATCTATTTATATTGATGAAGTGCACTTTGGTTGTATATGTTATGTGTTTCATATCTATGTGATTCCTATTTCATTTTACTACTTAAGTTGCTCGAGTTGCGTCATATTACATCCACCACCATCCACCATTGCCTCACTAGCAATTATTAGTGGCGTGCGTAGCGAAGAGGTGCTCATGACCCTCATTCTGATGTTCTAACCACCTCATCCGCAAGCCTACTCGTCCATCCGCCTAGAGATTCGGTGCATAGTGGCCCGACTAGTCTTCCATCCCGCCTGGCGAAGCATCGCATAGCGGCGTTGCATAGGAGTAGTTGTTAGCCTTTTATTTTCTGTTTCCGTAAATATCCAAACCCCCCTAGTTAGCTTCGACCTAAGGACTTCAATCTCAAGTACTCCTTGAAATTAACTCCACCTTACTGTGTTCCTTGAGAGATCGATACTTGGGAAAGCCCCCATTTTATATTACTTGTGCGACCGGTTCACTGCCGTGATCTTAAGCATCACCAGGCCCCTAAATGAAGAGGGGCAGCAGAAAGGGCAGAGATTTGAGCAGATAGTGTAGAGATGGAAGTAACAAGAGGTGTAACGGCCTCTGCTATGATGGCTTTGAGGAGGGGTGTAATGAGAGTAATTATAGATGATATGGTGGAGGGATCTAGTGTTGTAGTGGCAAATGTTGTAGAGGGGGAAACATTTGGAGGGACGATAGATGTTGGGGAGGATGGAGGAGGGACATCATGCACGTGGACATCCTGAGGAGGAGGAGAATTCGTAGGAGATGTCAGCAGTTTGAAGGATGGTATGGAGGATAAGTGTGGTGTAAGGGGAGATGAAGGTGGTGTTGGAGCTGGTATATCATTGGGGGAGTAGGGTGATTGAGGTGGAGTGGGTTGATGGTATTCCTGGGTGGGTGAGGAAGGGAAATCATTGAGGTCTATTGGTGGAGAGGTGGCAGGTAATGTAGCTGTAGTAGGAATATGATCAGAGGGTTGTGGTTGTTGATGTGGTTGAAGTTGTTGTTGGAGATGTGGATGTGGTTGAAGAGAGGAAGTATGAACTGTGGAGGGTGATTGGTGTTGAGTTGCTGGAAGGGATGGAGGTGTGGGGATGATCTCTTCAGCAGGGTGGGGAGTGGCTCTAACAACCCTTGTGCTTTCCGAAGCTAGGGTTGAAGAGGTTGAAGCCTTGGATGGCTTGGATATAGTCCTCTCCCACCTGCAATTGTTCCAATCATTATGTTTTCTTCTGTTGTCAATGATGTATAGACTCATTCTCTTATCTCAGTTCCAGATAATTTTATCCTTGTTATCATCAAATTTTTCAGTTGTTGCTCTTCCAGAAGTTGCAGAATATGTAAAAAAATCGGGTCTGAGTGTTGAAATGAGTCGAAGTTGACATTCAAGCCGGTGTCGAACTTCATTGCAGCTAGGGTTCCTGCTTCAATCGCCATAAAATCACCTGCAAGAGAGAAAAACAACGATCAAGTGCAAAGGGAACATAAAGCGTGGGACGGAGGTCGAAGAAAACCTAGTTATAAGATTTTCTGGAATATGAATCCACAAACTCCGTTCCACGAAAAATAAGAAATTCTTCAACCTGAGATCGACGAAATAATTGATAGTGAAATAATTCGTCGAGCTCGACTGGAAGAGTTGAAGACATTTCGTCGAGCTCCGTTCGACGAAAGTTTTCTGAAGTGGATTCGTCGATCTCCATTCGACGAAAACAACTTCACTCACAGAGAGTTCGTCGACCTTCATTCGACGAATATCTCCCGAACTTTCCCTAGTTCGTCAAGCTCCGTTCGATGAACTCTGGATAATTCATCGAGTGCAGACAGAAACTAAACTATGTCTTCTCCATTAATCATTCCAAGCTGATTTATAAAGAATATGTGATTTCTCTCATCCAGAGGTTTGGTGAATATATCAACTCTTTGTAAATCAGTGTAAATATAGACAAGATTAATTTTGTTTTTGTCTACACACTCTCTAATGAAGTGATCCCTAATATCTATATGCTTAGTCCTACTGTGATGGAATGAATTTTGTGCTATTAATATAGCACTTATGTTATCACCAAAAGAGAGTTGAATTATTTAAGTTGAGACCATAGTCTAGGAGTTGGTTTTGGATCCACAGCATCTGAGTGCAACAACTGCCTGCTGCAATATATTCTGCTTCAACAGTTGAGGTGGAAACAGAAGAGTGTTTCTTGCAAAAAAAAGATACCAACCTCATACCAAGGAATTGATAAGTCCCTGAGGTGCTTTTTCTATCGACCATACATCCAGCAAAGTCAGCATCTGAAAATACAGTTAAATCAAACTCTGACTCAGCTGGATACCATAGTCCTAGACTAGGACAACCCTTTATATATCTCAAAATTCTTTTAAAGAAAATTAGATGAGATTGTTTAGGGTTCACTTGGAAACTAGCACAAAGGTATGTGGCAAACATGATATCAGGTCTGCTTGTTGTTAGATATAGTAGGGACCCAACAATGCCCCTATATAATATCTCATCTACAGGTTTCCCATGTGCATCAGAGTCAATCACATCATTAGTAGCTATAGGTGTTTTCTTTGATGAAGCAACAGCCATCCCAAACTTCTTTATAAGCTCTTTAGCATACTTAGCTTGAGAGATGAAGATGCCATCAGGCAACGGCTTCACTTGGAGACCAAGAAGGTAGGAAAGCTCACTCATGCTACTCATTTTAAATTTTGAATGCATGAGGTCAGAGAACCTCTTGCATAATTTGGAATCAGTAGACCCAAATATAATGTCATCCACTTATATTTGCACTAACAATATTTGATCCTTATGATGTCAAGTGAAAAGTGCTCTATCTACTATGCCTCTAATGAATTTATGCTCTATAAAAAAGCTGGTTAGGGTCTCATACCAAGCACTTGGAGCTTGCTTGAGACCATACAGAGCTTTATGCAATTTGAAAACATGATAAGGGTGAGTTGGAGAGACAAAACCTGGAGGTTGTTCAACATAACCTCTTCTTTAAGTACTCCATTCAGGAGTGCACTCTTCACATCCATCTGATACACCTTGAATCTCTTGTAGGCTGCATAAGCCAGGAATATTCTGATTTCCTCCAACCTTGCCACAGGTGCAAAGTTTTGGTCATAATCTATTCCTTCCTCTTGCCTGTATCCTTGAGCAACAAGCCTAGCCTTGTTCCTCACTATTGTACCTTGGGAATCCAATTTATTTTTGTTTAAACATTTGGTTCCAATGACTGGATAGTCTTAGGGTCTTGGAACCAAATCCCAAACTCTACATCTCTCAAATTGATTTAATTCCTCCTGCATTGTAATGATCCAGTGGGGATCTTGATCAGCATCATGGATGGATAGAGGTTCAACCTGAGAGATAACACAGGCATGCATCAAATCTTGGTTGCGTTGATGCCTGGTCTGTATACCTGCTGATATGTCTCCAATCACTTGAGATCTGGGGTGATCCCTTAGTGTGACAAAATCAGTGGGTGGAGTTTGTACTGCAATAGCATTAGGAACTAATTCCTCTTGTGGAATTGTGTTTGCTGTTGGGGGAATGTCAATCCCTTCTGTGCCTTCATCTTCACCCTCTTCAATGACTTGTTGAAAAGGATGTGTTGGAACCTCTTGGGTGAGGTTTAGTCCGTCCAAGCTCTCACACAAGTGAGGTACCTGCAAAGTGCTATTGGTAGAAATCTCTTTCTCCTTGCAAGACATGTTAGCTTCATCAAATGTAACATGAATAGACTATTCAATTTTTAGAGATGATTTGTTAAAAACCCTATATGCTTTGCTTACTTGGGAATATCCTAGAAAGATTCCCTCTTCTGCCTTGACCTCAAACTTTCTAATATATCTTTTGTTGTTGTTGTGAATATAACATATACATCCAAATACTTAAAAATAATTGATTTTAGGTTTCTTCCCTTTAAGTAATTCATAGGGAGTCCTATTTTTAGTTTGTGAATTAAACTCATGTTCATGACATAATTTGTTGTGCTCACAGCCTGTGCCAAAAAGGTTAGGGGGATGTAAGCATCTGCAAGCAATGTACCTGTAGCTTCAATGAGTGTCCTATTTTTCCTTTCAGCTACCCCATTTTGTTGAGGAGTTCTAGGAGCTGAGATGCAATGCCTGATACCTTCCTTCTCACAGAACTCATGTATAAGAAGAGACTCAAACTCTGTGCCACGATCACTTCTGATCAATGCAATATGTGTAGAGAACTCAATCTGTATGGTCCTGAGAAAATCTGTAAGAACCTTGAAGGTATCTGGCTTAGATCTCAAAAAGGATACCCAAGTGAACCTGGAGAATTTATCCACAATAACTAAGGTGTAGGATTTCCCTCCTAGGCTTTATACAGCAATGGGTCCAAAGAGTTCCATATGTAGCAAATACAAAATCCTAGGTGAATCACTTTTGTTAACATATTTAAAACTAGATTTAGTTTACTTGTCTAGTTGACAAGCCCTGCAAAGGCCTTCCTTCTTGTAGGGACCAGAAGGTGAACCTCTAACAAGGTTGTCTTTTGATATCATAGCAATGTTTTTCAAGTTTACATGACCTAGCCTTTTATGCATAAATCATTCTGATTACTACTAATATTAAGTAAGCAGATATCAGAATTGGCAGATAGAAAATCAACTAAATATATGTTACCTTGTCTATTTCCAATTAAAATAGTTTTATTTTCCTTATTAGAAATAATACAAGAAGATGAGTTAAAGTGTACCTGATAACCTTCATCACATAACTGACTTATGGAGATGAGGTTATGCTTGAGTCCTCTGACATAAGTTACTTTCTTGAAAGTAATAGCTACAATCTTCACTTCTCCAAAACCTTCTGACTGGCCACATTTGGAATCCCCAAAGATAACCTTTGGCCCCAGTTTGGGCTTGTAGTTGTGTAAGATGTCCTTGCTGCCCGTCATGTGTTTGGAGCACCCACTATCCAGGTAGCATGTTTGATTATTTGCTGGACAGCTCTTCACCTGCATGGAAACACAATTAATTGTTCTTGACCCAAGTTACCTTGGGTCCTTTTGTTTTGCTTGTATGAGAAGTTAGAAATGACAGAAAATTCTGGTTGGGATTTGTATCCTAAAGGGTGATATCGCCTAGTTGGTATAACCCAATCAGCTACAGGATTAAATGGTTTCCTGGAATTATTGGAGTTGCTGTTAAGATTACAGTTTTGGTTAAGTCTTTTTTGGTTCGATGAATTTCTGTGAGTTCGTCAACCAAAGTTCGACGAATCGGGTTGAGATCGACGATCTCTGCCTAGAGAATGAACATATTCATTTTCTGTGCCCCACGTTCGTCGAGCTCTGCTCGACGAACCATACAGAGTTCATCGATCGCAGTTAGACGAATAATTATAACTATAGTTTTCGTTCAGTGTTTGTCGATCTGGGCTCGACGAACTGGTGCATTTCGTCGATCTAAGTTCGACAGATTCTGCTGAACCTTGTTTTTACTTAAGCTTTTCTGATTTTTGGTTTTCAGACCTATTGATTTGGGAACATTTTCTATTGTTTGTTTATGATTTATTTTCTCTTTTCCCTTAGCAGAAACAAATTTGATTGGGGTTGTCAGTATGTTTTTCTTGAGGATGGGAGGCAAACTTGATGAAGCACCCAAGCCTAGCTTGACATTGAGTCTGGCATTTACAGTGCTTGTGATGTCCATCAGCTTGAGGCTTCTTCCCTTAAGAGTCTCCTCAAGTTGTTTAGCCTCACAAAGCTCAGTCTATAACATTACTATTTGTTCTTTAGGTAAGGTTAATTCATCTTTTAACTTATTGTTTTCAGAGTTGACATTCTCTAGGTTTCCCAATTTTTCCCTAAGAGTTTTAATCTCCTTTTCTGAGTTTATTAGGTCTATACACATTGTTTTAAATTCAAATTTAAAAGAATCAGAACTATAATCAAAAGAAGTCAATACCTTATCAGCTTCAGAATTTGAAACTGCTTCATTGTCTGAGTCCTCTTCTTCTGAATGGCTCCTGGAAGCATCAATTGAGATGAGGCAAACCTCCTTGGCATTTGCCTCTTCCTCATCTTCACTAGAGATAGAGATGTTGATTCTTCTTCAGTCTTACTCCAGGTTTCAGCCACAAAACCCTTCTCCTTCTTCTTGTATTTGCTGGAAGAAGGTCTTCTGTTGTGCGCTCTCCCGGTATCTTTCTCTCTTCTCTTTTCTTTCTTCTGATTCTCTGGACACTCATAGATGAAGTGTCTAGCTTTCCTGCAACCAAAGCATACCACTTCTTTAGTTGGTGTTTTATCATACCTTGGTTTGTCATCCTGTCTGGATGA
Source organism: Platanthera guangdongensis (assembly GCA_039583875.1). Lineage (NCBI taxonomy): Eukaryota > Viridiplantae > Streptophyta > Magnoliopsida > Asparagales > Orchidaceae > Platanthera > Platanthera guangdongensis. Next base: position 83,872,733 of record CM077161.1, read on the forward strand.
TTTCCTCCTGAATTCTTTTCTTACAATCTTATAGAATATTTTGGCAAAAAGACTCATGAGTTCTTCATTTGTTGAGGGAGTCTCTGTCTCTTCAGCTGCCTTGAAAGCAATGCTCTGCATTTTTCTTGCTGTATGGGGTATTCTCTGCTCAGCTGCGTCCCTGAATTTAATCAGCTGTTCATAGGACTTAAGTTTGCCTAATAGAGATTCAGTGGATATCTCATTTAGGCTTCTGGCTTCTTTGATAGGCCAGATCCTTTAATCCCATGAGCTTGGGAAGCACATTAGGATCTTGTCATTCACCTCAGTGAGGGTGATGTCCTTGTCCAAGGTTTTTAGCTCATTGATGATTGAGCTTAACCTATTATACATTTCAGCTACTGACTCAGCTTCCTCTTTCTTGAAATTCTCATATAAGGATATGAGGTTGGATCTCCTATCCTTTCTTTCATCTGCTGATCCAGCCACCATTTGGTTTAGGGAATCATAGATGGATTTGGCTGAAGTGCATTCAACAACCTTTTGGAAGATATCATCTGACATAGTCTGTTCCAGTATGTTCATTGCCTTGGCATCAGCAACCTTGGCCTTCTTCTGAGCCTCAGTCCACTCAGGTGGTGGAACTGCATTAATGCTTGAGGCTACTGTAGATGTAGAAGCAGTGGCTTGAGGAGGACCTGTCAAGATGGAATTGTAGATATCTTCATCAATAGATTTCATATAAAATTTGATTCTTGCCTTCCAGATGGCAAACCTATTTAGGTTGCAAACTGGAGGTCTGGTGCTTGCATAGTCTTTGTTCTGTTCCATTGCTGTGTATATAATCTAAATAAAAATAAAGATAGAAGATGACATCTGATCTAACACAGGATCTTTGGTTCAAGAGTTAGCTTGTGTACACCAAGGAATCCAAGCTCTGATACCAATTGAAAGTGAGATGTTAGATCATGAATACTCTAGTGGGGGGGGGGGTGAATAGAGTATTCAGGGTTTATAAAATTTTCTTTTGATTTAATCTAGTGAAGGAACAAAATTAAAACAGCAATCCAAACAAACAACCACAGCACAAAAACAAAAGAAATGAGCAATCTAGACAACACAAGAATTTATAGTGGTTCCCCTAAACTTGGGTACATCCACTCTTATACCACCCTGGTAGCAATCCACTCAGATTTTTGATCAGGTGCCTGACACCAATGAGCTTTTGATCAGGTGCTCAAAAACTAATTCTCAAGTCTTTTAATCAGGTGACTTGTAACCAGGAATAACTTTTGAAGGGAGTTATAACCCTTTATACAGTGGGGGGTGAGAGATGATTGTGTCTTCTCTTTCTCAATAGCCAACTGAGAAGACTGGTGGATATTTAATTTTAGCACAGGCTCCCCCTGAGATATAGAATGGTTTAGGTAGAAGAAGCCTTGTTGTAGGGTGATAGGCCTTCAGTAGTACATCCTTGATCAGCAGCTGTCCAGGAACTTCATTGACAGATAGTGATGTAGTTGTCCTTTGAAGTATCCTGGAGTGTTGAAGACAGAAGACTCTTGATTTTGATTATGTGTTCTTCTTCTTTAGATAGCTGATGATCTTCAGGAATATGGCTTCTTGTTGTATCAGAATTCTGTGTTAATAGACAGTAGTGAATCTCTTGTTTCAGACTGACTATTTTCTATGTCTGTCGACACTCTGTATTGTGTATCTTGTTATGTCTGTCTATCTATCTATAGGAAGAAGAGAGAAAATCTCTTTTACATTTCCTGTCAAAAATGGTCTTTTGAAATTTTGAAATCCTCTACAATCAATGCTGACAGCCTTGAGAATAAACGACATTGAATTATTTCCCCAACTGTCCCATGGAAAAACGGCAGGCAATAATCCAGGAGAATACCATGATCAATGCTCTGTCTAACGGTTATATTCCAGAGAATATTTGAGCATTAATGATTCAGGAATTATTGCAGTAAGTAGGGGATAGAAGGATGGAAAATAACTAAGTCTGGATTCCTCGAACTGATAACAGATATCGTCGAGCTGAGTTCACAGTTCATCGAGCTGAGTTCTTGAGTTCGTCGACCAGATGACTTCTGTTCGTCGAGCTGAGTTCCAAGATTGTCAAGCAGAGAGCAGAACTATACTCTCTAGAAACCTTGCCTTTTCTGTGTATGGAGTTCGTCGAGCTGATATCTAGTTTCGTCGACTGAAGTTCAGCAAAATATATATGGACTTAGAATAATTTCATATGCTTCTAGATGAAGGTGTTGAAGTGAAGTATCCAGAATTTGTCGACCTAAGAATTGGTTTCGTCGAGCTGAGGACCACTTAACTGCTGCTGGATAACTCTAGCTATTGTGGTCACAGTTCGTTGAGCTGACAATCAAGTTCATCGACCAAAGTCTGATTCTGGACTTAGAATAAAGAGATGTTTTCTGATCTTGAAGTGTTGAAGTATAGTATCCAAAGTTCGTCGACCTGAGTACCAAGTTCGTCGAGCTCAGCTCGGAGAATTTACTCTGAGATCGTCGAGCTGAGCACGACTACCATCGACCTGAGTTCGACGAACCTCGAACTCATTTTACTTGGTCTTTAGAAAAACTCTAAGTCTTGAGTCTCTGACAGTCTTGTTGATAGCTACTCCATGTGATGTTGATTCTATGGACTTGGCCTAGACTCTAGGACACAACCATGACCCTGGCTATACATTGTGGGTCATATGATCCTAACTTAGTGAACCTAGACCAAATCTTACTAGGGATCCAACACTTGGCTCTGAAGTTTATTCTTCACTGTCTTCTTGTGTAGGAGCAGGTGTAACAGCTTTAACCTTCCTTGAGCTTTCTTCCTTCAGTGCGACAAACTTCTCCTTAGAAAATGACCTGTTCTTCTCTTCTTCAGCTTTTCTAGAATTTATCTGTAACTCATATGACATCAGCTTTCCGAAGAGATTCTGAGGGTCAGTCTCAGCTTGCTTGCAAAACTCACTGATGGCACAGACTATTTTGTCCCACTCCTTGGTCAGGGACCTTTGAAACTTATCATTCAACTCACCATTTTTGAAGACCCGGCCATATACTCTTAGGCTGTTCACAATCTTGAAGAAATTTACAAACGTATCTACAATTGAGTCATTTGATCCTTGTTAGAAGGCTTCATATTTTTTATTCAATAGGGATATTATGTCATCCCTAACTTCTTCCGTGCCTTCCATCAGGGTGACAAGAGACTGCCACATCTCCTTGGCAGATTGGCAGTGAATCAGATTCTGCAGCATAGAATCATTGACTACACTTGCTATAGTATTTTTTGCTTTCTTGTCCAGCGATACAAGTGCAATCTCATCTTTATCTAGATCCATTAATTTCTTAGGAACCTTTTTGGTTAGATCCATAGTGGAGATGGTCATTGGAATATAAGGACGATCTTCAAAAATCATGAAGATCATTGGATCCACAGCTTTCATGAAGAACTTGATCTTTTCTTTCCACATGGGAAAGTTGGTCTTTTTGCATAGAGGAAGCTTGGCAAAATCCTTGGCCTTGTCCATGCTTGGATAACTGTAATGACAACTTAAGCAGATCTGTTCAAGATTTTAACCTTTTTATGAACAACCTGTCTCTGATACCGATTGAAAATATCTTAAGTTGTCTTACCTAAATCACATAGAGTTTGGTGAATAGGTGAGTTATGCGTCTTTTTGTAGAATAAAAAATATAACGAGCTATGCACAAAATAACAACTAAGCAATCACAAAGAACATAGAGATTTATAGTGGTTCCCCAACGTTGGGTACATCCACTTTTCACTCACCAATCTAGCAAAGCAATAGACTAGGCTACTCCACTAATCTCGGATTGAAACCAATCCTACACCTCGGAATAACGTTCCTACAACTCGATCCCAAATCTGGATCTACACTCGTAAGATAAAAACTTCCTACAAAAACTCGGAGAAAACAACTCCTATAACTCGGAGAAAGATCTCCTACAAGAATAAATTGAAATAATGTATATAAATAGTGATTTATTTTCAGATATGAAATCCTTCTGCCTGTTCTTCCTTCAATAATAGAAAACAGACTTTTAGCCACGGCAGATTATCGTGGCTAAAGGTCCAAAACCGTGGCTAAAGCATTTTAGCCACGACCAACCCATGACAAATGGGCGTGGGCAATTCGAGCATGACTAATAGTATTAGCCACGCTGAATCTGTGGCAAATAAGTTTTAGCCAGGAATTTTAGCCACGAATTAAAATCGTGTCTAAAGGGCCTATTTTCATCAATTATTAGTCACGGTTCAAATGTCGTGGCTAAAAGCTCCTTCTTTCCTCACATAAAAAAGATTCTGCCGGCGCGACCTGCCGCCCGCCGCCGCCCGGCCACTGCCGGCCGCCGGCCGGCCACCGGCCGCCGCCCGCGGCCGCCCGCCCGCCGCCCACCACCCGCCGCCCGATGCCAGCCGCCCGCCTCCCGCCGCATGCCCGCCAGCCCAGCTTAATCCAAACATTCATTGCGGAATGGGTAATATAAACCCAAAATATATGTTTTAACTGGCGGCGCGGGACTAAAAAATACCCATTTTTTGCCACAGATTAGGCTTTCGTTGCTAATACTAATAGTATTAGCCACGAAATAGGCAAACCGTGGCAAAAACGTTTTTATTTGCCACGAATTAGTCATCCGTGGCTAATACTAACTTATTAGCCACATAATAGGTACCGTGGCTAATGCTTCATTATTAGCAACGGTTTTGCCCAGTGGCAAAAAAAAACAGTGGCTAAAGGTCTGTTTTCTAGTAGTGCTTCTTTGAGATTTGTGGCTTTATCAGAATATGTTGAAGAAGAATAGCCAAAATCTGGATCTGAAATTTTTTGGACTCACACGATCATGTAGATTAATTGTCGTTGACAGTAATCTCGATCTGTGAATCAATATTCTCTGAATCTGTCTGAATCGAAAGCCCTTATCGATGAAGAAGAAGATTTGCGGATCTCGATTTGGAAATAAAGAATGGATTCAGAAACTTTGAATTTCTTCTAGCGGTGGCTGAAAAATTCTTCTTAAAACTTCTTAGGGTTAGTTGAAATGACAAGACCTTTTATAGGATTACCCTAACGGTCATATTCAACATTAATAACATCCACGTGGACCAATCACACGTTAATTATGTTTGAAATAATCGCCTGTCTGGACTTAGACATTTTCAGAAAAATAGACCACGGTGTTCTCGAGAAAAAAGCTTTTACTCGAGAACAAATGAGTTTTGTTACTCTAGAATAATAAGACAGTTCTCAAGAGAAAGACTTAAAGAAATATGATGAGGGGGAAGAAAACAGCTTACTCAGGAAAGAAGAAAATTACTCGAGAAAACTGTTGATTGTTCTCGAGATGAAATTATTATATACTCGAGAACAAAAGACTGTCTCGAGAAATATACTTAGAAAAATATGTGGAGGTGGAAAACTGCAGTCTCGAGAAAGAAAGGAAGTTCTCGAGGAATATGATGTATTGTTCTCGAGAAGAAACATTCTGGTTCTTGAGAACAAAAAATCATCTCACGAATAAAAGTCTAGTTCTCGACAAATACATTCTACATCTCGAGAAAAGAAGATAGTCTTCTCGAGAAAAACATTGGTCTTCTCGAGAAAAAAAAACTTAGAAAAATTCTTATCTGGAAAACAAATATCCCGAGAAGAAATGACATATATTACTCGGGAACAAAAGCTCTTCTCGAGAACAGCAAGAAGCTTTCTCGAGAACGACATCTGTTACTCGACATGATGGCAAGTCTTACTCGAGAATAGCCATAAGTCCTTCTCGAGTATAACTTATAATACTCAAGAAAAAGACTTAGACTTTTACTGAAAACTTAAAATCTTGATTCTTTATAAAATTCAGCATCGACCTTTTGCTCTAGCCCTTAGTGCTTAAAAAGGATATCTGTCCCAATAGATAGGCTACACATGAGTCAACACCATGGATCACCCAATGATGGATTACATTGTATGGTCCTATGTTTGGTGACTCATTGTAGACTGATATTGGTCTACACTTAACAATTACGTCCTATAAACACTTAACAAAAAGAGGCATCAAATGCAAACTTAATTTATCTTAGTTCAAGGGTGACTTCATACAAATCTGGGCAACTGTGGATGTAATACCCAACAGCTTCCTCAGTTTTCACTTCTGGGTCATGTGGTTAATAAGGATGGAATTTTTATATCCTGAGAGATAGTTGTTGTTATGGATTGCAATAGGTCTGTCACTCCCAAAGCGATAAGGAGCTTGTTGGATCCCTAGTTTGGATTTGGGCTACGTTCACTATTAGGTTGTTGACCCTTCATGTATAGCCTAGGGTCATTTTGTTAGATATAGGTCAGTCTGACTAGGTTAGTCAATCCTTGATCCAAACTTTAGAAGAATTCAGAGATCCGGACTTTGAAGAATGGCAGTCACTAAATGTTCAGAAAATCAGTTCGAAGTTCTTCGAACTCAGCTCGATGATCGTCGATCTCAAATCGACAAATTCAGAGTCCATACTCTGAGTTGAGATCGACGAACTTAGAGCTCAGGTCGATGATCTTCTCTCTTCTCTCAAGTTCTCAGCTTGGCGAACTTCTATCTCTGGTCGACGAACTTGGAGCCCAGCTTTGACAGTTTATTCTTCCAGATCAACTTTCTCTGATCTCAGCTCAACGAAGATGATTTCTCAACTCGACGAACTTAGAGTTCAGGTCGACGAAATCTGTTCTGAGCTCGACGAAATCTGTCAGTTCATTATATCTCTACAATTAAATTTTTTGGATTGACCAAGGCTTATATAATATATTATGTGCTATACTGCATTGAGTAATTAATTGCATATATTCTTATGAATATATCCGTTCATTGACAACATTAATTACTGGATTTCACAGAGTTAATATTCAGCTTAATAACTGGGACAGTTAAGGAATTAATTTATTGCCCTTCTAGCCATTTGTTCGAGTTCCAAGATTTCTGCAATTAAATTTGGAGTAGAATTCAAATTCAGAGATAGAATTTCTGCAGGAAATATAAAAAGGAGAAGAGAATTCACAAAGGGTAGTAGACACAGGAAGATAAAGAACAAATTGATTCAGTCTGCATACTCATACAGTATTCAGCAATCTGCAACTCTTCACGATGCTTTCAAGAGACTTCAAAACTCAATCAGTCTAAAATCTTCTGAAGAACATTAAAAGATTGAAGGCCTACACCATGCAAAGCTTCCAGCAAATTCCTGAACAATATTCATCTCATGGGGAGCTTTGACATCATCATGCAATCCACTAAAGTCTTCTCAGTTGTCTTGAGAAAGAGAAGACAATATCATATTTTTCACCCCACTATACACAGGGTTTTAAAACCCTTCAAAAGTTAACCACCTGGTTCTTAAGACTCCTTAACAAAAGACTTAGGTTAGTTTTTGGGCACCTGATCAAAATCCTAAAGGGTTGTGAGATCTCCCTTAAAATAAATCTTGTGGTGACAGGGCACCTGAGCAAAAAATTGTTGGTGGCAGGGCACCTGATCAAAATCCTATAGTGGATTCCTAGTAGGGTGGTAGAAGAGTGGATGTACCCAGATTTAGGGAAACCACTATAAATTTCTTCTGTCGTCTGGATTTCTTCCTATTTTCTTATTGTTGTGTGTTGTATGTTGTGATTAGTTAGCTTTTCTTTTTTGCACTCTCTTAAGATATATATATCATTATTTTTAATTCCGCTATAAAAATCTATTGAGTTTTTTTAAAGATACTCTATTCACCCCACCTCTATAATTAAACAGATTTATCCCTCAATTGGTATCAGAACATATCTAATATCTCTTTCAATTGATATTAGAGGGTCAAGGTTGCTTTGGTTTCGCAGACTTATAACTGAACCAAGATCCTTTGATATATCTTTTTCTCTCTAGCCTCTTTTTTACAGCATGGCACAAAATAAGGATTAATATTCTAGCATCAGACCTCCTGTGTGCAACTTGAATAAATTTGCACTTTGGAAGGCAAGAATGAAACTATATATGAACTATATTGATGAATATATATACAACTCTATCTTGACAAGTCCCCCTACTTCCTCTACATCAACTTCAACAAGACTTCGGCAGTTCCACCACTTGAGTGGACTGATGCACAAAAGAAAGCCAAGATGGCTGATGCTAAAGAAATGATTATTATGGCACAGATAATGTCAGATGACATTTTTCAGAAGGTGGCTGAGTGCACCTCTATAAAGGCTATTTGGGACTCACTGAACCCAATATTTGATGGCTCATCAGATGAAAGAAAAGACAGGAGATCCCTCCTCACATCACAGTATGAGAATTTCAAGAAGGAGGAATCAGAGACTGTTGCTGAGATGTATAACAAACTCAGTGTCATCATAAATAAACTGAGAACCCTGGACAAGGACATCTCATTTACTAAGATAAATGACAAAATCCTACTGTGCTTCCATAGCACTTGGGATTCCAGGATATGGCCAATTAAGGAGGCTAGAAGTTTAAATGAGATTTCTACAGAATCTCTCCTTGGCAAGCTCAAGTCTTATGAGCAGTTGATCAAGACAAGGGAGGCTACTGAATTGAAGGCTTCCACATCTTCAAGAAAGGAGCACAGCATTGCTTTCAAAGTAACAGAAGAATTAGAAGCTCTTCCAGCTAATGAAGAACTACTGAGCTTGTTGGCTAAAAGATTTTATAAATTGTCCAAGAAAGACTTTAGAAGAAGTTCATCCAAGAATCATGACAAGCCAAGATATGACAAGACTCCTACCAAGGAGAAGTTTTGCTTTGGATGCAGAAAACCTGGGGATATTCTACCTGAATGCCCAAAGGCACAAAAGAAAGACAAAAGAAAAGAAAAGAAAAGGAGAATAAGAGGAAATCAAGCAAGCACTGTAGCAAGCACTCCTCCAACAAACACAAGAGAAAGGAGAAAGCCTTCATTGCTGAGACCTGGAGTGACACAGATGAAGAATCCTCATATTCCAGCTCTAGTGAAGATGAAGGGGAGGTAAAGGCGACGGAAGTTTTCCTGATGGATATTAATGCCTAAAGCAGAAAATCTGATGCTGAGGAACAAGCTGAAGAATCAGAAGAGGAATATGAATCTGAAGAAGATCAGGTAATCTCTTCATTTGATTTCAATTTAGAAGATTTTAAAATTGAATTTAAATTCTTATGCAATGATTCAATCAAGTTAGAGAAGGAAATAAAAATTCTTAGAGATAGACAGGTTGAAATTGATATCCAATTTGCTGAAAATATCAAACTGAAAAATGATTTAGACTTAGCTAATGAAAAAATCATTTCACTAAAAACTGAATTATGTGAGACAAAGCAACTTGAGGAATCTCTCAATGGGAGAAGCATTAAGCTGATGGACATCACAAGCACAGTCAATTCAAGATTAAATGGCAAGCTGGGCTTATATGCTTCATCAAGCTAACCCCACATATTAAAGAAAAATATTCTTTCAACACCAATTAAATTTTTCTCTGAAAAGGCAAAGAAAAATTGGGAGAAACTATTCAACCAAATGTCTCTCAGAAATCTGCAATTAATAAGAAAAAGAATAAGAATCTGAATTGAAACTATGTTCAACAGATTTCGTCGAACTCAGATCGACGAAATGTGTATAGTTCGTCAAACCCAGATCGACGATCTATGAACGCCTATTATAACTATAATAATTCGTCTTACTGCGATCAACGAACTGTATATGGTTCTTCGAGCAGAGATCGACGAACTTGGGGCACAGGATATGACTATGTTCATTCTCTGAGCAGAGTTCGATGAACTCATCCCTATTCCTCGAATGTAGATCGACAAACTTATAATAATTCGTCGAACCCAGCCAGGTTTAATAAAAACTATAACTCTGTTAGAAAGTTCAATAAATTCAGAGAATTTACTAATCCTTTTACTCAATGCGAAATACCACCTATAAGATACCATCCCTTAGGATATAAAAATCAACTAAAATTTTCTATTATTTCTAGTTTCTCTTATCAAAAGAAACAAGGACCCAAGGTAATCTAGATCAAGAATACCTAACTACTTTCTATGCAGGTGAAGTCTTGTCCAGTATTTAATCAGCAATGTTATCTGGACAGTGGATGCTCAAAGAATATGATTGGCTGTAAGGACAATCTAACAAACTACAAGTCCAAGCTAGGTCCAAAGGTGGTCTTTGGGGATTCCAACTGTGGCCAAACTAAAGGCTATGAAGATGTTAATGTTGAAGAAGTCACCTTTAGGAAAGTTGCTTATGTTAGTGGCTTAAAGCATAACCCAATAACCATAAGTCAATTATGTGATAAAGGTTATCAGGTATCTTTTAAATCATCTTCCTGTATTATTTCTTGTAAGGTAAACAAACCTGTTTTAACTGGACTTAGACAAGACAATATATATGTAGTAAATTTTCAATCAGCTAGTTCAGAACTTTGTTTATTTAATCATGTTAGTAATTAAAATGAACTTTGGCATAAGAGATTAGGACATGTAAATATTAAAAATATTGCTAAGTTATCTAGGGACAACCTTGTTAGAGGATTGCCTTCTATCCCCTACAAGAAGGAAGGCCACTGCAGGTCTTATTAGTTAGGCAAGCAAACTAAAAATAGATTTAAATCTATAAATAAAAGTGACTCACCTAGAATATTATACCTCCTACAAAGGGACCTTTTTGGCCGTATTGTTGTACAAAATCTAAGAGGGAAATCCTATACTGCAGATGACTTCTCAAGATTCACATGGGTATTCTTTCTGAGATCTAAGTCAGATAACTTCAATGTTCTTACAGATTTTCTCAAGAACATATAGATTTAGTACTCTTCTTGTAACAACCCATTTTTCAGGCAACGTTTTTGGGGTAACATGGCCTGGGACACGGGCGTGTCCCAGGGCGTGTCTTGCCTTCAACGAATTGTTCGGGAGGAACAGTCGATGACTGGTCAACAAAATTTGGTCGATGATCGTCGAGGGCTTAGGACACGGCCTGTGACACGGGTGTGTCACAGGGCGTGTCAGCGTGGCCGACGAATTTGAGCTGGGGCATGTCTAGTGCCGTGTCATTGGACACGGCCTGAGATATGGGGGTGTCACAGGCCGTGTGAGTCTTGTCTGATTTTGAGATTGTGCCGCCTGATGAACACGGCCACAGACACGGGCGTGTCTGAAGGCGTGTTGTATGACACGGCCCGTGACACATGCGTGTCACATGGGCGTGTCAATAAATTGGATAAGTCGGTTGAGCACCGCTTGAGGCACATGGCCTAGGACACGGGCGTGTCATAGGCCGTGTCAGGCAAAACTTGGGCTTCTATGGCAAAATCGTGGCCGTCTGTTCCTTCAGCTGGGATCCAATGGCTGAGCTACCTCCCTACTTCCTTAAGGCTATGGATGAGAAGGGAAATCTCATTTTGCTTTTGGTCTTCTCTTTCTACATTCCTAGTGAGAGAAAGGGAGAGGAAGATGGAGGAGGAGGAAAGGGGCTGGTCACCGGTATTGCTGCAGTTCTCCGACGAGAGATCCGAGGCCAGCGTTGCGGAGGAAAAGCTGTTGCGGATCTTCCTAGCCGGTTAAGAGTTCATGGTACCGAAATGGTCTTCAAGTGTAACGACATTTCTTCCTAGCCATGTGAAGGCTTCCTTTTTGGCATATGTATGTGATTCCCCCACCAAAAGGTGGCTGATTTTGGGAGTCCTTGGGGTTGATTCATGGAATCCCCTTTGTTGGCATATAGATCCGGAAATGGAGTACGAAATAGGCATGCTGTGTGAAGCCCATCTGGACAGGTTGGTCTAGATTGGTGATGTTACATATACAAACCGGAGAAGACTCCGTGATAAACTAGTAGTTGAGGAGTCGACGGGTTATACCTGTGAAAGGAAGTAGCAGGAAGTACTGGAGTGGTAGTCCAAGAAAATACTCATATAATGTTTGTGCTGCTTGTGCTATTGGGTTCGACCTGTGAAAGGAAGTAGCAGGAAGTACTGTATTGTAATTCCAGGAAATACCCTTTGTAATGCTTAATGTTCATGGGGAGTCCACCTGTTAAGAGAGTAACAGGAAGTACTGGCGTGGTAGCCAGGAAAAACCACAGACATTTGTGATATTTGCGGTGTCCACCTGCAAAGAGAGTAGCAGGAAATATTGGTATGCCCAGGAAAGACCTGCTAATGTTGTGAGAGAATGGGTATAAGAGTTATGCCCAGTCTTAAATGCCATAATAGGATCGGTGAGACCTACCCACGCCTTTATTTAGCCGCGAGTATGTCGTACTCGGTGATGGCAAGGCGATTTGAGCAACGGGAGGTGGAGGATCCGACCTGCGCTATGTCCGTCCGACGTGACACCAGAAAGTGCGGTCTGTTGGAGCGCATAGCAAGAGTCTTAGTCCTACGCATCGTGTTACAATGGGGGTCTATGGTCCAATCCCGGTTCACTAAGATTATAAAACTCCGGCAGCACGCCTTGGAGTAAATGCTCAAGTGAGTTTTCGTTGAGCTGTGACCATGATACGGTGGTGGGCAACTAATTTGCCAGTACACCAAGAATGTGCACTGAGTGCACGAACCATTTGGCCAGGTGGCTGACGGTTGTGATGGCATGTGTGCATGGAAGCACATTATATGATATATACATACATGCTTGTGATATGCTATGCCTGCAGGGAAGATTACCGCTGCCCCGAAAAAGGGGTAGGGTCGTTATAATTTGGTCAGCTGAATGCTGACAGTTGCCTTTGTTTGTCACCGTTTGGTGGATTGTCCTTGTACAGGTGCTGGAGAGCCAAGCGGGATGAAAAAGGGTTGATGTCCCTCGTGCTTAGGTACTGTTGCTGTTGTTAGCCCTCGAAGGCTCATTTTGATAAATGTTATGTTTTCTTTTGATGTGGTCAGCCTGCGTGCCAATGTTTGGGCCACTGTTTGAAAGCTCTGAAAGGCCATAAGGCCAAATCTTTATGTGTATTGTAAGACATTCCTATGATGTATAAAATGTGGAGTTTTATATATTGGACATTCATGTGAGGATTTCAAATGTAGTGTTATAAGCTTCCGCTAGAATGAAATGTGTTAGGTGCTCTGCGCTGCTATGGTATCACTCCATAGCTTCATCTTCTATTTTGTGGTATATGTTGTGGGGCCTCGGCCGGACCTTCTTGTATATATTATTTGAACGGATGGGGTTGTTACATTTTTGGTATTAGCTTTCTTGGTCTTTCCCTCTCGCAGTTGTGGTCGACTTCTTTTGTGGGGTGGCGAGCACGTGTTTGTGCAAACTACATTAACACATTTGAACTCCTGAATGTCCATGATAGGAATGCAAATTTTTGTGTTTAAGTAACTTGCTCATTCCTATCTTGTTGCTTACTTGTGTAATTTTCCGAATCTACGCGACGAGTGCGATGGCATGGCAGCTGGAACCCCAACACTCGATGGGAAGCATGACATCAACTATGGTACTAACATCTCCTCCATCGATAGAAACGGCTCGACTGATTGCCGATGTGGTTTTTGCAATGCTCAAGGATTACCATGATGGATGGGTTCAACCCTCTGATCCGGTAATGCGTCCCATGCCGGGTAGTGAACTTGAGCAGACGGCAAGGGGAAGTGACTCAGCTTCGTCGGTGAACGTGTGTTTGAGCCAAGGAGAGGACACGATTTACGACTATTTTCATGTATTTGTTGCAATGAGACAACAACCCGAGTTTGTGTTTGAAACCCAGGGGATGAAGATCAATCGGTTTTATGATGGGCTATGTCAAGAACTCTGTTTCTTGTTGATGGGTCCTAAGTTCTTGGGATTCCAACCACTGGTGGAGGCAGCTAGACTGCTGGAAATGGACTTGCTAAGAGCCCAGAAGATGCCTGTGACCAGGAAAGTGCGCACTCGAAGGGTTGGGAAGTCTGCTCACCGTAAGAGGCAAAGACTCGAGAAGCGTACTTGTTATGCTTGTGGTCAGGTAGGACACATCGCTCATGACTGTTGGGATGGTGTTCAGCAGCCAAAGAAGCAATACAAGTGTTATTCGTGTGGTAAAGCAGGACATAAAGCCCGAGATTGCCGCGTTGGCTCGTAGCGGGCAATAAAGGAGAAGGTAATGTTGACATAATGATGTACATAAATAATTGGGCTCCACATGTATGGTGGATTATGCATGTGTTATATGTACAGTAAGCCGTTTTGGATGATATTTCTATGATGGTGTTTATGTTATATAACTACAATACATAGATGTGTGGGATCAACGTGTTTGTATGATAGCCATGAACATTGTTGATGTTTTATGCCATGGGGACACTTGTGCCCAACCTTATCAGGAGTCGTCAATGTCTGGTTGAGCAGGAAATCGGAGCATCTTATTTAGAGACTGGAAAAGCAATGGTGGAGTCCTCTTCATCCCAGGCGCAATCCTAAGTGTTACGAGTACGCGATAATCGTATTGCTTGCTTTTGTTTGCATCTAGTGTATGTTGCATATGTGTGTTATGTGCACCACAGGCTTTGCGATGATTCAGAACACGGTGACGCAAGCACTGTTTGATACGGATGCTTCATATTCTTTTCTGTTTAGCGAGTTTCTAGCGCGGCTTGGGATACCTAGTCGTGTGAAGATAGATAGAGTCAGATTGGTGTTGCCAAATGGCTATTGGATGCTTGCGGATCAAGCTTGAGATGTGGCGGTCCAAATAGGAAGTCGGGATTTCAGTTTGACTGTATCTGTATTGCCGATATCAAAATTTGACGTGATATTTGGTATGGATTGGCTTGCAGAGCAGCATGCCTTGATTGATGTTGTTGTCTGCACTCCAAGTCTTGAAGGTTGTTCGGAAGGGTGCGGAGTGCTACTTCGCCCTGATTCAGGCTGTTGAGCAAAAGGCCAGTGTACGTGATGTTCTGATTGTGTCGGAATTTGCAGATGTGTTTCCCAAGGATCTCCCTGGGCTACCACCACAGCGTGAGATTGACTTCACGATCGAGTTGGTGCCAGGTGCGAAACCTGTGGCCCGCTCGCCATATCGCGTCACGCCTAAGGAAATGGCGGAGTTGAAAGTCCACTTACAGGAATTGATGGAGCAGGGTTATCTACACCCAAGCATGTCTCCTTGGAGCGCCCCTGTGTTTTTTTGTGAAGAAGAAAGACGGTGGCTTGCGATTATGTATTGGCGAATTACATAAGCTGACCGAGATGAGCTGTTTGATCAGCTAGTGGGATCGTCCGTCTACTCGAAGTTGGACTTGAAATCTGTTTATTACCAATTGAGGATCCGGGAAGAAGATATTCCCAAAACCGCATTTGGAACAAGGTACGGGCACTACGAGTTCACGGTCATGCCGTTTGGGCTGTGCAATGCGCCTTCAGTATTTCTGGACTTAATGGACCGAATATTCCGCGAGTACCTGGATCTGTTCGTGATAGTGTTCATTGATGATATCCTGGTGTACTCGAGATTGGAAGCCGATCATGAGAAGCATTTGCGGTTCGTGTTGAATATATTGATGAAGAATCAGCTCTATGCCAAGTTCTCGAAGTGCCAGTTTTGGCTATCATCGGTGGCTTCTCTGGGCCATATGGTGAGTGGAGCGGGCATAGTTGTGGATCCAGCAAAGATAAGAGCCATAGAGGAGTGGCCAGTGTTGTCTTCAGTGGCCGAGGTCCGGAGTTTCTTTGGACTAGCAGGCTACTACTGAAGATTTGTTGAAAACTTATCGCGGATTGCTTTGCCGCTAACCATGTTGACGCGAAAAGAACAGAAGTTCGTTTGGTCACCAGACTGCGCGCGAGCTTTTGAAGAACTGAAGATTCGGTTGACCGCGGTGCCGGTGTTGTCATCTTCATATGGTACCGATGGGTTTGTAGTCTACAGTGATGCTTCAGGGAGCGGCTTAGGCTGCGTTCTTCTACAAAATGAAAAGTTGATTGCTTATGGCTCACGCCAGCTGAAAGTGCACGAGTGGAACTATCCCGTCCATGATCTTGAGTTGTCGGCGGTGATCTTTGCACTAAAGCTGTTGCGACACTATCTTTATGGTGTGAAGGTGGAGATCTATACTGATCACAAGAGCCTGAAGTACATATTGGAGCAGAAGAACTTGAATATGCAACAATGAAGGTGGTTGGAGTTCCTTGGGGACTACACCTTTGAGATTCACTATACTCTCAGGAAGGGGAATGTTGTCGTGGATGCCTTGAGTCGGCGGTCTCCGGCAAGAGCAGCTTGGTTGCAGAAGCATGATGAACGTCTCATCCAGGAGCTGGAAGAATTAAAGATTTTCTTGTTTTGACAAGCATTCCATTGCCAATGCATGTTTGAATTGGACGGAGGTGCAATGTGACCTTGCGGACCGAGTTTGACGGGCAACGGAGGTGGATGAAGATATCTTACGCTATGCAAAAGCTGTGCCAGGAGAAAAGTTCTACTGGAATGACTGTCTTTTGCGGAAAGAAGGCCGTTTTTGCATCACAAATGTGGGTAAATTGAGGGAATAATTGATGTATGAAGCGCATTATACAAAGTACTCAATCCACCCAGGAATTACGAAAATGTTCAGGGATATGAAAAAGCTATTTTGGTGGCCAGGGATAAAGAAAGATGTTGCTTTTTATGTGGCCAAATGCCAAACCTGTACTATAATGAAGGCGGAATGCTAGAAACCGGGCTGTTATTTGAAGTCGTTGCCGATTCCAGAGTGGAAATTTGGCGATCTTTCTATGGATTTCGTGCACGGGTTGCTGAGATCTCAGCGAGGGAACGATTCCATCCGGGTGATTGTCGATCGGCTGGACAAAAGTGACACATTTCCTACCAAACCAGCGAGATGATTCGGTAGAAAGTTTTGGCAAAGCTGTACGTGGAATAGATTGTATGGCTCCACGGTGTTCCTTGGACCATCGTGAGTGATCGAGATGGCCAATTCACGTCAAAGGATTGGAGGCTAGTTCACCAGCTGTTGGGCACGAAGTTGACTTTCAGTACATCCTTTCATCCCCAAACGGATGGCCAAACTGAACGAACCAACAGAACGATAGAGTACATGCTCCGAATATGCGCCCTATATTTTTTGGAAAGAGATGGGAAGATCATCTCTACATGGTGGAGTTTGCTTATAATAACAGCTACCAGGCGAGCATCGGGAGGGCACCGTATGAAGCTCTATATGGAAGGAAGTGCCACAACTCCCTTGGCTTGGGTAGAAGCGGGTAAAGTTAGAGTTTCTAATCGTAATGAAGTCGATGAAGCAAACTCAACCATTAGTGCTATTCGAGAGAGGCTACTCATAGCCCAAGATCATCAAGCGAAGTACTACAATGTCAAGCACCGGAACGTGGTGTTCGCGGTAGGTGATTGGGTCTACTTGAAGATCAAGCCCTTCAAAGGTGTATCCAGGATTCGACGTTTGAAAAAGTTGAATCCAAGATATTTGTGTCCATTTGAAGTGGTTGAGCGAATCATAGAAGCTGCATATCGACTAGCTCTTTCGGCAGACTTTGGTGGACTACATGATGTGTTTCATATCTCGGTGCGTCGAAAGGACGTTAAAGATCCAGCTCAAGTGATTACGGATGATCGTGTGCCGGTGGAGTATAGGGCTAACAATGAGAGTTAGACCCATTCAGATCGAGGATCGAGCAGAGAAACAGTTGCGGAACAAGACGGTCGGGAGGGTTAAAGTCCGATGGGACTATTGCGGCCGTGAGGATCTTACATGGGAGCGAGAGCAGACCATGCGAGCGGAGTTTCCCGAGCTATTTTTGTAGCGATTGCATAGTGAATAGTTTGTTTATAACAAAAATGTTTCCTGTGATAACTTTTTTGGTTGTTGGTTGTCCATCCTGTATACGAATTTCAAGGACAAAATTTCTTGTAGGAGGGTAGGGTTGTAATAGCACCATTTTTCAGGCAAACGTTTTTGGGGTGACACGGCCTAGGACACGGGCATGTCCCAGGGCGTGTCCTGCATTCGACGAAGTGTTTGGGAGGAACAGTCAACGAGTGGTCGACAAAATTTGGTCGACGATTGTCGAGTGATTACGACACAGTCCTATGACACGGGCGTGTCACAGGGCGTGTTAGTGTGGTCGATGAACTCAGCCCGACGAATTTGAGCTGGGGCGTATCTAGTGCCATGTCATGGGCACACGGCCTGAGACACGGGCGTGTCACAGGCCGTGTGAGTCTCGAGTGATTTTGAGATTGTGCAGCCTGATGAACACGGCCACACACACGGGCATGTCTGAATGTATGTGTCGAGTGACACAGCCCGTGACACAGTCGTGTCACATGGGCGTGTTACTAGATTGGATAAGTCGGTTGAGCACCGCTTGAGGCACATGACCTGGGACATGGCCGTGTCACATGTCCGTGTTAGGAAAAAAATTGGGCTTTTGTGGCAAAATTGTGGCCGTCCGTTCCTTCAGTTGGGATCCAATGGCTGAGCTTGCCTCCCTACTTCCTTAAGGCCGTGGATGAGAAGGGAAATCTCATTTTTCTTTTGGTCTTCTCTTTCTACATTCCTTGTGAGAGAAAGGGAGAGGAAGAAGGAGGAGTAGGAAAGGGGTGCTGGTCATCAGTGCTGCTGCAGTTCCCGACGAGAGATCCGAAGACGGCGTTGCGGAGGAAAAGTTGTTACGGATCTTCCTAGCTAGTTAAGAGTTCGTGGCACCGAAATAGTCTTCAAGGGTAACGACCTTTCTTCCTAGCCATGTGAAGGCTTCCTTTTTGGCATATGTATGTGATTCCCCCACCAAAAGGTGGCTGATTTTGGGATTCTTTGGGGTTGATTCATGGAATCCCCTTTATTGGCATATAGGTCCGGAAATGGAGTACAAAATAGGCATGTTGTGTGAAGCCCATCTGGACAGGTTGGTCTGGATTAGTGATGTTCCATATATGAACCGGAGAAGAACTCCATGATAAACGTGTAGTTGAGGAGTAGACGGGTTAGACCTGTGAAAGGAAGTAGCAAGAAGTACTGGAGTCGGTAGTCCAGGAAAATACCCGTATAATGCTTCTGCTGCTTGTGCTATTGGATTCGACCTGTAAAAGGAAGTAGCAGGAAGTACTGGATTAGAATTCCAGGAAAAACCCTTTGTAATGCTTAATGTTCATGTGGAGTCCACCTGTGAAGAGAGTTACAGGAAGTACTGGCATGGTAACCAGGAAAGACGCCTGACATTTGTGATATTTGCGGTGTCCACATGCGAAGAGAGTAGCAGGAAGTACTGGTGTGCCCAGGAAAGACCCGCTAATGTTATGAGAGAATGGGTGTAAGAGTTATGCCCAGGCTTAAATACCAGAACAGGATCGGTGAGACATACCCGCGCCTTTATTTTGACACGAGTACGCCGTACTCGGTGATGGCAAGGCGATTTGAGCAACGAGGGGTGGAGGATCCATCCTGCGCTTTGTCTGTCTGACGCGAGACCAGAAAGTGTCGTCTGTTGGAGCATATAGCAAGAGTCTTAGGCCTACGCGTCCGTGATACATTAGGGGTGATACGGGCCAATCCCGGTTCACTAAGACTTATAAAACTCTGGCTGCATGTCCATGGAGTAAATGCTCAAGTGAGTTGTCGTTGGGCTGTGACCCTGATACGATGGTGGACAACTGATTTGCCAGTACACCAAGAATGTTCCCTGAGTGCACGAACTGTTGGGCCGGGTGGATGACGGTTGTGATGGCATGTGTGCGTGAAAGCACATTATATGATATATACATACATGCTTGTGATATGCTATGCCTGCGTTATAATTTGGTCAGCTGAATGCTGACCGTTGTCCTTTTTTGCCACCGTTGGGAGGATTGTCCCTGTACAGGTGCTGGAGAGCCAAGGCGAGGACGAAAAATGGTTGATGTCCCTGCTGCTTAGCTGTTGCAGCTGCTTTTAACCATCAAAGGCTCATTTTGATAAATGTTATGTTTTCTTTTGATGTGGCCGGCCTGCGTGCCAATGTTTGGGCCACTGTTTGAAAGCTCTGTAAGACCATAAGGCCAACTCTTTATGTGTATTGTAAGAGATTCCTATGATGTATAAGAATGTGGAGTTTTATATATTGGACATTCAAGTGAGGAGTTCAAATGTAGTGTTATAGGCTTCCGCTAGAATGCAATGTGTTAGGTGCTCTGCGCTGCTATGGTATCACTCCATAGCTTCATCGTCTGTTTTGTGGTATATGCTGTGGGGCCCCGGCCTGGACCTTCTAGTATATATTATATGAACGGATGAGGGTTGTTACACTACTTGTAGTTATATTGATTAGAAGTGATCATGGTACTTAGTTTGAGACTCTTCTTATGCAAGAGTTTTGTGAGAAGGAAGGTATCAGGCACTACTTCTCAGCTCCTAGAACTCCTCAACAAAATGGGGTTGCTTAAAGGAAAAATAGAACCGTAGTTGAATCTGCAGGCACATACCTTGCAGATTCTTACATGCACCCTATCGTTTTGGGCATAGGCTGTGAACACAACAAACTATGTACTGAACAGGAGTCTGATACACAAGCTTAATAATAAGACTCCTTATGAGTTACTTAAATGGAAGAAACCTAAAATTACTTATTTTAAACTATTTGGATGTCTATGTTATATTCACAATAGTGACAAGAAATACACTAGAAAGTTTGAAGCAAAAGCTGCAGAGGGAAATTTTCTAGGATATTCACAAGTCAGCGAAAGCTTATAGAGTGTTTAATAAATCTACTTTAAAATTGAGGAATCTGTTCATGTTATATTTGATGAGGCTAACATGTCTTATAAGGAGAAAGAAGTTTCTACCAATAACATTTTGCAGGTACCTCACTTGTGTGAAATATTGGATGATCTAAATCTCACCCAAGAGGTTTCATCACATCATTCTCCATAAGTTGAAGAAGAGAGTGAAGAAGAAAGTTTGGAAGTGGCTGAACTTCCTCCAATAGCTAATATAATTCCACAAGAGGAATTAATTCCACAAGCTGTTGCAAAACCAACTCCTCCCACTGATCTTGTCACACTTAGAGATCACCCTATATCTCAAGTGATTGGAGACATTTCAGTTGGTGTAAAAACAAGGCATCAACTCAATAATGATGTGATACATGCTTATTTCATTTCTCAACTTAAGCCCCATTCCATCAAAAATAAATAGTAAGATCCTCACTGGATCATTGCAATACAAGAGGAGCTCAATCAGTTTGAGAGGTGCAGAGTTTTGGATTTGATTCCTAGACCCAAAGACTATCTAGTCATTGGAACCAAATGGGTCTTCAAAAACAAACTGGATGCTGAAGGAAATATTATAATTAACAAAGCAAGGCAAGTAGCTCAAGGCTATTCACAGGTGGATGGAATAGATTATGATCAGACCTTTGCTCCAGTGGCAAGGCTTGAGGCTATAAGGATTTTCTTAGCCTTTATAGCCTATAAAAGATTCAAAGTCTACCAGATGGATGTAAAGAGTGCTTTCCTAAATGGAGAACTAAAAGAAGAAGTGCATGTGGAGCAACCACCAGGTTTTGTCTCTCCAACTCATCCTTCTTATGTCTTTAGATTGCATAAAGCTCTCTATGGATTAAAGCAAGCTCCAAGAGGTTGGTATGAGACCTTAGCTAGCTTTCTTTTGGAGCATAAGTTTTCTACGGGCATATTAAATAGGACTCTTTTTATTAGGCATCATAAAAATAAAATTTTGTTAGTCAAATATATGTAGATGCTATTATTTTTGGCTCTACTGATCCCAAAGTATGCAAAAGATTTTCATATCTAATGCATTCAAAGTTTGAGATGAGTAGCATGGATGAACTTGCATACTTCCTTGGTCTACAAGTGAAGCAATCACCTGATGATATCTTCATTTCCCAATCCAAGTATTCTATGGAGCTTACTAAATGGTTTGGGATGTATGATGCCTCAGCAATGAAAACACTTATGACTGCTAATGCTGTGATTGATTCTGATGAACATGGCAAGCCTGTTGATCAGAAAACTTATAGGGCTATTGTTGGGTCTCCATTATATCTCACAACAAGTAGCCCTGAAATAATATTTGCCATATATATTTGTGCTAGGTTCCAAGTGAACCCTAAATAATCTCACTTTTTTTTTAAAAAAAATGATTTTGAGATATATAAACGGTTGTCCAAATCTAGGACTCTTATATCCATCAGAGTTAGAATTTGATTTAACTGGATTTTCTGATGCTGACTATCCTGGATGTAGAGTGGATAGGAAGAGGACATCAGGAACTTGTCAGTTTCTTGGTTATAGGCTTATGTCCTGGTTTTGTAAGAAGCAAATCTCTGTGTCCACATCAATTGTTGAAGCTGAATACATAGCTGCAGGCAGCTGCTGTTCACAGATTTTGTGGATGCAAAATCAATTGGTGGATTATGGTATCAACTTAAATAATTCAACTATGTTTTGTGATAGTACTAGTGCAATATCTATTGCACAAAATCCAGTGCATCATAGTAGAACTAAGCATATAAAGATAAGACATCATTTACTTAGAGAATGTGTAGATAAAAAAAATTAATCTTGTCTTTATCTCTACTGATTTGCAAATAGCAGATATCTTCACTAAACCTTTAGATGAAAAAAAACATCTGTTTTTTCTGAATCAGCTAGGTATGATTAATGGAGAAGTTTAATTTGATTTTGGTCCAAGGTCGAAGAATTGATCACATTTCATCGAATGGAGATCGACGATCTGAGAACTGTTCTTGAGAATTTTTGTCGACCAGAGATCAACGAACTCTCTGCATGAAGTTATATTCGTTGAGCGGAGATCGACGATTTTGCTTCAGAAAAAATTTCATCGACCTGAGAATGACGAAAAATTTTCCCCTCTTCTAACTGAGATCGACGATATTATTTCTTCATGAAATTTTTCGTCGACCTGAGAAAGAAGATTGTTTATTTTTCACAGGACAGAGCCCGATGCTTCATATTCTATTCTCTTACTCTTGCTCTCTCTTTTTTTTTGTTGGAAAACCTATGGTGATTCCGGCGCTCTCTCTCTCAAGCATGAAGTTCGACACTGGTTTTGACATTGATTTTGACTGCTTCTCCCACACTGTTCAAATTTTCAAAGACATTCTCAAGCCGTGTGAAGAACATCATCTGAAGAAATTCATGGCAACAAGGATCAAGATACCAGGAATTGAAATCAGAGAATGGGTTTGTACTTCAACAGCTCCTGACACAAACACGATGACTGGCACCATCGGTGGCAATCATGTCTCTCTAACTCCTGAAATTTTGTCTGAGTTTTTTGATTTGGCTACTGGAGAAGATGATATTGTATTAGATAATGATGAATATGAGAATATGTTGAGTATAATTGGTCACTCTGAAGGAAACCCCAATAAGATATCGAAATAGAATTTATCTGTTCAATATAAGTTTCTGGATGACATTGTTAGCAAGGTCTTGCTGGGCAAACATACACCCCATGATTATATAACCAGGCACCAGTTTTTGGTGATGAGTGCTCTAGTAGAGAAGAAATCAGTTAACTTGGGAAGATTTTGTTTGAGCTGATAAAGAAGAAAAATACTAAGAAAGAAGTGTGCTTTGGGAGGATTCTAGGAATTTTCCACCAGGAAAAGGCACCAAAATTATTGGTTTCCCAGCCAATATTCATTAATGCATCAAAGAGGATCATCTATGACTTATTTGGCAGATGGGAGAGGACCATTCCAAGGCCCTCCAGGGGATCCTTTACTCCAGGACTTCTGAGAACACAAGGGTAGTTACAGCCTCAACACCACCTCCAGAATAAATTCCTTAATCCAACAGCTTTCCTTCTCCTCCTCAACAACAATAATAATAACAACCACTTTCACCTCTTTCTCAACCATCATGTCCACATTATCCCATCATCATTCATGAGGAAATTCCATCTCCTCCTCCTCAATCTCCACCTCAAACCCATGTATCTGACATTCCATCTACCTCCTCACAACCAACTTTTAATCTACTGTCTCCTCCTCCACCATCTCCACATCACTCTCTAGTTTAGGAACCCACCTACGTACCCACTACCACAGTTCCCACTTCTACCACTGAAATTCCAATCAACCCTCCTTCCACATTTCAAGAATACACCCACACAGACTTCTCTCATGCCTTCTCTGTGTGTTCAAGTTGTGGACATCACACCCCTTACACCACTTCTGCTCCTGAACCTCTCTACCTCAATTTCTCTGATATAGCCCATGATCTTCTTGCTTTCAACTCTACGAATCTTGAGCAACTAATAGCAAATAATATTGCTCCTCTCTCTGCTTCCATCATCTCTCTCTACCAGTCTTGCTTCTCTCTCTTTTATTCCTTCTTTTGGAGCACTGGTTTCAGGACCCTCTGAACCCAGCCAGGCGGAGATGTTTTATGAAGAAGCTCCAGTTCCTCCTCCTATAGTGGCAGTAGTAGCAACAGATTCTGACATGATTGATGATTCAACAGATGCAGCTACTCCATGTGAAATTAATAGATATACTTGATTCTAATACTAACATGGCTGAGACAGCTGCAGAAATAATCATTGTTGGTGATTTCAATTTAGATCACATAGTTGATCTAGATTGTTTACTAGATTCTTTTAGTCTTGCTTATAGAAATATTTTACCAATCTTTGGTGTACAGAATTCTAGAGCTATTATAGTTTATACTGCTCCTATAAGTCCCGAAGTTATAAAACAACTAAAGGAATGTTTTGCTGTGGAAACTTTTGCTAAACCAGCTCCTGAGCACAAAGTATTCACTAAACCAACCTTTTGCTAGTGTGAGTCTCCGATGACAGATCTGGATGACATTTTGTTTGCTGATATGGTAGAAGAAGTAGGAAATATTCAGACTGCTACAGAAATCTCTCTAGAGCCAACAAGCCTAGAACAACCACAGATTCCTGGAATCTCAGCAGATTTGTTAAAGCAACTGGATGCTCTCTATGACAATCTTGAAAATTCTTCTCAAGATGATGATGTTGATAATGAGTCAGATGTCTTAGATAATAAAAGTTCAAAGAAAAGGAAGGCTCCTGCTAAATCTGCTCCTCCAAAGGCTATTCCTAAGCCAAATCCATTTGCTGATATTCCATACTACATCCTGCATAATATTACACTCACTCAAGATACCCCAAACTGGATTAGGTATTCTAAAAATAAGCAAAAAGCCAGGAAGAAGAGCAGGAGGTACTCTCCACCACCTAAATACAGGAGAGGTCCTCCTCCTCCTACAGCAGGATCCTCAGGAATTACTTCTCAGGTTCAAAAAGCTACATCTTCCCATCAGTTAAAATCCTCCAACATCAGACAACAACAACATTCTTCAAGCAGCAGCAGGCAGCAACAGCAATACCAGAAGCACAGCATGCAACATAAAGTATCTGAAGATGATCAACCTGATAAAGCATCTCTTGAAAGACCCTACTCTCCACCAGTTCCTTTTGTTGATCCAGAACAGGAAAACTTTTCTAGAATGACTAGATTTCAAGAGCTGGTTAGACTCTCTCAGATAAATAAAGCTAAAGAAGAAGGCAAAGATGCTTCTCAATATACTTCAATGTCTTCTTATAGAAGAGAAGAATTAAAAAGGTTTGACAAAGCTAAACACTTTTTCAATGTTGATGCTTATATGAGTTTACATCCATAGGCAGTTGTTCCAAGAGCAACTTCTTGTAATATCATTGGAGCAGCTGATATGACTATGTCTAAAAGAGAAGCAGCAAATCCCGACATGGAAATCATTTTCAGACAGCCATCAAAGAAAGACAAGTCTAAGAAGTCGAAATAGTTTTCTGATTAGCTTAATTTCCCTCTGAGCTATTTGTTTTGATTAATTTGTCACAAAGCACTTGATGTATATATATCTACTAGACTTTTCCTTCTGTCAGATATTTATTGTTATGCTTTGTGATTGTATTTTATTGTTTTAATACATTGTACATAGTGACCTCACCCAAATAGGAGGAGATTGTTGGATCCCTAGTTTAGATTTGGGCTAGGTTCACTATTAGGTTGTTGACCCTTTATGTATAGCCTAGGGTCATTTTGTTATATATAGGTCACTCTGACTAGGTTAGTCAATCCTTGATCCAGCCCTTAGAAGAATTCAGAGATCCATACTTAGAAGAATGACAGTCACTAAGGGTTCAAAAAAATTACTTTGAAGTTCTTCGAACTCAGCTCGACGATTGTCGATCTCAGATCGACGGACTTAGAGTCCCTACACTGAGTTGAGCTGGACGAACTTAGAGCTCAGGTAGACGATCTTCTCTCTTCTCTCAAGTTCCCATCTCGATGAATTTCTATCTCTGGTCGACGAACTTGGAGACCAACTTTGACAGTTTATTCTTCCAGATCAACTTTCTCTGATCTCATCTTAACGAAGACGATTTCTCAGCTCGATGAACTTGGAGTTCAGGTCGACGAAATCTCTTCTGAGCTCGACAAAATCTGTCAGTTCATTATTTATCTGTAGTTAAATTTCTGGATTGACCAAGGCTTATATAATATATTATTGCCTATACTGCTCTGTGTAATTAATTGCCTATATTCTTATGAATATAGTCGTTCATTGACATCATTAATTACTAGATTTCACAAAGTTAATATTCGGCTTAATAACAGGGACAATTAAGGAAATAATTTATTGCTCTTCTAGCCGTTTGTTCGAGTTCCAAGATTTCAGTAATTAATCATGGAGTAGAATTCAAATTCAGAGATAGAATTTCTGCAGGAAATATAAAAAGCAGAAGAGAATTCTCAAAGGGCAGTAGACTCATGCAGATAGAGAACAAATTCATTCAATCTGCATAATCATACAGTCTTCATCAATCTGTGACTCTTCACCAAGCTTTCAAGAGACTTCCAAACTCAATCAGTCTAAAAGCTTCTGAAGATCATCAAAACATTGAATGCCTACACCCTGCAAAGCTTCCAGTAAATTCCTGAACAATATTCATCTCAGGGGGAGCTTTGACATCATCAAGCAATCCACTAAAGTTTTCTCAGCTGTCTTGAGAAAGAGAAGACAATATCATATGTTTCACCCCACTGTACACAGGGTTTTAACTCCCTTCAAAAGTTAACCACTCGGTTTTTAAGTCTCCTTAGCAGAAGACTTAGGTTGGTTTTTGGGCACCTGTTCAAAAGTCTAATGGGTTGTGAGATCTCCCTTAAAATAGATCTTATAGTGACAGGCCAACTGAGCAAAAACCTGTTGGTGGCAGGGCACCTGATTAAAAACCTGTAGTGGATTCCAAACAGGGTGGTAGAAGAGTGGATGTACCCAAGTTTAGGGGAACCACTATAAATTTCTTGTGTCTTCTGGATTGCTTCCTGTTTTCTTATTGCTGTGTGATGTGTGCTGTGATTAGTTAGTTTTTTTCTGCACTCTCTTAAGATATATATATATATATATATCTCTATTTTTAATTCTGCTATAAAAATCTATTAAGTTTTTTTTAAAAAAAGACTCTATTCACCCCCCCCCCCCCCTCTAGAGTTAAACAGATTTATCCCTCAATTGGTATCAGAACATATCTGATATCTCTTTCAGAGCTTCTTAAGGTAGGCAGGATATTATAGGAGATTTGTGGAGAGTTTCTATATGTTGTCTGCGCCATTGACTAAGCTTATGCCGAAGAACATAACTTTTTTGTTGAGCGTTAAGTGTGAGGAAGCTTTTCTGGAATGGAAGAGGAGATTCTGCACTACTCCGATTTTGGCCTTGCCTAGTGAAGGGATAGAGTATGTTGTGTATGTGGACGCATCACATGTTGGACTTTGTTGCATGTTAATGCAAGAAGGTAAAGTAATAGCATATGGGTCGAGGCAGTTAAAGACTCACAAGAAGAATTACCCTATGCATGGTCTGAAATTTGCAGCTGTGATTTATGCCTTAAAGTTTTGGAGACATCTCTTATATTGCGCTTTGTGCATAATTTACACAAATCATAAGAGTTTGAAGTACGTCTTCACTAAAAAGGAATTGAATTTGCGCCAGCGGAGGTGGTTGGAGTTTGTGGCAGATTATGATGTTGAGATGCAATATCACCCAAGCAAAGCTAATGTTGAAGCTGATGCCCTGAGTAGGAAGTCAGCGAAGATTTTTAATCTAAACGTGGATTCATTGGTGGAAGAATTCCTTTTAATGGATATATCAGTGGGGAGTAGTAACTCGCCCAACAGTTTGGAAGTATTAGAGCCTTCATGGATTTCACTTACGAGGCTACATCAAAGTGATGATCGTGATTTGATCCACCTTTATAATAGAATTGCAAAAGGGGAATTGCCGGACATTTCAATTGTTGATGCGGGCACTTTGAAGTACCGCGATAGATTTTGTTTCCCCAGTGTTGAAGATATTTTAGTTAAATTATGCAATGAGGTGCATGGTTCCAGTGTTCCCCACCACCCTAGTTCTACTAAAATGTATAAGGATCTGAAGCAGATTGCCCTGTGGTATGGTATGAAGGGCGATATAGCTAAGTTTGTGTCAGAATGTTTCACTTGCAAGTGAGTGAAGGCCGATCATGGTAGGCCTGGAGGCAAGTTGATTCCCTTACAGATTCCAAGTTGGAAGCGGGAGAGCATTTCGACGGATTTTATTACTGGGTTGCCGACATCTCCTCGAGGACACGATTTTGTTTGGGTTATTGTTGATAGATTGACGAAGTATGCTCACTTTGTGGCATTTAAGATTGACTACTCCATGAATAAGATAGTTGAATTATATTTGGATGAGGTCATCAGGTTACCTGGAGTACCTGTCAGTATTGTATCAGATTGAGACTCCCGGTTTACATCTCGCTTTTGGAAGAGTTTATAACAAGGATTGGGTACCGACCTGCGGTATTCCACCTCTTATCATCTGCAGGTTAATGGTCAAATATAAAGATTAAATCAAATCATTGAAGATATGATCAGAAGTTATATTTTGGACCACAGAGGAGCGTAATAACAGTTATCAAGAAATTCTGCAGATGGCCCCACTTGAGGCTCTGTATGGGAGGCATTGTAGAACTTTTTTGTTTTGTGCCGAGGTTGGTGAGAGACCATTGTTGGGAATTGAAGCATTATAAGAGATGGTTGTTTATGTAAAGCTTATTCGAGAGAAGCTTCAGATAGCTCAAGATTAATATGAGAAGAATGCCAATCGGCGTAGGACCAATTTGGAGTTTGTTGTATGGGATATGGTGTTTCTTAAAGCTTCCCCAATGTATGGTGTTAAAAGGTTTGGTAAGAACCATAACTTGGATCCAAGGTACGTAGGACCTTTTAAAATTGTTGAATGGATTGGTGTGGCAGCATATAGTCTGGATTTGCCCGCAAGTTTTCCTGGTGTGCACGATGTTTTTCACGTGAGGTAATTGCGGATGTGTGTGCTGAGCGACAGGCAAGTTCTTGATTATTGCCCCAGTTGGAGCATAATCATTCATATGTGGAAATGCATGTTCGTGTTTTAGATACTCAAGATCGGGTATTGCTAAGGAAGACAATACCAATGGTTAAAGTTTTTTGGTGGAACCAAGACGTGGAAAGCTCGACTTGGGAGTTTGAGTTAGCTATGAGGGAGGCTGATCCTCATCTGTTCTTCTGATATTTTGGTAAGTGTTTCCTCTATTAGCGTATGATTGCTTTTGTTCTGTTTGAGATTTGATCCCACTTATGTTACCTACTTATGTTAAATTTTGGGACAGAACTTCTTTTTATAAGGGGTGGCTATAACACCCGTTATTTTTTTGGTATTTATTGTATTACTGTAGTGGCATAATTTTGATGTCAGGGTGTTACGTGGACATGTGATGGATTATGCCATTTTTAGACCATGGTTTTGCTCTTTGAGTTTATAGTGTGGCTAGGTTAATCCTTTTTGCAAGATTCCCTTGCGATCCGGGTCTGTTTTGGTGACTCGGTGGAGCCTTTTTGGGAATACTTGTGTTTTGGATTTAGGAGGTGTTTGACCGAGTTAGGTTTGTTCGATTTGAGTTTCGACTTTGCCATTGGATTCGTAGCATCGGTATTTTGCTACGGTGCGATTTTCGTTAATTTCCAAGTTGTTATGCACTTTGGATCATTTTAGATGGTTAATAGTGATTGTAATGAGATATTTTATTAAAATTTAATTAATTATTATTATAATATTTACCTATATATATATATGCATAAAAACGAAGACCTACTGTTCATTATCTTCCCCAACCCGATGACGGTAGTTCTTTTTCGCGGAAGGAGTTCGGTGGACGAGCGGAGTTTTCGGTCGTTGAAATCGTGAGTTTGGGTGGTCGGTTTTGACGTTTGAGTAAAGATTTGGAAAGCTCTCGATGAGGGCTTCGCGATCGTGGTAAGATCTTCCCGTTTCCCCGAATTTTGTGAGTTAGGGTTTGAGATTTTGGCCTCCTTTCTCCACCAAACATTTCATGAAACATTGCTTAGGACATTTTACGACCGATCCTTGAAGCGGCGCGAGTGGGCAGCGTTTCTCCGGAGTTTCGAGGCAAGAAGATCTTTCCCGCTTGCTTGTTCATTTTTACTTGATCTCCCTTCTCTTTTTCCACCTCCCTTGGAGAATAAGAGTAGTTTAGGAAGCCTGAAAATATCCCTCTAAGTTAGATTTGATTTTTGGCCAAACCATAGAAATTAGGAAAATTTGAGACAAGTAAAATTCGGCGTGTATCAGGTTAAATTTCGTCGAGTATCATCAGGTTTAGGTAAGGAATTCTCGTCGAGCATCAGTACTTAGCCTAAGTAGAATTTGGCGGGTATCGGGTAGAATTCAGCGAGTATCATAGAAATTAGTTAAGTCATTTTCGGCGAGAATCAAATGTTAGCTTAAGGTAAATTCGGCGAGTATCGCCGAATTAGTTAAGTCATTTTCGGCGATAATCGTAGGTTAGCTTAACGCAGTTCTATGAACGTCGTGTGTACATTCGTCGAGTATCGATA
Organism: Platanthera guangdongensis; assembly: GCA_039583875.1. Classification (NCBI taxonomy): domain Eukaryota; kingdom Viridiplantae; phylum Streptophyta; class Magnoliopsida; order Asparagales; family Orchidaceae; genus Platanthera; species Platanthera guangdongensis. Next base: position 83,903,695 of record CM077161.1, read on the forward strand.
GGAAAATCGTCGAGTATCGTCGGTCGTCACCAGGTATTCTCGCCGAGTATGGCAAAATTCGTCGAGTATCGCAAAGAATTCGTCGAGTATACAGGTGTTTCGTCAGGTATACTCACCGAATTTGCTGTAACTTAGAAATTTTTGTCGTTTTGTCCGATTCAGCGGGTTTGGTCCTTAGTTTGTTTTTAGGACTGGTTTAAGTTTTCTTAAGATTTATAGTTGGGATTTGGGCAGGATCTGATGTTTCTTCAGCCATAAAGGTTGGCAGTGGATAAAGGACCACCAACTGAACGTCGGTTTGTGGATCGTTGCACTTGGTTGATGTTTGGTCTCGATTTTCTGAGGAATTTTGGTTGGGTTTGGACAATTGGTCACCAATGCAGGGCCTTCTATTTTTGCGATATTTGGGCATGGGAGCCTGGTATGGGACAATTGGTCACCGACTCCGCCCGGTTGTTTTTGCCAAGTGTTAAAGATTCACATTTTTCCGAGCTCTTCTATGCTCAGTTTTCTTCTAGTTCAATCTATTCTTTTATGCTAATCCTTGCAGATATTGTCGAAGCATGGCTTCATTCTGCACTTGGTGCATTTATTCAATTGAATCATTTTATTTAGATTTTATTGTACTTATAATTATTTGGCTATCCAGCTGTGGTCTTCAGCATTTTGTACTCGAGTTTGGTAAACTCATCTCTTACTTTGCATTTATTACGTGATTATTTTTCTTTACCACTTGTATTTTCTTTCTGCGGTGTTCTTCTTTTGAATGCCTCAGGTTCAGGGCAGTAGACCGTTAAGAGGCTAGGTTGGTGTTGCTAGTGGACTGCTGTGTTGTAGAGGTCTTCCTCACCGTTGTGAGGTAGTTTTTGGTTGTTCTCTTGTTAGTACAAACATACATGCTCACCAGTGTGTTCATGTCAGGTTGTTGATGACCACTGGTGGTTTTCTTTTGAAATTCTAATTACTTCGCTAAGATGCTGAGTATGCCTGTTTCTGTGGCTGTTTGTACTGGCCCGCTGGGAATGTTTTATGCTAGGTTGCATGTTAGGTATTTTAACTTATAAAAACATTACTACTAGTATTTTATACATGGCATCTTTCTAAAACTAATATACTATTTTCTAACCTAACGTAAAGGTTATTTCTATACTTATAATAAATCTAGAGTCTTTCATGTCGCGGGTTGTCCTCTGGGGATGTTCATGCTCACGCAGGATGTCGAATCTATCTAATCAAAGTATTTTTTACAGTGTATAACTGTTGGGTCTATTTATCCCAATGTCCTAGATATGTAAGTAGTCAAACTGGTCAATGACATACACACATAATGTTTTTGATCTGTGATTAAGTTCATGCATGCAGGTTATCCTTGATTTTACAGGTGAACAAAAAGAGTAAGCTGTGATTCTGAGTTCGTCAAGCTCAAATCACCATTCATCGAGCTGAGCTCACCATTCGTTGAGCTAAATTTAGAGTTTGGGATTCTGAGTTCGTCGAGCTGAGCTCACCATTAGTCGAGCTAAATTCAGAGTTTGGGATTCAGAGTTCGTCGAGCTCAGCTCACTATTCATCGAGCTGAGCTCACAATTAGTTGAGCTAAATTTAAAGTGAAGTGTTAGTTCTCCTACCTAAATTGATTCACAGAGGATACAAAGATTTATAGTGGTTCCACAACCTTGGGTACATCCACTTTTCACTCACCGATCTAGCAAAGCACTAGACTCGGCTACTCCACTATCTCAGATTGAAATCAATCCTACGCCTCAGAACAATGTTCCTACAACTCGATCCTCAAAATGGATATTTCTTTACAGCACTTGTTAGGGTTAGTCGAAAGGACAAGACCTTATATACGATCTCCCTAATGGTCATAATTATCATTAATGACGGCCACATGGACCAATCATGTCAAATCATTTAAAAATCCCGTCTGATAGGACTTAGCGAAATTTGTGAAAAAAATACTGAATTACTCGAGTGAAATATGAACTACTCGAGTACTAAACTGAGTTCTAGAGAGGACAATATCAAACAACTCGAGAACAAGTCCTTTAGGCAATACAGAGCAAAATTCATTATCACTCGAGTGGAATGAAGATTAATCGAGTGCTAGAAATATTATTCGAGAGGAGGAAGTGAACATCTCGAGAGGAGGAAGTGAACATCTCGAGAAGAAGACTTAGAGAAAATTTTTGGGAGATAAAATTGATTTCTCGAGTACTGGATCTAGACTTCTCGAGAAGTAAGCAGGCTTCTCGAGTATAGAAACTATACTACTCGAGTGGGGTAGATACTTCACGAGAACTTTCCTTTTGTCACTCGAGACAAAGTGTTCATCTACTCGAGTGGTTAACTTGACTACTCGAGTATAATACTTAGAATATTTTGAAAGGGAAAATCTGTCAAGCCGAGAAGGAGAAGAAGTCTACTCGAGTAATGGACTTGGCCACTCGAGAATTGTTTCCTTTACTCGAAATCCAGACTAGGCTTCATGAGTATAACGAAGGATTTAACACGAGTACTACAATTCTACTCGAGTGAAACACTTAGAAAAATTTTGTTTTTGAAGATTTTCCTTCCTTCAATGAAATCAGCAACATGTCTTTCTCCAACATTCCTAGTGCTTGAAAAATGAATTGTATCCCAATAGAGTGGCTACACAAGACTCAACACCTTGGATAACACAATGAGCGATTACATTGTATAGTCCTGTATCTGGTGACCCATTGTAGACTGACATTAGTCTACACTTGCAATTAAGTCCTGCAAACACATAACTCAAACAATACATCAAATACAACTTAATTCATCTTAGTTCAAGTGTGACTTCACCAAATCTAGGTTATTGTGGATACAATACCGAACAATCTCCCCCAATTTGTAGAAGTTAGAACCCTCTACACTAAAGTGAATTATATAGACAAACAAAGCACTAGATATAAAGGAGATAAAACAGAGTAATAAGCATAATTATAGATTATCACAATTAAGGATGTATATAAATATAATTGTCCACAGATCATTTCTACACAATTCCCATCCACACTCTTATAACTTTCTTCAATCTTTGGCTTGATATTGTTGTTGTTGTTGTTGTTGTTTTTCCTTCTTTTCTTATTTCCTTCTTTGATAGCTGTATGGCTTTGGATAATACTTGGGAGGTTTTGGAGGTGCAGCAGGATTGTTCCTTCCATGCTCTATATCATAGAGTCTTCTCTTAGTCTTAGACTTCTCATACAAGTCCCACTCTTGGGAGCTGTAATGATCATGTATATTGTCATTAAAGTCCATGACTAATTTGAGAGTATCAAGTATTAGTGACTTTGATGAAGGACTCCAAATCTCTGCAAATTCAGGAGCTTTCCTTTTCTCTGCCTCTGGAACTAGAATGGATCTACTGGCAGAAGCTCCATCACCATTTCTCCTTTTCTTTGGGATGTGAAACTCAGGAGGAGCTTGAAGAAATATTTCTGCTGGATATGATTCACAAAATTAAGTATAAGTTTCTAGAGGAGGAGCTTCAGAGCCTTGAGGTCTTGGAGAAAATGTAGGCTGAGGGACTGGAATTGGAGCTAGAGGAGCTAGGGTATTCAAATGATGAGGAATTATATTTGGATCTACTTGAAAATCAAGGAAGATCTGGTTGTGCATCCACACAGCTGTATCACAGGTATGAAATTATACACTGTGGATCTAATTCTGGACATCATCATGAATTTCTGTCAGCTTTGCTTCCCAGAGAGTTTCCTTGGCAGCATCTGAAGTTTCTAAATATCCTTTGACTAATGTCTCACCCTTTCTGACTTCTACAGTGAGTTCATCCATGGCAGCTTATTTGAAGGTGCCCACTTCGTCACAGATTTTGAAAGTGTGCTCTTGGTCCAGGTTTTCTAACTGAATCTTATTAATAGAAAGAGTAATAGATTGTTCCATCACTTTGCCAACATAAGTAATTGTGTGATACAATGCTTTTACACCTATCTTGAATAACTGTCTGATCTCATCAGTATTGTGCTGAATGTCTACAAAACCTCTGTTCATCTCTTTTTCAAGAGCAGAAACTTTCTCTTGAAGTACCTTCAAGGAGTCATCAAAATATTTTCTTTGGTCGAGCAACATCTGTTCTATCTTACTTAGAAGATCATTGACAGCAAGAGTTCGAGTTACAGAATGAGGAACTGGGGGAGGAGTAGACCATGTAGTTATCTCTTCAATGATTACTGAGCTCTTAGCTCTGGTTGTGTGAATCAAAGCATATCCTTCTTCATCAATGAAGGTGGGAAGAGGGAAATCCAAGCTCTTCAGAGGAGCTTCAGCTGGTTCTGGAGTTTGTTCTTTCTCATTAGAAATCAATATTGGGTCATCTGGCTCTTTGTCAGCTGCAAGAGATTGGTGAACAGGGGATTCTGGAGATTGAGTAGGTCAGGGTAATGGTACTGGAGTAGGTTCCTTGGTTGGTTCTATAGGTTGTTCTTTCTGAAGGGAGGAAGAGGCTCTTCAGAGCTGAGTTCTTCAATCATCCGTTTAATTGCTTTTTCTATAGAGAGTATGGTGTCTTGTACTTGAGCATTTGATAGAGTTTCTTCTGGAGTGTTTGGAGGGAGAGAAGAGCAGCAAGTGGAGTAGGTATCCTTTCTACTGCAACAGAAGGAGCAGGCTCACTCTCAGCAGCTGCACCAGATGTGTTGGCAATATGAGGTTGAGAGGGAGATGGAGTCCCATCCTCTGCAGCTAGATGGTCATGAGCTATAATGGCCTGGGAAGGATTTAGCAACTTTAGTTCCCATCTTCGAATAAAGGAGATTGATACCTTCTTCACATGCTGGAGAGTGGTGCCTTTGGAGAAATCAAAAACTTCTAGATTTATCTCATGTAGTAGCAAAGAGATAATCCTTGCATATCTAGGAGCCTTGATTCTCTCCCTTATCTTATCATGAATCAACATTCCAAACTGAAATTTTTTTCTGCATATAATGGCAGTCATAATATCAAACATATCCAAAGAGATGTCGCTGATGAACTTGTCTTATAAAAGAGTATCTTGCCAATAATGTCCAAGAGGAATTTGCTCTACGGGTTGAGGTCTGGTCAACGAATGGAAAGAACTTATGGTGAAAGTTCATAGAACATACAAGCTCTGTCTGAATCTTCATGTGTGAGAGGATCTTCTTCATCAACCACGGGTAGCTGAAGAAGTGTTAAGACAGAGGTCTTGGTAAGCTTTATCTTGATTCCCTTGACTTTAGACTTAAGGACTGTACCATTTCTTCTTACTTTGATGTTCTTAAAGAATTCTTCAACTTTTGGGAAGAGAATCTAATAGGGCTGCTGGAGAACGAATGTTAAGCCGGCGGTGTCGAGCAGAATGAGAAGATTCCGGAAATCGTCTGAGAGTTCAGCAATACTGTCGACAACTAGTTCAGTACCAATCCCAATCTTCGAAGGCGGTGTCATTGTCGAGAAAGAAGTGAAAAATTGGCTGCGGGGAAGAAGGCGACGACGTGCTCTGCGACAGTGGCGGAAGGCGAAGAGACTTTCTTCTTACTCGAGAGAGGGTTTTGAATTCGTGTAGAAAATGAAATCCGGTTTTTCTATTTATATAACCCTAATTATCGATGATTAAGAAGGAAATTAATCAAACATACCTTAGAAAATGGCGGTATAAGCTTCGGATTGCGAATAAAGAAATTTGAACGAACATTGAGAAATTTTCTTCCTGTTGCTCGAGTGGACCGGCAGTACTCGAGTGGGATAATGAGGGTACTTCAGTGATATCTTTATACTTCTCGAGAGGAAGCTCGTTACTCGAGTGGTATTACTCGAGTGACTTGCTGAGTTCACGAGTGGTCTAAAGAAGTACTCGAGTGGTCATCTTCTTACTCGAGATATTAAGTCTGAACTTGAGAAATTTCAACTTTTGATGTATTCCTTGATCTCTGAGCTATGTTGTGAGTCCTCCTTATCTATTCTTCCTTGTTGAGCATTCCAAGTTCTGTTTTAAAGAACGAGAACTTTGCTTCTTCCAGCGGCTTTGTGAATATGTCTGGAATCTGCCTGTCAGTTGGAACATATTGTAGATCTATGTCCCCATGCTCCACATGCTCCCGGATGAAGTGGTATCTCAGCTCTATGTGCTTTGTCCGGCTGTGAGAGACTGGGTTGTTGGTTATTGCAATCGCGCTGGAGGAGTCACAAAACAAAGGAATGTTTTGAAACTTCATATTGTAGTTTCAAACTGGTTCTTTATCCACAACAACTGTGCACAACAACCGCCTGCAGAGATATACCCTGACTCGGCTGTTGAGATTGCAACACAGTTCTGCTTCTTACTACTCCAGGAAATGAGCCTTCTTTCTAGGAATTGGCAAGTCCTGGAAGTGCTCTTCCTGTCATCTTTGCTACCTACAAAATCTGCATCTGAAAAACCAATTAGTTCGCTATCATTACTTCTTGGGTACCATAAGTTAAGATTTGGTGTACCTTTAAGGTATCTTAAATTCCACTTTGCAGCAGTGTAGTGAGATTCCTTATAGTTCACTTGAAATCTAGCACATACACATGTTGAGAATATTATGTCTGCTATAGTAGCAGTAAGGTAGAGCAACGATCCAATAATGCTTCTGTACTTGGTTTCATCAAATGGTTTCCCATTCTGATCCTTATCCACAGACACAGCTGAACCCATTGGTGTCTTCATGGAGGTTGTGTTATCCATTTTGAATTTCTTAATTAGCTCCTTGGTGAACATTGTCTGCAAGTTGACAATTACATCTTCAGATTGTTTCACCTAAAGCCCTAAGAAATACTGCAGCTCTCCCATACTGCTCATTTCAAACTTCTGTTGCATAAGTTTAGAAACCTTCTTGCAGAGGTTGTCGTCAGTAGATCCAAAAATAATGTCGTCGACATAGATTTGCACTAGCAAAATCTTGCCCTTTATTTCCCTAAGAAATAATGTCTTATCTATCTATCCACTTGTGAACTTGTTCTCAAGAAGAAAGGTAGACAGCGTCTCATACCAATCTCAAGTAGCTTGTTTCAAACCAAATAATGCTTTAGATAATAGATAAACATAATCAGGAAAGTGAGAGTCAACGAAACTTGGAGGTTGTTCCACATACACCTCTTCCTTTATATCACCATTAAGGAAGGCAGACTTCACGTCCATCTGATAGACATTGAAGCTCCTAAGGGCAACATATGCTAGAAATAACCCGATTGCCTCCAGCCTTGCCACTGGAGCATACGTCTTGTCAAAGTCGATGCCTTCTTCTTGGTGATATCCTTTAGCGACGAGTCTGACCTTGTTCTTTATGATCGTTCCATCCTCGTCCATCTTGTCCCTGTAGACCCACTTTGTCCCGATGACATTCTTATCATTGGGTCTTGGAACAAGTTTCCTACTTGACAACGCTTGAATTGATTTAGTTTTTCTTCCATTTCCATTATCCATGACGCGTCTGAGTTTGCTTCTTCAAACTTCTTTGGTTCAACCTGTGAGAGAAAACTCAAATATAGATTCTCATTAGTTGTACCTCTACGAGTTCTGACATCATCCCGGGGATCTCCAATGATTTAGTCCCTTGGGTGATCCTTCAAGTGTCTGAGCATTAATTTCCTTGTATCTGGAGCTTCTTCTTCCAAAGGAGTGACTCAACAACTTGGATGATTTCTTCATCTTGATCATCAACCTCTCCAATCGGGGTTGGAGTGGTGATCTTGATGAACTTTTCACCTTTTTCCTCAGTCGGCTCATCCAAGTTTAATTCTTTCAACTTTGAACATGCATCTTCAATGAACACTCTAGAAGAGTTGCTTTGCAGTAAGCTCGTCTCATCAAATACATCATGAATGGATTCTTCTACAATAAGAGTTTTTCTATTAAATATCTCGTATGCCTTACTAAGGCTACTATACCCTACAAAAATACCTTCAAAACTCTTTTCGCTAAATTTGAGAGTGTGATAAATGACATTATTAAGGACGAAGCACTTACAGCCAAAGATTCTAAAATATGAAATAGTTGGTTTCCTTACCTTTAGAAGTTCGTAAGGTGTGTTATTGTGGTACTTGTTTATGAGTGCTCGATTTTGCACGTGACATGCAGTGTTGACAGCTTCAGCCCAGAAGTATTCCGAAAGTGAGGCATCACTCAGCATGGTCCTGCAGGCCTCTATGAGTGTTCTATTCCTTCTCTCAGCTACTCCATTCTATTGAGGAGTATAAGGAGAGGAAAACTCATGAAAGATACCTAAGCATTCACAGAATTCTATCATGGTCCCAGACTTGAACTTTGTTCCATTATCACTTTTGATTTTGACTACGGAACTGTTGTATTCATTCTGGACCTGCCTGACAAAATTAGTAAAGATGTCAAAGGTATCTGACGTGTGTTTTAGAAAGAACACCCACGCAAAGCGTGAGTAATCATCAACAATAACCAATGTATAATCCTTACCTCCCAAACTTCTAACTTGCAGTGGACCGAACAAGTCCATATGAAGTAGATGTAAACATCTATTAGAATCTTTGCCAATTTCGCTTTTAAAGGTAACCCTTGTTTGCTTGCCTTTTACACATGTGTGACAAGGTCTATCTTTAGCGTACTTGACATTTGGGGCATCACGTACTAAATTCAGCGAAAATAATTTATTAATAGTTTTGAAATTAATATGTGCTACTCTTTTGTGCCATTGGTCACCAAGAGACGCACTATCTTTAGTCAAAAAGCACACTATTGTAGAAGAGTCTATACAAATAAAATTCAAACAAAATATATTTCTGCTTTGAGTGCCTGATAGAATCGTTTCCATATTGTCAACCAATTTTATCAAGCACTTATTTGCATGAAATTCAACATCGTATCTTTTATCGCAGAGCTGGCTTATGCTTATGAGATTGTGTTCCAAACCTTCGACATAATCCGCATTCGAGAAGGATACACTACCGTTAGTGATCATACCATAGCCTTTTGTAATTCCTCGGTCAGAAGCTCCAAAGATTACCTTTGATCGTTTCAAGACTGGGGAATAGTTCTGATGAAGGCTTCTTGTCCCGGTCATATACCGAGAGCATCCACTGTCCAAGTACCAGATAGTGGTTTTGTTGGCCTTTGGACATACCTGCAATTACAAATCAATTTGCCTTAGGAACCCAAACACGTTCTGGTCCTTGGTCTCTTTTTAGAACACTCCCCCTACAAGTATTAACATTATGAGTGGTCTTTCTCATATTGCTAACTTGAGGAGTCACATAATTTCTGGAGTTAAACCGGCAGTCAATGGCAAAGTGACCAATTTTGTCACAGCACCAACAGTCAAACCTGTTGTATCTTTGCCTCAAGATCTCCTGCTTGACCTTTTGAGGTGGTGGTCTAGTAGGGATAGCATTATTAGAGGAAGAAGCTTCATGGTGATGACAATCACATGATTTCTTCTCCTTTAGTGGCTTTTCCACAATAGGCTTTACCTTTGGTGCTTTCTTAATGTTATGACCATGATTAGAAGGGCCATAGCTCTGAAGAGTAATTTCTTCATATGGTATCTTAAAGACACTTTCACCAAAGTTACGAGGACGAGACCATCCCTGGTAACAAGACTTGGGATCTACATAAGTAGGCCTAGTAAAGTGACCATAGGATGAGTCCAGATCAAACTCGTTTGATGGAAATATGACCTTCTTAAAGGAAGTCTGATCTCGAGGAGCTTTCCCATACTCTTTGGCCAAAGCCTTCTTGGCCGCCTTATTCTTTCTTTGAGCCTTATTTCTCCTAGACGATTTACTAGGAGCTTCAACATGGCCTAGCCCAGCACCTTTGGCCTTAACTGAGAATTGAGCAACGAAATGAAGAATAGTCTTGGGCTTCGAGAAACATTCAACACGTTTCATTTCTACTTCAAGTTGTGCTTCCAGTTCTTTTATGATCTTCTCCTTTAGGTCTAGTTGCTCGAGAGCCTTATTGTATTCTTTAATAGCGGTATTGAAGTTCTCTTTGAGTGAGTCCGTCTTAGCGACTGCATCTCTAAAAGTGCTCTCTTCAGCCTTTAGAGACTTTATCTCTTTGGCTTCAGTTTTCACGACTTTTTGACATTTGTCGTAAGCCTTGATCAACTCATTATCCTGGGCCATGAGTTCTGACTCATCGTCAAAAGATCTGTCCTCGTGATCATGTTCAGAAACATCAGATTCAAAAATAGGAGTGTGAGAATTTACCTTCCTAGTGAACTGGGGTTCTTGTTCATCATCAGTTTGAGCCATTAGCCCGAAGTAGGCTTCCTCTTCTTCACTCGACTCAGATGAGTCAGAGTCGCTAAGAGTCTTGCCCTTCTTGGCTATTAGGATCTTTTCTGTTCTCTTCTTATTGTAAGAAGATTTCTTTTCCTCTCTTTTTCCACCCTCCTTCTTCTTGTGGGGGCAGTCAGCAATAACGTGAGCTGGCTTATTACAGCAATAACAAACGATGTCAATAGAAATATGTTTTTTTTTGTTTAGTAGTATACCTGTCATGGTTGCTTGTGCCTTTTCTGTGTCGATCACCATCATGACGTGATATTCTATACGAGGCATCCTTGTCTTTCCATTGCTTCTTCTTGTTCAAGAATTTCTTGAATTGTCTTGAGAGTAGAGAGAACTCTCCTTCAGATAGTTCTGAGCCTGATGTACTTGGCTCTGAGGTCTCTTCTTCACTTACTTCTTGTTCTGGGGCAGGAGAGGCAGCCTTGGACTTCCTTGAGGTGTCTGTCTTGAGAGCTACAGACTTCTCCTTGGATGAAGACCTGTTCTTCTCTTCTTCAGCTTTTCTTGAATTAATTTGTAGCTCATATGACATAAGCTTTTCGAAGAGATTTTGCGGGTTAGTCTCAGCTAGCTTTCCAAATTCCCGAATAGCATAGACCTTGTTATCCCATTCCTTAGTCAGGGATCTCAAGAACTTATCATACAGTTCTCTGTTGGTGAAGACTCGGTCGTATACTCTTAGGCCATTGACTATCTTGAAGAAGTTTCAAAAGTGTCGGCAATGGTATCCTTGGGTTCTTGTCGGAAGGCTTCATATTTTTGATTAAGAAGGGATCTTCTATCATCCCTAACTTCTTCTCTGCCTTCCATCAAGGTGACGAGGGACTGTCACATTTCCTTAGCGGATTGGTTGTGGATCTGGTTCTGCAGCATCGAGTCATCAACTGCACTTGCTATAATATTTTTGGCCTTCTTATCTAAAGAGACAAGTGCAATCTCATCTTTGTCCAGATCCATCAACTTCTTAGGAACCTTCTTTGTAGGATCTATAGTGGAGAAGGTCATAGGAACATAAGGACCTTCAACAATCATGAAGATCCTTGGATCTACAGCTTCCATGAAAAATTGATCCTCTCTTTCCACATGGGAAAGTTGTTCTTTGTACACGAGTGAAGCTTAGCAAAATCCTTATCCTTTTCCATGCTTGGTTAACTCAAAAGTCAACTTAGGTCAGATCTGATCAAGGTGTTAACCTTTTAATGATCAACCTAGCTCTGATACAAATTGAAGTGTTAGTTGTCTTACCTAAATCACCTAGAGGGGGTGAATATACGAGTTTTGCATCTTTTGCGGAATAAAAATTTTAGAGATCTAAGCATAGAAAATAATAACCACAAAACAATCAAAGAGGTCAGGGAGATTTATAGTGGTTCTCCAACCTTGGGTATATCCACTTTCCACTCACTGATCTAGAAAAACACTAGACTCGGCTACTCCACTATCTCGGATTGAAAACAATCCGACTCCTTGTAACAATGTTCCGACAACTCGATCCATAAAACGGATCTACACTCGGAAGATGAAAACTTCCTACAATACAGAGAACAATGCTCCTACACTTGGAGAATAATCTCCTACAAGAATAGATTGAAAATAGGAAATACAAATAGTTTATTTTTCTCAGATCTGGAAATTTCTGCCTAGGTCTTCCTTCTTGAAATTTGCGGCACTGTCAGAAAACTTTGAAGAAGACACGGTAAGATCCAATCTGAAGATTCTTGACTCACATGATCCGAGAGAAGATGAAGAAGTTGAAGAACAATCTCGATCTGCAAGTCGACTGATCGGAATCTTCTTCAACGAAAGCCCTTTGCGATTTTCACGATGAGGAGCGGCGGCGGCTTCCATTTTAGGAAATAGAAAATTGTTTCAGAAATTCTTAGAATATTTCTATACAGCGCTTGTTAGGTTTAGTCAAAATGATAAGACCTTATATAAGATCTCCCTAACGGTCATAATTATCATTAATGACGGCCACGTAGACCAATCATGTCAAATCATTTGAAAATCCCGTCTGATAGGACTTAGCGAAATTTCTGAAACAAAAGACCGAATTACTCGAGTGAAATAGGAACTATTCGAGTACTAAACTGAGTTCTCGAGAGGACAATATCAGACAACTCGAGAACAAGTCCTTTAGGAAATTCAGAACAGAATTCGTTATCACTCGAGTGGAATGAGGATTACTCGAGTGCTAGAAATATTACTCGAGAGGAGGAAGTGAACATCTCGAGAAGAAGACTTAGAGAAAATTTCTGGGCGATAAAATTGATTACTTGAGTACTGGATCTAGACTTCTCGAGAAGTAAGCAATCTTCTCGAGTACAGAAACTATACTACTCGAGTGGGGTAGATACTTCACGAGAACTTTCCTTCTGTCACTCGAGACAAATTGTTCATCTACTCGAGTAGTTAACTTGACAACTCGAGTATAATACTTAGAATATTTTGAAAGGGAAAATCTGTCAACCCGAGAAGGAGAAGAATCTACTAGAGTAATGGACTTGGCCACTCGAGAACTATATTCAAGTATCTCGAGAACCGTTTTCTTTACTCGAAATCTAGACTAGGCTTCACAAGTATAACTAAGGATTCAACTCGAGTACTACAATTCTACTCGACTGAAACACTTAGAAAAATTTTGGTTTTGAAGATTTTCCTTCCTTCAATGAAATCAGCAACATGTCTTTCTCCAACAATCCTAGTGCTTGAAAAATGAAGTGTATCCCAATAGAGAGGCTACACTATGGATCACATAATGAGGGATTATATTGTATGTTCCTGTGTTTGGTGACCCATTGTAGACTGACATTGGTCTACACTTGGCAATTAAGTCCTGCAAACACATAACTCAAACAATACATCAAATACAACTTAATTTATCTTAATTCATGGGTGACTTCACCAAATCTATGTTATTGTGGATACAATTCCAGACACAAAGTTTGGGATTCTGAGTTCGTCAAGCTGAGCTCATCGATCATCAAACTCAATTCAGCATTCGTCGAACAATGTTTAGAATTTTGACTAAGGCAAAAACGTTGAGACCGCTGAGACAGTTGAGGCAGTTGAGAAGAAACCGCTGAGATATAATATAGTCTTAGCTGTGAAGAAGAAAGCGTTAAGACAGTTGAGAAGAAACTGCTGAGATAGAAGATAGTCTCAGTTGCGAAGAAGATATCGGTGAAGCAGTTGAGAAGAAACCGCTAAGACAGGAGATAGTCTCAGCTGTAAAGAAGAAACCGCTGAGATAAATCCAGCAGAAATTCTCTAAGTCTAGAAGCATTGAGTGAAGCACGTTCGCTCAACGCTTCTAATGAAGAGCCAAGTCATATGGCGTTGAGAGACTTAACGTCACTCAATGCTTAATGAAGTTCTGGAATTTTTCTAAGTCCACAAGGTGAGGACCACTGGTGATGTCACCAAAAGTCAACAAGTCAAAGATTCTCATGCCATTGTAGGAAAGCTACAACAGAAATGAATGACCACTGTTGACATCACCAGAAGTCAACAAAGTTAAAATAGTTCATGCCGTTGAGGGAAGCTACAGTAGCGCCAGAAGCTACTATTTATCATTTTTTGAGGGAGGTGGCACTCACCATCCTTTGCTGGGCCCACACTAAAATTGTGGCATTGATTCAAGTCAACAGATATAAAAAGAATAAAGAAAATGGGATTAGGGTAACGAAGAACACACGAAGAAAATACGAAAAATAGAGGCGTCTGGACTTTATCTTCTCCGACAAGCTTGAAAGTCAAGTCCAGCCGTGCAAGCTAGAAGGTAAAGAAAGATAGCTGAAGCTTTTTCCAGTTCAGTAAGTTTGTTTTTTGTAGAACAAGGCATCTTATTCATCTAATCAGCAAGAAGATTATTGTGTGAAGGGCTGTCAGCCTTCAACAGCAGAAAGTTATTCACTAGTGCAACAAAGAAGCAATTAGTTGTAGAAGAAGACTCATTCCTTCTACAGCAGGAGGGCTGGACTGATATCTGCTCAGTCCAGCAAGGTAGTCTCAAAGATTTATCTCTGAGTCGGTGTTTCAAATTTAGTTCACCTTGTTGTTTAAATTCCTGTAGGATTCTGGTTATCTGAATCTAAGCTATAGGGCCTTTTGTCCTGAGTTGTAGGTGACTAATTAGTCACTGAGATAGGTGCCCAGTTTGGGTACTGAGGTAGGATCCAAGTGTAGATCTAAGAGTAGGGCTGTCCTCCCAGACTGAGTAGTTGGCCTTAGAGATTAAGCTGTGGTAGGTGACAATTGAGTCACTGAGATGTAGGTGACAAGTATGTTACTAAGTTGTAGGCCTTTGAGGAGGCTGAGCTGTAGGTGCCTGCAAGGGCACTGAGGTAGGTACCTGGAAGTGTACTGAGTTGTAGGAGTGTTGCAGCACTCTGATTGTATGGCCTTGTGCCTGAAGTTGTAGGGCTGAAAAGCGTGAGCTATAAGCCTTAGAGATAAGGCTGAGGTAGGTGTTCTATGGACCACTAAGCTGTAGGAGCACTGCAGTGCTCTGATGTAGGAACCTTTGTATTTCTGAGGTAGGGTTCTGAAGAGAACCTGAGTGTAAGGCTGAGGCCCTGAGGTGTAAGCTCTGAGGAGCATTTTGGAGGAGTTTGTGCGTAGTCCAACAAGATAGTTGGATAGGTGGGGGGAAAGTGGATGTACACAATTGGGGAACCACTATAAACAACTATGTGCTTTGTTGTGTTGCTTGTTTTTCTTTTATATTGCATGTTCTAAGGACATGCTATAGCTCACTTAAAAAGAAAAGAGCAAAAATACTAAGAAATTTTCAAAGACCTATTCACCCCCCCTCTAGGTGATTAGCTAACCTTAAGTTAATAACTTTCAAGTGGTATCAGAGGGAGGTTGCTTAAAAAGGATTTAACAATATGAGTATACCTCCAAAGTTAGCTATAATACATAAGAATGGGTTCTGGTGTAAACTACATGGAACTGGGGGCCATGAAACTACCAATCTGCAGAAAGGAAGGCTTTGGCCTCTAGAAGGAAAGGGTTAGACTATTCATGGAAGCTACTGAGCCTAGGATATACACATAGTTAAAGAGGGACCCTTAATCCATATGAAGATCTCAGTTCTGGATGCCAATATCCAGACATATAAATCTTATGACGAAATGAACAAAGATGAGCTCCTACTTACCTCCATGGATAAGAGAGCTCAAAACATTATTGTCAGTTCAATAGATGATTCAACCTTCCAGAATCTAGTGCACTGCAAGACCTGTAAGGAGATGTGGGACACCCTAGTTGTGTTCATGGATGGTTCAGAAGAGGTGAGAGATGACAGAAAATCCATGCTCAACAAGGAGTATGCGGCTGATGCGGGTTAAAACTCCAAAAAATGATTACGAGCTAGCGGCGCCCCGGGCGGTTTTATTTAAGAAAAGCGGATTGTGGTTTTTATTTAGAAAACGGGGCGCGCAGATTTATTAATTGGATATAAAACAGTGAAATTGAGTTTTAACGAAAGGAGGCAAGTGCACCTATCGTGTGTAGTACAGGATATTCCGGTGCGGAATATAGAGGTCGTATTGTTCTCGGGGTCGGTTCGATTATTTATACTCTTCCCTTAAGGTGACTATTATTTTACAGATATTTACTTGTCTGGTAATTTTTTATATATATAAAAACAAAAAGGCAGAAAATTAAAGCATAAAAAAGGGTGGAGCCGATGAAGAACTTAGCTCGAGGGCACCAAATTAAATTGAACTAAAATAAACTTTTAATAAAAAGAGCTCCTAAATTTCTAATTAATTAAGGCGGAGACTTGGCCGTGGAGGTTCCACTAAAATGAGCTCACCTAGCTATAGGAATATCGCTCACCTGAACACTAAGACAATTCGATCGGGCTCTCGTACGACGAAGGATTCCTCTTAACGCTCGCATTACACTAAGAACCCCGTTTTTGGGTGGGGAACCCAATCCGGTAGAGTCTGCGCGCCTCCTCTCTCGAGGGTTAGTGCAGAACTCCATTTACCAAGGGGCGATCGGTCCATACGCACGGCCTCTCGGCTAGCAAGCGTATGGACTACGGAAATAGGGCCCACACATCGATTATGTGGTCCTACGCGTCGTAAACTCTAGGCAAACCTTAAGTTAATTTTAATTAATTAGAAAAATATGACCTTTAATTATTTAAAGCTATTTTATTTTTCCCAAGGCTCTTCGATACTGAGGGATAAGAATGATTAGCCACTCATCAGAATGGGGACGCCGGGCGATGAAAGCGATGAAAAGAAAGCAGGAAATAAAGCAGGAAAAAGAATACAGTAAAGGAAAACATTAATGTGCAAGTCCTACTCAAACGCGTAGGACTGAAATGAAAGCAGGAAAATTACAAGTCCCGGTTGAAATGAGTGGGTGGGAGAAATAAAGCGACTCCTACTCAAACGAGTAGGAGAAAATAAATGCATCCACGCACGCACTCTACTGAAAATTAAACATACACACAGACCTGCCATTTAACTCAAATGAGTAGGCGGTAAATAAATACTAGTACAAATACTACTCAAATTATTACAGACAAAAAAACCTGTCATTTAACTCAAATGAGTAGGCGGTAAATAAAATCCTGCCATTTAACTCCTAGCGAGTAGCCGAAAATAAATGCTAACACTCACGCACTCTACTTGAAAGTAAAACACACGCACACAAATCCTACTCAAATGAGTAGGAGAAAATTAAGCGGGTCCAACTCAAACGAGTAGGAGAAAATAAATGCTCACACTCTACAGAAATTAAATACTCACACACACAAATCCTACTCAAATGAGTTGGTGGAAAATAAAGACCGACCATTTAACTCTTAACGAGTAGGCGGAATTAAATACAGCACACGCACACACTCTACATGAATTGAAATAAAGCTATAAAAACTAACTCATACACGCACACACATGTACAAAAATAAGAAAATCTAAGTTACTGAAAAATTAAAACGACTACATTTCTACCGCTAGAATGCGGTAGAAATGAATAAAAAGTTAAAATAAAATTTAAAGGAGCAAAAAGTTTGAAAATAAACGCAAAGTGCAAGTGCTCGAAAAATTGAAATGAATACATTTCTACCGCTAGAATGTAGTAGAAATGAATAAAATGAAGAAATAAAATTTAAAAGGGCAAAACGTTTTTGAAAATAAAAGCGAAAATGAAGTGTTTGAAAAATTAAAACGACTATATATACGTTCCTATAACTCCGCAAAAGTTGTTAAAAAGTGAAAATAAAGTGAAAATAACGAAAAGTTTTACATCTTAAACAAGAAAACCTAAGTTAGAAAAAATGAAAATCACTTTGAAATCACTTTTACAGATTTATAGGAATGCAATAGAAAGCTATAAAAATCCTAAGTCTAACATAGTTAAGTTAACAATTAATGAAAACATTAAAGTAAAAATCTATACACATACACTAACACATGCATTTTAAAAGACGAAAAACTATGTTAAAACAAAATAAAAGAAATAAGATTGCATAAGAGTGTGCATATAGATGAAGTCAAAAGCCATGTAATGGCAAAAAAACTACATTGCATTAACAATAAAGAAGATTACAAAATTGGAAATAAAAGAGAGAGAGAGAGGGAGAAAATCTCATTACAAGGCTTGGAAATCCATCTAGGCAGTACCTCCCTATACAAAATGGTTCAGGAAAAATGGAACAACAGCTCAAACAGAAGGTTGTAATTTATAGACAAAAAATTTCATCGGACACGCCCTCTGACACGGGCGTGTCAGGGGGCGTGTCGACACTGTAGATACGGCGGCCGCGAATTGACTGGAGATTTTGACTTTGCGGCTGAAAATGCGGAGGTCTCGCCCCAGGTCACGGGCGTGACAGCGGGCGTGTTGGATTTATTTATCATCAGAATTCGGCGATTTGACGACGTTGTTGACTTCGTGAGGTCCACGTGGCAGTCACGCCCCGGGTCACGGGCGTCACTATGGGCGTGTCGGGGAGGTTGAACTGGGCATCGTTTGCATCAAAAGTCGTCGGCAGCGGTTTGTCGGGCCAGGTGGAGGAGTACAAGCCCGTGTGGCATCTTGACACGGGCATGTTGGTTGAGTTGACGATCGTCGAGAGTAATTTCTTCGAGCTGGATGGTCACGGGCTTCGGCACGGGGCGTGTCGGGCTAATACAGGTGTGGCGCTCATCGGACACGGGCGTGTCCCTGTTGGTCGACGAACGTCGAGCGAAAAATCGTCGAGCTGGAGCCTTGATCGTTGATCGGGAATGACATGGGCGTGTCGAATAATTGGACACGGGCATGTGCATGTCGGCTCGACGAACGTCGAGCGCAAAACGTCGAGTTGGCTGGCACCGGCCTAGAACACGGGGCGTGTCCTTGGACACGGTCGTGTGTCCAAGCATGTCACGTGATTTTTCTTCAAATTCGCTGATTTCACGGGAAATTGACGTATCACGCCCGGGTCACGGGCGTGACCCATAGTACACGGGTGTGACCTATGCAAAAATTTGACTTTTCCTAAAATTTTTCAAAAAATCAAAAATAAACTAAGTTAGAAAATATTTACAAAATAGGAGCAATTTATTACAGAAAATTAAGTAAAAATAATAAAAATAAAATAAAATGACTTATTTAATGTACATCAAAATAGGAATATTACAACTCATAAAATACCACACATACTTAAGAGTTTGCTATTACAGAGCAAAAGTTGGAGATGAACTTATAATGAATTAAAGAAATCCTAAGTTTAGCTACCGTTTGAATTAATTGAAATAAAGATCTAAATAAATATCCGGGGTTTTAGAGTTAAATCCTAAGTTATGTCAAAAATTTAAATAAAGGAAGAGTTTCAGCTAAAAACTTCTGATATGATCGAATAGATAGAAAAAAATGTTATTTGTTAAGATAACAAAACTAGATTGGATTATGAAAACTTTAGCTTATAAAAATTATAGGAAATAATAAAATTTAAAAATTATGCTCTCAAAAATATTTTAAAATTAAATCTAGAATCTTTTGAATTTGGCGGAGGGGGTGTTGGTTTATGAAGAGGTCTTTGATTTAGAGGTGAGGGTATATTTTTTCGCTCGAATCTCCATTTTTTTTCTTTTTGAATTATTAGGAAAATGATATCTTATTTTCCTAATATATTTTTTTTTTCAACTTCATAAAATTAACCCAATATATATGTGTAGGAGTAATGAATTTTATCCTCTTACTCCATAACATATAATTTTTTCAAATATTGGATGCCTATGTTTACAGAACGAAATATTATTCTCCATTGACATAGGATCTTTTAAGGATCAAAATCATGTCAAGTATGACATGAAAAAAAATGGAAAGGGTTGTGTTCAAAAATAAAACTAGGTTTAATAAAAAGTTGTTGAGAGCAACCTTTATAAATTAAACATTCCTAAAATTCGAAAAATAAAAAAAAGCTTGGAGTAACATAACCTGAAATCTAAGATTGTTATTTTTTAACAAAAGAAATGTGCAACTATTTAGATAAGTAGAAGTAATTCTGAAAACAAGTCTCTATCTAAATAAAAAAGGCATACAAAAAAATTTTAAAACTTAACCCCAAATATCTAAATCTATCGATCTCCAATTAATAAACGAATTGTAAGCAAAAAATAACTAAAATTCGATTATAAATTAACTCGCAACTAACTTTTCGGAGAGCGAAAAGGGTTAAGATTTGAGATATTCGATTTATTCGTTACATAATTAACAAAATATTTTTTAGAGTTTTCATCATTTTTTTTTTTTTTTATTTTTTTGATTTATTATCTTTTTTTAATTTTTAGAGTTTATTCTATTTTAGGATTTTTGGTTTTTTCGAAAAATGTTTTACAGAAAAAAGGACAAGGTAAAAACTCGATGACCCACGAATAGGCTTTTATTGAGGTGATTGGTTCTATGAGTTGAACGTCGCGGGCTTGCTAAAAAGCGAGCTTTTACAAATAAGAAGAGTGGGAGAGGAAAGAGAAAGATTTATTTTTATACAAAAATATTTACAAAGTAAAAGAATTTTTTTATTTGAATTTTTGTGTTGCTTTATGGATTTTTTAGGTTTTTGATTATAAAAATAAGAAAAATAAAAATTTTTTGGAGGTTTTAAATTTTTGAATTTTTTTGCATTCTTGATGATTTTTGTTATTATTGCAGAATATAAAAGTGCAGGAATAAAAAAATAAGAAAACACCCCCATACTTAAATCCAATATTGTCCCTAATGTTGCAAGCTAAGTATGCGGAACAATAATAAACAAAATGAGATATGTACAAAAATAAAAAGGAAGGGTAGAGGCTTCCCTAAGACTAGTGTGGGGAGGCCCATTGGAAACCCTGCATTATTAAAAAGAATTAGCAAAAAAGAGAACAATAAAAATGATAAACTTCGCGAAAAGTTTGCGGGCGGTAGGCTGTAGGTGAGTGTGACTCGAAGCTAACGTCTTAGCTATAGGGGCACTATAGAAATGCGGACCCCTAGCGTGCACAACAGTGTGAAGCGCGCCGAAGTGAAAACAAAATAGAAATTTTTTATTTATTTTCAATGTTTAGTATTTTTTTGGAAAAAATTTTGTTTTTGTTTTGTAGATTTTTTTTGCTTTTAGTTAGTTGTTGTTTTTTAAGTTTTATAGATTTTTTTGATTTTTAGAGTTTTGAGTTTTAAAGTTTTTATTGTTTTTTTGGTTTTTTATTTGTTTTTTTTTGGTTTTATGAGTTTAATTTTTAGGATTTGTAGGATTTTAAAGTTTTTAGATTTTTTTGGTTTTTGTTTTTTTAGTTTTTTAGTTTTTTAGATTTTTAGATTTTTTAGTTTTAAAGTTTTTTAGATTTTTGAATTTTTAGTTTTTAAGGTTTTTAGATTTTTGGATTTTTTACTTTTTAAGTTAGTTTGTTTTTGTTAGTAGAAAACGACGTCATTTTATTTATATTATTTTATAGATAATTATAACATAATTGTTTTATGTTTTTGGTTGTTTTTTGAAGTAGTTTTTTTAATACTTTTTAAGTTTTTATTAATAATACTGATTATTAATTTAAATTATGTTGGCCATTTTATTTTGTATATAGATAATAGGTAAAATTAATAGTATTCCAGAGTTCGAAATAACGACACGAATGGTCCCCGACAACAGCGCCAAAAACTTGATGCGGGTTAAAACTCCAAAAAATGATTACAAGCTTGCGGCGCCCCGAGCGGTTTTATTTAAGAAAAGCGGATTGTGGTTTTTATTTAGAAAACGGGGTGCGCGGATTTATTAATTGGATGTAAAACAGTGAAATCGAGTTTTAACGAAAGGAGGCAAGTGCACCTATCGTGTGTAGTACAGGATATTCTAGTGTAGAATATCGAGGTCGTATTGTTCTCGGGGTCGGTTCGATTATTTCTACTCTTCGCAGGAGGGGACTATTATTTTACCGATATTTACTTGTCGGGTAATTTGTTTTATATATAAAAACAAAAAGGCAGAAAATAAAAGCATAAAAAAGGTGGAGTCGATGAAGAGCTTAGCTCGAGGGCACCAAATTAAATTGAACTAAAATATAATTTTAATAAAAAGAGCTCATAAATTTCTAATTAATTAAGGCGGAGAATAGGTCGTGGAGGTTCCACTAAAATGAGCTCTCCTAGCTATAGGAATATCGCTCACCTGAACGCTAAGACTATTCGATCGGGCTCTCATCCTACGAAGGATTCCTCTTGGCACCCGCATTACGATCAGAACCCGCTATTGGGTGGGGAACCCAATTCGGTAGAGTTTGCGAGCCTCCTCTCTCAAGGATTAGTGTGGAACTCCATTTACCAAGGGGCGATCGGTCCATACGCATGGCCTCTTGGCTAGCTAGCGTATGGACTATTAAAATAGGGCCCACACATCGATTATGTAGTCCTATGCGTCGTAAACACTAGGCAAACCTTAAGTTAATTTTAATTAATTAGAAAAATATGACCTTTAATTATTTAAAGCTATTTTATTTGTCTCAATGCTCTTCGATACTGAGGGCTAAGAACGATTAGCCACTCATCGGAATGGGGACAGCTTGCGATGAAAGCGATAAAAAGAAAGCAGTAAATAAAGCAGGAAAAAGAAAGCAGTAAAGGAATGCAGTAAAGTGCAAGTCCTACTCAAACGCGTAGGACTGAAATGAAAGCAGAAAAATTACAAGTCCTGGCTCAAATGAGTGGGCGGGAGAAATAAAGCGAGTCCTAGTCAAACGAGTAGGAGAAAATAAATGCATTCACGCACGCACTCTACTGAAAATTAAACACACACACAGACCTGCCATTTAACTCAAATGAGTAGGCAGTAAATAAATAGTAGTACAAATAATACTCAAATTATTACAGAAAAATAAAGACCTGCCATTTAACTCAAATGAGTAGGAGGTAAATAAAATCCTGTCATTTAACTCCTAGCGAGTAGGCGGAAATAAATGCTAACACTCACGCACTCTACTTGAAAGTAAAACACACGCACACAAGTCCTACTCAAACAGTATGGAGAAAATTAAGCGGGTCCTACTCAAACGAGTAGGAGAAAATAAATGCTCACACTCTACAGAAATTAAATACTCTCACACACAAATCCTACTCAAATGAGTAGGTCGAAAATAAAGACCGGCCATTTAACTCTTAACGAGTAGGCGGAATTAAATACAGCACACGCACACACTCTACATGAATTGAAATAAAACTATAAAAACTAACTCATACACACACGAACACGTACAAAATTAAGAAAAACTAAGTTGCTGAAAAATTAAAACGACTACATTTCCACCGCTAGAATGGGGTAAAAATGAAAAAAAGTGAAAATAAAATTTAAAGGAGCAAAAAAGTTTTTAAATAATCGCAAAGTGCAAGTGCTCGAAAAATTGAAATGAATACATTTCTACCGCTAGAATGCAGTAGAAATGAATAAAATGAAGAAATAAAATTTAAACGGGCAAAAAGGTTTTGAAAATAAAAGCGAAAATGAAGTGTTTGAAAAATTAAAACGACTATATATACATTCCTATAACTCCGCAAAAGTTGTTAAAAAGTGAAAATAAAGTGAAAATAACGAAAAGTTTTCATCCTAAATAAGAAAACCTAAGTTAGAAAAAATGAAAATCACTTTGAAATCTCTTTTACAGATTCATAGGAACGCAATAGAAAACTATAAAAATCCTAAGTCTAACATAGTTAAGTTAACAATTAATGAAAACATTAAAGTAAAAATCTATACTCATACACTAGCACACGCATTTTAAAAGACGAAAAACTAAGTTAAAACAAAATAAAAGAATTAAGATTGCATAAGAGTGGGCATATAGATGAAGTCAAAAGCCATGTAATGGAAAAAAAACTACATTGCATTAACAATAAAGAAGATTACAAAAAAGAAAATAAAAGAGAGAGAGAGGGGGAGAAAATCTCATTACAAGGATTGGAAATCCGTCTAGGCAGCACCTCCCTATACAAAATGGTTCAGGAAAAAGGGAACAGCAGCCCAAATAGAAGGCTGCAATTTATAGACAAAAAATTTCATCGGACACGCCCTCTGACACGTGGTGTCGGGAGGCTTGTCGACACTGTACATATGGCTGCCGTGAATTGACTGGAGATTTTGACTCTGCGGATGAAACCGCGGCGGTCACTCCCCAGGTCATGGGCGTGACAGTGGGCGTGTTGGCTTTATTTATCGGCAATTTGACGGCGTTGTTTACTTCGGGAGGTCCACGTGGTAGTCACGCCCCGATTCACGGGCGTAACTATGGGCTTGTCGGGGAGGTTGAACTGTGCGTCGTTTGCATCGAAAGTTGCCGGCGGCGGATTTTCGGGCCAGGTGGAGAAGTACACGCCCGTGTGGCATCTTGACACAGGAATGTTGGTTGAGTCGACGATCGTCGAGAGTAATTTCGTCGAGCTGGATGGTCACAGGCTTCGGCACGGGGCGTGTCGGGCTGACACGGGCGTGGCGCTCATCGGACACGGGCGTGTCCCTATTTGTCGATGAACGTCAAGCAAAAAATCATTGAGCTGGAGCCTTGATCGTCGATCGGGAATGGCAGGGCTTGTCGAATAATTGTACACGGGCATGTCCCTGTCGGCTCGACGAACGTCGAGCGCAAAACGTCGAGCTGGCTGGCACGAGCCTAGAACATGGGGCGTGTCCTTGGACACAGGCGTTTGTCCAGGCGTGTCACATGATTTTTCTTAAAATTCGCTGATTTCACGGGAAATTGACGTATCACGCCCGGGTCACGGGCGTGACCCATAGTACACGGGCGTGACCTATGCAAAAATTTGACTTTTCCTGAAATTTTTCAGAAAATCAAAAATAAACTAAGTTAGAAAATATTTACAAAATAAGAGCAATTTATTACAAAAATTAATTAAAAATAACAAAAATAAAGTAAAACTACTTATTTAATATACATCAAAATTGGAATATTTACAACTCATCAGCGGCCTTCATACAAGAAAAGTCTGAGGGCATTGTTGAGAGCTTTGAGAGATTTTTCGGAATAGTGAATGAACTAAGAACATATGGAAGAGTCTTCAATACCTATGAGCTGAATGACAAATTTCTCAGATCCATCACAAAGGATTGGGACACAAAGATTTATCACATTAGGGAAATGGGCAAGTTTGTTGACACTCCTCCTCCAACCCTATTTGGAAAGCTGCTGTCATATAAGATGCAGCTTGTTTTAAGAAAAGAAGAAGAGAAGTGCAGTAAGTTACAGGCAAAGGAGAAGTCCGTGGCCTTCAAAGCTGATACCCCAACCAGGAGCAGAAGGAAGAACTCTCCACTCAGGAAAATTGCTGAGTCAGATTCTAAGAGCGCAAAGACCAGCACTTCACAAAAGCAATATGTTTGATGAGGACATTGCTGCCTTCTCCAGGAAGTTTCAAAAATTCATGAAGAAGGGGCATTGGAAGAACTACAGGCCTTCTTCTTCCTCACAGCATAGAAGGAAATCCTCTAAGGAGGACAAGTATGCTCCTAACTCTAGCAAACAAACTTCTTCTAATGGTATTTGTTTTTGTTATAGCAAACCTGGGCATATAGTTGTTGACTACCTAGTGAATATGAAAGAAGAAGGAGTGAAGAAGCACCACAAGGGGAAGAAGATATAGAAGTCCTTTATGTCTAGGAATGAAAAGACTTGGTCTGACTCTTCCTCTTGGTCAGGCAGTGAAGATGAAGAAGCCTACATTGGGATAATGGCTTGTTATTGAAGGATAACTTGAAGAATACCTTACTATTAGGAAATGGATCAGGGCACCTCTATCACATTCAGATAGTGACTCAGAGGTGGATAAAGATGAAGATGATGCTCAATCCCATGGATTGATGGCAATAACTGATGAAGAGAGTAGCCATGATTAGCCTGGACAAGCTCAGGTAAATTCTAAATCTTTGTCTTCTATTTCAAGTCATGAGGCTAGCTCAGATTCTGAAGTACACAATCATCAAGAGATGATGGGGATTCAGATTCTGAGGATGATGTCAACTCTATAATTGACAAGTATGGAGAACTTATTGAACCATTCAAGAGGTGCAAGCTCCTTGCCAAGAGACAAGCAAAAGAGCTTCTCAGTCTTAGGAGCAAGTATGAAGGCCAAGAAAAAGCTCTCAATGATATATGACTGCATAATAAACCAAGCTCATGGAGATCATTGACATGCAGTCTGGGGTAAGAATCTCAAATGAGAAACTTATCCAGAAAGTTCAAGATGATCTTGTAAATGAGAAATTGCTGGTTACCAAGTTTTCTAATCCAAACATTATGCCTCCCTTAATTGACACCCACCTTACCCAAGTGGGTACGAAAGTGTTATGATTTAAGGGACCTGTTAGACCTCCCAATCCAAAAGGAAAGGGAAAGGGTAAGGCACCAGTAGTGCCTCTAGCCTCATTGCCTCCAATTTCATTTCAGGAAAATCTTGTTGCCTTCTAATAGGTATGACCATGAAAGCTGTTATGGTCACTAGGAGAATGACAGATCTACTATTATGGACCAATGTGCCCCTAGCTAACATGGAAGATACAACCATGTTAGCGCCCTCAGGCTTCCCATGAGGAAATTCAAATGGCCCATACTGGACCATTTGTTTTTGGTGTCCACAGCCCCAAAGCTGCAGGATAATGCTATTACAGGAAATCTGAGTCATCTAGCAAATGTAGTGACTCAATGGTGGGTCTTCGTACAAGGCTAGAATGGATATTTCTAATGCTATCAGATGCATGTTAGCTGAAAAGAGACATGCAACTGATAGGCTCTCAGAAAAGACCAAAACAGTCAGCTGAAAGACTTAACTTCAGTCAAATGGCTGCTGGAATAAGACAGAAATATACATCAGCACATCTTCCTACTTTTCAGGGAGCAGTCAAGCCGAATGTTGGTCCTAAACAGAAACAGGAGATATAATATCCATGAGTGCAGGTGCTGTGGCAAAGTGGGACATTATGTTGTAGATTGTTGGCACAATCCTTCAGTGTCCAGAGGTGGCCAACCTGTCAAGAATACTGCAAGAAAGCAAGCTTTTTTCAGGCTTATGTGAACCTAGGACCCAATAAAAATTGGTATCCTAATGTGTGATTGATTTGTGTTCTTTTTCAGGTTATCACAAGTACCAATTCCCCTAAATAGTACTTGGATAGTGGATGTTCCAGCCACATGACTGGAACAAAGGAGCTGTTGAAGGAGTTCATTTCAGTAAAGAATGGACCTAAGGTCATCTTTGGAGGCTCTGACAAGGGAATAATCAGAGGTTATGGTAAGATCTCAAATGACATAATCACCATCACAAAGGTCGCTTATATGGAGGGTTTGCACCACAACCTCATAAGCATAAGCCAACTATGTGACCTTGGTTATGACATTTCCTTCCACAAGGATAAGTGCCACATCAAGAGGTTAATTGATCAAGAGGTTATGACAATTCCTTCCACAAGGACAAGCTCTTTGCCTTATTCTGAAGGTATAGAAGTAATAATGTAAAAACTCTCCATCAAAAATAAAGACCTAGCTGTGCAAGAAGAATGTGGAGAGGGATGCTGTCCAGAGGAAGCCCAGGATAGTCTAGCTAAAGATGAAGACCAACCAGTTGAAGAAAATGGTGCTCAGCAAGAAGCAGTAAGGCTACCCCCAGCAGTCAGATATTTGAGATATCATACTCCAAATCAGGCAAATAGGTGAGGCCAACCAAGGTGTACAGACCAGAAGCAGTAGTTTCAACACAGCTATATATTCCAGCTTCCTGTCACAAGAAGAACCCAAAAAATTTGAAGAGGCAAATCAAGACCAATTCTGGATTGGTGCAATGCAAGAAGAACTGAACCAATTCAAAAGGTGCAAGGTCTGGAAGCTGGTTCCCAGACCAAATGGACATATTTTCATTGGAGTCAAGTGGATTTTTAGAAATAATGTTGATGAAAATGACATTATAATAAAGAGTAAAGCTAGACTGGTGGCCAAAGGGTATAGACAGGAAAAAGAGATTGATTATGATCAAACCTTTGCCCCAGTCACAAGGTTGGAAGACATCAGACTGTTCCTTGCATTTGCAGCCTTCTAGGGATTCAAAGTCTTCCAGATGGATGTGAAGTCAGCTTTCCTGAATGGGGATTTGAAAGAAGAGGTCTATGTACATTAGCCTTCAGGTCTTGTACATTCAAACTCTCATATTGTTGTATATAGACTTAGCAAAGATCTATATGGGCTCATTTAATCCCATATATTTGGCTATACTGCTGACAACCTCTGCAGAAAGTTTTCCAAACTTATGCAGGGGAAGATTTAGATGAGTAGTATGAGTGAACTGAAGTTCTACTTGAGACTCCGAGTAAGATAGACTGATGATGGTCTATCCATATCACAGTCAAAGTTCACAAGAGTGCTAGTCAAGAAATATGGTATGGAGAATGCTTCCACCATAAGAACTCCCATGAGCTCAAGTATGCCCATTAGCAAAGACGATCTAGGGAAACGTGTTGATCCAACTTTGTATAGAGGTATAGTTTGGCTCCCTTCTCCACCTCACTGCAAGTAGGCCTGACATTATATATGCAACATGTGTCTGTGCTAGGTATCAGGCCTGCCCTAAAGAGTCTCACTATACTTCTGTAAAAAGAATCTTGAGATATCTTAAGGGCACCCCAGATCTTGGCCTATGGTGCCCTAGAAATTGGGAGTTTAAACTAATAGTCTATTCAGATGCAGATTTTACAGGTGCAAGGAAGACAGGAAGAGCACTTATGGCTCCTGTCAAATTTCTAGGTGGAAGTCTTATCTCTTGGAGCAAGCAAGATGCAAATGAGTGTTGCAATCTCAACTGCAGAGTCAGAGTATATTTCAGCTGGGAGTTGTAGTGCTTAATTACTATGGATCCAACATCAACTTCAGGACTACAACATTCATATAAGTAGAAATCCACTCCTTTGTGATTCTACTTAGTGCAATATCTATAGCTAGGAATAATATCTCCCATAGTAGGACTAAGCACCTATAGAAATTAGGTATCATTTCATTAGAGAACATGTGGAAAGGGAAGACATCAGCCTTGAATTTGTCTCGATAGACAAGCAAGTGGAGGATAACTTCACTAAGCCACTAGATGGAGCCAAGTTCAACACCTCAAATTTGAATTGGGTATGTTGAATCTTGCGTAACTTTATTCTCTCCTCTACCATATATTGTGCTGTCTATTTTGCAGGTAGTACAAGCCCGTCCTCAAGAAAATCAAGCTTGTGTGCAACTATTCTAGCGGAAGCAAGCACAACAGCTGTAATGGGATCAACCCCAGATAGATAGGCGGAGAAAAACTCCAAAAAAATCTCGCAATTACAGAAGTCTAAAGGGGGAGAGTAGTCAGGGGAAAGAAAAATAGACTTGATCAAGACCTGACCAAGCCAATATGCAGGAAGCTCATAGTCCAGGTGGTGCATTAAGTTGCTTCAACACTAGAATAGTAAAGGTGGCTCTCCTAGGAGAAATACGGCTGGCAACATGCCAGGGGGAGTAAGTAATTCTCCACAGGCTTGGGAAATGTGGTAACATTTCCAAACTATAATGCTGTTACACAAGTTTTAGTTTTATATTGAATATGTTGTGTATGCAATGACCTGTATTATTGACCAAGCAAAGTTTTGACTTCTTCAAATAGGGGGAGATTTTTGAGTCTATTGATCCCAATGTCCCAGATTTGTAAGAAGTCAAACCGGTCAATGACATACACACATAATGTATTTGATGTATGCTTAAGTTCATATATGCAGGTTGTCCTTGATTGGATAGGTAAATAAAAATAGTAAGCTGGGATTCAGAGTTCGTCGAGCTCAGCTCACCATTCGTCGAGCTGAGCTCACCATTCGTCTAGCTAAATTCAGAGTTTGGGATTCTGAGTTTGTCGAGCTGAGCTCAACATTAGTCGAGCTAAATTTAGAGTTTGGGATTCAGAGTTCGTCGAGCTCAGCGCACCATTTGTCGAGCTGAGCTCACCGACCATCGAACTCAGTTCAACATTCATGGAACTAAGTTCAGAATTTTGACTAAGGCAAAAGCGTTGAGACCGCTGAGACTGTTGAGATAATGAGAAGAAACCGCTGAGATAGGAGATAGTCTCAGCTGTGAAGAAGAAAGCATTGAGACAGTTGAGAAGAAACCGCTGAGACAGAAGATAATCTCAACTATGAAGTAGAAAGTGTGGAGGAAGTTTAGAAGAAACCGCTGAGACAAGAGATAGTTTCAGCTGTGTAGAAGAAATCACTGAGATAGTTGAGAAGGAACCATTGAGACAAAGCCAACAGAAAATCTCTAAGTCCAGAAGCATTGAGGGAAGCAGGTTGACTCAATGCTTCTAATGAAGAGCCAAGTCAGATGGCGTTGAGTGACTAAACATCACTCATTGCTTAATGAAGTTCTGGAATTTTTCTAAGTCCAAAAGGTGACGACCACAGCTGATATCAACAAAAGTCAACAAGTCAAAGTATCTCATGCCGTTGTGGGAAAACTACAGAAACACCGGATGACCACTGCTGACATCAGCAGAAGTCAACAAATTCAAAATAGTTTATGCTGTTACGGGGAAGCTATAGTAGCGCCAGAGGCTACTATTTGTCCTTTTCTGAGGGAGGTGGCGCTCAACATCCTTTGCTGGGCCCACTCAAACTATATTATTGATTCAAATCAATAGATATAAAAAGAAGAAAGAAAAGGGGATTAGGGTAACGAAAAACACAAAGAAAATACGGAAAATAGAGATGGTTGGACCTCATCTTCTCTGACAAGCTTGAAATCCATGTCCAGCTGTGCAAGCCAGAAGGCAAAGAAAGATAGATGAAGCTTTTTCCAGTTCAACAAGTTTGTTCATTGCAGAACAAGGCAGCTAATTCATCTAATCAGCAAGAAGATTGTTGTGAGAAGGGCTGCCAGCATTCAATAGTAGATAAATGTTCACCAGTGCAGTAAAGAAGTAGTTAGTTGTAGAATAAGGCTCAGTCCTTCTACAATAAGAGGGCTGAAGTGATATCTACTCCGTCCAGCAGGGTAGACTCAGAGATTTATCTCTGAGTCAGTGTTTCAAATTTACTTCACCTTATTGTTTAAATTCCTATAGGATTCAAGTTGTCTGAATCTGAGCTATACGGCCTTTTGGCCTGAGTTGTAGGTGACTAATTAGTCATTGAGGTAGGTGCCCTGCTGGGATACTGAGGTAGGATCCAAGTGTGGGTCTGAGAGTATGGCTATCCTCCCAGCCTGAGTAGTAGGCCTTAGAGATAAGGCTGAGGTAGGTGACTATTGAGTCACTGAGCTATAGGTGACAAGTATGTCACTGAGTTGTAGGCCTTGGAGGAGGCTGAGCTGTAGGTACCTGGAAGGGCACTGAGTTAGATACCTGGAAGGGTACTAAGTTGTAGGAGTGATGCAGCAATCTTAGAGTAGGGCCTTGTTCCTGAAGTTGTAGGGCTGAAGAGCCTGAGCTGTAGACCTTAGATATAAGGCTGAGGTAGGTAGTCTGTGGAACACTGAGCTATAGGAGCACTACAAGGCTCTGAGGTAGGAACCTTATAATTCTGAGGTAGGGTTCTGAAGATAATATGAGTATAAGGCTGAGGGCCTGAGGTGTAAGCCCTGAGGAGCATTTTGGAGGAGTTTGTGCCTAGTCCAACATGATAGTTGGATAGGTGGGAGGGAAAGTGGATGTACCAAATTGGAGTATCACACTATAAACAACTATGTGCTTGGTTGTGTTGCTTGTTTTTCTTTTATTTTGTAGGTCCTAAGGACAAGATTTAGATCACTTAAAAAGAAAACAACAAAAAGACTAAGAAATTTTCAAAGACCTTTTCACCCCCCCCCCCACCTCTAGGTGATTAGCTAACCTTAAGTTAATAACTTTCAATAACTATATTTTACTCGTGAACTAGTTGATCCACTAAGCCAAGGGATACAGCTAACTGCTTAACTTAAAACTGGATTTACATTAAATAATTTATAAATCTTTATAAAAAGGTGTTTAGTTGTGGTCTCGCCTTAGCGTCTGCAGTTATCCCCTACTGACCTGACATCATGACGCGTGTTTTCTCCTTACTCTGATGTACAACCATGGGCTCCCGAGAGGTGGTTCAATGAGCGGGAAGAGGGGATAGGCGAGAAAGACCAGGAGGCCCACCTGCGGGAGGCAGGATGGGGGATTCTCTGAGGTAGGCGAGACGCCCAGGTAGTGCGAGATGGCTCTAGGAGGCGAGATGGCCTATAGGGCGAGATACCGGTGAGACAGACAGAAAGGGTCGTCTCGCCCGTCAGTCTTTTCCCCCACTCGCCACATGCGAGAAAAGGTGTTTTACCCTTTTACCCCAAAAGGGGATTTTACCTTTGTGCCCAGGTAATTTTACACTTCTACCCATGGAAGTCTACGTATAGCCCTCCAAAACAGTGGAGTTTGGCTATTGGCAGACCCATCCCAGGGTATTTTGGTCATTTCAGGTTAATTCAGAAGTGATATTTGCAGATCAGATTCAGAGGCCTATAAATAAAACGATAAGGTGCCTGAGATGGGCGTGGAACCTTTCTACTGTCTTCCTCACAGGCACCTAGCTCAGCATTGGCTAGGGAGGGGAAGATCTTCAGCTCTTCCGGGAAAGAGGTGGGACCTCCGAGCTGAGACCCCTCAGTATGTTTCCAGGTGTCCGACTCACGTCAGGAGGGTAGTTCAAGGAGAGTACGTGTGTGCTGCATCCTCAGTTTCAAACTTTAGGAGGGACTAGAAAGCTGGTTCCAAGATTGTTTGATGCGGTGAGCGTAGAGCGCAGCCCTCAGAGAAGAACCTTGAGCAACCACATGGCGGGAGGTCACGTAGAAGGAGAAGGAGAGGGGTCGGATAACCCAAGAGGATTTGTTGGAAGAGAAGAGTTTATGGCTTCAATTAAGGGCATCATGGAATTGCTGCAGGGGATCTCGCGATAGGGAGAATGTTCAACCCCAGTACCTCAGGTGCCCGCTCTCGCACCACAAGAAGAGCTCGTCTCGGCGCGAGTGGGAGAAGATGCCCCCAGAAGGAGGCCAGGGAAGGAGGTGATCGTGGAAGGGAGCGGGAGAGACATGGCGGGAAGGGAGCTATTCCCACGCTCTAGGAGTACTATCTCGCCAGGGGAGGTCGTCGCGTGAGTAGGGGCGGTGAGATCGGCAGCGAGAGGGTCACCTTTTTATGAGCTGATCCTGTCAGCTCCCATCCCAGAAGGGTTCCGGGAAAAAAAGATTATGTGGGGAAGGATGATCCCCTCCATCACTTGCAGTGGTTCGAGGACGCGGTTTCGATCAGGCCCATGATGGACAAGTTTAAATGCCGTCTTTTTGCCATCACTCTAAAGGACAAAGCTAGACACTAGTTTCACCAGCTCCCGACTGGCTCGATATACTGCTTCGAGGACTTATACAGGAGTTTGTAGTTATGGTTCTCAACTTCGAAGAAGAGAGAAGAATCCGGAGTCAATCTTTTTTATTAAGCAGAGGGTAGATGAATACCTAGCTCAGTACGTGGATAGGTTCCAAGAGGACATCTTGGATATACAGGAGGTGTCGGGGTTTGCCCTCGAGATGGCCTTTACCGTGGGACTACGGGAAGGTTTCTTCAAAATGAGCCTCAACCGGAAGGCGCCGCTGTATTTTGAGGGCTTGATGGAGAAGGCGGCGAAGGAAATAGCGATGGAGGCGGCCAATCCCGCCTTTGCAAAAAAGTTGGCAAGGCTTACGGAGGTGGAGTCGAGGGAGTCAGGGGGGAGACATCAGGAATCGAGAAGAAGAGAAGAGCCGAGGGCGCCAGCGTATCAAGAGCTATGATGGAGGCAACAGGGAGTCCCTGCCCCAGGACAAGGGAGAGGATTTCCCCACAGGTGGAGGAACCAACAAGGAGGACCGAGAAGATTTAACCAGCAAGGGTGGGTGTATGGTCATAGACCACCCCTGCTCCCTCCGCAGCAGGCTATGGCGATCGGTCGAGGTAGAGGTAGAGGCCGGGAGAGAGGAAGAGGACCAGGAGCTGGGAGAAGGAGAAACCCTCAGGAAGGAAGGCAAGGTGGTGAGGTGGCATTGCCATATTGCGACTTCCACGAGGAGGAAGGTCACGCAACGGCTACCTGCCCAGATTTCTTGGAAATGAGGAGAACTAGAGGAACAGGAGAACAATAGAGACCGGTGAGGATAGAGGAAGTGACAGGTACAGGAGTGGAGGATCGATGTGTAGATCGAATGGATGTAGGAGATCGAGGGGGAATTAGAGTAATCCATGGGGGGGGAGGGATAGAGGAAGCCCGAAAGGCGAGCCTTCACACTATGTATCGCAGAAGCGTAAACTCGACGTCGCAATCCCCTCCCCCAGATGAAAAAAATCACCTTTTCAAGGAAGGATATGCAAGACCATGAAGACCCTTTCTGTGACGCACTGGTGATACGAACCGTCGTCGAGAACTTTACGGTGTCACGAATCCTAGTAGACAATGGGAGCTCGGTGAACGTTATTTTCCAGAAATCATTCAATGAGATGAGGGTTGAGGCCTGAAGGGTGCTGGAGGCGGATGGACCATTGTTTGGGTTCTCAGGAGAGAGGAAAGAAGTCGAGGGGGGAGTGGGACTTCAGGTAACCATGGGGGGGCTATCCAGAAATTGTTGCTTTGTTATAGTGGATGCCCGCAGTAGTTACAACGCTATTTTTGAGCGCCCCTTGATCAGCTCTTTCAGATGC
This sequence comes from Platanthera guangdongensis, assembly GCA_039583875.1. Classification (NCBI taxonomy): domain Eukaryota; kingdom Viridiplantae; phylum Streptophyta; class Magnoliopsida; order Asparagales; family Orchidaceae; genus Platanthera; species Platanthera guangdongensis. The sequence continues at coordinate 83,938,231 of CM077161.1, forward strand.
GTTCCCTCATCGTTTCACTAGTTCTTGAATTTGAACTCAGGAGGTACCCAAATCAGGGTGCGGGGGGATCCAAAGGCTGCAAGGGAATGCTACGTGACGGCAGTGAACACCGTCTCCTGGCAGGGAGATGCTGAAGAGATGGAGAAGAGGATGGAGCAATTGCAACAGGAACTGGGAGGAGAAGTAGAATAAAGGGAGGATGAAGATGCTGGAGGAGAGGGAGAAGTGGTAATGGTTGGGGGCATTACGGGGAAGATAGAAATGGCGGAAGAGAAGCACTGAGAGATGGGGATAGTAGAAGAGAGGGAGGGAGAAGACGTTGGTAGAGAGGGAGAAGTAATTATGGTTGGTGGCATTGCGGGGGAGCTAGAAATGGCTGGAAAGGAGAAGGGAGAGATGGAGGAGGAAGAGGAAGGGGAGCAAAAAGACGATGAAAGGAGGAAAGAGAAGAGGAAGATGGATGAAGCGGGAGGGTCGCCCAGGAGGGGGGCCCGCCTGGAAAAAAGAAGAGCCTCACTACACAGAGAGGGCGCAAGCAAATGGGAGATGGAAAAACTTGGGGAAGAAATGGTGATGGCTGTCGCGGAAGATGAATTCAGAGAACAAGATGCGCTGGAAGAGCAGGAAGGAGAGGAAGAGTCATCAATGCTGAAGGCGGCAGTGGAGGTACTCGAGGTAGAGATCCGCACCAATGAAGCGAGAAAGGAGAAGGTAAAGATCAGCGGCGAACTCAGCCGGGAAGACTGAGAGAAGATCAAGGCCTGCGTGCAAAAAGATATTGATGTCTTCACATGGAGCGCCGCAGACAAGCCCGGGATCGATGCGGACGTCGCTTGTCACCGCCTCAATCTTGATCCCAACACCAGCCCCATAAAGCAGAAGAAGAGGGCCATTGCCTCTGAGATGGTCGGGCCTATTAGAGAGGAGGTAAAGAAGTTACTTAAGGCGGGGTTTGTGTCCGCCTGTAAGTTTTCGGGGTGTGTAAGTATTGTTGTAATGGTTAAAAAGGGGGAGGGTAGATGGAGAATGTGTGTGGATTTCTCTCTTTTAAATAAAGCATGCCCTAAGGATTGCTACTCGCTGCCCCGAATCGACGCGCTGGTTGACTCAGCCGTCGGTTTTTCATTTATGAGTTTCTTGGATGCATTTTCCGGATATCACCAAATATGCATGCGTCCTACGGACGTTAAGGATGTCACCTTTGTCACGGAGGATGGGTGCTTCTGTTTTAATATGATGCCCTTCGGGTTGAAAAATGCGGGGGTGACCTACCAAAGAATGATGGATCGGATCTTCCGAAAACAGGAAGCGGAGCTCGGGTATCCCATCCTTGAAAAGTTAGTGTTTGCCCTCATCGTCTCGGCCCGAAAGCTCAGACCGTATTTTCAGGCGCATTATATTCAATTCGTAACGAATCACCCCCTCTGTCGCATCTTGGAAGGGGTGAAACACTCCGGGAGGCTGGCCAAGTGGTCAATAGAGCTCAGTGAATTCGACCTCGCTTTCATTCCTCGGCTCGCCATTAAGGCACAAGCGGTGGCCGATTTCCTGGTGGACTACGTAGTTGAGGTCGAAGAGGCTGAAGCGTCCCCTCGAGCTACCTGGAAGATGTTGGTAGATGGAGCATCGAGAATAAATTCCTTCGGAGGGGGAATGGTTTTGATAAGTCCGGAGGGGACCAGGTGTCACAACCCGCATTTTTCTCCGAATTTAAGAAGTATCAGAGTACAAGAAAACGTGCGTCGTGATGCCACGTCGAACAGGGGATAACTGTCGATGCTCAGGCGAACACCAACTAACTAGACTATGAAAATTCATGAGTTTAATGATTAGAAAAATCGGTTATATTTTAGAGGTTGTATCCCTCGGCTTAGTGGATAACCTAGTCCACAGTTTAAAACTTTACTTATACGCGGCGGAAAATACTTTATTTATATTTGACATCTTATGATAGTGCATAAGGGACCCCCGAGGTCAACTTATACTATGCAAGACTCTAGATTTATATTATATTATAAGTAGGAAAACAATCTTTGTGTACGTTGTTTGGAAAGTAGTGTATGAGTTTTATAAAACATGAAGATCATGAGATTTACTTATTATAGTGTTTTTAGGTTTAAAAGTAACTAGCAACCTAGCATAAATCTTCCCAAGAGCAAGTAGACTATCTCCAAAAAAGGTAGTAGTAAAATAAACATATCTAGTATCATAAGGTAAAACTGCCAGTGGGCGCCAACAAACTGACACGAACCCACTGGCAAGTATGTATGTCTGTAAGAAAACAGGAAAACTACCTCACAACAACAAGAGAAAGATCCCTACAACTCAAGGGATCACCAGCAACACCATAGCAAAACTAGCCGTCTACTCGGCTACTAGTCAGAACCTGTGGCATTCAGAAAAGAAAAGAATACTTCAGCAAGTAAAATAAGAAAATCAGAATTAGAGCGTTAAATCAAAATGGGACAAAAGAGAGTAAGTAAACATGACAGTAAAAACAAACACTGTCCCATGTAAGAAAAAGTACAGCAAGTACCAGGTAACAACAACAAGCCCTGCCCAAATCCCGCAGAGACTACAAGGCAAAAGATAAGAAAAATTTGCCACAATATGCTGCATTCTACAAGGAAGAAAACACCTAACAATACTAATTTGTGAGTTAATGGCAGTAGTAAAAAAGATGGACCTGAGTTGGTGACCAAAAATAGTCCCCCAAACAAACAGTTCCAAGTAAAATAAAATTTCACTGTGTCAGCACAAAACCACCTCAAACCCAGCCCGTACCTGGGATAAAAAGGGCGGCGACCACAGCAATACCCAGCCCGTGCCTGGGACTAAAAAGTGGCGGCCACGGCTCGCACACAAAACATCTCGCTTCTTTAGAGCGTCAAAATACCACTACCTGTCATAACCCACGATTCGGCCCTCAAAACAAAGGAAGAATGAAAGGCCGACAAGACATCCCCCCCCTAGGAGGTATTCACTCGGGAAGAAGAAACAAAACAGAGAAGAAATAAATCTCAGCCTACAGGAATCGTCGAACAGAGCTCGATGATTTTCGTCGAGCGCGGGAAAACGTCGAACGCATGAAAAATCGTCGAACGCAGCTCGATGATTTTCGTCGAACACCGGCCACGGGGAATCGTTGAACTCCGTTCGACGATTTGCCGTTAAACGCAGACCACAGAAAATCGTCGAATACAGGCCACGGGAAAATATCGTCGAATACTGTTCGACGATTTTCCTTTCGTCGAACAAAGGTCATGGGAAAAATCGTCGAACGCCGTTCGACGATTTTCCTTACGCCGAACACTGGCCATGGGAGAATCGTCGAACTCCGTTCGACAATTTTTGTCGGACCCAGAACTAAGGCACATCGTCGAGCTCAGCTCGACGATAATCTTCGAACCCAGATCGACGATTTTCGTCGAACTGACTGCATTGAGTACACAGAAATCATGTACCTCCAACTTCATTTCCGTCCAATCTTCATAGCATAATTCAATCCTATTACTCATAGTATAAGTAGGAAAACCCACTGCTACTAAATTCTAGGGTTGAAAGGCTAGATACTACCCAAATAGAGGTTTAACAGGGAACGCTTTGATAAACGAAAATAAGACTACAACAACATGACCAGAAATTTGAGTTTCAGAACTTGATAAAATGCAAAAAAAGAAACATAAAGGAGCATTCCTGGTTCAGGTCTTCATGATTTTTACAGGAAAACAGAGCAAAATAATAATCTTAGGAAACATAAGTGATAGCAACAAAATTGACATGAATAGGAGAAGAAAAACTTGGCAAGGGTAGGAGCACCACTTGCCTTAAATACCAATGATTTATCTTGCATAGCACTTCCTCTCTCTCTCTCGGCTCCAGCCGCAACAACACGTAACAGGATTCTACATTTTTAATGGCGGAGAAAGATCAAACCAGAAATTCCGAGACCCCTAGAAAACCACGAAAATTGAATCTCTTACCGTAGGAATGAAGGTCTAGGTGAGAGCACTCCAAATACGCTTTCGGAATCGAATTCCGTCCACTAACTCTCCCAGGATCGGCGTCTGAAGGGTAGCAGGGTTGGCGGTTTTTCTTCCTCTCGACACTGTGGCGGTTATTCTTTCAAGGAAGGAGACAATGAATAGTCTTGATTTTGTCTAAGGCTTTATATATATGCATGGACAAGTCTAATCAACCTTAACCACCACCTAAAAGCCACTGGCTTCATTCAAACTTTATTAATTAATTATTTGCATCATTATTATCAACACATCAAAACGACGCGAAAATCGAACCACCTCGGAATTCGACGAAATTCACACCGTAGCTAAATACCTATGCTACGAACGCAACAGCGAAGTCGAAAACAACTTTCGACGAGCAAAACTCGGGTTATCACAACCCGAAGCCAAAACACAAGCATCCCCCGAGAGACCTCACCGGTCACCAACACAGACCCGGCTTGCTAGGGGATCTTGCCAAAAAGGCTGCCAACAACCACACAAGGAACCTAAAGAGCTAAAACCATGCTCTAACAAACGACACAACCCGGAAACACGTCAACGTAACGCCAAATGAGAATTAAATAATCGCAAAAAAATCGGGGGCGTTACAATCACTCCCCCTAAAAGAAAGTTTCGCCCCGAAACTTTACATAAACTACTTCTACTATGGAACGAAGGTAACAAACAAGAGTACTAAAAAGGAAACGTACCAATCAAATCAAGGGAACAGATGAGGGTGGGCCTCCCTCATAGCCGACTCTAGCTCCCAAGTCGCGCTTTCCAAATCCTGATTCTTCCATAGAACTTTCACCATCGGGATAGACTTCGTCCGCAACACCCGATCTTGAGTATACAAGATGCGGACCGACACCTCAACATATGAAAGATTAGGCTCCAACTGGGGCACAACATCCAATACTTGCCCACTGCTTCGCACACACTTCCACAATTGGCTTACATGAAACATATTATGAATACCTGGGAAATTTGCTGGCAAATCCACTCTATATGCTGACACGCCAATCCGTTCAACAATCTTAAACGGGCCCACATACCTCGGATCCAATTTCCAGTTCTTACTGAACCTCTTAACACCAACCATCGGGGAAACCTTAAGAAACACAAGGTCCCCTACAGAAAATTCCAAGTCAGACCTACACCGGTTGGCGTTCTTCCAATATCTCTCCTGAGCAATACAAAGCTTTTCTCGAATAAGGTTCACTGCGACTTCCATTTCCTCGAGTGCATCCGGACCCAGCACAGGCCTCTCACCGACCTCGGTCCAAAACAAGGGTGTTCTGCAGCACCTCCCATACAATGCTTCAAATGAAGCCATTTGCAAGCTCTCCTGGTAAATATTATTGTATGTGAATTCCAAAAGCCGCAAACGCTCATCTCATGCTCCTCCGTGGTCCAAGATGTAGCACCTGATCATATCCTCAACTATCTAGTTCACTCGCTCAGTCTAACCATTGGTCTGTGGGTGGTAAGTTGTAGAATACCTCAAATCTGTACCCAAACCCTCTTGCAGACTCCTCCAGAAGCGAGATGTAAAACGGGAGTCTCGATCCGAAATGATGCCAATTGGTACCCCGTGCAATCTGATGACCTCATTCAAATCCATCTCCGCTATCTTTTTCATCGGATAGTCAATCTTATACGGCACGAAGTGAGCACACTTCGTCAGTCTGTCCACTATAACCCAAACAGAATCAAATCCCCTTGGAGATCTCGGCAAGCCCGTAATGAAGTCCATAGAAATGCATTCCCACTTCCAAGTAGGGATCTCCAATGGAGTCAACTTGCCACCAGGCCTTCCATGATCGGCCTTCACAAGCTTGCAAGTGTGGCACTCAGCAACAAATCGGGCTATATCACCCTTCATCCCATACCACCAGGCAATCTGCTTCAACTCATGATACATCTTTGTAGATCCTGGATGGTAGGCAACACTGGATCCATGAGCCTCTCTGCAAATCATACCCCTGATATCTCCTACAGCGGGGATGCAAAACCTACCGCGGTACTTCAAAGTACCCGCATAATCGATAGAGAAATACGGCAACTCCCCTCTCTCAATCCTGAGATATAAGTGCAGAAGATCCGGATCATCCTTCTGGTGCAACCTGGTAAGTGCAATCCAAGACGGCTCTGCCACTGCCAAACTGCTCTGCATGTCATAGCGTCCCACGAAAATATCCATCAGGAGGAACTCTTCCACTAAACAATCAGCGGTGAGATTAAATATCTTCCCCGTCTTCCGGCTCAGGGCATCGGCCACCACATTGGCCTTGCCCGGATGATACTATATATCCACATCATAATCGGCCACATACTTTATCCATCGCAGCTGGCGCAGATTTAACACCTTCTGTGAGAACACGTACTTTAGACTTTTATGATCGGTGTAGATCTTACACTGAGCACCATAAAGTAAATGTCTCCATAGCTTCAGGGCAAAGATCACTACTGCGAACTCAAGATCATGCGTGGGGTAGTTCCTCTCATGAGTCTTCAATTGCCTCGACCCATCCGCAATCACCTTCCCTTCTTGCATCAACACCCCTCCGAGCACAACATGCGAGGCATCCACATATACATCATAGTTCTTGCCCTCCGTAGGCAATGTCAAAACAGGAGCAGAACACAACCTGCTCTTCAGCTCCAGAAAAGCCTCCTCGCATTTCTCGCTCCAAATGAACGCCGCATTCTTCTGCGTCAGCTTAGTTAAGGGCACTGCCAGTGTAGAAAAACCCTCAACGAATCTTCTATAATAGCCGGCCAACCCCAAGAAGCTCCTAATCTCCTTGGGTGTGCACAGCCTATGCCAATCCATCACTGCAGAAATCTTTTTCAGGTCAACCGAAATGCCGTCTTTGTTCAACACATGACCCAGGAAGGAAACCTGGGACAACTAAAATTCACATTTACTCAGCTTGGCGAATAACTGATGGTCTCTCAAAGCAGATAAAACAAATCGCAGACGGTGCTCATGCTCCTCAGCACTGCGAGAGTAGATCAACACGTCATCAATGAATACCACCATGAACTTGTCTAGGAAGTCCTTGAACACCCGGTTCATCATATCCATAAATGTTGATGGCGTGTTGGTCAAACCAAACGACATAACTAGGAATTCGAAATGCCCATCCCTCGACCTGAAAGCAGTCCATGGAATGTCCGACTCGCGGATCTTGAGCTGATGATAGCATGATCGAAGGTCAATCTTAGAAAACACCGTGCTACCACGCAACTGATCAAATAAATCATCGATCCTCGGCAGAGGGTACCTGTTCTTAATGCTAACTTTGTTCAGCTCCGTATAGTCAATGTACAGCCTCATCGACCCATCCTTCTTCTTCACTAATAAAATAGGAGCACCCCAAGGCGACGAACTCGGCCTGATAAAGCCTTTTGCCAAAAACTCGTCAAACTGGACTTGCAACTCCTCCAGCTCATGAGGGAACATCCTGTAAGGCTCCTTATTTATAGGACGCATACCCGGTTCCAAATCAATCACAAACTCAACATCCCGCTTGGGTGGAAGACCAGGAAGGTAATCAAGAAAAACATCAGAGAAACCACGAACAACAGGAATCTCCTCCAAGTGCGGTACACTAACAGCAGTCCCAACCACCGAGACTGAACAAGCAAAACAATCACAATGAAACAGCTTCTGAGCACATACCGCAGAAATGATAGCAGAATCCTGGCACGGATCAGCATACACACTTCCAGGCTGACTGTTGTCCTTGATGAAGTCCAAGCTCTTCCCTTTGCACTGAATAACCGCATCATACCTAGACAACCAGTCCATGCCCAGAATAACATCGAAGTCCTCTAGATCAATCATCTTCAAGTCTGACTTCGCAAGAAAGTCCCCCAACAAAATAGGGCAATCCAAAATGCCCAAATCTGACAACACAGATTCACTAGAAGGGAACTTGATGCGGAAGGTATCACGAACTTGATCTAGAATCAACCGATATCGCTCTACAAAAGCTCTAGCCACAAACGAGTGGGTAGCGCCGGAGTCGAACAGAACACGCGCCCAGCGGTTCTTCACCTTAAATTTCCCTATAGTAGTATATATAAGCAACTAAGGAAATACCAAAACAAAGCTATAACCATTCTAGCAAATAAAACTTTCAAGCTAGGAAAACAACTATCCTGAGATGACCTGAGTTGAGAGCTGAGCCTCCTCGGAAGAGATCAAGTTCAGCTTTACTTTGCGCTTGTCCACACGCTGAGGTGGAGGTAAAGCCTAAAGTGGAACTTCCTAAAGAATAGGCTGGACCTATGGACACCTAGTCTTTATATGGCCCTTCTGGCGACACTGAAAGCAGGCCTTATCCTTGGACCAGCACTGGGCAGCATCATGCCCGGGTCGCTTGCAAACAGAACAGGAAACATCCTTCCTAGGAGCACCTTGAATAGCATGAACTTGCTCCGTTTTCTGAGCTCCCGCCTTCTTGAAACACCTCTAAACTGTGTGGCCTGACCGGCCACAGAAGCTACACACCACCTTGCTCTTCTTTCTCGAAGCAGCATCAAGTACCTGGGGGTTCTTCTCTTCAGCAGACTTCCTCTTGTCCTTCCTCTTTTGCTGGCCTCTGTTCTTTGCGGTCTCAATTGCCTCCACTTTCAGAGCATCCTCCACTACACCTGCATAAGTCACTGATCCATAGGCACTAGCTAATTGCTGAACCTCGCTCCTCAAGCCACCAAGGAATCGCTTGACTCGATCTGCTTCAACCCTCACCAACCAAGGGGCAAACTGGTTGAACTTGCTGAACTCTATCTCATACTCACTGACCGTGAGTTGCCTCTGCTTCAGGTGAAGGAAGTCGTTCATTAGTCGGTCACGCTCGATCGAAGGTAAGAACTTTCACAACAGCATCTCCTTGAACAATCCCCAAGAGCAATCGTCCACCAAGCTCTCCTTTTCTCTAAGACACCAGCTCTTAGCCAAACCCTTTAGCTGATAGGAGGCTATCATCACTCTCTGATCATCTGAAATATCGGAGTACGAGAACATCTCCTCCATGGAGATCAACCAATCATCTATGACCATGAAATCTGCATTCCCATCATATGTAGGAGGGCTAAGCCTCTGAAACTGAGAAATGAAGGCCATCTCCGCTGGCACCACCACTGGAGGTCTCAGGGGAGCAGGTGGGGGAGGGGCAGCTGACCCCCCTGCAGGGTCTTGCACTCCCTGAGTCTGTCCTGCCACAACTGCCGCCAGAGACTGGATCTGGACCTACATCTCCACCAACTGCCTGGTCAAGGAATCATTGCTCAACCGCAAGCTCTTGATCACCGCATCACTCTGCACTCCAGAAGTCTCACCCTCAGACAGGGGAGTCGACCTCGTCAAAGGACGTCTTGCCATCCGATGGTCATATCAAAATTAGTCAAATCCTGGTACAATAGTTGGAACTAACTATAAGTACAGATAATACATACATAAATATGATCTTAAAACTGCTAAACTTGCTCTGGGAGTTTATTTGAACAAAAAAAGATGTTATGTCTAACCTAGGATGGTTAACCACCATCATCTAACTCTTGTGCCTAGATCGGGAATGCATGAATTTTATATTCTTTTTCTGATTTAAAAAAACCATGTGTGTACGTATGTCATCCTGCAAATCTTTAGCTTGGCACGTTGTGCTTATGCAATGTTATGCTATGCATGATTGTGCTATACATTCTAAAAAAGGCCCTAATGCATGTCATGAGTGGCGTACGCATGAAAATGTTATACATCCCATACTACATAACATTCTCATGAAACGAAAAAGAAATGTGTTGGTCGCATTCATGTGGTGATGTTATGCATCCCATACTACATAATCCTCACATGTTGCCCCTATGGTGGATCTATATATAGACACATATTATGCATCTCATACTACATAATATGCCCTGTATACTTCATGTTATGCTATCAGTGTAGTGTTTGTGCTTCAACCAAGACGTGCTGATGACATATCAGTGTGTGTATGATATGATGCTAAACATCTAATACCTACAAGGAAAGGTTGCCCGACAATTTATCAAGCAACCTGGCTCTGATACCAACTGTCACAACCCGCATTTTTCTCCGAATTTAAGAAGTATCAGAGTACGAGAAAATGCGCGTCCTTATGCCACGTCGAATAGGGGATAACTGTTGACGCTCAGGCGAACACCAAATAAGTAGACTATGAAAATTCATGAGTTTAATGATTAGAAAAATCGGTTATATTTTAGAGGCCGTATCCCTCGACTTAGTGGATCACCTAGTCCACAGTTTAAAACTATACTTATACGCGGCGGAAAATACTTTATTTATATTTGACATCCTATGATAGTGCATAAGTGACCCCCGAGGTCAACTTATACTATGCAAGACTCTAGATTTATATTATATTATAAGTAGGAAAACGATCTTTGTTTACGTTGCTTGGAAAGTAGTGTATGAGTTTTATAAAACATGTTGATCATGAGATTTACTTAATATAGTGTTTTTAGGTTTAAAAGTAACTAGCAACCTAGCATAAATCTTCACATGAATAAGTAGACTATCTCCAAAAAAGGTAGCAGTAAAATAAACATATCTAGTATCATAAGGTAAAACTTCCAGTGGGTGCCAACAAATTGACACGAACCCACTGGCAAGTATGTATGTGTAACACCCCCTATCTGTCACATGGCATATAGCAGTAGGTCCGGCCGGTGCCCGACGCCGTTTGCCACAGACAGACCGGGTGGTTACGCATGGAAACCATCCAACCAATCAACGTCCTACACAGAGCATTCTAGCGGAAGCAGTTTATAAAGGTTGTAATTAAGAACCCAGCACTAAAGCATGAATGTCCACTAATCCAAAATAGGAATGTATTACAAATACCAACAGTAGCCTTAAGGCCTTACAAAATGTTTCACTTGATATTACATGATTTACAAACCACGGCATGCAGGCCGGTCATACATGAATAAAACAGTAAACACTTCCAAATATGCCTTCGAGGGCCGGCTTCGCACTTGGGCTTTAGCCCGCTATTGACCGCTTGGTCCAGCAGCACCTGCAAACAACAAACCACCGCATGGTAGCAAAACAAGGCAACGGTCAGCAATGCTGACCAAATTATAACGATCCCTCCCCCAACTCGGGGCGGCGATGCTCCTTCCCTGCATTTCATTAGCATAAGCGAGCAATATATATATTTAGCCATTACATCACAGACGTTGGCTCGCACGGCCACACGCCCCGTGCTCTCAGGGCACATTCTCGGTGAACCGGTCGATGTCACGTCAATTTAAGCCATAGACATTCCGGACTCACCACCGCCACTTTGACGGCCAAACCTATGAGCAATTTGTCTTCCTGGCCTGGGTCACGACAATTTAAGCCAATGACCGCCGAAGACCCTAATCTATGCCAACGACAAGTGCCACGTGCCTTTAGGTCTCTTTAACCGAACGACATAGAATGGGTACGGTTCCATCTAACCCGTGCTCACATCGCAACGACAATTTAAGCCATCTGCGCGGGTCAAACTTCCACCGAGTCCCATTTCCATCACAGTTCACATAACCCGGTTATGTTCAAGTTGGCTCTCAGGCCACCAAGTTTGCAGGATCTCGTATCCGCCCAGTTTTCCGGGTGCACTTTTGGGTTAGTCCCCAAGGCTCCCTGCTGCAATCTACTGCGTAGAAACCCGAAAAACAATCAATAGCACGGAGTCTTCTCCGACATTTATGCAATGCAACATCACCGATCCAGACCAACATGTCCGGGTAGGTTTCACACATCATGCCTATGTTCGTTCTCGCTTACGGACTGTAAACAACGGGGACTTCATATATCTACCCGAAGGAACGACTCCAACTCTCCGCAAACTCGCGAGAGCGGGCTTCCTATGCAAAGAAGGAGAGCTACTCATGCTCAAGAAGAGAATCGTTACCCTAGCGTTCCTCTTTGGCGCCATTGAAAAGTAAACGGATGAAAAGCACCGCACTAGCTTTGCCTCCGTGGATCCGCAGTCTCCTCGCGATTCGGAGCTTCGAAGCTCCACCAATGGCCGGATCTAGCTCCTTCTTCCTTCCTTGGCTCTCCTCTCTCTCTAAGCTTTTAGAAAGATGATAACTTATGAAAAGTGAGGGTTTCAAAGTCCAAACCCGGGTATATCCCTTCAGGAACAACCCCCAGCCGTTGGATCCCAAAATAAAGAAACGAACGGCTTTGATTCGGGACTGAAATGCCCAATCTGGACCGAACACGGCCTGGCACACGCCCGTGTCCATGGCCGTGTGCCTCATTCGCCGTCAAAATCGAATCGCCTGGAACAACACACGGGTATCGAACACTCCCGTGTTCGACCTGACACGCCCGTGTTCCACCTGACACGGCCGTGTGGCCGGTCGTGTATCCCCATCATTTTTCCCCGAAAACAACCCGAGCACTGCACGGGTTCTAGGACATGCCCGTGTCCTTGCCCGTGTCACCTTGACACACCTAGGCTCCAAGCCGTGTACACGGTCTCGACACTCGACACTTCGTCGGGCGAAGATCGTCGACCTGATGACGCGGCCTTGGACACGCCCGTGTCCTAAGCCGTGTGCCTTGTCTCGACACAATGTCGAGACCAAAGTGTCGACTTCCCGGGACGAGTGTCGACACGGGTTGACACGCCCTGCGACACGCCCGTGTCGCAGGCCGTGTGCCATGTCTCGACACTTCGTCGAACGCAAAGTGTCGACCTCGCGGGCAAGTGTCGACACGGGTCGACACGCCCTGCGACACGCCCGTGTCGCAGGCCGTGTGCCCAGTCTCGACACAATGTCGAGACCAAAGTGTCGACTTCCCGGCTGAGTGTCGACACAAGCTTGACACGCCCTGGGACACGCCCGTGTCCCAGGCCGTGTGCCTGCAGCCAGAACCCAAAACTGGCCCAAAACGTCCTCCGTCGCTCCTTTGAGTTTCGGGGCTTTACAACTCTCCCCCTCTTAAAAGAATTTCGTCCTCGAAATTAGATAAAGGAAAGACATGTACAAAACCAAAATTTGTACCTGAGCGGAACAACTCTAGATACCCGTCAAGCATAGTCTGCTCTCTCTCCCAAGAGAGCTCCTCACGACCGCAATTGTCCCACTGGACCTTGACCATCCTGATCTCTTTATTGCGTAGCCGCTTGACCTCAGAGTCCTCAATTCGCACGGGCTTGACCTTTGTCGTCAGCCCACTATCCACCGGCACTTGATCAACCGCGATCACTTGCGTAGGCTCTTGCACTGCCTTCCGAAGTACCGAAATATGGAATACATCATGTAAACCACTAAGCTCCACGGAAAGCTTCAACCGATAGGCCGCTTCACCAACTCGCTCCAGAACCTCAAACGGTCCAAGGTACCTCGGGCTTAGCTTTTTCAATCGCCACACCCGCGAGACACCCTTGAACGGCTTGATCTTTAAGTATACATAATCGCCCACAGCGAACTCCACGTTCCTGTGCTTGGCATTATAGTACTTTGCTTGCCGGTCCTGAGCGATAAGCAACCTCTCCCGAATGATTCTCACCAAAGAAGTAGCATCCTTCACCTCCGATCGCTTATACAACTTTGACTCACCCGTTTCTAACCAAGACAACGGCGTGCAACATTTTCTACCATATAGGGCCTCGAAGGGCACCATTTGAATACTCGCTTGGTAGCTATTGTTGTATGCGAACTCCACCAAATAAAGGTGTTCTTCCCACTGCTTTCCAAAATCCAAGACACACATGCGGAGCATGTCTTCCATAGTTCTATTGACCCTCTCGGTCTGCCCATCCATTTGCGGATGGAAGGCTGTGCTGAATTTCAGCTTTGTTCCCAACATTTGCTGCACAAGCCTCCAATCATTGGACGTGAACCGCCCATCTCGGTCACTCACGATGCTGCAGGGCATACCATGAAGTCGTACTATGTTATCCACATAAAGCTTTGCCAACTTCTCCACCGGATCATCCTTCCTATGCGGAATAAAATGCGACACCTTCATTAATCGATCAACCACCACCCAAATGGCGTCGTTCCCCTTTTGCGACCTTGACAAACTATGCACAAAGTCCATAGAGATGTCGTCGAATTTCCACTCCGGAATAGGCAAGGACTTAAGAAATCCTCCCGGCTTTTGGCACTCCGCCTTTACCAAGGCGCAAGTTTGGCACCACGCTACGTATAGTGCCACATCCTTCTTCAAACCCGGCCACCAAAACAGTTTCTTCACATCACGGTACATCTTCGTGCTCCCCGGGTGAATCGAGTACTTTTTATGGTGTGCCTCGTACAACAACTCCACCCGTAAATTCCCCACACTTGGGACGCACAGACGACCGTCCTTCCAAAGTAATCCGTCCTCCACGACGAATTGGGAATTTGACCCATCCAGAGCCTCTACCATGAACTGCTTCATAAGAGCATCCATATCCAAAGCCTGCCAAATACGATCAGCCAGGTCATATTGGACTTCAGTCCAATTCAGTACTGCTTCAGCACTTGATTGTCTATCCACACAAACAATCTCCAACGCCTCCAAGTCCCTCACCAACCGCTCATCATGTACCAATAGCCAATTGGCTTGAGCTGGGGCTCGGCGACTCAACGCGTCCGCAACCGCATTCCCTTTACCAGGCACGTAGTGGATCTTGAATGTATAGTCCCCCAGGAACTCCATCCATCTACGCTGCCGCATATTCAGATCTTCCTGATCAATAAGATACTTCAGGCTCTTGTGATCAGTGTAGATATCAATCTTCACACCGTACAAATAGTGTCTCCACAGCTTCAAGTCAAAAATCACGGCCGCTAACTCCAATTCATGGACCGGATAGTTCCTTTCGTGCACTTTTAGCTGTCTCGAGCCATAAGCTATTACACTTCAGTGTTGCAGTACCATGCAACCCAAACCGCTGCCCAAAGCATCACTATAAATCTCATAGCCTTCGGTCCCACATGGCGAACTCAGCACAGGCACCGTGGTCAACCGACACTTCAACTCCTCAAAAGCTCGTGCGCACTCCGGCGTCCAAATGAACTTATGCTCCTTCCTCGTCAAAGTATTGAGAGGTAACGCTATCCGCGAGAAGTTCTCTACGAAGCGCCTATAATAGCCGACAAGCCCCAGAAAACTCCGGACTTTCGCTACCGTAACAAGCTCAGGTCACTCCCGTATCGCAACAATCTTCGCCGGATCAACAGCAATACCCTCTCCACATACTATATGCCCGAGGAACGCCACTGAGGATAGCCAAAACTCGCACTTCGAGAACTTGGCATACAACTGATTTCTCCTTAGCATCTCCAACACCAAATGAAGATGCTTGAAGTGATCTTCCTCACTTTGCGAGTACACCAAAATATCGTCGATGAAGACGATCACGAAATGGTCCAAGTACTCCCTGAAAGTCCTGTTCATCAAATCCATGAACACTGACGGCGCATTAGTCAGCCCAAATGGCATGACCGTAAACTCATAATGCCCGTATCTCGTACTAAACGCTGTCTTCGGGATTTCACTCTCCCTTATTCGCAGCTGATAGTACCCAGCCTTGAGATCCAACTTCGAGTACACCGTCGACCCGACTAACTGATCAAAAAGATCATCAATCCGGGGGATCGGGTACTTGTTCTTCTCCGTCAGCTTGTTGAGCTCCCGATAATCAATACATAACCTCAAGCTTCCATCCTTCTTCTTAACAAAGAGGACCGGTGCACTCCAAGGAGAAGAACTCGGGCGCACATACCCTTGCTCCAACAACTCTTGCAGTTGAACTTTCAGCTCCGCCATTTCCTTAGGCGCTAGCCGATAAGGATATCATGACACAGGCTTTGCACCTAGCACTAGCTCAATCGTAAAATCTATCTCCCGCTGAGACGGGGCTCCAGGAAGATCTGCGGGGAACACATCAGGGTATTCCGATACCACTGAAATACAATCCAACGCGGGCTTTGGCTTTGCAACCTCCACTAGTGTAAAGAACAGTTCTGCTCCGGCACGAACCGCCTTCACCACCTGAAGAGCAGACATCAACGTCTTGCTTGACCCCTTTAAGCCCGTAAAAGTCGTCTCACGACTTGCTCCCAGCTTGACTTCCTTGCGACCGCAGTCAATATAGGCCTGCTGCTCCGAGAGCCAGTCCATGCCAAATATAACATCGAACTCCACCAATGGAAGTAAAGACGCCTGCAGATCGAACACCTGATTCCCAATACGAATCTTAACATCGCAGATCCTATCCGCGCGCATCGAACACTCATTGGGCAACAACACATCCAACTTATCGTTCGTCATCGAAGAAGGGACTCCGATGCGTGATATAAATCCTTCGGACAAGAAGGAGTGTGAAGCTCCCGTATCGAAGAGTGCTCGTGCCGGATTTTCACAAATCAATACAAATCCTAAACAAGCAGTGGTAAGGTAACATGTGCATAACAAGTATTTAAAGAAATTGACTTGCTATAACTTAAATCGTACCTGTCACTATATCAGCTTGTTTGATGGCCTCCTGTTGGCCAAGATTATAGACCATCGGTTGGGCCGGAGCATAGTGGGATGCGGTCGACTCCATCGCCTTGCCCTTCTCTTCATAAGTAGCTCCTTGCCTTCTCTCGGACTTAGGACGTCTGCTCCGACAGTCACGGGCAAAATTCCCCGTCTTTCCACAAGTAAAACACGCGCCCGGGGTCCGACCCGTAGTCGCCCCAGAAGCACCAAAAGGAGCTGGACCTGAAGTCCTATGCTTCTTGAAAGACCTTCGATAGCCGGACTTTGAAGTAGTCGGCACTTTAAACTCAGATTTCCTATCACCCAAGCTTTTCTTTGCTTGCACATTCTTCATGTCCTTCTCCAAGGACCGGGCAGTATTGACCAAGGTTAAGAAACCCTGCGTCATCGACCCCGAGAGTAGTAACCTCAACTCATCTCTCAAGCCTTCATAGAAGTGATTAGTCTTGCGCTCTCATCCACGATGGTGGAGCTAGCATAACGACTCAGACGAGTAAACTCGTGGAGATATTCATCCACGCTCCTCTCACCCTGAACCAACTTTAAAAACTCATTCTCCAACGCTATCTTCTGCGTCGAAGGGAGGTTTCTAGCCAAGAATAATCTCGAGAACTCCTCCATCGAGACATCACCAAGTTGCCTACCTCTCAGTAAGTGCAGCTCTAATCCTTCCCACCACATCCTCGCTTCACCTTCCAGAAGGAACGTAGCGATGGTGGTCATTTGCCACTCCTCTGTCTCCGTTGCTGTCATGACTCTCTTCACACTGGAGAGCCAGTCTTCAGCCTGAGATGGGGTTCCCAACCCCGAGAATAACGGAGGGTTAAAGCTCATAACATGCTTAAGCTGCCTCTCGGTTGCCCTCCTTGGCATCACCGGTTCCACAACCACTTGCTCCACTCTCCTCGGCTCAGCCTCTTGAAGAGGTTCCTGCTCAGTGACAGGAGCGGGCTGCTGCGTTTGCCTTACAGGCTGCGCATTTATCACGGCCAACACCGCTTCAGCCACCAATCGTATATTCTCAGCCGATAAAGGTGTTGCAGGAGCAACATCTGGTTCACTGCTAGCCTCAGAAACTCGGCGTTCTGACGGCCCAACACCACTTCTGGTCACCTATAGTGGTACAAAATACCGTTAAGCGACCAAATAAATTGCAAACAACAATTATAGGAAAACGCAGGTTCCTCAAACACATGTATTTTCATTCCTAAGTGGACATTCATGAGTTCTTTTACCGTTATAACGATGACGCACACAATGTGCTCACCACCCCTTAAAAAGAATTCGCCCACGAATTCAAGATAAGCCCGACCAAAACCAGTTGTCTGATACCAAATTGTAATACCCCCTATCCGTCACATGGTATATAGCAGTAGGTCCGGCCGGGGCCCGACGCCGTATGCCACAGACAGACCGGGTGGTTACGCATGGAAACCATCCAACCAATCAACGTCCTACACAGAGCATTCTAGCGGAAGCAGTTTATAAAGGTTGCAAATAAGAACCCAGCACTAAAGCATGAATGTCCACTAATCCAAAATAGGAATGTATTACAAATACCAACAGTAGCCTTAAGGCCTTACAAAATGTTTCACTTGATATTACATGATTTAAAACCGCGGCACACAGGCCGGTCATATATGAATAAAACAGTAAACACTTCCAAATAGGCCTTCGAGGGCCGGCTTTGCACTTGGGATTTAGCCCGCTATTGACCGCTTGGTCCAGCAGCACCTGCAAACAACAAACCACCGCATGGTGGCAAAACAAGGAAACGGTCAGCAATGCTGACCAAATTATAATGATCCCGCCCCCAACCCGGGGCTGCGATGCTCCTTCCCTGTATTTCATTAGCATAAGCGAGCAATATATATATTTAGCCATTACATCACAAACGTTGGCTCGCACGGCCACACGCCCCATGCTCTCAGGGCACATTCTCGGTGAACCGGTCGATGTCACGTCAATTTAAGCCATAGACATTCCGGACTCACCACCGCCACTTTGACGGCCAAACCTATGAGCAATTTGTCTTCCTGGCCTGGGTCACGACAATTTAAGCCATTGACCGCCGAAGACCCTAATCTATGGCAACGGCAAGTGCCACGTGCCTTTAGGTCTCTTTAACCGAATGACATAGAACAGGTACGGTTCCATCTAACCCGTGCTCACATCGCAACGACAATTTAAGCCATCTGCGCGGGTCAAACTTCCACCGAGTCCCATTTCCATCACAGTTCATATAACCCGGTTATGTTCAAGTTGGCTCTCAGGCCACCAAGTTGGTAGGATCTCGTATCCGCCCAGTTTTCCAGGTGCACCTTTGGGTTAGTCCCCAATGCTCCCTGCTGCAATCTACAGCGTAGAAACCCGAAAAACAATCAATAGTACGGAGTCTTCTCTGGCATTTATACAATGCAACATCACCGATCCAGACCAACATGTCCGGGTAGGCTTCACACATCATGCATATGTCCGTTCTCGCTTACGGACTCTAAACAACGGGGACTTCACATATCTACCCGAAGGAACGCCTCCAACTCTCCACAAACTCGCGAGAGCGGGCTTCCTATGCAAAGAAGGAGAGCTACTCATGCTCAATAAGAGAATCGTTACCCTAGCATTCATCTTTAGCGCCATTGAAAAGTAAACGGATGAAAAGCACCGCACTAGCGTTGCCTCCGTGGATCCGGAGTCGGCTCGCGATTCGGAGCTTTGAAGCTCCTCCAATGGACGGATCTAGCTCCTTCTTCCTTCCTTGGCTCTCCTCTCTCTCTAAGCTTTTAGAAAGATGATAACTTATGAAAAGTGAGGGTTTCAAAGTCCAGACTCGGGTATATCCGTTCAGGAACAACCCCCAGTCATTGGATCCCAAAATAAAGAAACGAACGGCTTTGATTCGGGACTGAAATGCCCAATCTGGACCGAACACGGCCTGGCACACGCCTGTGTCCAGGGCCGTGTGCCTCATTCGCCGTCAAAATCGAATCCCTTGGAACAACACACGGGTATCGAACACGCCTGTGTTCGACCTGACATGCCCGTGTTCCACCTGACATGGCCGTGTGGCCGGCCGTATATCCCCATCATTTTTCCCCGAAAACAACCCGAGCACTACACGGGTTCTAGGATACGCCCGTGTCCTTGCCCGTATCACCTTGACATGCCTGGGCTCCAAGCCGTGTGCATGGTCTCGACACTCGACACTTCGTCGGGCGAAGATCGTCGACCTGATGACACGGCCTTGGACACGCCCGTGTCCTAGGCTGTGTGCCTTGTCTCGACACAATGTCGAGACCAAAGTGTCGACTTCCCGGGACGAGTGTCGACACGGGTTGACACGCCCTGCGACACGCCCGTGTCGCAGGCCGTGTGCCATGTCTCGACACTTCGTCGAACGCAAAGTGTCGACTTCGCGGGCAAGTGTCGACACGGGTCGACACGCCCGTGTCGCAGTTTGTGTGCCCAGTCTCGACACAATGTCGATACCAATGTGTCGACTTCCCGGTTGAGTGTCGACACAAGCTTGACACGCCCTGGGACACGCCCGTGTCCTAGGCCGTGTGCCTGCAGCCAGAACCCAAAACTGGCCCAAAACGTCCCCCGCCGCTCCTTTGAGTTTCGGGGCGTTACAGTATGTCTGTAAGAAAATAGGAAAACTACCTCACAACAGCAAGAGCAAGATCTCTACAACTCAAGGGATCACCAGCAACACCACAGCAAAACTAGCCGTCTACTCGGCTATAAGTCAGAACCTGAGGCATGCAGAAAAGAAAAGAATACCTCAGCAAGTAAAACAAGAAAATCAGGATTAGAGTGTTAAATCAAAATGGGACAAAAGAGAGTAAGTAAACATGACAGTAAAAACAAACACTGTCCCAAGTAAGAAAAAGTACACCAAGTACCAGGTAACAACATCAATCCATGCACAAATCCCGCAGATACTACAAGGAAAAAGACAAGAAAAACTTGCCACAATATGCTGCATTCTACAAGGAAGAAAACACCTAACAATCCTAATTTGTGAGTTAATGGCAGTAGTAAATAACATGGACCTGAGTTGGTGACCAAAAACAGTCCCCCAAACAAACAGTTCCAAGTAAAATAAAATTTCACTATGTCAGCACAAAACCACCTCAAACCCAGCCCGTACCTGGGATAAAAAGGGTGGCGGCCACAACAATACCCAGCCCGTACCTGGGACTAAAAAGTGGCAGCCACGGCTCGCACACAAAACATCCCGCTTCTTTAGAGCGTCAAAATACCACTACCTGCCATAACCCACGATTCGACCCTCAAAACAAAGGAAGAACGAAAGGCCGACAAGACATCCCCCCTAGGAGGTATTCACTCGGGAAGAAGAAAAAAATTGAGAAGAAATAAATCTCAGCCTACAGGAATTGTCAAACACAGCTCGATGATTTTCGTCGAGCGCGGGAAAATCGTCGAATGCATGAAAAATCGTCGAACGCAGCTCGACGATTTTCGTCGAACACAGACCACGGGAATCGTCGAACTCCGTTCGACGATTTGCCGTTAAATGCAGACCACAGGAAATCGTCGAATACAGGCCACGGGAAAATATCGTCGAACGCCGTTCGACGATTTTCCTTTCGTCGAACAAAGGTCACGGGAAAAATCGTCGAACGCCGTTCGACGATTTTCCTTACGCCGAACAGTGGCCACGGGAGAATCGTCGAACTCCGTTCGATGAATTTTGTCAGACCCAGAACTAAGGCACATCGTCGAGCTCAGCTCGACGATAATCGTCGAACCCAGATCGGCGATTTCCTTCGAACTGGATGCATTGAGTGCAAAGAAATCCTGCACCTCCAACTTCGTTTCCGTCCAATCTTCTTAGCCTAATTCAATCCTATTACTCGTAATATAAGTAGGAAAACCCACTGCTACTAAATTCTAGGGTTGAAAGGTTAGATACTACCCAAACAGAGATTTAACAGGGAACACTTTGATAAATGAAAACAAGACTACAGCAACACGGCCGAAAATTTGAGTTTCAGAACTTGAAAAAAATGCAAAAAAAGAAACATAAAGGAGCATTCCTGTTTCAAGGTCTTCATGATTTTTACAGGAAAACAGAGCAAAATAATAATCTTAGGAAACATAAGTGATAGCAACAAAATTGACATGAATAGGAGAAGAAAAACTTGGCAAGGGTAGGAGCACCACTTGCCTTAAATACCAACGATTTATCTTGCACAGCCCTTCCTCTCTCTCTCGGCTCCAGCCGCAACAGCACCTAACAGGATTCTACAGTTTTAATGGCGGAGAAAGATCAAACCAGAAATTCCGAGACCCCTAAAAAACCACGAAAATTGAATCTCTTTCCGTAGGAATGAAGGTCTAGGCGAGAGCACTCCAAATCCGCTTTCGGAATCGAATTCCGTCCACTAACGCTCCCAGGATTGGCGTCTGAAGGGTAGCAGGGTTGGCGGTTTTTCTTCCTCTCGACACTGCGACGGTTATTATTTCAAGGAAGGAGGTAATGAATAGTCTCGATTTTGTCTAAGGCTTTATATATATGCATGGACACGTCTAATCAACCTTAACCGCCACCTAAAAGCCACTGGCTTCATTCAAACTTTATTAATTAATTATTTGCATCATTATTATCAACACATCAAAACGACGTGAAAAACGAACCACCTCGGAATCCGACGAAATTCACACCGTAGCTAAATACCTATGCTACGAATGCAACGGAGAAGTCGAAATCAACTTTTGACGAGCAAAACTCGGGTTATCACTACCCGAAGCCAAAACACAAGCATCCCCCGAGAGGCCTCACCGGTCACCAACACAGATTCGACTTGCTAGGGGATCTTGCCAAAAAGGCTGCCAAGAACCACACAAGGAATCTAAAGAGCTAAAACCACGTTCTAACAAATGGCACAAGCCGAAAATGCATCAACGTAACGCCTAACGAGAATTAAATTATCGCAGAAAAATCGGGGGCGATACACCAGGATTGAACATGCCTTGAACATCCACTTCAAGATCACCAACAACCAAGCGGAATATGAGGCAATCATCGCAGGACTCAGGTTAGCCTGAGAGTTAGGCATACGAGACATTGAGGCCTCGACAGACTCCATGGTGGTGGCAGGCCAAATCAAAGGGGAGTTCGAGGTAAGGGAGCGCACCCTCCAGTTGTACCAAGGGAAGGTCAAGGGCATCATCGGGCAGTTCCGAAGCTTTTCAATTCGGCGCGTCCCGAGTTGGGAGAGCACTCAGGCTGACCAACTCGCTAAGTATGGCGGTCGAGCTGGAGGAATAATGACGGAGCTCTTCAGGCCGTCTACAGAAGAAGGGGAGCTCATGGAGATATGCCAGTAGAGGTCTTGGATGGACCCCTTCATCGCCTTTTTGGCTTCAAGGCAGCTACCCGTGAAAGAACTCGACAAGAAGCATACCAGATACAAATCAGCGTAATACCTGTTGAAAGATGGAGTTTTATACCGCAAGACGCTGCTGGGTTTGCTGGCCTGATGTGTGTTGGAGGAAGAGGTTCCAAAGGTTCTGCAAGAGATTCACTCAGGAGAATGCGGGAGTCACTTGGGGAGCCGAACGTTAGAGGGGAGGGTGCTGAGACAGGGGTACTTCTGGCCTACCCTCAGGAAAGATGCGGAGGAGTTCGCTAAAAGGTTTCAAAATGCCAGGAGTTCGCACCACTCCAGCTCCTTCCGACCCAGAGGTTGCGGACAATCACAGCTCCCTAGCCTTTCGCTATATGGGGGCTAGATCTGGTGGGTCCTTTTCGCCAAGCGAGTGGCCAAAGGAAATTCCTGCTAGTCATGGTGGACTACTTTTCAAAATGGCTGGAGGTGAAGGAGCTGGCTAAGGTGACATCGCAGGTGGTCAAGAATTTCGTATGGGGAGAGATCATCTGTCGGCATGGGTTACCTCTAGCCATTGTAACAGATAATGGACTATAATTTTCAAGAATTGAGTTTGTTGACTTCTGCATCCGTTTGGGAATAGATCTCCGCTTTTCTCTGTTCATCATCCACGAAGTAATGAGCAGGTGAAAGCAGCCAACAAGATCATTGTTAATCTTTTGAGAAAGAAAGTGGAAAATTTGAGGGGAAGCTAGGTTGAGCAGCTCCCTTCAGTCCTTTGGGCCTTGAGACCCACACCAAACACCGTCACGGGAGAGACCCCGTTTAAGCTCTCTCATGGCTCATAGGCTGTCATACCTATCAATTTTTAAGTCACATCACCAAGAGTAGCCGTTGTAAGGGAAGGGTACAAAGGATGGAGAGTGGAGAATGCGGAAGAGCAGAGACTCTCTCTGGATCTTGTGGAAGAGCTCAGAGATTTGACGATGGTCCAGTAGGAGGAGGTCAAGCGCCGGATGGCTAGGTACTTCGACAAGCATATAAGGATCAGACAGTTCGAGAAGGGGGATTTTGTCCTAAAAAAGGTAGATGTATCCGGTAGAGGGGCCTCCGTAGGGAAGCTCCATCCCAATTGGGAGGGTCCTTTTGTAGTAAAAGAGGTCTTGAAGTCGGGAGGGTACCACCTCCAGGATGTGGACGGGGTACCTGTCGATCGATCCCGAACTAGTGATGATTTAAAGAGATTTTACCCATAACACTTCCTGTTCATTACATTTTTTATTGTTATACAATATTTGCAATTTTGATGTGCTCTTCTGATGTGATGAGAGTGTAGGTATCCTTTTTCATGGCATCAAAGGTGAGATGTAAGTAAGGAGACCCCGAGCAGACCCGTAGACCGGGCTCTCATCTAGCTTGCAGGGCTGTAGGCTCACTCGATGGTTGGAGATGGTTTGAAGAGGAGACCCCAAGCAGACCCGCTGACCAGGCTCTCATCTATCTGGCAGGGCTGTAGGATCACTCGGTGGTTGGAGATCATTTGGAGAGGAGACCCCAAGCAGACCCGCTGACCAGGCTCTTATCTTGCTGGCAGGGCTGTAGGCTCACTCGGTGGTTGAAGATGGTTTGGAGAGGAGACCCCGAGCAGACCCGCTGACCAGGCTCTCATCTAGCTGGCAGGGCTGTAGGCTCACTCAGTGGTTGGAGGTTGTTTGGAGAGGAGACCCTAAGCAGACCGGCTGACCAGGCTCTCATCTAGCTGGCAGGACTGTAGGCTCACTCGGCGGTTGATGGACTAAAAATCGTCTCACGAACTACAATCCGAATACGCAAGTGTACCTATCGTTTTATAGTATAGTGATAAAAATATATCAAGGTCATATAAAAACTCGGGGCAGTCAAGTACTATTTCTCAGAATGATTCTATTATCCTACCGAACGATCGAGGGGTTTGAAAATTAAAATGAACTAAGCTTAATTAAAAGAGAAATAAAAATATTGTGAAAGAGTGCTCGATCGACGATTCACTTTGAAATAAAATAACGAAATAAATTAGTTTAACATTTGTAATACTATTAAGACCGTGACGGATCCGATATTCGGAAGTAATCTTGCTAGAGCATTAAATCCCCTAACTTATAGACGTTTTGACCGAAATCTCTTTACAAGTCAAAAAAGCCTAAAGTCGCATTACCGAAGTTACCCACACTATTGGATTTGACTCCAATTCGGAGGATTTACGTCATCATATCTCTAGGGTTGCGTTCAACTCCTTTCTTCTTTGAGTGATCTTTCAAGTCAATGAGTCTCTCGACTTCTATGAAATGAGATCAATTGCCTACTACCGTATACCGGAATACGGAGTCGACACGATAAAAATCAAAGAAGGATCAAAATAGGGAAAATACAAATGCAAACATATAATTAAAGATGCATTATTTTGTCGCAAAGCTCATCGTGATCGGGCGCAAAATATAATTAGCTAAGCATAATAAAGGAAGAAAACAAAATAGAAGAAAAAGATGTCATTTGCATTGCTTAAGAAAAGGAAATACCCAAAAATTAAAATATGACAATGCTATTCTACTACAAAAAGGAAATTACAATAAAAACTACAACAAGGAAAAACTCTCATGAACTAGCTATCTCACTTGCTCTCTAAAATCCTCCCCTTCAAAGCATGAGACATTGGTTCCTTTTATAGGAGAGGAGGAAGATTCTAGAAAGTGGTGGAAATGAAATGGGAGAAGGATGTGGCCGGCCATGCATGTATGAGGAGGTGCATGAATGTCATTAATGGGGGAGAGAGGGAAGAGGCTACATGCATGCATTTTCATTTAGGAAAATAAAAAGAACAAAATAAATAAAAGAGGGGGGATGGATGGGTTTAAATGAGAATGAGAGAAAGGGAAAGAGGGGTGAATAAAAATAAATAAGAGAGAAGGAGTGAGTGCGGAGATGCATGAGGAATAAAGAGAAGAAAAAATAATAAAGGGGAGAGAGAGGGGAGAGGCTACATGCATGAATGGGGAGAGAAGGAGTCGTCCATGCATGTTGGGCTTCATTATGTGGGCTGAAATATTATTTGTGGGTTGCATCATAGGCTCGGGTAGCACCAAATGGAAGGGCTCGGGTTGTCTTGCATGGTGGGCTGCACATGGACCGCAACAAAGGCCTTGAACCTACAAATAAAACAAAACAAATAAACAAAATGTTAGATATATTTTATAACATAACATATATTTTATAACATAATAAAAAACTAACCATAATAATATAATAATAGTTATATTTCATAACAAAACACAACTAGACATAAAACATAAAATTAAACATAAAAAAAGCATAAAACACATAATTAAACTAGGAATTAATATATTATAAAAAAGACATTAAGACATGAAATAAAAACATAACAAGCATAAAATATAAATAAACTTAGGCATTTTGCATACTAAACTACCCCCAAAAATGATGACTAAAAGTAGTCATCAAATACCCCCATGCTTGGGCTTTTGCTAATCCAGAGCAAAAGTATGAGAAATATTTATAAGACATTTATAAAGTTTTCAATTAAACTAATAATTTATTTACACCAAAGTCAAGTCAAAAATAAAATTTAGGGATTTACGAATTAAGTCCTAAATTATGGAATTAAAGTGAAAAGAGAGAAATATTTAGCCAAAATTCTCTAATAAATTAACTAGCACTCAAAATTGAGTAAATTGCAAACAAGGTTTGATTAAAATTATAAAAATCATAACTTAAAAGAAACTTAAGGAAGAATGCAACCTACTACTTATGCTCTCCCAATATTTTAATTTAAAATCTAAGACAATAATATTGGCTAAGGGGTTTGGGAAGGAAAATCAACATGACGAGGTCTTTGATTGGAGGTGATCATCATTATTTTTTTCACACCCCACCAAATTGTTTTTTTTAAAAATATATATGTAATACCAGAAAATGATAGACTAACATCCTATCACTTCCCACGACATATATGAACTTTTAAATATATATGTAATACCAGAAAATGATAGACTAGCATCCTATCACTTCCCACGACATATATGAACTTTTAATTCCTCTCTTCATCTGGGTTGCATATGTTTACCAGAGAATAAGGAACTAACATCTCCTTATTCCCATGACATATGATCTAACAATAAAAAGAAAAAAGGAAGGAGTTAAACAAAATTTTAGAAAATAAATAAAAATACTAGAGAGCAACTACTAGTAGATTGAGATTTCCTAAGAATCTAAAAGCATGAGGTAATAATAATTGGAATCCAAAATTGTTAAGCAAAATTACTACAAAATTGAAACTATTTAAAATAAAAGAGAAAAAGTGCTAAATAAATTACTCTAAGAAAATTAAAACCATAAGATAATTCTCAAAACGAAATCACTAAATATTAGATTTAACTAAACATGATGAAACAAAAGATTAGCAAATCAAAAATAGTAAAACTGCTTATAAACAAACTCAAAGAAAATTTCTGGAAACAACAAAAAGACTAAGGGAGAGGTTTATTATATTTTTTGGATTTTGATTTTTGGATTTTTGTGGGTTTTTTTTATTTTCTACTTTTTTTATTTTTGATAAAGCTAAATTACTTAAAAACCAACATTTTTTTGAAAAACATAAAAAGAAAAGATATTTTTTTAAAAAAAGAGAAATTAAAAAGAAAAGAAAAGGAAAAAGAGCGAAGCCCTCCCCCATGCTTGGATTTTGCATTGTCCTCAATGAAAAACAAAAAAAAGGAAGAAGAAGAGGGAGGGGGGCAATAAAGTAAAGACTTAAAAAGAAAACGACTTCCCCGGATTTGTAAGGCTGAATACAGATTTCATCCCCCCATGCTTAAGCTGGACACCGGCTCAGGCCTAAGGAAGAGAAAAAAAATGATGGAGCCAAACGAACCGCCGAATGTCTTATTCCTGCAAAACACAATAAGCAAACAAAAAAGGAATAACAAAAAGTGATAAGCAAGGGGTGCCTCCCAAGAGCGCTCTTTGTTTAACGTCGTCTGAGCCCGACGTTATTGGTTAGCTAAATGGAAAATAAAAACTAAAGTGAAGAGGTAACTCCTTAAGTAT
Source organism: Platanthera guangdongensis (assembly GCA_039583875.1). NCBI lineage: Eukaryota > Viridiplantae > Streptophyta > Magnoliopsida > Asparagales > Orchidaceae > Platanthera > Platanthera guangdongensis. The sequence continues at coordinate 83,966,232 of CM077161.1, forward strand.
GCGCTTAGGAGAGTACATCAAAAAAGAGAACAATTGAAGAATCGCACCGACATGGGGTGGAATCTTCAATGGAATGACGCCCGAAAATGAACGGACGGAGTTATAGAAGAACTCCGTCGTATGAAAAATGGGAAAGAAGGGGTCGTCAAAAGAAGAAGAAGAAAAAGAAGAAGAAATAGAAAGAGGAATAAAAGAAGTAGAAAAAGAAATTTCATCAACGGAAATTTCACAAGGAGAAGGAGAGACTTGTGAAATTTCGGGAGAAGAAGGGGTAGAGAGGACTAAAGAAGAATTATCTAAAATAAAAGAAGAAGAAGAAGAAAAAGACTCGTTAAAACTAGAAAAAGTTGGAACAGTTAAAGTTTGAAGCAAAAAGGAATCACACACGTCTTCAGAAAAAGAAAGAGAATGATGAAACGTCTTGTCATCCTCACAAGGTAAGAAGCATGTCGGAGTATCCATAGGGGCGTCATCCAAAGGAGGAAGGAAACAATCCGGAATATCCGAATAATTATCCCCCTCGAGAGGAAAAAGACAAGCCGGATATCCGGTGACTCATTACACGATGAAATTGGAGGAGAAGGAGAAGAAGACGAAGAAAATGAAGCGGCCTCACGAGAAAAATAATCGAGAATGGTCTTCAAATGCGAATTGATATTATCAAGAGAAGTTTGCAATTCAAAATACGCATTATCGATTGAAGTAAAATTTAGAGGCACGGCGCTTTGCGGGGCAAAATCATAAGAAAAATAAGACGGGTTCCCCATCTCCCAAGTAGGATAAAAATTGGAGTAAGAGTCAAATTGGTCACTTTGACCTGCTCCAGAAAAATTGAAATCAAAAGAGAGAGGGGTTCCCGAAATACATTCAGAATAAAAGTCGTTGGGCGACCCGCAAAAATTACAAAACGCGCCAAAATAAGACGATTCCATAAAAAACTGTTACCAAAAAGAAAAAGAAAACTTAAAAATTTTTTGATATTTTTTTTGTTAAAAAAATGTTTTTGTTTTTAAAATTTTAGTAGAAGTAATAAACTCGATGCTTTCGTAATATTGCCAAAGTAGTCACCGGCAACGACGCCAAAAACTTGATGGACTAAAAATCGTCTCACGAACTACAATCCGAATAGGCAAGTGTACATATCGTTTTATAGTATAGTGATAAAAATATTTCAAGGTCGTATAAAAACTCAGGGCAGGCAAGTACTATTTCTCACAACGATTCTATTATCCTACCGAACGATTGATGGGTTTGAAAATTAAAATGAACTAAGCTTAATTAAAAGAGAAATAAAAATATTGCGAAAGAGTGCTCGATCGACGATTCACTTTGAAATAAAATAACGAAATAAATTAGTTTAACATTTGTAATACTATTAAGACCGTGACGGATCCGATATTAGGAAGAAATCTCGCTAGAGCATTAAATCCCCTAACTTATAGACGTTTTGAGCGAAATCTCTTTACAAGTCAAAAAAGCCTAAAGTCGCATTACCGAAGTGACCCGCACTATTGGATTTGACTCCAATTCTCAGGATTTACGTCATCCTATCTCTAGGGTTGTGTTCAACTCCTTCCTTCTTTGAGTGATCTTTCAAGTCAATGAGTCTCTCAACTTATATGAAATGAGATCAATTGCCTACTACCGTATACCAGAATACGGAGTCGACACGATAAAAATCAAAGATGGATCAAAATAGGGAAAATACAAATGCAAACATAAAATTAAAGATGCGTTATTTTATCGCAAAGCTCATCGCGATCGGGCGCAAAATATAATTAGCTAAGCATAATAAAGGAAGAAAACAAAATAGAAGAAAAAGAAGTCATTTGCATTGCTTAAGAAAAGGAAATACACAAAAATTAAAATATGACAATGCTATTCTACTACAAAAAGGAAATTACAATAAAAACTACAACAAGGAAAAACTCTCATGAACTATCTATCTCATTTGCTCTCTAAAATCCTCCCCTTCAAAGCATAAGACATTGGTTCCTTTTATAGGAGAGGAGGAAGATCTAGAAAGTGGTGGAAATGAAATGGGAGAAGGATGTGGCCGGCCATGCATGTATGAGGAGGTGCATGAATGTCATTAATGGGGGAGAGAGGGAAGAGGCTACATGCATGCATTTTCATTTAGGAAAATAAAAAGAACAAAATAAATAAAAGAGGGGGGATGGATGGGTTTAAATGAGAATGAGAGAAAGGGAAAGAGGGGTGAATGAGAAATAAATAAGAGAGAAGGAGTGAGTGGGGAGATGCATGAGGAATAAAGAGAAGAAAAAATAATAAAGGGGAGAGAGAGGGGAGAGGCTACATGCATGAATGGGGAGAGAAGGAGCCGTCCATGCATGTTGGGCTTCATTATGTGGGCTGAAATATTATTTGTGGTTTGCATCATAGGCTCGGGTAGCAACAAATGGAAGGGCTCGGGTTGTCTTGCATGGTGGGCTGCACATGGACCGCAACAAAGGCCTTGAACCTACAAATAAAACAAAACAAATAAACAAAATGTTAGATATATTTTATAACATAACATAATATATATTTTATAACATAATAAAAAACTAACCATAATAATATAATAATAGTTATATTTCATAACAAAACACAACTAGACATAAAACATAAAATTAAACATAAAAAAGCAAAAAACACACAATTAAACTAAGGAATTAATATATTATAAAAAAGACATTAAGACATGAAATAAAAACATAACAAGCATAAAATATAAAAAAACTTAGGCATTTTGCATACTAAACTACCCCCAAAAATGATGACTAAAAGTAGTCATCAGCGGTTGGAGATGGTTTGGAGAGGAGACCCCGAGCAGACCCGCTGACCAGGCTGTCATCTAGCTGGCAGGGCTGTAGGCCCACTCGGTGGTTGGAGATGGTTTGGAGAGGAGACCCCGAGCAGACCCGCTGACCAGGCTCTCATCTAGCTGGCAGGGCTGTAGGCTCACTCGGTGGTTGGAGAGGGTTTGGAGAGGAGACCCCGAGCAGAACCGCTGACCAGGCTCTCATCTAGCTGGCAGGGCTGTAGGCTCACTCGGTGGTTTGAGATGGTTTGGAGAGGAGACCCCGAGCAGACCCGCTGACCAGGCTCTCATCTAGTTGACAGGGCTATAGGCTCACTCGGTGGTTGGAGATGGTTTGGAGAGGAGACCCCGAGCAGACCCGCTGACCAGGATCTCATCTAGCTGGCTGGGCTATATGCTCACTCGGTGGTTGGAGATGGTTTGGAGAGGAGACCCAGAGCAGATCCGCTGACCAAGCTCTCATCTAGCTTACAGGGCTGTAGGCTCACTTGGTGGTTGGAGATGGTTTGGAGAGGAGACCCCGAGCAGACCCGCTGACCAGGATCTCATCTAGCTGGCAGGGCTGTAGGCTCACTCGGTGGTTGGAGGTGGTTTGGAGAGGAGACCCAGAACAGACCCGCTGACCAGGTTCTCATCTAGCTGGCAGGGCTGTAGGCTCACTCGGTGGTTTTAGATGGTTTGGAGAGGAGACCCCGAGCAGACCCACTGACCAGGCTCTCATATAGATGGCAAGGCTGTAGGCTCACTCGGTGGTTGGAGATGGTTTGGAGAGGAGACCCCGAGCAGACCCGCTCACCAGGATCTCTTCTAGCTGGCAGGGTTGTAGGCTCACTCGGTGGTTGGAGATGGTTTAGAGAGGATACCATGAGTAGACCTGCTAACCAGGCTCTCATCTAGCTAGCAGGGTTGTAGGCTCACTCGGTGGTTGGAGATGGTTTGGAGAGGAGACCCCGAGCAGACCCGCTGACCAGGCTCTCATCTAGCTGGTAGGGCTGTAGGCTCACTCGGTGGTTTGAGATAGTTTGGAGAGGAGACCCCATGTAACACCCCCTATCCGTCGCATAGCATATAGCAGTAGGTCCGGCAGGGGCCCAACGGCATATACCACAGACAAACCGGGTGGTTACTCAATGGAAACCATCCAACCAATCACAACGTCCTACACAGAGCACTCTAGTGGAATTAGTTTAAATAGTTGCAATTAAAAGAACCCAGCAACAAGCATGATTTCCACTAACAAGCCAAAAAGGAATGAAGTACATACTCAAGTACTGGCCTTAAGGCCTTACAAATGGTTTACTCATATTACATGTTTTCCATACCACGCAACACAGGCTGGTCATACATGAACAAAAGCAAGTAAACACTCCAATTAGGCCTTCGAGGGCTGGCTTCGCAATTTGGGCTTTAGACCGATATTGACCGCTTGGTCCGGCAGCACCTGCAAGCAACAAACCACCGCACGGTGGCAAACAAAAGCAACGGTCAACAATGCTAACCAAATTATAACTATCTCGCCCCTAATTCAGGGCGGCGATGCTCCTTCCCTGCATTTTATTAGCATAACCAAGCAGTATAGTAATGTCACTACATCACATGCGTAGGCTAGCACGACCACACACCCCGTGCACTCAGGGCACATTCTCGTTGAACCTAGTCAAAACCGTGGTCCCACCACCGCCACTTGGACGACACCACACGTGAGCATTTGAGTCTTTTAAGCAGAAGTTATGACACTTAAAATCATCAACAACCTAAGACCCGACCTATATGCCCTCGGTAGGCCTCAAAAACCAAACAGTATAGAGCAGGAACGGTTCCACTCAACCCGTTGCTCACTTGCCATGACATTTAAAATCATCGGCACGAGTTAGGTTTCCCGGAAGCCCGCGAATCGAACGCAAAATATTAAATAACCCAGTTACGTACAAGTTGGCTCCCATGCTACAGAAATGGCAGAATCACGCATCTGCCCAGTTTTCCGGTTGCACCTTGGAGTTAATCCCCAAGGCTCCCTGTTGCAATCTACCACGTAGAAAACCCGAAAAACAAACATTCGCACGGAGTCTTCTCCGGCATTTATGTAATGCAACATCACCGATCCCGACCAACATGTCCGGGTAGGCTTCACACATCATGCCAATATTCGTTCTCGATTACGGACTCTACACAATGGGGACTTTACATATCAACCCAAAGGAACGCCTCAAACTCACCGCATACTCGCGAGAGCGGGCTTCCTATGCAAAAGAAGTAGAGCTTCACATGCTCAAGTAGAGAATCATTACCCTAGCGTTCTTCCTTGGCGCCATGGAAATGTAAGCGGATGAAAAGCACCGCACTCTCTTTGCCTTCGTAGATCCAAAGTCGGCTCGCGATTTTGGAGCTCTGAAACTCCTCCAAGTACCGGATCCAGATTTCTTCTTCCTCCTCTGCTCTCCCTTCTCTCTAGAATTTAGACAGAGAACCAGCGGGAGAAGAATAAGGGTTTTGAAACCCTGTACTCGGGTATAACCCCAACGGGAAATAACCACAGCCGTCGGATCCCACAAAAGGGAAATGCACGGCACGATCCAGGTCTGACCTGGACAATGGGGCTAAGCACCGCACAGTACACCAATCCGGAGCAAGACACATCCGCGACAAATTAAATAGTGTTAGGGCATTTAGTGAACTCCCGCCAAAACCCCTGTGTCGACACTCAGTGTCGACAGAGTTAAACACGCCACAATGAGTCCCGCGCTCGACGATCATCGAACCAAGATCGACGACCGCTGCCAGATCGTCGAACGGAGCTCTCTGGCCAAATCGTCGAATGCAGCAAAATCGTCGAACGGAGATGCTGGCTCGATCGTCGAACGGAGATCGCTGGCCCGATCATCGAACCCACGGCCCGATCGTCGAACCCACGGCCCGATCGTCGACCGCAGAACATCGACCAAATCGTCGACCGCAGAATGTCGACCAAATCGTCGACCGCAGAATAACGACAGATCGTCGACCGCAAAATTGTGACCAGATCGTCGAGCGTTGCTCCACGATCGTCGAACCCAGAAAACTGCCTGATCGATTTGCCAGATCTTTGAACTAAATCGTCAAACCCCTTTCGACACGCCCTGTGACACGCCCGTGTCCCAGGCCGTGTGCCTCCTCCCAAATTCCAAATTTTGCCTGGAATGCCTCCCGTCGCTCTTTTGAGTTTTGGGGCGTTACAACTCTCACTCACTTAAAAGAATTTCGTCCACGAAATTACATAAAGGAAAGATAAGTACAAAATTAAATTGTACCTAAGCGGAACAACTCCGGATACTCATCAAGCATGGTCTGCTCTCGTTCCCAAGAGAGCTCTTCTCGGCCGCAATTGTCCCAACGGACCTTGACCATCCTGATCTCTTTAATGCGTAGCCGCTTGACCTCTGAGTCCTCAATCCGCACAGGCTTGACCTTTGTTGTCAACCAGCTATCCACCGGCACTTGATCAACCGCGATCACTTACGAAGGCTCTTGCACCGCCTTCCGTAGCACCGATATATGGAATACATCATGTAGACCACTGAGCTCCACGGATAGCTTCAACCGATAAGCCGCTTCGCCAATCCGCTCTAGAACCTCAAACGGCCCAAGGTACCTCGGGCTTAGCTTTTTCAAGTGTCGCACCCGCGAGACACCCTTGAACGGCTTGATCTTTAAGTACACCCAGTCGCCCACAGCGAACTCCACGTTCATGTGCTTGGCATTATAGTACTTCGCTTGCCGGTCCTGAGCGATAAGCAATCTATCCTGAATGGTTCGCACCAACGAAGTAGCATCTTCCACCTCTTGACGTTTGTACAACTTTGACTCGCCCGTTTCCAACCAGGACAACGGCGTGCGACATCTTCTGCCATAAAGGGCCTCAAAGGGCTCCATTTGAATACTCGCCTGGTAGATATTGTTGTACGCAAATTCCATCAAATAAAGATGGTCTTCCGATTGCTTTCCAAAGTCCATGACACACATGCGGAGCATGTCTTCCATAGTTCTATTGACCCACTCAGTCTGCCCATCCGTCTGCGGATGGAAGGCTGTGCTAAAACTCAGCTTTGTTCCCAACATTTGCTGCACAAGCCTCAAATCATTGGACGTGAACCATCCATCTCGATCACTCATGATGCTGCGGGGCACACCGTGGAGCCGCACTATGTTATCCACATATAACTTTGCCAACTTCTCCACCGGATCATCCTTACTATGCGGAATGAAATGTGACACCTTCCTTAGCCGATCTACGACCACCCAGATGGCATCGTTCCCCTTTTGCGACCTTGGCAACCCGTGCACAAAGTCTATAGTGATGTCGTTGAATTTCCACTCTGGAATAGGCAAGGACTTCAGAAATCCTCCCGGCTTTTGGCACTCCGCCTTCACCAAGGTGCAAGTTTGGCACTTTGCCACGTAGAGCGCCACATCCTTCTTCAAACCCGGCCACCAAAACAGTTTCTTAACGTCGCGGTACATCTTTGTCCTCCCCGGGTGAATCGAGTACTTGGTATGGTGTGCCTCGTACAACAAATCCTCACCCGCAAACTACCCACGCTTGGGATGCAAAGACGACCGTCTTTCCAAAGCAATCCATCCACAACTTCATATTGGGAACTTGACCCATCCAAAGCCTCTATCATGAGTTGCTTCATGTGGCCACCCAAATCCAAAGCCTGCTGAATCCGATCAGCCAGGTCATATTGAACTTCAGTTCAATTCAAGAGTGCTTCAGCACTTGACTGCTTATCTACACAAACAATCTCCAATGCCTCCAACTCCCAAACCAACCGCTCGTCATGGATCGACAGCCAATTGGCTTGAGCTGGGGCCCAGCGACTCAACGCGTCCGCAACCGCATTACCTTTATCAGGCACGTAGTGAATCTTGAATGTATAGTCCCCCAGGAACTCCATCCACCTACGTTGTCGCATATTCAAATCTTTCTGATCAATCAAATACTTCAGGCTCTTGTGATCGGTGTAGATATCAATCTTCACACCGTACAAATAATGCCTCCACAGCTTCAAGGCAAAAATCACGAACGCTAACTCCAAGTCATGGACCGGATAGTTCCTCTCGTGCACCTTTAGCTGTCTCAAGCCATATGCTATAACGCTTCCATGCTATAACAGCACACAACCCAAACCACTGCCCGAAGCATCGCTATAAATCTCATAACCTTCGGTCCCACTCGGTGAGCTCAGCACAGGCGCCGGCGTCCAAACGAACTTCTGCTCCTTCCTCGTCAAAGTAGTGAGAGGTAACGCTATCCGCAAGAAGTTCTCTACGAAGCGCTTATAATATCCGGCAAGCCCCAGAAAGCTCCGGACTTCCGCTACCATAGAAAGCTCAGACCACTCCCGTATCGCAACAATATTCGCCGGATCCACTACAATACCTTCCCCACTCACTATATGACCGAGGAACGCCATTGAGGACAACGAAAACTCGTACTTCGAGAACTTGGCGTACAATTGATTCCTCCTTAGCATCTCCAAAACCAAATGAAGATGCCTGAAGTGATCTTTCTCACTCTGCGAGTACACAAAAATATTGTCGATGAAGACGATCACAAAATGGTCCAAGTACTCCCTGAAGGTCCTGTTCATCAAATCCATGAACACTGACGGCGCATTAGTCAGCCCAAACGGCATGATCGTAAACTCGTAATGCCTGTATCTTGTACTGAATGCGGTTTTTTGGATATCACTCTCCCTTATTCGCAGCTGATAGTACCCGGATTTGAGGTCCAACTTTGAGTACACCGTCGACCCGACTAACTGCTCGAATAGATCATCAATCCGGGGGATCAGGTACTTATTCTTTTCCGTTAACTTGTTGAGCTCCCGATAATCAATACATAGCCTCAAGCTTCCATCCTTCTTCTTAACAAAGAGGACCGGCACGCTCCAAGGTAAAGAACTTGGATGCACATACCCTTGCTCCAACAACTCTTGCAGTTTAACCTTCAGCTACTCCATTTCCTTAGGCGCTAGCCGATATGGAGAGCGTGACACGGGCTTTGCACCTTGTACGAGCTCTATCATAAAATCTATCTCCCGCTGCGGCGAGGCTCCAGGAAGATCGCTAGGGAACACATCAGGGTACCCTGATACCACTGAAATACTGTCCAATGCAGGCTTAGGCTTTGCAACCTCCACTAGTGTACATAACAGTTCTGCACCGGAACGAACCGCCTTCACCACCTGGAGAGCAGACATCAACGTCTTGCTCGACCGCTTCAAGCCCGTGAAAGTCGTCTCATGACCTGCTCCCAGCTTGATTTCCTTGCTACCGCAATCAATATAGCCTGGCTACTCCGAGAGCCAGTCCATGCCAAATATAACGTCGAATTCCACTAGCGACAATAACAACGCTTGCAAATCGAACTCTTGATTCCCAATTCGAATCTTCACGCCACAGATTCTATCCGCACGCATCGAACACCCATTGGGCAACAATACATCCAACTTGTCCTTCCCCATCGAAGAAGGTACTCCGATGTGCGATATGAATTCTTCGGATAAAAAGGAGTGTGAAGCTCCTGTATCGAAGATTGCTCTTGCCGGATTTTCACAAATTAAAACAAATCCTAAACAAACAGTGGTAAGGTAACATGCACATAACAAGTATTTAGAATATTAACTTGCTATAAATTTAAATTTTACCTGTCACCACATCCGCCTGTTTGATGGCCACCTGTTGGCCAAGATTATACACCCTCGGTTGGGTCGGAGCATAATAGGATGCGGTCGACTCCACCGCCTTACCCTTTCCTTCATACGTTGCTCCCGGCTTCAACTCAGCCTTTGGACGACCACCTAGGCACTCACGGGCATACTGCCCCGGCTTTCCACAGTTGTAACATGCGCCCGGCATCTGACCCGTAGTCGCCCCAGAAGCACCAGCAGAGGGGGCTGGACTCGAAGTGCTATATTTCTTGTTACACTTCCAGAACACAGACTTTGAGGAGTTCGGCACTTTGAACTCCGACCTCTTATCACCAACGCTTTTGTTTGCTCGAACCTTCTTCATGTCCTTCTCCAAGGACCGGGTCATGTTGACCAAGGTCAAGAAACCCTGCGTCATCGGCCCCGAGAGTAGTAGCCTCAAATCATCTCTCAACCCTTCGTAGAATCGATTCGTCTTGCGCTCCTCATCCGTCATGGTGGATCTAGCATACCGACTCAGTCGAGTAAACTCGTGGAGATATTCATCCACGCTACTGTATCCTTGAACCAACTTCAGGAACTTGTTCTCCAACACTATCCTCTGTGCCGAAGGGAGGTACCTAGACAAGAACATTCTTGAGAACTCTTCTATCGAGATGTCTGTAAGTTGCCTACCTCTCAATAGATGCAGCTCCAATACTTCCCACCACAAACTCGCTTCACCGTCCAGAAGTAACGTAGCAATAGTGGTCATTTGCCATTCTTTCGTCTCCGTTGCTGTCAAGACTCTCTTCACCCTGGAGAGCCAGTCTTCAGCTTGAGATGGGCTTCCCAACCCCGAGAATACCGGAGGATTAAAGCTCATAACAAGTTTGAGTTGTCTCTTGGTTGCCCTCCTTGGCACCACTGGTTCCTCTACTACATGTTCCACCCTTCTCTGCTCAGCCATTTGCAGTGGTACCTGCTCCATCGCAGGAGCGGGCTACGGTATTTGCCTTGTAGGCTGCGCATTTATCAAGGCAAACATTGCTTCGACCACCAATCGGATGGTCTCAGCCGATGGAGGTGTTGCAGGAGAATCATTTGGTGCACTGCTAGCCTAAGAAACACGACGTTCCGACGACCCAGCACCGCTTCTGGTCACCTATAGTGGTACAAAATACCATTAAGCGACCAAACAATATTGCAAACAGTAATTATAGGAACATGCAGGTTCCCCAAACATGTGTATTTTCATTCATAAGTGGACATTCATGGGTTCTTTTATTGTTATAACGATGATGCACACACATGTGCTCACCACCCCTTAAAAAGAATTTGTCCACGAATTCATTTAAGTCGGACCGAAACCAGTAGTCTGATACCAAATTGTAACACCACCTATCCGCCGCATAGCATATAGCAGTAGGTCCGGTCGGGGCCCGATGTCATATACCACAAACAAATCGGGTGGTTACTCAATGGAAACCATCCAACCAATCACAACGTCCTACACAGAGCATTCTAGCAGAAGCAGTTTAAATAGTTGCAATTAAAAGAACCCAGCAACAAGCATGAATGTCCACTAACAAGCTAAAAAGGAATGAAGTACATACATAAGTACTGGCCTTAAGGCCTTACAAATGGTTTACTCGTATTACATGTTTTACATACCACGGCACGCAGGCCGGTCATACATGAACAAAAGCAAGTAAACACTCCAATTAGGCCTTCGAGAGCCGGCTTCGCAATTTAGGCTTTAGCCCGCTATTGACTGCTTGGTCCAGCAGCACCTGAAAGCAACAAACCACCACACGGTGGCAAACAAAAGCAACGGTCAGCAATGCTGACCAAATTATAACGATCCCGCCCCCAATTCGGGGCGGCGATGCTCCTTCCCTGCATTTTATTAGCATAACCAAGCAGTATAGTAATGTCACTACATCACAGGCGTAGGATCGCACGGCCACACACCCCGTGCACTCAGGAGACATTCTCGGTGAACCCGGTCAAAACTGCGGTCCCACCACCACCACTTGGACGGCACCACACGTGAGCTTTTGAGTCTTTTAGGCAGAAGTTATGACACTTAAAATCATCAATAGCCTATGACCCGACCTTTATGCCCTCGATAGGCCTTAAAAACCGAACCGCGTAGAGCAAGAATGGTTCCACTCAACCTGTTGCTCACTTGCCATGACATTTAAAATCATCGGCACGAGTTAAGTTTCCACGAAACCCGTGAAACGAACACACAATATTACATAACACAGTTACGTACAAGTTGGCTCCCAGGCCACCAAAATGGCAGAATCACGTATCCGCCCAGTTTTCCGGGTCCACCTTGGAGTTAATCCCCAAGGCTCCCTGTTGCAATCTACCACGTAGAAAACCCGAAAAACAAACATTCGCACGGAGTCTTCTCCGACATTTATGCAATGCAATATCACCGATCCAGACCAATATGTCCGGGTAGGCTTCAAACATCATGCCTATATCCGTTCTCGATTACGTACTCTACACAATGGGGACTTTACATTTCTACCCGAAGGAACGCCTCAAACTCAACGCATACTCGCGAGAGCGGGCTTCCTATGCAAAAGAAGTAGAGCTTCACATGCGCAAGTAGAGAATCGTTACCCTAGCATTCTTCCTTGGCGCAATGGAAATGTAAGCGGATGAAAAGCACCGCACTCTCTTTGCCTTCGTAGATCCAAAGTCGGCTAGCGATTTGGAGCTTTGAAACTCCTCCAAGGACCGGATCTAGATTTCTTCTTCCTCCTTTGCTCTCCCTTCTCTATAGAATTTAGACAGAGAACCAGCGGCATAAGAATAAGGGTTTTGAAACCTTGTACTCGGGTATAACACCACGGGGAAATAACCACAGCCGTCGGATCCCACAAAAGGGAAATGCACGGCACGATCCAGGTCTGACCTAGACAAATGGGTCTAAGCACTGCATATTACACCAATCCGGAGCAAGACACGTCCACGACCAATTAAATAGTGTCGGGACATTTAGTCAACTCCCGCCAAAACCCCTGTGTCGACACTCAGTGGCGACAGAGTTAAACACGCCACAATGCGCCTCGCACTCGACGATCGTCGAACCAAGATCGTCGAACGCTGCCAGATCGTCGAACGGAGCTCTCTGGCCAAATCATCGGATGCAGCCAAATCGTCGAATGAAGATCGATGGCCCGATCGTTGAACGGAGATCGCTGGCCCGATCGTAGAACCCACGGCCCGATCGTCGAACCCACGGCCCGATCGTCAACCGCAAAATGTCGACCAAATCGTCGACCGTAGAATGTCGACCAAATCGTCGACCGCAGAATAACGATAGATCGTCGACCGTAGAATTGTGACCTGATCGTCGAGCGCTGCTCGATGATCGTCGAACCCAGAAAACTGCCTGACCGATTTGCAAGATCTTTGAACTAAATCGTCGAACCCCTCTCGACATGCCCGGGGACACGGTTGTGTCCCAGGACGTGTGCCTCCTGCCAAATTCCAAATTTGGCCCGGAACGCCTCCCGTCGCTCTTTTGCATTTTGGGGTGTTAAACCCCGAGCAGACCCGCTGACCAGGCTCTCATATAGCTGGCAGGACTGTAGGCTCACTCGGTGGTTGGAGATGGTTTGGAGAGGAGACCCCGAGCAGTCCCGCTGACCACGCTCTCATCTAGCTGGCAAGGATGTAGGATCACTCGGTGGTTGGAGAGGGATTGTAGAGGAGACCCCGAGTAGACCCGCTGACCAGGCTATCATCTAGCTGACAGGGTTGTAGGTTCACTCGGTGGTTGGAGATGGTTTGGAGAGGAGACCTCGAGTAGACCCGCTGACCAGGCTCTCATCTAGCTAGCAGGGTTGTAGGCTCACTCAGTGGTTGGAGATGGTTTGGAGAGGAGACCCCGAGCAGACCCGCTGACCAGGCTCTCATCTAGCTGGCAAGGCTGTAGGCTCACTCGGTGGTTCGAGATGGTTTGGAGAGGAGACCCCAAGCAGACCCGCTAACCAGGCTCCCATCTAGCTGGAAGGGTTGTACGCTCACTCGGTGGTTGGAGATGGTTTGGAGAGGAGACCCCGAGTAGACCCGCTGACCAGGCTCTCATCTAGATGGCAAGGCTGTAGGCTCATTCGGTGGTTGGAGAGGGTTTGGAGAGGAGACCCCAAGCAGAACCGCTGACCAGGCTCTCATCTAGCTAGCAGAGCTGTATGCTCACTCGGTGGTTGGAGATGGTTTGGAGAGGAGAGCCCGAGCAGACCCGCTGACCAGGATATCATCTAGCTGGCAGGGATGTAGGCTCACTCGGTGGTTGGAGATGGTTTGGAGAGGAGACCCCGAGCAGACCCGCTGAACAGGCTCTCATCTATCTGTCAGGGCTGTAGGCTCACTTGGTGGTTGGAGGTGGTTTGGAGAGGAGACCCTGAGTAGACCCACTGACCAAGCTCTCAACTAGCTGGCAGGGATATAGGCTCACTCGGTGGTTGGAGATGGTTTGGAGAGGAGACCCGAGCAGACCCGCTGACCAGGCTCTCATCTAGCTAGCAGGGCTGTAGGCTCACTCGATGGTTGGAGATGGTTTGGAGAGGAGACCCCGAGCAGACCTGCTGACTAGGCTCTCATCTAGCTGGCAAGGCTATAGGCTCACTCGAGGGCAAGTCAAGTAGTGAGAGTTCACGAGGATAAATGTCCATATTTATGAGTAGATTGGTGGAAGAATTGGGGATTAGGCAAGGGAGGAGGATCTCTGGCCGACACTCGACATGGGTGGTCTCGCCCATTGCGAGTGGGTGTTCCTTGTCCAAGGCATAGGCCTGGCGTAAAATGATGGGGCCTGTCATGTGGGGCGGCTGGTCTCCAAGGTCTTCAGCGCAGGTTTATCTTACGGCGAGACGAGCACTAAGGGTTAGAAGATCTCGTGGGTGGTAAAGGCGAAGAGAGACCCAAGGTCTCGCGTTTTGGGCTAACTATTAAGCGAAACAGCAGAACGTAAAAGCATAATAAAGTAACATATAAAAAGTTAATGACAATATCCATTGGATCAGCACAAAAAGGAACACCTCGCTATCCCTAAGGAAATGTCTATATCATGAGTGATTACAAGTACAAGACAAGATAAAAAAGAAGGGTGGGGGAGAGAAGTTCTTGGCATTGGTGTCTCCCTACTCCTCGCTGCCGGAAGATGAACTATCATCAGTCTCGTTGAATAAACGGGGGACCAGGTCGCGAACAGTAATCGTCTCGGCATCATCACGCACCACACCCAGCTCCTCCATCATTTTGAGAATGAACTCCGCTTTCTTGATATTGGAATCTCGGCAGAGGGCATCTACATCGTCTACAGAGTAGAGAGAAAGATCTGGAAATTGGTCTGAAGGGGGTGCCACGATGTTCCGAAGACAGATATTTTCAGCTTTTAATCTCTTGTTCTCTCCCTCCAGTGCCTAAATACGCAAGCGCATCCGGTCGGTAGTCTCAGCATCCTACAGGAAGATTTAATGAATAAAGGACCATAACAAAGCAGCGGTAAGAAAACTTACCACACCACCCTGACTCTGCACAAGGAGGTTGTCAGCGACATCCAGCTGCTTCTCAAGGTCGTTGGACTTCTCACATTCCGCGGCGAGACCGGCCTCCGCTTCCTTCCATTTCCTATTATTGAAGACCAGGCGGCGCGAGACCTAGTGCGCGAACTCCAAGGAGCGAAATTGAGCATGGGCGCTCTTCAGAATGAGGTCTCGCGACATCTCATTATCCGCCGGCTCAATGTCGAGGCCGCCATATAGCCCGAACCCTAGGGAGAAGGCATGACTGGTGGGGGGGTCCTGCTCTTTCCAGGAAGGAAGGAGAGTGGACACCGACACGCGGTTAGCGTTCTTGTCCCATAGGATCACCGGCTCGCCAGCAGCATCATCTGTCACAGGCCCCATGTTATAATTGGGGTACGAGGCAGGAGCCGGGCGGCTGGAGGAACCAGCCTCATTGGAAGGGAACTCAGCGGGCTGGACAGTGGTGGTGGCGGTTGGTTCTGACAAGACCATCTCGCGGGTAGGCGAGACGGCTGGTTGGTGAGGTGAGGGAGACCCTAAAGAAATCGGGGACAGGGATCCCGATAACTCCTTCCTTTCTTTGGGGGCGGACTTTTTCTTCTCCATTTTAAAGGATACCGATTTCTTTACCCTCTTCTTTGGGTTGTGCCGATAAGTGCCCTCGTCCCCGGGCCTTTTCTTTGGGGTGGGGGTCAGCGTATCCTTCGCGGCCTCCGCCGCCATACTCGCTATGGCGAGACCCCTGTTACTCTGGTAAGCAGGATGGACAGGGACGGTTCTCTCCCCTGGGCAGGTTGACAGTCAGCATAAAACAAAAATTTACAATGCTAAGGGGGCAGGAGTATACCTTCGCCGGGGAAGACAGCAGGAAGCGAGTCGAGGTCTCGCCTGAGGTAATTGACCTCGAAGTTTTTCCCTATGAAGAAGTCGCAGAGAGCCTTCGCGGCACTCACAACCTTGGGAGTTTCGTAGTAGCACTCAGCAGGGCACACCGGGGTGAGAGGGATGCCTCCCAAGTCCCCGCGAATGAAGACGAAGTGGGTCAGCCAGTGATGATTCTTGTTCGGCGTCTCACATACCTTCAGGCCTTGGCCGGTGAAGTAGAAAACGCCATCATCTTTTGCGTGATAGATGAACAGCTTGCGAAAGATGGTCAAGCTGAATTCGATGCGCTCTCGCCGCAAGTAGCAGGAAAAAGCGGCCAACATAGAGATAGCGTTGGGGTTGAATTGGGCGGGAACAACCCCGAAATACTTAAAGACTAATTTGACCTCGGGCCAAAGGGGAAGTCACAGCCCCACCTCGAACTGCGAGATGGGGAAGGCCAGTTCGTTGGAGTAAAAAGTATTGATGCACTCGCCAACTTTGGGTGGGCGAGATAGATAGCCGTCAGCAATGAACTCGCTGGCGAAGCGAGTATATTCTTCCTCTGGTAGTCTGTCGAGAGCAAAATCGTGATCCACAAATCGCTTTCCGCAGCAGCTGCGGCCCTCACCTTCCTCCACCCTCTTCTTTCCCATAGCAGGCAAGGAGGCAGAAATAGGAGAAAAGAAAATATTAGAGGGAGAGCGGGACGCGAGAAGTGTTGGGAAGAAGAGGGGCGGGCGGAAGCTCCGACCACGAAGATAGCCAAGAATAGTAATGGAAGTATGGAAATATCCAAATCTAAGAGGTATTTATAACGGACGAAGAAGAGAGAGGGATTGAGCGGGAAAATCAAGAGGCAGGAAATGAAGAGGCAGCCCGACGCTTTGCCTCTCTCTCTCTCTAGAACCCAAGGGGAGGAAGCGCCGCAATGACTTTTTCGAATAGTCAAAGCAATCATGAAAGACTAATTAATTGAAAAATGAGCTAATCAAAGTAATGATGAAAAACCTAGCACGACATGACGGGCAGACAGTACCATAATGATAAAATATTTCATCCCGCGCAGGGGAAGCATCCCGTCCAGTGGGTTTTATACAACACATTAATAATTAAACATAATTAAGTTGGCAATAATAATATATGAGGGCCGTGAGAAGGCGAGATGGGGCCACGACCGCTTAGTTCCTGACCCATTTCCAGCGGCCATCCTGACCTCCCGCGAATGCAGGGCGGCTAGGTAGATGAAAAGCGTGGGCGGCGACCACGCCGCGGTGCGCGAGACGGAGGTGTTCATCCGTCTCGTTTAGGATGTCTTGAGGGTCTGTCCCATCCATTACGCCGTCGGCTTCCATCTCGGTAGAAAGGAGGTGAGACTCTATTTCTAGCCAGTCCATGTGCCGGTCAGATGCCTGCTTCTCCAGCTCCATCTCGCGGATTATATGCGTGTATTTGCGCAACATCCTAACCGTCATCTACTTCAGCTCCAGGGTATCCATGGGATCAACCAAGTAGTCCTCGATATCATCAGGACGTCGAAGAGGCGAGAGGGGGGATACGCGGGAGCATCCTCAGTGTCGGATTCAAATTGGATGCCTGCATAGAGAGCGAGAAATCGTAAGAAAGGATGATCTTGCGGCCGCGCGCTAGGATGACAAAAGTTAACCTAGTTATCTCGTGTGGGTTGGGTAAAGGAATGCGATTTCGAGCGAAACCGGGAAGGGTGCGTTCTTACTTGGGATGCGAGGGTTCCCCGCATCCCGCGAGAGGTTTTCTTTCCGTATGAGGGGTGGAGAGGATGCCTCGGGCGAGTCGGCGCGCTGATGAGTTTTGTTGATAGCGTTAGGAGGATTTACGGGCATAGGGGAATCAGCGAAGTTTCCCTGTAAATGCATGATCAACAAGCGGGACGAAAGAAGAAGAGAGAGAAGAATGAGAAATTACCCGTCTCTCCCCGGGTGATGCAGGAGGAAGATTATCTGTTGTCAAGGGGGCAGAGGAGGTCGCGCCAGCCAAGAGTGGAGGGCAGGTGGCCTTCGCCTTCTTCGGGCGAGAAGATGAACAGGGCTGCCATGTTGGCTTTATTTCACTTTCGCACCATCACGAGGCGCTCAAGAAAACTCTAGCTGCGATACATGCTGAGGGTCGAGGGAATGAAGGAAGATGAAAAGGGGCACCCTAAGGAGAGGTGGGATCGCATATTTATAGGCCCCGGGGGGCCCCAAAGATTCCCATAAACGAATCCCAGCATCGCGAGCCTCGGTTAGACTTATCTTTCCGAGGATAGGGAAACCTCAAAAAGAGCCGGGATTGTGTACAACCGTGGGCTCGCGAGAGTTGGTTCAATGAGCGGGAATGGGGGACAGGAGAGTAAGACCAGGAGGACCACCTGCGGGAAGCAGGATGGAGGATTCTCTGAGGTAGGCGAGATGCCCAAGTAGTGCGAGATGGCTCTAGGAGGCGAGATGGACAATAGGGCAAGAGGCCGGCGAGACGGACAGAAAGGGTCGTCTCGCCTGTTAGTCTTTTCCCCCACTCGCCACATGCGAGAAAAGGTATTTTTACCCTTTTCCCCCAAGGGGGATTTTACCTTTGTGCCCCAGGTAATTTTACACTTCTACCCATGGAGGTCTACGTATAGCCCTCCAAAACAGCGGAGTTTGGCTGTTGGCAGACCCAGCCCAGGGTGTTTTGGTCATTTCAGGTTAATTCAGAAGTGATATTTGCAGATCAGATTCAGAGGCCTATTAATAGACCGATAAGGGTCCATAGATGGGCGTGGAACCTTTCTACTGTCTTCCTCACAGACACCTAGCTCAGCATTGGCTAGGGAGGGGAAGATCTTCAGTTCTTCTGGGAAAGAGGTGGGACCTCCAAGCTGAGACCCCTCGGTTTGTTTCTAGGTCTCCGACTCACGTCAGGAGGGTAGTTCAAGGAGAGTACATGTGGGCTGCATCCTCAGTATTGAACTTTAGGAGGGACTAGAAAGCTGGTTCCAACATCTAATATATCCTTTAATGAGAGAAAATGCGGGTTGCGACATGGTGCTTTATTAGTTGGTTTGATTTTGATTTTAAGATAAGTAACCTGCAACACAACAAACACACAAAGAACACACAAGATTTAGAGTGGTTCCCCTAACAAGGGTGTTGGGTCCATTACCCTCAATATCCTAGATTTTAGTGAAGTCAATCTTGTCAATGATATACATAAAATGTATTTTATGTCCTAGTAACAATGATGGGAAAGATAGCATAAGTGGCTAGGTCAGGTAAATACTTACCAAGGGTGTGGAAAAAAACCTGTCTAAGTTTATAGGCGTTGAGTGAAGGTTATTCACTCAGTTCCAGATGTCTTATACCGCTAAGTGAAGCCTATACAGTGAAAGCCATGAAGTGGCAAGTTGAGAATGTGGCCAAGTCCACAGACATTGAGTGAAGTCAACTTACTCAATGCCATATAGTTCGACGAACTCAGAACCTAGTTCAACAAACTCAGAGTTTAGCTCGATGAGAAGTGAATGCTTAGTTCATCGAACTCAGAGCTCAGTTCGACGAATTCAGAGCTCAGTTTAATGAACTCAGAGCTCAGCTTGACGAAAGTAAAAGCAATCAACACATTTGAAAATTATGAATATTTCCCAAGTCCATAGGCATTGAGTGAGGCAAGATCACTCAACGCCATGTGATAATGTGTTGACTAAATCTCAAAGTCAGTGTTGTTTCTTAGACACAACTATTTGGCTAAATCCAAATGCCTTGAGTGTAGTTCATTCACTTAACGCAAGATAACAAAAGAAAATCTATTAAGTTGTTTGGCGTTGAGTGGAGCTTACTCACTAAACGCCACAGAGCAAAAAAACCTGGCTAAGGAATAAAGCGTTGAGTGAGGCGTGGTCACTCAACGCTCTCATTCCATGATGCAGAAATGATCAAGACAGAAAGCATTAAGTGAGGCGAGGTCACTCAATGCTTAAGATGCTGAAGAAGCAGAAAAGGTTAAGGTAGAAAGTGTTGAGTGAGGAGATATCAACACCAAAATAACTTATAGTATGGCTAAGGCACAAGGCATTGAGTGAGGTGTACTCACTCAACGCTCTCAACTTTAGGAATGCAGAAAAGGCTGCATAAATGGTTAAGGCAAAAAGCGTTGAGTAAGGCTTGCTCTCTTAATGCTGTCAATGCCTAGATGGACAGAATTGTTTAAGTACTTTGGCGTTGAGTGAAGCTCATTCGCTCAATGCCTATTCTACTAATGCTCGATTTTGGTTGAGTCCACAGGTGCTGACGTCAGCAAAATCTGTAAAATCAACAAAGTCAACTTATGTCAAATCAAGTACAGAGAAGCT
Source organism: Platanthera guangdongensis (assembly GCA_039583875.1). NCBI lineage: Eukaryota > Viridiplantae > Streptophyta > Magnoliopsida > Asparagales > Orchidaceae > Platanthera > Platanthera guangdongensis. Next base: position 83,986,494 of record CM077161.1, read on the forward strand.
ACAGAACACGACAAACTCTGCTATGAAGCTACTGTACATCTTCTTCCATTGAAGCAAGATGCAGCTGGATGCTGCAGGCGGGGCCAACAGACTTCTAAGAGCCATTGATCGGCAAAATACAAAAGGAAGGGAATGGGCAAGACGACAATAACTTTTCAAGGCAAATCATTTTCAAAAAGGGTTGCTGCTGGACTTCATCTTCCTCGCCATTGCTGCGTGAAAAAAATTTGAAGTATTACTGCAGAAATGTTTAATTAGCTGTGTGTCTTCTTCATTGACACCAGCAAGATCAGAAGGCTTTCCTTTTGAAGGAGTAGCACAAACAAGGAAGAAATCTCTGTAGATCATGTTGCTTCTCAGCTCAGCAAAATCTAAATTCAAGATACATTTTCTGAAGCTAAAAAGAAGAAAGAAGAAAGTGGCTGACTCTTTCCAAGGAAGGAGGAGAAAGCAAAATAGTTTACATCTAGATACTTCCAGCTCAAGATCTTTGTAGCTGTGAAGAAAGGTTGAGCTGAGATAACTTAGATTAAGGGGCTATCACAGAGAAATTTCTCTATGATAGATATAAATCTATTTTATTCCTGTAGGATCCTTATTGTATTTGAGTTGTAGGGCTCACTGAGCCTGAGGTAGAGCAATATTGCCCGAGTTGTAGGAGAGTGAAGCTCTCTAAGTTGTAGAATCCAACTGGATCTGAGCAGTAGGACATGACATCAAGTCTGAGGTAGGTAGTCAATTGATCAATGAGTTGTAGGTGATGAATACTCTCTAAGTGTAGGACCTTTGGGTCTGAGGTAGGATCCCTAGTGGATCTGAGGTAGAGATGTTCTCCCAGCCTGAGTGTAGGTCCTTTGGCATTAGGTAGGTGATCAACTGATGACTGAGTTGTAGGCCCTTGTGGCTGAGTTTTAGGTCTTGGAGGATACAGAGAGATCTTGAGGGATATGAGGTGTAAGCTCTTAGGAGCATTATTTTGGAGAAGTGCCTTGACCAACAGGAAGTTGGCAAGGCGAGAGGGCAGTGGATGTACCCAAAGATTGGGTTACCACTATAAATCTGTATCTACTTGCTGTGTTGTTTTTCTTTGTGTGGGTTTTTGAAAGTAAACTAATACCAACACACATAGTGCAAAAGATAAAATGAAAAAGAAATTAATAACAGTCATACAACCTATTCAACCCCCGTAGGTTGTAAGCTACCTTGAAAATAAAGACTTTCAAGTAGTATCAGAGGGAGGTTACTCAAAAGGATCTAACCATCTGAGTGATCTTCCAAGGTAGCTACAGACTGTTCATATGGGTTTTGGAGTGAACTATAAGGAGCTGGAGGGTCAGGATGTTCATGGAAGTAGCTGACCCTATAATCTATGTAATTGTCAAAGAAGGACCTTTCATCCCCATGAAAGTGTATGTCCTGGATGCTAACATCCAAACACCCATGACCTATGAAGAGATGACTAAGGACGAAGTCATTCTTGGCACCGTGGACAAGAGGGCTCAAAATGTCATAGTCAGTGCAATTTATGATTCTACCCTTCAGAATATGATTCACTGCAAAACTGCAAAGGAGATATGGGACACTATGGTGATCTATATGGAAGGAACAGAGGAGGTTAGGGATGATAAAAATTTTATGCTCAACCAGGAGTATGAGGCCTTCAGACAAAGTAAGGGGGAGAACATATCCACCTTCCATAAAAGATTCTTCAGGATAGGGAATGAGCTAAGGACCTATGGATGGGTCTTTAGTCATTATGAATTAAATGATAAGCTCCCTAGTGTTGAAACCAAAAAACGGACTCCTGTGGAGTTCACCCTTGGGGAAGGGGTGGTCTCGCGCCTACTTCACTCCTGCAAGCAAAACAACAAAGAAAACAAGGAAAGACCGACCCAAGGGCTCGGCGGGGAGGACCCACCACACACCCGGAAGATCTGAGAGCGCTTCCCCTCCTTAGCCAGAGGCTGAGCTAATGTACCCTCAGAAAGCACTTGAAAATGAGAGTATGAGAGCACAGGAAGCATGCCTTCTGAGGTACCCCTTGGGTCCTATTTATAGTTTTTTGGAATCTAAACTACCAATAACCAAATGAACTGACCTGAAGTTACCAAAATCCCTTGGTTGGGTCTGCCAACTGCCAAACTCCACTGTTTTGAAGGGCTATAGGCAGACCAGTGGGGCAAAACAGTAAAAAGTACCTCATACAACCAGGCGAGTTGGAGAGCTTGATCACCTTGGCAGGTCCTGCTCGCCTGATGTTGCTGAGCTCCATTGCGACGGCGCAAGCTGGGACGGTGAGCTCGCCCATCCATTGGTCGCCATCAGTTGACCTGAGCTTGACGATTCTTGGACTAGCTCAGCAAATGTCGAGCTCGGGGTCGACGAATGCTGATCTTCGTTCGACGAATGTCGATCTCCGGTCGACGAATGTCGAGCTCGGGGTCGACGAATGCTGATCTTCGGTCGACGAATGCCGATCTCCGGTCGACGAATACCGAACTCGGGCTCGGCTTCTCTACTGCCGAGTTTGCCCACTATCTTCGCCCCGATCTGTCTGGTTCCTGGCGACCTTGCTCTCCGGACATGAGGTTGTACACCTAGGACTCTCACTAGAGACTGGGACACAAAGGTTTGTGCCATTAGAGAAATGGCTAAGCTGGGTGACACTCCACCTCACACCCTATATAGAAAGTTGCTCTCTTATGATATGTAGCTAACTATCAGAAAAGAAGAAGAGACAAACTACAAGTCTCAGGTCAAGGAGAAGTTAGTGCCTTTCAAAGCTAAAGCCACAAGCAAGTGCAGGAGAAAGTCCCTTCTCCTACAAGAAGACCAGCAGATTTAGACTGCTCTGAGTCAGAAGCATCAGACAACAACATGTCTGATGAGGACTTTGTTGTATTCTCCAGACAGCTCCATAGGTTGATGAAGAAGAATCACTAGAAGACTAGACCCTCCTCCTCAGCACATCACTAGTAAAAATCCTCAAAGAAGCACATGTATGACTCTAAACTTAGTAAATAGAATTCAGCTAGTGTTATATGTTACTGTTGCAGCAAGCTAGGGTATGTCATTGCTAAATGCCCAGTAAAAATAAGGAAGGATGGTGAGAAGAAATCTCACCATGAAAGTGAGGGATAGATCTAATTTACACTAGAGGGGGGGGGTGAATAGTGTATATTAAAAACTTTAATTTATTTTTATAGCATATTAAAAGTATATATATATATATATATATATATATATATATATATATATATATATATATATAGAGAGAGAGAGAGATAGAGAGAGAGAATAACCACAAAACACAAATAAGAAGAATAACAATCACAAACAACACAAGAAAATTTATAGTGGTTCCCCAATAAACCTAGGTACATCCACTCTTCTACCACCATGATGGGAATCTACTACAGGTTTTTGATCCGGTGTCCTGCCACCAAAAGATATATTTTCCAAGGGAGATCTCGCAACCCTTTGAGATTTTGATAAGGTACCCAAAAACAAATCTATGTCTTTTAATCATGTGACTTAAGAACCAATAGGTTTAACTTTTGAAGGGAGTTAAAAACCATGTACACAGTTTATGAAATAAACTAAAAGATGATGATGTCTTCTCTTTCAAGATTCTTTGAGAAGACTTAGTGGATTAATATCGAAGCAAAAAGCTCCTCCTGTGTTGAGTAGAATTTGCGATCGAGGGAGAAGCTTTTATTCAGGGTGTAGGACTTCAAGAATTTTTGTTTCTATCAAGTAGCATTTTTAGGCAGATGTAGAATTTGTTGTCTCTTGGAGATTCAGAATCAAGTTGTTTAAAATCTCTGTATGTCTTAGTCAGTAACCCAAAATCTATTTCTTAATGTCTATGCAACAATTTTCTTAATGTACATATATTCTATGAGAAGAATTCAACCATTTGAATTTTAAAAACATTCCTTTAAATTACTGAAGAATCTCTAAGAATTTGTAATGACAATATTCAAATATTTGGAATTAAAACCATTCCTTAACTGCCCTGGTGATTAATTAGAATAATAACTCTGTGATAATTCCATATTTAATGCTGGCAGAAACGACTATATTCATTAAGAATATTTAGCATTAAATACCATAGTATAACTAACTTAAATTAATCTATTTAAAAATTACTCTGCTTCTGAATATAAAACTGCATAGACCACGACAAAGAATTATTCAAACTCAGCAAATCTTTCATCGTCCTGAGCTTAGAGTTCGTCGAACTAAACGTGTCATTTGTCGAGCTGAGCTTGGCTATCGTCGAGTTGAGCTGTAGAGTTGAGGTCAGTGTTTGTTGACCGGAGCACAACTTTCGTTAAGCTGAGCTCAACAATAGAACACTGATTCATCGAGCTGGGCATGACGTTCGTCGAATGCAGCTCTGCTTTCATCGAACTGATGTTCTACATCCATCAAACTGATGTTCTACATCCATCGAACTGCATTTCTGATGGAATTCTTCTGAGGCAATAACCCTGGACATAACCTATGACCCATGACTATACAAAGTGGGTAAACCTAATCATACTAAACAAATGATAGTGATCCTAGCCCAAATTAGTAATATGGTTCTAAAAATCTCCCCCTACTTGGGTGAGGATACTATCTACAATAGAAAAACTCAAACCAAATATAATCAGATAGAAAAACTTTCAGCAGATATATAATAAGGTGCTTTGAGAGTTCAAAAACATAAACACAGTTTAAAAGATATAAAATTAGAAATCAAGTGTCTTTCTTAGGAGTATTACAGGGGGAATTTGCAGATGGTTTAGTGAATATTAACTTCCTGTTAGAATCAACGGCTTCCCTTTGACTCGTCTTTAAATCCTGAGCTCCAATGATCTTCCGAGAGGTAGTGCTTGGTACAACTGCCTCTAGATGTAAGCTCATGTACTTGTACACATTGAGCAAGTTCTTCACTTAATATCTTTCAAGCTCCTTCTATCTATAAGAGGACATGGTGGTGAATTGAGAGGTGTCCTTTCCTTCAGCTCTGACTTTCTTAATTTATGATAGTACAATAAGCTCACTAAACCTTGCCATTCTGAAATTTGGATCCAATTCTGGATCATCCTTTGGAGATGGCGGCCTCTCTTCATCTAATGGTTGTGAACTTAACTGCTGGCTACTTTGAGATGTTTGGTGCTGCTGACTGCTTTGAGATCCTGACCTCGAAGGTCTATCCCTTCTGTCTTGAGAAGCTCTTGAATAATGAGAAGTAGTAGGATTTGGAGAAGAAATATTACCTGCTGCTCATGCTGGAGGAGGAGGAGGAGGTCCTCTCCTAAATCTTGTAGGTGAAGAGTATCTGCTCATCTTCATCCTGTTCTTTTTCTCATTCTTTTAGAACCTCATCCTTTGGGGGAGGTCTGGAGTGAGGGGTATTCCATGCCGAATATTGTAAGGAATATCTACATTGGCTGAAGGATTAGTAGCAACCTTTGCTAGAGCCTTCTTCATTAATATCCTTTTCTTAGATCCAGAATCCTTTGAATCATCTGACTCTTCATCATCATCAGATTCTTCTGCAGGCAGATCATACAATTCATCTAACTGCTTAATCAAATCAGTCTGATCAACAAACTGAGCCTCTGGCTGTACAGTTATAATGTCTTCTTCATGCTCCATATCTTCACTAAGAAGATCATCAAGGTTGGGCATTGTGGTTTCATCCCAAGAAAAAGTTAGAGGGGAAGAAATTTGCTCTATAGTATCCATTATATTATCAACTACCATTGCAATTTGAGAAACTGGAGTAATGCCAGAAGAAACAACTATAAGGCTGGCCTTAGTTGTTCTAAAACTGAAGGACTAATAGGAGCAGTATAACATACTATAGCTTTAGAAAGAGCATTATCAAAAACTGGAAAATGACTATGCAAAGTATCAAAAACTGATAATTAAGAATTCAGGTTAACTGTATGATTATTAAAAATATCTCCAACAGTTATTATTTCTGGTTTTGCTATCAACAAATCCTCAACTGAAAACATTTCTATATCTTGAATAACATCAACTACTTCTGGTACTGCTGCTGGACTGTCTGGAGAGACTGCTACTGCTACAACTACAACTATTGGAGCTTCTGCATCAAACATCTCCCTCTGCCTAGATCTAGTGAAACCTGAATATGGGCCCCCAGTGAAAGGGACAAAAGATGAAGAGGATAGCTGAGAAGAAAGAGCAGAGATAGAAGCAGGAAGAGGAGTTATAACTTCATCTATCAGTTTTTTGAGAGTTGGAGCAATGAGTTCAATAAGACTGGAAGAAATGGATGAAAAATCCACATACATAAACTCAGGAGGAGCCTGAGTATATGTAGAAGTAGATGGAATGGTAGTAGAAGAAGTGTGGATGCAAGTGTTTTCACAGTTGGAGCAGACATAGAAGGGTTGAGGAATGGATGATGGTGGGATAATAGGAGGAATGCCATCAGGTGTGGCATCAAGAATTATCTCCTGGATGGGTGAGTGTGATGGAGATATTAGAGGTAGAGCTGATTGTGTTGGAGAGGAATGTAGAAGAGCGAAGTGTGGAGGAAAAGAAAGTAGTGGAGAAGAAGGTAGTGACTGATGAGTTGGTGACTCTCGATGAAAAGAGGTGGATGCAATATCTTCATATATAATAGTTGGTAGAGGTGATTGAGGAATAGGTGAATCAACATGTGGAGTTGATAATGGAATTTTTTCAGGTAATTGTAGAGAAGGTGGAGTGGAGGGTCTAGGGGAATGGTGTGGATATGGCAGAGGAGAAGAATTATGAAGAGTAGAAACTTCTGTTGGGGTTGGGCGAGTGGCTGTAATAGCCCTTGTGCCTTCAGAAGCTATTCCGGAGGAGTTATACCTGGATGGCTTAGGGATTACCCTCTCCCAGCTTCCAAACAAAGCAGAAGTAAGCCTCTTGGATGCATTGATATGCACAATCTGAGATACCAGAACTTCTGGACATTTGGTTTGGAGGACGATACCCAGAATTCTGCCATAGTTGACATCTATCTTATTAATCCTATTCTTAATTGAATCAAATAAGATTGTTCCCCAATTCACAGATTTCTTATTAACCAAAGAACACATCAAAATAAATTGGTGCCTGGTGTCATAATCATGTGCAGAATGTTTTTCCCAACAAAACTTTACCAACAACATCGACTTAGAATTTATATTCAATAGAAAATTTCTTTTTCAGTATGTGATTAGGGTTTTCCTGATTGTGTCCCATTCTATGTAGCATCTCATCAAATTCAGTACTAGATAATTCTATGTCATCTTCACCATTTATGAAACCAAAATATTCAAATAAAATATCAGGTGTTAGAGAGACCTGATGTCCTATGACTGATCCAGTAATAGTTGTAGGGTCTTGAATCCTTACAGTATAGACCTATTCCTTAATATCCATAGAGGGCAGCTTGATTTTGGTGGACATAAAGTTTCGCAGATGTTGCGCCTCAAACAGTTGCAGTATGTCCTAGAAGATTTGATAGGAATGACTGAATGATTCAATGTTTATGTCGAAGCCTGCATCGAATTTCATTGCTGAGAGAGTTGCCTTATAGATCACCATGTTCCTGCAAAAATAGAAAGATCAAGCCAAAGGAAGTGGAAATGGAGAAAGCACAGGATTGAGTTCGATGAAAACCTAAATATAAGGTTTTTAGAAGTCAAAAAGGCAAACTCCATCCGACGCAAGACAAAACATCGAACCCGGTTCGTAAAAAAATTCTCAAAAGAAATATATTTCGTCGATCTCTAGTCAACGAAAGTTTTTCGAAAGAAATATATTTTGTCGTGCTCCGTTCAATGAAAAATACTTGAAACTAATTCGTCAATCTCAGTTCGATGAAAATTTCTCAAAGAAAGTTCGTCAAACTCCGTTCGACGAAAATTTCATGAAGAGTTCACAGTTCGTCGATCTCCGTTCGACGAAAGGTGGACAATTCATCGATCTCAGAATAAGAGTTAATTTAGTGATTCTTCATTTATCATTCCTTACTGATTTAAAAATAAAATGTTTTTCTTTGCATCTAAAGGTTTAGTTAATATATCTGCTTTTTGAAAATCAGTAGGAATAAATTCTAGTTTAATTTTATTCTTGTCTACATTATCTCTTAGAAAATGATGTCTTATTACAATATGTTTAGGTATACTATGATGGACTGGATTTTGTGTAATTGATATTGCACAATATATTGTTGAACTATTTAAGTTGTATCCATAATCTAGTAGCTTATTTTGAATCCACAAAAATGTGAACAACAACTGCAAGCTGCAATGTATTCTACTTCAGCAGTTGAAGTAGACACAAAAGTTTGCTTCTTGCAAAACCATGACACATGCCTATCACCAAGAAACTGACGAGTTCCAGATTTGCCTTTTCTGTCAATTCTGCATCCAACATAGTCAGAATCTTAGAATCCAGTTAATTCAAATTCTGACTCAGTAGGATACCAGAGTCCTAGATTAGGGAAACCCTTTATATAATTCAAAATCAGTTTTACTAAAATTAGATGAGAATCTTTAGGATTTACCTGGAACCTAGCACAAATACATGTAGCAAACATTATGTCTGGTCTACTAGCTGTTAAGTATAATAAGGACTCAATGATAGTCCTATATATTTTCTGATCATCAGGCTTGCCATGTTCATCGTTATCAACAACAACATTTGTAGGCATTGGTGTTTTCATGGCTAAGACATCTAACACCCCAAATCTTTTAATAAGCTCTTTAACATACTTGGATTGCGATATAAAAATGCCATCAGGAGTTTGCTTCACTTGTAAACCAAGGAAGTCAGATAGCTCACTCATGCTACTTATTTCAAACCATTAGGTCAAGAAATCATTTGCATAGTTTGGAATCAGCAGAGCCAAATATTATGTCATCTATATATATTTGAACTAGCAAAAGTTTAGATTTATGATGTCTAATGAACAATGTTTTATCTACTATGCCCCTACTAAATTTATTTTCAAGAAGAAAACTAGCAAGGGTCTCATACCAAGCTCTTGGAGCTTGTTTAAGACCATAATAAGCTTTGTTAAGTCTAAAAATAAGATCACGATGAGTTGGAGAGATAAAACCTAGTGGTTGTTCTACAAAAACATCCTCTTTGAGCTCTCCATTTAGAAAATCACTCTTCACATCCGATATACCTTGAATCTCTTGAATGTTGTAAATGCATGAAAGATTATGATAGCCTCCGTTCTTGCAACAAGAGCAATTGTTTGATCATAGACTATGCCCTCCTCATGTGAATATCCTCGAGCTTCCAATCTTGCATTATTTATAACAATGATTCCTTGAGCATCCAACTTATTCCTGAAGACCCATTTGGTTCCAATGAATGGATAGTCTTTGGGTCTTGGAACTAAGTCCAAAACTCTACATCTCTCAAACTGATTGATTTTCTCTTGCATAGCAATGATCCAGTTTGGATCTTAGTCTGCATCTTTGATGGATTGAGGTTCAATCTAAGAAAATAAAATAAGAATTCATATGATCTTAATTCAATTTGGTTGGGTATTGTATCCACATTAACCAAGATTTGATGAAGTCACCCTTGAACTAAGATGAATTAAGTTGTATTTGATGCTTTGGTTGAGTTATGTGTTTGTAGGATTGTAATGCCAAGTTTAGACCAATGCCAGTCTACAATGGGTCACCAAACACAGGACCATACAATGTAATCCCTCATTGTGTGATCCAAGGTGTTGATTCAAAGAGAAGTCTATTGCTTTAAAGGCAGAAACCTCAAAGAAGTCAAAGGCTGTTCCTCCTGCTCCAGTACAAGAAGTGAGTGAAGAAGAAACTTCAGAGCAAAGTACCTCATGCTCCGAGCTATCTGAAGGAGAGTTCTCACTACTCTCACGTCAGTTCAAGAAATTCTTGAACAAAAAGAAGCATTGGAATGACATGGATGCCTCTTACAGGAGATCACGACATGATGGTGATCGTCAAAGAAAAGGCTCAAGTAGCCACGACCGGTATACTCCTAAACAGAATAAACATATTTCTACTGACATTATTTGTTACTGCTGTAATAAGCCAAGACAGGTCATTGCTGACTGTCCTAATAAGAAGAAAGAGGGTGGAAGAAGAGAGGAAAAGAAGACCTCATACAACAAGAAAAGGACAGAGAAGAGCCTAATAGCCAAAAAGGGCAAGACTCTTAGTGACTCCGACTCATCTGAGTTGAGTGAAGAAGAAGAAGCCTACTTTGTGCTTATGGCTCAGACAGATGACGAACAAGAGCCACAGTTCACTGGGAAGGTAAACTCTCACACTCCTCTTTCAGAATCTGAAGCTTCGGAGCATGATCGTGAGGACAGCTCTTCTGACGATGAGTCTGTACTCATGGCCTAATACAAGGAGTTGGTCATGGCTTACGACAAATGTCGTCGAGCCATGAAAACTCATGCTAAAGAGATAAAGTCTCTAAAAGCTGAAGAGAGCATCTTGAGAGAATAAGTCACTAAGACTGACTCACTCAAAGAGAACTTCAATAATGCTATTGAAGAATACAATAAAGCTCTTGAGCACCTTGACCTAAAAGAGAAAATCATCAAAGAGTTAGAAGAACAACTCGCTGCTGAAAGGAAACTGGTTGAAAGTTTCTCGTAGCCTAAGACTGTTCTTCCACTCATGGCTGAATTCTCAGTGAAGGCCAAGAGTGTTGCATTAGGTCATGAAGTAGCTCCTAGCAAATCTTCTAGGAGGAACAAGGCTCAAAGAAAGAATAAGGCCGCCAAGAAGGCCTCGTCCAAAGAGAAGGGGAAAGCCCCTCAAGATCAGACCTCGTTCAGAAAAGTCATATTTCCAACAAACGAGTTTCATCTTGACTCATCCTACGGACACTTGACCAGGCCTACCTATGTAGAGCCAAAGTCTCGCTACCAAGGATGGACTCGCCCCAGAAACTTTGGTGAGAGTGTCTTTAAGGTACCTTATGAAGAAGACATTCTTCAGAGCTATGGTCCTTTCAATCATTATCATAACTTCAAGAAAGCACCAAAGGTAAAGCCCGCTGTGGAAAAGCCACAGAAGGAGAAGAAATGATGTGATTGCCATCATCATGAAGCTTCTTCCTCCAAGAATGCGGCCCCTGCTAGACCACTATTGCAAAAGGTCAAGCAGGAGAACATAAGGCAAAGATACAACAGGTTTGACTGTTGGTGCTGTGGTAGAATTGGTCATTTTGCCATTGATTGTTGGTTTAATCCCAAAAATGCTGCAACTCCTCATGTTGGCAATATGTGAAAGTCTGCTCATAATGATAACACTCGTAGGGGGAGTGTTCTAACCCGAGACCAAGGACCCAAACATATTTGGGTTCCTAAGGCAAACTGATTATGATTGCAGGTATGTCCAAAGGCCACCAAAACGCCAATCTGGCATTTGGATAGTGGATGCTCTCGACATATGACCGGGACAATAAGCCTACTTCAAAACTTCTCTCCAATCTTGAACAGACCTAAGGTCATCTTTGGAGGTTCAGACCGAGGAATCACTAAAGGCTATGGTATTATCACTAACGGTTGTGTATCTTTCTAAGATGTAGCTTATGTTAAAGGATTGGAAGACAATCTTATAAGCATAAGCCAACTCTGTGATAAAGGATACATAATTGAGTTTCACGCTGATAAGTGATTGATAAAATCTGCTGACAATATGGAAATGATTCTATCCGGCACTCAAAGCAGAAACATATTTTATTTAAATTTCATTTGTATAGACTCTTCTACACCAGTGTGCTTTTTAGCAAAAGATAGTACATCTCTCGGTGACCAACGGTACAAGAGACTAGCACATATTAATTCGAAAACTATTAATAAATTATTTTCAATGAACTTAGTAAGTGATGCCCCAAATGTCAAGTACGTCAAAGATAGAACTTGTCATGCATGTATAAAAGGCAAGCAAACGAGATCTACCTTTAAAAGCATTATTGGCAAGGATTCTAATGAATGTCTCCATCTACTTCATATGGACTTGTTTGGTCCACTACAAATTAGAAGTTTGGGAGGTAAGGATTATACGTTAGTAATTGTTGATGATTACTCGCGCTTTGCGTGGGTGTTATTTCTGATACACAAGTCATATACCTTCAAAATCTTTACTAACTTTGTCAAGCAAATCCAGAATGAATACAACTGCTCCATAGTCAAAATCAAAAGTGACAATGGAACAGAGTTGAAGTCTTGGGCCATGGTAGATTTTTGTGAAATCTTAGGTATCTTTCATGAGTTTTTCTCTCCTCGTACTCCACAACAGAACGGAGTGGCCGAGAGAAGGAATAGAACACTCATAGAGGCCTGCAGGACCATGTTGAGTGATGCCTCACTACCAAAATACTTCTGGGCTAAAGGCGTCAACACTGCATGTCCACGTGCAAAATCGAGAACTCCTAAAAAAACCACGATAAGACACCTTATGAACTTATAAAGGGCGGGAAACCAACTGTCTCATATTTTAGAAGTTTTTGGTTGTAAATGCTTCGTGCTTAACAATGGTAAGTATCATACTACCAAGTTCAGCGAAAAGTGTTTTGAAGGTATTTTCATAGGATATAGTAGCCAGAGTAAGGCATACAAGATATTTAATAGAAAAACCCTGGTCATAGAAGAATCAATATATACGTTGTATTTGATGAGACGAGCTTGCTGCAAGGCAACTCTTCTAGTGTGTTCATTGAAGATGCAGGTACAAAGCTAAAAGAACTCAACTTGGATGAACCATCTGAAGATAAAGGTGAAAAGTTCATCAAGATCGCCACTCCAACCCCTATTGGAGAGGTTGATGATCTAGATGAAGAATTTATGCAAGTTGATGAAGTCAATCCGGTGATTGAAGATAATCCAGATGCAAGGACTCTAGTGCTCATACATTTGAAGGATCACCCCATGGACCAGATCATAGGAGATCCCCGGGATGGTGTTAGAACTCGTAGAGGTACAACTAACGAAAATTTATATCTAAGTTTTCTCTCACAGGTTGAACCAAATAAGTTTCAGGAAGCGAACTCAGACGCATCATGGATAGTGGTGATGGAAGAAGAACTAAATCAGTTAAAGCGTTGCCAAGTATGGAAAGTTGTTCCAAGACCCAAAGGTAAGAATGTCATCGGCACAAAATGGGTCTACAGGAACAAGATTGATAAGGATGGAACGATCATAAAGAACAAGGCCAGACTCATTGCTAAAGGACATCGTCAAGAAGAAGGAATTCGACCAGACGCATACGCTCCTGTGGCAAGGCTGGAGGCCATCAGGTTATTCCTAGCATATGATGCACTCAAAGGCTTCACCGTCTATCAGATGGACGTGAAGTCTGTCTTCCTTAATGGAGATATAAAGTAAGAGGTGTATGTAGAATAACCTCCAGGTTTCGTTGATTCTAACTTTCCTGATTTCATTAATTTATTGCATAAAGCTTTATATGGTCTGAAACAAGCTCCTCGAGTTTGGTATGAGACGCTGTCTAGCTTTCTACTTGAGAACAAGTTCACAAGGGGAAAGATAGATACGACATTATTTCTTAGGGAAATAAAAGGCAAAGATTTTGCTTGTGCAAATTTATGTCAACGACATCATTTTTGGCTATACAGACGACAACTTCTGCAAGAAGTTTTCTAAACTTATGCAAGGGATGTTTGAAATGAGCAGTATATGCGAGCTGAAATATTTTTTAGGGCTTTAGGTGAAACAATCTGAAGATGGAATTTTCATCTCACAGACCAAGTTCACCAAAAAGCTAATTAAGAAATTCAGAATGGAGAATGCAACCACGATGAGGACTCCAATGGGTTCAACTATGTCTCTAGACAAGGATGAAAAAGGGAAACCTTTTGATGAAACCAAGTATAGAAGCATAATTAGATCATTGCTCTACCTTACTACCAGTAGACCTGACATAATGTTTTCAACATGTATATGTGCTAGATTCTAGGTGAACTCTAAGGAATCTCACTATGCTGCTGCAAAGCGGATCTTGAGATACCTTAAAGGTACACCAAATCTTGGCTTATGGTACCCAAGAAGTAGTGATAGCGAACTAATAGGTTTTTCAGATGCAGATTTTGCAGGGAGCAAAGACGACATGAAAAGCACTTCAGGGACTTGCTAATTCCTAGGAAGAAGGCTTATCTCCTGGAGTAGCAAGAAGCATAATTGTGTAGTAATCTCAACATCTGTGTCAGAGTACATCTCTGCATGCAGTTGCTATCCAAAGCTGTTATGGATAAAGAATCAATTTGAAGATTATAATATGAAGTTTCAGAACATTCCGTTGTTTTACGACTCTTCTACCATAATTGCAATAGCCAACAACCCAGTCTCGCACAGTCGGACAAAATACATAGAGCTAAGGTATCATTTCATCCGGGAACTTGTGGAGCATGGGGACATAGATCTCCAATATATCTCTATAGACAGGCAGATTGCAGACATTTTCACAAAGCCGCTGGATGAGACCAAGTTTTCTTTCTTCAAAATAGAACTTGGAATGCTCAACAAGGAAGAGTAGAGAAAGTGGACCCCCAAGAAGGCTCAGAGATCCAGAATTAGTAAAAAGTTGGAATTCTACCAATTTCTAACTTTTTGACTCGAGTAAGAAGTAAAGTACAAGAGTAAGAAATTGACCTACTCGATTAGTAAAATTGACCTACTCGAGTACCCTATAAGCCACTCGAGTAACCTACTCGAGTAGCAGAATGGCTTACTCGAGTAGTCAAATCACCTACTCGAGTAGTAAAACTTCACTCGAGTACCTTCGTACAATTACTCGAGTACTTCACCACAACTACTCGTGTACGTCCAGCATATCTACTCGAGTATCTCAAATACTTCACTCGAGTAATATTAAGTCTCTCGAGTATGTGCCAGCCATCTTTTCTTCCTTGATTCAAATTTTCTTATTCACAACATGAGGCTCATGCCGCCACTTCTAAGGTATGATTCCATCATTTATCTCTTAATTAGACATAAACCTAGGGTTATAAATCGAAAATTCTATAATCCTTCTGCACCAAATCATTTGCTCGCTCGAGTAAAGCTGACTGTTGCTTCGTATTCCGTCAAGAAGTTGCAGAGCCGCGTCTTCCTCCTCCCCACCGCAGTTTTTCCAAGAGTTTCTAAATCATGGCTGCTTCTTCAAAAATTGGCATCGGTTCCTAACTGGTTGCCGCCGGAATTGCAGAACTTTCAAATGATTTCCACAATCTTATGATCCTTCTCGACACCGCCAGACTTACCTTCATTCACCAAGAACCCTGTAAAATCCTCTTTCCCGATGTTGCCGAGTTCTTCTGAAATATCAAGGTTAAGCGATATGGTGTTGTTCTCAAATCAAAAGTCAGAGGTATCAAAATCAAGCTTACAAAGACATCTGTTTCTCAACTTCTTCGATTCCCGCTTGTAGATGAAGAAGATCATCTAATCCCTGATGAGTCTGACAGAATATGTTTGTTCTATGGCGTTTCTCCTAATGAAGAGTACATCAAAAGGTCTCAGTTGAATACTGAAGGAAAATTACTTGTGGATATAATAGGTAAAGTTCTCCACTGCAAAACAAATTCTATCAGAGAAATATCTCTCTCATTCTTTGATATTATGCAAGTTATAGTCTGCAGGAAGAAATTCCAATTTGGAATGATGATCTTGGATAAGATCAAAGCCAGCATTAAAGCACCCAATTATGCCATAATAATCTCACTTCTCTTCCATGAAATCAATCCAGAAGTTTTCAACTTCTCACAAGGGACTGTTCTTCATCACATGAAGAATGTTTCCATATCCTCCATTCAAATATGGGTAGTGAAACTGCAGAATCCAACTCAGGCTGCCAAGGTTTAAGTGATTCTAGATATAGAGGACAGGACCACATCTCCCTCTCCACATCAGATTGCCAGCTCCTCTGGTGTATCTATTAAGGGGGAGCTTGCTCCTTCTATCCCAGCAAGGATAACTACACCACCGGAAGTTACTCCTCCACCTCCTAAGACTCCAGAAGAAACTCCATCTGAACAACAACTTCAAGAATCCCTACTCTCAACAGAAGCTTCCATCAGTGAAATGATTGAAGAGATGACTGTAGATGATTTTCCTCCTCCTCCTCCCTCTCCAAAGGAAACCACCACTGAAATACCAAAAGAATCCACTCCAGTACAATCTCCAATACATACTCCTTCACCAGCAAAGTCTCCTGCTGCACACCAAGAGCAGGTTGAAACCATTTTCAATACCGATGAGCCATCTCTAGAACCAGCAGAAGCCCCTTTGAGAAAACTGGACTTCTCCATACCCCTAGTCACTAATGAAGGGGATGCCCTGATTCACATTACTAAAGAAAAGAGCTCAGTCTCCATTACAGAAATGGCTCCATGGGTTGCTACTCCTCCTCCAGTTCCCTCTTTTAGTGCTCCTCGTGCTGCTGCTACTGCCTCATCTAATGATTTGATGAATCTATTTGTGCTTATGCTTCAAGAGCAAAGAACATACTTTGATACTTCACTCAAGGCTATTACTAACAAAGTCACTACTCTAGAGACTGAAATGGGCAGGGGATTTGCAGAAATCTAGCACAATAATGATCAGCTAAAACACCTCTTCCAAATTGGTGGAAAGGCTCTAGATCACACTATTACTAGTGTTGTTCAGGTTATGGAACAAGGTGTGACTCTGGCAGGAAATCAGATTGAATTGGATAAGAGAGCTGAAGCTACTAAGATGAAGATCTGTGAAGAGGTTGGAACCTTCAAAGATGATGCCATCAAAACACTGACTGCAGAAGTCAGAAAGGGGGAGAGTTTGGTGAAAGAATATCTAGAAAAATCAGATGCACTCAAGTAAGAGCTTTGGGAAACTAAAATGAAAGAGATCCATGATGATGTCTTAGGACAAATTCAGAGTGTCAAATTCCATACATATGACACTGTTATCTGGCTGCATAATCAAATCCATCCTGAGTTTGTTGCTGATCCAAATATCATTCCTCATCATCTCAACCCTCTAGCTGCTGCTGCTCCTGCTCCTCCTCAACAACCTACCTTCTCTCCAAGACTTGAAGGACAAGAAGGCCCTCCTCCAGATTCTTATGCCCAACTTTGGGAGGATGACCCTGCAGATATCTTTTTCCAAGCTCCTCCTGAGATCCAGACTTCTAAGAAGAAAAGAAAATATGGTGATGGTTCCTCTACTAGCAGGTCTATCCCAGTTCTAGATTCAGAAAAGAGAAATGCTCCAGAATTTGCAGAGATCTGGTCTCCTACTTCTAAGTCCCTTATTTTGGATACTCTCAAACTTGTTATGGATTTCCATATAGGCGGGAATATTCATTACAGCTCCCAGGAATGGGTATTATATGAGAAGTCTATGACTAAGAGGAGGATGTATGATAGAGAATTTGGTAGGAACAACCCCGCTGCTCCTCCAAGACCTCCTAAACACTACCCCATATCATACAGCTACCAGAGGAGACAACAAGAGAAGCAAGACAGGCAGCACCACCAAGTCTAAGCTACAAGGATATATGAGAATGTGGAAATGATTTTTGTAGAAATGAAACTTTAGAAAATCACATTTATATAATTCTATCTTTTGGTCATATAATCTTGTTTACAGTCTTATGCTTGCTTTCACTGATTTATCTATTTAGCACTTTTTATGTCTATAATTCACCTTAGTGTAAAGAGTTTTGACTTCTACAAATAGGTGGAGATTATTGGGTATTGTATCCACATTAACCCAGATTTGATGAAGTCACCCTAGAACTAAGATGAATTAAGTTGTATTTGATGCTTTGGTTGAGTTATGTGTATGCAGGATTCTAATGCCAAGTGTAGACCAATGTCAGTCTACAATGGGTCAACAAACACAGGACCATACAATGTAATCCCTCACTATGTGATCCAATGTGTTGACTCTTGTGTAGCCTCTCTATTGGGATACACTTCATACTC